>JAITYX010000027.1:6054267-7526034 GCA_021018815.1 Talinum fruticosum
ACATTCAAAAATCAATCTTTAAAAGCATAATCATTCTAAAAAATCTTTCTAAAAACCCTACACCAAGCATTCATGAGGAAGCTCGACCCCATAGGCCCCGAGTTTCAGAGGCGGATGGCTATGGTTCCTACACACGGCGCTGGTGAGTCGAGCATTTTTTTTCTTTCTTCCTTTTTTTTTATTTTGCTCTCGCTGGGCCGCGAATTAGGATGAATTCGGCAATGCATGACACTTCTAATTTTTGCATCTCGTGTTGTGGAGATTTGGCTCATGGAACACTTTGTGATGGTGCGGGGACCTGTAAAGTAGGATCAATACTCGGCTACCCAGCTTTGTCGACGAAAACAACTTGGTGTATTGAGTGACACAACGGCATCCTAATGGGAGACTCGATTTAGGACACGACGTCCTATCAAGTGGTATATCAAACATTGGAGGGTGTCCCAATTTAGGACACATACTACTAGGAACCTATTTGTACATTTACCGAGGTTCGAAACTAGTATATACTACTTCCCAAACCGCGTAATGCGACAAGTAGGTCGCGTATAGGATATCCCTTACCCGAATTGTATCGTGCCCGCCTCCCGACTCGGTTGAATACTCGGATGAACCTCCCTGGTTGTTGAATCCTACCGACAAACGTCCTATGACTATCTCTGAATTTTATCTAGAATGGATAAAGAAAACGCATCTTGAAAATCTCAAGGCATTGATGGCTCAAGAACGCGATCCAAGACGGGATGTTCCCGCTGCTACACCCCTACAAATTTGCGAAGTGGTCCCGCAGGCTGGTGAACGGACTCACCTAAGAGAAACAGAGGCTAAGAAGGAAGAAGAGAGAAGGGTTCGGCGAATTGAAGAATTGAAAAGGCGAATCCACTAAGTCAAACGGCTTGAAGGGGAAGAAATCGAAGACCGACTACGGCTTAAAATTACGAATGAATAAATTTTTGTTTTGCCCATTTAGAACATTTTTTAATTTCCAATATGCTTCTTATTTCTCTTTTTACTAATAAAATAAAAAGTAAGTTTTATGCTCACTTCTATACTTTATTATTATTATTATTATTATTATTATTATTATTATTATTATTATTATTATTATTATTATTATTATTATTATTATTATTACTATTATTATTATTATTATTATTATAATTATTATGTAACACCCGAAAATTTCAGGTGCTTGCTTAGTAAGAAATTAAGTTATTAAAAGTTAAATGATTGAATTAGTTAAATTATAATTTTCTCGAGTCGAAACTAAAACTCGATAATTAAAACCCAAGCATGGGTTAACGTAAATGGGCTTATTGAAATTAAATTTGGGCCCGATTTGGTTAAAAAGAAACCCAAAACATAAACTAGAAGAAAAAAATAATTGAAAGAAAATAGGAAAGAGGAAGGTCAGCTGGCGTTTAAGTAAGATTAGTGGCATTGGAGATTATTGGCAATTTGTAGCAATTAGTGAGGAGATAAATCTCGGGTCCAATTATATTAAAATAGCAAAGTCCATTAGAAGTAATTCGGAAAAGAGGAGAGAGAAAGCGGGATTGAGAACAAAAGAGGGAGAACGAGGGAAATGAAAGTAGCAAAACCAGAGCAAAGGGAAAGAGAGCAGAGACCAAGAGGTAAGGGACCGAAAGAGAGGAAGGAGAGCTCGGCCAAAATAGAGGAGAAGTAGTGACGGAATGAGAGGCGAAGAGCGAGAGGGCCCGAGAGGAATTAGAAGCGTAAGAAAAATAAGAGAGATGGAGCGAGAATGAGAGGAGCACCGGAAATAGAGCAAAGCAAAGAGAAACCGAGCAAGACGTCGAGGGAACCAGACCTGGAAGCAAGAAACGTGAGTCAAGGAAGAAGAAGGAGAAATTTACTAAACCAAAAGCACAGGAAAACGAGAGGGGGCCAGAGCGGAAACGTAACGAGAGGAAAAAGGAGGGGAAAGAAAGAGAGCAGAGGGACCGAAAGAGAGAAAGAGAGAGAGAGGGAGTTGGGTCTAAACAAGGAGGCGACAAGCAAGAGCTCGAGAGCAAGCAGAGCAAAAACGATGAAAGAAAGGCGTCAAAGAAGAAGAAGCAAACCCCCAATTCAAAATTTAAAATTCAATTCAAAACTAAAATTCTTAGAATCACTAAGAATCAAAGGTGAGTAATTTGAATTCATCCTCTAGAATTAAAATGAATTAGGTGGATTAAACTTGAAATTGATTCATGAAATTGAAAACCCTAAGTTTAATTGAAGAAGTTAGAGGCCTAAATTCACTAAATTAGCAACCTATAAATCGAAAAGCATGTTGTGATTATGGGATATCTAATCCATGAATTTATCATATTTGAGTGTTATTGAGCATGATTATTAAGGTCTATGTTGAGGTTTTGATGAATTTAAGTTGAATAGGATTAAAGAGTAAAATCCGACAATCAAATACATGTTAAAAATGCAGTGTTGTCCGAATTTCTGTGAATTCGTGTGTAGCCTAAAATTCTTGAGACTTTTACTGTAGCTTCCTAATAATTTATGAGAATTTTCTGTAAATTTAGGTATGCGTTGAATGAGTAGATTGGAAGATATGAATTTTTGAGTGAAAATGTGCTGTTTTGGGCAAAGTCGGGGCTGATTGAACAGTTGAGGTGAGAACTGAAATTTAAGAAGCTATATGGGTAGATTATGAGATATATAATGATTAAGGAAAATTATAGAACTATAAACCACCTATCCGTGATATTACGCAATCATGAAACAATAAGTTCGTTAATTAGGAATCCTAGTTGATATGTTTATGTATAACGTGTTTATCTTCATGTATATTAACTATAACTAATATAAGCATGTCCATATGAGTTATATTGATCATACTTGAGTTGGAACTTGTTTACGTGACTTGCTAGTTGTGAAGACGTTACTTATGAAGTTATTGAGCATGACTTATATGAATTAAGTATATCCCGTCGGTAGATGTAAGTAATAAGAACATAAGAAACATAATGAACTAACTAAAGGAAAAAGGATTGTGTTATTTATTTAAGATCCCACAAATTAAAGAACCCTCCGAAGCTATGGCCATAGAAGTCTCTCGTCAAATAAAGCAATGAATTATTTTGCTTCCACGAATTATTAACGAGTATGCGTCCTTCGAGTCCGAGGCATGCCTCAAGCCCACGAATTATTTTGCCTCAACGCCACGAATTATTTTGCCTCAAGGCCACGAATTATTTTGCCTCAAGGCCACTAAGCCCACGAATTATTTTTCCTCCAACAACTGGGTCTTTAAAGTAGGACATAAATCTTCTTTCTATTCAAAACTAAGAAGACTTAAAGAATTACGATATGAAGAAACGAATGATTGTGCATGATAAAAAAGAAACAAAGAATCAATGATTTATAAAATGCATGAATGAACTCAAGAAGAAGAATGAGAAGAAGAATGAATCTTGATTTTATAAGAAATTAATACGATAAAAAGTAAGATATGATTTACGTGATGAATGACTTACATGATGAATTATTATATGACGTAATTGTGTAGAGAGAAGAATGAAGTATGTTATTATTGAATTCATGAGTAATTGATGTGACACATGTCACTTGGTAAGTTGGTAAGTTTAGTATCTTGCGTGTGTTTAAGCATGTATGATTTGAATCGCATGTTTTGAATGAATAGTGAACTTACGTGTGTTAATGAATTAATGTACAAAGTGAATCGGGGGTTGGGTTTGGGTTATTCACTTGGCTCGTAGAGCTCATGACCTCACCAACATTTTGAGGTACAAAAGTTAAGACTCACAGGAGTTGCTTTTGGCTTTGAGAAGAAGCGGATCAACAGATAGGGCATCTCCGGACTTCTTATGTACTTTATGTTTTCATGGTTGTAAAGATCCGTTGTATGTTGGACCGAACTTTTGACTATGTATAACAAAGACCTATGTGTTTACTCCGAGCGTATGGCTCATTGAGTTTATGTTGTGGATACTCCAAGCGTGTAATTTGTTGAGTTTATAAATGTGTTTTGTGCATGGTAAGGCTTTGAGCCTATGGGATTAGCCATATTATAGATGGAACTCTGCCCAAATTTTCTGGAAAACCTTTAAAAACATAAAAACACGCTTTCGCCTATGTAAGAGAAAACTATTAACCCTAAGCTGAGATCTTAAGTAGCCTTGGGAGTTCTTCTCGGGAACTCGGCGATGTAATACTCCTAGGCTGGGCTTTGGGGTGTTATGCATTATTATTATTATTATTATTATTATTATTATATTATTATTATTATTATTATTATTATTATTAATTTTTTTATCGGTCATCTAAAAGAAATGAATTAATAATTACAAGTGGACTGTCTAAAATGGGCTATCCTAAAAATAATTAAACACCGAAAAGGTAAATAGTGGCCGGATGAACTTGACCCATCGGTCCCCGTTGACCGGCCGGTGACCGCACCGGCCATAGCCATGGCCGGATTTGGCCGGGCTCGACTATGGCTTAAGTCGTTTAGTTTAATGATAAATGTGTTATTTCTTCAATTGATCCAGATTGGTGTACTAAAATATCTCTTCTCCATCTAAGTCTATCAATTGCATTGCTTCTCCGGGTAGTATTTGACTAAGGATGTATGGACCTTGCTAATTGGGCTTGAATTTCCCTATTGAGTCCTGAATTGGTGCTCTGATTTCTTTAAGTACTAAATCACACACTTGCAAGTGACGAGAATTGACCTTCTTGTTAAATACCCTTAATATATGTGCCCGGTATATTTGGACAAGTATGTAGAGCACACAAACGACGTTCATTCAGTAAGACTAACTCCTTATGACACGCTTTGGCCTATTTTGCTTCTAGAATCTTACTTTCAAGCAATGATTCTCAAAGAGAGGAATGCAATTTCTATTCGAAGGACTCGCTTCCATGCCATATACTAGGGAGTAAGGTGAAATTTTGCTCTAGGAGAGGCTAAGTCACCCTAGAGGGGGGTGAATAGGGTGATGAAGAAATATGCTTGAAATTTAAAATAGATATGAATCCGAGGTGAGCAGGAGTCAAGGATGAGGTCGAAAAGTACTAACTCGAATTTAGTGAAGAGTGAAGAAATAGATTAAGCGGAACTTTGAAACAGATCCGAGTCTATAATGCACTCGTAAAAGTAATAACTCGTAAAGTACGAGGAAACCCTCCTGGGGCAGAAAACCACAGACCATGCTAATCCAAGAACTAAGTCAAATCCATTATTTTGAGTCCACAAAATTCAGTAGACCGACTCAACCCAAGTTGCTCCCTTAGAAACTCCGTACAAGTTTTTCTTAGACCCGTAAATTACCTTATCCGATCTAGTACATCCTAACCGAGATCACCCATATAGTTAGAGACAACTAAGTTGAGTTAACCCTTACAACTCAGTCAAGGGACCTTAGAGAGTAAGAAAGAGAGTTTTTGTAATCGAGTACAAGACCTTACAACTCGGAGAAATAATAAATACGGAATTGGAGTTATAGGTAGAAGATTGAGAATGAATACAATGACTTTTGCTCAAGTATGTGTATTAACGGTTGGTTCAAGCAATCTTCAAGTCTTAGAAGTTGGCTTCTATTTATAGATGACCAAGCAGCTTAGCCGTTGTGTCCATCTTCCGACTAGAAGTCCCTTGTGACCGTTGTAATGGATTTTCTTAGTCACTCGGAAAATATTCGTTGAGATATGAACGTTGGGCAACGGTTCTTGACTCTTTTGGAAGTCCCAAGACCACTTGTGGTGTCTTGAAAAATATGGTGGAAACCACCGTTGAACTTAGTGTAGCAGATTTGCAATTCCGGAAACGGACAACCCCGACACGAGTGCTCGGGCTAGGCCGGAGGTGGAAAAAGCTTTGTCTGCTTGGTGATTTGACGTTTTGAAGCCGATTACTTTTGTAATTCAAAATTAGGATAGCCTCGTTTCAATAACCTACAAAAGTAAATCAATTTGGTTATGAAAGTATAAAATTCTTTGGTCCAAGATTAGACACAAATAATAACATAATTAATATAATTAAGTGACTAATTATCCGAGTCGGAAAATGAATGAAATTTTCCGAGTCTAATATCCACGATACTCAAATTCCATCTTAGTCAGTCTAGAAGATAAACAAGTCAAAGAATTAGAGTAAACAAACTTGATCTAGACTAAACAAAGTTCAAACTAAATATGCCGACTTGGAATAGTAAATTAACAATGCAATTCCTGTAACATGAAGTCGAGCTGAGTTTATGTGCGTGAAATATAGTGTTTGAACATGCGATATATCCGAGTGTTGAGTGACTCGGAACCGAGTGTGAAGTGGTAAGTACAGGTATGCTTTCCGAGTCGAGTCGAGTCACGCATAAACATATATAATAGTTTCTATAACACTTAGAGAAAATGTTGTATCACTCAGAAAGGCTTCTAAGGCACATGGAATGACTTGAAATCAAAACCCTATAAGAGATGAAGTCTTATACCCGATTCCTCGATGGAACTCGGAAAAGTGTAAGTATAAAGTGTGAGTCTTCAATCTCCCCTTTTTGATGAAAGGCATGCTATACTTAGACAAAAACTTTGTTAGTGATATAAATCTGATTTGCAAACTTGCTCGGAAGATAACTTAAGATTTCATAGCTATCGGAGCAAGAAAAAGAAATAAATCTAGATAGACAACAATTATTAATGAAATTCATTTACTTCATTAACGTTAATGAAAAACATTTACAGAGGATGAGAGAGACTCCCCTAAACAAGACAACAAATTTTTTCTTATCTATTTTCCCCCTTACCTTTCAATAAAAATAAAAAAATGGGAAGAATACAACGAGAAGTACATATTTGATGTCCGGACAAAAGAGAAAACATAAAATGCCGTAAATAAAACACTAAGAAATTAAGGGGGATGGATCGGTAGGGGTTGAGGAGGAAGGACGAGTGGTGCGTCAGCGCTGATAAGATCTTGACGATGTACTTGAGCGCGGTGGAGGAAGTACGAGAATCTCAGTATCGGCTCGCTTCGAGTGGTCGACCCGGAACTAGGTCGTCAAGAGGCTCGTCCTCTTGGAACTAAACGACCGGAGGGATATGTTCAAGCCGACTCGCTGCTGTCTCGTCCTTGGTCGGCAGGTTCTTCCGACCCACTCGGACTCGCCGTGTGAGCTGATCACTTCGGTTGCTCTTCAGGAGCACCCGTACCCTCGATTCTTGCTCCTTGTCCTTCGTGCTCTCCTTGTCCTTCTAGCTCGCCTTGATCGGAAGGAGCTACCTCAGCCGTAGGCTCCTCCGCTTCTTCTCCTTCTTCTCCACTGCTCGAGGAGGACTTGGCGGGGCTCAAGGATTCCTCGGAAGTGTCCGAGTTACCTGGATCCCGAGCTGCCTTGGATCTTCTCTCTCGAAGGAGCTCGAGAAGCTCCCTTTGCTCCTTTACTGAGCTTTCATCTCAAGGAGCACGTCCTATCGCTCTCTTATTTGAGATTGGGTGGTTTTCTAGTTATTAGTCATAGACTCGGAAGATAGTCTTCAATGATCGAAGAAGGTCCTTGAGTTCCAAGGACATAGAAGAAATTTTGTCCATGAAGGCGGTGGACAAAATGGAAGAAAGAGTTTTGGAAGCACCTGGGGTGGAGGCGCTACTAGGTAAAGCAGGAAGAGATAGAAGCGTTTCGGTCTACGAGGCGGGGAGGGTGGCCTCGGCTCTAAGCTGTGGATCCAAACACCAGGTTTGGTTTCCTGGTATCCGTACCGAGAAGTTCCTTTTGCCGACTCCAACGGCAGCCTCAAAACGGCATTTAGATCCGAGGGAAGAGGAACTTTGAACTATTTGAAAATAAGAGTGAGAAGAGCACCGAACGGAAGAGGGGTGTTCTTCTTATTCCGAGTCCGAGTCGATACAGCTACCATTTGCTCGATGATAGCGGAAAATAGGTCTACTTCGTAGCCCTCTAGAATATCAAAAAGAGCTTTAAGATGCTTGGAATTGGGGTTCTCGTTGCTTGGAATGCTGTGAGAAGAAGGTTCTCATCAGCAACAAACACAGAAGATGAGCTTCGACTTTAGTTGGGCCACATAAAATTTTTGCGTGACCCAGGGAACTCTTTGGCGTACTTTTCAAAGAAGTCGTCAACGACCTCATTGAAAGGTATTGGATTGCTGTTCAAGAAAAGGGAAGATACTTTGAACAGGACGATGGGGAGGGAAGTATTGATTCGAACAGTGATGTTCCGAACTCCGGAGGTTAGAATACCCTCGGAGCTGGAAAGATGAGTGTAAAACATAGAGACAAGTTCGGGATAGATGAACTCACCGAAACAAAGAAAGTTGTAGACCCAGTCGATTGTATATGAGGCAACCACGAAAATTTTGTGGTTGGGAAGAATTTATCATCCAGCGCAAGGTGCTGGGTGACAACAGGTTTTGAATTTGAGGGGCCTTCTTGGCTTTTTGTGCAAGGTTTCTTGGTGGCAGAGCCAAGAAAATCAGGGTGAGAACCTCTTTTCGAGTATTTTTATGGAGAAAGAGAGAGTATATAAGCTTGAGAGAGAGGAGAAGAGAGGAGAAGATAGTGAAAGAGAAAAAAATAAAAGAGTAGAAGAAGAAAGAGTTTGTGAGCAACAGAGCTTACTTGAGATGTTCTTCACAAAGCTTGAGATCGCTATGTGTCTCTTTAATCACGGACTCACTTGTTTACGAGGATTTGATTTCGAGAGAGAGAGAGTATGCGAAGAGTAAAGTAAAGAAATGAAGGAGAATAGGTGTTATTTATGAGAAAATATCCGTCCTTCGAGTATCCGTTCCGACTCAGCTCTTTCAGCGGTCACTTTATACTAGTGTGACTGTTCTCTTCCTCAACGGTTAGAATGCCAGCGGTTTATCTTCCAAAGGCTACTTGTCCGATCACGGCGCGTGAGAGAGAGAAAGAAAACTAAATATTTTGAAAATAAATTCCGAAATTCTCCACTTGTCTAAAGATGATTTCGAAGTTTAATGTCCATTTTTCTCAAAGTCCGAGTCCGACTCCGCTAAGTTTCGAGTGATTCGAAACCGAAAATAGATAACAACTATCGGCTCGAGTATCATTGGATCAACTAAACTAATGGTTATTAAGGATCGTAAGCAAATATCACGTAATCATGCAATGAGATTTTCACATACAAAACACATAATTATGCATTTGTCATACCAAGCTCATTCCTAATGAAGCAAAACTAATCCTCACTAAGTGGTTTAGTAAAGATATCAGCTAATTGAAGATTGGTAGGAATGAATTCGAGTTCAATATCACCATTCTCGGAATGGTCTCTTAAGAAATGATACCTGACCTGAATGTGTTTCGTCTTTGAGTGCTCGAACTGGATTTTTGGTGATGCTGATTGCACTCTAATTATCACACTTGATTAGAACAGATTTGAAAGAAAGTCCAAGATCTCTCAAGTGTTGCTTTATCTACAAAATCTGAGCACAACATGCTCGAGCTAAAATATACTCAGCCTTGGCAGTTGATAGAGCTACCGAGTTTTGCTTCTTTGAGTGCCAAGATATTAAGGATTAACCCAAAAATTGACAAGCTCGTGAGGTGCTCTTTCTATCAATTTTGTACCCAGCGTAATCAGCATCCGAGTATCCAGTGAGGGTCGGTTATGAGTCTCTGGAGTACCATAGACCTAAATTCCGAGTCCCTATAAGATATCTCGAATATTCTCTTCACCGCTATGAGATGTGATTCTTTTGGATTAACTTAGAATCTTACGCATAAACGGACACTAAACATTATATCTAGCCTACTGGAAGTAAGATATAGCAAAGATCCAATCATACCTAGATAGAGCTTCGATCTATTGCTTTACCTTTTTCATCCGAGTCCAGTTTTATGCTATCGCTCATAGGTGTTCGCTGCATGCTTCGCATCTTGAAGTTTATACTTTTTCAGCAGTTCCTTGGTGTACTTTGATTGATGGACATAGATTCCATCATTGTCTTGCTTGATTTGTAGACCAAGGAAGAAATTGAGTTCTCCCATCATACTCATGTGAAATTCCTGTGTCATTAACTCGGAAAAATCTCGACACGGAATTTCATTAATAGCTCCAAAATTATGTCATCAACATATATCCGAGCAATAAGGAAGTATTTCCCCTTGGTTTTTATAAAGAGAGTCTTGTCAATCTGACCTCTTCCAAAATCATTTTGAACCAAGAAATTGCTCGAGTCTTTCATACCAAGCTCCGGGAGCTTGTTTAAGACCATAAAGAGCTTTTTGAAGTTTGAAAACATGATTTGGAAATTCTAAGTTTTCAAATCCAGGGGCTGCTCAACATAGACTTCCTCTTTAATAAAGCCATTGAGAAAAGCGCACTTAACATCCATTTGATATAACTTGATATTCATGCTAGATGCAAATGCTAACAGATTCTAATGGCTTCATTGCAGCAACAGTGCGAAGGTTTCCCCACAATCAATCCCTTCTTCCTGATTGTATCCTTGAGCCACAAGTCTAGCCTTGTTTCGACTAACAACCCACCTTCATCCAGTTTGTTCTTGAAAACCCATTTGGTTCCTATGACTGGGTGGTCAAAAGGTCGTTTGGTCGAGTCCGGACTTGGTTTCTTTCGAATTGATTGAGTTCGTCTTGCATGGCCTCTACCCATTCAGGTTCATTTAGGGCCTCTGGTGCATTTTTAGGTTCGAGTTAATGAAATGAATGCAGTGAATGCACATAGATTCTGAAGAGAGGATTGAGTTCTTACCCCACTGTTGATATCGGATAATATGTTTTCTAGTGGATGACTAGAAGCATACTTAAATGCTCTACCTGTTCTCCGATTCACCAAATTTGTAGGCTGAATTGTTGATCTTAAGAGATCCGTTCGAGTGAACTTGTTCAACAGTTTGTCCTTCATTATTCCGAGCGGGTTCTTTAGTTGTCTCATTCCGAGTCACTTCGTTCCGAGTGATTTCATTCCGAGTTGGTTGGGTTTGATTCCTGATAGGCTCATTTTCATCACAATCATCATTTCTATTGAGCTTTAGGTCCGAGAATGATTATTCACTTGGTTTTTCATGTTCAATCTCATCAAACACAACGTGGGTGCTTTCTTCCACTTTGTCAGTTCTTTCATTGAAAATGCGATAAGCTTTGTTATGAGAAGAATTACCTGGAAAAATACATTCATCTAACCGAGCATCAAACTTGGTCAGGTGATCCTTACCATTGTTGTGAACAAAACACTTACATCCAAAGGGTTTGAAGTCCGAGATATTGGGTTTCTTCCCTTTGTAGAGCTCATATGGTGTTTTCTTCAAGATGGGTCCGATGAGGCATCTATTCAAGGTGTAGTTTGCGGTGTTTATTGCCTCGGCCCGTAAATAGTAGGGTAGATTATGTTCAATCATCATTGTCCTAGCTATTTCTTCAAGAGTTCTGTTCTTTCTCTCCACTACTCAATTTTGTTGAGGAGTTCTTGGTGCTGAGAAGTTGTTGGAAATACCATTCTTGTCACAAAACTCTACAAATTCTAAGTAGTCGAACTCCCTTCCATGGTCGAGTTCGAATTCTCCGGATCCGAGTCCGAGACTCAACTTGGATTTTTCTGCAGAGCTTGCTGAACTCTTTGAATGCTTCATTTTTATGCTTAAGAAAACACACCCGGGTAAATCGTGAGTAATCATCAACAATAACCAGTATATATGATTTACCTCCGAGACTCTTCACAAGGATTTCACCACATAAGTCCATATGTAGCATTTCAAGCACCTTAGATGTGGAAACTGTCTTCAGAGATTTGAAAGATGATATGATTTGTTTCCCTTTTGTGAATGCTTCACAAATTTTATCTTTCTTAAAAGCACAATTAGGCAATCCTCTGGCTCAACCATGAGATGCCGGTTTCTTAATAGTATGCATGCTAACATGACCTAATCTACGATGCCATGTCCATGAGTCATCAAGAAGTGATGCTTTTAAACAAGATAAATTCTGACTCGAGTTAGAAAGAGGAATAATGTAAGTGTTACCCGATCTCTTACCCGAGAGCTTGATCTCCTTGGTAGTGTCATAAAAAATATAACAGTTGGTTTGAGTGAATCTTATCTCTTGACCTTTATCACATAATTGAGAGATGCTAAGCAGGTTGTACTTTAACCCTTTGACAAGGTATACTTGGGTTGACCAGATTGCTTCCTTTTCCAATCTTGTCTATCCCAATTATCTTGCCTTTGTTGTCTTCTCCAAATGTGACTTTTCCTCTCGTATTCTTCTAACTCGGAAAAGAGTCCCGAATCCCTTGACATGTGGCGTGAGCATCCATTGTCAAGCTACCAATGCCCTTTTGATCATTTCTGAGTGGCCTCTTGAGGATTTGCTTCCTTATTGTCCGATTGATCCGTGTTCGACTCTGTTTCCACTTCGAATCGAAAGTGCCATCGGACACTTTGAGTCATCCGAGTCCTCGTCCTCTTCGATGAGTCCTCGTCACTCCATGTGGCCATCATAGCCTTTTTCTTTCTTCTGTCCCTTTTTCTCTTGGGACAGTCCTTGACTATGTGTTCTTTGCTACCACATTCAAAATAGCCGAATTCTTAGTCAAAGATAACTTTGAAGGGAAGAGTATTTACCTTTTTCTATCCTTCTTGTCTTTCTTATAGAACTCTTCTCTTAGCTTCTTATCCCATCTCTTGTGCTTCATCATTCTTTTGAAGCCTCTAGCGATAAGTGCCATGGGATCCTCTTCCGAGTCGAAGAACTCGGATCTGCTTCTCCGGTTTCGAGGCTTTCAGCGCAATGTTCTTTTTGGTGCCGACCTCTACATCCTCCTCTTCTAGGTGGATCTCATGGGTGAGAAGCTTCCCAATGAGTTCGTCTAGCTTTAGTAGAGACAAGTTCTAAGCCTCTTCGATAGCTATAACTTTGGGACCCCATCTTTTCTTGGGTAGGCTTCTAAGTATCTTTCTGCACATTTCCTCGTGGGAAATCTTTTTACCCAGAGATTTGAGATTGTTGGTAATCTCAGAAAGCGAATGAACATCCGAGTGATGTTTTCTTCCGGCTCCATCTTGAATAGCTCATACTTATGAAGATATTGGCTTATCTTCGCTTGTATGACCCGGCTTGTGCCTTCATAGGTGTTGACCAGTGTGTCCCATACTTCTTTGGGCTGTATCACGAGCGGACACTCGGTTGTATTCTTCCGAGCCGATGGCGCACATCGGAATGGTCATTGCCTTGAAGTTCTTTCTAAACTTCTCCGCTTCATCAGCAATAAACTCGGCCTTTGTCTTGGGTACGAGTCTTCTTTCCAAACATCCTCATCATGATCTAGCAGAAAACATTCCATGAGTTTCTTCAAGTGTACGAAGTTAGATCCTTTGAACTTTGGTGGTTCTGCTGGAAGATCTTCCTTCATCAAACTCTCCGTTGTTCCGAGCCATTTGATCTTTAAACCTTTGGATGGTTAGATCCTTTCCGAAAGGCTAGGCTCGATACCAATTGAAGGTTTGCTCTAGGAGAGGCTATGTCACCCTAGAGGGGGTGAATAGGGTGATGAAGAAATTTGCTTGAAATTTAAAATAGATATGAATCTGAGGTGAGCGAGAGTCAAGGATGAGGTCGGAAAAGTACTAAGTCGAATTCAGTGAAGAGTGAAGAAACAGATTAAGCGGAACATTGAAACAAGTGTGAGTCTATAATGCACTCAAAAAGTAATAACTTAGAAAGTACAGGGAAACACTCCAGGGCGAGAAAACCACAGACCGTGCTAATCCAAGCACTAAGTCAAATCCACTATTTTGAGTCCACAAAATTCGATGAACCGACTCAACCCGAGTTGCTCCCTTAGACAACTCCGGACAAGTTTTCCCGGACCTGAAATTACCTTATCTAATCTAGTACTTCCTAACTGAGATCACCCTTACAGTTAGGGACAACCGAAGCTAAGTTAACCCTTATAGCTGAGTCAAGGGACCTTACTTAGAGAGTAAGAAAGAGAGTGTTTGTAATCGAGTACGGGACCTTAAAACTTAGAGAAATAATAAATACGGAATTGGAGTTGTAAGTAGAAGATTGAGAATGAATACAATGACTTTTGCTCAAGTATGTGTATTAATAGTTGGTTCAACAATCTTCAAGTCTTGGAAGTTGGCTTCTATTTATAGATGACCAAGCAACTTAGCCGTTGTGTCCATCTTCCGACTAAAAGTCCCTTGTGACCATTGTAATGGATTTTCTTAGTCACTCGTAAAATATTCGTTGAGATATGAACGTTGTGCAACGGCTCTTGACTCTTTTAGAAGTCCCAAGACCACTTGGTGGTATCTTGAAAAATAAGGTGGAAACCACCGTTGAGCTTAGTGTTGCAGATTTCCAATTTTGGAAACGGACAACCCCGACACGATGTCCGGGGCTAGGTTAGAGGTGGAAAAAGCCTTGTCTCGCTGGTGATTTGACGTTTTAAAGCTCGGTTATTTTTGTAATTCAAAATTAGGATAGCCTCGTTTGAATAACCTACAAAAGTAAATCAATTTGGTTATGAAAGTATAAAATACTTTGGTCCAAGATTAGACACGAGATAATAACATAATTAATATAATTAAGTGCCTAATTATCTCGTGCAAAAAAGGAATGGAATTTTCTGAGTCTAATATCCATGATACTCAAATTTCATCTTAGTCAGTCTAGAAGATAAACAAGTTAAAGGATCGGAGTAAACAAACTTGATCTAAACTTAAAAAAGTTCAAACTAAATATGCCGACTTGGAATAGTAAATTAACAATGCAATTCCTGTAACATGAAGTCGGAGCCGAGTTTATGTGCGTGAAATAAAGTGTTAGAACATGCGATATATCCGAGTGTTGAGTGACTCGTAACCGAGTGTGAAGTGGTAAGTACAGGTATGCTTTCGAGTCGAGTCCGAGTCATGCATAAACATATATAATAGTTTCTATAACACTCGGAGAAAATGTTGTATCACTCGTAAAGGCTTCTAGGGCACATGAAATGACTTGAAATCAAAACCCTATAAGAGATGAAGTCTTATACCTGGTTCCTCGATGGAACTCGGAAAAGTGTAAGTATAATGTCCGAGTCTTCATAAGGGGTTGGTCTCATCGAGGTTCTATTCGAGATTCGATAACCTTATAAAGCAAAAGGCAATTTGTCAAGCCAATCCTTATAGATGTCGGCCCTTTTCTCCACTATCTTTCTATTGTTCTTGTATGCAGCCTCAATCGCTCCTTTGGTCTAAGGATGATAAGGAGCAGACTTGTGATGCTTAATCTTGTACTTGTCCAATAGATCTGCTACGTCTTTCTTAAAGTACTCGACATGGTCACCGATCAACTCATGTGGTACCCCATACCGACAAATGATGTTGTGGGTTATGAATTTGGCCATGTGCTTTAGTGCTATCGCGGCATAAGACGCAGCTTCTATCCATTTGGTGAAGTAGTCAATTGCTACTAGGACGAATTCATGACCACCCATTCCTTTAGGGGTAACACTACCGATGATGTCTATGCCCAAGACTAAAAATGGCAAAGGCGATGCAAGCATTGTTAGAAAAGAAGGCGATTGGTGTTGGATGTTTGCATAAACTTGACACTTGTGACATCTTTTAATAATCTCATGGCATCTACCGCCATGTTGACCAGCAGATATCATAATCGTTGAATTTTCTAAATCAAAATTCTTTCATTCATGTGAGGTCTATATTCTCCACCATGAATGTTAGTCATTATACGCTCTGCTTCATGTTGATTGGCACAAAGTAAGCTAATGCGCATGTTCGTTTTTTGTACAATTGTCCTTAATTTATGAAAAGCTGTGCATCTAACATGCGGACAGCTCATTGGAGTCTAGGTGTGGAGTCCAAGAGGTATTCTTGACTATCTATGTATAGGTAAATGTCATGGTTCCAACTAGTTTTGTTGATACTAGACATTTCTAATGCGTATACGTGCGTACGCAAACTCCTCAATCCAATATTAATGGGCATTAAATTAATGCCATTAGAGATATTGATCATAGACACTAATTTGGCTAAGGAAATCGCAAATTGATCATCATCCCTAGGAAGGTAAGTGTATGATATACTATTGAAATGTTTTGCCTATTTTATGAAGTGTGCTTGGTGGGTGCCAAGCCTTCACTACGTACCTTCCATTTTTATGAAATCCGATTCATGATTAGGCTTGATTTGTCGTAGTCCCTAATATTCTTAGCTCCTATCTCTATAGCACTAGTCCAAGAATGCATGCTTCATATTATGCAGCGTTGTTAGTGACTTCGAAATCCAATTTAACTAAAATGCGATTATGTTTTCCCTCCGGTGAGACTAAAAAGGATTCCAACCCCAAAGCCCTTCCGATTGGAAGCTTTATCAAAATATATTGTGCACACGTCAAATTTCACCTATAGGATACCCTAATCCGGAAAGTTGAATTGCTCCGGTGGGGCTTCGGTTGTTGGTAGATCAGCCAGTAATTCTAATACTACCCTCCCCTTAATCGCCTTTTGTGGGATGTATTTGAGTTCGAATTCGATAACATGACCGTCTATCTAGCTAGGATACCCTTGAAGATTGACTATATAGCTTAACAGCTTTGCCTGATGTTACCCTAAAGGCACATTTCTAAGGGTTAAGGCGCATGTTGTATTTTCGCAGTCTTTTGAACAATTTCCTAAGGCTAGGTAGATGCCCCGCCCTATCCTTGGACTTCATGATCATATCATTTACATAGAATTTAGCCTCTTTGTGTATCATGTCGGGTAGTAGCATTTTGGTTGTCCTTTGATATGTGGCTTTGGCATTTTTAGTCCAAAAGGCATTATCACATAGCAATTTGTCCCCTATTGTGCGATGAAGGACGTTTTTGCCATGTCTTTCTCGACCATCTTAACCTGATTATACCAGGTGTAGCCATCCATGAATGAGAGGAGAACATGACCAGTGGTACTGTCTACTAGGATGCCTATGTGAGGCAAAGGAAGTCGTCTTTAGGACTAGCCTTATTCAGGTCTCTAAAGTCAACTCATATGCTAAGTCTCCCATCTGTCTTCGAACCGGCACTATATTTGCTACCGATTGGGGTGGTGAACTACTCGATAAACCCGAATTCTAGCTACATTTGAACCTCTTCTTTCATCTTTTAGGGCCCACTCAGATTTTATCCTCTCCTAAGCTTCGCTTAACCGACTTAGCATCTTCATAGCGCAGAATTTTATGTTCTCGCTATGCTAGGATCTATCCTTGGCATATCTATATAAGATCAAGCGAAGACACCTCTAAACTTTGTAAGGAGCAAAGTAAAGTGCTTTTGCTCTTCTGGACTTAGAGTTTCCTTAATCTTAATCACCTACGGTTGATATGGAGATCTTAAGTTGATAGTTATTGTTTCCTCCATCATTGGTGAACTGTTTTCATGATCTTCCATAACTTTTACTAGTTCTTTAGGGATTTGTTTTTCATCATTAGAGGAAAAACAATTAAGAATAGAGGGAGGCAAAGACTAAGCAGAAAGATTCATCTCATTGAATGAAGAAACGAGTACATCAAACTCGGAAATAGAAAATGCGAGATTCGAAGATGAACTCATAGAATTTGAAAAGATAAATCAACCCTAGTCATTGACTCATAAACAAATTGTTCTCCTAAGATGACGACAAACTCTTAGCCCTCTTCGATATCAATCAAAGTCATGTGATTGGACCATTTTTCGTCAATGTAGGTGATAAACTTGGTCAGGTCAAACTTTGGGTGTGACATGGCTTGCCACAGTACTCAAAACCGAATTCCCCTCTAGGTGCTTCTCTTATCCAAACAAGCAAGCCAATGATGTTACTTTCGTCGAGCTTATCCAATATTTGGTAGAATGTTCTTTTTAAGGAGGTAGGGTGCCTCCTTTTCTAGAATTTTGCAGTCATCTCTAATAGTGGGACTAGGGTTCCTTTCTCGTTCAAATAATAAGGCTCAGGAAAACCATAGTAAGGGAAAACATTGATGGGGCTAGTCACTATTGCCAAAACTGTTTTCTTAGAATTGTCATAAGCTTGGAGGTGAACAGTTTCTTTAGAGAGTTATTACTCCCCGATGCCTAGCCTCTTAGCGAGTCCTCCAATGGCGGACATTTACCGCAAACCCATTATCTACTAGGGTCACGGTACAAACTTGTCGATGCAAGTTACAATCGGATAAAGGGCATTGTTGTGTGCAATGCCTTCTTCTATTAAATCTTTCTTGTCAATTGTGATGGTTCTATCCCTAGGATTGACTAATCCTACTACTTCTTTAGGCGTGACATCGGGAGAGACCTCAATCTTACTAAGTGCATCGATTAAGGCTTGTCTATGCTTTTAAGAGGTAAATATGAGTTGTCGGATGGAAATGTCAACTTTGAGTTTTTAAACCTGTCTAAGGATTGGGTCTTCTTCTTTGGCGGTTTCTTTCTCTTTTGGTGCGGTGTGTCATCCAGATCTAATCAAGAACTTGATTTCAAGAGTTTTTGGTTCACCCTAAAAATCGTAATCTTCTAAGGGTGGTCAGCCCTGAAGTTATTATCACTCTCGTCTTTAGTCTCTTAAATATCTTCTTCGTCATTTACCCACAATCAATGCACTCGTTGGCTCGATGGAGGTAAGCTAATCAATGATTTGGGTTTATGATGTTTTCAATAAAGACGAAGGATTCCACTGACTGGAATGGGTTCGTAAAAGATTCCTAAGGTACCGCTGAATGGGTTCTTACTGTTATTAGGATTTTAGGCGACCTTAAGGAGAGGAAGTTGACAATTGCGGAACATGCTCTCTAACTTGCTCTTAAAGGTCCAAAATTTTTCCATATCATATCCTCGTGCGCGATGGTATTTGCAGAATTTTTTCATGTCGTAATTTTTCAACTATTTTACGATTTTTGATTCTACTCGTTACAAGCGGTAACTCATTTTTCCCTTTAGACAATAAATGATCAAGGGCTTGAGTGTAGATAGTATCTATATGAGTGTAGCCAGTATATCCATTGACTCGCGTTGACATGTGCAACCTACCGATATTGCTCGTATTAGGGGTTTTCTTATCTTTATTCTAGTAGTTACCTCTATAACTTGCCATGGCTTTTGTGGTTGTAGCAGATAGTTCTTTCTCGATCAGTATCCCTGCGTCTCTCAGGGAAGTGAAGCTTATAAATGGTAAGAACTTTAAGTGTTGATTATAGGTGGGCCTAAGGTTCTTCATAATGATTATAACTTGATCCTTCTAGGACGGTTGGTCTACGATATGGTCAGCCTTCGCTCTCTATCTAGTGAGGAAATCAATGAAGCTTTCTTTCTCCCCTTGTTTGATCGGCTCCGAGTCCCGAAGGGTGACAGGAGATCAATGTTGCAATAGTATTTAGGTAGGAACTCCTTGCACAGAGTTAGTCCAATTGATGACCTTAAGTTGGTCAAATGCATTATACCACTTCATTACATCCTTATCGAATGTCTAAGGGAAAATGATGTGGTAGGTGTTTTCAGGAACATTCTTGAGAGTCATTGCTCCTATGATGTTACGAACATGATGGTGGGGATTTTCGTAACCATGAAACATGATAACTAGCATGGTAATTTTAGGGGTATCTTCCCTTTAGGGATTGAAGTGAATCCCGTGAGGTAGAAGTAATCACTCTTGAACACGGCGGACTCTCTTAACATCCTTTCTATATGATCTATCGTCGAGCAAGTTTAGACTCCCAACCAGTTTCGGAAGTGGACCTTGAGGTGGTGGACCCTCAGGTGGTGGTCCATTTGGTGGTGGTCGAACGTCTTCATGTCCTCCCATGTGATTTTCTTGAAGACACTTTAGGATAAGAGGAAAGGTGTCGGATATAGATTCTATTTTTTTATCTTGAGCCTCAATTCGGGTTTCCATCTTAGCCAAGGATTCATTGAGCAAGGTAATGGTAGGAGATGATTGTGGTTCTTCATCCCTTGGAGGGAATTGATTCTTGGTACTATCATAAAATGAAAGATTGATTAAATTGATGTTATATGCACCAAAGTTGGTCGTACTGGCATTGACCAAGGTGTGCAACGAGGAGATCTAGTACTAGACTCTTTACTTGAAGCGCTATAATCTTTTGCATCCCGAATTCCCACGAAACCTAGTTGAGGCAGGCTTCCCTATCCTTTAGCCCAAAAATAACTGCTTAGGACCATGCTAGAGGAAACAAGCTTTAGGGAGAAGAGATTTAAGCGCTAGACCCGAAGAGACTAGGAAAAGGATAGAAAAATTTATATGTATGCACATAAGGAATGCAAATGACCCAAGGGAGATTTACTGATTCCAATGGCTTATATTAGGATAAATTTTATTTGGCTAATGTAAAAAAACACATTGAAAGACTTCCTTAATCAAGAGATGAATGCAAAACGAACTCGCCTAATTTGAGATGAATTTATTTTTGGTTAATGCATAAAGCGGACTCATCTAATTCGAGATGAAATTTAATTTGGCTAATGCATAAAATCGATGCACCTAATTGGGGATGGATTTTATTTTTGGCTAATGCACAAAATGGACTCACCTAATTTGAGATGAATGTTATTTTTGGCTAATGCATAAAATCAACTCACCTAATTTGAGATGAATTTTATTTTTTGGCTAATGTACAAAATGGGTGCACCTAATTTGAGATGAATTGATTTTTTGCTAATATACAAAATGGACATACATAATTTCGGATGAATTTTATTTTTGGCTAACGCACAAATGGACGCATGCTCGGAACATAGAAAGGTCAAAAGCTAAAAACTAAAACCGACTAAAGAAAAGAGACGGGGGTCCATGGCAGCAGCCTCCTTGACACCGACACCGGCTATGTCCAGCAGCTAGTGGCTACAAGAATGTCGAGACTAAAGCTTTTTTTTTAGATCGACTCGGAAATGCAACCAATGGACTGGCCTTAAAAGGGGAAGGTCAATTTGACTTTTGGCTAAAATGCACACATTGTACCAACTCAAGAAGGTTAATTTTTGTATTTCATTTTGCACTCATGCAAGGGTTGTTCAAGTATACAAATGAAAAGAAAGGTACCACCTAGACAACCAAGGATCTATAGAAAAAGAGGGATCATTCTAGGTCGGATACATGGTATCCCATAGTCCGAAAATTTAATTCCGCATTAGGTACATGGCAGGAAAAAGCATGAATTCTCGGTGCTCCTCGGTCAAGAACCAAGAAAAGCATACGATGAATGGATAGTAACAATCTTCCCAAGTAATCAAGCCTTTGTGGACCCACCGGGTCAATAGTTCGACCTCTCCAAAACAATGTTTACAGTAAGGGTAAAGCCAATAGTCTAAATTAAAAGCAACTATGTCCAAGGTCGCCTTAATGCAACATGACTAATGCAAAACATCTTAAAAAACTCAAAAGTAAAATTTTCACAATTCCCCTTTGATACAACTCCAATGGAGTCGCCACTATAGGAACTAGCGGCCCCCATGCCAGCCTCCCATAAAGGTGTCATTGGCTCTTTTTAAGTTTTCAAAAATGATTTTTGAAAGTGGGGTGTGCCTCTTATTAAGGTTTCAAGTTTTTGAATTGAAATAGTTTAAGCAAAGTTGTGATTGGAAATTTTGTTAACCATTTATTTTTAGAAATTATTTTAAGAGGTCTCGGGATATTATTTCATGATTTAGGACAATAGAAAGAAAAAAACAAAATTAACCTTCTTTGGCAAGGCATATTGGCAAAAAGGTATTATAACACTAGTTTGGACCAAGAGCCAAGCCCGATGACCGGCTGAAGCCGGTGAGAGCTAGTGCTGACCGAGTCACTGAGCACCGACTATAGGCCGAGACGGAGAAATCGGTCTCAGTCCTCTAGCATATCTTGTTAGAAAATAAATTTAATTTTTCCTATCTTTAAAACAGAAATACCATGATGCGATTAGGAGAAATAAGAGAAGAAAAGGGAGAATCGTCACTTAGTTTTAAAGAGTGAACACTAACAAATATAAGAATAGAACTCTTCCAATCCTAATATGAGAAGAATAAGCTTCAAAAAGGTTTGAAAAGTGACTTGATCGGTTTAGAACCAAGAATCCAATGTTCGAGGGTGAAGGTACAAAACATAGGGATAAGTCGTCCGGACGACCTTTACTAATTCGAGTTGTAAATCAAAAGAACGTGCTTATCACTCAAGCATACAACATGTGAAATAAGAAAAATTAATCACCTAAACATGCTAAGAAAGTGATAAAAGCAGATAAGAAAGTTATAAAGGAAAGCGGTAAAAGAAAGCTAAAAGGAAAGCGAAAATAAAACTTAAAGCGAACGAGGAGCAAATAAATCCGATTACATATCGATCCACAATATGGAAAGAATTAAAAGACGTAAATCAACAAAACTATAAGAGGTAAGCAAAGGTTGATCTCGATGCCCTCAGGTTGTCCCACATGTTGAGCTTGGATCATAATATGAACTCGACAAAGTGTAGCGGCGAGATAGTGAGCTCAAAGAAGGCTTATTTTGTGGATTTTGTGAAGTAAGGTAGTGTGTATGGCAGTTTGGTGAGGATGGAGGGATTAGGAAATGGAAGAAAGAAATGAGGATGTTTGGTAGTGTAACAAGTATTTTACCGAAAATCAACCAAGAGATTTAATCCGTTACCTTTAGCTTCAAACTAGCCGTAACCTTAGTTTGGAGCCCGATCCAGGCTTGGTTTGGCTGAAAGAAAATAGGATTATGGGCAGACCTAAGAAAGAAAGGCTAATTTTATGGTGCTAATGTGATCTTTGTGGTTTACTAGCTTCCGTCATGCTTATCGGACTCCGATTACGATCCGAATTCACAAATAGGACTGGGATTTCATCATCGGGTAAACAAAATAAATAATAGTAATAAAAGAGGTAAGAGTGACACGTTATAGGTGACTATAGCCACACATTCAGAGTATCCACCTTAGTCTTTTATATAAATAATCAAAATTCAAGTTCAATATACAATCGATTATTACAACATGAAAACACAATATATAAAAACTAGTAGCAAGTCCAAGGATCTCCTATCTCGTTGGTCCGCTCTCTTCGAAAACAACAAATCACTCCAGAGAGTAACTTTTGTATCTTAAATTGTTGATGAGGTCATGGGCTCCACCGAGCCCAGTGAATAATCCAAACTCAACCCCTTATTTCACTTTACACATTAGTTTATTTACAATCACACATAAGTTCAGTATTCGCTAATAGTATGTAATTCAAAGTATATATACTCAACATATGTAGGACATATGAACTTACCACTTAAACTAACTAATTATACCATATATTAATGTATTAAGCTAAAATGTAATTCATTTGTTCTTTATATTCGTACGCTTCTTATACAATCTATCATTAATCTTCTCGCGTAATATCACATCACAATTCTTGTCTTAATGATATTAATTTCGTATGAAAATAGGATTCATTTTTCTACTCGAGCTCGTTCATGTATTCTATTATGATGTAAATCAAAAATTCTTATATTTTTGTTAATCGGATATGAAGGTTTGCTCCTGGAGAGTCTAAGTCACCCCGCAGGGGGATGAATAGGGTGATGAGGAAATTTAAACAAACTTAGAAAGATTTTGCTTGGAAGAAGGTAAATAGTTGATTCTGAGTCTAAATTGGACTTAGAAAAGTATACACTCGTAAATACGTGGAAAAGCTGCAGGGCAGAAAACCACGGACAAGTGCGAACCCAAGAACCAATTTAAATCCACTATTTTGAATCCTCAAAATACAACGGACTAACTTGACCGGAGTTTCTCCCTTGGACAATTCCTTACAATGTTTTCCTAGACTCGAAGTTCCTTTATCTTATCTAGTACTTCCTAACCGAGATAACCTTTACAGCTAGGGGCAACCGAGCTGAGTTAACCCTTGCAGCTCGATCAGGGGACCTTACTCGAAAGTAAGAAAAGTATGTAATTGATGACAAGACTTTACAACTCGTAAAAGTATTAAGTACGGATGTAACTAGAAGATTGAGTGAGTAATACACTAAGAGATAGTTTCAGGAATAGGTTCAACAATCTTCAAGTCTTGTGAAGTGGCTTCTATTTATAGATGACCAAGCGGATTAGTTGTTGAGTCGGGTTTCGGATCGAAGTCTTCACTAGCCGTTGAAAGGGTCTTTCCGAGTCACTCGAAAAGATTCGTTGCACGGTAAACGTTGGGCAACGGCTATTTGCTCCAAAAGGTGTTTTAATCAACTGGCGTTGTCCGAAAAGCAAGGCGGAAAACGTCGTTGAGCCTAGCGTAGGATTTTTTCACTTTTGGAAATAGACAGCCTCGACACCGTAATACCCTAAAACACCCCCGGGAGTATTACATCGCCGTAGTTCTTTAAAGGAACTCCCAAGGCTCTTTCTAGTATTGGTTTGATTATCTAAATACAACTTAAAGGTAATAAAGGTTGTTTTCCAAAAGAATTTGAGATTTCCTAAAAATTTCGACAAAGTTCTATTTGTAATGTGGACTATCCTATAGGCTTAAAGCCTTAAAACCCCGCATAAAACCACAATATAACTCAATGAGCCACTCGGAGTGTACAACTCAATAGTTACACGCCGAGTCCAACCAATCATGCGATAAAACTTAAAACGATCTAAATGGTTCATTATACATCCGGTACAACTATATGAACTAAATTACAAACTATAATGCTGAAAAATATAGGAAATGCATATTCTTGACTCGAATCGCTCAGCGAGTCAACAAACGGCCATCAACGGAGTTCAAAATAAGCTAAGTACCACACACATCTCCGGAGAATGCACCTGCAACACCGAGGGAAAAGGGGGAAATTTATGGGGGTGAGCAATAAACCAAGGGCTCACCGGAGTCTTATACCCTTAAAATGGAAATTCTTTACACATACTACTCATAATAATGAAATTGGTGAAAACATAATAACATAATATAAATCTATATACTTTCAATGAAATCTCTTGCAACGTAAAGATTAGAACTCTTTAATCATTTAAAAGCACGATTTCTCATTCATCACAATTGTCTTTTTCCAACTAAATCAACTTCTAGGCCTTCCGAGGATTTGAACTACCACTTCTTAATTCCAGGGCACAACCCCGAACAAAAGGCTCCCGGGACCTATCTTCTAGGAAGTCCGAGAACGAGCATCCCGCCACCGCAGGACCCCAGTAGAACCCTTCCCTCGAAGTTTCTAGTCAGGCGTCCCCAGTTCGAACCCTTCGGCATGCTACACAATCCGTAGCCAGTTGATTCAAAATAATTTTCACATAATCAGTCATCACATCTGTTTAAAACAGACTTTCTTAATTTGGTTTAATATCAAGGAAGACATGACACCACGTGCCACCCTTATAAATTCACTGTCTCAAATAAGTTTCGCTTCTTTAAAACACATTCACATTTGAAAGGCAGCTTCACAAGAAGTTGCATTCAAGGGTCATTTCACGTGAAATACAAAACTCTTTTCAAAACTACTTTTGAGCATCACGTAAAGCAATCACTTAACACGAATAGCCACCATTCAATGTAAGCAATCATTCTTACCTCGTTTCCAACTATGCCTTTCTCAATCCATCAATTTAGTACGATTAATTCCAGTTTTGAGCCACAACAACTTCACAATTCATTGTCTTCACCTCAATTCCTCAATTTATGTCTCTACTTTATAAATCAACCTCTTTTGCCCACTCTCAACCATGTAACTCGTTAAACCTACTTCACCGAGTTTCCTTTAGCTCCATTTACCCTTTTAGTTCAATTCCTTCTCAAGGATCTTAGATATGCCTTATGCTTAGTTTAACCTCACCGTCCCCAGCTTGCCATTTTCCCTACATTAAATTTCCTTTTAATATTTCCACCTTATTAATCAACTCTTGTCCGCCCATCCTCGGTTATTTAGTTCTTAATCACCTTTCATTACTTAATTTCCGCTAGCTTCGCTTACCTTCATGTTTAGTTCAACCTCGAGGATTTAAACATATTTTGAAATCAATTATCCCGATAGTCACCCACTTCTCACTCCCATGCCTCAACTGTGCATTAAGTCATGTGAATTCATACTCCTCTTTATACTTCACTCATTATTTCCCGATATTAGCAATCCTTTCTTAATGCCACCAATTCAAGAAATCTCTAAGGTTTAATTAACTCATAATTCATAACCAAGTCATTAACCCCTTCATCCTCAATGGCTAACCGAAACTTCAATACTACTTATTTGACCTATGCAGTCTAACTTCATCGAATCACCGGGTTCCGAATTCAACACTAAGTAACTACTAAATCTCTTCAAAGTTCCCAATTCAACCCTACAATTCAACCCAAGTAAATCCTCTCATATCCCCGATTAGCCCTAACAATTCCGTAAATCCATTCTAAGTTCTCAATTCCATCTTAAACAACTATTGAGTCCGTTTCAGCGATGATGATGCTCAAAATTCACAATGAATTCAATATTCACAAGCAAACATTCAATATTCATAATAAATCCATTTGGGTTTTGAAATTACTAGTAGTTTAGAGTATAAGACTACCCACCTGAAATTCTCGGGTATTAGGGGTAGATTTCATGCTCCTTTACTTCTACCTTTTGGTGTCGGTCCCCGCCTCTGCTAGCTCTTGTTCGGTCTCTCGATTTCTCGCTTCCCTGTTTCGGTTCGTGCATTTCTGGTCTCCGCTATCTCTCGGTCGGGCCCTTGCGCATTTGCCACCAGGCCTCCTCCTTTGTTGCCGTTGCCTTTCCCGGTTTCGGCCTCTCGGACCCTCTCACGTCTGTCCCTACTTGGGTACTTCCTTCGCCCTCGCTCTCTCCCAGTCTCTCGCTCTCTTCCCTCCGCTCGCTCCTGCTCGCGTCGCCGGCTGCCGTCTTAGGTCCTACGGTGGTCGTTGGTCCTCCCCTCGATCTCCTTGGCCCTCACACCCTCACCTCTTCTCTCTCTCTCTCTTTTTCCCATTCGGTGCTCCTTCTCTCTCCCTCCTCTCGTTATGCTTCTTGTTTTCTTTGCTTTCCCATGCCCCCTCCCTTTCGTCCCTCCTTTCTTTTATTTCTTTGCATTCTCTCTCTCCACCGCCTTACAAATAATGCTTCTAATTTTTATTGGACCCCATCTTATCTCCTTTATCCCTTCATGGCCAAAGTAACCTTCTTCTACATAAAACAAACCCACACCTCTCCCTTTCTCTCGTGCTCTTGTGCCTCTCGCATCCCGACTTATTTTAATACGCCAACTATGACATTGCCTAACCGGGCGAAGGTTCGAGTTCAATAAAAGGGAGGCAATTTCCTTGATTTAATTTATTCGACAACAACCTCCAATGGGTTACTAAAGTAATATGTCCGACTCGTAATTATAATTAGTGAATCACCCCTAGATTCGCGGAATAATACTCAATAATTTTATGCTTTACAACCGCTTTTTGTTAGATTACGGGTATTAAAGACACGGTGTCCGAGTCCTATCCGAATTGGCTAAAACTGTCTGCTGGTGTTTAAAAGGTAGAAGCTAGTTGCTTTTGAATTTCAAAATATATATATTAGCTTTGTTTGAATAACCTACAAAACCAAACCACATTGGTTCTCAAAGTATAAATTACTTTGGTCCAAGGCTAGGCACAGATAATAATTAAATTAGGATAATTAAATGCTTTAGTATCTTTGGCTTAGAAAAGTGGAATATTCTTAGTCTAATATCAAAAAGGTTCAAGCTCGGTTCAGAATAATTCCTAGAAAGATCAAGTAGACGAATAATCGGTTAAGAGAAAGTGAACTTGATCTATCAAATAAACTTCTATGTAATAGACTCGACTTAGACGAACTTGATAGTGACTAACTCAGTTATGAGTTAGTAAACACAATCAAGTACTACAAGAAAATATGTTGAAAGAATTATTTGATCGTGCAATAGTTCAAGTATATTCTTAGTAGGTCGAATACCTCAAAAGAGAAGATATAGAACAAAGTGATATATGAGTCACTTAGAACAAAGATGAAAACTTACATATGAGTTTCTATGAAGCTTAGAATGACTTGCAATCAAAACTCAAGAGAGATAGAAGTTTATACCTGAGTCTTTCAAAAATATGTGGAGTTAAAATCTACGTCTTTAATACGTATTCTTTTTTTGTTAATATCATACTTCTTGACTTAAATCTACTAGTTTCGAATGGAAATAATATTTATGTCCTACTCTAAAGACTAAGTTCTTTAATTCTTGGAGACAAAATAATTTGTGGGTTGAGGAAAAATAATTTGTGACCTCAACTCTAAAAGACACGTGTTGTTAATAATGCATGGCTTTAGTTTGAAAGACACTACTATGGCCATAGCTTTAGAAATTCTTTGATTCGTGGGATCCTAGATTAATAACACAATCCTTTTTCCCTTGTTTAGCTATTTATACTTTTACCAACCAAGATGCAGTTAATCCAAACAATCATGCTTGAAAATCATTGTAAACAACAACTTCAAAACTAAAAATTTGCATTAACATGTTTCAACTTGATATAACTCGTAACAAAGAATCTTTTAACGTGGAATTTCTATTTAGCAAAACTATCCTTTAATGACCCTATATTATTTCACATAGGTTGTTTATGGTTCAATAACTTTCTTGTAATGATCGCATACTTTTAAAATTGTTGAAATAGTTCCTTAAATAGCAATTTGGAACAAAACTATACAATCGAGTCCCAATTCTACCAAAACAGGATAATTTCACTCAAAAATGCATTTACGTAAATCTACGTCTCCAAATTTTACCAAAAGTTACAGAAAATTGTAATAAATATGTACGAATCTTAATAAAAAATTTTATAAATTTTGGGCTATTCGTGAAGTCACAAAAATTCGGGCAGCAAGCATAAATAGGGAATGAAATCTACGAGTTTATCATGTATTCAATTTTTCTGATTTTATCTTCTAGCTTAATTCAAGCTAAATTCATCAAAATCTCAAATTGAAGCTCAAAAATCATCTCCAACAATTCACAAACATTCATTAAATTCATAAATCTAATATCACTATTTCCACAAATCACAACATGAATTTTATAATTAGCGAGTTGCTAAATTTAGTGAATTAGGCCCCTAAACTCTTCATTAAACTTATGGTTTCCAAATGATGCAACAAGTTTCGAATTAGCTAACCTATTTGTTTCTAGGTTTCGAGGAATATTTTGAATCACTCACCTTGAAGGGTTTGGATGATTTTGTGTTTGAAGGTTTGAATTTCGTGTTTCCCTATTCCTCATCCTTCTTGTTTTGGTCTTGGTCTTGGTCTCAGCCTTTCTCGCTCTAGATATTTGCTTCTAGAACCTTTCTATTTCTTCCTCCCTCTTCTTCTTTTATCTTTCCTTCTGCTCTCTGTCTTTGTTGTCCTCTTAGTCTCTCATTGCCTTTCGTTGTCACACTCACTTTCTTCGTATAGTTTTTCTTTGCTTCGCTTTTTACTCCAGTCTTTCTCTCTCAGTCTCCCTTTTGCTCTTCTTCCTCTGTTGTGGTCTCTTTTTCTGGTTTCTTAGTTGCTCTCTACTCTGGTTCTCTGTCACTCATAATCTCCGGCTCTCCTCTCGCTTTCCTCCTCTATTTTAGGTTTTGTCTCTCTTTCAATTTTGTCGCTCTTTCCTCTTGTTCTCTGTTTTTTCTTTCTAATTCCTAGTTTCTCCCTCTTTGCTTATTTCTCTCTCTAGCCTGGCTCTCCTTTCTCACTTAATCCTCCTTTTGGTCTCTCTCTTTCCTCCTCTACTTACTCTCCCTAACCGGGTTTATCGCTCAAATTTCATTGGACTCCAATTCATGTCTTTACCAAGCAATCCCCTTTCCGTTTTTCCTGTTTTACATTTTTTATTTTCAAGATTTTGTTTTGATATTTCTTTTTATTTTTTTGGAATGTTAACCAAAACATTTCAAAGAGGCCTATTATTGACGATAAATTATTGTTAGACCCATGTAATGTTAGACTCATTAATGGGCATGCTTGGTTGATCAAACTAAGAGAGAGATTGTTATTGTTTAATCGAAATATTGGGAAAAATTCTATAGAAAAGAATGGCGTACTAAGGGAGAGAGAAATTCTAAATTTTTTCATAGGTGTTGTGCATATAGGAAACAGAAGTCACCTATTTTTAAAATTAAAGATGACTCAGGGGTATGGATAGAGGATAAGGAAACTTTGCAACGAAGTTTGTTATTGACTTTACTCAATGTTATTGGTCTCAGGTCAGATCCACCACGTCAACACTAAGTACTCGCGCTGCAAAAGTTATTACTAATGATGAAAATAATCAGCTTATATTGCCAGTGACGCCAAATGAGATTAAAGCTGTTGTTTTCCAAATGAACCCAGCCAAAGCCCTTGACTTAGATGGGTTTGTTGTAGGCTTTTTCCAACAACATTGGAATGTCATAGGAAATGACATTATTAAGTGTATCGAGATTTTTTTAATCATGGTATGTTATTGAAAGAGGTTAATCATACTTTTATCGCTTTAATCCCGAAAATTACAAGTCTTGCTACTACAGCTCATTTCGGACTAATTAGTCTATGTAACATGTTGTATAAGATCATTTCTAAAGTCCTTGTTAATAGATTACATCTAGTGCTTGCGGAGAGTAATTAGCTTCTATCAAATCGCCTTTGTGCCAAATAGAGATATTCATGATAATATTCTTTTGGCACATGAAGTCATTAATAAGTTTGGAAGTATTAAAGGTAAGCAAGCTTATATAGGTCTTCAATTGGACATGGAAAAAGCTTATGACATAATAGAATTTTATTTTATTTTTACATGTCTAAAGGATATGGGATTTCATCACACTCGAATTAATTTGATAACGTCAGTAACATATTCTATTGTCATTAATGATGAATCTTGTGGTTTTTTCCGACCAACTAGGTCTTAGGAAAAGTGACCCTCTCTCACTTTATTTATTTATTAGTTGTATGGATGTGCTCACATATAGGCTACATCTTGCGGCTATGCAACCAAAATCAGGTATAGGGATCAAGATTTGCCGTCAATCGCAGAAATTACCTTTACTATTTGCTGATGATAGTCTTCTTTTTGTAAGACTAACTATGAAATGTGTCTTAAGCTTCATACTATTTTGAATGAATTTTATAACCAGTCGAGGCCAACTTATTAATTGTGAAAAGTCAGCTCTAATGTTTTCTAAAAATGCTATAGCTGCCGATAGGAAAGTGGTTGCTTCAGTTTTTAATATACCACGGACGGACTCCTTGGGAAAATATCTAGGGTGTTCGATTTTCGGAGGAAGGGCAAACTCTCATACTTTCTCGGATATTTTGCTTAAAGTAGATAAGAAACTGCAAAACTAGAAAGCTAATGCGCTTTCAACGGCATGTAGGGTAGTCCTCATCTAGTCTAATATGGAATCTTTACCGAGCACATACAATGCAAAGTTTTAAGCTCCTGAAAAACACAAAAACTTCACTAGACAAAATTAATCGTGATTTTTCTGGGAAAAAACACAAGATATTAAAGGACTGCCAATGGTGTCTTGAGATAAAATATGTATGCCAAAAAGTTGGGAGGCCTAGGCTTAAGGAAAGCAGAAGCAATTAATAAAGCTTTTTATGCAAACTTATATGGAAATACCTGTATGATGATAAGAATTTTTGGATTAAGATTATGAGATCAAAGTATCCATTAAATATAGATTTTTGCTAGAAAAATCAAACCTTCGACTCTTGGGCTTGGAAATGTTTGTTGAAAGAAAGGGATATTTTCAAAAAGGGTTTAAGATGAAAAATAGGTCATGGAAAAAAAGTTCAATTCTGGCATGATATTTGGTGTGGTAATTTAAATCTTATTGATTATTATGATAGTAATAATACAAATTTAGCATCCTTCGATGTAACCGTTAGTGAATGTATCACTTGAACGAAGGAGTGGGATATGACCTGGCTTAATTCTTTTCTACCCATTGAATGATGCTAATTAATTAAGGGTGTGTTTGGTTGGGGAAAATATTTTCCAAGGAAAATATTTTCATGGGAAAATGAATTTCCAAGGAAAACCATTTTCCACCCACATTTTTCTTTGTTTGGTAGAAGAAAAAAATTTTCTAAAATAGCTACTTAAATTATTCATTTGAAGGGTTAAAGAAACTTAAATTTTGGTTGTAGTTACCGATTGTCTCAACTGATAAATTTATAAGAGTTATTAGTAAATACTCGAGCTCAAATTCTGACTACATTAATATTTTATTATGCCTCATTTATATAGAAAAATATATATTAATTTATAATTAGATTTACTTGCACACATACATATCAAACAAGTTTAATCATATTTTAAAAATCAGAAAATTTTATATGAGACAAGTATCATACAAGAGTTATTGTGGAACAAACTTCATTAGAGGTGACTAATGACTAATAACTTATTCTAGAGTAAATTCATATTAGAGTTAATGCCAACCGAATTAATAGTTATCAGCATTTAAATATTTAAATTCAATATAAACATTTCCCTCTCACGACAACTTTGAAAAAAATGATCTTATAGAAGACCTACTATTATTTTTCTTTGTTGGTACAGTATTAGTGCTACATATTAATCCCTAAAAATTATACTAATTAATTAAGCAGAAGATTGGGCATGAGTTGCCCTACATGTAAAGTCGGCCTAATTGTTTAATTTCCTCTGCAAACAAAAAAAAAAGGAAACATAATTTATTTATACGATTAGTACTCCATTAATTTCTTTTTTTTTTTGGTGCGAACATAATTGATAGTTGATGATAATAATAATATTTAATGAAGTCCATGCATGGCTCTCCGCGAATCTCTCCTTCCTCCAATTGATAAGAATTTTATTTTTTTTTATTGAGGGAAATTATTTTCGCCTGGAAAATATTTATCCACCACTTATGCTATCAAACGCCGAAAAATAGAATGATAATTTTCCGAGAAAATATTTTCCATCTGAAACAAACACACCCTAAGACTATACTTACTCCGACTCATGAATTGGAAGATAGTTCCTATTAAGGACTATCGAGTAGTGGTGAGTTCACTCGTTAAATCAGCTACGTGGAATGCACACAATATTCCTCCCCTTTCTTCTTCATGGGAATATGCCTGGATATTGAATATGGATGTCATGGCCAAATTGAAAATCTTTCTATGGCAAATTGGACATAATGCTTTAGCTACACATGACAACCTTCTTAAAAGAGGTATACTAATTGACTCTTTATGTCCAAGTATGTAAGAACAATGATGAATCGATTAATCATCTTTTCTCGCAATGTCCTTTTGTGAAGGACACCTGGAATAAAGCATTTTAGCATAAGTGGCTGGATGTAAATTTTAGTAATACACAAATAGTGTTTTTAAATGATATTTTTAACAACGTTAGAAATTTAAAAAATCTAATCAAATGATTCGAATGGTCTATTTATTATGGAGCATATGGAAAACTCGAAATGATATGGTCTTTAAAAATGGAAACTACGAGTGCTTTGGCCACAATCTTGAAGGCCAAGACTTTGTCGTTAGAATGAAGGGTTGAGAGTAGACCGGACTGTCTTTTCAACCCATACTTAAGTACCCAATATACATTACCTTCTTCTTCAACGTAGTTTGTCAACTAGCACAAACCATTGGGAGGATTCGTCAAAATTAATTTTGATGGATCCAAATCTTCTTCTTCAATTGCGGGAGCATTCATGATTAGGAATGTGATGGGAGATTTATTCAAGTTGGGACGTATAATTTGGGACCATCATCTGTTTTGGTTCGTTGAAGCTTTTGCTATACGTAATGGAGTTAGAGGAGTAGTACATGCACATTTTCACTCAATTGTTTTTCAAGGAGATAATCAAGTTGTCATCAAGGGTATTAATGGTGAGATTGAGATAACCTGGGAAATCCATACACTCATATAGGATACACGTCGATTTCTCAGGAGTTGTAATCAAGTGATTATCCGGCATACATTCGAGAGAAGGGAACATGGCAGCTGATTGGGTGGCCAAATGTGGACTTCGTATTTCTAATTCCGTGCCTTGGACATTGATTCCTTATTCATATTTTCTCTCCATTTTAATGGAGGACAACTTGGGTAGAACCCTTGAGAGAAGGGCTACTTTTTAGTTAGATTGCTTACCATGTAAAAAAAAAAATTTATTCACGCTCGGGTTTCAATTCTCGGGTTTTCAATTTCAACTCGTGGAATAATTCAACCAATTCGTTAATTTTGAATGTAACTGAACTTTTAATAATTTAATTCATTTATTTATTTTGCACCTTAAATTTTTGGATATTACAATATAGTCAACATGTAACACCCCAAAACACCCCCTAGGAGTATTACATCGCTAGAGTTCCTTATGGGAACTCCCAAGGCTCTATCAGTGTCGGTTCAGTCCTCTAAATTCAACTTAGAGGTAATAAAGGTGGCTTTCCAAAAGAATTGAGATTTCCTAAAAATTTCGCTAGAGTTTTGTTTATAATGTGGACTATCCCATAGGTTCAAAGCCTTAGAACCCTGCATAAAACCACAATATAACTCATCAAGCCACGCGTTCGAGTATACAACTCAACGCCCACCCACCGGAGTCCAACCAATCATGCTATAAAACTTAAAACAATCTAAATGGTTCACTATACATCCGGTACAAACTATATGAACTTAACGACAATCTATGATACTTAGAATTACAAGAAATGCATATCCGTATGTTGAATCACTCGATAAGCAGACAAACAGGAATCGGTGGAGTCCAGAATAAGCTAAGTACCGCACACACTCTTGAGAGTGTACCTGCTACACTCGGGGAAATTTGTGGGGTTGAGCAATAAACCACGAGCACACCAAAGTCTTACACCCTTAAAATGGAAATTCTTTGCACATATTACTCAAAATAATGAAATCGGTGAAAGCGTAATAATATAATACAAATCTATATACTTTTCGATGAAATCTCTCGAAATAATTTGCAACATAGAACTCATAACACTTCAATCATTCAAAAGCACAGATTGCAATCATTTTGGGAATTGAATCACATTAAACAAGGTGGAACCATCTGCACTTTCTTTCAAATACTTTCGGAGATAGACTGAAAATTCTTTCGGGGCTTTAGACGATTGAACTAGCACTAGGCGGTTCTCGGGCGCGACCCCGACTCGAGTTCCGGGACCTATCTCTAGTCAAATACCTAGAAGGCTCCGCTTTCCTCGTCAAGAAAGAATCAACCTCTCCAGGTTGATGGGCATCCTGATGTGCAAGGACCCTGTGGCCCGATACGCACAACCACCTCATTCCTCCGGTCTAAACAATCTTAGCCTAAAATTCATTTAAACCGAAGTGATCACAATCACTTATCAAACTTGGTTTCTAACTAAGATCTTAATCAATTTATCATTGTAGAAGGCATGACACACGTGTCACCCTTCTAAATTCACTTTCTCCATCAGTTTCCCTTCTTATGGCACACATTTCAAGTTCAAAAGCATTTCTCAATAATCATACACAAATATCATTTAGCGTAAACATTTGAATTCTTTTCAAAACTAACTTTCGGGCATTATTTAGAATCAAATCACTTCACGTGTCAAGCATCTCTATACTGAAACTTAACATTGCAAGCTAGCACATTTATTCAAGTATTCACGCAAGTATCTCACATTTACTTGTATTCCTCCATGTTCTACTCAACCATGAGTCTTCTATTCCCATATAAGTAGTTCTCGCTGTATTTTGCTTTCAATGCCACAAATTAATTTACATGGATGCATATTCCCCGATATTCTAATTTCCCATTCCTCCTCTATATTCCAAAGTCCATTCCCTTAACTTAATTAACTTTCAAACCGAATGAGTTTAGGACCTAATACTTTTCCGAGTCACAATAACCACAAGTAATTCCCATTTAACTCTCTCTCTCTCTCTCTCTCTCTCTCTCTCTCTCTCTCACGACACACACACACACCCACCTTTAATTCATCTCACTTCTACTTCTACTTTAATTTTTTCAGTTTCTCTTCCTCTCTCTTTCAAACATGCCGAGAGAGAATTCATTGTTAAGGGTGGCTCAGCCATAAAGAAGGTCAAAACCTCTTCTAGACTCACCCCCTCAACTTCCATGCTTGATGACCCTCGAAGGAGGCCTCGAAAGATAAAGTCCATTTCTTCCCGAAATCTTAAAGAATCAAAATCTCCTATTGTCGCTCAGACATTAATGTCTTGAAGACAACTTCTTTCTCTCAACCAAAATAACTTCAATTGAAAAACTCAAGACAAAAGGTTTATTCATTTTTTTCCATTGTGGCTATGTCTACCCGGACTCGATCATCAAATTCTACAAAAATTGTCTATCTCGGACAACGTTCTTCTTTTGTTCTTTTTGGGTAAGAAAATTATTATCAATCTTACTCTTCTCCAATGACTATTCAACATTTAAAGTGTGTTCCTTGACACCAACACCAAATCTTTCAATAAAGTTGCTTGATGAATTTTTGAAAATATGCTCGAGTCAAGCCAAAGGCTTGAAAGAATTTTTCTATTACGCAGTTGAACTCGAAACCAGACTTCTTTGCTTCTTTCTTTTGACAACTGTGTTCTCATTCTATCCTTCTATAGAGAACCCTAATAACAAGGTTCTCAAAGTTGTTTATGACATTCTCAAAAAGTATGAGGTTGACCTCTTCCTTTTTATTATTGAACAAATTGCTTCTATTCCCTAGGACATGAAGACCCTCCCTTTGGATCTATTATCTCCAAAGTCTTTGATCATTTCAAGCTAGAGCTCCCTAGCGAGCAAGACAAATGATTTTCTAACCCCTGCCGTTTCTATAGACAGAGAAGAGCTTTTGAGTCTTGGATACCAGGAAATTGAGCACTGGAGTCTAGACTCATTCATCCGAGATCGTTCAACCTCCTTCTCCTCCCAAAAAGAGTTCTCACAAAACACTTCTTCTTTCGATTAGTCCTTTTACTTCTCAGCTAGTTCCTTCGCTCACCTCTTTAAGCAACTGGTTTCTCAATTTTTTTTTCGTGGCAACAGAGTTCAAATCAACTCGACCGCCTTCCAATAGTTCATCCTGGTTCTTACCTAAATGTAGTCTAAAGCTCGGAGGTAGATTAATTAGAATAAGGCTCTAATTAGATAACTTCGAGGATGTAATCAAGAGGCAAGAGGCTCAGATTAAGTAACTTCGCCAACTTTTAGTAGCCCAAGTAGCTAACCATTCTAAAAGAATCCAAGGAAGAGACCCCATAGAATCAAAAGAAGAAGAAGGAGAGGCTGAATAATAAAGAGACTTCTCTTATGAGGAGATAGAATCAGCTTCTAAAGAAGTTGACGAGATAAAAACTTCGATGGCGCCTCCCTCTTTATAGCCTAATTAGCCGACTTAAGGAGAAGGCTCAAATGTTGAAGTTGAAGAAGAACAACCACTAGTTCAATGCAAGAAAGCTCAGCCTGCTTAATCAACAACTTCTTTGTTGCTTCCTCCATCTCCACCAACAGTGGGAGCCTTAAGTTTGTCTCACTTGTTTCGTTGTAGACGTCGTAGGGCTCCCGTAAAGGTGTCCTACTCTCAGAAAACTCCACCTCCCTCTTAATCTTTTTAATTTTTGTTTCTCCCTACTAAAGCTATTTTTTATGAAATGTATAGTGGGAGAAATAATTGACTTGTTTAGGGGGAACATGTTTAAATTTGTTTGTTAATTTTTTTTTGTGTTGTTTTTGTATAAGCTTATCATCTTCATCATTAATATCATCTTTAGTTATTGTTTCAACTCTAGTACACTTCATTTCTATTGATTACTCTTTTTGTCTTATTCATACTCTGATATATCCTTATTTATTTTGCTCTGAAACTCATATTCATAATCCGACGCGTAATCTATATTACATTCTAACATCATTCTCTATTATTTTATTATACTCGATACTTAGTTTTATAATATTTTTTGAGCTCTCTCATAGTCTAACTCACCTCTCTAACTTTTGAATCTCTTTCATCAAAAAGGGGGAGGGGGAGGGATTAAAGACTCGATTATAAACTAATCCCTCTTTATGATTTTGAATTCAAGATAATCCTCCACAATTTAGACATTCATATCTTAATTTAGACACATTGTTTATGAGTTTCTAATTGAAATAATCCGTAGCATGAATAGATTCTTGATGAGCTATAAAATCACCTCGGACTATAAGCTTTATCAAACATATCTTTCTTAGTCATAGAATTTAGTTATTAAGCGTGTCCGACCCACTCGAAGCATTTATTGAGAATTGAATGAGTACTTAGATATGGGAATCCAACCCGCTAAGTCGAGTCGAACATAAAGTTTGGCTAAATAATTTCACTTACTCAACTTATCTTTCTAACAAACTTATTTCTTATTTCTTAGTAGATTACCTGTGTTAAGTCAAAAATAGCTTGAATTATTTATTTAAAATTAATTAAATTGGAAAATAGTGAAATATGTCTATATAACTCTTGAACTCAACTCTATCTTATTAATTATTTGAGTATAGACATAAATGGAATTCGAATATATTGAATATTGGACTAGAAAAATTCTATTTTAATAGATAAAGGATTTTTAGTCGTTAATTGATTTATTTAAGACTAATCCTCGTCTAATTTTGGATCAAAGTATTTTTATAATCTAGGTACTATTTATAATTTTTTGACAGGATTATCAAAGCTTATTAATGTATGTTTAAAGCAAAAACAATCGGCTTTTTACCATTTTCAAGATAGCAAACAAAAATACTATTTTTGGGCATAATAACACAATGTGTCGGGGCCATTTATTTCCATATCTCGGTAAACTTCAGTCCTTAAGTCTAATGGTTGTTTCTACCCTGATTTTCATATAAACAAGTGGGTAGCACTACTTTATGAGGCTAGAATTGATGTTTAATGGATACAACTACAATGGTTCAATTTATGAGGACTTAGACTATCCGTTGTAATGGGTAGTTGAACCAGAAGCTGAAGCCTAAGTCGAATGGCTTTGTGCCATGTTGCCTAGAAATTGAAGCCTTCCTATAAGACTTAGAAGATTGTTGAAACAAAATTCTTAACTCTTACACTCTTACTTCTAACACACAACTGTTGTACTTAGAACTTCAACTTTGTTAGCTGAAGCCTAAGTCAGAATGGCTTTATACCATGTTGCCTAGAAATTGAAGCCTTGCTACAAGACTTAGAAGATTGTTGAAACAAAATTCTTAAGCTGTTATACTCTTACTTCTAGCACACAACTCTTGTACTTAGAACTTCAACTTTCTTAGTTGAAAAGAAAAGTCTTGTAATCACTTTACTCACTTATACACTTTTCTACTTCTTCCCTTAACCGAGCTATAAGGGTAAACTCAGCTCGGTTGTTTCAAACGGTAAATATTATCGGAGTTTGGAAGTACTGGGACGGATATGCTAACTTCTATGCCTAGAAAAATCATGTAATTGAATTTTCCGAGGGAACAATTATGAGAGTGAGTCATCTCGTATTTTGTAGATTTTAAAATAGTGGATTTGACTTAGTGTCCGGATTAACATTGTCCGTGGATTCCAATCGAGAGGGTTTCTATATAAACCGATTGCATATCTCTTTTTGAGTGCAATCGATACTCAACTCATTTTTCTATGTTATGAACTTCTAAAAGATTTTGAAATTTCGCATTATTTGCTTATCACCCTATTCACCTCCCTTTAGGATGATATAGAATCTCTTTTCTAAACATTCACATAATTTTGGGCGATTGATTTATGCTAAAAGGTGAAGCCGATTTGCTACTCTAAAAGATTTGAATGCCAAATTTAGGCATGAAAATAGCTCGAAGCTGAGCTAGGTTCAAGGGTTGCTAACCTTATGGTATATTTGGGCTAATCTCATGAAAATAGGTAGTTAGGTTGCTTAAACCAGCTCATAACCCATGAAAGTGGGCTTCAGTGAGCTTGCTCGATGTAACCGACATTTTTATTTACTAACTTAAGTTAGGTAGGTTAAGGTCTCATCTTTGCTAGTTACATAGTTAATTGGCGAACTTGTAACCAAGCCACCTTTTTAGCTTTTTATATAGTTTAGTTTTCGTTATTTTGAAAATCATATTTGATTTGGTCTAGATTGAGTCTGCTTGAATTAGGCTCGATACTTTAAACCCTTCTCCCTATGGTTTGACAATCCAAGTACTCACTCAAGGTCACTTTCATCCGTGAGCCATAGAAACTATGATGACTAATAGACATAACATTGCAATATGCAAGGCTATCAAAGACTTTTAGTTTTTAATGATAATTTCAATTTAGCGGGAAAATCAACTTGAGTAGCGACAAAATCATCATGAATAGCGTACACCCAAAAGTATCAAGTTTTTTATTTTTCATTATTTATTTTTGTCTTGTTAACTAATTGGTAAGACCTAAGCTCATTTGTATGCTTGGAGTGAGACCGGACTAAGTTACATAAAATATTCCTAGTTAAGCTTAAAACCTTAGCAAGTATCAAGCCATACTCTAAATCAGCCAAAATTAAGCCGAAATAGTCGAACTCGACCCTCCCAACTTAGCCTTCTCAACTCACACTCACATTCTTTCCCTCGTAAAACCCTTCCACAAAAGGCCTTCATTTCTCCTTCGAAAGTCTTTATTTTCTATCATTACTCTACTGGAATCTAATGGACTTTCTCGGTCCTATACGTGGACCTACTTGAGGGTGCAAATCTAATTATCAAGTTCTTTTTGTCTTTTTATAGTTACTTTTAATTTTCTTATTGTGGTTTTGAGGCGATGTAGTTTAACTTATTTTCTACCCTGTCCTATGTAATAGTTTCAATTTATTATGTCCTCATCATTCCTTTCTTTATTGCTTTTATTCACGTTATTTTATTGTTTTAATTCCACCTTTAGCATGATGTTTATTTGTTTTTGTAACACAATCTGTCTTTCCCATTTTAATAAGTAGCAGTCATGTTTTCTAATAGGCATAATAAGGAGAGCCCCTCTTAATTTTGTGCATTCACTCCTGAACATTGGATCATAATATCGGGCCAATGGAATCATTTTTCAAAACATTTTCTAATTTTGAGTTTTTGTCCATTTCGATGGTCCCTTCAATTTAAGCTCAAAAAGAAAAGTGATTTATTTTGTTATAATTTTTATTCAAAACTAATTGGCAACTCATTTTTAATATCTATTTCTCTCCAACAATGTATCCTAGTGTTTAAAGAAAATGAAACCATTTTTAACCGGACTTTCAATCTAGGTCTTCTAACCAAGACTACTTCAAAATCCAAGCTAGAAGGCCTGAGTCACCCACGGGCCTAGGAACCCGGATCTGGCCCCCTATGGCACGTTGTGGGCTTCACTCTTGGTCAAAGCAGCATGGGGTACTTGGCCGAGTGAGTTGCGCTGCAATCCGGTCAAAAATAACATTTCTATTTGCCAATCCAGGGAATTCTAAACTGCTTCGAAACTAAAAGGCTTTCTAAAACCGCTAGCCAAATTAATTCCAAAATTCGGAATCTTACTTTTAGTAAGCTCGCCTCCTTGAAATCGACATTCCTAGGAAATGTGATCCACCCATCATAGCGAGCTGAAGACTAAGACATTTCTCAATGCATTTCGAGTTGCAATAAACCGATCAGGTATAACAACCCCATGCTTTTAGAGTTTTGATTCCAAGGCATTCTCGGTATCACGTAAACTCCTTTGAGTAAAATAAGTATCTTTCTGCGTGATACGTCTATCACTTAGTACATTTATCGCTTATCTGTTTGAGACTCGTAAAAGTAGTTCTCTGTTCGAGTCCGTCTTCACTCAGATTTATCGCGGACTAATGCTTCGTTTTTTTTTTTCACTCGGAATCTTACTTCGACTACAAGCTCTTTTTCTGTTAGAGTAAATTTCCTTAGTCTGTTTCATGCTTAATCTATATGAAGTTTTCTCACTCGATATTCTGTTTAGAACTTGTTCTATCGCTTAGACTAAGTCGGATGGAATTCCGAGTACCATGGATATTGGACTCGGAAAATTCCACTTCATTTCGACTCGAGATAATCAATTGCGTAATTATCATAATTACTTTATTATCTATGTCTAACTTTGGACCAAAGTATTTTATACTTTGAGAACCAAAATTGATTTACTTTTGTAGGTTATTCATTCGAGGATACACCTTTTTAAACTACAAAAGTAGCCGGCTTCGAACGTCAAATCACCAGCGAGATATGGCTTTTCACCTTCCCTCGCTCCAGTCCCGGAAGATTGTGTCGAAGTCGTCCGCTTCCATATCCGAAAACTGGAACGCCAAGCTTAACGGTGGTTTCCACCTCATTTTTCAAGACACAACCGATGGTTTTGGGACGTCCAAGAGAGTTAAACCGTTGTCCAATGTTCAAATTTCAACGGATACTTTCCGAGTGACTCGAAAGCTCTTATCAACGGTCACGTAAGACTCTTGGTCAGCAGATGAAGATAACGGCTACTCGCCCGGTTATCTATAAATAGAAGCCACTTCACAAGACTTGAAGATTGCCGAATCTATTTGTTAATACACATACTTGAGAAAAGTCATTGTATTTACTTTCAATCTTCTACTTACAACTCCCACTCTGTAATTCATTACCTTCCGAGTTGTAAGGTCTTGTACTTAGTTACAAACTCTTCTTATATTCTTTGTAAGGCCCCTTGACTAAGCTGTAAAGGTTAACTCGGTTTACGACTTAGTCGTCCCTAGCTGTAAGGGTTATCTCAGCTAGGAAGTACTAGATCAAATAAGGGAACTTCGAGTGTAGGAAAACTTGTATAGAGTTGTCTAAGGGAGCAACTCGGGTTCGGTCAGCTTCACGGTATTTTGTGGACTCAAAATAGTGGATTTGACTTCGTGTCCGGATTGACACGGGCCGTGGTTTTCTGCCCCGGGAGGGTTTCCACGTAAAATCTAAGTGTTAACTTTCCGAGTTCATTCTATTTTTCCGATTCATTGCTTTCTGAGTCCAATCTTTTCTCGACCCCGTTAATAGACTCGTAATCCGTCTTTGTCCCTTTCCCGTGGTAAAGTGTGAGTTTTCACAAAGAATTTTCTATCACCCTATTCACCCCCTCTAGGGTGACTCGGACTCTCCCAGAGCAAACCTTCAATCGGTATCGAGCCAAGCCTTTCGTAAAGGATCTAACAATCCAAAGGTTTAAAGATCGGATGGCTCGTAACACCGGAGAGTTCGACGAAGGAAGATCTTCCAACAGGCCACCAAAATTTAAAGGCTCAAACTTTGGGCACTCGGAAGAAGCTTATGGAATGTTTCCTCATGGATCATGATGAAGAAGTATGGGAAATCATACAACAAGGAAACTACATTCTAACGAAGACAGACTGAATTCGATATCCTTCCCAAGACAAAGGCCGAGTTCACACCAGCAGGCAGAGAAGTTCGTAAAGAATTTCAAAGCTATGAACATTCTTATGTGCGCCATAAGCTCGTAAGAATACAATCGAGTCTCCGCTCGTGACTCGCTAAAGAGGTGTGGGATACTTTGGTCAACACCTACGAAGGTACAAGTCAGTAAGACAAGCGAAGATCAGCCAAGTATCTTCACAAATATGAGCTTTTCAAAATGGAGCCGGAGGAGAACATTACTCGGATGTTCATTCGCTTCACCGAGATCACCAACAATCTCAAGTCTCTGGGAAAGAAAATCTCCCATGATGAAATGTGCCGAAAAATTCTCGTAAGCCTACCCAAGAGACGATGGGGTCCGAAGGTGACTCGCCATAGAAGAGGCTCGTAACCTTTCACTCTTGAAGCCGCACGAGCTCATCGAAAAGCTTCTAACGCATGAGATACATCCGGAAGAAGAAGATGCCGAGGGTACTACCAAAAGGAACATTGCGCTCAAAGCCTCGTAATCCAAAGAAGCAAGTCCGAGCTCTTCGACTCGTAAGACGATCCCATGGGACTCATTGCAAGAGGCTTTAAGAGAATGATCAAGCATAAATGATGGGACAAAAGACCAAAAGAAGAATTCTACAAGAAAGACAAGAGAGATAGAAAAGGTAAGTTTTCTTCTCCTTCAAAGTTATCTCTGTCTAAGAATTCTGGATGTTTTAAATGTGGCAAGCAAAGACCACATAGTCAAGGACTGTCCAAAAAGAAAAAGGGACAGGAAGAAGAAAAAGGCCATGATGGCAACATGGAGCGATGAGGACTCATCGAAGACGACGAGGACTCTGATGACTCAAAGTGTTTAATGGTGATCTCTCGACTCGGAATCCGAAAGAGAGTCGACTCGGAATCGCACAATGAGGAAACCGATCCTCAAGAGGTAATAAACTACTTCCTCAAATTTTCCAAAGTTGATTTAGCTAAATACATTTTTACTTTGGAAGAAAAGTCTAATTCTGACTTTTCTCGCTTCAAAGAACAACTTGAGTCACTTACTTCGAGAGCACTTCTTTGAAAAACGAATTAGAAACACCGAGACTCACACTCAAAGAACTCAAGACTAGTGCTCAAGCTAATGAGACCGAGTCCGAGTTACTCAGAAAGAAAATGAGCGACTAAAACGTAAGCTCACCGAGTCTCAAGATCTGGTTTAAAGTTTACTCAAGGTTGAAGAACCTCGACATGCTCTTAGGATCACAATGTGTCTCTTTTCGAAAAGAAGGTCTTGGTTTCAACAAAGAGGAAGAATCTAATTCTTACTCGGAATTGTTCAAAAGGATTCCGTAACCGTAAAGTTCAGGAAAGCCGAGCACGGTCCCATTCACGTAAATGAAAGGAGGACCAAGCCCAGGATCATGTTACAAAAAGAAACCATTTTCTCCTCGTTTCAAAAGAAAAAGTTTTCGTAAAGAAAGAGACACGGACTCGCTTCTCGAGAGGAAGACTCGTAAGCGGACAAAACCCAAAGTCATTCAAATCTGGATTTCAAAACATCTTCTTCCTCGTAAAAGGACCACAGTAGAAAATGTTACCGGGTTCGTTAGAGGAAGTGAGAAGGGTTAGATTCTCTTTGTTTTGCAGGTCACTCGTAAGAGATCGAAAGGACACCGGTATCTTGACAGTGGATGCTCACGCCATATGTCAGAGATCCGGGACTCTTTTCTCGAGTTGAACAGACATAAAGGAGGTAAAGTTACATTTGGAGATGATAGCAAGGGCAAGATCGTGGGGATTGGCAAGATTGGGAAAGGAAGCAATCTGGTCAGCCCAAGATATCTTGTCAAGGGATTGAAATATAACTCGCTCAAGCATCTCTCAACTATGTGATAAAGGTCAAGAGGTAAGATTCACTCGCACCAATTGCACTATCTCTTATGTCTCTACCAAAGAGATCAAGCTGTCGGTAAGAGATCGGTAATACATACATCATCCCTCTTTTCGACCCAAGTCGAACCTATCTTGTTTAAAAACATCTCTCCATGATGATTCTTGGACTTGGCATTGTAGATTAGGCCATATTAGCATGCATACTATAAAGAAATTGGCATCTAATGGTTTAGTTAGGGGCTTACCTAACTGTGTTTTTGAGAAAGACAAAGTATGTGAAGCATGCACTCGAGGGAAACAAGTCGATCTTCATTCAAATCTCTCAAGACAGCCTCCACATCCAACGTACTTGAATTATCGCATATGGATTTATATGGTGAAATCCCCGTGAAGAGTCTCGGGAGGTAAATCTTACATACTTGTCATTATTGATGATTTTTCACGATTTACCCGGGTGTGTTTTCTTAAGCACAAAAATGAAGCCTTCAAGGAGTTCAAGCAAGCTCTGCAGAAAGATTCAAGTTGAGTCTCGGACTCAGATTCAAAAGATTCGAACCGACCATGGAAGGGAGTTCGATTACTTAGAATTCTCGTAGTTTTGTGACAAAAATGGAATCTCTCACAACTTCTCAACACCCATAACTCCTCAACAGAATGGAGTAGTAGAGAGAAAAACAGAACCCTTGAAGAAATAACAAGGACGATGATGATTGAGCACAACTTGCCTTACTATTTCTCGGGCAGAGGTAGTGAACACAACCGACTACACTCTAAACAGATGCCTCATCGGACCCATTCTCAAGAAAACACCCTATGAGCTCTACAAAGGGAAGAAGCCAAATATTTCCTATTTCGCACCATTCGGATGTAAGTGCTTCGTTCACAACAATGGTAAGGATCATCCGACCAAGTTCGATGCTCTGGTCGACGAAGGTATTTTTCTAGGTTACTCCACTCATAGCAAAGCTTATCGCATTTTCAATAATCGTACTAACAAAGTGGAAGAAAGCATCCACGTAGTATTTGATGAGCTTGAACAGAAGAAGCCAAGTGAGTCTTCATATCGAACCGAAGCTCGTAAAGGATGATGACGAAGTTGAGCCTACAAAGACTCGGACCCAACATGCTCGTAATGAAGTCACTCGTAACGAGGAAACTCATAATGAGACAGCTTCAAGAGCTGGCTCGTAACGAACAAGTCAATGAAGAAGATCACTCGTAACAAGCTTCGAAGATCAAGCCGCTCAACCCATAAACCTGGTGAATCAAAGAACTGGTCAAGCCTTCAAATTCACTTCCAGTCATCCTCAAGAAAACATTATTTCGATATCAATAAGTGGGGTAAGAACTCATTCCTCTCTTCACAATCTATGTGCATTCACCGCATTCATTTCATTAACTCGAACCAAAAATGCACTAGAGGCCCTTAAGGAACCTGAATGGGTAGAGGCCATGCAAGAGGAACTTAATCAATTCGAGAGAAACCAAGTCCGGACTCGACCAACCGACCTTCCGACCACCCAGCTATAGGAACCAAATGGGTTTTCAAGAACAAATTGGATGAGGGTGGAGTGGTAGTCGAAACAAGGCTAGACTTGTGGCTCAGTGGATATAATCAAGAAGAAGGAATTGATTGTGGGGAAACCTTTACACCTATAGCCGTAATCGAAGCCATTAGAATATTGTTGGCATTTGCATCCAAAGCATGCATATTAAATTATATCAAATGGATGTTAAGTGTGCCTTTCTCAATGGTTTTATCGAAGAAGAAGTTTATGTCGAGCAGCCTCCCGGTGTTGAAAACTAAGAATTTCCAAATCACGTTTTCAAACTTCAAAAAGCTCTCTATGGTCTTAAGCAAGCCCCTCGAACTTGGTATGAAAGACTCGAGTAGCTTCTGGCTCAAAATGATTTCAAAAGAGGTCAGATCTACAAGACTCTATTCATAAAGACCAAAGAGAAAGATTTCCTTATTGTTCAAATATATGTTGATGATATTATTTTTGGTGCTACTAATGAATTTCTGTGCCGAGAATTTTCTCGAGTCGATGAGTCAAGAATTCCAAATGAGTATGATGGGAGAACTCAATTTCTTCCTTGGGTTGCAAATCAAACAAGACAAAGATGGAATCTTTGTGCATCAATCAAAATACACCAAGGAACCGCTGAAGAAATATAAACTTTAACATGCATCTACTCCCATGAGCAAGCAAAGATAAAACTTGACTCGCATCTGAAAAGGTAAAGCAAGAGATCGTAAACTTTATCGAGGTATGATCGGATCTCTGCTATATCTTACTTCAAGCAAGCCGATATAATGTTCGATGTTTGTTTATGCGCGAGATTTCAAGCTAACCCAAGAGAATCACATCTCACTCGCGGTGAAGAGAATATTTAGATATCTTGCAGTACTCGTAATCTAGGTCTATGGTACTCCGCAGACTCGTAACCGACTCGATTGGGTACTTGAAGCGGACTCACGCAGGATACAAGGTTGATCGAAAGAGCACATCCGGAGCTTGCCAATTTCTAGGTCAATCCCTAATATCTTGGCACTCAAAGAAACAAAACTCAGTAGCTCTATCGATCGCTGAAGCCGAATATATTGTCACGTGAGCTTGTTGCGCTCGCATTCTTTGGATAAAACAACACTTGAAGGATCTTGACTATTCCTCAACTCAGTCCCAATCAAGTGTGACAACCAAAGCGCAATCAGCATCACTAAGAATCCTGTCTAGCATTCAAAAACAAAGCATATTGAGATCGGTATCACTTCTTACGCAATCACTCGTAAAAGGGTGATATTGAGCTTGAGTTCATTCCTACTAATCTTCGCTAGTTGATATCTTTACTAAGCCTCTTGGTGAAGATCAGCTTTGTTTTATTCTAGCATGAGCTTGGTATGTTAAATGCTTAATTATGTACTATCTTTGTTGCATAATTCTCGTGCTATGTGCTTTCGTGTTAATAACAATTAGTTTAGTTGATTCAGTGATACCGGGCTGATAGTTATTTCGTGTTTCGAGTTACTCGAAACCTTCTCGAGTCAAACTCGCACGTAGAGAAATTTGGACATCAAATTTTCTGAAGCTATCTCAAGAACAAGTGGAGAGTTTCTGATTATATTTTCAAAATCTTTTTTCTCTCTTTCTCGAGCGCCGCGATCGGATCTTAACCGTAGATTTCAAACCGCCGGTATCTCAACCGTTGAAGAAGAACCGTCACACCGGTCTTTGGTGACTCGATGGACAAGCCGAGTCGAACGGAGTTACTTAACTGGATAGTGGACGGGCGCGCTTATTTTCTATAAATAACGACTATCCATCTTCATCTCGGTATTCTAAAACTCCATCTCTTTCAAAAGAAACTTCTCGCGAAGATTACTGCGTGAACAAGTGTCTCTTGATCGTCCGCAAGCATCGAAGAAGTCTCTCTCTCTCTCATAAGTTTCGATCGCTCTCATCTCTCTTTCTTCTACATTTCTATTTTTCTTCTCTTCTACACCTCCTTCTCTCTTTCAACTGAAAAGTTTCATCTTTTCTCTCTGTTTCTCTCACAATGCCTAAACGTGGAAACCATCCCGACTTCCAGTGTTTCTCCCTCTTCCAAAAGCCTCGCACCAACAAGCCGTAAAGCTCAACCCCTTCCAAACCCGTTGTTACCCAAAGACCTTGCGCTGGATGACAAATTCTTCCCAACAACCAAATTTTCTTGGTTGTCCAACATTCAAACCACAGGAGTATACTACTTCCTCGTGTTTCAACGAGTTCATCTATCCTGAACTCGTTTCGAGTTCTATGCTCACCTCACTAACTCCGAAAATGTTCTAACCTCTAGGGTTCGTAACATTACTGTTCAGTATCAATGCCTCTCTCCTCCACCGCCTCGTTCAAAGTTTCTTCTCTTTCTTGAACAACAACCCTATTCCTTTCATTGAAGTCGCCGATGACTTCTTTGAAAAATACGCTAAAGAATTCCCTCGGTCCGTAAAGAACTTTTCTCGTGACTCGCTTGAAGTCGAGGTTAGGCTTCGTGCTTTCGCCGATGAGAACCTTCTTCTCACAAAGATTCCGAAGCAAGGAGAACCCCAACTCCAAGCACCTAAAAGCTCTCTTCGACATCCTTGAGGGATACGAAGTAGACCTCTTCCCTTCTATCATTGAGCGGATGGCAGCCGTGCCAGCTCAACTCCAATCTAAGAAGAACACCTCCCTTCCTTTCGGTGCTCTTCCGACCCTCGTTTTCAAACAATTTCAAGTTCCTCTTTCCTCCGACCCAAACGCGGTGTCCGAGGCGACCATTGTGGTCGGCAAGAAGGAACTCCGGGGGTATGGATACCGGAAACCGACCCCGGTGTCCGGGTTCACAACTCCGAGCCGAGGCCCCTTCTCCTCCTCGCACTCGTAAATCCGCCCTCTCCCTCTTCCCTCTACACCTGGTGGTGCCTCCACCTCGAGTCCCTCCAAAACTCTCTCTCGCCCTCTTGTCCCCTACTTTCATGGACAAGATCGGCTCCGTGTCTTCCGAACTCGTAGACACGCTCGTGGCTTTCAAGTTCTGTCCTCCAAGGTCTCGACCATCAACCAAAAGATCTGGCCGGCCCCAAATCCGAGAGCAGCAGCTTCTCATTCTTGAGATGAGGGAGCTGGTCCAGGAGCGTAAGGAGCTGGTCGAGCTCCTTAGAGAGAGACGGTCCAAGGCGGTTCAGGACCAGGATGACTCGGACGCGTCTCGAAGCGTCTTCGAGCCAAGGCCCGACCTCCTCGGACAACGAGGAAGCCGAGGAAGAAGAGGAAGAAGTCTGCAGATGCAGCAGCAGAGATGCCGAGGAACCCGCGGTCAAGCAGGCCCTTCCGGGGAAAGGGAAGAAGAGGTCGTGGCAACCGCCGAGGGTCGCATGCTCCCCAAGCTCAAATAGTCAGTACTCAGCTCGCATGCCAGCCTCGAGTGGGTCGAAGACCTTGCTCCTCCAACGGGTCGACAAAGCAGCCCCTCCAGCCCTTGAGGTCCCAAGGGAAGAACCCCTCGATCCACTCTCTCCCGGTCGCCCACTCGTAGCCGAGCCCCCGAGGACAATTCCGGCTTCTCCTCGCCGCGCTCAAGAACATCGTCAAGATCGTATCGGTGTCGGCGCACCTCCGCCTCCACTTAGAAATCCCCTCCCTCGTAGGAGCCATGCACCGAGTCACAATTCCTCGCTGTCTCCGTTTTTGTTTTAATTTTTTTGTTTTTGTCCGGACATCTCAGCTTGTATTAGTTATTCTTTTTCTCCCTTTATTTTCTGTTGTATTTTTTTTGTCGAAAGGCAGGGGGAGAAATAGAGTCGAAACTGGTTGTCTTGTTTAGGGGAGTTTTTCCGCCCTTTTTGAAATTTTAATGGAGCAATGCATTTCATTATTATCTTCTAAGTTCAGTTTCGCCTTGCTTTATTTTCCGAGTTAATGTTGAAAGCATACCTTATTTTATTTTGCTCTAATCTACTATATATTGCTCCGATTTATTCAAGTATGTCTTACTCACGCAAACCACTCAAAATCATTCTTTTTCTCTAACAAAGTTTCTGTTTAAGTATGGATTGCCTTTCATCAAAAAGGGGAGATTGAAGACTTAGACATTTCTCAATGCATTTCCGAGTTGCACTAAACCAATCGGTATAACAACCCCATGCTTTTAGAGTTTTGATTCCAAGGCATTCTCGGTATCACGTAAACTCCTTTGAGTAAAATAAGTATCTTTCTCGCATGATACGTCTATCACTTAGTACATTTACTACTTATCCGTTTGAGACTCGTAAAAGTAGTTCTTTGTTCTCGAGTCCGTCTTCACTCGCATTTATCGCAGACTAATGCTTCGTTTTTTTTTTTTCACTCGTAATCTTACTTCGACTACAAGCTCTTTTTCCGTTAGAGTAAATTTCCTTAGTTTGTTTCATGCTTAGTCTATATCAAGTTTTCTCACTCGATATTCTCTTTAGAACTTGTTCTATCGCTTAGACTAAGTCGATGGAATTCCGAGTATCATGGATATTGGACTCGTAAAATTCCACTTCATTTCGACTTAGATAATCAATTGCGTAATTATCATAATTACTTTATTATTTGTGTCTAACTTTTGACCAAAGTATTTTATACTTTGAAAACCAAAATTGATTTACTTTTGTAGGTTATTCATTCGAGGATACACCTTTTTCAAACTACAAAAGTAGCCTGGCTTCGTAACGTCAAATCATCAGTAGATATGGCTTTTCACCTTCCCTCGCTCCAGTCCCGTAAGATTGTGTGAGAAGTCGTCCGCTTCCATATCCGGAAAACTAGAACGCTAAGCTTAACGGTGGTTTCCACCTCATTTTTCAAGACACAACCGATGGTTTTGGGACTTCCAAGAGAGTTAAACCGTTGTCCAATGTTCAAATTTCAATCTGATACTTTCTGAGTGACTCGTAAAGCTCTTATCAACGGTCATAGAAGACTCTTGGTTAGCAAATGAAGATAACGGCTACTCGCCTAGTTATCTATGAATAGAAGCCACTTCACAAGACTTGAAGATTGCCGAATCTATTTGTTAATACACATACTTGAGAAAAGTCATTGTATTTACTTTCAATCTTCTACTTACAACTCCCACTCTGTAATTCATTACCTTCCGAGTTGTAAGGTCTTGTACTTAGTTACAAACTCTTTTTACATTTTTTGTAAGGCCACTTGACTAAGTCGTGAAGGTTAACTTAGCTTAGTTGTCCCTAGCTGTGAGGGTTATCTCAGCTAGGAAGTACTAGATCAGATAAGGGAACTTCTAAGTCTAGGAAAACTTGTATAGAGTTGTCTAAGGGAGCAACTCGGGTTCGATCGGCTCACGGTATTTTGGGGACTCAAAATAGTGGATTTGACTTCGTGTCCGCATTGACACGGGCCGTGGTTTTCTGCCCCAGGAGGGTTTCCACGTAAAATCTAAGTGTTAACTTTCTCGAGTTCATTGTAGACTCAGACATGACCTTACTCGCTCTTGATTTTTCCGATTCATTGCTTTCGAGTCCAATCTTTTCGACCCTATTAATGGACTCGGAATCTGTCTTTGTCCCTTTCCTACGCTAAAGTGTGAGTTTTCACAAAGAATTTTCTATCACCCTATTCACCCCCTCTAGGGTGACTCGGACTCTCCCGGAGCAAACCTTCACGAGCTATGGCTCTTATAGTGGCCACTCCACTCGGAACTCTTATTAAGAAGGTGAGACTCGAAAATTAGAGTTTGATGTTTTTATTGTATTTGCATTAGACCGTGTTGCATTTATGTGCTACCGCAGTTGGGGAGTAGATGCATTTCTTCGACTTTTCACCCTTATTACCTTATTTAGGAGAGTTGATTTACTACCTTGATGGGTGCACTTAACAAGTACTACTTAGCCTCGTGATTTTGTTTCCCACCCGTGGCATGTGCTTTCGGTCCCCGATTTAGAGAGTATTGAATATTCAAGTCTCAAAGTTCACCACATGGGCAATAAAATGTTCGGACCATGAGACACCATCTTATCTAACCTTTTCACCCTTTATAAACGTAGAGCTTTTTGTTTTGGTTGGAACTCATTTTTGTGCTTATCTCGTGTTTGCTCTCATTTAACCCTTTTTTCGAGCCTTTGAAAAGTTAAATGCTAGAGGACTAGAAATATTTTGTAGTTACCAAATGCTAGAGGAGGAGGCACCCTACCTTGCAAATAAGAAACAATCTATAATAGACTTGACAAGCTTGTCAAAAAGTAATATTTTCATCATATAATTATACAAGAACTCCATAATGAAAGGAGCACAACTCATGTATTATTTGTGGTTGTTTCCTATAGGAAATTCGACCTTACCAAGTTAATCATCGAGACAGGCAGAGAAAGAATCGAGGCAAATCACGTTGATAGATGTTAAGGAGGGTAGAGAGTTCACCATAGCCCTCGGTGGGAAGCTCGGGAAGTACGACCTAAAGCCTAGAAATAGGGCTAGTAACTATGTTATTTCTTTTCCTTCTAATTCTAACTTTGATGTACTCATTTCTTCATTCAAGAAAATGAATCTTTTAGCTTACATCTAGCCTCTATCTTCTTCCTTTAATTATTTTTCCTTTACTAATAATAAACAAGAAATCCCTAAAGAATAAATCAATATTGTGGAAGATTATGAAAACTACAATCCCATTATTGAGGATACTATTCCAATAAACTTAGAAATCTTAGAGCAACATCAAGAGGTTTAGATTGGAAAAATTTGAACTCATGAATAAAATATTTTTACTTCACTCTTAAAGAGTTTGTGGATGTTTTCACCTGATCATATAAGGATATGCCTTAATAGATCACGATATACTCATTTACTCATAACCAAACAGGTAAAGCAAAAACCTCAATAGATGAAGCCATAATAGGCATTGAAAACGAAAAAAGAAATTCAAAAGCAACTGGATATCATGTTCATCAAAGCAGTCCATTATCCTCAACGGGTAGCAAATATCATACCTGTCCGTAAGAAAGATGGGAGATTAAGAATGTTTACCAACTTAATAAAGGACCTTAATAAGGCAACACTACAAAAAACATGATGTTAGAAGTAAATAATTTCATCTCTCATATTTAATTTTTTATATCCAAAGACATTTACAGATGAACTAGAGAAGAAAATCACTTCATTTTTAAACCCATTATTGCAGATATATGATTGAAATGGAGAAGCACTTCATAGCAATTATAAATGAAGTTTGGAAACAAAATTTCATTTTGTTTCACATTATGACAAATACGTTTGTTTCTATTTTTGAAAGATTCATTTCTATTTGGAACGAATTTACAAATGATTTTATTTTCATATCTATCGAGACAAATTTCTTCATCTCTATATTGTGTAAAGTTCATATATGTGTAAACGAAATCATTTAGAATTTTTTAGTTTCTAAATTTCTAATTCCACTTTTGCTTCCATATTGTCCATCAATCCTTCGATATATATATATATATATATATATATATATAACACCACGCATGTATATGCCAAATTTTTAAATATTCTTACATAGCAAAGTAATTCCCAAGTAGCTTTTTGACCAACTTAGGTGAAAACATGTACATGGGCAAGTTTCAAATTCCATGTAACATGTGCTACTAGCTACTTATATACATCATCATATATAACTTAATAAATACCATGTCCATAGTAACTGAAGTCCCTAATTAATTGGCAACAACCAAAACATGCATTCTAACTTAAGTTAGGGTGTTTGTAAGAGCTGGAGCTTACAATATAAGTTTCAAGTTTTGAAATAGAATCCTTCATGAATAGATCCGAGCATCTTGATGTAGCGTGCGAGGTTCTTTTTCGAGTTTGGGAAGAACCTTTCCAATTACGCTATCATAGAAGGGGCATAAGCTAGATCTAAGGATGATGAGCGACCGAAAGGTGGGCTTTGGCATCTGGATTGTGAATGGTCCTGAAGACCATAAACGGAACCCATTCCGTTCACTCCTTCGACTCGCTTGAACAAAAAGTCCATCATCAATTTTAAATGCTCGAACATGTCCTAGAATAAGACTCAAAGTTCAATGAGAGAGCAAAATCACCATAAAGGGGGTGAATAGGGTGTTGAAGAAATTTAGCGGAAATTTGAAGTTGAAAACTAAACCAACTAGTTAGACAAAAAACTCGAATCTAGAGTGACTCGAAATGAGAAGATATGAAAACAAGTAACTTTCGCAAGGAAACCCTCTTGGGGCATAAAACCTTGGACAATGCCAATCTAAGCACCAAGTGAAAATCCACTCTCTAAATCATGAAATACAAAGACAATGACTACCTAGATTTGTTCCCTTAGACAAATGTATTATGATTTTTCCAAGCTCAAAAAGTCCCTTATCCGACCTAGTATTTCCCAGTGCTCAAAAGGGAAGACTACAAAAGTGTTTGAAGTAAAGAGATTGTTACAACTCATAAAATAACATTACGGTTAGGAGTTTTAAGCTAGATGTATGAATGATAATTCAGCTCTAAATTCCAACACTAAGAGTCTTGTATTAAGGCTTCTATTTATAATGTTATTTGAAAGAAAATCGTTGAGTCTTCAACTTAGAAGAACTGGTCAACTAGCCATTCTAACAAATTGTGTGAAGCCTTTAGATACCTAAAAAGTGTTGTCCATTTCTCTGTTTTTTATTTGTTTGTCCGATGATAAATCCCGAGTCCTATTTGAGGATTTGGATCACAGACTATGTTTGATTGGTGCGACGAAAGCCGGTGAACTACAAAGAACCTCTAGCACCACATAAATAGCCTTTTACCTTGGGTCGATCCAAAAATCTCCTTTTTCTTTCGGACAATCCAAGACCAGGCCAAGCCTCTAGAGACAATGGAGTCCACAGCGGCATATCGGGAAATTCAAGGCTCAAAACACAGTGTTTCACTTCAATCTAACCGGACAAAGAGCTAAAGACCTTAAGACAATGTTATACGCTGCATTTCATGATTACAAGCATCAAAGTGTTGCGTTTTGGCTCCAAGACAATCAACCCGAGACTAGGAGCACGCATCCCACACCAAAAATGAACTCGCTAAAAATAGAAACCTCGCTAAAAATGGAAAATTTTCATTTTTTAAAGCTGTTATACCGGTGCCTAGCACTTAAAAATACAAAATTTTAAGTGGAATGCTGGTTTTTGCCCGGAGACTCCCTTGGTAGCACGCTAGAGCAAGAAACCTTAGGCACACTCGGGTGGTCGACTTCGTTGTAACACCCCTAGGCCCACCCTAGGAGTATTACATGCCGGGGTTCGCCGAGAGGAACCCCTAAGGCCGCTTAAGATCTCAACTTGGGGTTAATAACCCTTTCTTAGATTGGCGGAAGCGTAATTCTAGGCTTTCAAAGGTTTTTCGGAAATTTCGGCAGAGTTTCCTCCGTAAGCTGGCTAAACCCATGGGCTTAAAGCCCTAACCCCGCACGAAACACAATCTAAAACTCAGCGAGCCACACGCTCGGAGAAACACAACACAACTCAACGAGCCACACGCTCGGAGTATTCACATAGGGATTTTACATTCATAATCAACTTAAGTTCACATACAACCAGTCTTTACAAGCATGAAAAACATAAAGTACAGAGAAGTCCGGAGAAGTCCTATCCGATGGTTCGCTTCTTCTAATAGCCAAAAGCAACTCCGGGGAGTCTTAACTTCGCACCTGAAATGTTGGTGATGTCATGAGCTCACTAGCCCAGTGAATAACCCAAACCCAACCCCGGGTTTCACTTTGCACATTAATTCATTAACAAACACACTTAAGTTCATAACTCATTCATAACATGCGATTCGGATCAACTAAGTTTAAGACATGCGAGATTCTAAACTTACTAACTTGCCGAGGATCATAATGACATCACTTATTCATGAATTCAATTAAACATGCATCATTCGTCTTTCTACGCAAGTAAATCATATAATCACTCATCATGCAATTCATTCATCACGTAAATCATATCTTAGTTCTTATGGCACACATTTCTTATGAAAACAGGATTCGATCTTCTTCTTATTCTTCTTCTTGAGTTCAATCATGCATTTCATAAATCATCGATTCGCTCTTTCTGGTTTGATATGCACGATCATTCGTTTCTTTATATCATACTTCTTTTAAGTTTTCTTAGTTCGAATGGAAAGAAGATTTATGCACTCGCTCTAAAGACCCAGTTCTTGGAGCCAAAACAATTCGTGGGCTCGGCTCACGGAGGCATACAATTCGTGGCCTCGAGGCATAACAATTTGTGGCCTCGAGGCAGCCTCCCATCCCCGAAGGACGCGTATCGTCAATTCTTAGTGGAAGCAATGCAATTCGTGGCTTCGGGTTGACAGACACTTCTATGGCCATAGCTTCAGAGGGTTCTTTAATTCGTGGGGTCTTAGATCAATAACACAATCCTTTCTCCCTTCTTTAGTTCTTTATGATTCTTATCTTCTTATTACTTATACATAAGAAATACTTAATTCATATAATTCATGCTCAATACGTTCATGCGTAACTTCTTCAAAACAAGCAATTCACATAAGCAAGTTCCGACTCCAACACAATCCATTCATAGCACATACGCATGCTTATGTCATTTATGATCGATGTAATTCAGGATAAACACATAATCACATAAACATGTCAATTAGGATTTCTAATAAATGAACTCATCGTTTTCATGATCGCGTATTATCGCGCATAGGTGGTTTATGGTTCTATAACTTTACTTAATCGATAAATATCTCTTAATCTACACATAAAGCTTCTTAAATCTCAGTTCTTAATTTAGTTACTCACTTATATGCGATTTAGCCCAAAACAGAACATTTTCACTTAATATTGCATATCTCCTAATCTACTCATCCAATGCATACGAAATTTTACAGGAAATTCTCATAAATCATCAGGAAGCTGCAGTAAAAATTTCAGGAAATTTAGGCTACACATGAATTCGCAGAAATTCGGACAGCATGCTTAATTCATAAAAATCTACACATAAATCATGAAATTCAATTCCCGATTTTTCTCAATAATTCTGTTCAAGCTAACTTCACTAAATTCTCAATCACATAGCTCCATAATTATGCTCAAATATCATTAAATTCATGAACTAGGCATAAACCGCAACATGCTTTTCAATTCATGAGTTTCTAGTTTCGTGAATTTAGGCCTCTAGCTTCTTCAATTAACTTAGGGTTTCCAATTTCATGAATCAGTTCCAGGTTTCATCCACCTAATTCATTTTATTCTAGAGGATGAATTCAGATTACTCACCTTAAATTCTTAGAGGTTCTAAGAATTCGGTTCTACAGGGTTTCGGATTGGGTTTCGGTTTGGGTTTTGCTTTCTCTTCGCCCATCTCTCGCTCTCGGTTCTTCGTCCTTCTCGCTTCCCTCTCTCGCTCTGCCCTTGCTTCTGTCTCTGCTCTGCTTCTTCTTTCCTTCGCTCCCCTTTTTCCTTTCTCCTTCGTCCAGCGCCTATCCTCGGCCTCGCCGTGCCCGCCGGCAGCCGGCTTCCGGCGTTTTCTCGTTCCGCGCCCGCTCGCTCTTCCTCTCCCTCCGTGCGTTCTGCTCCCTCTCGCTTTCCCCGTTTCGCTTTTGCTCTGCTCGGCCTCCCGAGCCCGAGCTCTCCCTTGCCCACTAGCGGCGGCGACCTCGCCGTTCGGGTGGCCACCGGCCGTTGGCCCTCACGCTCTCCCCTCTCTCGCTCCGTTCGAATCCTCTAGCTTCCCTTGCTCCTTCTCTCGCTTTCCCTCCTCTCGCTTCTTTCCTCGCTTCCGCTTCGCTTCTTTGTTCCTCTTCTAATGTCTCAACCCCTTCTCTCTCCTCTTTAGCTAATTACACATAATGGGTCGCTTGCCTAATTCCAATTGGACCCTTAACTCTTTTGCTCTCATCAATTGCCAACTCCTCCTAAATTGCCAGCCATCCCTTTCCTATTTTCCTTTCTTTTTCTTTTAATTGGGCCCAACTTCAACTTCTCAAGGCCCAATTTAGCTAGCCCATGCTCGGTTTCGGTTCTCGGGTTTCTAATTCCGACTCGGAAAAATTCTAATAATTCACTACCAGAAAGCACCTGAAATTTCGGGGTCTCACAGTCTTGGACCAGATTCTATCTAGTTTTATCTTCCCTTTATCCTGTTCAATCTCATGATTATCTTGGCCCCGATTTTATTGTTACTTTTGGACAGCTGGCCGAGCTAACCCTAGGTCATTTCCTTGACCTAGCATCTCCCTATAAATAGAGGGCATTGGCTCTCATTCTCATAAAGGCTCATCCCTTAACGTTATCGTGTCTGAAACCTTATTAAGAGCTACTAAATACTCATCTTTATATTCTTATCTCTTGGTCTCTTTTCAACCTACTTCCATCATAATCCATACATCTAATCCCTAAACTCCATCATTCATATTTCTACCTACTCACCTCCACAAAATACTCATAAAAAGCCCCTTTAATTCACCACCATCGCATCACTAGATCCAGATCCGAGATCCGAGATCAACACGTGGGACAACCCGAGGGCACATATTCGATCTTCAATGATTTATTTTACTTATATGCTTTCTTTATTACTTTACGTATTGTGGACAAACGATGTATCGCTTTTAATTCCTCCCCGCCCGATGTAATCTTTTCAGTTTCCGCTTTTCTTTTCTTTTGGCCTTTTTGGTTGCTTTACCACTTTCTTTACTTTTGCTTTTATTGCTATCTTTCATTGTGTTTGATTGCTTTTAATCCTATCGCATGTTGCTTGCTTGCTTGTGTTTCATTATTTAAATTCACTACTCCAACTAGTAATGGTCGTCTTCAAATGGACTGAACGGAAGGGTTTATCCCAACGTTTTGTACCCCTCACCCCGAATCCAATTATTAGTTCAAAGATCGATGGAGTCATTTTTAGCCACTTTTAGTCTTAGTCTTCCTATACTATGATCTACAGAGCAAATCTTTATTTTTGTTTTTTTTAGTTTTTCTTTCCTAAAAAGTGACTCGGTGACTCGCTTTGCTTTATTTCTTTTAGAGTTGCATCTCGCCTATTCTTTGACTGAAAAATAGGAAAATAGATTCTGGATCTCGCTAGCCGGGGTAGAGACCGAGGCTGATCTCCTCGGCCATGGCCTCTGGCGAGCCCCACCCAAGACTCGGGTGTAGGGTGCCACCTACACCCGACCGGTCGCTCAGCTGGGTTCGGGTCCAAACCGAGTGTTTTCACACAAGTTTGGCCCTAGAGCTTCACAAGAGAAACATAACCCTAATTTCTATTTTTCAGCTTAAGAGATAATATCCCGGACTTCTTAAAATAATTGCTAAAATAAAATGATTAATAAACTACCATTCAAATATAATTTAATTCGTTTCAACTCAATTTAATAATACTTGAAAATCTTAATAAAAGGTTTTTCCCCACTTTTATAATTATCTTGTCTTTTCAAAAATCAAAAGCTTTCTAAAACCCTTATGCCAAGCAATCGTGGGGAAGCTCGGTCTTGTCCGGTTTCGGTTGTGGTTCCTACACTAGCGACTTCGCTAGTGATAAATCATTTATTAAGAGGGAGAAACTTAAAAATTTGAGTAGTGTATTTTTATGATATGGTTTCATTAGATCTTGCATTTAGCAACCTTTGCCCTAGTTTAAATATTGTTTTGGACCCTTAGGAAAAGTTTATTCTACCGCCTGTTTAGCCTTTTTGGAATGAGGCTTCCACTGGATTCTAGGAGAGCCCAACTAGGCTTGATTGCCTAAGGAAACGGTACCTCTTCCCTCATAGCATGCTCTCTTGGGTCAAACCTTTTGGTTCACCAAGAGGCACCGAGAATTCTGGCTGATTTCCTGTCGTGCCCTACATAGAGGACCGAATCCCTGACTATGAGTCACCATGTATCCTACCTTATAAAACTCTTTGACCATAAAACTTTTGGACTATTAGGTGGTCCTCCCTTTCATTTGCATGCTTCAATGAGCCTGTTTATTTTAGATTTAATCTTCTACTTGTGAGCCTTTACAGATAGGTAAGAAGTGTTGAACAATCCTTGCATGGTTGCAAAAATAAAAAATAATAATAAAACTTTGAGTCGGTCCAATTTGCGCAGTTTAGCCAAAAGTCCAAAATTACCTTCCCTTCTTAGGTCTGTCCAATAATTTCATTTCTTATTTGCATTAGCCAAAAATAATTTTCATCCCAAGCTAGGTGAGTCCTTTTAGCCCAAAATAAATTTCATCTAAAAATAGGAGAGTCCATATTTGCATTTAGCCAAGGTCAAAATGATCCCTCTTAAGGTTAGTCCATTCATTCTATATTGGCATTAGCTAAATCAAAACTCATCCCACTTAAGGTTGGTCCATTCATTTCATTTTGCATTAGCCAAATTTAAATCATCACAATTTAGATAAGTCCAATCATTTAATTTTTGCATTAGCAAAAATAAATTTTATCTCAATTAAGGTGATTTCACATTTTATTTTTGCATTAGCCAAAATAAATTTGATCTCAATTAAGGTGATTTTGCATTTCAATTTTGCATTATCCAAAATAAATTTCATCTCATTTAAGGTAAGTCAGCACTTCATTTTTGCATTACCCAAAATAAATTTCATCTGAATTAAGGTGTGTCCACATTTCATTTTTGCACTAGAAAAAATAAATTTCATCTCAATTAAGGTGAGTCCGCATTTCATTTTTTTACATTAGCCGGAAAATTTTTTCATCTCAATTAGGGTGAGATCATTTCATTTTTGCATTAGTCAAAACCAAAAAAAATCATCTCTAATTAGGAGAGTCTTTCATTTCTCATTTAACCAAAACAAATTCATCTTCCAAGTAGGAACAATCATCTACGCATTTCAGTTATGCACTAGCCAAATCATAGAATCATCCCATATTAAGTCATAAGCATCAATGCATACATTCCATTCCATTTGTTTAGCATCCATTTATGTGCATCCAAATAAAAAGCATATCATTTTCTTTTTTCCTTGGTTCAGTCTTCCTCGAGTCAAGCACTTAAGCCCCATCTCCCTAAAAATTCTTCCATGAGCCAATCCCGAGCGTACTCTTTTGGAATACGTAAAAGGAAATCCTATGCAAGTCGGGAATCGTGGCGCGAAGCGTCTAAGAAGTAAGAAATCTACTTCAACACCAACAAGGTCGACATCAATACGTCCCAGATTAGCACGTACCACATCAATACATCTCGCACCTTTACTAGTAACACCGGTGTGCCGCCCAAGGTCAAAACGAAATCCTCCTCCAAAAATGGCCAACCAAGCAGAGCAAACCCCCATCATGACCTTGATCAAAGAGTCTGTTGCTAAAGTAGAAGTTAGAATTGAGGCTCGGGATAAGAAGATTGAGTCAATATCGAAACCCTCAGCCTCATTCTCCAAGAACTAGAGAGGAAATCAAAGTCCAAAGGGAAAGAAAAAGAAGGAGAAGGATTCCACCCTAAACTCAACCCAGGCCTCGGTCTTATCCACGAGTAGACCAAATAGAGAAGTTGTCATGGGAGTCATCAATGTTTAATCACTACTATCGGGCCCGAGGATTCACTTCAATCCCTAAAGGTAAGCTACCCCCTAAGTTTACTATGCCTAAAATCAAATTTCATGGAACTCGAAAACCCTCATCATCACATAAGAAGCTTTGTGGGGACAATGACTTTGAAGAATGTATCGAAGGACACATACCTTGTCATCTTCCCATGGACATTTGACATGGACATCATGAAATGGTACAATGTTATTGACCCACACAAGGTCACAAACTGGAAGGATCTTTGTCGGGAGTTCTTACATCAATAGTCCTACAATACTCGATCTACCAGTCACTCTTTCGGACTTAGAGTTGATCAAGAACCTTCAACCTACCTATCAGCAATTGTTAAGTTTATTTTATACGTATTTTTAGTAGTTATTTAGTTTATATTATATAGTCTATTTTATCTAATTTATCCTATTTTGTCTATTTATAGGTAATTATCGAATAAAGTGGGGAAGAAAAGAAAAGGCGTAAAAAGTGGGATTTTAGCTACCGACAAGCATCCAAGAAAAGATATGAAGTCGGTCCATAAAAATAATATGTCATGAAATATTTATTTTATGAAATCTTAATTTGAAGAGAACATGAAACTTGGAATAGAAGAAAGAGGAATAACCTAGCTCCTTCACCTCCTTGCTTCACCATATATATATCACTTATCATCACCTCACGCCTCTAACACACACCAGCCGCCTAACATCTCTTCACTCGCCCCCTCCTTCGCTGCTCATCAAAACCTCACGCCATCACCTCTCTCTTGCATACCCTTATCTCACTCTAATCATCATCAACATCCCACTTTCTTTCCCTTGCCACCCCTTTCTTACATATCTACCCCACTTTCACCATAATCCTCATCACAATCCCGTAATCATCTTCATCAACATCATCGCAAATCATCATCAACGTCATTGTTCCGTGGCCAAAGAAATTTATATCAGTAGTATTATTTAGTATTGTAATTTTTTACTAGTAAAGATTGAATTTTTATAGTTAGATTAATATTAAAGATGCTATTTTTATTTAGTTTACGTGTTATATAAATTCATACGATAGTTTAGGGGTTTAAGTACGTAATCGCTTGATCTTTTAGACATAAGTATCACCCTAGTTAATCATGGATGGTTCATACCCATCTCTTTTAATTAGGAAATTGTCATAGATCCTTCTTAAATCAATTTGCTAGTAGATTGGTTATTAGGCGCTAGATGATGTTTTTCTAATACTTAATGCTCTAATTTGATTAAATTCTATTGCTAGTGCTAGGGTTATCAATATTTGTACGGTTTATATTAGGGCTCGACCTAACTAAACTACTCATAATTAAGGAAAAATGGGGAAGATCTGCTAGTGGTTGTCTTCTGTAGTTTAGCTCATGGGTAGATCAATTTGTATGTTAATGATAAATAATAATTTGCATGGTGGATATAGATTATACTAAGTATTTTTATAAATTCGATATCTCGTAAAAATTATTTATTTTCTTTTTACTAGTTTTCATTAATTTGATAATTTTTATTTACAAAGTTACAATCTTTTATTACTAATTTCGTTATCCCCCTTAAATATCAGTCTTTTGGGTTAGTTTTAGGAATTTTATTTTAATTTAATTTTGAGTTTATATATATTTTAATTTTCAAATTATTTTTCTATCGGTTTTTATTATTTTTGAGTCAGTTTGTTAGAAATTAGTTTAAAAATAGTTTCTTTGATTATTTTTCATGTTCTATAGTCTTTTAGGGTTTAGATAGAGCCCGAGTTGGATGTAATTAAATTTTAGAATTTTTGGAATTAATTTGATAATTTTTCGTATTTAATTCTTGACTTTTATTACTCGCATATTTTTAGTTAAATGATTTCGTAAATTCGATTTTAAATTTTATATTTATATTTTTAGGGTCTGTTTAGGTCTAGAAAATTAGTATTAATATTCTGGATAATTTCAATATTTATTTTCGTAATTAAGTTAGTGCAGAATTTTATTTATTTAATTTTCTGTTTTAGAATATATTTATTTTCTACTCTAGTTTTCTGTTTTAATTATTCTAAAAATATCAAAAAAAAAAATTATTTCTGGGTTATTATAAATTTTATATTCTGTGTAGATTATTTATTTATATTTTTATATAATGTTCTGTTATTTTTAGTTATTAAATTATGAGTTATTCTCTGTTTTCATTTTCTATTTAAGGTTTTATTTGATTTTCTGTTTTGAATTTTCCAGAATTAATTAGGATAGTTATGTTAAATTTAGATTAACATATTAAAGTTGTATAATTTCAGAAATTTTTCTCAGAATTTTGTAGTTTAATTTGATTTGTTTGAGTTTTACAAAGATAAATAAATAAAATAACTAGAGTAGTAAGTTTAATTGGATTGAAAGTTTGATTTTTACATTATCTTTCTTCGTGGATTCAATCCCTACTTCCCTATATTGTATTATTGATTATAAGCCTAAGTAATGGTTTAATTTATACCTGTATGACAAGCTACCAAGCAGCACTCGAAATTCTTGCCTATCATGGACTTCAAGACACTTCGAGATACTCGGCATGCTCACGTAAAACGAGCGGACATCCGACCGGAGGTCATCCAATGAGCCCGTTACTCATCAAGGATACCAATAAAGAGCGCATTTCTCTTTCATATTTGTTCTTTGTCCATTTCCCTTTTCCATATCCATTGTATGTCTATTTCCTTTTCCTATTTTCCAATATAAAAACCAACCCAAATCGTACTTCCTTTTGAACTACGAAGGCCTAATTTCCGCTATAGCCGATATGTAAAAAGCCGACGAGGTCCGGCCCTAAACCCAATCTTGTTCTCATTTTCAATTCCCATTTCCAATTTCCCAAATCCAAAGCCACTCTGCCCTATCCATAGGAGTAGAAACTAATTGGGAAAATGCATCGAATCATCAAGAAGCATGCCATTATAATTCAACACCAAACCATCGGGTTCACGGTCACCTGTCAGTAGCGAGTACATCACAGCTCGAGTGACCTATCCTTCTTTAGGCTTTAATTGAAGGAGTGGGGGCTAAAGTGCAGTTTTTGTCTTTGTCATTTTGAACTTTTTACATTATCTTAATAAAAGAATGCATTTGTTCCTAGAATAGAGTGTTGCATGTATCTCCTTTACATAAGTCAAACACCTAAACATACAAAATTAATAACAAAGCACCCTACAAGGAATTATTCAATCAAGCAACAAGCACCATCAAGCATCAAGTCACCATTTATCTCCTTTGCATAAGTCAAACTCCTAAAAATACAAAATTAATAACAAATCACCCTACAAGGAATAATTCAATCAAGCAACAAGTAGCATCAAGCATCAAGTCAGCATCAAGAACGCCACCGTCATTTCCACCTTCAAAGGAGTTCAACCAAGAATATAGAACCTCACCAACTCTCCAACATTCGAGAAGGGCTAGACCCAAGCACCCCAAGAAGAACGTGGGGGCTCAAGATCGAAAGGGTCATAAAACCACAACAACTCCAAAATACTCGGGGTAAGACACTAATCTTCTACCACGTAAACAAAGGAGCTATTAGCACACAAACTAAAAGCTTAAATTTAGAATGAGGCATATAACCTTAGGAAACATCGTATTTCAAGCGTGCATTACCTAGACTTCGGTCATCCAAAGATCAAGTTTAGACGAGGATTTTTATATAAAATTCAAGCATCCATCCCTATTCCGAAAAAGTGGATAGAAGTCGAGTCTCAGTGCTAGAGAACGGTCAAGGTTCGGACACATCCTAGTTGAGCTTTGGGCCCAACAACGGTCAAGGTTCGGACAACCCCCATCGAGTTTTAGGCCCAAGAGCAGTCAAGGTTCGAGCACAGCTCGGCCAAGCTTCGACACATCCTCAATCGGCCTTCGAGTCCAACCATGGTTAAGGTTCCAACGTCCCTCAATTAAACTTCAAGCCCAACAACAGTCAAGGTTTACACACCACGCCTAGACTTCAGGATCGAAGACTCAAACCGATAAACTAGATCATTCTAAGTACTACTAAAGACAGTACAAACCTCCTCCCTCCAATGTTTTGATTACAAGTCATTCTCGAGTATTATAGAAACTATTACATATGTTTTCATTCGATTTTGACTTACTTAGAAAACATATTTTCGTCTAATATCTCACACCGATGTTTCTCAGCCACTCGTACACTACTCGACTTATCGCATGTTCAAATAATCTCTCTAACACTTCATATCCGAGCTCTTATTAGATATCTTGAAGTAAAGTGAATTACAAGGTTAATTCATTTTCTAAGTCAGCATGTTGTTTAACAATTATTTATCCAGCATCAAGTACATATACTCGATGTTTTCACTCTTATAACTTGATGTTTCTTAAGACTAACTCGAAGGAATTTGAGTATAATGTATATTAGACTAAGAAAATTCCACTCTTCTAGGCCTAAGATAATTATAAACTTAATTGTCTTAATTAAATTATTATCTATGCCTAATCATGGACCAAAGTATTTTATACTTTGAGAAGCAAAATGATTTACTTTTGTAGGTTATTGAAACGAGGTTATCTTATTTTTGAATTACCAAAGTAACCGGCTTCAAGTCGTCAATCAGCAACATGATAAGGCTTTTCTACTTCGAACAAGGCTCGGACGCCGTGTTAGGATTGTCTCGTTTCCAAGACTCGGAAAAATTGAACGTTAAGCTCAATGGTGGTTTCCACCTTACTTTTCGGACACCACCAGCTGATTGGAGCATCTTTAGGAGCCTAGAGCCGTTACACAACGTTCACATCTCAACGGATCTTTTCGAGTCACTCGAAGAATCGTTACAATGGTCACAAAGAACTATTGATAAATTCATACTTTCCGAGTTGTAAAGTCTTGTAATAAGTTACATACTCTTTCTTACTTTCTTAGTAAGGTCCCTTGACTAAGCTGTAAGGGTTAAACTTTGCTGAGTTGTCCCTAGTCGTAAAGGTTATCTCAGTTAGGAAGTACTAGATCGGATAAAGGAATTTCGAGTCTAGGAAAACTCGTTAAGGAATTGTTTAATGGAGCAATTATGGTTGAGTCGATCTGCTGTATTTTATGGATTGAAAATAGTGGATTTTACTTGGTGCTTGGACTAACATTGGCCGTGGTTTTCTACCCCAGGAGGGTTTCCACGTATATCTAAGTTCACACTTTTCCGAGTCCAATCTAGATTCGGATTGTCTTAACTTTTCTTTTCAAGCGTAAATCTTCCAAGTCGGTTAAAATTTCTTCATCACCCTATTCACCCCCTCTAGGGTGACTAAGACTCTCCAAGAGAAAACCATCAATTGGTATTAGAGTCTGGCCTTTCGGAAAGGATCTAACAATCCAATGGTCTAAAGATCAAATTGCTCGTAATAATGGAGAATTCGATGAAGGAAGATCTTCCAGCAGATTTCGTGCACTCGGAAGAAGCTAATGGAATGCATTCTGCTGGACCACGATGAAGATGTATGGAACATCATACAAGAAGGCAATTACATTCCAATGAACATGGAAGATACAAGACCTGTGCCTAAAGCAAAGTTCGAGTACACCAGTGAAGAGGCGAAAAGTTCGGAAAGAACTTTAAAGCAATGAACATTCTAATGTGCACCATCAGCTCAAAAGAATACAATAGAGTGTCGACCTGTGACAGAGCTAAAGATGTGTGGGACACTCTTGTCAACACATATGAAGTAACAAGCCAAGTAAGACAAGCGAAGATAAGTCAATATCTTCATAAATATGAGTTGTTCAAGATGGAGCCGAAGAAAACAACACTCAGATGTTTATACGCTTTATCGAAATTACAAACAATCGAAGTCTCTCGGTAAAAAGATTTCCCATGAAGAAATGTGCGTAAAAATTCTCGAAGTCTACCCAAGAGAAGATGGGGTCCCAAGGTGACAGCCATGAAGGAAGCTCATAACCTCTCTCAACTAAAGCTAGACGAACTAATGGGGAAGCTACTTACCCATGAAATCCATCTCGGAAGAAGAGGATGCCGAGGTCAGCACCAAAAAGAACATTACGCTAAAGGCCTCGTAAAGTAGAGAAGAAAATCTGAGTTCTTCATATTCGAAGAAAATCCCATGGCACTCATCGCTTGAGGCTTCAAAAGAATGATGAAGCACAAGAAATGGGAGAAAAGGCCAAGAGAAGAGTTCTACAAGAAGGATAAGAAGGACAGAAAAGGTAAACATTCCTCCCCTTTGAAGTTATCTTTAACGAAGAACTCCTACTGTTTTGAATGTGGCAGCAAAGATCACATAGTCAAAGACTCGTCCAAGGAGAAAGAAGGACAGAAAGAAGAAGAAGGTTATGATGGCCACATGTAGTGATGAAGATTCATCCGAAGAAGATGAAGACTCGGACTCAAAGTATCTCGATGGTAATAAGTTGAATCCGAGTCGACTCCGACAACTCGGACATTGAGGAGACAAATCCTCAAGAGGTAATAGAATACTTTCTTAAGTTCTCTAAAGTTGATTTAGGTAAATATATTTACACTTTGGAAGAAAAGTCCAATTCTGATTCTTCTCAATTCAAAAACCAACTTGAGTCTCTCACCTCTGAGAGCATTGGTTTGAAAAATGAATTGGAAAAACTAAGACTTACTCTAAGAGAACTCAAGACTAGTACTCAAGCTAATGAGACCGAGTCCGAGACACGCAGAAGAGAAAATAAGCATCCGAAACAAAAGATCAATAAGTCTCAAGAGCTCGTTTTGAAATTTACTCAAGGTTAGAAAAACCTTGACATGCTTTTAGGCTCTCAATGTGACTCCTTCGAAAGGAATGATTGGGTTTTACAAAGAGGAGGAATCAAACTCCTCCTCGGATCTTTTCAAGAAGGATTCCGAATTGCAAAGTTCAGGAAGGCTGAGCATGGTCCCATTCATAAGAATGAAAGGAGGACTAAGCCCGGACCAGTCTACAAGAGAAAACCTTCTCCACCTATTTATAAAAGAAAAGGTTTTCAAAAGAAAGAGACACAAACTCGGTTTTCTAAAAGGAAGACTCGAAATCGGACCAAACCTAAAGTCATACAAATCTGGGTTCCCAAGAGTCTTCTTCCTTAGAAAAGGACCACAGTAAAGGGAGTTATTGGGTTCGTTAGAGGAAGTGAGAAGGGTTAGTGTATTTCGACTTGCGGGTAACTCGAAAAGGACAAAAGGTCATTGGTACCTGGACAGTGGATGCTCACACCACATGTCAGGAGAGTCAAGACTCTTTTCCGAGTTGGAAGATTACAAATGCAACAAAGTCACTTTTGGAGATGACAGTAAGGGCAAGATAGTTGGAATAGGTAAGATTGGGAAATGAGACAACCTAGTCAGCCCAATCTATCTTGTCAAGGGATTAAAGTACAATCTGCTTAGCATCTCCCAACTCGTGTAACAAAGGTCAAGAGGTAAGGTTCACTAAGACAAATAGTTATATTTCCGATGCAACAACCAAAGAGATTAAGCTCTCGGGTAAGAGATCGGGTAATGCCTACACTATTCCTCTTTCCGATCCAAGTCGAATTTATCTTGTTTAAAAGCATCTCTGCATGGTGATTCTTAGACGTGGCATCATAGACTAGGTCATGTTAGCATGCATACTATCAAAAAGCTTGCATCTCATGGTTTAATCGGAGGTTTGCCTAACTGTGCATTTAAGAAAGATAAAATTTATGAAGCATGTACAAGTGGGAAACATGTCGGATCAACTTTCAAATCTCTTAAAATTGTCTCCATATCCAAAGTGCTTGAAATGCTACATATGGATTTTTGTGGTGAAATCCCTATAAAGAGTCTCGGAGGTAAATCATATGTACTTGTGATTGTTTATGACTACTCACGATTTATCCGGGTTTGTTTTCTTAAGCACAAAAATGAAGCTTTCAAAGAGTTCAGCAAGCTCTGCAGGAAAATTCAAGTAGAGTCCCGGACTCGGATCCGTAGAAATCAAATTTACCATGGAAGAGAGTTCGATTACTCGGAATTTGTAGAGTTCTACAATAAGAATGACATCTCCCACAACTTCTCAAAACCTAGAACTCCTCAACAGAATGGAGTAATGGAGAGAAAGAACAGAACTCTTGAAGAAATAGGAAGGACAATGATGATTGAACACCATCTCGCATTACTATTTCTAGGCCGAGGCAATCAACACAACAAACTATACATCGAACGGATGCCTCATTAGACCCATTTTGAAGAAAACTCCATATGAACTCTATAAGGGAAAGAAACCAAACATCTCATACTTCAAACCATTCGGATGTAAGTGCTATGTTCAGAATAATGGTAAGGATCACTCGACAAAGTTTGATGCTTGGTCATATGAAGGTATCTATCTCGGGTTATTCATCTCATAGTAAAGCATATCGCATTTTCAATAAAAGAACTAACAAAGTGGAAGAAAGCATCCACGTTGTGTTTTATGAGTTTGATCGGGGAAAACCAAGCGAGTCAACGTTTTCGGATCCGAAACTCGGTTGAGATGAAGATGATCTTACCGAAGCCGAGCTCGGACAAAGTAAAGAGAAAGCAGCTCGTAATATCATGACTTAAACTAAATCAGCTCAAGAGCCAGCTCAGGATGCTGAAGGTCAAATAGATGAGCAAGCTCAATTAGATCGGATCATCGAAGATCAACCAGTTCAACCCACAAATCGGGTGAACCGGAGAACAGTAGAGAATTCAAATATACTTTGAGCCACCCACTCGAGAACATCTTGTCCGACATCAACAGTGGGGTAAGAACTCACTCTTTTTGTAAAATCTATATGCATTCAATGCATTCATATCATTAACTAAACCCCGAAATGCACTAGAGGCCCTAAATAAACCTGAATGGGTAGAGGCCATATAAGAGGAACTTAATCAATTTGAAAGAAACCAAATCCGGACTTTGACCAAACAACCTTCCGACCACCCAGTCATAGGAACCAAATGGGTTTTCAAGAACAAATTGGATGAGGATGGGTTAATAGTTAGAAATAAGGCTAGACTTGTAGCTCAAGGTTACAATCAAGAAGTAGGAATTGATTGTGGGGAAACCTTTGCACCGGTTGCTAGGATTAAAGCAATTAGAATTTTATTGGCATTTGCATCTAGCATGAATATTAAATTGTATCAAATGGATGTCAAATGTGCTTTTCTAAATGGTTTCATTCAAGTGGAAGTCTATGTTGAGCAACCCCGGGATTTGAAAACTCAGAATTTCCAACTCATGTTTTCAAGTTGTAAAAGGCTTTTTATGGTCTTAAACAAGCTCCCACAGACTTGGTACGAAAGACCGAGCAGATGTCTTGGTTGAAAATGATTTCAAAAGAGTACATATTGACGAAACTCTTTTCATAAAAACTAAGGGGAAAGACTTTCTTATTGTTTAGATTTATGTTGATGATATAATTCTTGGAGCTACGAATGAAAATCTATGTCGAGATTTTTCCGAGTTAATAAGACAGAATTCCAACCGAGCATGATGGGAGAGCTCAATTTCTTTCTTGGTCTACAAATCAAATAAGACAAAGATGGCATCTTTGTCCATCAATCCAAGTATACCAAGGAGTCGCTGAAGAAGTACAAGGTTCAAGATGCAAAATATGCACCAACACTAATGAGTAGCAGTATGAAACTAGACTCTAACGAAAAGGTAAAGCAGTAGATCGAAACTCTATCGAGGTATGATTAGATCTCTGCTATATCTTACATTCGAGTAGGCCAAACATTATGTTTAGTGTATGTTTGTGTTCAAGATTTCAAGCTAATCCAAAGGAATCACATCTCACTCCGGTGAAGAGAATCTTTAGATATCTTGCAGAAACTCGGAATCTAGGTCTCGTAGTTATCAAGATACTCGGATGCCGACTATGCTTGATACAAGGTTGATAGAAAGAGCACCTTAGGAGCATGCCGGTTTCGGGTCAATCCCTTATATCTTGGCACTCAAAGAAGCGTAACTCGGTTGCTCTATCAACTGCTGAAGTTAAGTACATTGCACTCGGAGCATGTTGTGCTCGGAATCTATGGATCAAGCAACACTTGAAAGAACTCGGACTTTCATTCAAATCAATTCCAATCACGTGTGATAATTAGAGTGCAATCAGCATCACCGAGAATCCGATCCTAGCAATCAAAGACAAAGCATATTGAGGTCGGGTATCACTTTCCGAGAGACCATTCTGAGAAAGGTGATATTGAACTTGAATTCATTCCTATAAAATTTCAATTAACCGATATCTTTACTAAGCCACTTAGTGAGGATCAGCTTTGCTTTATTAGGAATGAACATGGCATGATAAATGCATGATTATGTGTTTTTCTAAGTGAAATTATCTTGCATCATTATGTGTTACATGTTCTTTTCTTTGTCTTAATAACAATTAGTTCGATTGACCAAGTGATATTGGGCTAAGAGTTATTATTCTGTTTGCGCTTTCGAGTCACTCGAAACTTTATTGGGTCGGACTCAATTTTTGAGAAAATTGGACTTCAAACTTCTGAAATCATCTCTAGATTAGTGGAGAATTTCATAAATTTATTTTAAAATTTCTCCTTTTCTCTCTCTCTACCGTGTGCATCGATTAGTGAACTAGCCGTTGGGAGATAGACACTGGAATTCTAACCGTTGGAAGAGCAGAACAAACACACCGATCCGAGGCAACCATTGGAGGTTTGGGTCGGAATGGACACTTGGAGGACATTCTTTTCACTATAAATAGCATCCCTTTTTCTTTATTTTGCTACTTTACTCTCTGCTAACCTAAACTCTCGCATACCCACTCTTGCAATCTAAGCTCTCAAGCACTCTCGGTACTCTCTCTCTCTCTCTCGTTTCTTCGAGTTAGCTTATCTTCTTCTCACAACTTCTCAACCATGCCTAAAAGAGGTTCCACTCGTAGATTTTCTAGGCTCTGCAACTAAGAAGCCAAGAACCAAAAGCCAAGAGGGTCCTTCTATCCCCTCTAAAGTCCTTGTCACTCGACACCTTATGTTGGATGACAAATTCTTTCCAACACAACCTTTTCGTGTTTGAAACACATCAAAACCACCAGGGTCTAGAATTTTCTTTATTTTAGTGAGTTCATATACCCGTAACTCGTTGTTGAGTTTTATTCGAACCTTTCTTGCTCCGAGGGGATCATCACCTCAAGACTTCGCAACATAGTGGTTCTTATTAATCTCCCTCTTCTTCATCGACTTTTTAAAGTTTCTTATATCTTTCTCAATAGCAACCTAATTCCCTTCAACGAGGTTGCTGATGAGTTCTTTGGAAAATACCCCAAGGAAGTCCCCAAATCACTCAAAAACTTTTCCGACTCGGATGAAGACCGAGGCTAAAATTCTTTGTTTCTTGCAGATGAGAACTTTCTTTTCTCATCACTCCAAGCAAAGAGAATCCCAACTAAAAGATTCTAAAAGCTCTGTTTGACATTCTCGAGGGCTATGACATAGACCTCTTCCCGCCATTATTGAGCGGATGGCCACCGTGCCTGCTCGGACTAAGAAATCCACCCCTCTTCCTTTCGGAGCCCTACTTACCCTTATCTTTAAACAATTCAAGGTTTCGCTCCCCTCGGACCCAAACGAAGTGTCCGAGGCCGCCATAGTTGTTGGCAAAAAGAGCTTCTTGGATACGGGTACCAGGAAACCCAACCTCGGTGTCGGGGTCCATAGCTCGAACCGAGGTAACCTTTCCTCTCGCCTCGGACTCGGACTCCTCTCTCACTCCCTCCTCCACCTAGTGGTGCTTCCACCTCAGGTCCTCCTCGCGAAGCCACTATTGCTTTGTCTACCGCACCGATAGACAAACTCTCCTCTGTGTCCATCGAAATCCGGGACGCTCTTCGCTCCTTCAAGACCGTCCTTCAATCCATGACCATTAACCAAAAGATGGCACAGTCTCGCATTCGAGAGCAATAAGATGTGCTCCTCGGAATGAAGGCTCCAGTTAAGGACCATCAGGAGATGATTGAGCTCCTCGGAGAAAGGCGCACCAAAGCCGCTCAAGACCCGGATAGCTCGGATACGTTAGAACGAGTCCTAGAGCTCACGCAAGTCTCCATCCGGAGAGGCGGCTAAAGATGAAGAGGAGGTCAGCTATCGAAGCTGCTCCTTCGAGGAGAAAGAGGAAGAAGAGAAAGAGGAAGGAGAAGAGAAGGAAGAACAAGCCGAGGGACAGGGTCCTCCGGGTCCTCAACCAGGACCGATAAGCTCGGACGTAAGTCCGAGTGACTCGAAGACCTCGCGGATGTTGGACAGCCCGTAAAAGTCGAGCCGGAGGAAGGATCCTCCTCCGGGACATTTAAAGAGGATGAGGCTCGAACGACCTCGTTTTGGATCATCCACTCGTAGCTGAGCCACTCCAAGAGATACCAGTGCTGCCGCCGCCCGGATCTTCAACATCTTCACAAGCATATCAGCGCAGGTGCACCGCATGCTCAATCCGCCTCAACTCGGACCGCCCCAACTCCACCATCTTAATTTTTTTTCCTTTTTCTATTTTTTTTTTTGTCCGGACATCAAATTGTATCAACTTGATACATTCTTCCCCATTTTTTTATTTTTGCTGAAAGGTAAGGGGAGAATACTAGAAAATTTGTTGTCTTATTTAGGGGAGTTTTCTCACCCTCTCTTTTATATGTATTTTCTGTGTTCTTATGTGAATGAAGTTTCTCATTTTGAGCATATTGATTTCGAGTATAACTCTTTTCGAGTTTGAATTTCTCAGCTCTAATATATCAGCATGTCTCTCTATCCTACTCTAATATAATTACTCATCACTCTTTACCATATGAGTTATCTCGCGAAATATTCTAAGTTTCAAACACTTCACTCATTACTCTATTTTCTCGTGATATTTCACCGATTCGGAATGAAAACTCATAATTCTTTCATTAACAAAGTTTCTGTCTAAGTATGGAATGCCTTCATAAAAATGGGGAGATTGAAGACTCGGACTCATAAACTAGACCATTCCGAGTACTACCAAAGACAGTACAAACCTCCTCCCTCTTATGTTTTGATTACAAGTCATTCCGAGTATTATAGAAACTATTGCATATGTTTTTATTCGATTCGACTTACTCGAAAACATATTTTCATCAATGATCTCACACTCGATGTTTTTAGTTACTCGGACACTACCTAGATTTATCACATGTTCGAGATAATATCTCTAACACTTCATATCCGAGTTCGATCTGGATATCTTAAAGTCAAGTGAATTACAGCGTTAATTCATTTTTCTAAGTTAGCATGTTTGTTTGAGAATTATTTGTCCGGATCAAGTACGTATACTTTGATGTTTTCATTCCTATAACTTGATATTTCTTAAGACTCGACTCGAAGGAATTTGAGTATAATGTATATTAGACTAAGAAAATTCAACTCTTCTAGGCCCGAGATAATTATGAACTTAATTGTCTTAATTAAATTATTATCTCGTGTGTAATCATGGACCAAAGTATTTTATACTTTAAGAACCAAAATGATTTACTTTTGTAAATTATCCAAACAAGGTTATCTTATTTTTGAATTACAAAAGTAACCGGCTTCAAGCTTTCAATCACTAGTAGAGAAGGCTTTTCTACATCTCGAACAAGGCTCAAACGTTGTGTCGGGACTGCTCTGTTTCCAAAACTAGAAAACTTCAACGCTAAGCTCAATGGTGATTTCCACCTTACTTTTCGGACACCACCAGCTAATTGGAACATCTTTAGGAGCTAAGAGCCGTTGCACAATGTTCACATCTCAACGGATCTTTTTGAGTCACTCGGAAGAACCGTTAAAATGGTCACAAAGGAATTCTATTCGTAAATTAGACACAACTTCTAATCTGCTTGGTCATCTATAAATAGAAGCCAACTCTCAAGACTTGAAGATTGCTGGACATATTGTCAATACACATTACTTAAGCAAAAGTCATTGTAGTCATACTCAATCTTCTATTTACAACTCCCAGACTTATAATTCATACTTTCTCGAGCTGTAAAGTCTTGCAATAGGTTATATACTCTTTCTTACTTTCCGAGTAAGGTCCCTTGACTGAGCTGTAAGGGTTAACTCAGCTCGCTTGTCGTAGTCTGTAAAGGTTATCTCAGTTAGGAAGTACTAGATCATATAAGGGAATTTCGAGTCTAGGAAAACTCGTAAGGAATTGTTTAAGGGAGAAATTCTGGTTGAGTCAGTCTGCTATATTTTGTGGATTCAAAATAGTGAATTTGACTTGGTGCTTGGACTAGCACTCCGTGGTTTTCTGCCCCAGGAGGGTTTCCACGTATATCCGAGTTCATACTTTTCCGAGTCCAATCTAGACTCGGACTGTCTTCACTTTTCTTTTCAAGCATAAATCTTCTAAGTTTGTTAAAATTTCCTCATCACCCTATTCACCCCTCTCGGGGTGACTCGACTCTCCAAGAGCAAACCTTCAAGGACCACTCCATAGCCAAGTCAAGGAACCACATTTGGAATGTGATTTGGCTACGTATAATTTCTTCGTAACACTTGAAACTATTTATATTCGATTATTAGCTAACAAAACTATTAGTGTAGAAATTTGTAGCCAAGCTTCGGACCAAGAATGGCCAAGTTGAGGCCCCTCATCCGAGCTTCATGATATTAATCAAACCAAGCCGATACCCAGCTGAACATCGGATCCAAGAATCGGTCAAGTTCGGGCACCCCACTGGACTTCGGACTTTACTACTCGAGTCAAGTTCAAGCTCCCTCACCAAGCTTCGGACTAACTACATGGTCACATTTAGGCACATTAATCCGAACTTTAGGTCTCTAAATAACCATGTTTAAGAATCAGCAATCCGAACTTCGGACTCCGCTAGTCAAGTCCAGGCTCCCATCGAATTCAAATCAAAAGATACCAAATTTCAAATGCATCAATTCAATCGGATTCTAAGTAATGCCGATACGAGGTAAGTACCCTTTAGTGTTTAGTTTGACCATAATCTTTTAGACTTTGTCAAAGTGAGGGCTAACTATAGACACCTAAAAGGTGTCATCCTTTTCTCTCGTTTTATATCTCGTTGGCCCGATGATTAAATCCCGAGACCTCGTTTGAGGATTTGGATCATAGATCGTGTTTGATTGGTGCGAGAGAAGCCAGTAAACCACAAAGAACCCCCAGCACCACATAAATAGCCTTTTGCCTTGGAACGATCAAAAATTCCCTTTTTCTTTTGGACGATCAAAGACCGTGCCAAGCCTTTAGAGACAACAGAGTCCGAGTGTCGTGTACCAGGAAATTCCAAACTCGTAACACTCGTGTTTCACTTCGGCCTAACCGGACAAGGAGCTAAAAACCTCAAGACAACATTAAAGGCTACATTTCATGATCACAAGCATGAAAGTGCTACGTTTTGGCTCCAAAATACTCCATCGAAGACTAGGAGCATGTATCTCGCACCAAAAATGAACCTAAAAAATTAGAAACCCGCCGAAAATGAAAACTTTCCATTTTTGGAATGCTGCTATGGTTAGCGACCGCCACCCCAAAATTTTAAGTGGAATGTCTGTGTTTTGCCTCAAAGAGTCCCTTGGTAATATGCTAGGGCACGAAACTCTAGGCACGCCTAGGTGGTCGGGCGCCATGGACCGGATTCTATCCGGTTTTATTTCCTTGACCTAGCATATCTCTATAAATAAAGGGCCTTGGCTCTCATTCTCACAATAGCTCATCTCTTAACATTACTCTGCTAAAACCTTATTAAGAGCTACTGAATACTCATCTTTGTATTTTGATCTTGTGATCTCTTTTCACCCTACTTCCATCATACTCTTTACATCCGATCCCTAAACTCCATCCCTCATCTTTCTACCTACTCACCTCTACAAAATACTCACAAAAGCTCCTTCAATCTGATAGGTTGTACATAGCTTGATCGAGACACTACTAGCGGGAATAGAAAATAGTAGTCAGTGAATCTTTTGGTATGTAAGGTGGCCACAAGTTATGTACAACCTATCACATTACTAGTTATGGACTTGTCATCCAACTCACGAGTCATCTCAATCCGTGAAGGTACTTGAGGGGGCTATCATGGGGAAAAAGAGGCTTACCAAGAAGAATAGCCAATTTCTAGTCAACAAAACAAAAAAGACCAATCCAAGCCCCCGAAAAGAACCCCCGAGGTTGACCACAACCCATAGGCCATCCATGTCATCACCGGATCCAAGCAGAGGTTTGAATTTAGTCTCCGGCCTAGACCATGTCCACGGTACACACCAGGGATTGTGGGACCCTCCAGAAAGTTAATACAACATTGAACCACTTTATAAGGTAATTTCAGGAATAATAAAGAGAAATGGTAAAGTACAAGTACTACCACGGCAACATTGTTAAAAGCTCTTCACAAGAGTGCAAGGTTTCCCAGCTTACACTTCGTGTAGAATGTTTTCGCACATAAAGCGATCATCGGGAAGGCCGGATGATTTGATGAGCCGAGTGAGAATTCTGGAAAATATTCGTAAATCCATGTCTGTAAATATTTTTCCATAAGAATTTATCCATCAAAGATTAATACATGAAACAATGTAGGTGAGATCAAACCCTAATAATCCTCTATAAACCCGGAGAGCAAGCATGTAATTTTTTTAACCCTCTCAAGTAGCGTGTCGAACACCCCAATGAAACCCTCTCATCAAAGATGTATAAAAGAACACACCCCAATTCAGGTCTTTGATCTTATCCGAGTTAACGAAACCGGTCAAATAATGAACGTATACCTTGCTACCATTATCCACAAAGATGGAAGTGCATAGCATGATGGGACAAAAAATCCTAATTTGTTGTTGTGGATCATGCTTAGCCCATGATTCAAGATCCTCCATTGTGAGGAAGATTACCAAATGTTTAAAAGCATTAAAATTTAGGAACCTACAAGAAATTGGCCCAAAGAGATATAGGAGGAGAGCACGATTTTTATACAATTCCTAGTCATAAGCTAGGGGTTCATATGAAAAATATAATCCTATAGATAAGGCAAAATCTAAATGGGTAATGGTTATTTCCTTGAAAGCAAGGTCAAAAGTGTTAGTGGTATATCCAAAAATCGGTCACTTATGATCCCCGTAATCCTATAGTCCGTAATATCGCATGTACTACGTAAAGTGGCAAAGAAAGGGCTAAACCCGATATAATTCATAGTTTAGGCTATGAGGAAGTCCAATCTGTCAAGGGCATTAATGAACTTCCACAAAGCCCCACCACCTCTCACGGTATTCCGTTAGAAGAAAAACAAACAAAATTCGACACTAGCATTGATGAGAGCTAAAGAAAAGATAATTATTGTCGAAGATATGGCTAAAAAGATATATGGTGGATGACGTCAAATAGTAGGTCGAAAATATTTCACTCTTCATACAACCGCCAGTCTCGCTTAATAAACGGACCTTGAGCAACACTTTTGATTCTTGTCGTTCACTCGAGATGTTGCCTTCTTGGGGGTATTTAAGAGGTTATTTTCTTTGAGAACCAACTAGTTTTCTAAGAAGAAAATAAGATTAGAGAAACAAAGAAGACTAAAGAAGCAAACAAGCGTAAATGGTGAAGTGCAAATGAAACTTACCCAAGCGGCCCACTTTATAGGAAAAGTTCAGCTAACCACAAGGAGAAAAAAGGAAAAACGACGAAAATCTTGACTGGTTAGTAGTTCTCGCCTAACTAGGCCTACAAAGAACCGATCGGATCGGCCTAGCAAGCCTCGAGGCTTATCGAAATGCATGAACCTTTGGTCTAACATGCTTTCCAAGGGCCGGATCCAATCCCGAAGATAGATCGAGCATGCTTGTCAAGTGACGCCCATGGTAAAGAGCAACGACCCCTAGAAAAGCCTAGTCCTTGTAAAGCATACGTAAAGAAAAAGCAAGGAAAAAAATATTAATCAAACATTCTCAACTACATCGAGGTATTAAGGTAAAATCTCGAATTTATTTACATTAGATTGTCAACGAAAAAAATGTTAGTGCATGAAATTGTTTATCACCATACTTCAAGTCAAAGAGTAGCTAAACTTCAAACTTGGCAAATAGTCAAGTTTAGGGCCTTCATTTGAGCTTTAGGGCCTTGATCATGCCAATCCCAACAATTAGCTAGCCGGATTTTAGACTTTATACCATAAATTAAATCCAGGCCCATCGCCGTGGCTAAGATCATCATAAACGACCAATTCTCAACACATATCTTTGCTACAACCGATGCCCGGAGTAACTAATAAGTATCTCTTACTGCCTATTTCAACCCCTATCTTGCACTGTACTCGACCAAAGTGGTGGCTAACTCGTAGACATCTAAAAAGTCTCATACTATTTTATTATTTATTTATTAATTTTTGTCTTGTAGTCCTAGTGATGAACCCCAATTCCGATTCTTCTCGTTTCAAAGAACAACTTGAGTCAATTTCCTCCGAAAGCATTTCTTTGAAAAATGAATTGGAAAAATGAGACTTACACTCGAGAGAACTCAAGACTAGTGCTCAATCCAATGAGACCGACTCGAGTTACTCGTAAGAGAAAATGAGCAACTAAAGCGTAAGCTCGGTGAGTCTCAAGATCTTGTTTTAAAATTTACTCAAGGTCAAAAAACCTTGACATGCTCTTAGGATTTCAATGTGTCTCTTTCGGAAAAGAAGCTCTTGGTTTCAACAAAGAGGAGGAATCCAATTCCTACTCGGAGCTTTTCAAAAGGATTTAGCAATCAACATTCAAGCAAGAGTCCGAAATGTGCTAAGCGTAGATCATACCTTCTAAAAATGTACCTGTAACACTCGGGGAGGGAAAAGGGGGAATTTTGTGGGGGTGAGCAATAAACCACGGGCTCACCGAAAGTCTCACACTCTTAAAATGGAAATTCTTTACATGTATTACTCATAATAATGAAATCGGCGAAAGCGTAATAACGTAATACAAATCTATATACTTTTAAATCAAATCTCTTGAAATTATTTGCAACATAAAACTCATAACACTTCAATCATTCAAAGCACAGCTTGCAATCATTTTGGGAATTCAATCACTTTAAACAGGGTGCCACCTGCACTTTCTTTCAAATACTTTCGATCATAGACCGAATATCTTATCGGGGCTTTAGACAATTGAACTAGCATGAGACGATTTCTTAGGGGAGCGACCCCTTGAGTAAGGTTCCCGGACCTATCTCTAGTCAAATACCTGGAATGCTCGCTTTCCTCGTTAGGAAAAAATCAACCTCTCTAGTTGATGGGCATCCTGATACGTAAAGACATCATGGCCTCGATATACAAGACCACCTCTTTACTCCGGTCTAAATAATCCTTAGCCAAAAATCCGTTCAAAATTGAAGTGATCACAATCACTTATCAAACTCGGTTTTGAGCCACAATCTCAAATCAGTTTAATATCATGGAAGGTAGAGCACCACGTGCCACCCCTCTAAATTCACCTTTCTCAATTAGTTTCATTTCTTTAGAACACATTCCAAGTGTTAAAAAGCAGTTATCAAGAATCATACACAAGCATTGTTTTCCGTGAACATTTGAACTCTTTTCAAAACTAACTTTCAAGCGTAATTTAGAATCAAATCACTTCACATGTCCAAAGCATCTCTATACTAAGACTTAACATTCCAAGCTAGCACATTAACTCAAGGATTCACCCAATTACTTAACTTATTATATTCATCCACATTCTATTCAAGCAAGTCTCCTAATTCCCACATACGTAATTCTCGTCATGCTCTGTTTTCAATGCAAGCAAATCAATCCACATGGACATATATTCCCTTCATACTCCAATTTCCTGTTCCTTTTCTTTACTCCAACATTTGTTTCTCCTTAACTCAATTCCATTTCAAGCATAACTAATTCCGTAACTAAACTCTTCCGAGCCACAATAACCATAAGTAATCACCACTCAGCTCCAACATCCCAACTCCTCACAATTTGCCATCTTTACCTCAAATTCTCATCTTATGTTTCTACCTTATTAATCAATTCTTTCCCGCCCACATTCAATCTTATAACTCTTAATTGTCTTTCTTTACTCACGTTTTTGTAGCTCCGCTTATCTTCAAGTTTAGTTCAACCTCAAGGATTTAAACGTATTTTTAACTCAATTAACCTAACAATCACCCACTTCTCGCTTCCATGTCACACTCGTGTATTAATCAATATAAACTCATACTCTCTCTTTATACTCCAAATTATTGCTTCCCAATATCAATAGTTATCTCCCAATGAAAAGAATCCAGGAAGTCCCCGAGGCTCGATTAACTCCGAATTTGCATCCAAATCGTAACTTCTTTGTTTTCACTTGCAAATAGAACTTCGATATTATTCCTTGGACCTACGCAATCTAACTTCCTCATAATCTCCGGTTTCCCAATTCAACCTTAACACTTAATTAGAGTTTCTCAAGTTCTAATTCCACCCTAACTACTTCCTACAGAGACAACCATCCTACATTCCCGGCAAACAATCAATGTACACAATAAAGCAAACATTCAATATTCGCAATAAATATTCAATATTCACAATAAATCCATTTAGGTTTCGAAATTATTAGTAGTTTAGAGTATAAGACTATCCACCTAGAATTCTAGGGTTTTGAACAATTGATTTGGGCTTCCTTGATTTCGCTCTCCTCTCATTCGGCACGCTTCGCTCCGCCTTCTTCCCCTTCCCGCTGCCCTCGTTCTCCGTCTCGGCGTCGGGACCTTTCTCTCGGTTTTCTCTTCCTCTCGCTCCTTTCGGTCTCATCGGCTGCTGTTCTTATTACCCAATGTTCCTCTTCTTCCTCGTTCGTCCTCTCGCTCGAGCTCTCGTGTCTTGCCCTCTCTTCTTCTTTTCCGTTTCTGGTCTAATTTCATCTCTCCCTTGGCCAACCGACCATGGTGTTCTCTCCGTTTAGCTCGCTGCCTCCGGCCGTTTTTCCTCGCCCTCACGCTCGCTCGCCCTCTCACTTTCGTTCTACTTCTCTCTCTCATTGTGTTTCACCCTCGCCCGACCTCCCTTATCTCGTTTTCCCTATTCTCGGTCCTGCTCCTTCTTTCTTTCGCTCCCTCTTTCCTTTTTTTCTTTGTTCGCCACCCGCTAGCGTTCGTCGACCGGTGTCCTCGGGCCTATCGTGCCCGCCGGTTGCTCGGTTACCGATGTTCCTCTTGCCCCTCTCGCGCTCGCTCTCTATCTCTCTCTGCATTCTTCCTCTAATCGACTCCCGAGCCTTCCTTCTTTACCTCTCTGTCTCTCCACCGATTAGCGGGTGTCTCATTATTATTAGACCCCCAACTTTGCTTTCTATCTAATTGCTCCACTTAAGCCATTTTGTATTAAACCAAAACCCATCTCCTCGTTACCTTTTCCCTCTATTGCTAAGCAAATTAGGGTCGGTTTAAATAATAGTTACCGGACCCATACTACCAAGTCTAACTTGGTTTTTTATTTAGCTAGTCCGGGAGGATAATTTAGAGGAAAGAGTTAATACGCTTAACTAATAATAGTTACACGAACTACTAATAAATTGGCTCAAATAAATTTACGAATATCTAACCACGTATATAACTTGGTCATTCGACCTACTCTATTTAATTTAGGCTAAATAATTAACTTAACTTGTATAACTACCTAACCCAAAATTCCGGGTCTTACATTTCTTCCCCTTAAAAGAATTTCGCCCTCGAAATTCGCATCAAGTAGGTAGTACCCCGAAACGGGCAAGATGAAGGCATATATACCTAGAGCACACTCACACACTCAATACGAAGGAAACTCAATTAGGCAGCCATGATTATCGGAATCCCTCGGGGTCTCTATGGGTTAGTGTGTTCCAGCCTCCTTTCTACCATCATTTCAGTATGTCCGCATACTTAATTACAAGGCGCCAAGGAGCAAATCGTACTAGAAAAGAGCAAATAGTTGGCTTGGAATGATCTCACCACTTGTTTTGAAATTGGATCTTAATGTCTCAACCTAAATACTTGTGCAATTTACTTGGCACAGCTATAGTTCAATATCCCACACCACCCTCTAGCTCCTTATCCTCCAAAACGAAGCGCATTCTATGGCAAAGCTAGTTGGATGGGTAGTTCAATAAACTATCTATGGTGCATCACTAGTCAAATGGTAAGAATGACACACATACTAGGCAAGTAACGTCACCCAAAAGGGAATAGACAGAGCTCGAAAGTATAATCAAAATGATGGAATTGAAACCAAGTCGAATTCGGAGGCAATCAAACTCTATGTGATCATATCCAAGCACAATAAGATCCTTAAACAACTCATGGTAACTACAATAGGTAGTGGGGAGTCCTCATGTTATTCTTTCACCTCTATGGGGGTTAAGATCAAACCTACGATCCTTATGTAAAACTTAAAGTATCTCGCTCCCAAGTAACTTATAGTCACTCCAATGAGCACTAATAACACAATGAACTCGCAAATGAAGTATGGGAGTGATATAACAACTTCTAACTTCCTTTATAAATGAGGCACTCCACATACGAGGTTATTATCAATGTCCAACGCTTATAAAGAATCTAAGGAAACTACTTCTAAATGATTTCGACGTTTAGATTACTCACAAGGAATTGCAACATATAAACTCAAAGTGGTGGAGGGCATGATTCCAACGTTCATCAATCCACCCTTCTTCGCGAGATAGTTAAGTCAAAGGAACTCAAAATAGTGGAAAGCACAACCTTCAATGTAATTCACTTAGCTCCTTCTAGCCTCATGCTCGACTTATTTTAGACCTTTGTCACAAGTTTCTCAAATCGAAACTCGCAGATGGATCTCCATAACCATTGCATCCTATGTCCGGTCGACCCAAAAACTTAGATGGAATAGAGAAAATCCCCAAACCAACTGTTTTTCTAAAATAGCTCCCAAATGTACCCAAAAGATACCCTCCAACACATCCGAACAAACATGCACTTCAAGCAAAATACCAAGTTTGTCATTCTCGATGATGAACCCAAATATTATTATCAAGAAAACCAATTCCACCAATGATACCACAAACCTTTCATGTTGTATTTCCCATTAACTTTCCTCTCCATAGCCTCCAATTCTCATTTATAACCTCCAAAAGTACCCACCTATGAGTATTTTTGTAAATATATGCAAGTATCTCTTAATACTCGGGTTGCTAAGCCCTATACTATTCAACAATGTGACATTTCAATTCATTCCTTAGTAACAACTCCCAAAAGGTAGCCTCTATACCTAAATCAACAAACGGAGTCGGAGTCTCCAATAAATGCTTCATTTATGCCGAGTAGTACCGTATGTCTTTTCTTTTCCCATCTAAGATCAATCATGCACTCTCTAAACTCCCGGGAAATAATCATATAAACAACCAATGCATAATTGAATACTTGTATGCTTCGAGAGGTAGAATTCCTAAGTCAACTAACGATTAGAAGTCACACCACGAAATCAATGAATATGAAAAGGAATAAAAATTCCGCAACACCCGAGTCACATATTTAGCATGCGTAAATCACTCACACATACAAGCACATAAGTTCACGATTCGAATCACTGAACTCATCCTCCAGCTAATCACATAGGAATTCAAATCAATGAAGTCCTAAAGATAGAGATTTCTAATTCAGGACTCAACGAAACCAACGAGTACTCGGATGGAAAATAAGATTTCAGCCACACTTACTCACACAATTAGCACACACAAGTCACTCACACATCACCTTAATGGGCAGTTTGCAATCAACCGATTCGACTAAATCAACTAGGTAATCACTTATAAGTCGGAGGTTGAACTTAAGGGCATAGATATGTCGGCCACAAACAAAGCACATAATCACGTAACAAGGATCCTAGACGGCTATATGCAAACAAACTTAAGGTCACCAAAATCTATGCTCGATACCATTTTCGTAACACCCCAAAACACCCCTTAGGAGTATTACATCGCTGCAGTTCCTTAAAGGAACTCCCAAGGCTCTTTCTAGTATTGGTTTGGCTGTCTAAACCCAACTTAAAGGTAAGGAAGGTAATTTTCCATAAGGGTTAGAAGATTTCTAAAAATTTCGGCAGAGTTTCATTTGAAATATGGTCTAACCCTTAGGCTCAAAGCCTTAAAAAGCTACATAAAAATCATAATAAAACTCAACGAGCCACATGCTCGAAGTATATAACTTAACGGCCACACGCCGCAGTCCAACCAATCATACAATAAACATAAGACAATCTAAATGGTTCATGGTACATTGGGTTCAAACTATATGAACTAAATTCCAAGTACAACACTTAGACGTATAACAAATACACGTCGACCACTTGAGTCACTTTAGCAATCAGCAATCGGGAAGAGTCCGGAATGTGCTAAGTGTAGATCATACCTTCGAAAATGTATCTCGCAACACTAGTGAGAGAAAAGGGGAAATTTATGGGGTGAGCAATAAACCACGAGCTCACCGAAAGTCTCACACTCTTAAAATGGAAATTCTTTACGAGATATTACTCATAATAATGAAATCAGTGAAAGTGTAATAACATAATACAAATCTATATACTTTTTAATGAAATCTCCCGAAATCATTTGCAACATAAAGCTCATAACACTTCAATCATTCAAAAGCACAGATTGCAATCATTTTGGGAATTGAATCACTTTAAACAAGGCGTCACTGCACTTTCTTTCAAATACTTTCGAGTCCTAGATCGAATATCTTATCGGGGCATTAGACAATTGAACTAGCACCGGAGGGTTTCTCGGGGCACGACCCTTGACTCAGGTTCCCGGGACCTATCTCTAGTCAAATACCTGGAAGGCTCCGCTTTCCTCGTCGGGAAAGAATCAACCTCTCGCTTGATGGGCATCCCGATACGCAAGGACCCCGTGGCCCGATACGCACGACCACATCCTTCCTCCGATCTAAACAATCCTTTGCCCAAAATCCGTTCAAAATTGAAGTGATCACAATCACTTATGAAATTCGGTTTTGAGCCATAATCTCAAATCAGTTTAATATCGTAGAAGGCATAGCACCATGTGCCACCCCTCTAAATTCACCTTTCTCAATCAGTTTCATTTCTTTAGAACACATTTCAAGTTTTAAAAAGCAGTTATCCGTAATCATACTCAAGCATTGTTTTCCGTGAACATTTGAAGTCTTTTCAAAACTAACTTTCAAGCGTTATTTAAAATCAAATCACTTCACTTGTCAAGCATCTCTAAACTAAGACTTAACATTCCAAGCTAGCACATTAACTAACGATTCACCGAAGTACTTAACTTCTTATATTCATCAACATTCTATTCAAGCAAGTCTCCTATTTCCCACATACGTAATTCTCGTCGTACTCTATTTTCAATGCCACAAATCAATCCACATGGATACATATTCCCTTGATACTCCAATTTCCTATTACTTTTCTATACTCCAACATTTGTTTCTCCTTAACTCAATTCCTTTTCAAGCACAATGAATTCCGTAACTAAACTCTTCTTAGCCACAATAACCATAAGTAATCACCACTTAGCTCCAATGTCCCAACTCCTCATAATTGGCTATGTTTACCTCAAATTCTCATCTTATATTTCTACCTTATTAATCAACTCTTGCCCACCCATATTCAATCATATAACTCTTAATTTTCATTCTATACTCAAGTTTTGCTAGCTCCGCTTATCTTCAAGTTTAGGTCAACCTCAAGGATTTAAACATGTTTTGAACTCAATTAACCTAACAATCACCCACTTCTCACTTCCATGCCACACTCGTGTATTAATCAATATGAACTCATACTATCTCTTTATAATCCAAATTATCGCTTCCCAATATCAATAGTTATCTCCCAATGAAGAGAGTCGAGGAAGTACTCGAGGCTCGATTAACTCCTAATTTGCACCCAAATCGCAACTTTTTGTTTTTAATTGCTAATAGAACTTCGATATTATTCCTTGGACCTACGCAATCTGACTTCCTCATAATCACCGGTTTCCCAATTCGACCTTAACACTTAATCGAGTTTCTTAAGTTCTAATTCCGCCCTCACTACTTCCTACCGCACAACCATCCCGTATTCCCGCAAACATTCAATATTCGCAGTAAACATTCAATATTCGCAGTAAACATTCAATATTCACAATAAATCCATTTTGGTTTCGAAATTACTAATACGTTAGAGTATAAGCCTACCCACTTGGAATTCTAGGGCTTTGAACTATTGATTTAGGCTTCCTTGATTTCCATCTCCTCCGGTTCGACACAGCTTCGCTCTGCCTTTTTCCTCTTCGCACTGCCCTCGTTCTCCGTCTCGGCGTCGGGACCTTTCTCTCGGTTCTCTCTTCCTCTCGCTCCTTCCGGTCTCGCTGGCGGCTGTTCTTATTACCCAGTGTTCCTCTTCTTCCTCTCGTTCATCCTCTCGCTCGAGCTCTCACGTCTTGCCCTCTCTTCTTCGTTCCGTTTATGGTCTAGTCTCATCTCTCCCTTGGCTCACCGACCGTGGCGTTCTCGCCGGCCTCCGGTCACTTTTCCTTGCCCCCATGCTCACTCGCCCTCTCACTCTCGCTCCGCTTCTCTTACTTAGTGTGTTTCGCCATTGCCCGACCTCCCTTTTCTCGTTTTCCCCTGTTCTTGTTCCGCTCCTTCTTTCTTTCGCTCCATCTTTCCTTTTTTTCCTTTGTCCGCCACCTGCCGGCGTTCGCCGGTTGGTGTCCTTGGGCTCGCTTGTGCTCGCCGGTCGCCGGTTACCGGTCTTCCTCTTGCCCCCGCTCGCTCTCCCTCTCTATTTCTCTCTGCGTTCTTCCTCTACTCGGCCCCGAGCCTTCCTTCTTTACCTCTTTCTCTCTCCACCGATTAGTTGGTTTCTCATTATTATTGGCCCCCAACTTTTGGTTCTATGTAATTTCTTCACTTAAGCCATTTCTACTTAAATCAAAATCCATCTCGCTCATTACCTTTTCCCCTATTGCTAAGTAAATTAGGGTTGGTCCAAATAATAGTTACCGGGCCCATACTACCCAGTCTAACTTGGGTTTTTATTTAGCTAGTCCGGGAGGGGAATTCGGAGGAAATAGTTAATACGCTTCACTAATAATAGTTACGCGAACTACTAATAAATTAGCTCAAATAAATTGACGAATATCTAACCATGTATATATTTTGGTCATTCGACCTACCGTATTTACTTTAGGCTAAATAATTATGTTAACTCGTATAACTACCTAGCCCAAAATTACAGGTCTTATAAGCGGCGTCTTCTTTTTCTTTCTCCTTTTCCTTCTCCTCTTCAGGTTGGGCTGGTTTAGCTTCTTTTTCTACCTCAACCAAGATAGACTTGGCTGAGCTGGAGGACTCCTTAAATGTATCCGAAGTTTCGGGTCTTAGGCAGCCTTGGATTTCCATTTTTAAAGAAGTTGGAGCTGCTCGCGCTGCTCGTTAATGATTCCTTTGAGCTCGATCGGCAGATCCTTGTTCTCCCGGATCTAAGACTGCTCGGTTTTCTGGTTGATAACCAGGCCTTGAAGGACATTTTTAAGAGAATGGAGAGTGTCTCAAAATTCTTCGGACACGAAGTAATTTTGTCTACCAAAATGGTAAATAAAGCATCGGAGGCTTGAGGAGGTGGTAGAGAAGTAGAGGGACCTGCAGAGGGAGGTGGAAGTGGTAGAAGAGTCCGAGTTTGAGTAGGAGGGGGTGAGGGAGGTTTCAACTCGGACCCATGAACCTAGACACCGGGCTTGACTTCTTGGTACCCATACCCAAGAAGCTCTTTTCCGCCAACCATAATAACACCCTTAGAAACAGCATTTGGATCCGAGGGAGGGGAACTTTAAACTGTTTGAAAATAACAGTAAAAAAGGCTCCGAAGGGGAATGGAGCAGAGTTCTTTAATTGAGGTGGCACGAAGCCATCTACTTAATGAGAGAAGGAAAGAGGTCTACGTCGTAGCCCTCTAAGATGTCAAATAACACTTTGACAATTTTTGAGTTATGATTCTCTTTGCTTGGAATGATGAGAGAAGAAGGTTCTGACCAAAATGAAATAGAGTAGTCTTGCCTCGGTCTTCATCGGAGTCACTAAGAAATTCTTTCGTGACTCACGAACTTCCTTAGCATACTTCTAGAAGAATTCATGAGCAATCTCCGAAACGGTTTGGAATTGCAGTTTAGAAAGAGAGAAGAGACTTTGAAAAGTTCGTGAAGAAGAGAGAGGTTGACACGAACAACCTTCTCTTAAACTCTTTTGGTGATGATTCCCTCATAGTCTTACATATTTGAATACAAATCGGCAATGAGTTCCCGATAGATGAATTCACTCGAAGCACAAATAATTGTACATCCTAGTGCTTTTGATGTGCCGCAACCACAAGAAAGAAGTAGTTGGGAGGAATTTATCATCCAACGTGAGATATTAGGTGACAAAGATTTTTGAGGGGTTGGAGGTACCCTCATGAAGAGTTTTGGTGTAGCGCTTTTCGTATCGGACCCCAACAACTCGGGTGTTGAACATCGCTTAGGCGTGGTGTGATTTGAGAAACAGAGAGGACATGAGAGAGTAAAGAGAGAGTACATAGAATTTAGAGAGAGAGAGAATACAAGTGAGCAAAAATGCTTAGAGAGTAAGAAGGCGAGTGAGTAATGTAAAGAAATGAAGGTAAAGGGATGCTATTTATAGCAAAAAGAAATGAACTTCAGCCTTGGTTCTAACCGGAATACCAAATAGTACTCTCGGACCGGTGTGACGTTACGCTCTCCAATGGTTAGAATTCCAGCAGCTTTCTTCCAATGCCTAGTTTTCTCTTATCAAAATGCGTGGTAGAGAGAGAAAGAAAGAAAGAAAGACTTTTCGAAAAACAATTCTGAAATTCTCTATTTATGTAGAGATAATCCCGAAGTTTGATGTCCATTTTGCTCAAAAGCCGAGTCCGACTCGAGTATGTTTTCCGAGTGACTCGGAACACTCAAAGAACTAATAACTCATAACTCAATTTCACTTGGTCAATTGATCCACTTGTTATTAAAAGCACATAATACATAATTATGCAAGGATAAATCACTTATTAAATCACATAATCACGTAATAATCATACCAAGCTCACTCCGGATAAAGCAAAATTGATCTTCACTAAGTGGCTTAGTGTAAATATCAACTAACCGATATTTCATAGGAATGAATTCAAGTTCAACATCACCTTTCTCAAAGTGGTCTCTTAAAAAATGATACCTAACCTCAATGTGCTTTGTCTTTGAGTGCAAGACCAGATTCTTAGTAATACTGATTGCACTCTAATTGTCGCACTTGATTGGGATAGATTTGAATGATAACCCTAGATCCTTCAAGTGTCTGCTTCATCCACAAATTTTGAGCACAAGCAAGCTCCAGTTGCAATGTACTTAGCCTCGGCAATTGATAGAGCAACAAAATTTTGTTTCTTTGAGTGCTAAGAGATGAGAGATTGACCCAAAAATTGGCATGCTCCTGATGTACTCTTTCTATCAATTTTATATCCAAGCATAATCAGCATCCGAGATCTAGTGAGAGTCAATTCGGGTCTTTTGAAAACCATAGACCAAGATTCCGAGTCCCTACAAGATATCTGAAAATTCTCTTCCCTGCAGGTGAGATGTGATTCTTTTGGATTAGCTTAAAATCTTGCACAAAGGCGGATACCGAACATGGTATCTCGGCCTACTAGATGTGAGATAAAGTAAAGATTCAATCATACCTCCGTAGAGTTTCGATCTACAGACTTTACCTTTTTCGTCCGAGTCCAGCTTTTAAACTGCTACTCATAGTTGTTGCTGCATGCTTCACATCTTGTAGTTTGTACTTCTTCAAAAGCTCCTTGGTATACTTGGATTGATGAACATAAATGCCATCCTTGTCTTGTTTAATTTGTAGACCAAGAAAGAAGTTGAGTTTTCCCATCATACTCATTTAGAAAGCTTATCTCATCAACTTAGAAAACTCTTAACATAAAGTTTCATTATAGCTCCAAAAATAATATCATCAACATAGATCCGAGCGATAAGAAAATCTTTCCCCTTGGTTTTTATGAAAAGAATTTTGTCAACCTGACCTCTTTTGAAATCATTTTCAACCAGGAAACCACTTAGTCTTTCATACCAAGCTCCGAGAGCTTGTTAAGACCATATAAATCCTTTTACAGTTTGAAAACATGATTTGGAAATTCTGAGTTTTCAAATCCAGGGGTTGCTCAAGATAGACTTCTTCTTGAATCAAACCATTCAGAAAAGCACATTTGACATCCATTTGAAACAACTTGATATTCATGCTAGACACAAATGCCAACAAGATTTTAACCGCCTCAATCTTAGCAATAGGTGCAAAGGTTTCCCCAACATCAATTCCTTCTTCATGATTGTAACCCTGGGCAACAAGTCTAGCCTTATTTCTAACTACCAACCCTTCCTCATCCAGTTTATTCTTGAAAACCCATTTGGTTCCTATAAGTGGGTGGTTAGAAGGTCATTTGGTCAAAGTCCGGACTTGGTTTCTTTCAAATTAATTAAGCTCTTCTTGTATGGCCTCTACCCATTCAAGCTCATCTAGGGCTTCGGTGCATTTTTGGGTTCGATTAATGATATGAATGCAGAAAATGCACACAAATTATGCAAAGAAGATCGAGTTCTTAACCCACTATTAATGTATGAAAGTATGTTTTCAATTGTTTGGCTGGATGCATATTTGAAAGCTTTACCTGTCCTTTGGTTTATCAAGTTTGTTGGTTGAACAGCTGAGCTTCGGTTAGTTGATCTTGCTGAGTCTCATTGACTTGTTCTCGCAAGCATTCTAAGCTGGCTCTTGAGTTTGTTTAGTCTCGAGTCATAACATTCTAAGTTGCTCTATTCCGAGTTACCTTAGTAGTTCTGTTTTGACTCTTTCGAGTTTAACTTCAGCAAGGTCGTCTTCATCTCCGTTAAGTTTGAGATCCGAGTATGTGGACTCACTTATCCTGCCAAGATCAATTTCATCAAAGACAACGTGGATGCTTTCTTCCACTTTGTTAGTTCTCTTTTTAAAAACACGATATGCTTTGTTATGAGATGAGTAACACAAAAATATACCTTCATCTAACCTAACATCAAACTTAGTCGGATGCTCCTTATCATTGTTGTGGACAAAGCACTTACACCCAAATGGTCCGAAATAGGAGATGTTGGGTTTATTTGCTTTGTAAAGCTCGTAGGGTGTTTTCTTCAGGATGGGTCCGATAAGGCATCCGTTCGGTGTGTAATTTGCTCGTAATGACTCCCTCAGCCTAGAAATAATAAGGTAGATCATTTTCAATTCCTATTTCTTCAAGAGTTCTATTCTTTCTCTCTACTGCTCCATTTTGTTGAGGAGTTCTTAGTGTAGAGAAGTTATGAGTGATGTCACTCTTGTCATAGAAGTCTATGAATTTTGAGTAGTCGAATTCCCTTTCATGGTCGGTTCGAATCCTTTTGATCCGAGTCCGAGACTCTACTTGAATTTTTCTGCAGAGCTTAGTCAACTCTTTGAAGGCTTCATTCTTGTTCTTAATAAAACATACCCAAGTAAATCATGAGAAATCATCAACAGCAACAACTACATACTATTTACCTCCAAGACCTTTCACAGGAATTTCACCACACAAATCCATATGCAGCAATTCAAGCACTTTGGATGTAGATATAATTTTGAGTGGCTTGAAAGATGATCTAACTTGCTTACCTTTTGTGCATGCCTCACAAATTTTATCTTTCTTAAAAGCATAGTTAGGTAAACCCCTAACCAGGTGCATGAGATGCAAGTTTCTTGATAGTTTGCATGCTAATATGGCCTAATCTACGATGCCAAGTCCATGAATCATCATTCACAAAAATCTTTCAAACAAGATAAATTCTAGCTTGAATCGGAGAGAGAAATAGTGCAGGTATTACCTAACCTCGACTTGAGAGCTTAGTCTCTTTGGTGACTCGCATCAAAGATGTAGCAGTTGGTCTAAGTGAACATTACCTCTTCACCTTTGTCACATAGCTGAGAAATTCTAAGGAGATTGTACTTGAGTCCTTTAACAAGGTAGACTAGAGCTGATTGTGTTGTTTCCTTCACTAATTTTTCCAATTCCTACTATCTTGCCTTTGCTGTTATCTCCAAAAATGACTTTTCCTCCTTTCGGATCTTCTAACTCGGAGAAGAGTCTTGAATCTCCTGACATGTGGCATGAGCAACCGCTGTTTAAGTACCAATGACCTTTCTTCTTCTACTAAGTTACTTCCAAGACAGAAACAAACTAACCCTTCTCACTTCCTCTTACGAAAACCCAAGTAACTCCATTTACTATGTCCTTTTCTAAGAAAGAGCACTTTTGGGAACCCGAATTTGAATAACTTTGGGTCCGGTCCGATTTTGAGTCTTCCTTCCGAAAACCGAGTCCGTGTCTCTTTCTTTTGAAAATCTTTTCTTTTGTAAACAGGAGGAGAAGGCATTTTCTTTTATGCTTGGTTTGGGCTTAGTCTTCTGTTCATTTGTATGAAGAGGACCATGCTTAGTCTTCCTGAACTTTATAGTTTTGGAATCCTTTTTAAAAGACTAGAGTATGATTTTGATTCCTGGTCTTCATTGAAACCAAGTCCTTCTTTCCTGAAGGAGACACACTCGACAGACCTAAAAGCATATCAAGGTTTTTCTAACCTTGACTGAATTTCAAAACAAACTCTTGAGACTCATTGAGCTTTCTTTTCAGTTGCTCATTCTCTGTTTTTAGTGACTCGCATACAGTCTCATTTTCTTGAATACTAGTCTTAAGTTCTTTCAGATTTTGTCTCGGCTTTTCTAATTTATTTTTCAAAGCATTGCTCTCATTAGTAAGAGAATCAAGTTGTTCTTTCAACTGGAACGAGTCGAATTGGACTTTTCTTCCAAAGTGAAAATATATCATGCTAGATCAACTTTTGAAAATTTGAGAAAGTATTCAATTACCTCATCAATGTCCGAGTCCTCATTGTCGGACTCGGATTCAGCTTCGAGTCCGTAAGTGCCATAAGACACTTTGAGTCATCATAATCATCTTTTCGGATGAGTTGTCATCACTCCAGGTAGCCATCATAGCCTTTTTCTTTCTGTCCTTCTTTCTCTTAGGACAATCTTTCAATATGTGCTCCTTTCTACCACATTCAAAGCAACCGGAGTTCTTAGATAAAGATAACTTTGAAGGAGAAGAATATTTACCTTTTCTGTCCTTCTTATCTTTCTTGTAAAACTCATCCTTTGGCCTCTTTTCCCACTTCTTGTATTTCAAGCAACTATGTCTGGATTCAAATGGCATGATATATTAAAAATATTAAAATTGCACAAGTTATACTATTGCATTTTTGGTGAAGTGAATACCTAGTCACATTTTAAGTAATATTCTTTTGTGTTTGTAGAAATAATATTACTATAATAATGTAAAATATTAATGCTACTATTAAAAATAATTATTTTATTTTATTATAAATCTCTAATTCTCATTTATTTGAAAATATTTTAACTATACTTAAAACATAGCGCCTAGGATGGACAATGGGTTGGTAAAACATAGTCAAATTTTGCTTGATAAATAAAATAGGTCGGTCGAGCCTATTCAGGTCAACTCTTTCTCGACCTATTTTGAAATAAGTAAATGTGCATAAAAACCTCCTTCATATAATATAAGAGGTAAAATAAACATCAGAATCTTATTAAATGAGTCATTAACAGAATAACTCATGATTATCCAAAGCATCAGTAACCTAACCTTTCATTGGCCTTATTTAAATGAGTCAAGCGGTAAAATTGTTCGACTCAATGAAAGTTTTTAATATTTTTTAATATTCTTCTTCGAAAATACAAATACTATACTTTTTTTATAAAATTATGGACTATTTTAAGAAAAAGTATGGTCGGTTTTGTAATTAATAAAAGAAACATAACTAATTAAAAGGTGCTCTCAACCCATTAGGTCAACCCAAACCCGTATAACCCGATATACGATCTGCTCGTATTGTACCTGAACCTTAAATATATCCGACCTATATTTTACTCGAATCTATATACAACCCGACCCATATTTAACTCGCCCCTTGAATTGACAAGTCTAGTAGGTAATGTTGATATTGCCTAAATGCTAAATGGTATTTTTAGCATAAGTGATGAAGTCTGTAATGTAAATAATGATGCTAATAATATTTTTGACTTTGGGAATCTTATGGGTGGAGAAGATGATGAATTTAATGATGAACTCAGTTCTAATGAAGCGAAATAAGGGAGAATATTATAAAGATGTTAGGTATAAAAGGTTAGTAGAGGAGGTATAACAAGAATTATATCTAGAATCAAGCTTTTTGAAATTGTCTTTCTTTTTGGACTTATTTCATTCTGCATCTATGCATGGGTCTTCTGTTAAGTCTTTTCATATGCTACTCTAACTCTTGGTCATTGTTTTTCCCCTAAAGAGTCCATTTGCATCGTCATGGAGTAAATGTGAGCAGTTGACTGACTTCAGTATGAAAAGATTCATGCTTGTCCTAATGAGTGTATCTTGTACTAGCATGGGAGGAAAAATTAAGATGAATGAAATAAATGTTATTATTCATAAAGGAAGGACAAGGATAAGAAATTGTCAAAAAACATTTTATTATTTTCTTCTTATACCAATATTACTTAGGATGTATTAATTATCTAAAATAGTTAAGGATACAATTTGGCATCATAATAATAGGGTAGACAACGGAATCCAAAGACATTCAACAGATGCAAAGGCATGGAAGGATTTTGATAAACAAAATTATGATTTTGCTTCAAATCCTCGTAATGTTAGGTTTAGACTTGCAACTGACGGTTCAATCCTTTGTGTGCTATGAGCAGTACCCATAGCACTTAGCCTGTCATGTTAATTTCATATCACTTGCCCTCATGGCTTTGAATGAACAAAAGTTTTATCATTTTTGTCTATGATTATTCTTGGGGAACTGGTTGCTATCAAGGATATTGATGTCTATCATCAGCCACAAATCAAAGAATTATTCCAATGGTAAGAAGGGGTAGATGCATTTGATGCATACACCAAGACCTATTTTTAATTACGAGGTGTCTTTCATTCTACAACTAACAACTTCCCTACATGTGCTGATTTATCTAATGGAGTATAAAAGGTCGTTTTGCTAGACATATTCAGCATGGTTGGGAAACGGATATAAATTTTCTTATATGGTTGCTTGAAAACTATCCTTTTTTCTTTTATGTTAATTGAATTGATGAGAATGTAGAGCTCCATGATGTTCCAAAACCTTATAATAAAAGTGATATTCTAGCACAGTTTGAAAGGACAATACTTACCTATAAAAAGATGGGGAACAAATATGGAAGAAAAGAAGATTTTTTTTTATTTTCCATATTGGGAGTTCAATCCTCTTCGACATAATCCAGACCTAATGCAATATTGACAAGAATATATTTGATAACATAATAGGGACTTTGTTGAATCTTGAGAGAAAGTCTAAGAATAACTTGAAAACACAAAAAGATCTTCAAGTGGACAAAATAGGGCCATCCTATTTTATAATCAAATGGCAAATACATATTGCGTACTACTCATTACACTTTAGCAATTGAGGAAAAGACAAAATCACTAATTGTCTTAAAAATTTAAAAGTCCCAGATGTGTATGTAAATAACATCTCCCAATGTGTTAATTCAAAGAAGAGTAAGCTTTACAACTTTGAAACAATCATGATTGTCACATTCTAATGCAATACTTGCTTCCGTTTGCATTAAGAGCAGCTAAAGATTCTGATCATCAACCTTATATATGCATTGTCAAAAATTTTTAAGGAATTATGCGCAAAATAGTTATCTATTGACAAACTAAATGAGATTAGATCTAATATGATTGTGACATTGTACAAAATAGTACATTGTTTTCCTCCCACGATCTATATTACAATCGTGCATATTATTTTGCACCTAGTTGAAGAAGTGATCTTGGAGGGCCTGTGATGTATCCAAGACCAGCTAGAGCAGAATCAAAGGCTCAAAACTTTAATCAAACACAATTTATAAAAAGAGAACAGAAAATGGAGAGATATGAGTTGAATAAGCAACCCAAGGGATAGAACCTAATTCGTTTGAGATCAATGCATGGGGCAGCTTTTAGGTTTGCTTTACCTTGCACCAACAAGGGTCAAAGAACTATAGTGCATAGTTCTTGCCTAGCTTAGGAAATCCAGCAGCACTTCACTAGATCAATACAGGGGAAGCTTTAAAGTTTGCCTACGAATTAATTAACGGGGAGTTTCAAAGATCTAGAAGATCAACACTTGGTTACCAAACCAAGTTATAGAAGCTAGTAGATTATGAAGGGGGTAGAAGTTTGACTCCACAAATTTTATGAGATTTTCATTCAATATTCACCAAAATGGTATGCCTTTACAAAACTAAAGTAAAGGCTTTTATAGGAGCCTTTTCCCTCAAAATACATTTCCCAAGTGCTAAAGACATACTAAGACTAATCGTAATTAATGAAAACTAATTATAGTAATTAGTCAAATGAATAACGAAAACGTAAACTATAAAACATTCTGACTAAGCCTCTTTTGTTAGCTAATGAATTTCCTTCTTTTTATTCTCGCTATGATTAGGATTGAAAAGATTGATAACTATTGTATGTGCCACCGTAAAGCTTCCTATTGGACCACCAAAAAATAGCTTGTCGCCCTAAGTTCGCATTGTTAAGTCACCAAAAGATAGCTGCAACCGAGGTCTCAAATTGTGGAATTCTCGACACCAAGTCTAGAGAGGTTTTCTTATTCCTTAACGTAACTTCTATAACTTCATCTTGGACTTGTCTAGGAACCTATCAGCTTCAGAATGGACTCTCACCAATCACCATGCATTAGTTTTCTTCAGCTCCGACCGGGTCGGTCAATACATGGCTGAAAGTCTACTAACCTATGAGAAATCATTAGGAATGGTTTTGAACCATCCTGCGTCTAAAACCAACTAAAAAGTGTCGTAATTATTACGGACCCAATGTTTGAACAAAAATAGAAAAACTAAGTTCTTTATAGAAAAGAATGAGTTCATTCAAGAACCGAACTCACTAAAATCTGATTGCTGATTCTTTTGATAAAGCCTCGAACAATTAAACACTCCTTTGTATTGCTGTAGACCTATCGGTTCTAACTTGAACAACTCCAACATGCTTTTGATCTACAAGGTTAACTTCTTGTCTAACCTTCCTTTATCTTTGGACTTAGATTGAGTTGTGTTATTAGAAACTAAGGACCCCGTCGAGCTCGTGACTTGTTAAACTTGGCTTGGTTGCATGTAGGGCTAGAATATTTCCATCAAACATGGTCTCTAATGGCTAGCCTCAACCTCGATATAATTTGTTTGCCTCCTAACCGAGTCTTGAAGGTTAGCTCTTGGAGAGGTTAAGTCACCTTACAGGGGGTAAATAGGGTGATGGAATATTTTTGTGAATTAGCAAACAAATCGCACCGCCGAGACTTAGAAAACAATTCTGAATCTAGATTGAACTCAAAAAGCGCAAGACACGTAAAATACGTGGAAATCCTCCCGGGGCGGAAAACCACGGACAATGTTAATCCAAGAACCAAGTCAAATCCACTATTTTGAATCCATAAAATAGAAGGAATGAATCTTTACAAAATTTCTCCCACGGATAGTTCGCTTATAAGTTTTTCCTAGACTTAGAAATTCCCTTGTCCGACCTAGTACTTCCTAACCGAAGTAACCTTTACAGTTAGGGAACAACCGAGCTGAGTTGACCCTTATAGTTCACTCAAGGGACTTAGCAAAGAACAGAAATAATAGAAGTGATTATAAGACTTTTTCTTTAGAACTCGTAAAGTATAAGCTTATGAATTAGAGTTGTAACCTAGAAGATTGAGTGAGAGTAGATTATAATCGGTTCCAGCAATCTTCAAGTCTTATAGGAAGGCTTCTATTCATACATAGCAGGGCGAGTAATCGTTGAGACTTGTTCCGGACTTGCGAGCTTTACTAGCCGTTGTAACGGCTAGTCCGAGTCACTCGAAAAAGAACCGTTGCAAGATAAACGTTGGGCTTTGGTCCTTAGCTCAAAAAGTAGTCCATTCCACCAGACTGAATTATAGGGTGGAAACAACCGTTAGATCCAAAGTTGATGTTTACCGGATTCGGAAACAAACAACCTTGACACGGTGTCCGAGCCTTGTCTAGAAAAGGTGTTTTTCTGTCTGCTGGGGTGTTTAACGACTAGAAACCAGTTGGTTTTTCTTTTTAAAAAAGATTAAAATACTTTAATCAACCTGTAAAAGCAAATCAAAGTGGTCCTTAAAGTATAAAAATACTTTGGTCCAAGATTAGGCAAAGATAATAATTAATTCAAAATAATTAAGCGCAAAATTATCTTCAACCTAAAAGAATGGAATTTTTTAGTCTTTCATGTAGAAGTTTCTATCATTTTTAGTACTTGATGAGTTCTCTAAGTTGTTATTTAAATTGAATGTCTTTCATTGAAAAGGAGGAGATTGAAGACTTAGGTATGATTAACTCGATCCCTTTCTTGGTTTTGAATTCCTAATATTCCTTTAAACTTAAGATTAACCAAGAAGCAGTTTAAAAGAAATTCACAAGATGAATTCGTTTGATATAATAATCATGTATTTGACATGACTTATATGTGGCTGAGCCAAGACTTAAATCTTAAAAGATTATCTATAATAGACTTAGTCCTATTTTAGAAAGTAGAAACCGACTCGACTAAGCCCGATAATTATCTATAATAGACTTATTTAGTTCTTATAAAGTGACCCACTCAGTATGAATTAGACACTAAGTTCGCTTAAGTAATTTCACATTGATAACATCACTTTGAATATGGCATGCTTGATGAAATGAACTAGATTTAATTATCTTAATTCTACGTAAGTCATATTCATAACGTCGTAATTATTTAAATTGACAAAAACTAAAAACTGTCTAAATAACTCATGCCCCATTAAGATCAAAATTATTACTTGAGTTTAGACATAGCTAGAACATAAACATATTGAATATTAGGCTTGAAAAATTTGAAATTAATAGATCAAGGATAATTGATCTTTAAATGCCTTATTAAGACTAATCCTAGTCTAATTATGGCTATCAAAGTATAAACCATTAACTAATTTGTTTTTGTAGGCTTTCTATAATCTCAAAGAAAAGAAAAATGAAAGCTTATTTAACGTTAAAGATCTGCAGATAGAAAAGCCCTAAATTACATAACAGCTCGGACTAACCTAATAGGCTTGTTTGTTATCATTTTGGATAATTTGTTCTTTATGAGTCTAACAAAAGTTTTTCTACCCGATTTTTTAGACTTTTGTTGTTGGTAGAATAACTTTTAGAAGCTAGCATCTAGACTCAAGGACTGACACTACTACAAATACCACTTTTAACGACGAGTCTTTAACGACTATTAAAAGGACAAACCGTCATGAAAAATGGACCGGTGGTAATTTTCGAAATAAAAGGCGTTCGAAGCACATATCACGACGGTTCTTCCGGATGAACCCCGTCATATGTATTGGGCATTTGTTTGACGACGGTTCTAAACCATCGTCATATGTGACATATGACGATGGTTCTGCGAAAACCTGTCGTCAAATGTCTTTCATACCAATCTAAAAACCCGAGAACGTACTGTTATTTCCATGCCTACTTCATCTGCTATCTAGTCTTGGTCTTATCGTTCTCCACAGTTCACTCTCATCCACTACTACTCGGATCTAAATCTACTCGGAGTCACCGGTAAGTTATCATCGTCGTTGTTCCTCTTGTTGTTCAATTTCGTTTCGCTCACTCCTCGTCTCTCCTCTTTCTTGTAGTTGTGTTAGTTTGCATCGGTGGCTGGGTGTATTTCGGGGTGAATCCTCTCGCTCATTGTTTCCATTGTTTTCCTCGTTCTTACTGTATGAATCTTTATCCTTTCTTATTTTTGCTTTAAGTTATTTACAAGATTTATATAGTTAAATGTTCTATTTAGGATAATTATGTGAATGTTGAGAATGTTGCTGGTGGGGATGGTGAAGATGTGTGTGAGTTTGTTGAGGAGACCCCACCCTTCTCGTTTGGAATGCCTATCGAAAATAAGGATCTTAATTTGAAAAATTGTATTTAAGGGTTGACCATCAAGAGGGCATATATCGAAGATAAGTCTAAACGAGGGGAAAAAAGGCATAAACCATATAATTATATCAACTCGATAAGAACATTAATTTTTTCCGGATGATATCAAATCATTGTTTCTTGTTTTCGAAATTGTAACTTGCTTTTCATTATTTTTGACTTGTAGTATTCATGTAAACAGATGATTTTGTTCGATGAGGATCATCATTCAGGTAATGTTTCTTGTTAATAAGTGTTCCTTAACATTTCCCTTAGTTTTGGCTGCTAATCTCAACTCCCGCTTAATGTTTTCCTCGCTTTTATATTGTAGAACCTCTACCCCTACATGAACTCCAAGAAGAAAAATAAGGACTAAGCTCTGCTATTGAAGGGTAGAAGATCCTCATTCCACTACTACGTAAACCACTTTTAACAACAGTGTCTTTAACGACGATTAAACGGACAAACCGTCATGAAAAATGGACCGGTGGCATTTTCGTAAAAAATGTAGTTTTTGATGTATATATGACGACGGTTCAACATAATAACCGTTGAATAAAGTTTCTACTGAACCTTAGATTACGGTTTTTTTATCGGACCGTCATCATAGACTTATTCGTGACGACGGTTCGAATATCGAACCATAGTCGAAGTACTTTAGATGACCATTGTTCGTATTACACCATCATCGAAGGTTCTCGCACCAAAACCCTTGCCTAACGCCGAGTGTGTATAGTTTCCTCATTTTTTCAATCGGACACTCTCGCTTCAATTCTCTTCTCTCCGCGGTTGTTGGTGGTTTCCAGTGCTACTCTGCGGTTTCAAGTCGTTGTTGCACTCCCTCCCCCCACTCACTCTCTCTACATTTTCGGTTGTCAATGGAGCACTCTCTCACCGACTTCTCTTTTCGACCTCACTCTCTCCGCGTGGCTGCACCTCCTCGCCAACCTCACTCTCTTTGTGTGATTGCACCTCTCTCGCCGACTCTTCTTTGCGAGCACCACTAGGTTTGTCTCTTTCTCTTAATCATCAGCATTTTGCCCTAAATTCCATTGCGAGTTTTTAATTTTGTTAATGTTTGCCTTATCATTTTTGGCATTTTCATGAAACTCGAAGGTGTAGAGAGTGCTTTCCAATTTCGGATATAAACTCAAATGTGTATTTTAGGAGTCTTATTTTTCGTAGCGTTTTAGAGAAAATTTGCAGAATTAGTCTTACATATTTAGGAATGTGAATGGATAGAATTATGAAAATAAGAGAAGCGATAAAAAAATGGCCAAAATTGAGGAACTAGGGTTCCGTGCGGCCAAGCACGGGCCGTGCCGGACTACATGGTCAACTCGTGTTGGCTGCCGTCCGGCCCAACTTATGTTTTTCTCTCAAAAAATTGTTGTATATGTTTATTTATCAAGATTTGTATAATTGCTCGCACTATAAGATGGATTCTTCCAAAAGTACAAAAACTCGAGGGGACGAACTATGATGAACATGGAGAAGTTGGTTCGGAGTAGAGACGATCCAACTCTCCTTACACGGGTCAATTTTGATAGCCACGAAAATGTCTGTAGGTGAGAATAAAGCTACCTTTATGAGCTACGTTGGTGCGGCAACCCGCTTCCACATGAACATCAACTTTAGAAAATGGGCTAACGTTCCTCATTCCATTAAGGACAACCTATGGAACGATATTAAGGTAAATGAATACATCTCAACTTAGTATTGCAACTTATATTGTAAATGGTTAATATATCTCGTACTAATGCATATCGTTCTTGTGTTTCAAAGAACGTTCAACTTGATTGTTAATGAATTTTCGGATCTCCTCCGTGAAACACAAGACCCTCATGTTGGCGACGTAAAAGTTTAGAGACTTCAAGTATTGCATTGTCGCTATATGGGTCTATAAAACAAAGCAGATAAAATAACAAGGTAAACCCCGGGAGATCTACAATTATATCACCGAGGAGGACTAGAGATCGTTTAAGTCACATGTCACCTTTCCGGAATACACGGTAATTTCATTCAATATGAATCTCATATACATATAGTGTGATGTTGCTTGTGGAATTGATATAAAAAGGAAGAAATGTAAGTGTTATGCACTCGATATTTTCGTTGTCTTAATTACTTGTGCAGGTGATAGGTGAAGCCAGCCGTAAGAGGATTAAGAGCAATCTGTGCCCTCATGTGTTGTTGCGTGGGAGATATGCAAAGTTAGAGGAGAGGTTGCACAAGGAAAAGCTTAAACAACTTCAAACCACATCCAGGGAAGGGTCCACCATAGACAATTCGCAGCTTATTTTCGATAAGGACGAGTCGTGGATCGAAGGAAGAAAGAAGAAAGATGGAACCTTCACTATGACCAATGTAGAAGCTATTTCTCGCCAACTCATGAGTTTTTTACTATTTTCTTTTATTTATTTTAAGAACTTATCGGTTTATTTTATGAATTTGTCAAATGATAATATTTTTCTTCTTCTTTGGAGTCTTTGTCACGGACATCGACTTCGAAGTCGCTGACACCACCGGGAGGGGGACAAACTAGCCTTGGCCCTACAAAGAGATAAGCATCTTGGTCGTGTTCGAGCCGTCGTTGCGCAGGTGAGGACAGTTGAGCACTTTGGGACTAGGAAAAAGTGCTTCGTCTCTTCAAGCAAAGCACATATGGAGACCCAAATGGCCCAAATGCAGTCCCAAATGTCCCAAATGGCTGCATAGATATAAGAGATGAGGGCGCAGATGTGGGCCGAGATGCAGTCCCAAATGAGGTCGCTTCACCAACATGGGTATACCGTTACCTAACAACTTTGATGATGTACATCCTTTCTCACCCCACACACCGGCCAATGTGAACGCGAGCTCACCCGTTGACCAATTCTAAGTTCGACAAAAGTATTTCGATTTTGCAAACTAATTATATTTACATGCATATTTATATTTTGACTAATAAATGTATAATCTTTCCGAATAATTACTTATACTATGTTTTTGTTGTTGCATAACTCCGGCGTGTGGCCGTTGAGTAATTACTTTATTTAGTATGTTTTTATTGTTTCGAGATGAGGGTTGTTATCCCGGGAATATGTTTACTTTTAAGGGAAAACTGTTTCCGTTTATTTTTCGGGTTTTTAGGTTAACTTCTATGTCAAATGTTTAATTATTCTTATGTACTCAAGCAAATTGTAAGATAGCTTCTCATCACCCTCCCTAGAGCATGTTGTGGCATTGGGTGTTGTTTTCCCATGGAGGGCATATTTTGTCATTCACGAGACACCTCCTGCAGCTGATGAGGTGAGGGTGAGTGTGAAAGAGGTGATGTAGGGGAAAGGCGAGTATGAGTTGCCTATTTGGGGACCAGACCTCTACACTCGTTGACGAGACGCAATCAACGCTTTTCTTCGTTGGCCCAAGAGTTTGGCCATCCTTACTATGGTAATTCATTTTTATTAAAAATATTAGATTAGTTGTTAATATCACGTATATATATTTCTCATTTTTGTATTGATTATTTACTAGGATATCGGGGACAGATCCGAGAGTGGGATGAAGGGTGTCGGTGGCATAAGCAAACATTCGATGGCGCCGTTCGTTGTCCGAAGAAGTCTCCTCTCAAATAAATTAAGGAGTCTCGCACGGATTGGTGTGCTGCTCCGGAAAGTTATGTGCGGACTCTGTCAACGAGAGGACCGGATCATCCGTAGCATGCCAGGTCATGTGTTTGGGTAAAGTGAAGCGGATATGTCGGTCTTTGTCTTCCCGGATGACATATCGAAATATTTGCGCATAGAGGAAATCGGCGTATCCGCTATTACGCTTGGCACGATGTGAGTTAATATATTCATAATCAGCTTTGTTTTTTACTATTAATTTCAATTTCTAATTGCATACAAATAATATGTAAGGTGGTCGCACAAGATTGGGAAGAACTTCGTTCGGCTTCGAACCCTACTTCCATTATTCAAAGAGCTAGGCTGAATTGGGATGAACGAGTCGCCTATATCTTCGATGTCATGAAACATGCTGCGAGATAATAAAACATTCTTCTCGGTGGCGTTCAATGAGAGGTTAGTTGACAAATAATGAACTAATTAACCGATGAAGTTTTTATACGGTGTTATATATACTTATATTAAAATGTGTTATTTCTGGTTATATAGCCACTATTGGATGCTAGTTGCCCTATACCTAAGGGCGCATATGGCCTACTAGTTTGATCCTATGGGTTATGGCATGAAGGAAGATATCAAGGACGTCATCGAGGTGTGAGTTCATACTTTTAATCATTTTGTGTTGTTTTGTTAGGTAATCATTCAATGGTATGTCTAACTTGAATTTTATTTTTCTGATTGAAAAATAGTGGTCTAGTCTATTATTATTATGGCGGAGGCACCAAGGACAAATGAGTAAATAAGAAATCACAACCACTAATTGTCCCCGTCAAGGTGAGATTCTCTTGGTCATTAGAGTCTACTTAGATGTTTTCATTTCATATTACTTGATAGATACATAACTACTAATTAATGCTCTATGTGTTGGGAATCTATTTTATCATTGTGGTGCCACAAACAACCGGGGAATGTGGAGTGCCGCTTCTACATTCTCTAGTACATGAAAGAGATTGTGACCGAACTCGATTTTAATGATAGTCCCAAAGAGTTAGAGTTGCACTTGAAATTGATTATATTCTTTTTCAGCTTGATTGACACTTATTGCACTCGACCTAATTAATATGTTTTCAACAGCATTGATTACAATATTTTCCGGGAAAAAAGCCACCCACTCCCTATACGAGATGAAGTACTCAACGAGTTAAGACAAGGTTGGGCATAATTTGTATATAATCGTATAAAGACATAGATATATATCTACAGTTCTTCTTCATTATTTGATAGGTCAAGTTTGTGATTTTAGTAATTAGATTAATAAAACTTAAAAATCTTAATAAAAGGTTCATCCCCATAATCTAAAATTGACTTTCTAAAACCATCTTCAAAATCAATCCTTAAAAAGAGAGAACCGACACAAGTGGGGAAGCTCGGCGGGCCCCGGCCGGCCGTGGTTCCTACAGATGGCAACTCCACTGGGGATAAAATTTTTATTAAGATTTTCTAAAATAAAATAATCAATAAAATCTCCATTCAAAGTTTGACTAATTAGATTAATAAAATAATTAACTTTCTAAAAATAATTTCTAAAATAAAATAATCAATAAAATCTCCATTCAAAGTTTGACTAATTAGATTAATAAAACTTAAAAATCTTAATAAAAGGTTCATCCGCATAATCTAAAACCGACTTTCTAAAACCATCTTCAAAATCAATCCTTAAAAAGAGATAACCGACACAAGTGGGGAAGCTCGGCGGGCCCCTGACCGGCCGTGGTTCCTACAGATGGCAACTCCACTCGGGGATAAAATTTTTATTAAGAGAGTGAAACTTTGAAAATTTCAGTAGTGTGTTTTAATAATATGCTTGCATCGGACATCCCGCATTTAAGAACATTTGAACCAATTTAAATATTGTTTTCGACCCTAGGAAAACTTTATTGTACCCTCTATTTACCCTTTCTCGGAGAGAGGCTCCTACTCGGTTCCTTTAGGCGAGCCCAAATAGGTTTGATTGCCCTAGGAAATAGTATCTCCTCCCTCGTAGCACACACTCTTTGGCTAAACCCTTTGGTTCACCAATAGGCACCGAAATTCTCGCTGGTATCCTTATCCATGCAACCCATGGGGATCAAATTCTCGGACTACGTGCCATCATGTATCCAAACTTTTAAATTCTTGGGCCATAGAACTTTTGGACTTTTAGGTGTCACCCAGATTGCATGTGCATGCTTGAATGAGTGTGTGTTTTAGATTTAGTCTTCTGTTTGTAAGCCTTTAGGAATAGATGAGGTGAACTAAGTACACCCCTGCAGGGGTGAAAATAGAATACTCTAATGAATTTCCTACGATCGGTTCATTATGTGCATTTAGCCAAAAGTCAAAGTGTCTTTTTTCCTATTAGGATCGGTCCATTGTCCGCACTTTCTGTGTCATTCCAAAAATTTTCCTTTGAATAGCCTAAGTAATTACTACTTGCAAAAAGAGTCTTACCGAAGTCCCTTTCTCTTATTGTCGAGTCTTTTTATTCATTTGCATTAGCTAAATAAAATCATCTTATATTAGGTGAGTCCATTTGCATTAGCCAAATAAATTCATCTCATATTAGGTGAGTCCATTTGCATTAACCAAAAAAATCATCTCATATTAGGTAAGTCTATTTGGATTAGCTAAATAAAATCATCTTATATTAAGTGAGTTAATTTGCATTAGCCAAGTAAAATCATTTCATATTAAGATAGGTGAGTTTTTCCTTTTCATTTTGCATTTAGTCCAAAAATCATCTCGGATAAGGAAATGTATTATCATATAAGAAGCATCTTTTCTCTAAGGTTCATGCAATCAAGTCATTAATCATATCATCATCACATTCTTTATGTGCATCTAAATAAAAAACATCCTTAGTCTCTTCGAGTCTTGCGCTTGAGTCACTTCCTCCTAAAAGTGATCTTCTCTCACATGGTCCTAAAACCTCATCCTTTGGGCTGCAGAATAGGGAAGTCTACAGTAACCAAGTATCCTTGGAATCCGAGCTCTAAAAGATTAGAACTTCTCACCAAGGAGTCCGACATATGCTCTTTACTTTCTACTCCGCGGTCTACATCAATGCGACAAGCTTCGATGCATATTACACTATAACAATCTACTCCTTGTTCTAAGACAAGTACCTAAAACGAGTTCCCTTCCAATGGATCCCAACCCGGAGCAATATCTTAACGTTAGTCTACTTAATAAGAATATAGCTAAGGTAGAAACGAGGTTGAGTGATCAAGAAGAGCAAATATCATCTATATCAAGGGATCTTAAGGAAATCATCAGTGGCTATCGAGGCTAGTAAGAGATATGAGGAAGCTGAACATTTGAAGAAGGAAGAGGCCGAAGAAGCCGAGCGTTTGAAAAGAGAAACAATTTTGATCCTGTCACCTCCACTTGTCTCATCTCTTCCAAACAGTCCTAAGGCTGAATCCCTCAGCCTGAATCCAAATCTTGGTCTAATTCTCGTATAGATAAGATAGAACGAATGTTAAGGGAGTCATCCATGTTCAGTAATCATTACTTCGATCATAAGGGATTCACTTCAATCTCTAAGGGTAAACTACCTCCTAAGTTTACCATCCCCGATATTAAGTTCAAAGGTTCCGAGAATCCCAATCACCATGTACGCAACTTCTTAGCAAAGCAATGACTCTCAAGAACATTCCTCGAAGACACTTACCACATCATTTTCCCCTGGACATTTGATATCGATGTAATAAAGTCGTACAATTCAGCTTAACCTATGCAAGATTACCAATTGGACAGATTTGTACAAGAAGTTCCTCTATCAATACTCCTATAACACTCATCTACCTATCACCCTTAGAGACTTGGAATTAATCAAGCATGGCGAGAAGGAGCTCTTCCCGCATTTCCTTACCGGATAGAGAGTAAAGGCAGCCCATATGGTTGATCGACCCTTCGAGAAGGATTAACTTCGAATCATCGTAAAGAACCTTTAACCCATTTATAAGCAACACCTCAAATTTCTACCCATGATGAACTTTTCAACCCTTAGAGATGCTGGTTGACTAATAGAAGAAGAGTTGTCTACCAAGACCACAAAAGTCATGACCGGATATAGAGGTAATTATCACTCCAAAGATAAGAAAATCACCAATGTTAGCAATGCTACCAGGGGTGCATATGTCAATGCCATCAAGAGGTATACTAAGTACACTCCTATTGATACTACTTACAACAAAGCCCTTGACCATCTCTTGGAAAAAGGGAAGATAAAATTGCCACTTATTAGACGGAATTAGAAACCGCAAAACAATCCAAAAATTAGGAAGCAGGAAAATTTTACAAATACCATCGTGCACGAGGACACAATATCGAACAATGTTGGACATTCAAGAACAAACTAGAAAGCATGTTTCGAAATGGCCAACTACCCTTGCCTAAGGCAACCCGTAAACAAAGCAACAATAAAAACCCTTTTAGCGGCACCTCGCCATCTTCACTCGAACGTACACGAGGTCGAGTGGGATCCTTCTATTGTTATTCGAGATATTAATGACTCAAAATGACTTATTAACCTATCTCCGTTAGATCATGAAGTCTAGGGGCTATGGGTAAGTGATGAAGAAGATGTCTACGAAACAAAAGGCGATAGTGACGACTTCGGGGCACAACACCCTTAAAAGAATAAGACTTTTTGGGAGACACTAAGAGCCCTGCAGTTTAGTTTTTTACTAGATCGGGACAACACAATGTACCCTTGGATCCATAATAAACTCGGGAAGCCCCAAAAGAGCCTCGAAGTTACAAAGGAAGAAGACCAAATCCATAAGCAACTTCAGAAATTAAAAGCCGACATTTCAATATGGCAATTGATATCTGTTCCCCATAAACATAGGCAAGCCTTGATCGATGCGCTCAACAAGATTGAAGTTTCTCCCGACACCACACCCGAGGAAATAGTAGGATTAGTCAACAGTGGGGACAGAACCATTACTTTTGATCGAACGATCTCCTAAAAGAAGGCTTTGCACACAACAATGCCCTTTATTTAACTCGTAACTTGCATCAACAAGTTTGTTCCCTTAACCTTGGTAGATCATGGATTAGCAAGAAACGAATGTCCCCGAAGAACTGCTAAAAGTTTGGAATTAGGGAGCAACAACTTTCTAAGCGGACTATTCATCTTCGAGCTTATGATAATTCTAGAAGAACAGTCTTGGGAACATTGACCTTGCTAATCAAAATAGGGCTCGTAGAGAAGAATATCGAGTTTTAAGTCCTATATATCCCAGCTACTTGCTTCTTGGTCGCCCTTGGTTGCATGATCATCGAACAGTGCCCTCTACGAGTGCATCGAAGGTCGAGATGATCATTAAAGGTCAAGTCATAACCGTCAACAGGGATAATCTTTGTGCAACTATCACTTCCAAACAAGTATGTAGTAGAGATCAAGCATGATGCCAATAATGAAGAACTTTATGGATTTGAAACTATCTCTGTCTTAGAAAGGAATGAAGCACCTTTTACCTTTAACCCTTATAGTAACCCTAGTATCCAATCCATGCTTATGAAGAAGGGGTATTTTCCAGTGCCTTGCTGCAGGTCGAAGGGCATACCACCCTATTTTTCCACCCCTTGAACCCACTAATAATTACAACTTTGGACTAGGCTATCAACCTACTACTAAAGTCCATTTTATTAATTTCTTTCCTTATAATCTGAATGGGCAATTTCTCGGAGAAGGAGACAACTTTCCTTATTATGGTTTTCTTGAGCCCTATTATATCAAGGAGAAGGGAACCCTAGTACCTAGTTTAGAGATTTTCAATGACTATTATATTCTAGAAAAGGAGGCACCTTACCTCCTCAAAGAGAGACAATCCACATCGGATTGGACCAATCTTGTCTGAAACAATCTTTTTGGTCTTCTCGTTAGGCCAAGAGGGTAATCTAGAAGGGAACTCGGCCTCAATATCATTGCGAGTTATGTCGCACCCACGCTTCGATCCGCCCGGTTCATTACCGACACCGATATAGAAGGGTCGAAGCATGTTACTTGGATTGATGTTGAGGAGGGCCAAGAGTTTGTCTGTTAGCCTAGGAGTGCATTCTCTTTCGAGTCTAGTGCTAGGGCTTGTACTTCTTCTTCGATTGTTTCCAGTTCTTTTCCTAATTCAATTGTTTCCAATTCTATTTCGAGTCCGATGTACTCATTGCTTCTTTCAATAAAGTGAACCTTTCTGCTTACTCTTTGCGTCATCTTGCCTTAATTGTTTCACCTCTAATGATAGAACAAGAAATCCCTAAAGAATTAATAAAAGGTATAGAAGATCATGAAAATCGCTCACCAATAATAGAGGAAACAATAACAATTAATCTGGGGTTGGTTGATCAACCCCAAGAAGTAAAGATTGAGAAAACCTTAAATCTAGAAGAGTAGAAGCAATTCACTTCACTCCTTGCGGAATCTATCGATGTCTTTACATTGTCCTACAAAGACATGTCGGGCATAGATCCAAGTATAGCAGAACACAAAATTCCGCTTTACGAGGATGTTAAGCCGGTTCAGCAGAAGTTGAGGAGGATGAAACCGGAATGGGCCTTGAAGATTAAGGAAGAGGTTCAAAAACAGTTGGAGGTCTGGGTTCATTAAGATAGTTCACTATCCTTAGTGGGTAGAAAATATAGTTCCGGTCCTAAAGAAAGATGGCAGAGTTCGTATATGCATCGACTTCGTGGATTTAAACAAGGCCAATCCTAAGGATGATTTCTCGTTGCCTCATATCGATCTTCCGGTAGATAATACAACGGGTCATGCTCTACTCTCGTTCATGAATGGTTATGTCGGATATAATCAGGTGAAGATGGCTAAAGAAGATATGGAGAAGACGACCTTCATCACTCAATTGGGGACTTACTATTATGTGGTAATGCCATTTGGGCTTAAAAATGCTCGGTGCAACGTATCGGAGGAGAGGAACGACACTATCGCATAATATGCTCCATAAAGAAGCTGAAGTTTATGTAGATGATATGATCATAAAATCTAAAGATAGGGCAGGGCACTTACCTAACTAAAGAAAATTCTTCCATAGACTCGGGAAATACAACATGCGCCTTAATCCACAAAAGTGTGCCTTTGGAGTAACCTCCGATAAACTCGTTGGATTATGTTGTTAGTTTTAGAGGAATCGAGATTGATCCATCCAAGATCAAGGCCATTTAGAAGATCTTTCCACCAAGTACGTAAAAGGAAATAAGAAGTTACCTAGGACGTTTGCAGTACATTAGTCGTTTCATATCAAAACTGGCTATGGTCTATGAACCCATTTTCAAGAAGTTAAAGAGAGGATCCGAACCCATTTTGGATGCAGAGTGCCAACAAGCATTCAATAAGGTTAAGGAATACCTGGCTAATCCTCCAGTGCTAGTTCCACCCCAATCATGGAAACCTTTACTTTTATATCTCACCACAACGAAAACCGTTACGGGAGCCACGCTAGCTCAATGAGATAGGAAAGAAGAACGTGCGATCTATTATCTTAGTAAGAAGTTCCTGGATTACAAAACTAGATACACACAACTAGAGAAGACATCTTTGGCTTTAGTCCGGACTACCAAGAAGGTCGGACACTACATGTTAGTCCACATGGTACATGTGGTAGCACCTGTGGATCCTACTAAGTACATACTTAAGCAACCGACTATCGGCAGTAAGATAGCACGATGGACTGTCATGCTATCGAATTCGAACTCAAATTCGTCCCTAAAAAAGTGATCAAAGGGAGGGTAGTGTCGGAATTCTTAGCCGATTTATCTATGCCTAAATCGCAACCCGAACACCTTGACATTCCGGATGAAGACATTTTAGAAGTAGAGATGGATGTTTGGACAATGTACTTCGATGGCACTTCTAATCGAAGGGCTTTGGAGTAGGAATTCTTTTAGTCTCGCCGGAGGGAGCACATACAGCCATTTTAGTGAAACTAGACTTCGAGGTCACCAATAACGCTGCAGAGTACGAGGCTTGTATCACAAGACTAGAGGCTGGAAAAGAAAACAGGGTTAAGAATATAAAGGTTTTTGGAGATTCCAATTTGATCATCAATCAAATTTCACGAAGGTGGAAGGTACGTAATGAAGCCTTGGCACCCGGCAAAGCTGTAAAGTTAACTAATTTCAACGCAAAATAGATTTTCTAGTACATTAATTTAGATTAGTTGAAGAAGTATTACACCTAGCATGTTCCTAGGTATTAGGCCGAGCCCAACCCAATCGAGCTAGGCCAAGGCAGGCACCGGCCACCACCCAATCAATGGTGGGCCATGTCGGGCTATGGTTTTCCTTTTTATTCTGATTTTCCTTGGTTCATTTATTTGTTGGATAGCCCAATTAGGCAGATCTGTTATTCTATTTCAGGACAATCCAACTAGGTGGTCCAATTTATTTGTTTTTATTTTACCTCTAAGTGAGCGACAAAAATATGAAAGTATAGCATAATACTTACTTTTATTCAATAAAATGTAAGCCCACTACTTACCTAATTACATAGCTAATAAAGGAAAATACTTGCAAGCCTACTACTTGTAAAATAAATAAACATTGTTCTAAAGAGGCAAAACTAATCCTCGTTTTCTTTTATTCTATCCTAAGAGTTTAAGCCCTAGTCTATTTTCACTTTCTTTCCCTTAGGATCGCTAGACTCGCCTTCCTTGTCTTGGGTGCATTCTTTTAGTTCTTGGATTCGACGGGTCCTCCTTTCTTTAGTTTCTTTAGCTTCAGTTTCTCTTCGACGAGCCCGTGTAGCCATCTCGAGGGTTTACTTCATGAATTTGTAGAGGAGCAGCAGCGAGGTCGACTTCTTCGAGATTTAGCTCTTTGAATTTCGGTGTCTTCCGTTGTACGGGATCTACTTCTATTATCCACTCTAGATAATGAGGAGAAATAATAGTGTTCATAAATCCTTTAGGTGTCGGCAATTGTGCAGGAGTCGGTAGTTTCGGCAGAACTCTCCAATATTCGGGCACAACCTAGTCCGTTTAGAGCTACCCCGCCCTCTCGAACAAGTCAAAGGTTGCGGGCCAGGTACAATCCAATAGTGGTATTACTTGTTATCTACCAATTTTCCGCAACACACGGCCAAGGAAGTAATACGTGCTCTCCTCTAGGCCTAATAGATGTATGTACGGGTGCTATGCAAGTGTGCGTTTTGAAATGAGACACCTTCCGAGTGTTTAACATACTATAGGAGATTGTTACCGTGATTTCTAAAATATTCTTCCCATCGGGAAGCCGAGTAATCAACTAGCACCGGTGTTTGTTTTCACCGGCGTAAGTGAGTCGCTAGGTACATATCTAACTTTGGAGGAACATCAATGAGCTTTTGATGTTCCATTAACCGGATCCGCACGTCACAAATGCAAAATCAAATATTAGTGTCTTGCATGGTCAAAGTGTAACTTTTAGGCCCAACAGGAGCAAAATCAAAATAATAAATGGCGGCAGAAGAGGAAGGAACGAAACTGAAAATTCTTTTTTTCGACGTAAACCGGAAGCCCCTCGGCCTCTAGGCGGCGCCGCCGACCAATTGGCGTTCACTTGCTTTCGTTTGTTGTTTTATGCTTACCTGCAATAACAGGGGCTTCCACGGAAATTATGTTCGGAGTTGGCTTCAAGTCGGTCTAAGACAATTGTCATTTTAGCCACTATTAGTGGAGTTAAGGAATAATAACTCTCTAATTGTTCCACCAGGCTTAGTAGAGCCGCTGGTGCCATGTCTTCGTGCCCTCCTACTAGCAGTAAATCCGCCTATCATGTAGATGATGATAGGCCACCGCCTGGGGATGATGATGGACTCAAGCATAGGCGTACGTGTTGCGGTAGTGCTTCATCGATTGGTTAAACTCACTCGATTCCCAATAAGAATCAACCCTAGATTCTTATTACTCGCTTTAGTAGATATTCATACTTTTCATGAAGATTTTTGAGGATTTAGAAACGAAGCGGTTTTGTTCGCCTAAAAATGTTTAGTATGGGATCGAATTCTTCAGGCAGGAGACACGAGTTCACTATCCCCAAACCTAAAGACATGGTGGCGACGATCCCAATAGGCTACAACGACCCTTAAGAAAGGCCAATAGATTTTCACTGGCGAATGCTCGAATAGGACATTCAGCCTATAATTGGTTAATCTAGACCTATCCATGTTACTCATCTCATGCATCCATTGGGTTAATTAAGTCATGTAGTTCATGGTTCTATTTTTTAGGATAAGAAGGAGATATGGTGCAATTGATTAAAGGCTTTGATGTGGGTATTTATTTTGCGTTGCATGTTCATCATATTTATACGTGTTTTTCTGGAGTTATCCAAGTCCCACTACAATTAGTACAACGAGGCATTACAATCCCTATAGGACTCATACATAAAGGGCGCCGGCCATGGCTTGGGCCTAGCCCATTTCATGGTTTTCTTGTTCCCGAATAGTCCTTGGTCATTTTATTTCTTTTTCCTAGCCCGTGGCATACCTTGTTATTCTTTTGGATCATGTGCTTGAGATTTTCTGTTTTTCTTATTATTATTTTCTTTTAGGGAGTGGGGGCAAGTGCCATTTTTTTTCTTTTTCTTTATACTTTTCCTATGTTTTGTGTATCACATTAAATAAAAGAGTGCATTTTTAGAATTGATTCATGCATTTCATCTCATTATATAAGAGTCATTCATTACAACATAAATAATACATTATTAAACGAACACCCCACAAGGATCCAAGAATCAGCAAGCGAGCAAAAGCGGCATGGAATCCTCTACGCGTCATCATGAAAGTCGTCATCAAAGATGTAGTTTCTAAATTCATCCAAGACGGATGTAGAGAATCGACCACCTTCATTACCTTGATATGAGGTAGCTCCCTGGTCCCAAGCTTGAGAAGCCTCATGTGATGGACCACTATAAGAAGACCGAGGGATGTAAAGAGGGTTCTCGTGACGATCACAGGCCTGTAGGGAAGGATATTCAAGCTCTCCTCACAATGGCTAGGTGGCTAGGTCCCGCATCGAAGTACTAGGCCCAAAAACGCTAGGTTCTACCTTGGACGCACTCCTATGATAAGCACGCCTCGAAGAACACCATGACGAGCCTTGTCTAGCATTACTATTAGAAGGCATTTGTTGTTCACGAGCTTGAGATAGTGTCTCGGTTACATCGTAAAGATTACCGGAAGGAGGTGCTCTAGATCGACGCCTCTATAAGATCAAAAGAAGCTATTAGTAAACAACTAAAGGCACTAAAAGCTCAATGAAATTAGCACTACACTAATCAAGGATTTACCTAGAAAGAAGAGAAAGATCACCAATCAAGAAATTTTGGATTCCACTGAAAGTCGATTGAAAACCGATAAACATGATTCTTGATTGCTCCCGGTTATACTACAAAGTTTATTTGATGGAATCAGTAAGAAATTTTCATAAAACGAGGAGGTCCCCCAGGAAGAGTAAGGTCTACGTCTAGGCTTGGGATATGGATGTCGGTGAGAGTGACCTGCCACAAACAACGAGAAAAATTAAATTTCCATACAAGAAATTCAAGTTCCAAGGAAGAAGTTGAATACTCACCAATTGGATCATAATACGAGATGCATGATAGGCATAAGAGGTGTTCAAGTTCAAAAGTGATGTAAAAGGATACCCCACTATGGCCGCCACTTGCTCATTTGGAGGGAGAGAACGAAAATAGAACATGGTCGAAGGTGGATTGACCGGAACAAATGAAGGCCACGTGTTGACTCAAATTTGAGAGTGACCCTCTCCCCAAGATACCAACAAAACCCAAAACGACCTTTAAATAGGATCCTTGTTCCACTCAACTCCTAAGCCACAAGGACACTTTGAGGAAGTTGAAGTAAGGCCCAAGGGTGGAAGTTGGCCTACATACACGAATTATCAAGAAATTAGCTAGCAAGAATGAAAGGCAACAAGAAAACTGGACGAAAAGTAGTAAATATAGAAGGTTGGAATACACCACGGACAATCTCAAATGCAATGGTATAGGCCGTGGCAGGACCAAAATGCTAAAACTATGGTAAAAAGCACTTTTAAACATAATTTGTAGCAATTTTTTAAAATAAAAGTAGCATACCGAGTTTACACAGTTGAGGGTTGATCTCAAGAAGTCTATTCCATGTATCTTGGGGAGTTCACGATAGATTCTAGCCCATGACGTAGATGTCGAAACACGGGATGATTTGTTGAACCGGGAGAGAGGTGTGGAAAGTATTCATACAACCATGGATAAATTTTGACAAGTCAAGTAAAGGTTTTTTTATCCATATAAGATGAAAAGTAAATATGGAAGAAAAGAGAATTTGAGCATACCTCAATGATCTTCCATAAGCCATTCAAAGGAAGGTATTTGGTGGAGTTCGGCTCTAGTTTTGTGTGCCGCATACCGGCACGGAGGCCCCTAATGAGGCAGGTGTATATGGGAGCACCCCGGTTGAGCTCGTTTATTTTATCGAGGTCTACTAAGTTCACTAAATAGTGAACACAAATCTTAGCGACCTGGTCGGAAAAGAGGATCGTACTCAAGAGAAGGGCAAGCATGATCCTAATTTGTTGTTGAGGCGAATGTTGAGGCTAGAAAACAACATCCCTAAAAACCTCAAAAAGAACGGTATATTAAAGTGATTACTATGTAGAAATCTATCTACTATGGGACCAAAAATGTGATGGAGGTAGTCACTATTCTTATACAAATTCCGGTCATACACTAAAGGTTCCCCTAAAAAGCCTAAACTGGATAAAACAAAGCAAAATCAAAAGGTGTTATTGTCATCTCAAAAAGGGAAGGTGGAACGTGTTAGTTGTGTCCCAAAAGTGCTCACTAATGGCTCTAATGAGATCCCTCTCCCTCCTATCAACAAGGTGATGTAAAGCAATGTAAAGAGGACCAAGCCCGATATTGTATATGATATTCTCAAGAGGAAAATGCATCCTCTCGCATGTCTCTATAAATATGAGAATGGCTCCACTACTCCAAATCAAGCCTTTCTACAAAACAAAACCCAACAAGGTTTTGGTTAAAAAGTTACTCTAAATGAGCAAATGAAGAGGTTTAAGTCAATTAGCTTACCGAAGAAGAAATAGCAAGTGAAGGAATGTGGTTTTCATATTCGACCGTAAGATCGCTTGGGTTACATTCTATAACACCCCAAAATCCACCCTAGGAGTATTACATGCCGTGGTTCCCGAGAGAAACCCCTAAGGCTACTTAAGATCTCAACTTAGGGTGAATAGCTCTTTCTTAGATTGGCGAAAGCGCTTTTCTAGGTTTTCAATGGTTTTCCGAAAATTTCGGCAGAGTTTCCTCTATAATATGACTAATCCCATAGGCTTAAAGCCTTAACCCCGCACGAAACACATTCATAAGCTCATCGAGCCACATACTCGGAGAATCAACAACACAAGCTGAACGACCAACACTCTCGAAGTATTCACAACACAACTCAATGAGCCACACGCTCGGAGTAAACACATAGGTCTTTTATTATACATAATCGACATTCGGATAAACATATATCCGAGTCTTACAAACATGGAAACATAAGAACACATAGTAAGTTCAACATCTTCTATCCACCAGTCCGCTACTCCGGAAAGCCAAAAGCAACCGCAAGAAGTCTAGCTTCGTACCTGAAATGTTGGTGAGGTCATGAGCTCCACGAGCCCAGTGAATAACCCAAACCCAACCCCTAGTTTCACTTTGCACATTAATTCATTAACAAACACACGTAAGTTCACTATTAATTCATAACATGCGATGCGGATCATACATGCTTAAGACATGCGAGATACTAAACTTACCAACTTGCCGTTAAGCACAACGACATCAATTGCTCATGAATTCAATCAAAAATACTTTATTCTTCTTTCTACGCAAGTACGTCATATAATCATTCATCATGTAAATCATTTATCACGTAAATCATATCTTACATCTTATCGTATTAATTTCTTATGAAATTAGGATTTGTTCACCTTCTCATTCTTCTTCTTGAATTCAATCATGCATTTCATAAATCATTGATTCTTTCATTCTTGTTCATCATGCACAATCATTCGTTTCTTCATATCGTAATTCTTTAAGTATTCTTAGTTTTGAATGGAAAGAAGATTTATGTTTTGCTCCAAAGACCTAGTTCTTGGAGTCTAAATAATTTGTGGGCTCAGTTCTTGATTCTTTCTTTCTTATTCATCATGCACAGTCATTCGTTTCTTCATATTATAATTATTTAAGTATTCTTAGTTTCGAATGGAAAGATGATTTATGTTTTGCTCTAAAGACCCAGTTCTTGGAGCCAAAATAATTTGTGGGCTCAGTTCTTGGAGGCAAAATAATTTGTGGTCTCGAGGCTTGCCTAAGACTCTAAAGGACGCATACTGTTAATAATTCGTGGAAGCAAAATAATTCGTGGCTTCGGTTGACGAGACACTTCTATGGCCATAGCTTCGGAGGGTTCTTTAATTCGTGGGGTCTTTGATCAATAATACAATCCTTTCTCCCTTCTTTAGTTCTTTATGTTTCTTATTTTCTCATTATCTTCTTAATACTTATTGAAGAGATGCACTTAATTCATATAATTCATGCTCAATACCTTCATACGTAACATCTTCGCAACTAACAATTCACATAAGCAAGTTCCAACTCAAGTACAATCAACTCAACTCATACAGGCATGCTTATATCATTTATAATCGATGTACATTAATCTAAACACATCATGACAAGTAAACATATCAATTAGAATTTCTAATTATCGAATTTATTGCTTCATGATTGCATATTATTGCGCCTAGGTAATTTATGCTTCTATAAATTTCCTTACTCATTATATATCTCTTAATCTAGCCATATAGCTTCTTAAATTTCAGTTCCTAACTCAATTACTCAATTACTTCGATTTTGCCCAAAATAGCACATTTTGCCTCACAAATCCATATCTTCCAATCTACTCATCAAATGCATACCAAAATTTATAGGAAATTGCTATAAATTATCATGAAGCTACAGTAAAATTTTTAAGACTTTGGGGCAACTCATGAATGCACAATAATTCGAGATAGCAGGATAAATTAATAAAAAATCTGCACTTAAATCATGAATTCAATTTTTGATTTTTCTCACTAATTCTATTCAAGCTACTTTCATCAAACTCTCAATATACAGCTCAATAATCATGCTCAACAATACTCAATCATCATTAAATTCATGAATCGGACACATAATTCGCAACATGCTTTTCAATTCGTGAGTTGGGAATTTCGTGAATTTAAGCCTCTAACTTCTTCAATTAACTTAGGGTCCCCAATTTCATGAATCAATTTCGAATTTATCTCGCCTAATTTATTTTATCTTTAGAGGATGGATTTGAATTACTCACCTTGAATTCTTAGTGATTCTAAGAATTTTAGTTTCAAGATTTTGAATTGGATGCTTTGGTTTACTTTCATCTTCCTTTTGATTTCCCTTTCTTCTTCTACCTCTTAGTTTGCCTATCCTTTGCCCTAGGTCTGGTTTGCCCTCAATCGTTTACCATTCCCGTTCATACTCTCTTCCTCTCGCTATGTTACGTGCCCCACTCGGTCTCGTTTTCTCGCTGTTTCGGCTCTTATTCTTTCACCTCTCGCTCGCTCTCTTGCTTTCTTCGTCCTCGTATCGATTCCTTACTACTCTCTGTCTCCCATTCCTGCTTCTAGTTTGGTTCTCATTTTCTCACTCCCTCGAGCTCTCGCGTCTGGTTCTCGTTTCTCGATTCCTCTCGGGCTCTCTCGCTCTTCGCTCGCTCGCGAGCCTCGACCCCTCTCGCTCTTCCTCTCAATCTCTCGCTCTCTTTGCTCTGTCTCTCGTCTCACCGTCCTCTCGCTTCTACTTCCCTCTCGACTCTCTTTCCTCTTGTTCTGTTTCTTTCCTCTCGCTTCTATTTTCCAGTCTCCTCTTAATCCCTCTTTCTCTCTCCTCTTTCCCCGATCAAACCTAATAGACTTTGCTGCCTAATTTCAATCGGGCCCCAACACTTCCTTTACTTAATTTTTCGCCAGCTCCCCTCAAAGCCAGCCACCCATCCTTCCCATTTCTCATCTTCTTTTAATTTAATTGGGCCTAAATTAGCTTTACAAAGCCCAATTAAGTTCACGCACACTTGGGTTTAAAATTTTCGGGTATTAATTCCGACTTGGAAAAATTTTTATTCATCTTAATTTAATAATTTCAAATTTTTTTTTACTTAACTTTTAATAACTTAATTCATTAGCAAGCAAGCACCTGAAATTTTCAGGTCTTACACATTCAATTTGAGGACGCCATTCGTGCTCAAGGAAAGAGTCTTCAGTAAGACCCTCTACTTTAGTTCTTCCTGCAGGATGAGCTTTTCTTCTAAGCATTTTGAAGACAAGGAATTCTTGAGAACCAACTAGTATTGAAAAAGGAGCAAAGCAAGGAAACACAAGAGGATAATAAAAGTAAGAAGAAGAGTTGGTGTGCAAAATGAAACACACCATGCACCTCTTTTATAGGAAAATTCGGTCAAGGCATCCAAACACATAAAACAAGAGTCAAGCAAGTAGTGGGGAACCAAGGGAATCCGACCGGACACGCCGGGGGAGCTCGCCAAAGGCTAGGCGGCGTTGTGAAGTCCAATTGACGATAGCTTTTGCAGCCTAGCCCACCTCCTTAGTCCATGCAACTTTGTCTACTCGAAGCATGTGCTCTTTGTAACTTATGCATGCAAGTGGGAACTTTCGGCTCGCTTATAAGCTTTTTTCTAACAGCTTTATCAGTCTATTTTTGACTGAATTACTCAAGTAAAATACAAAATTTTTGCCAATTCACTTATGCAGATTATTTAGCCAAACTTCGGATCAAAAAGTGATCGAAGGTTCCTACACTACCCGTAAAATAGAGGCTAAAATAGATGCTCAAATAAGAAAATTAAGTCCATAGCTGAAAACATCAACCCGATAATCAAGAAATTGGTACGATTGAGAAAAATAAAGAAGCTAAATTGAATCTAAGAAAGAAGTTCCTAAACCTCAATTTAATCCACAATTTGATCCACGAGATAGATCATATAGAGAAACTATGTCCTCCATCTTCAACAGCCTAATACACTATGACCTCACGGGATTCGGTTCTATCACGAACGGAAAATTTCCTCTTAAGTTCACTATGCCCGACTAAATTCCATGGCTCAAAGAACCCCATCACCATGTATGAGACTTCATAGGTACAATGACCTTCAACAATGAACGAGAAGACACATACCATGTCATCTTTCCATGGACGTTTGATGAAGATGTCATGAAATGGTACACTCGTTGTTAACCCATACAAGGTCACAAACTAAACTGATGTTTACAATGAATTCTTACATTAATACTACTACAATATTGAGCTACTAGTCACTCGTCATGATTTAGAGCTTATCAAACAAGAAGAAAAGGAGAGCTTCAGTAATTTCCTCACTCGCTAAAGGGCAAAGGCCGCCCATATGTGGACCGACAATTTGAAAAAGATTCAGGTGAGACATAATCTCAAAATCCCGAAACTACTTGTCACTAGCACTTTAGGTTCTTGCCTTTCATGGACTTCAAAATAATGCAAGATGCTAGCATGCTTATAGAAGGAGCAAGCATCCATGACCACAAAAATCGCAACCAACTAGAGGATATGTATGGGTTCGAGCAACTCCCTTGTGAAGCACTATAGTTCACCATGTCCAATGAGTCCATCACTTATCATGATGACAATAAAATGTGGATTCCCTATTTTGGAACCATCCTAGGTCTAATTGTATTTCGCATTTTCAAAAATAAAAATCAAATCGAAGTATTTCGAACTACAAAGGCTAGATTCTACTATGGTGGATACGTAAGAAGCCCGTGAGGTCCAACCACAATCCCACTTTTTTTCTAATTTCCCAGCTACAATATCCAAATACGATTCCCTTTTATTCCCTTTATAATTTTCTTCCATTTCAAATCCATAGGAGCAAAAATTAATGAGGAAGCACGCCCTCTAAATCAACATGATAAACGGATCCGAACCGTCGGACCTGAGTTTTAACGTTCAACAGCGAGTACGATGCGTTTTCACTTCAAGTTTCTTTGCAAGTGTTATTTTTTTATAGCCCATTTTTATTATTATCCCACTAATTGACCTGTTGTACTCTACTTATATATTTCGAGGGAGTAGGAGTTAAAAGCGCACTTGTAGTTTTTTTATTTTTTTGTATCATATAAATAAAAAGACCGCATTTGTTCTTAAGATAGAGTCTTGCCTTAATTTCCTTGGATAATTGGTATTACCCAATTACCTTAACTTCCTTATCCTCATTTCATTATCTATAACGAAATAGTTACCATGTATATCTTTAAAGGTGATTTCATTACTTTTCATTATATAACTCATTTCTTGATATTCATTGGCTATGTATTCATCCTTCGTAATGCTTTCAACTATTCCCTTGTTATTTTCTAATGTAAGTTCTAAAGCTTCGTCTTCATGAAGCTCAACATAATCTAAGTTTCTTAGTGGTTTAATGAGCTTTTTGTTCTTTTTATTTTTGCATTCATTAGTATAATATCGTACTTCGCCACATACCCAACACTTATAACTATTTTTTTCGTATTCGACAATAAGCAATCTTTTGAAAAAAACCTTCTTAGTTTGGGATTTTTAACAATTTTCTTATAATATTTTCTGTTGTATTTTAACCTCTTTGCTTAGTAAAGTTTTTTTTCTAATAGAAATGTCTTTTTCTTCTTCTTTCAGGCTCTTTTCCCCCACTAATTTAGAGCATCGCAACATGATAAAAGTAATTGTTTCTTCATTTCCTTCTACTTCTAAATATCTAGACACCGATCACTAATCCAATTTTCTTAAGAAGGATATTCTTGTTCTTAAGGTATGTGCAACATCTGCATTATCAAACCATACAACATATTTCTCATTAATTATTAAGTTAATGAGATATGGTAATTGTCATAGAACCTAGATTGGTGTCATTATGACCAGTTTTACAGGAGCACAGATAAAATTCAACTATGTAATTCTCCAGATACATCATGTCCAATAGTTGTACATTTATTAATTTTTCTTTTCACTCTCTCGTTTTTGTTTTCTTTGGAATCAATTTTAACTCTTATAAATTCATTTTTTATTTGCTTACATAAGACTTTAAACATAACACTGGTGAATCCATTATTCTTAACTCATCTTTTCATTCTTTATTTAATGAATTATACTAATCGGCAACAGTAAAAGCTATCTTTAATATAATTAAGGCAATTTCCTGCACTTCATGTGGTATTCTTATTTAAAACACTATTCGTTTTTTTAATATTCAAATATTTCTTCTCTATTATGAGCCCATCTATGTAACATATAACTAGTCTAACTTATTGGCTAATTTCTTCAAAAACAAAATTTGATTTCTTTGTAATGAATCCAAAAGAAAAAAATTGCCTTCCTACCAGCTCGGACATGCCTTGGTATTCAGAAAATTTGTGTTTTTCTTCTAGTTGATTGTCTAAAGTCTTCAAACTTAGGGACTACATTATTAACCAAATTGAATTCAAAGTCGCCATCAATAAACTCTTTACTGACATCATTAAACTCACTTTCTACCATCTTTTTCATATTTATTTTCTAAGTATTTTTCTAACTTCTTCCAATATATAGTAGGGTGTTAATTTCATCTAATTTAATCACATCCATTTATTCATAGATCTCTTCGTTAAGATAGATATAATTTGTTTGTAGATGGATCTCTTGTTCAGAAGCACTGAGTACTTCTTATTTATCGACAACTAAACTCATTATCTTGCTGATGATCAAAGATTTTTTTGTTTTATCCAAATAATACTCTTTATATATTCCGTCTTCTTTTTCTAAATTTTCTTCTATAGTAGGATTCTTTCAATTTTTAGTGTTCTAAATTCTTACAAAGGAAATAAATTTTTATTTTTAGGGTTTGATATATATATTTATGCTAAAAGGAAACACTAATGCCTAAATCAAACTTGCCCTTATGTCTAACGTCGGTAATCAAAGAGAAATGTATCACATGTAATTGCTTTTTAACATTGTAAAAAAATCTTTTGAGGCAATTTATTTGTGGCAACTTACAAATTGCCACAATTATATACAATTATTGGGAAAGAATTGTAGAAAAAAAAATTGTCACAAGACCATACAAATATAGTGGCAACCACAGGAAATTGCCACAAATTATGTTGTTGGAGTGGGAGGGAATTTGGTAAAATATTTTGGAAGCGGAGAAAAAGAATTTTTTCTGAGCTAGCGGACTTCTTTTGAAAGCAAGGAAATACAAACAAAACGCAAAGCCATCTACAGAGTATATAATACAAGCGAGAAAAGAGATGGAGAGATAGAGACAGGGAATATTTGACGTTAATAGCAACGACACAAACACCACTGCTGACCATCAATTGGAACATTAACCAACGCCGAAGGGGATCAAGGTGATTGTTGTACCAAACCAGCATCATGGATTGATTTCTCAGCCCATGTCGGTGGGCTTATCCTTTACTTTGGCAATGCCCAGGGAGTTTGAACATGGGTGTGGTGACCTCAGAGACGAGTAACTTAGATATTAGTTATACAAGGGGGTGACAGATATATTTTCTAATTTTCTGTTTTAGCTTGTCCTCGTTACATGCCTTAATTGATTTCTAATTTTCTATTTTAGTTTATATTAGTTAAGCAAAAAATGTTAGATTAGTTTACAGTGTGATTGATATGTTATTGACAATTTAGTGACTAGTAGATGGCATTGAATAACAATTATTAATATGTACTTATTAGAGTTTATATAGCTTATAAGGATGAGAAGAAGACAGTAAAAAGATTAAAATGAAGGGAACAAATTGAATACTATTGATGCTTAATATGTTGATAGGTCAACAATTAGAGCTCCATAAATGTTCACTATGATTTCTAAAGAAAAAGGGAGCGTTCCCGGAGAATGAAGCTACTGAAAGCTCCAAAATCCAACTGCCTAATGGTTTCTTTGGAAAGGAGAAATAAGGTGCAAAGGCGAAAAATGCAAGTAATTTGGATATATTGTAGGATTACCTATGGATGTGGAATTCCAGTTTTCAATGATTATTAAAAAGTATTACTTATTGGGTTATCATAGGTTTTCTTACAGAAATGAAACCCTCTCGTTAGTTCTATTCTGCCTTATGTCTATGATGTGGTTATGTGCAGCCACAAATAGCCTTCTTGATAGGGACTGAGTTGTAGAGACATTATCCAACAAGCATGATAGTCACTACAACAACAACTGGAATGACACCTATATCAAATTAAAATAGACAGAACACAATATCCAACAAGCAAAATAGCCTTTCATAATATATATGTTGCTTTCTCTATCTCTCTTTTAACAGTCAACACCTAACTTTTCTCTCATCATATTTGTTGCTTCATCTAAGGTTATTAAGCGATGTCTCCGCTATATTTTGACAAAGTGAGAATTGGTAGGTAATCTTCGGTGGAAGCTTCATGATCGACTTACTATTAGAGATGTTTCCGGAGAAATCTGAGTTGATGAGGTGGATGATGATTCGGAGAGAGGAAGGATTTACTCGCTCCGGTTCCGAGGACGTGGCACGAGCGATCCAAAGTCGAGTGATGACCGCTCGAACTCGCAAAAGGCGAAGCCCCGGTGGTGGATCCCGGGAACGCCCTCCGACGCTCAAGTTAGTATCTCGATTTGATTGAAAGGATCAAGGAGATCTTCCTCGATATGCGTGAGGGGATTCCTTGGGAGACGAGAAGATTTCCAAAGATGGAAGTTCTCGGGGATGAATGTGTGCGGATCAACGTTGATGAACGTTATGAATGTAGATGAGAGTTGAGAGCTTAGGAGCTTGAGTGATTATCCTCCAAATGGGACTTCTTGCCAAGTGAACATAACCTACCTTGGGGTTGAGGAAAGATGGGTATTTATAGAGGATTTTAATGGGGTAAAACGGTACTTTACCATGGTTTAGGGAAACCCTAGCCCTAGTGGGCTTTGGGGCTTTTACCCGGCCCGTTAAGGGTTATCTTGAGCCGATTCCTCCTTTATCCAACCGATTAGGCCCAGTCGGCCGGTGACGTGTCGGCTGAGCTGGAACCTGTCCGGAAAATACCCGAATCATTTAGCCCCTCACGTTCGCTTGCATGCCTCCCGAGGTAGGTAGGTGGAATGTGGAGCCCGTTCGCTATGCCTCGGAGAAAATGATCGCTGGAGCGCTTCCGGTCGGATATGAGAAGTCGTGCCTTCGCTTCAACCGAGATGAGGCCGAGCGAATAGCGATGCAGCGTCACCGACCATCCTTTGTCGCAGAAACGTTCTACCAGACTTCTCATAGATGATGCTTGGAAGCTAAGGTTGATAAATGACGGCGAGGAGTATGATAAATTGTTTCAAGCCACAATCCGCCCTAAGTGGGACATTCTTGAGGCTTGGGTGGAGCGCAACCATGATCTCTTCGTCGAACTTCGTGCAACAAACCCGAGCTTTTCAACAAGCGATGCGATAGGAGGAGGGGCCGCTCGAGTGTTGGTTCGTCATATAACCCTCCCTTGGAGAGTGATGAGTCCGGGGCGGCCCTCCTACTCCTCCTTATCATGGCCGAAGGGACTTTCCCAAGGAGAAGGGAAGCGGCCTCCTAGCAGAGAGGGAGAGGAATCTTCCGGCGAAGGGGAAGGGGAATCTTCCGGCGGAGAAGAGGAGGAACCTTCCAGCAGAGAAGAGGGACGATCTTCCAACGGAGAAGAAGAGGAATCTTCCGAAGGGGAAGTGAGATGACATTTGTGGCTGTCTTTTCACTCGTGTAGTGTAACCGTAGTGCGATATTGTAACTATGGGGTTGTAACGTAGTGTCTTTAGCTTTCGGACGCTTTGCTTCTCTCGTAATGGCACGTTACGCGCTCTTGTTGTAATGAATGAATGAATGAATGAATGAAGCTCGCTTTGTTAGCTTTTCTTCGCTTTCCTATCTTGTCGTTGACGTTTTGTTGTAAAGAATGGTTTTTACATAGCCCCTTGCACTTAGAGAGTAATTTTGAGCAACCTTTCAGCTCCCGGAGGCTTGAAAGTGCTTGAGTATGGATATCTCGCTAGGGACATCCCACGGGAACGTGACCTCCTAACTTGAAGTTAGGAGTGCAAGTGCCTATGACGGAATGGGTTTTGCGCGACCTTTCGATTCCTCGAAGGTTCAAAAGTGCATGAGAGATAACTTCTTGTAGGGTACCACTCTATGGGGCTGAGAGTGCGATCTTCGGCTCCCGGAGGCCAAGTTGTCGCTGAGTGCAGATTGATTCGGGACCCCAAAGGATAGCCCTTAGTGAAAGTAGAGATGCGACTTGTCGCCCCGAAGGCTAGGTCGTTGTTTGACGAGCTTTCGAGCCTTGCTCGTTTTGTTTTCGTCATTCTTGCGATTTTCGTGATGATGATTTGATTTGACTTTTTACTTAGCCCCTTAGGGCTAAAAAGGAGTCTTCATGGGAGGATGAGTTCTATTGTGATCCTCCCGGGGCTCTTCTGTGGAGGATGAGTCCTCCCATGGTCCTTCTAGGGCTCTTGCAGGGAGGATGAGTCCTCTCGTGATCCTTCTAGGATCCTCAAGGCGTCCCAGCCCCTATGTGCCTTGGATCCGAAGAAAGTGAGTTTGCCCACGGTAGCGTTGTCATGGGTCTTTACGCGGCCTTTCAGCCTCCTGAGGCTTGAAAGTGCATGAACGTAAGTATCTCGTAAGGGCATATCTTACGGAGAGCGCAACCCCTAACCCGAGTTAGGAGGGCAGGTGCCCATACAAACATGGGTCTTGCGCGACCTTCCAGCCTCCCGTGGGCTTAGAAGTACATGATCGTCGAGCGCGACCTCCTATCCATAAGTTAGGAGTGCGAGTGCCCATGCGGACATGGGTCTTTACGTGACCTTCTAGCTCCCGTAGGCTTAGAAGTGCATGATTCTCGAGCGCGACCTCCTAACCTTAAGTTAGGAGTGCGAGTGCCTATGCGGACATGGGTCTTTACGCGACCTTCTAGCTCCCGTAGGCTTATAAGTGCATGATTCTTGAGCGCGACTTCTAACCTTAAGTTAGGAGTGCGAGTACCCATGCGGACATGGGTCTTTACGCGACCTTCCAGCCTCCCGTAGGCTTAGAAGTGCATGATTGTCAAGCGCGACCTCCTAACCTTAATTTAGGAGTACGAGTGCCCATGCGGACATGGGTCTTTACGAGACCTTCCAGCTCCCGTAGGCTTAGAAGTGCATGATTCTCGCTAGGGAACATCCCACTGAGAGCGCGACCCCTAACCTTAAGTTAGGAGTGCAAGTGCCCATGCGGACATGGGTCTTTACACGACCCTCTAGCTCCCGTGGGCTTAGAAGTGCATGATTGTGTGTCCTCCGAGAGGTGTTCCTTTTATGAAGTTAGACGTACGATTTTTTAGCTCCCGTAGGCTAAGTTATCGCTACCGTAACCTCGAAGGATGTCCCCTTTGTGGCGGTGGAAATATGACTTGTTAGCTCCCTGAGGCTAAGTCGTTGCTTGACGTCGAGAGACGTTTCGGCTCCGAAATCACATGCTTCGTTAAGAAGATTTTTTCCAAGTTACGCAAATTTTATTTTGAAAGACCCCCAAAACCGACTCCTCTCACCGACCTCTAACCATGACTATTAAAACCGACACCTAAAACCAATCACTCATTTCGCGGCCCAATTCTATCTCGCGCCTATCCCTCTCCCACTCGGGCCCTCCCTCTCGGTCCACCTTTCTCCCCCACGCCGGGCTCGCTCTCCCTCTCGGCTAACTCTCCTCGTGGGCTCGCTCCCTCTCCCGCCGCCCAAACTCTCCCACTCTCGGCTCCCTCTCTCTCCCGCGGCCCAAACTCTCCCACTCTCGGCTCCCTCTCTCTCCCGCGGCCCAAACTTCAAACCTCCCTTGCTCTATTCACTCTCCCGCTTCTCTCTCCTCTCACCGCTGCTACACTCCTCGCCTCTGCCTTAGCCGCCATTGCGCCCGGCCCGGCTCCCTCACCCCCGCTCTAAGCACGTACCCCGACCCCGGAGCCGAGCTCTCACCCCAACCCCGGAGCCGACCCCTCCCCGCACTCTCTTTACCTCTCTCGCGCACTCTCTCTCCTTCGCCGCCGCTCCGTTTCGCTCCCTCCCCTCTCGCTCGGACTCGGCTCTCCCGAAGACCGACCCCCCACCTCGACCCCTCACCCCGACCCCTCCCCCGACCCCTCACCCCGACCCCCAGCCCCGAGCCCTACCCGAACCCTTAGCCTAGCCGGAATTCCCTAAAACCCTAAAACCCTAGAAACCCTAACCTAACCCTAACCTAACCCTCAAAACCGTATTTGTTTATTTGTATTATGCTGGCATATTTTTGGGGAAACATTCCCGACCAATTTTATGTGTAAAAATTTTTGAAGGGGACGGAAAAATACCGACCTCGAGTTTAGAGCGAATAAATTGTAGTCTCCTTCGGACGGAAAATATCAACCCAACTCGTAGCGTAAATACGATGGCTTGGCTCCGTTAGTTGAAACATATTGGGCGTTTTATGATTGAGAAAAATCAAAACCCATTTTCGATGAACTTGTGTTGATTCCACGTTGAGCTTAAATATATCAACTCTTTAGTATGGGCCTTCGTAGGGTGCCTCCGATTGTGCCCAAGTCGTAATTTTACGTTGGAGCTCTTCGTTAGCTTCTCGTTTGCCTTCGAGCTTGATGTCGTCAAACGACGTTTAGCGTTGGGCTATAATAACGATCGAACGCCTTGAGGGGCCAAAAACCTTCTTCGTCTTCAATCTGCGAACCATCGCTCATTTGATTTTTAAGAAAAAATGTGGGCACCCGATTATCCTTTGCCGAATTTGGAGCTAAGCCGTCGTAGATTGAGCCTTGTAGCGTTGAAGCGGCTTCTTGCCGAACAAAAGTGTTCTTCAAGGGCGTTGACCTTGTGCCTTTTCCGGTGACTTAAGGCTTGAGTGATGTCTCTTAGAGATCCTCTATGATCTTATGTGATCTTCGCTTGTCGAGTCGTGTACGCTCGTAATTTTTTCGTCCAAGAGGCCTTCTTTGACGAATGTACGCATTTGAAGACCATAGTCGTTCTCTTCGTGCTTGGCATTTGCTTATGTTATGCTTAGATCTTACTCGAATATCTCACTTTGGAGTCAAGCCATGTGGTCGTGTCAATCCCTTAGGAAGAAGCGCCAAAGGAGGGGAGATCCCCGAGGATGATAGCGTTGGCGAGGATGCCAAAGACGGCTCCGAGGATCGGCCCCTTTCCATGACTCTTCGTGGAATATGAGTTATTTTTGACATCCTGCGTGCTATATGACTTGATACTCTTTCGTTTTGCTTGAACTTTTATCCTCAATTGATCCTTGCTTTGATGCTTGTTGGACGCTTACTTGCCTCGTTGCTTCTTTTTATTGTTGCCGATTTTTGCTTTCTTGCCGCTTGGGGTACATGATCATAGTGGGGTCTTATTTGAGTTTTACAACTTGGCTATCCTGTGGGATTGTATTAGCCCCAGTGTTGCCCCCAAAATCGGCACAATGAAAAACATACAACGAAAGAAACTAGTAGGCCTTAGGGGGTCATATTAGCCCCTACTTTTATTCTAACTTTGACAAAGTTAAGAAAATACAACGAAAGGAACCGGGACTTGGGTGTTCTAGGGATTGTATTAGCCCCTATTCATGCCCCCAAGATCGTCTTAAAGTAAAGTATGAGACGTAAAGATGCAGTAAAACTTGCTCATTATATTGATGAAAGATCGAAGTCCGTACGTAAGGGAGGAATGTGTGCCCCCGCTGAGCGCTTTGAAAAGTCGCGTCAATCGTGGGTGATTCCTTTACAAAATCTCTGGGACTTAAACTGGGTGGGTCTTTAAAGAAAGGCCCCCACACCAAATAATGAGCTTGAACTATTTACATAAGCACCACTATCTCATGAGCTTGATGTCTTTGGGAGGTGCAAGCCGGACCTTGACATAATCTTCTCGTGGTGGTGAGGCACACCATCATAGTCTCGGAGACTTTGGTCGGGGCTACGCTTTTAGCTTCTTACCCTTAGGATCATCATGACTCTTCCCCTCCTCTTCTCGCTTCTCCATCAAAGGTCGAAGGATTACTACATAACATTCACGTGCGGTCTTTTGGTCTCCATAGGTCTCACCTACGGATCCATCACCAAGCTCATACTTCATGAGGAGAAGGTCCGGAGCGACGACCGCTTTGATCCGGTTGAGGGTGGGACGTCCAATGATGACATTGTAGGCAGAGGGGATGTCGACCACTAGGAATTTGACTTCGATGTTTCGGCCCTCGACCTTCTCTCCAACCCCGACCGGTAGGCGGATCATGCCTATGGGGTGTATCGTCTCGCTCTCCGAATCCGACGACAGGATTGACGAGGGAAACGAGACTCGAGGGGCATACTTCAGCTCTCTAAGGCATTCCATGGTGATCACGTCTACCGAGCTCCCCGTGTCGATAAGAACCCCGCGGACTATGGCGTCCGAAATCTTCGAGTGTGATGACCAAAGGATCCTCGTGTGGGGCGGCCATGCTTTTCAAATCTTGTTCTCCGATGGTCATTGTGGGCACCTTCAGAGGTGGAGGCCGATCGGTGATCAAGACTTGTTGAGCGCTCCCGAGGTGAGCCTTCCGAGAAGAGAGGGTCGTGCCCCCGCAAATCCCCAGCGATAGTGGCTACAATCTTAGTAGCATCGTCCTCATCGTAGTGCTCATATCCTTGCCTTAAAGAACCTCCTTGTGCTCCATTAGTATCTTTTTTGAGGAAGCGATCAATTTGCCCATTATCCGCCAACTCCCCAAGCGCCTTCTTTAACGCGCGACACTCGTAGTGTTGTGTCCTGGTTTGTTCATGAAATTCGCAATATTTGTTGGAAGCTCGCGCTTCGCAGGAGTGGACATGGGAGGTGGTTTTTGAGCATGAGGTGCCCTTTTGATCTCCATTAGAATACTCGGGGTCGGTGTTGAAGCGGTGGTCAACTTCATTTCGAGGATTAAATTTTTCATCTCCTCCTTTCTTTCTTACCGCATCTCCTTCCTCCGCACGGATCTCTCGTGGCCCGAATAAAGTCGGCCGCCTTCGGAGTGCTTCGCCAAGGTGGACATCTTTTGTTCAGCCGAGGGAAAATTTGAATCTTCCGCTTCGAGTCCGTTAAGGAAGGCAAGTGTAGGCGACTCCATCTTGGAGGTCGGAGATAAGGACGACCACTCCATGAAACCTTCGGACATAGTCTTCAAGGGTCTCGTTTCTCCCTTGCTTAATCTTGGAGAGGTGGATGCTAGTCTTCTTCTCGCTTGCAACTCGCAATGAATTGTGCGACGAACTTCTCGCATAGCTCTTCAAAGGAAGAGATGCTCCCTTGGGGAAGATTGTTGAACCATTTCGCGCGACTCCCTTTAGTGTAGCAGGGAAGAATCGGCAGTAGGTTGCATCGTCCCCGTCCCGAACGTACATGTGGGACTTGTAGTATGCCAAGTGAGCTTCAGGATCGGTTGTGCCATTGTATGGATCAATGTTTGGAACCTTTATCTTCTTCATTCGGGAGCATTCATAATCTTCTTCGAAAATGGAGTGTTCAAAGCATTCTGGGTTGGCCTTGAATCTGAGCCGGAGATGGGGACGGCGCGGGGTTGGTGGCGTGGAACTTCCACCAGGGAAGGACTCTTCCTCCTCTCGGATCGAGGGGAGTGTGCCCGGTCCTCTCCGACTTCTCGGGACCCTTCGGATTTGATCGCTCATGACGCCTTTCTCTTGATCGTTCCCGCTCTCGGGCGGTAGACCGTTCTTGGTCGCGCCTGGGGCATTGCGGGCTCGATGAGAATTGCGGCTACGTGTAGCCGATCGTGCAGGACTAGCGGACCTTCCGCTCCCCGGGGTCTTTGCTCCGTGTTTGGGGCAAGGGCACCTCCATGATCGTCGAACCAGGCGTAACGCCCGCTGTGGGTAGCATAGGGAGTCGAGGCCGTGTGCGAAGTTCTAATGTTCTTGTTGGCTTTATGGAGAGCTTTCTTTGCGTCGATAATTTCTCTTGCGTCGCCTTCTTCGTGACGCCTTGTCGGGAGGGCACTTGGCTGCTCAGAGCAAGCGCAGCTTGGTGCCTTAGTTGGTTGTTCTGGGGCTGCGTGGGAGGGCATCCCGCCCGAGAAGTAGCCAACAGCCGACCTCCCTGTGGGGTTGTGCCATACCCAGGAGTTGGGGCATAGTGGAAGGGCATGATTGGCATGCGCTATTCCATGGTGACTCGCACTTGTTCTTGCACTTGCTGTGCACATGCTTGTTTTAAGGGTCTCTATTAGGTTTTGGAGAGCCCCTAGGGTGACGTACCCCTCCTGGTTGGGTGTGGCGGTTGCTGTAGACCGCCGAGATGATTCCGCATCCTCGGGCTGAGGAGCGTCGCGGGATTGGCCCCCGTAGGCATTGAACGATGAGGGTGAGGGACCAGTGGGTTCGTGTCGCGAGTCATCTTGGATCGAGATCAAGTGCCACCGGCGAGCATATGCTACCTTCCTCCCTACGTGACGGCGCCAAACAGTTGTTTTAAGGGTCTCTATTAGGTTATGAATGTAGATGAGAGTTGAGAGCTTAGGAGCTTGAGTGATTATCCTCCAAATGGGACTTCTTGCCAAGTGAACATAACATGCCTTGGGGTTGAGGAAAGATGGGTATTTATAGAGGATTTTAAAGGGGTAAAACAAGTACTTTACCATGGTTTAGGGAAACCCTAGCCCTAGTGGGCTTTGGGGCTTTTACCTGGCCCGTTAAGGGTTATCTTGGGCCGATTCCTCCTTTATCCAACCGATTAGGCCCGGTCGGCCAGGTGACGTGTCGGTTGAGTTGGAACTGTCCGGAAAATACCCGAATCAAGAGATTACTCATGTGTAGACTGTACCCAACCGCCAATTCTCCCATCTTGCATTTTCTAGTAGCGTCGGTGCGGATAAATTCTCATTATATTCTGGCAAGCATTTGTGATGTAACTACATTTTCTAGTTCTTGAGTTAATGGTAATTTCGTTATTTAGGTCATGTATTTTGTTGAGATATTTTTTGTTCTATTAATGTTAATATCCTCGCTTATTTAATATTGTTTGTTCAAAAGGTTAGGATTAATTGAACACTATAGAATGTTAACCATGTTCTATTTTCTTTATTAAGTTTATCTCGTATATATATTTTGTTGGTTAAGGATTTAGGTTAGGAATTTCAATAATTTTGTTTGTTTGTAGTGACGCATTGGATTATTGTAATTTATCTATTGTTTACTTAAATCCATCATATTGGTTGTTATATAGTTGTAGCTGTAGGTCGTCAACTCGAAAGACACAAATTTTCTTAATTATCATCATGATAGCCTAATTATTTAGTGATTTGTAAGGTTTAGCCTTGGCAGAGTATGCATTGCCCTCAAATATAACGATTGTACATGATACATAGCAATGATAGTTACATAACCGATGTGACCTAGACATATTATTATTATTATTATTATTATTATTGTTATTATTATTATTATTATTATTATTATTATTATTATTATTATTATTATTATTATTATTACAAGTCAAATTTCTCCGTTTTCAACCTATGTGTTCTTACATACATGCAGCGTTTTGGTTCCATTTAGTCTTTTATGGTAGTTTGCATGACTCGTGTTATTTGGTGATCTCCCCAATTACAAAGGATATATGTGATGGGGTAAGTACCGAAAAGGTTGAGTGGAGAGATCATCCAAGGACAAGTACAAGGTTACCGAGGATGGACTTGTCTACCGAGAACAAGAATAGCTCTACCCGAGGGCTTGACATGCTATTGAGGACAAAGACAAGGTCTACTGAGGAGATACTTGTCCACCGAGGACAAGGGCAGCTGATAGAAATATCCTTCCATCATCAGTCAACGTCACCGAATTCCAAGTTCGGTTCAACCTTAGGGAAGTTTAGCACCAGCTAAAGGTTCCACCAAGATAGGAGCTTCGGATGCCACTCATAACGAACCAATCATAGCACTATTTGGTTCAATCTAGTAATCACAGGTTCAGGCTAAGGTACACGACAGGGAGTGAGAGAAAACAATGGCAATACAGATTGGAGAATTCAACCGTTGGCCAAACTTGATCATTCAAGCTTAGGGCTTGCTTAAAATAAATTTTGTCATTTTTTTTATGGAACAATTTACTCATTCTGGTTTGTAATGATTTGGATAGTTTTACTTTTGTTTTGAAAAATTTGTGATGGAGAAATTCCATCTTAATTTGTCGCTAGTAGGAGTGAAAAGTTTCGGACTAAGTTCAAGTATGCACAAGTTCAACTAGGAGCTAAAGATGTGGATAAAACATGATGGCAATGCATTTTGCAGACCGAAGGACCTTGGATGAGTTTGAAATCCTATAAAGAATGAGGATCAATGAAGGAAAAGATTTTCCAAACAGCTAGCTCCAAATTCAACACCTTTTCCCTTCAACTTTAGAAATCAAAATAAAGTAAGTAGAGGTGAGATTTTGATAGAACTCTATGACTAGTTTAGGGTAAATAGTCGTAGAAGGTTAGAAGATTGAAAAATTTTGAAGAACTCAGGTTAGGAACCCATGAGATTTTGGTAGCAAGGAATAATTTGTCATCCAAACAGTAGCTTGGAGCAACTAAGGGAGATTTGGATTCACCTAACTTTAGGGAGGATCCTTGTTTTTGTTCCGAGGTCTAACGTCTCGAGGCCTCCGACTCATAAACCTGAAGAGTGAGTCTATAAGAGGTTCTTGGCTTTTTCTTGGTAGCAGATGTGGCCTCAACCTCAAGATTTCTCTTAAAGAAGGGAAGAGTGAAAGGAGTTGAAGTCCGAGTAAGGGTGAGAGAAAGACTAAGAACGAAGACCGAGAGAGTAGGGAGAGAGAGAGAGATAGAAAGAGAAAGTAAGACTTAAAACTTAAATATGAGTGTGAATGAGAGAAAGAAAGTATATTTGAGTGAGTATGCAAGTGAGTCTAACTAGGTAAGAGAGAGAATACGAGAGAGAGATAGAGAGAGATTGTGAGAGAGAATGAAAAGTGAAAAATGAGTGAGAATGAAAAGTATTTATAGAAAAAGACTTCTCAAATAGCCATAAAGACAATCTGAGTGCTAGTGCTCTGTAATGCTTAGAATTATAACGGCTACTTCCCAGCAGTAGTAATGTGTCGAGTAGTCCCAACACTTAGTTTTTCTTTTAGAAACACGTGAGATAAAGTAAAACGGGTTGCGAAACATTAAACAAAATTCTCTATTAATTAGAAATGACCTTAGATAGTTAAATATCCATTTTAATTAGAAATGAATCTGATTTGGTTAGTCATCCGAGTGGTCGATAAGACTCGGATAACCAATGATTGAGGTTCAATTTTATAAAATATCAATTGAACTACTAGTCTATCATACTTCTCACATTGAAAACATGTTCGACAAAATAACACATAATAAATCAATTGAGTAATTACATAATCATGCATTCATCATACCAAGCTCATTTCTAACAAAGTAGAACTAATCTTCACCTAAGGGCTTAGTAAAAATATCAGCTAATATTAGGAATAAATTCTAACACAATATCACTTTTTCTTAGCATGATCCCTTAAAAAATGATACATTACTTCAATGTGCTTTGTGTTTGAGTGGTGAACTCAATTTTTGTTATGCTTATATCGGTTTAATTATCCTATTTGATAGGGATCGTAAAGAAGGTTAGTCCAAGATCTTTTAAGTATTGCTTGATCCATAATAGTTGAGCACAACTAACTTCTTTAGCTATGAACTCCACTTCAGTAGTTGATAAAGCGATTGAGTTCTCGCTTTGGAGTGCTCGGAGATTAAGGAGTGTCCAAGGAATTGACTTGCTCCCGATGTACTCTTCCTATCAACCTTGTATCCAAGCATAGTCAGCATCCGAGTAGACACCGAGGGTCGACCTGAGTCTTTAGAATACAAGAGACCTAGTGATTAAGTGCGTGCAAGATATAGAAATATTCTCCTCATCGCACCGAGATGAGATTCCTTTGGGTTAGCTTTAAATCTTGCATAAAGGCTTACACCGAACATGGTATTTTGCATACTAGAAGTTAGGTAATGTACAGATCCAACCATACATTTGTAGATTCTTTGATCTACTAACTTACCATCTCATTTGAGTCCAACTTTGTATTACTCGGGCATTGGTGCGTGTAGTTGCTGGTTTTGCATCTTGAAACTTATACTTCTTTAACAACTCTTTCACATACTTGGTTTGATGAATATAAATTCCATCCTTTTCTTGTTTTATTTGCAGTTGAAGGAAGAAATTTAATTCTTCCATCATACTCATTTGGAATTCCTACCTTATTAACTTAAAAATTCTTGGCAAAAAGTTTCATTAGTAGCACCAACTATAATATCATTAACATAAATCTGAATAATAATGAAATCTTTCCCCTTGGTTTTTGTAAATTAGATTTTGTCAATCAAATCTTTTCTAAAACCATTTTTAACCAAGAAACTACTTAACCTTTCCATATCAAGCTCTCAGAGCTTGTTTTAAACTATAAAGAGCTTTTTGTAACTTGAAACATGGTTTGGAAAATGAGCATTTTCAAATCTAGGGGGTTGCTGACCATAAACTTCCTCCTAAATAAAGTCATTTAAGACGGCACTTTTAACATCTATTTAATGAAGTTTGATGTTCATGCTAGATGCAAATGCAAGCAGCATTCATATGGCTTCAATTCTAGAAATTGGTGCAAAGGTTTCCCACAATCAATATCTTCTTCTTGATTGTACCCTTGAGCAACTAGTCTCGTTTTATTTCTAACTACCAAACCCTCGTCATCTAATTTGTTTTTGAAAGTCGATTTGGTTCCTATAATTGGGTGGTCATTTGGTCGAGTTAGTGAAGGTCCAAACTTGGTTTCTCTCGGACCGAGAGAGTTCTTCTTGCATGGCCTCTACCTACTTGGGTTTAAGTAAACCTTCCACCATATTGTTAAGTTTAATTATGGATATGAATGTTGTAAATGCATAAATATTATGTATAGAAGAGCGAGTTTGCAGACCTGAGTTGATATCCGAAATAATGTTCTCGGGGGTGATTAGAATTATACTTGAATGATCTTCTAGATCTTTCATTTACCATATTAGGATCTTGCATGCTTGGTTCTCGTAGTTGGTGGAGTCTCGGTTTCTTCTTGGACTTATGAAGCCCGATCCGAGTCTTGACCGAGTTGCTCTATTTGTTGAACCGGGTTAGTTGGAGACTCGGTTCTTTTGTTTTCACCATTTCTTAGCTCAAATTCAATCAAGTCATCATCATCTCTACATAGGTTAAGATTTGAGAATATTGACTCATTTATCATGCCATTGTTAGCTTCATTAAAGACAATGTGGATACTTTCTTCCACTTGGTTAGCCCTCTTATTAAAAATAGGATAAGCTTTACTACTGGATAAAATAACTAAGGAAAATACCTTCATTTGGTCTAATTTTCAAATTTAATTAAATGATCCTTACCATTATTGAAAACAAAACATTTTCATCCAAAAGGCTTAAAGTAGAAAATATTGGGTTTCTTGCCTTCGTAAATTTCATATGGTGTTTTCTCGAAGAATTTGGCGAATAAGACACTCGGTTCAAAGTGTATTTAGCGGTGTTGACTCGCTTCACCCTAGAAGTAGTAAGGTAAACCATTCTCGATCATAATTGTTCTACCAATCTCCTTAAGAGTTCTAATCTTTCTTTTCATAACTTCGTTTTGTTAAGGTGTTTTTGGTGCTAAGAAGTTGTGAAAGATCCCAAATTTGTCATAGAATTATGCAAACTTGGAGAAGTTTAATTATCTTCCATGGTCACTTCTAACATCATTGATCCGAGTCATGTATTCGACTTGTATTTGTCTATAAACATTGGATAACTCCTTAAAAGCTTCCTTCAAGTTCTTAAACACCCACGTAAATCTTGAATAATCATCAATAATAACAAGTACATAAGATTTACCTCCTAGGCTCTTTACGAGAATTTCCCCACATAAATTCATATGAGTTAGTTCAAATATTTTAGATGTGGGAATAGTTTTCAGTGATTTAAATGATGACCTAACTTGTTTCCCTTTTGCACAAGTATAACATTATTTATCTTTATTAAATGCACATTGAAGGAGCCCTTATACTCGACTCATGTGATGAAAATTTCGTAAATGCTTACATACTAATATGTCCTAACCTATGATGCCATGTCCATGAACCATTGTTAATACAACTTTAAGACAAGTCAAGTCAAGTTCTGAGAGGAATTTCTTAAAGAGAAAATATAAGTTTTCCCGACCTCATACCTGGAAAGTTTTGGTTTCATGGGTTGTTGTATCCGAGATGAAACAGCTTGGTTTGAATAAACCTTACCTCTTGTCCTTTGTCATGTAGTTGAGATATGCTGAGTTGTCCGGATTAACCGAGTTGTCTCCATATCCAACTTTTCCAATCCCAACAATTTTACCTTTGCTATTATCTCCAAAAGTAACTCTACCACCATCAATCTTCTCTAACTCGGTGAAGAGTCTTACAACATGCACTCGTCTAAGTCCTTCAACAAGGTAGACTGGATTGTACTAGGTCCTTCAACAAGGTAGACTGGATTAACCGAGTTGTCTCCATATCCAACTCTTCCAATCCCAATCATTTTACCTTTACTATTATCTCCAAAAGTAATTCTACCACCATCAATCTTCTCCAACTCGGTTAAGAGTCTTACAACATGCACTCGTCTAGGTACGAGTGATCTTTCTTCTCTTGCCGACATTCCTCTTGAGGATCAATTTCCTCATAATCAGATGAGTGTTGCTCTAACTCGGTTTCTTCGTTCGAGTCGGTCATTTCCATCGGACACTTGGATTCATCCTAAGGGTCATCCTCATCTTCTAATTCATCTTTACTCTATGTAGCCACCATGGATTTCTTCTTTTTATAATCCTTCTTTCTCTTTGGGCAATCATTGACTATATGTTCTTTGTTGTCATACTCAAAACACCAAGAGTTTTTAGTAAAAGAAGTACTTGGAGAGAAAGAGGATTTACCTTTCCCGTCTTTTCTAGAGACCATTATTTGGCTTCTTATGCCACTTCTTGTGTTCCATCATTCTTTTGAAGCCTCTAGCAAGAAGTTCCATATGATCTTCCTTTAAATCTGAGTAGCTTAGACTAAGGGTCATCCTCATCTTCTAATTCATCTTTACTCTATGTAGCCACCATGGATTTCTTCTTTTATAATCCTTCTTTCTCTTTGGGCAATCCTTGACTATATGTTCTTTGTTGTCATACTCAAAACACCAAGAGTTTTTAGTAAAAGAAGTACTTGGAGAGAAAGAGGATTTACCTTTCCCGTCTTTTCTAGAGACCTCATTATTTGGCTTCTTATGCCACTTCTTGTGTTCCATCATTCTTTTGAAGCCTCTAGCAAGAAGTTCCATATGATCTTCCTTTAAATCTGAGTAGCTTAGACTAACAACATCTTGTTTGGCTTTGAAGGCAATATTCCGTCTTGTATTGACTTCAGATTCATCTTGGAGATGTAGCTCATGGGTCGAAGTTTCCCAATGAGCTCATCAATCTTTAACCTTCTACAGTCCTGAGCTTCTTCAATGCTTGTTACCTTTGGGCACCATTTCTTTTTCGAAGACATCTCAAAAGTTTTTCAACCGCTTCTTCATTAGATATCTTCTTACCGAGACACTTTAGATTTTTTACTATCTCAATAAACCTTACATATATCTCAGTGATCCCTTCATTAGCCTTCATTTTGAATAGGTCATACTTGTGGAGGTACTCGACCGATTTTGGTCTATGTGACTTAACTTATTCCTTCATACGTGGTCACCAAAGTGTCCCACACTTCTTTGGCCATGTCACGAGGTTGAGACTCGTTAAACATATATGAGTCTAACTCGCACATTAAGATATTCACAACTCTATGATTCTTCTTGTGCTTTTCCTTTTTATCTATGGTGAACTCTGTCTTAAGTTTTGGCACTGTTCTACAGAAATTTGCTTCATTTGGGACATAGTTCACATCAGTATTGATGTCCCATCTTCTTCATCTTGATCTTATATGAAGCATTGCATCAATTTCTTCCAATGGGAAAAGTTAGAGCCCTTAAACTTTGGTGGCCTTGTGAAAGACATTCCTGAATTGAATTCTTCGTTTTGATGAGTAATGATCTTTAGACCTTAGAATTATTAGATCCTTTGAGAGAAGGCTAGGATCCGATATCAATTGAAAGTTTCATCGGACAAATAAATTACCCTAGAAGGGGGTGAATAGGGCGTTGAACGATTTTAATAGAAATTTGAAGTTTTAAACGAACCGATTACTCAAGAAATTAAACCGAGTCTAGAGTGGCTCGAAAGGAGATGAAATGAAGACAAGTAGTTTTTACGAGGAAATCCTCCAGGGCAGGAAACCCGACAATGCTAATAAAAGAACCAAGTAAAAATCTACTATTTGAGGATTCAAATACAAAGATTATAACTACCCAAATTCGTTCCCTTAGACAAATCTCTTATAAATTGTTTTCTCGAGCTCGGAAAGTCCCTTATTTGACCTAGTTCTTCCATGTCAAAATTCCCTCGTTAATTTTGGACAACCGAGTTGAAGTTATGTTATTAATTCAGTCAAGGGAAGCCAAGAAAAGTGTTTGAAGAATAGAATGTGATTACAAGACTTTTCTCACTAAGTATTACAACTTGGTAAGAATGAGATTACAAAGTATGAGTTGCAAGCTAGAAGTGTAGAATCAGTTGATCTTGTATATTTTCTAGCAATGAGAATCTTGTCTCAAGGCTTCTATATATCATCTTATTTGAGAGAAAGTCATTGAGTCTTCATCTCGGAAGAACTAGGTCAGCTAGCCATTACAATGGATAGTATGAGGACTAAGTTTTTAGACCATTTTTGAATTAGCTCGTTGAGTTTAGGTCCTAGATTCCCAAAGCTTTTCTACCAACTCCAAGAGTTTGAAAAATTAGTTAAAAAATTCATTAGACTCAGAAATAAGAAATTACCAAACAAACAACAAACAATCCTGTTAGCTTGGTCTAAGTTGTTCCGACTTTTCCGACTTTTCTATCTACGTAACATCAATGGTTAATAGGCCTTTATTTTTGCTTTTCTTTGAGATTAGGATTAATTTGAACAAATCCTTGTCTGCTAAGAACTAGAATAGTGCTAACCGAGGGCTTGATACTCTACCGAGGATAAAGATAAGGTCTACCGAGGAGGGACTTGTCTACCGAGGATAAGGGTAGAGCTACTCGAGGGCTTGACACACTACCAAGGATAAAGACAACAACTATCAAAGAGAGACATATCTACCAAAGACAAAGGCAACACAAAGACAAGCATTGAATGATGGATGCTGGCTATAAAGACACAAAGACAACAACACATGTACTATACTAGGTTCACCTTGGTTAAGTCACACCACCATAGGATCCGTTAGGGAACTAACTAACCAAGAGATAGACACCATTCTATGTGAAACTAGACTATTAAGAAACAGCTAAATCAGACCAACAATTAATCATGCATGAGAGGATTTTCGGTGTAAAAGGAGCAAAGCTCACCTTAACTCAAATTGCAAAAAGTCCCTTACAAAGTAGAGGCCTATGTATATATAGTGCCTAATGTTAGGTTACATTACATCTAATCCAATGATCCTAATGACATTAAAATATTCAAGGGCTGAGATAAGTTAAGGATAAATAAGAAAACAACTACTAAAGCAACAAAAAAAGTGGCTAAGGATCACGGTGAAAGGAACAGATGACAAGGTCCCTTTTGTCACTTTCAGTGCAGGTGCTTGAACTTTAAAAGCTTATATCTTATAGCCAATAATTACAAATTTAATGTACTATAAGAAGTCAAATTTCCACCCATATAGTGTTTGCTATTATTGGAGGTTTAAGCAAAAGACATGCTTAACGAAAGGACCAAAGGTCAAATTGGCCCAACAGATTAACCCGGTTGAGTATTTTACTCCCTTTCTTTTCTCCGGTTGATTTGGACATACCCATCAGGTCTGCAAGTAGACATTTTAAGGTAATTCATAGCAAAATTCAGGAGCCTAACTCCAATTCATACCTGATTGAGCAAACTCACAAGCAAACTCTTATAGCTTCATGGTTTCCTAGTCTCTTCCGGTACTTGTGGTAGTTGTGTTAGGATCAAAAGCCCAGCTTTGCCTTGCATTAGATCATACTCTCCTTCATGTATGTCACTACCACGATTGTTATTCCCATCAATATGTGTTTGTACGTTCACCTTATAAGGCAAAGTTAGCTAGACTACACCTAGCAATTGGGTCATTCGGGTCGGTTTCAATTTGGGTTAGTTTAGGTTGGGTTATTTCTATTTGATTGAGTTTCGGTTCGATTTAGGTTCAGGTTCCGCTATGGTCAAGTTGACTATGGATCAGTTGATTTTTATTTAATAAGCTTGTCTTGTAGAGACAAAATACTTTGAAGGAAAATATTCGAGTTGGGTTCGGTTCAATTTAGATTCGAGTCGAGTTAGCGCCATCGCAATTTAACTTTTTTATTGTAAAGGCATGTTCGGTTCGGTTATGGTTTCAGGTCATTAGTTTGGGTCTAGTCACTTTTGCCAAGTCTTGGCTAGCTTCTTAGTCATTTTTATTTTTCTATGACTTTTTAATTCATGATATGAATATATTTTCTCCTTTCCCTTTTTTAAGCACAATATCTACAGAATATCTTTTGTACACCATGCTTTATTTTTAGAGCACCATTTGATTAATTGGTTGCATTATACACAAATTCCCCTCTCCTCCATAGTAAACTTAGTGAATTTTATAGGTAGAACAACCTATATATACAGTTCAAATAAAAATATTTAATTATTTTAATCTTTGCAGGAGATATCGTGTACTAATGATGGATAATATAACATTATAGATACCCAAAAAGTGCCACTGGTTTCAATGCTTTACTTACTTATTTTGTCTTGTAAGCGAAATGATGGAAACATAGCCTCGATTATGTGCTCAAGGCAAGATTAGATTAAGGCAAAATCTAAAGCCAACAGTAGGCTTGTACATAGAACACTTCGTAACTCGTCCAAAATAGAACACTTGTAACTGTCCAAAATTCAACCTGGGTGACCTCAAGGAGCTCGGTCTCGTATTTATAAGGAAGTGGGGCTACAAGTGCAAATCATACTAGTTTGTCATTTTGCATAAGAGTATGCATTTAGGACATGCACATCACAGTTCATGCCAAATAGCATGCATGGCATCCAATTAAAACAATAAAAAAATCATCCAACATGACAAAGGAAAACAAACGCCATATAAAGGTTATTGATCAACTTGTCTACACGACTACTCGAGAAGTCATTCACAACAAGGACAACAAGTGAGACTGCACACCAATTACCAGAGCATGATACTAAAATGCTTGAAAAAAGCATCAAAAGAAAAACGGGCACACAAGTGTATTTAGTTAAAGGTTTAAATCCATGATCATCACAATCAAAATGTCAAACACAATAGAAACAGGGAACATAACCCTTATCATTCAGAAATGTTTGACACACGGATCTACATGATATTCTTTTATCCTCGAGCAAAGCATGATAATAAAAACAAGGGGCATACGACCCCGACCAATCACAACATTCATAATTTGACCATCGCTTCATTCGGGGTTTCTCAAAGTGGGGCTAAACCATCTGAAGTTTGAGCACTTTGACATTCCTCCACAGTTGCATACCCAACACCAACTAAACTTTAGGTTCCAAAGCAACTAAGTTCAAGCATTCGTCCCTATTTTGACGAAAGTTGATAGGTAACAAGCTTTAGGTCTAAGAATGATCAATTTCGGACACCTTATGAAATATATATCTAAGAGCGATCGGGTTTAGGCACCTCGTCGAGCTTCAAACTCTATTAAACAATTCAAAGTTTAGGTAACACTAGATTTAAGGTCATTAACAATCAAGTCTACGTCACACTCTTACATAGAAATATTAAGCGTCCATCATGTTCCAATGAAAGTAGATAGACATAGAGATTCATATCCAAGAGCGGTCAAGCATAGACACCACATCGAAGTGCGATTTAAGAGCGGTCAAGTTTAGGCACCCCACAAAGCTTAAGATTTTCAAGCAAGTTAATTTCGGGCCCATTCTTAGATTTCAGGTCATCAAGTGACCAAGTCTAGCCAACCTTCTTGCATAAATTTATTCATCTCGTATTCTAAAGTGGACAAACGCTAGGGCATGAGGTCTTTTCAAAGGCTAGATTAAGGAAAAACCTTGATAAAGATGTGGCAACAAATCATCAAGCTCAACCGGCACCAAACTTATAAGGGTCTAGCTATAAATTATCGGACTCGGATGCCATCGAAGGAACTAGCTACGTATCATCATATTTGAGTGCCATCAACTTTATAAAGATTTAGCTACATATCGTAAAGCTTCTAATTCGGGTAAACTTCCAATTTATTCAACGACTATTAGCTAACAAGTGTGTTTTAGTGCATGAAATATTGTTTGACAAGCTTGAAATTCAAGAATGGCCAAGTTTAGGCACAAAATACAAGCTTAAGGACTTTAGTTAGCCAAGCTCAGGAAAATCGGCTAGAAATCAGCCCGTCGAACTTCAAACATCACTATCTAAATCAAGTTCATGCCCACCATCAAACTTCAGATTGATCAAAGATCAAGTTTAGGTATACACATTCTAGCTTCGGACTTCAATTATCCAAGCTCGGGAAGATCCGGCTACATGTAAGCTCACCAAATTTCGGACTTTATCCTACAAGTCAAGTTCAAGCCTATTGCCAAGGTTCAAGTAATCTCAAGCGGTCAATTCTCGGGACTCATCTCACACTAAATATAGTTGGTTCTCGAAGTAATATCGACAAACGAGATAAATACATCTCGAGTGCCTACTTTAACCTTTGTCTTACTCACATTCGGTCAAAGTATCATGCTAACTGTAGACATCCGAAAAGTATCATGGTTTTAATGCTTCACTTATCTTTTTTTTTTTTTTTGTTAGGCTGATATTGAAAACCCAACTATGTGCTCGGGGTAAGACTGGATGAAGGTAGAGTTCATTTTATTCCCTCTAGCCTAAAGTTGAAGCCAACAACAAGCCCACATAAAAAGAACCTCATAAACACCAAAAATTTATTTCGGGTGACCCAAGTCAGCTTCCCAACCTTAGCAGACCCACATCACTCCCTAACCGACTAAAACACGTTATTTTGACTCATTCAAAGTTGACATATTCTTAGCTGATTTTCAGTTAGTTTTTGGAGCATGATTCTGCTGGTATGCAACCATTTGGAGGCTAAATGAAGGAACCGTAAACCTAATCCTTCCCGATAAATAGGACCCATACCCCTCATTTCCACACACCTCAATTCAGCCAAATTAGTCCCATTTTGCTAAATTCTTTAGTATCCCTTCTCTCATTCTCTCATTCCCTCACTTTCTTTAAATCACCTTTCACTCTTCTCACCTAAAGTCCCTCAAAGAAGAAGCCTTACTTCCTCAAAAACTCTCATTTTCCTACCGTTACGCTGCCAAAATCCAATCAAGCTCATAAGATCAACAGGTGGCTCTACCTAAGGCGCGAATTGATTAGTGTAGATTGAATTAATTTATATTTTTAACCTTAAAATTTGAGAACCTTGTGTGAATTTTCGTGATTTTAATTGTTGAATCTTGAATTGAGCTAATTACATGCTTAATCTTTCAAAGAGGTTTGATTTTTGAGTAAGTTTATTTGTCATTCTCTTGTTTGATCTTAGTAGGATGCTAAAGTACTAAAAGGTAAAGTTCAACAATGGAAAAAATGTAAAAATTAGAATTAGACTCAATTATGTAGTGAGTCTTAAGAAAGTCGAGTCAATTGGGAGTAAAATTTTGTTAATCTTCATATGTAATGGGTCTTCATTAGTCATTCTCTTGTTTGATACTTTGATTACCACTTTTTAAATTAATTATTTTGTAAAACGATTCACAATTACTTGAATTGAATTAATCTCGGTAATCAAATTTCTAATTGTAAATTTGTTTTCGTAGTATAAGCTATAGTATAGTTTTCAATCTCCAATTATTGATTTGCTTAGAAAATTTAGAAGGGATATAACCCGATGGCTTGTCCTTTTCCTTGTCCCTGTGAGATGACCTTAATAGTACTACAACATTATACGCGTACACTTATCGGCCTATCTCGTTAGGTTGTATGATGGCTTATTTGTGATACATTAATGTTAATCTAGCTTAATTATTGCTTGATTATATTGGTCTCAGCCTATGCCCGATGAATCGTTCGATGAAATGCTTGAGAAAGTATTTTTGTCTAATGCTAGGCCTAAGTGGTACCATTGATGGATGAGCTACCTTGGGGTCATTGTGAGGCTTGGATAGTGAAGCTTCTAATGTGGAAGTTTTGACAAGGTTCATGTTCATTATGTTGTAGTTTGAGAGTTCTAACCCTATGAAAATGAAACTTAGGCTACTAAAACTACCCCAATAACCCACAACAAGTGTGGCTTGCGTGCTCTTTAATGATATGATCGATCACTAATTGGTCATACCGATAATTAGGTGATCGTCAATACTAGTACTCGTTAATTGACCTGATGCCAACCAAGCCTTAATCCAATTGTTTTCTCATATTGAACTCCTCTTATGTTAATATTGCTTACCTCTAGTTTATCTATTCACTATATAATAGAGATCTTTTCGAATTTGGCAAATACTGCAACGGGAGTGAATTTAGGGAATAGAGTGAAGTAGGACCATTAATTTTAAACAATGAATAAATCTAACCGTAAATATTATATAATTAAATAAAAAATTATCTTATATATAACTTGCATTATCAATTATGTGAAAAAAAACATAATATAAACGTCTTGATCTCTATCTATCTCTCTCCCATCAACTCTCTATCTCTCTCTTCCACCATTTCCTGTGCTGGGAGTAAATTTAGGAAGGGGATAAACTATGACCCTTGATTTACTTTGTTAGTTACATTCTCACCATCAATGGGCAAAATTTTTTGAATTTAAATAAAAATTATCACTGTCCTTTCTGCGGAGGTCACTCTCTCCCCTCCCTCACCATATTCATATAGTGCCTCGACTCACGTCCCCACCCCCTCCCCCAATATCCTTGTCAATTTCACAATGCCTAGGACTCTTTGTCTCCATTCAATTTCCTTCTCTATGTTCTCTTTGAATCGAATAGTGATCCTCATGCCTCCACCGCAATTTGAAGAAATACCGGTGTCCACCTTCTATCGCCAACCACAATTCAATGTTTTCTTCTTCGGTTCTCTTCCCTTTTCGAACAAGCGGAATCGAGTACTCTCGTAACTAAGCCGCCCCCTTCACTGTCATTTTGGAGTGAAGTGGAAGAACAAAAAGAGTCAAATTAGTTATCGGGGAAAAGTAGGAAATTAGAGAAAAAGGCAAACATTAATGAAAGTAGGAGAATTAAATCGGTCCATTCGTGCAAAGTTAGTTTTGAGTCCATGGAGGTCGGTTTAGTCATCTAGTGGAAAATTTTGATATTTTCACATAAAATACAAATATTTAAATATGAAGACTCAAGTATAACTCTCTATCTCTCTTAGATTTTGATTCTAAGTCATTTTGAGCTTTATAGAAACTCATATATAAGTTTTCGTGCTTGTTCTAACCTACTTAGAAACGAGTCTTTTAGCATAGTATTCCTAATTGAGTTTCTGACCCACTCAAACACAACTCATAACAATTGCGTGAGTTAATCATTTCTCTAACACGTTTATTCCGAGCACTTGTTTTCTTAGTTTAAATAAAAATGAATTACTGCGTTCATTCTAATTTCTAAGTCAGTTTATTTATTAAGAATTATTTACTTCATCAAGTTTATATATTCTGATATCTTATTTTTCTAACTCGATCATTTAAAGGACGAACTTAAGATGGAAACCGAACCTAATGAATATTAGACTCAGAAAATTCCATTCTTTTGAGTCGAAGATAATTAAGTGCTTAATTACTTTGATTTAATTACTATCTTTGCTTATTTCTGGACCAAAGTATTTTTATACTTTGAGTACCACTTTGCTTTGCTTTTATAAGTTGATTAAACAAGCCTAATCTACATTTGAAATACAAAAGCGGTTGATTTCTAGCCGTTAAACACCAGCGACGTAAATCAAACATTTGTGGACATGGCTCGGACACCGTGTCGGGGTTGTTTGTTTTCAAAACTAGAAAACTTCAACATTGAGACTAACGGTTGTTTCCACCCCAAATTTCAATTACCACCAGAAGAATGGACCATATTTTGAGCCAAGGATCACTACACAATGTTCACATGTCAACGGATTGTCTTCCGAGTGACTCGGACTAGCCTTTACAATGGCTATTAAGGCTTACCAGTCCAGGACAATTCTCAACGGTCATTCTGCCTTGGTGCTTATAAATAGTAGCCAATCCACAAGACTTGAAGATTGCTAAACATATTGCTTAACATTTACCTAGTGCATTCTTATTCAATCTTCATCTTACGACTCCCAATCTATAATCTGTTACTTTCGCGTTGTGAAGAAAGTCTTGTAACTACTCATATTCTTTCTACTTTCTTTGTAAGTCCCTTAATTGAGTTGTAAGGGCTAACTAAGGTTAGTTGTCCCTAACCGTAAGGGTTAACTCAATCGGGAAGTACCGGATCGGATAAGGAAACTTCGAGTCTAGGAAAACTTATAAAAGAATTGTCTAAGGGAGCAATTCTAATTAGAGATAGTCCTTTATAATTGTGGATTCAATTAGTGGATTTGACTCGGTGCTTGGATTAGCACTATCGGTGGTTTTCTCGCCCTAGGATGGTTTGTACGTATTTCTGCGTGTACTTAACTTTCCGAGTCCAATCTAAACTCGAATCTGTTTCCAAGTTGGTTCTATGCAAAATAGTTTGATGTTTCTAAAAATCTTCTATCACCCTATTCACCCCCGCTCTAGAGTGACTTAACCTCTCCAAGATCAAACCTTCAATTAGTATCAAAGCCTAGTCTTTTAAGAGGATCTCGCAATCTAAAGGTCTAAAGGATCTCGCAATCTAAAGGTCTAAAGATCGGATGGCTCATAACAATGGAGAGTTCGATGAAGGAAGATCATCTATCGAGACCACTCAAGTTCAAGGGGTTGAACTTTGCACACTAGAAGAAAATGATGGAATGCTTTGTATTGGATAATGATGAAGAAGTATAGAACATCGTCAAGAATGGAAACTTCATTCTAATAAAGATGGAAGGAGTAAGATATGTGCCTAAAGAAAAATAAAGAGTATACCATTGAAGAGAATGAGAAGTTCCGAAAGAACTTCAAAGTTATGAACACTATGATGTGCGCTATCGGCTTAGAAGAGTACAACGAGTGTCGGCCGTGACACGACCAAAGAGGTGTGGGATACACTTGTTAACACCTATGAAGGAAGTAGCCAAGTAAAGCGAGGCTAAGATAAGTCAATATCTTCTCAAGTATGAGCTGTTCGGAATGGAGCCGAAGAAAACATCTCTCGGATGTATGCCCGGTTCACTAAGATTACCAACAATCCCAAATCTCTAGTAAAAATATCTCTTATGAAGAAATGGTCGAAAAATTCTGAGAAGTCTACCAAAGAGAAGACGGGGTCCCAAGGTGACAACAATCAAAGAGGCTCATAATCTCTCTCAATCGAAGCCGGATGAGCTCGTTAGAAACCTACTTACTCATGAGTTACGGCTCGAGGAAGAGGATATTTAGGTCAACACCAAAAAGAACATTGCACCGAAGGCCTCGTAAAGCGAGACAACAAAGTATGAGGTCCTTAGACTCGGAAGAGGATCCCATGGCACTCTTTGCCCGAGGCTTCAATAAGATGATGAAGTACAAGAAGTGGCAAAAAGAGGCCAAAGGAGGAGTTCTACAATAAAGACAAGAAAGGTGAAGACTCATCCCCTTCTATGTTGTTTTTAACTAAGAACTCTAGTTGCTTTGAATATGGCAACAAGGAGCACGTAGTCAAGGACTCGTCCAAGGAGAAAGAAGGACAAAAAGAAGAAAAAGGTTCGGTGGCTACCTGAAGTGATGATGACCCATCCGAAGATGATGATTCGAGATGATTCAAAGTGCCTAATGGCACCGACGGACTCGAAGCTGGATCTTAGTCGGACGATGACAACTCAAATACTGAGGAAACAAGTCCTTAAGAGGTAATTGAATACTTCCTTAAGTTTTCCAAAGCCGATCTTGCTAGAAATATCTTTACTTTAGAAGAAAAGTCCAATTTTGACTCTTCGATTTCAAGAAATAACTTCGAGTCTCTTACTATTGAGAGTACTTGTTTTGAAAAATGAGTTAGAAAACTTTAGACAAAATCTAAAAGTACCTGTTAAGTCGTATTTTATACGTATTTTTAGTAGTTATTTAGTTTATATTATATAGTTTATTTTATCTAATTTATTCTATTTTGTCTATTTATAGGTAATTATCGAATAAAGTGGGGAAGAGAAGAAAAGTCGTTAAAAGTGGATTTTTAGCTACCGACAAGCATCCAAGAAAATATATGAAGTCGGTCCATAAATATAATATGTAATAAAATATTTATTTTAGGATATTATATTTTAGGAAATCCTAAGTGGAATAGAAAAGGGAAACTTAGAAGAGAAGAAAGAGAAATAAACCCTAACTCTTTCACCCTATATATACTACTTATTATCATCATGGAGAGGGGACCTAGACCCACACACAATCACCACCTCTTGCCTTTGCTGTCCACGCCAGCCACCACCGCTTGCTGCCGCCTACACCTGCTGCCTGACCACCAGCCAGCCGCTGCACTCGCCGCTCGAACCCTTGCTTGCCGCTGCTGCCCGCTTGCTGCTGCTGCTGTCCGCTTGCTGCTGCTGCTGTCCGCTTGCTGTTGCTGCTGTCCGTTGCCCAGCCAGCCACCATCCATCATCATCTTCTTCATCTTCCCGGGTCAAAGAAACTAATATCGGTAGTATAATTTAGTTTTGTAATTTTTATTAGAAAAGATTGAGTTTTTATTGATAGATTAATACTAAAGATGCTAGTTTTATTTAGTTTACATGTTTTAAATTACATGATGTGTGAGTAGTTTTTCTTATACTTAGTATAATCTCATTGAAGCCATGTTAAATTACTTATTTTGAAACAAAGTTTTGATTTTTATTGTCTTATTGATTTGATCCATGATTCTATGATAATTTGTGTTTAATGTTTATGAATTTATGTCTAATTAATTAGAGTGCACGCTATTTAGTTTTATATAAATTCATGTGATAGTTTAGAGGGTTTAAGTACGTAATTGCTTGATCTTTTAGACATAAGTATCACCCTAGTTAATCATGGATGGCTCATACCCATCTCTTTTAATTAGGAAATTATCATAGATCCTTCTTAAATCAATTTGCTAGTAGATTGGTTATTAGGTGCTAGATGATGTTTTTCTAATACTTAATGCTCTAATTTGATTAAATTCTAGTGCTAGTGCTAGGGTTATCAATATTAGTAGGGTTTATATTAGGGCTAGGCCTAAGTAAACTAATAACTAAGGAAAAACGGGGAAGATCCGCTAGTGGTTGTCTTCTACAGTTTAGCTCATGGGTAGATCAATTTGTGTGTTAATGATAAATAATAATTTGCATGGTGGATATAGATTATACTAAGTGTTTTTATAAATTTGCTATCTTTGATAATTATTTGTTTGCTTTTTAGTTATTTTCTTTAGTTTGTCAATTTTTATTTATAAATATATAGTCTTTTATTATTAATTTCGTTACCCCCCTAAAGATCAGTATTTTAGGTTAGTTTTAGTAATTTTATTTTAATTTAATTTTGAGTCTTTATATATTTTAATTTTCAGAATTAATTTTCTGTTAGTGTTTATTATTTTTGAGTCAGTTTGTTAGAAATTAGTTTTAAAATAGTTTCTTTTGTTATTTTTCTTGTTTTATTTTCTTTTAGGGTTTAGATAGAGTCCTAGTTTGCTGTGATTAAATTTTAGAATTTTTGGAAATAATTTGATATTTTTTCAGATTTAATTCTTGAATTTAATTACTGCAGGTTTTTAATAAAATAAATTCGTAAATTAGATTTTAAATTTTGTTTTTATATTTTTAGGGTCTGGTTAGGTTTAGAAAATTAGTATTATTATTCTGGGTAATTTTAGTATTTATTTTCGTAATTATTTTAGTGCAGAATTTTACTTATTTAATTTTCTGTTTTAGAATTTGTTTATTTTCTACTTTAGTTTTCTGTTTTAATTATTCTAAAAAATATACAAAAATATTTCTGGGTTATTGTAGTTTTATTATTCTGTATAAATTATTTATTTAGTTATTAGATAATTTTCTATGAATTTTAGTTATTGATTTTAATTTATATTTTCTATTTTGTTTTTAAGAGTAGTAAATTTAATTAGATTAAAACTTGCATGTTATTATATCTTTCCTCGTGGATTCGATCCCTACTTGCCCTTGCTATATTGTTTATTATAAGTTTAAGTAGTGGTTTAATTTGTTGCCGTACGACAAGCTTAACGAGTACCTCGGACCGGTGCTCAAGACAATGAGGCCGAGTCCGATTACCTCATAAGAGAGAATGAGCAATTGAAAAGAAGCTCAATGAGTCTCAAGAGTTGATTTTAAAACACACGCAAGGCCTAAAAACTTTGATTTTTTACTAGGATCTTAGTGTGTCTTATCTAGAAAAGAAGGTTTAGGTTACAATGTTGAACATGAATCTAATTCCTATTCAAGTCTTTTCAAAACTTATTCCGGAATTGTAGAGTTCGGGAAGGCTGAGCATAGTCCCATTAATTCGAATGAAAAGAGGATCGAGCACGAGCCAGTTTATAAGAAAAAGCCTTCTCAACATGTTTACAAAAAGAAAGGTTTTCAAAGAAAAGAGACATAGACTCAAATTTCTAAAAGGAAGACTTAGAATCGGACCAAACGAGAAAATCATTCAAATCCGGGTTCCCAAAAGTGCTCTTCGTTAGAGAAAGACTACGAGTAAAGGCAGTTACTAGGTTACCGAGAGGAAGTAAGAAGGGTCAATTTGTTTCTGCATTGCAGGTGACCCGAGAGATGGAAGGTTCACTGGTACTCACGTCACATGTCCGGAGACACAAAAATCTTCTAAGAGTTAGAAGATTTGAAGGGAGGAAAGGTCACATTTGGTGATAATAGTAAAGGCAAGATAGTTGGGATTGGCAAGATTTGCCAAGGAAATAATTCAGTCAGTCCAGTCTGCCTTGTCAAAGGGCTTAAGTACAATCTCCTTAGCATATCTCAACTATTTGAAAAAGGCCAAGAGGTAAGGTTCACTCGGACTAACTACTACATTTTTTATGCGAGTCACCAAAGGGACAAAGCTATGAGGTCCGAGGTTAGGTAACTGCTTATACCATTCATCTCTCATATTCTAGGCATAATTTATCTTCCTTGAAAGCATCTTTGAATGATGATTCATGGACATGGCATCGTAGACTAGGTCATATTGGCATGCATACCATAAAGAAACTTGCATCTCATGGATTAATTAGGGGTTTACCTAACTCGTATTTAAGAAAGATAAAATCTCTTAAGCATGCACAAAAGGAAAGTAAGTCGGATCATCTTTCAAACCACCCAAAACTGTGTCTACGTCTAAAGTACTTGAATTGGTTTACATGGATTTATGTGATGAAATTCCTGTGAAAAGCTTAGGAGTTTGTGTGATGAAATTCCTGTGAAAAGCTTAGGAGGTAAATCATATGTGCTTGCTATTGTTGGTGATTATTCACAATTTACCTAGGTGTGTTTTCCGAGGAATAAGAATGAAGCCTTCAAAGAGTTCACTAAGATCTGCAGGAAAATTCATGTGGAGCTTGACATTTAGATCAAAAGAATTCAAAGTGACCATGGAAGGGAGTTTGATTACTTAGAATTAGCAGACTTACGTGACAAGAATGACATCTCCCACAACTTCTATGCACCAAGAACTCCTCAATAGAATGGGGTAGTGGAGAGAAAGAATAGAACTCTTGAAGAAAAGGGAAGGACCATGATGATTGAAAATGATTTACCTTACTATTTCGGGCTGAGGCGGCTAACACAACAAGCTATACACTCAACAAATGCTTCATCGTAACCGTCCCGAAGAAGACGCCCTATGAGCTATACAAGGGAAAGAAACCCAACATTTCCTACTTCAGACCATTCGGATGTAAATGCTATGTGCATAACAATGGTAAGGAACATCCGACTAAGTTTGAGGCTAGATTAGATGAAGATATATTTCGGGTTACTCATATCATAGTAATGCTTACAAAGTTTCTAATAAAAGGACTAACAAAGTGAAAGAAAGTATCCACGTTGTCTTTGATGAGATTGATCTTGGCAGGATAACCGAATCCACTTTCTCGGATCTCAAGCTTAATAGAGATAAAGATGACATTACTGAAGCTGAACTTAGAAAGAGTCAAAATAGAAAAACCGAGGCTGAACACTCGGACTTTGAAAATAGATCATTATGTGTCCTACCAAGGACTCGGGTACAAACCTCATCCCTCCTAAGTTTTGATTACAAGTCATTCTTAGTGTTATAGAAACTACTACATATGTTTTCATTTTATTCTAACCGATTGTTTTAGAAAACTTCAACACTAAGCTCAACGGTGGTTTCCACCCTATTTTTCGAGACAATGCCAGGTGATTGGAGCACCCTTAGGAGTCAAGAGCCGTTGCACAACGTTCACATCTCAGCGGATCTTTTTGAGTGACTCAAAAGAACCGTTACAATGGTCACAAAGGACTTCGTTTAGAAACTAGTCACAACAGACTCGTTTGCTTAGTCATATATAAATAGAAGCCAACTCTCAAGACTTGAAGATTGTTGGAATTATTGCTGAACATATTACTTAAGCAAAAGTCATTGTATTTATATTCAATCTTCTATTTATAACTCCCAACTTGTAATTCATACTTTCCGAGTTGTAAAGTCTTATAATCGAGTCACATACTCTTTCTTACTTTCCGAGTAAGGTCCCTTAACCGAGCTGTAAGGGTTAACTCAGCTCGGTTGTCCCTAGTAGTAAATGTTACCTCAATTAGGAAGTACTAGATCGGATAAGGAATTGTTTAAGGGAGTAATTCGGTTGAGTCGGTTCTGTTGTATTTTGTGGATTTAAAACAGTGAATTTGACTTGGTGCTTAGACTAGCATTGTCTGTGGTTTTCTCGCCTGGTGGGTTTCCACATATTTCGGAGTTTACACTTTTCCGAGTCCAATCTAGACTCGGATTGTCTTGATTATTCTTTTCAAGCTTAAATCTTCCAAGTTTGTTAAAATTTCCTCATCACCCTATTCACCCCCTCTAGGGTGACTAAGAGTCTCCAAGAGCAAACCTTCAATTGGTATCACGACCTAACCTTTCGAAGGGGTCTAATAACCTATAGGTCTAAAGATCATATGGCTCGGAATAACGAAGAGTTCAATGAAGGAAGATCTTCCAACGAGACCACCTAAGTTCAAAAGATCAAATTTCGCGCACCTGGATGAAGCTAATGGAATGCTTTTACTAGACAATGATGAAGATGTTTGGACCATCATACAAGAAGGAAATTACATTCCAATGAAGATGGAAGATATAAGACCCGTGCCTAAAGCAAAGTTTGAGTACACCATCGAAGAGGCGGAAAAGTTCAAAAATAACTTTAAAGCAATGAACATTCCGATGTGCGCCATCAACTCAAAAGAATAAGTCAATATCTTCACAATTACATGTCAATAGCTAAAGATGTGTGGGACACCGTTGTCAACACATATGAAGGAACAAGCCAAGTGAGACAAGCGAAGATAAGTCAATATCTTCACAAATATGAGCTGTTGGAGCTAGAAGAAAACATCACTAAGATGTTCATACGCTTCACCGAGATTACAAACAATCTCAAATCTCTCGGGTAGAATCCCATGAAGAAATGTGCAGAAAAATTCTAAGAAGTCTACCCAAGAGAAGATGGGGTTCCAAGGTGACAGCCATCGAGGAAGCTCGGAACCTCTCTCAACTAAATCCAGATGAATTGATTGGGAAGCTACTTACCCATGAAATCTATATGGAAGAAGAGGATGTCGAGGTCAGCACCAAAACGAACATTGCACTGAAGCCTCGTAAAGCAAAGGAGAAAATTTGAGTTCCTTAGATTTAGAAGAAGATCCCATGACACTCATTGCTCGAGGCTTTAAAAGAATGATGAAGCACAAGAAACGGGAGAAGAGGCCAAGAGAAGACTTAAAAAGAAAGATAAGAAGGATAGAAAAGGTAAACACTCATCCCCTTCAAAGTTATCTATAACTAAGAACTACGGCGATTTTGAATATGGCGAGCAAAGATCACATAGTCAAAGACTGTCCAAGGAGAAAGGGGGACAGAAAGAAGAAGTAGGCTATGATGGCCACATGGAGTGATGAAGATTCATCTGAAAAGATGAAGACTCGGACGACTCAAAGTGTCCGATGCCACTATCAAACTCGAAAGTCGAATCGAGTCGGACTCAGACAACTCGGACAATCGAGCGAGACAAATCCTCGGGAGGTAATAGAATATTTTCTTTAGTTATCCAAAGTTTATTTAGCTAAATATATTTACACTTTGGAAGAAAAATCCAGCTTCGATTCTTCTCAATTCAAAGAACAACTTGAGTCTCTCACTTCGAGAGCATTGGTTTGAACAATGAATTGGAAAAATGAGACTTACTCTAAGAGAACTCAAGACTAGTACTCAAGCTAATGAGAGTGAGTCCGAGACACTCAAAAGAGAAAATGAGCATCTAAAACATAAACTCAACGAGTCTCAAAAACTTATTTTAAAATTTACTCAAGGTCGGAAAAACCTTGACATGCTTTTAGGCTCTCAATGTGTCTCCTTCGGAAATAAGGACGTGGTTTTAAAAAGAGAAGGAATCTAATTCCTACTTAGATGTTTTCAATAATGATTCCAGAACTATGAAGTTTAGGAAGGATGAGCACGGTCCTATTCATACGAATGAAAGGAGGACTGAGCCTGGACCAATCTATAGGAGAAAGCCTTCTCCACTGTTTATAAAAGAAAAGATTTTCAAAAGAAAGACACACGAGACTAAGTTTACTAAAAAGAAGACTAAGAATCGGACCAAACCCACATTTATTCAAATCTTGGTTCCCAAGAGTCTTCTTCCTCGAAAAGGACCACGATAAAGGGAGTTACTTGGGTTCGTTAAAGGAAGTGAGAAGGGTTAGTGTATTTCGACTTGTAGGTAACTCGAGAAAAGACAAAAGGTCATTAGTACCTAGATAGTGGATGCTCACGCCACATGTCAAGAGATTGAACACTCGTTCCGAGTGGGAAGATTACAAAGGAGGCAAAGTCACTTTTGGAGATAACAGTAAGGGCAAGATAGTTGTAATAGGCAAGATTGGAAAAGGAGACGACCTGGTCGGCCTAGTCTATCTTGTCAAGGGAGTAAAGTACAATCTACTCAGCATCTCTCAACTTTGTGATGCAACTACCGAGGAGACTAAGCTCTTAGGTAAGAGATCGGGTAATACCTACACTATTCCTCTTTCTAATCCAAGTCGAACTTATCTTGTTTAAAAGCATCTCCGTATGATGAGTCTTAGACATGGCATTGTAGACTAGGTCATGTTAACATGTATACTATCAAAAAGCATGCATCTCATGGTTTAGTCATAGGTTTGCCTAACTGTGCATTTAAGAAAGGTAAAATTTGTGAAGCATGCACAAAAGGGAAACAAGTCAAATCATCTTTCAAATCACTCAAAACTGTTTCCACATCCAAAGTGCTTTAAATGTTGCATATGGATTTATGTGGTGCAATCCTCGTAAAGAGTCTTGGAGGTAAATCATATGTGCTTGTGATTGTTGATGACTACTCACGATTTACCCGGGTTTGTTTTCTTAACCACAAAAATGAAGCTTTCAAAGAGTTCAAGCAAGCTCTGCGAGAAAATTCAAGTAGAGTCCCGGACTCGGATCGGAAGAATTCGAACCGACCATGGGAGGGAGTTCGATTACTCGGAATTTGCAGAGTTCCGCGATATGAATGGTATCTCCCATAACTTCTCAGCACCTAGAACTCCTTAATAGAACAGATTAGTGAAGAGAAAGAACAGAACTCTTGAAGAAATAGGAAGAACAATGATGATTGAACACAATTTGCCTTACTATTTATGGGCTAAGGCAACACAGACAAACTACACACTCGAACAGATGCCACATCGGACCCATTTTAAAGAAAACTCCATACAAGCTTTATAAGGGAAAGAAACCTCACATCTCATACTTCAAACCCTTCGGATGTAAGTGCTTTGTTCACAACAATGGTACGGATCACTCGACCAAGTTTGATGCTCGATCGGATGAAGGTATCTTTCTTGGTTATTCATCTCATACTAAAGCATATCGCATTTTCAATGAAAGAACTAATGAAGTGGAAGAAAAAGCATCCATGTTATTTTTGATGAGATTGATAAGGGAAAACCAAGTGAGTCAACATTCTCGGATCCGAAACTCAGTCGAGATGAAGATGATCTTGTCGAAGCCGAGCTTAGATAGAGTGAAAGAAAATTAGCTCGGAATGAGGCGGCTCGGAATATCATGGCTCCGATTGAACTAGCTCAAGAGCCAGCTCAGAATGTTGAACATCAAATAGATGAGCAAGCTCATTCGGATCGGATCGTCGAAGATCAACTAGTTCAACCCTCAAATCTAGTGAACCGGAGAACGAGTAGAGCATTCAAATATATTTCGAGCCACCCACTCGAGAACATATTGTCCGACATCAACTATGGGGTACGAACTCGTTCTTCATTGTAAAACCTATGTGGATTCACTGCATTCATATCATTAACTCGAACCCAAAAATGCAGTAGAAGCTCTAAATGAACCTAAATGGGTAGAGGCCATGCAAGAGGAACTTAATTAATTTGAAAGAAACCAAGTATGGACTCCGACCAACCGCCCTTCGACCACCCAATCATAGCAACCAAATGGGTTTTCAAGAACAAACTAGATGAGGATGGGTTGGTAGTCAGAAATAAGGCTAGACTTGTGGCTGAAGGTTACAATCAAGAAGAAGGGATTGATTGTGGGGAAACCTTTGCACCGGTTGCTAGGATGGAAGCAATTAGAATCCTGTTGACATTTGCATCAAGCATGAATATTAAGTTGTATCAAATGGATGTCAAATGTGCCTTTTTGAATGGTTTCATTCAAGAGAAAGTCTATGTTAAGCAACCCCTGGATTTCAAAACTCAAAATTTCCACATCATGCTTTCAAGTTGCAAAAGCTTTGTACGGTCTTAAACAAGCTTCTAGAGCTTGGTATGAAAGATCGAGCAAAATCTTGGTTGAAAATGAGTTCAAAAGAGGTCAGGCTGACAAAACTCTTTTCATAAAAACCAAGGGGAAAGACTTTCTTATTGTTCGATTTATATTGATGATATAATTTTTGGAGCTACTAATGAAAATCTCTGTTGAGATTTTTCCGAGTTAATGACACGAGGAATTCCAAATGAGCATTATGGGACGCTCAATTTTTTTCTTGGTCTACAAATTAAACAAGACAAAGATGGCATCTATGTCCATCAATCTAAGTATACCAAGGAATTGCTAAAGAACTACAAACTTTAAGATGCAAAACACGCAACAACACAAATGAGTAGCGAGCATGAAACCGGACTCGGACGAAAAAGGTAAAGTAGTAGATCGAAACTCTATCGAGTTATGATTGGATCTCTATTATATCTCACATCAAGTAGGCCAGACATTATGTTTTGTGTATGTCCGTGTGTAAGATTTCAAGCTACTCCAAAAGAGTCACATCTCACTGCGATGAAGAGAATTTTTAGATATCTTGCAGGAACTCCGAGTCTAGGTCTATAGTTCTTAAGAGACTCAAAATTAACCCTCACTGGATACTCAAATGATGACTATCCTGGATGCAAGGTTGATAGAAAGAGCACCTCAGGAGCATGCCGGTTTCGGGTCAATCCCTTATATCTTGACACTTAAAGAAGCGGAACTCAATTGCTCTATCAACTGCTAAAGCTGAGTACATTGCGGTTGGAGCATGTTGTGCTCGGATTCTATGGATCAAGTAACACTTGAAAGACCTTGGACTTTCATTCAAATAAATTCCAATCAAGTGTGATAATCAGAGTGCAATCAACATCACTAAGAATCCAGATCCAAGCACTCAAAGACAAAGCATATTGAGGTCGGGTATCATTTTCGAGAGACCATTCGAGAAAGGTGAAATAGAACTTGAATTCATTCCTACAAAATTTCAATTAGCTGATATCTTCACTAAGCCACTTAGTGGGGATCAATTTGGTTATATTAGGAATAAACATGGTATGATAAATGCATGATTATGTGTTCTTCTAAGTGAAATTTTCTTGCATGATTATGTGTTATGTGTTTTTTTATCTTTGTCTTAATAACAATTAGTTCGATTGACCCAGTGATACTGAGCTAGGAGTTATTATTTGTTTGTGTTTTTGAGTCACTCGAAACTTTACTAAGTCGGACTCGGTTTTTAGCAAATTGGAATTCAAACTTCGAAATCATGTCTAGATTAGTGGAGAATTTTAGAAATTTCGTTCAAAATCTCTCTATCTCTCTTTCTCTCTACCACACGCATCGATTAGTGAACTAGCTGTTGGGAGACAGACACTGGAATTCTAACCGTTGGAGAGCGAGAATAGACACACCGGTGCGAGGCTGACCGTTGGAGGTTTGGGTCGGAATGGATACCGATGGACATTCCTCTCGCTATAAATAGCACCCCTTTTCCTTCATTTTGCTACTTTACCCTCTACTAACCTAAACTCTCGCATACTCACTCTTGCAATCTAAGCTCTCAAGCATTCGCTACACACTCATTACTCTCTCTGTTTCTCTCGTCTCTTTGAGTTCACTCTCTCTCTTCTAAACAAACTTCTCAACCATGCCTAAGAGGGGTTCCGCTCCGGACTTTCTAGGTTCTACAACTAAGAAGCCTAGAACCAAGAGCAAAGATTGTCCTTCTAATCCCTCCAAAATCCTCGTCACCCAAGCATCTTACGTTGGATGACAAATTCTTTCCAGCCCACAACCTTTTAGTGGTTGAAACACATCAAAACCACCGGTGTATATAACTTTCTCTGTTTTAGTGAATTCATCTACCCGGAACTCGTTCGTTGAGTTCTATTCAAACCTTTCTTGCTCCGAAGGGATCGGTACCTCAAGAGTCCGCAACATTTTGGTTCGTATATATCTCTCTCTCTTCCATCGTCTTTTTAAAGTTTCATCTATCTTTCTCAATAGCAACCCCATCCCCTTCAACGAAGTTCCTCATGAGTTCTTCGAAAAATATGCTAAGGAAGTCTCCGAGTCACACAAGAATTTTTCTATGACGCGGAAGAAGACCGAGGCTAGACTTCTGTGTTTCTTGCTGATGAGAACCTTCTTTTCTCATCATTCCAATAAAGACAATCCAACTCAAAGATTCTCAAAGCTTTGTTTGACATTCTCGAGGGCTACGACTAGACCTTTTTCCTGCTATCATTGAGCTGATGGCCACCGTGCCAACTCGGACTAAGAAATCTACCCCTTTTCCTTTCGGATCCCTTCTTACCTTTGTCTTTAAACAATTCAAGGTTCCACTCCCTAAAACCCAAACAAAGTGTCCGAGGTTGCCATCCTTGTTGGCAAAAAGAGCTTCTTGGATACGAGTACTAGGAAACCCAACTCGGTGTCCGGGTCCACGACTCAAAGCCGAGGCAACATGCTCCACCGCCTTAGACTCGGACTCATCTCTCACTCCCTCCTCCACTGCCGGTGCTTCTACCTCAGGTCCTCCTCTCCAAGCAGCTACTACTTTGTCTGCGATAGACAAGCTCACTTACGTGTCCACGGAATTTATGGAAACTCTCCGCTCCTTCAAGATTGTTTTTAGAACATGACCATCAACCAAAAACGGCTCAATCACGGATTCGAGAGCAACAAGATGTGCTCCTTGAAATGAAGAATTTGGTTAGGGAGCAGCGGGAGATGCTTGAACTTCTCGAGAAAGGCGCACCAAAGCTGCTCAAGACCCAGCACGGCTCGGATATGTCCGAAGAGTCCTCAAGCCACACCAAGTCTCCGTCCGGAGAGGCAATCGAAGAAGAAGAGCAGGTTGCGGTCGAGCGGCTCCTTCGAGGTAAAGGAGGAAGAAGAGAAGGAAGAAGAGAAAGAGAAAGAAGGAGAGAAGAAGGAAGAAGCCGAGGGACAAGGTGCTCCTGTTCCTTAACCATAATCGATAAGCTTAGACAGCGAGTCTATGTGAGTCAAAAGACCCTGCGGATATTGGACGAGTCCACAGCCGTCAAGCCGGACGACGCACCCCCTAAGTGGCGTTTCAAGAGGATAAGCCTGCGGACGAGCTCGTTACGGTTCGGCCACTCGGAGCTGAGCCACTTCCAGAGATACTAGTGTTGTCGCCACCCAAATCTTCAACATCATCCTAAGCATACCAGACGCAGGCGCACTGCACGTTCATCCGCCTCAACTCATACCGCCCTAACTCCACCATCTTAATTTCATTTTCTCTTGTTTTGTTTTTTTTTTTCCAGACATCAAATTGTATCAACTTGATACATTCTTCCATATATTTTGTTTTTGCTTGAAAGGCAAGGAGGAGAATACTAGAAAATTTGTTGTGTTGTTTAGGGGAGTTTTCTCACCCTCTCTTTTTTTTTAGTATTTTTGGTGTTTTTCTCGTATATATATGAATGAAGTTTTATTTTTGAGCATACTGATTTGTGAGTTCACTCTTTTTGAGTTTGAATTTCTCATTTAGTTTTGCTCCGATATATCGACTCGTTTCTATATCCGGCTTTGATATAATCACTTGGGGATTCTTAGCTGTATGGGTTATCTACGAAATATCCTAAGTACAAATCACTTCACTCATTACTCTATATTATGAGATGTTCCACTGAGTAAGAATGAAAACTCGGGGTTATTTTAGTAACAAAGTTTCTATCTAAGTATTGAATGCCTTTCATCGAAAAGGATGAGATTGAAGACTCAAACTCTAAAAATAGATCATTCTGAGTACTACCAAGGACTCAGGTACAAACCTCATCCCTCCAAAGTTTTGATTACAAGTCATTCGAGTGTTATAGAAACTACCGCATATGTTTTCATATTATTCTGATCGACTCATAACATACATACTTGCTTATCTTCTCACAAAGATGTTTCTCGATCACTCGGATATCACTTAGATTTATCGCATGTTCAAATAACCTCTCTAACACTTCTTATCCGAGTTCCGATTGCATATTCTAAAGTAAAACGAAATACAATGATAATTCATCTTTCTAAGTCAGCATGATTGATTGAGAATTATTTGTCTAGATCAAGTACTTATACTCTAATGTTTTTACACATATAACTTGATCATTCTTAAGACTCGACTCGAAGGAATTTTAGTATAATGAATATTAGACTCGGAAAATTTCACTCTTCTAGGCCTAAGATAATTAGGCATTTAATTATCTTAATTAAACTATTATCTCGTGCCTAATGTTGGATCAAAGTATTTTATACTTTGAGAACCAAACTTGTTTACTTTTGTAGGTTATCTAAATGAGGTTATCTCATTTTTGAATTACAAAAGTAACCAACTTGAAGCTGTCAATCACCAGGCAGACAAGGTTTTTCAACTTCGAACAAGGCTCGGATGCTATGTCGGGGTTGTCTGTTTCCAAAACTGGAAAACTTCAATGCTAAGCTCAACGGTGTTTCCACCCTAGTTTTCAAACAACGCCAGTTGATTGGGGCACCCTTAGGTGTCAAGAGCCATTGAACAACGTTCACATCTCAACGGATCTTTTCGAGTGACTCGGAAGAACCGTTACAACGGTTACAAAGGACTTATGTTTAGAAATTAGTCACAATGGGTAATCCGCTTAGTCATCTATAAATAGAAGCCAACTATCAAGACTATAAGATTGCTTGGAATTATTGTTGAACACATTACTTAAGCAAAAGTCATTGTGTTCATATTCAATCTTCTATTTACAACTCCCAACTTGTAATTCATACTTTACGTGTTATAAAGTCTTATAATCGAGTCACATACTCTTTCTTACTTTCCGAGTAAGGTCCCTTGACTGAGCTGTAAGGGTTAACTCAGCTAAGTTGTCCCTAGCTATAAAGGTTACCTCGGTTAGGAAGTACTAGATCGGATAAGGGAATTTCGAGTCTAGGAAAACACTCGTAAGGAATTGTTTAAGGGAGCAATTCTGGTTGAGTTTGTTTGCTTTATTTTGTGGACTCAAAATAGTGGATTTGACTTGGGGCTTGGATTAGAAGTGTCCGTGGTTTTCTCGCCCAGGATGGTTTCCACATATTTATGAGTTTACACTTTTTGAGTCCAATATAGACTCGGATTGTCTTGATTGTTCTTTTCAAGCTTAAATCTTCCAAGTTTTTTAAAATTTCCTCATCACCCTATTCACCCCTCCTCTAGGGTGACTATGACTCTCCGAGAGCAAACCTTTAGAATGAGCCAACTCGGAATCTCGGGACGTAGAATTAACAAACTCAAGAGCCAGCTCGGAATGTTGAAGAATAAGCCAATGCTAAAGCTCGAGCAAGAGCAACCAAGCGAAGATCGGTCTATTCAACCAACAAACTTGGTAAATCGGAGGACATGTAGAGCTTTCAAATATGCATGCGAGTCACCCACCGAAAACATACTTTCCGATATCAACATTGGGGCAAGAACTCATTCTTGTTTACAAAATCTATGTGCATTTTCAGCATTCATATTATTAATCGAACCTAAAAATGCACTAGAAGCCTTAATCGAATCGAGAATGGGTAGAGGCCATGCAAGAAGAGCTAAATCAATTTCAATGAAACCAAGTCCGGACTCCGACCAAATGACCTTCGACCACCCGAGTAATAAGGACCAAATGGGTTTTTCAGAACTAACTCGATGAGGAAGAGTTGGTCGTTAGAAATAAGGCTAGATTAGTTACTCGGGGTATAACCAAGAATAGAGAATTTATTATGGGAAACCTTTACACTGTTGCTAGGAACGAGGCAATCGGAATTCTCTTAGCATTTGCATCTAGGATGAACATCATCAAATGGATGTCAAATGTACATTTCTTAATGGTTATATTCAAGAAGAGGTTTATGTTGAGCAACCCCTGGATTTGAAAACTCAGAATTTCCAAATCATGTTTTCAAGTTACAAAGGCTTTATATAGTCTTTAAAAAGCTCCTAGAGCTTGGTATGAAAGACTAAGCGGTTTCTTGGTTGAAAATGATTTCAAAAGAGGTCAGATTGACAAAAGTGTATTCACAAAAAACAAGGGGAATGATTTTCTTATCATTCGGATCTATGTTGAGGATATTATTTTTGGAGCTACTAATGAAACTCTATGCCAAGAGTTTTCACGAGTTAACGAGACAAGAGTTCCAAATGGGCATGATGGGAGAACTCAATTTCTTCCTTGGACTGCAAATCAAGTCAGAAAAGGATGGAATCTATGTCCATCAATCTAAGTACACCAAGGAGTTATGAAACAAATGCAATCTACACAATGTGAAGTATACAACAACACCTATGGGTAGCGAGTTTGAAACTAGACTCATATGAGAAAGGTAAAGATGTAGATCGAAACTCTACAGCGGTATGATTGGATATCTACTTTATCTCACATCTAGTAGGCCAGATATCATGTTTAGTGTTTGCCTTTGTGAAAGATTTCAAGCCAATCCTAAGGAATCACATCTCACTGCGATGAAGAGAATGTTTAAATATCTTACGAGGACTCGGAATCTTGGTCTATGGCTTTTAAAGGACTCAAAACTGACTCTCATTGGATACAAGGTTGATTGAAATAGCACATTAGGAGCATACCAATATCTAGGTCAATCAATCATCTCCTGGCAATCAAAGAAGCAAACCTCGGTTACTCCATCAATCTGTTAAGGCTAAGTACATTGCGGGTTGCGCATACTGTGCTCAGATTCTCTGGATCAAGCAACACTTGAAGGATCTTAGATTATCATTCACATCTATTCCAATCAAGTGTGACAACCAAAGTGCAATTAGCATCACTAAGAATCCAGTTCGAGCACTCAAAGACAAAGCACATTGAGGTCGGGTGTCATTTTCGAGAGACAATTTTGAGAAAGGTGATATCGAACTTGAGTTTATTCCTACAAAATTTCGGTTAGCTGATATTTTTAGTAAGCCTCCGAGTGTAGATCGGTTGTGCCTTATTAAGAATGAGCTTGGCATGTTAAATGCTTGATTATCCGAGTTATTGCACGAGTTATTCAATTATGATTAATTGTTATATGCGTTGAGTTAACAAATGGCTTATTAAGAATGAGCTTGGCATGTTAAATATAGTTGACTAAGAATGAGACTGAGCTATGAGTTATAAATTTTTTGAGTGTTTTCCGAGTCACATAAACACCTTACTAAGTCGGACTCAAATTTTTAGCAAAATGGACATCAAAAGTTTGGGATCATCTCTAGATAAATGGAGAATCTCATAAATGTTTTCAAAAACTCTTTCTTCTCTCTCTCTCTTTCTCTCTCGTATAACGCGAACAGTCAGCGAGAACTAGCCGTTGGAAGAAAGTCATTAGAGAAACTAGCCAATATGCACGCTCGAGACTCGATGGTCTAATAACCGTTGCTTGGTAACCGAGTCGAAAGTCGGTTGGAAGCCCTTTTCTCGCTATAAATAGCATCGCTTCACTTTCTTCCTTCTACTTTACCTACTTATTGCTTACTCTCTCGCTCTCTTTGTTCTCAAAGATCATTTACTCTCGCACCCACTCTCTCTCTTTGATTCTCGATCTTCTATGTTCTCTACTCTTTCTCTTGTTTCTCTAAAACACTCTCTACTCGCTAAGTATGCCTATGAGAGGATATGTTGTGGAAGAAGGTTCGGCCAGCAAGAAGGCCATAACAAAGTCCACTTGAACCGAGGCTACACAAGCCAAAGGCAAAGAGCCCGCCTCAAAAGACCCAAAGCATAATGTCGCGTAACACTTCATTCCGGACGACAAATTCTTCCCAAAAACATCCTTCTCTTGATTAAGACACATCCTCAAAACTAGTGTATACACCTATCTTTGTTTCGTGAGTATATCTACCCGGACCTAGTGTCTAAGTTCTATGCTAACATGGCAGCAAGCAATAATATTATCACTTCGTTGTTTAGGGTAAGACTGTTCGAATCAATCTTACCTTTACAAACTTTTCATTAAAGTCCCTCTTTCTCAACTCCAATCCAATTCCATTCAATGAAGTCATTGATAAGTTCTTTGCCAAATACGCTAAAAACCTCAAACATCCATAAAGAATTTTTTGTGACTCAAATGACCTCGGAAGCTAGCCTTCTATGTTTTATTCTAATGAGGACATTCTTCTCTTTTTACCCGTCTAAAAAGAACCCCAACTCCAAAGTTCGAACGTTCTTATGACATTCTCAAGGGCTACAAAGTAGACCTCTTTCCATTTATCTTGGAGTAGATAGCATGTGTTCCTTCTAACACTAAGAAGACTCCATATCCTTTCGGAGCTCTTCACACTACTATTTTCACTCGGTTTGGGGTCCCTCTACCTTCGACCCTCACTCTTTCTTGGAGCCCGCCGTTTGTCTTGGCAAGAGTAAGCTCATTAGTCTTGGATACTAGGAAGTCGAGCTTGGTGTCTAGGTTTACTCGTTTAAGTTACCACCTCCTCTTCCTCCTTAGACGCAGACAACTCCAGAGGTCCTACTTCTCACTACTAGACCTTTTACTTCTCTGGCTGCCCCTCTGTCGAGCTTCTTAAGAAGGTGGCCAACAAACTTGCTTTTTAGCTTAAAAGTTGAAATCAACTCTAAGCTCCTTTCAATCATTCATCCCTACTCGACTCGATGCAAAGCGAGGCTAAGACTCAACTCAAGCGAGTCAAGATCTGATTATTGAGCTCAAGCGGATGATCAAGCAACAACGCAATCAAATTCAGCACCTCCAAGAGAGAAGATCAAAGGCAGCCAAGGACTTAGAATCCTTTGAAGAATTCGAGGAGTCCTCCAGCTCTTCCGAGCCTGAATCGGAAGATGCCGAAGAAGTAGTAGAGGAAGGAGAAGGAGAGGTTGAAGGAGGAGAAGAAGGAGAAAAGGTGGATGCAGCTATTAAACCCGAGGACCAGCGCAACAAAGAACTCGAGATGATCTCTTCGATCACACTCGAGTGCCAAGGATCACTATACTATCTTTTGAGCCAAGGATATCTATTCATCGGAGAGGATTAGCACTCCGAGTGTGATCGGAAGAGATCACAATCATTAAGTTCAAACTCTAACCATCTTTATAGCATATGTGAAGTTTTCGTATTGTCTACTTGATGGTTCCCCAGGAACACAAGCCTTACCTTGCGGTGTTCAATTGACCGATCGAGACTTGTACTTGACTTTATATACCCATTTGACATCCAAGCATTTTTTTTTTTTTTGGAGGTAAACTGGTGATGATTCCATATACCATTGTTTTCTAGAGTTGTAATTTCCTTTTTATACATCATGCCAATGCTCATGGGTTATAATTTAGAGAAGGTTTATGGCTCCTAAATGGTGAAGGAGCTACAAGCAACTGCCTATATCAAGATGAAAATTATTACAGTCCACGAAGTGTGTTAAATGATAGGGAGGTACCTGGAGGATGTCATGGTTTGGGTGGTTGTGAAAATGGACACTTAGTACAAACGATGTTAGTGACAAAATCCCGAAGTCATACAAATGCTTCCTTGCATAATTGCCCTCTTCGCAAATTCTCTTCATGCTCATCGGTTCTTCTTGGGATAGTCGTTCAAGCCGGTTCTTATGACACAATGGTGTCACTCACCATAGCTGCATCAAATTCGTTAAACTCCTCAACATCACAATTAACACCGCCTTACCCCATCATTTGCTAGGTCATTGAAGGCAACAATGGTATTAGCTCAATTTATCGTTGACGGTTCCAATAAAGGGAACAAGTCCTCATTAAAAACATGCTTGAGAGAAAAATATTTCTTGGTTTCCAAGTTATGATTTCAAATCATTTTGGCCATGTGGGTAACCTATAAAGATACACTTACAAATTTTTCTTGCAAACTTCTCGTCCCCTTCCTTGATTATGATCATAACACAAAGAACCAAGTATCCTAATATGATTAGGTAAAGGAGATATTTTATACACCATCTCGTAAGGCATTTGACCATTTGAAATCATCAAGGGGTACAATTAATATAGTGTTATTAAGACACATTCCCCCAAAAACAAGTAATGGGAAGCCTACCTTGAAATCGAAAAGCTCTAGCTACCTCCAAAGTATACCGATTTTTCCACTCAACTTTCCATTCTGTTGTAGTGTTAGGGTACAATAAGTTTGAAACATAATACTATTGTCATAAAAATATTATTTTAAATAGGTAAATTAAAATCTATTATCCCACAACTCCTCTTACTTCTCCATGTAAACTCATATCCGAGTGTATCCTAGGTCCATAAGTTCACCAACTAGAAAGCATTGTACATAACATATGAATTACTGATTGATTTTTAGGTGAACCACCTTTATTCTCAAGATTATAAAAGATCTCATCGAAATCCCTATCTAATGCCCAAGGTAGTGAAGATGTGCCTTAAGGTCCACAATCGGTTTACAAGTCTTCGGTTTGTTCTCCACTTCTAGCCAAATATACACGCCCGTGAAATGCCATTTAATACCCTCCATATCTAATCTAACTTCCACATCTATGTGATTTACTGATTGAAATAAAAGTTTTACATCTACTGATTTATCTCACAATAATGCTAATCCACCCGACCTACCATAAGCATCCACATACAAACCATAAATCTCTGTTCGGTGAGGACAAGATATGATCATTTAATTTCTTCATTTCCATCATACTCGGTTTGGTTCTTCAATAAGAAAACCATTTTGGGCTTGACTTTCAATAGAATATTATGGATGTCTCTATGTGCCGGAGGGTTGCCCGACCCCTCTCAGCACTTTAACCATATAATGCTCATTACCCTTGGCGGGGTTGCCCCGCAACCTCTGCCTCGCTTAAGCTTCTTTAAGTCGAGTCCTACCTTCTCCTACCATGGCTCTAACCTAACATTCTCGTAGCCCCTTTCCCATGTTCCTAGTGTTTCCGCTTGAAAATTTCTAACCCTGGATTATGTGATGAACTTTCCCCATTTTTATAACCTTTCTCAGCACCACATACCTTCACATCCTCATCGTATCGACGCTCTGGTCCTTCGATGCTCCCTTTAGACCCACCACGGGAAGGGGCAAAGAGTTTCCTCTCCTCAACACTTTCAGCATCATAATTACGCCTCCGATTCTTCTTTTTTTTTTTTTTTAGAAAAACGAAATTATATTTGATATTTATGAAAAGAGTTTGTAGACATCTTTGCATACATAAATATTCGCATGGTATAAGAAGTTGTAAGGAGATGTAAGAAGTTGTAAGGAGTTATAAGAAGTTGTACGAAACTGTAAGGAAAGTTGTAAGGAGTTGTAAGGTTCTAAACTAAAGCTAAATGGACTAGGGCCCTAGTGCGTGATGTGCAATTGTACACTTTAGGCTTATATAACCGACTCAATCCACTTGCCTAGTACTTAATTTTACTTCATTTGGGGAGCAAGTTTTGTCGAGTAGCAACTATTGCCTCAAAAGGTAGCACCCATTAGTACATGCCTAAAAGGGTTCTTGTCATTGTTGACTTTATTCTTCTTTTTGTTTTTATTTTCTTTTTCTTTTTTTCAATGCAAAATAGGACATGAAGTTTATTTTTGTACAAAAGACAAGTGGGTGAATCAATTAATAACAACCTCAAATCTAAAAGTAAATGGCTTTTATAAAGGTAGGTGTTATGATTTCAAATTCTCATGGTATGCCAAGATTATAAAATTGATGTTAAAATTGTCATATTAAGAGGTGAGTGTCATCCTGTATATTTCTTTTTTACAAGCTAATAACTATGTCACAATGGTTCAAAAATCCATCAAATATATATAATATCTCCAAAATAAAATAAAATCTTTTTCAATTTGATAATGTCCTTATTGGAAGTGAAAACAAGCTCAAAGAAAAATAAAACTAAAAAGAAAGAATATTTACAAAATAAAAAGAAGACTCAAAAACAAATAAAGAAAAGGGCATGATTCAAAGAAAAAGAAAATAAAGCATCAAATATGTACAAAAAGAAAGCAAAATAAAGAAGAAGGGAAAGAAATTTCTATTAAAGCGGGTTGAGTGCTAGATGCACCCGAACTATCCCCTCAAGCACATTACTTGTTCATATGTTGGCTCGCAAAAGTATCGGACACTCCTCATCTTTTGTGCTTAGTAGCTCCAAAAACTATTTCAGTCTTTGGCCATTTAGTTTGAACTTAGCTCCACTTTTAATCTCTAGCCATTTACTTTGAACTTAGCACCACTTTGAAGATCCTGTATTTTGACTACACTATAGGGAAAAGCATGAGTAATAAGAAGTGGACCCATCCAACAGGACCTTAATTTCCCTGGAAAAATATGGAGTCTAGAGTCGAATTATAGCACTTTCATGCTCGAAAAAACTCTTTTCTAAAAATGCGTTTGTCATGATACAAATTTACTCTATCCTTAGAAGATCTAGTAGTCTTGTATGGCTCGGTTATAATTTCTTCTAACTCACTTATTGCAATTTCCTCCGTTTCGTGGCCTCGGTCAAGTCATAATTAAGCAATTTGATATCCCAACAAGCTTTATGTTCAATCTCAACAGGAAGATGACATGACTTACCATAGGCAACCCTATAAGATGACATACCTGAAGGGGTTTTAAAACCTGTCCTATATGCCCATAAGGCATCTACAATTTTGTCGGCTCAATCCTTTTAATTTTTATTCAATGTTTTTTCAAGGATGCGCTTAATCTCCCTATTGAACACCTCTACCTGGTCACTAGTTTGGGGATGATAAGAGGTTCCAAGTCTATGGATAACAGAATACCATCTCAACAATACATCAAAAGACCTATTATCAAAGTGGGTACCGTGGCTATTAATGATAGCTCGGAGTATACCAAATCGAGAAAAATGTTCTCCCTAAGGAATTTCACAACCACTTTAGCCTCATTGATTCTAGTAGGGATAACCTCTACCCACATAGAAACATAATCTACTGCCAACAAAATATACTTATTCTTAAAAGAGCATGGAAACGGTCCCATATGAAGACTTCATATAACTCTCTATCTCTCTATGGTTTTGAATTCAAGTCATTCTCACTCTTTAAGAAGCACATTTTTAAGTTTTCAATATCTGTCTCACCTACTCGGAAAACATTTCTTGAGTAAAACCACAACACTTAGTTTCGACCCACTCGGATATAACTCGGACAATTGTCATGAGTAAATTGAAGGTTTGCTCATGAAGAGTCTAAGTCACCCTAGAGGGGGTGAATAGGGTGATGAAGAAACTAAACAATTTTTGCAACAATTCAGCTCAACAACAAATTATGAGTCTAGATTGGACACGGAAAAGTGTTAACACAGATTGACATGAAAACCTTCGTGGGGCAAAAAACCATGGACAGTGCTAATCCAAGCACAAAGTCAAATCCACTATTTTGAATCCACAAAATACAGAGGACTAACTCAACCAGAATTGCTCCCTTAAACAACTCCTTACAATATTTTCCTACACTCGAAATTACCTTATCTAATCTAATAATTCCTAAGTGAGTTAACCTTTACAATTAGGAACAATTGAGCTGAGTTAACCCTTACAGCTCGGTCAAGGGACCTTACATAGAAAGTAAGAAGAGAATGTAACTGATTACAAGACTTTCTTTACAACTCGGAAAATATTAGATACGGACTTGGAGTTGTAAATAGAAGATTGAGTAAGAATAATAAATTTAGTTCCAACAATGTGTTCAACAATCTATTCAATAATCTTCTAGTCTTGTGAAGTGGCGTTTATTTATAGCCGACCCAGGCATAATGACGTTTGAGTCTTGGTACTCGACATAAATCTTCACCAGCCATTGCAATGGCTCTACTGAGTCACTCGAAAAGATCCGTTGGGATATGAACGTTGTGCAACGGCTCTTGGCTCCAAAAGATGGTCCAATCTCTTCATGGTGACTGAAAGTTATGGTGGAAACAACCATTAAACCTAGAGTTAGAGTTTTCTAGTTTTTGAAATAAACAACCCCGACAAGGTGTCTAAGCCATGTCAAGAAGTAGCTAAAACTTATCTCGTTGGTGATTAATGGCTAGAACTCGGTTGCTTTTGTAATTCAAAAAATAAGTTAGCCTCGTTTGAATAACGTACAAAAACAAACCACATTGGTTCTCAAAGTATAAAATACTTTAGCTCAAGATTAGGCACATATATTAATTAAAATAAAATAATTAAATGCTTAATTATCTTTGGCCTAAAAGAGTATTATTTTCTTCATCGAATGTTCAATATACTCAAATTCCATTTGAGTCAATCCTAAGGATGATCAAGTAGAGACAGTAAAATATTAGAGTAAAACAACTTGATCTAGTGAAATAATTCTCAAGGAAATAAATTGACATAGAATAAGGAATTAACGCTATAATTCTCCTTGGGTTGAGATACACGATCGAGTGCTCGGAATAAGAGTGTTAGAGAAATTATTTGAGCATGCGATAGTTCCGAGTGATTTTTGAGTGAGTCGAAACACTATTGTAGGAGATATGCAATGAGGTGCTTTTTGAGTCGGTGAGAACATAATGAAAACTTATACAGGAGTTTCTATAGTGCTCGGAATGACTTGAAACCAAAAGTTACGAGAGATAAGATTTATACCGAGCCTTTATGTAATACTCGGAATGACATAGATTTAAAAATTGAGTCTTCAATCTCCCTCTTTTTGGTGAAAGGCATTCTATACTTAAGATACAAACTTGTTAGTGCGAAACATGAGTTTTCATTTTCAATGATTAGAACATATTAGAGCAACGAGTGATGGATGAGAGGAATTCCATATTTATAAAATGCATTTCAAATTATATCATCACTCATAGTAGTTATGTGGATAATAAATCAGAGAAAAGAAATGAAAAGATTCTATCGAGTAGAAAAGTAGAAAGAAACATATAACCTAGACACAAGTCTGTTCGAAAAAATAAAAACTTCATTCATTGCTTGAAAGAGGGTGAGATCCCCTAAACACAACCTGAAGTTTTCTATATTCTCTCCCCTAGCATTTCATCAAAAAGGAGGGAAGAAAATAGCAAATGAGTACAATTGATATTGGAAAAAAAAAGGTTAAGATGAGGGCGTGCTATCGAGAGGAGGAGGGACGAGCGGTGCGCTCGAGCTAATAAGCTTGGGAGGAGGTGGATGATCACGGCGGCGGTAGCACGGGGATGTGTGGAAGTTGCTCCGTCCTGGTTCTTTGAGTTAGGGGCATATCTTCCTCGGGCTCATCCTCCTAAAAGACAGCAGAGGATGGTGCTTCGACCTAGTAACTTTGGACTAACCAGTGTCCCCAGCTTCTTTTGACCCACTCGGATCGTGATCCGAGGAGATCGGTTCTTGTTCGGGACCTGCTGCACCTTGGCCCTTTAGGTGGGGCAACCTCTTCTTTTCTTTCTCCTCTTTTTCTCCTCTTCCTTCTCCTCTTCAGGCTAAGCTCCTTCTTCTTCAGCTGCTAATTTAGCTTCTTCTTCTACCTCAACAGAGGTAGACTTGGCTGAGTTGGAGGATGCCTCGAAGTATCTAAAGTTTCGAGTCTTAAGCGGTCTTGGACTCGCATTCTTCGAGAATGGCCTTGAAGTCCATCATCGGATGCTTGGTTTTCCTGGATCCGAGACTGCCCGGTCTTACGGTTGATAACTAGGCCTTGAAGGACATTTTTGAGAGAGCGGAGAGTGTCTCAAAGTTCTTCGGACACAAAAGAAATTTTTCGACCAACACGGTAAATATAGCGAGTAGAGGCTGTAGGAGGTGGTAGAGAAGTAGAGGGACCAGTAGAGGGAGGTAGAAGTGTTCGAAGAGTCCGAGTCCGAGTGGGAGGGGTGAAGGAGGTTTCAACTCGGACCCATGAACCTAAACACCAGCTGGACTTCCTAGTACCAGTAGCCAAGAAACCCTTTTCTACCAATCACAATGGCAGCCTCGAAACAACATTTAGATCGAGAGGAGGGGAACTTTATATTGTTTAAAAGTAATAATCAAAAGGGATCCGAAGGGGAATGAAGTAGATTTCTTTGATTGAGGTGGCACGAAGCCATCCGCTCAATGATAGAGGGCAAGAGGTCTACGTCGTAGCCCTCTAAGATATTGAATAAAGCTTTGAGAATCTTTTAGTTAGGATTCTCTTTGCTTGGAATGATAAGAGAAGAAGGTCCTCAAGAAAATGAAACAGAGTAATCTTGCCTTAGTCTTAATCCGAGTCACTGAGAAATTCTTCCGTGACTCAAAAACATCCTTGGCATAGTTCTCGAAGAATTCATCAGCAATCTCCAAAAATGGTATGGGATTGCGAGTTAAGAAAAAGAGAAGAGACTTTGAAAAGTTTATGAAGAAGAGTGAGGTTGACACGAACAAAAAACTACGCTAAGGTACCTCGAGTTCTTGTTAAACTATTTTTTAGACCCAAAGCTCGAGAAATGATTCTAAGTCCCCCTAAATTATGTGTAAACTATATTTAAGGCCCAATTTTGGCCCGGAGATGTAAAATGTCTATAATACCCCTCATTTCTCTCCTTCTTCCCTCTCTCATCCCCTACTCGCTCTCTCTCTCTCTCCCTTTCTCTCTCTGTTGTGCCTCACTTGCCTGTCACTCTCTCGGTTCATCTTCTCTGCTTCTTCCGCCCTCTCTCGTCCCCTGCTATATGTTTAATTTGACACCTAGAATACATATTCATCATCACATTGCTCAAGTGAATCAAACCGCCACATAGCAACCTCGGTTTAAAAGCAAAGCCATGAATCTGCTTGCCTTCTCTTACATCTCTCAATGCTCCCAATAAGGGAGTCAAATTAAACTCATTCCATACCGAATACTTGATGTGCAGGCCATGAGTGAGCTGTCCAAAGTGAATGGAGTTGGGTATGAAAAGGAGTTTTATCTCATGGAGGAACTTGAAGAAGTAACCAAAGTGGTAGATGACAGAGACCATCTAATGTTGAAGGGTGCCTTATCTATGAGGTTGTATCTAGACTGTGTGAAGTGACCACAATGAGAGCTTGAAGAGGAGCACAAGGAGAGTTTGATCATGGTAGATTTGAACCCCATTCTTGCCCCTCCACTTAAACCTCCACTTAGCATGATTAATGCATGATTATGTGCTTTTCTAAGTGAAACTACTTTGCATGATTGTGTTGAATGTTTCTTTTACGTGCTTTAATAACTATTAGTTCAGTTGACCCGGTGATACTGAGCTGTGAGTTATTGCTTTCCTATAGTTTCCGAGTCACTCGAAACTTTACTATGTCAAACTCGGTTTTGAGAAAGATGGACATCAAACTTCGAAATCATCTCTAGATTAGTGGAGAATTTCAAAATTTTCTTTTCAAATTTCTCTTTTCTCTCTCTCTCGCGTGTATCAACTAGAGAATTAGCCGTTGGTTAACAAACACTGGAATTCTAACCGTTGGAGAGCAAAACAGTCATACTGTCTAAGGCGATCGTTGGAGAGTTGGGTCGAACGAATAGCGAAGGATAATTCTTTCGCTATAAATAACATCCATTCTCCTTCATTTTGCTACTTGACTCTTTACTCACACTCTCTCTCGTATACGACCTCACAAGCAAGTTCAGTGTTTTCGAAGAGCAAACCTTCTCTATCTCAAGTAAAGCAAGAAATCATCTCAAGTAAGCACCGAAAGCTCTCAGCTCTATCTCTCTGCTCGCTTATTTTCTTTTTACACACTCTCTCTCTCTCTCTCTTGAGCCGTCTTCTCTCGCTCTTTCTCTCAAAGCTCATCTCCTCTCTTCTCAAAAACTTCACAACCATGCCTAAAAGAAGTTCTCACCCGGACTTTCTTGGTTCTGCAACCAAGAAACCGAGAACCAAAAGCCAAGAGGGTCCTTCCAACCCTTCTAAAATCCTTGTCACCGAACGCCTGACGTTGGATGACAAATTATTCCTAACCACAAAATTTTCGTGGTTGAACCATATCAAAACCATAAGGGTTTACAACTTCCTCTGTTTCGGTGAGTTTATTTACCCAGACCTCATTTCTAATTTCCATTCAAATCTTTATAAATCGAGGGGATCCTCACCTCCATAGTTCAACATATCGTTGTTCGAATCAATGTCTCTTTCCTCCACCACTTATTCAAAGTATCTTCTCTTTTCCTCAACAATAACCTTATTCCTTTCAATGAGGTTGTTGATGAATTCTTCGAGAAGTACGCAAAAGAAATCCCTAAGTCACGCAAAAACTTTTCGGTGACTTAGATGAAATCCGAGCTCGTCTTCTTTGTTTCCTGCGATAAGAAACTTTTTCTCTCGAGCATTCGAGCAAAGAGAATCCGAACTCCGGGATTCTCAAAGCTCTCTTTGACATTCTAGAGGGCTACAAAGTAGATCACTTCCCAGCTATCATTGAGCGGATGGCCTTTATGCCAGCTCATCAAAGAAATCCACCCCTCTTCCTTTTGGGGCTCTTCTTACCTTCATTTTCAAATAGTTCAAGGTCCCGCTCCCTCGGATCCTAACACATGTTTCGAGGCTACCATAGTAGTTGGCGAGAAAAGAGCTTCTTGGCTATGGATACCAGGAGACCCAACCCGGTGTCTAGGTCTATAGTTCGAACCGAGGCAACCTTCTCCTCCGCCGCGGACTCGGACTCGAGACTCCACTCTCTCCTCCTCCTCCACCTGGCGGTGCCTCCACCTTAGGCCCTCCACTTCAAGCCACTCTCGCTTTTTCTACTGTCATGATAGACAAGCTCTCCTCGGTGTCCTCGAAGTCAAGGACACAATTCGGTCATTCAAGACCGTCCTTCGGTCTATGACCATAAACCAAAAGACTGTCCAATCTCAAATCCGAGAGCGAGCAAGACGTGCTACTTGAGATGAAGACACTAGTAAAGGAGCAGCAAGAGTTAATTGAGCTCCTCTAAGAAAGGCGCTCCAAAGTAGCTCGGGACCCGGTTAACTCGGACACATCCGAAGAGTCCTCGAGCCCTACCAAATCTCCTTCGGAGAGGTAGAACAAGAAGAAGAGGAGGCTGTAGCTGAGGCAGCTCCTTCGAGGAGAAGAAAGAGGGGGAGAATGAAGAACAAGAGATAGAGGAAGAAGGAGCAGAAAATGAAGAAGGCGAGGGACAAGGTGCTCCAGCCCTTCAACCGAACCGATTAGCTCAAACGAGTAGTCCGACCGAGTCGAAGACCCTACCGACAAAGGTCGGTCGGCAATAGTCAAGCCTCGAACAAGCACCTTCCTCCGTCGAGTTCCAAGAGGATGAACCTCTAGACGACCTTGTTCCGGGTCGGCCACTCGAGCCGAGCCCATCCCGGAATCGCCGGTGTTGCCCCGCAAAGATCTTCAACATCTTCACGCTCCTACTAGCGCAAGCGCACGGCACGTTCATCCTCTTCAACCCACGCAGCTCCCACTCCACCCTCTTAGTTATTTATTTTTTTCTTTTTCTGTTTTTTTTTTTTTTTGGTCCGGACACACAAATTTTACCGCTTGATACATTCTTCCTCTTTTGGTTTTTGCTGAAAGGCAAGGGGAGAATATTTAGAAAATTTGTTGTGTTGTTGAGAGGAGTTCTCTCACCCTTTTTGTATATATTTTCTAAGTTTATATGAATGAAGTTTCGATTTCGTGCTTATTTACTTGCTAAGTTTAACTTCTTTCTATGTTTCAATTTCTTAGTGTATCTTGATATGATATATCCACTCATTTATTTATCTCTACTCCGATATAAGCAATATTCTAAGTCTGCAAAACTTCATTGTTTTCCATGCGATATTTCATTCTTTGCTTTGATGAAACATAAGTATAATAGCTCGAAATAATCTAAGTTTGTGATTCTATCTCTAAACTCGATATATACTCTTTGAGAAAGAATGAAAAATCGGGATTGTTTAACTAACAAAGTTTCTATTTGAGTATGGAATACCTTTCATCAAAAGGGGATATTGAAGACCGAGATTCTACATGTATATCATTCTAAGTACTATCAAGGAATCAAGTACCAACTTCATCCCTTCTAAGTTTTGATTGCAAGTCATTTTGAGTATTATAAAAACTATTACGAGTGTTACAAAATGTTTTCATCCGATTCTAACTAACTCGGAAAGCACACTCGTGTTCATCAATTCACTCGACGGTTCTAAGTCACTTAGACATCACTCGGATTTACCGCATGATCAAACATTCACTAGAACTCTTTGAAACTAAGTTCTTACTTCATATTCTAAGTTAAAGTGAATTACATCGTTAATTTATCTTTCTAAGTCACCATGTTTTGTTTGAAGTATATTTGTCTAGATCAAGTACTCTTACTCGATATTCTCTGTCTAACTTGACCTTTCTCTAGACTGACTCAGATGGACTTTGAGTATAATGAATATTAGACTCAGAAAATTCCACTCTTTTAGGACTCGGATAGTTACGCTCTTAATTATCTTAATTAAATTATTATTTGTGCCTAATCTTGAAGGAAAGTATTTTATACTTTGAGAACCAAAATTGGTTTACTTTTAGAACCAAAATTGGTTTACTTTTGTAGGTTATCTAAATGAGGTTATCCTACTTTTGAATTACAAAAGTAACTGGCTTCAAGATATCAAATCGCCACCAGACAAGGCTTTTTTACTTCGACCAAGGTCCGGACACTATGTCGAGGTTGTATGTTTCCAAAATTGGAAATCTTCAACGCTAAGCTCAACGGTGGTTTCCACCCTACTTTTCAGATACCACCAGTGGACTAGGACGTCCTAAGGAGTTAAGAGCCATAACACAACATTTGCATCTCAACGAGTCTTTTCCGAGCGACTCGGAAGAACCGTTACAACGGTCACTAAGGACTTCTAATCGAAGATAGTCACAGCGGCTAATCTGCTTGGTCATCTATAAATAGAAGCCACTTCACAAGACCTGAAGATTGCTGAACCCATTGCTAAAATTATATTTCTCTGTATAATACTCATTCACTATTCTACTTATAACTCCAAGTCTCGTACTTAACATCTTTCTAAGTTTTAAAGTCTTGTAATTAGTTATGAACTCTCTTTCTTACTCTCTAAGTAAGGTCCCTTGATTGAGTCAGTAACGGTTAACTCAACTTAGTTGTCCCTAGCTGTAAAGGTTACCTCGGTTAGGAAGTACTAGATCGGATAAGGGAACTTCGAGTCTAGGGAACTTACGAGTCTAAGGGAGCAATTCTGGTTGAGTCGGTCTACCGTATTTTGTAGATTCAAAATAGTGGATTTGACTTGGTGCTTGGACTAGCACTGGCCGTGGTTTTTGCCCCGGAAGGGTTTCCACGTAATTCTGAGTGGATACTTTTCTAAGTCCAATCTAGACTCGGAATCTGTTTCTATCACTATTACGTGCAAAAGAGATTAAATCTCAAAAAATCTTCCAACACCCTATTCACCCCCTATAGAGTGACTTAGACTCTCCAGGAGCAAACCTTCATAGGAGATTGAATGTAAGGAGGGTTTGGAGTAGGGCTAGAAGTACTAACATTGTCACCTTCAACATTAACATTAACGTTGTTTGTAGCCCTTCCCCGAGTTGCTTGATCTTTTTAACGTGCCTCTACCTCGTTCCATAATTCCTAATATAATATTGATTAATGAAAATCATATCATGAATACCTATCTTTAATCTAATAAACATAATATATAATCATTATGTATTGAACATATTTTTGGTAAACATAAATTTCTTTAATTATTTCTATATTTTACTCCTACTTATTAATTTCATCATCAAACTAACCATGCCTAAAATGTATAAATCAACTCACACGAGATAATATTCATAATGACATTATTCCAAATTTACAACTATAAGATATGAAGATAATTTTACTTCTAATTTCACACAATTAAGCACAATCTATTTTTGTAACACCCCAAAACACCCTCTAGGAGTAGTACTCGCTGATTTCCTCACGGAAACTCCCAAGCATCTATTAGGTGTCGGTTCAGGTCTCTAAATTCAACTTAGAAGTAACAAAGGTGGTTCTCAAAGAATTTGAGATTTCCTAAAAATTTTGACAGAGTTCTGTTTATAATATGGACTATCTCATAGGCTTAAGGGCTTAAAACCCCGCATAAAACTACAATATAACTCGACAAGCCACACGCTCGGAGTATACTACTCAACGGCCACACACCGGAGTCCAACCAATCATGCGATAAAACTTAAAATAATCTAAATGGTTTATTATATGTCCGGTACAACTATATGAACTAAATTTGAAACTAAAATGCTAAAGAATATAAGAAATGCATATTCTTGACTCGAATCACTCAAAGACGCAAGCAACAACGAATCAACTGAGTCCGAAATATGCTTAGTGTAGATCATACTTTCGGAAAATGTACCTGCAACACTGGGGGAAAGGGGGAAATTTATGGGGGTGAGCAATAAACCATGGGCTCACCAGAGTCTTATACCCTTAAAATGAAAATTCTTTACACATAGTACTCACAATAATGAAATCTACGAAAGCATAATAATATAATACAAATCTATATATTTTTTATGAAATCTCTTGCAACGTAAAGATCGGAACTCTTTTAATCATTAAAAAACACGATTTCACATTCATCATAATTCTCTTTTTCCAACTGAATCAACTTTCTAGGCCTTCGAGGATTCTAACTAGCACTTCTTAATTCCAGGTGCGACCCGAACAAAAGGCTCCCAGAACCTATCTTCTAGGAAGTCTCAAATCGACCATCCCGCCACCGCAGGACCCACGTTAGAACCCTTCCCTTGAAGTTTCTAGCTAGGCATCTTCCAGTTCTAACCCTTCGGTATGCTAAACGATCCGTAGCCGGTCGATTCAAAACTCTTTGCACATGCTCATTCATCACATTCACTTTAACAACTTTCTCAAATCGATTTAACATCAAGGAAGGCATGACACCACGTGTCACCCTTATAAATTCACTTTCTCAAATCTAATTTACTTTCTCAAATAAGTTTAGCTTCTTTAAAACATAATCACGTTCGAAAGGAAGTTCACATGAAGTTCCATTCAAGGATCATTTCACGTAAAATACAAAACTCCTTTCAAAACTACTTTTGAGCATCACGTAGAGGAATCACTTAACACGAATAGCCACCATTCAATGCAAGCAGTCATTCTCAACTCTTTCCAACTACACCTTTCTCAATCCACCACTCTAGTACGATTAATTTCCATTTTTGAGCCACAATAACCACAAGCGGATACCACCTAATTCAACGTTCAACTTCTCACAATTCTCTATCTTTACTTCAATTCCTCATTCAATGTCTCTACTTTATGAATCCACTTCTTTTGCTCACGTCTCAACTTCTCACAACTCCCTGTCTTTACTCCAATTCGTTGTTTTGGGTCTCTACTTCATAAATTAACTTTCTTTGCTCATAATCGGCCATATGACTCCTAGTCTCACTATATCACTTAACTTCCTCTTGCTAGGTTCATCTTCCAACTTAATTTCATCTCAAACACTTAGATACATTCTAAACCCCACTTAACCTTACAATTCGCAGCTTTCCCCGCCTTAACTCCTATTGTATGTTTCGTTCTTATTAATCGACTCTTGTTCGCCCATCCTAAGTTGTATAACTCTTAATTACTTTTTATTACTCAATTTCCGTTAGCTTCGTTTATCTTCACATTTAGTTTAACCTCGAGGATTTAAATACACTTCAAACTTATTAAACCCGATAATTACCCATTTCTCACTCCCATGTCTCAATTGTACATCTATCAACATGAATTCATACTCCTATTTAGACTTCACTCATTATTTCCCGATATTAGCAATCATCTCTTAATGCCGTAAACTCAATAAATCTCTAAGGCTCAATATGAAATATTAATTCATAACTTATACCCAAACCATAACGCGCTCATATTCTCGATATGACTCACTACACCCAAGCAGACCTAACTCCATCCGAATTTCCGATTTTCAATTCGAGGCCTAAACAACTACTACTCTCGTTTACTCACACACAAATTCAATATTCACAAGCAATGTTCAATAATCACAATAAATTCATTTGGGTTTTGAAAGTACTAATAGTTTAGAGTATAAGACTACCCACATCGAATTTTTAAGGTTTGAGAAATGGATTGAGTATTCTCGCGTTCGCCAGTGTTCGGCCTCTCGCTTTCTCGCATCGGGCCCCTGGTTTCACCTGCTCGAGCACTCTCTCTTGCTCTATTTCTGGTCGGGTCGGCTCCCCCGCCTCCGATTCTCGTTTCTTGCTTCCTCTCGCTCTCCGTGCTTGCTTTTGCTCCTTTCCTCGCCATTCTCGCCGTCCCTCGGGGTTGGTCCCAATCCCTTGCATTCTCTCGTCTCTGCTCTAGGTCTTTCTTTTGCCCTCGCTCTAGCCCCGTCTCTCGGTCTCTTCCCTTCGCTCGCCGCCTCTTCGCGTCGCCGGCTGCCGCCTTCGGTTCTGCGGTTGTCACTGGTCCCCTAGCCCTCGCACGCTCGCCTCTCTTTGCGCTCGCTCCCCCTCTTCCCTTCTTTCTTTGCTCGTTTCTTTTCCTTTTGCCTTCCCGAGCCCTTGCTTTCTCTTTGCCCACCGGCCGCTCGCTGTTCAGGCAGGCCACCAGCCCTCCCCTCTCTCGGCTCTCTCGGCTCTCACGCTCTCTCCTCGGTCCGAGTTTGCATTCTCGCTTCCTCTTCTTTTCCCTTGCTTGGGCTCCCCTCTCCCTCTTTCCATCGAATGGCTATCGGTCCATAATCCTTATCGGACCCTAATCTTTTCCTCTTTAATCTACTTAGTGTAAGAGTGATCCCAATCCCCCTTGTTTTCTTTTCTCCTTTTATTTTGTTAAACATAATAATAATTACCCACAAACGTAGCATAAGTGGTCTCGGATTTATACGTATCCGATCTGCGGAAAATTCGAAGAAAGGAATTAATACGCGCTACTAATTATAATTACGCGGACTAATAATAATTCGCTCAAATAATTTCATGAATATGTAACCACGAACATAACTTGGTCATTTGACCTACTCGTTTAATTGAGGCTCAATAATTAACTTTAGCTCGTAAAACTACCTAACCCAAAATTATGTGTCTTACATTTCTTCCTCTTTTAAAAGAATTTCGTCCCCGAAATTCGGAACAAATAGGTAGTACCCCGAAACGAGCAAGATATAGGCATATATGCATAGAGCACACTCGTACACTCAATATGGAAGGAAATTCAATTAGGCGACTACAGTTACTTGGAATTCCTAAGGAATTCTTTATGGGTTAAAGAGTTCCGACCTCCTTTCTACCATCATTTTAGTATGTCTCGCTCACTTAATTACAAGGCGCCAAGGAGAAAATCGTACTGAGAAAAGAGCAAATAGTTGGCTTGAAAGGAGCTCACCACTTAGTTTAATTTGGATATTAATGTCTCCACCAAATACTTACGCAATCAGCACATTAACTCGGCACACACCTAGTTTAATATCTCGACACCACCCCCTAACTTCATATCCTCCATAAACTAAGTAGATTCTATGGCTAAGCTAGTTGGATGGGCTAGTTCAACAAACTATCTATGGTGCATTACTGGTCGGACGGTAAGAATAACACGCATACTAGGAAAGTAACATCACCAAAAAGGAAATAGACAGAGCTCGAAGTATAATCAAAATGATGGAATTGAAACTAAGTCTGAATTTAGAGGCAACCAAACCATGTGCAAACATATCTTAGCACAATACGATCCTTGAACATCTCATGGTAACTACAATAGGTAGTAGGAAGTCCTCATGTTATTCTTTCACCTCTATGGGAGTTAAGATGAAACATATGCTCCTCGGTAAGACTTAAAGTATCTCGCTCCCAAGTAACTTATAGTCGCTCCAATGAATACTAATAACATAACGAACTCCAAATGAAGTATGGGAGTGATATAACAACTTCTAACTCTATTTGTAAACAAGGCGCTCCACCTACAAGGTTATTATCAATGCCTAAGGTTTATAAACTCGTAAAGAACTACCACGTATAAACTCAAAAGTGGTGGAGGGCATGATTCCAACATTCATTGATCAACTCTTCTTGGTGAGATAGTTAAGTGAAAGGAACTCAAAATGGTGGAAAGAACAATCTTTAATATGATTTACTTAGCCCCTTCTATCCTCATGCTCGGCTTATTCTAAACCTTTCTCATAAGTTTCTCAAATTGGGACTCATAGATGGATCTCCATAACCATTGCATCCTATGTTCGGTCGGTTCAAAACTTAGATGAAAATAGAGAAAATTCCTTAATTAATTGTTTCTCCAAAATAGTTCCCAAATGCACCGAAAAGATACCTTCCAACACATCCGGACGACCTTCACTTCAAACAAAATACCTTGTTTGACATTCTCGATTATGAACTCAAATATTATTATCAAGAAAAGCTAATTCCACCACTGGTAGAACGAACCATTCACGTTGTATTTCCCATTAATTTTCCTCTCCATGGCCTCTAATTCTCATTTATGACTTTCAAAGTACCCACCTATGAGTATTTGCGTAAATATATGCAAGTATTTCTCAATACTTGGGTTGCTCAACCCTATCCTATTCAATAGTGTGACATTTTCATTCATTCCTTAGTTCTAACTCCCAAAAGGTAGCCTTTATACCTAAATCAACAAACGGGATCGAAGTCTCCCATAAATGCTTCACTTATGATAGTGCACTCGTATGTCTTTTCTTTTCCCCTCTAAGATCAATTATGCATTCTCTAAACTCCTTAGAAATACGTATATAAACAATCAATACATGATTGAATACTCGTATGCTTCTTCTTAGAGGTAGGATTCCTAAGTTAACTAACGATTGAGAAGTCACACCATGAAACCAATGAATAACGGAACACAAATAAAGTTTAGCCACATTCAGTCACATACATAGCACGCATAAATCACTGACATATATAAGCACATAGGTTCACGATTTAGATCACTGAACTCATCCTCCAGCCTAATCACATAAGAATTCAAATCAAGGAGGTCCTAAAAATAGAGATTTCTAATTAAGGACGCAACGAAATCAACGAGTAATGGACCGAAAGTAAGGTTTCAGCCACACCTACTTACACAGTTAGCACACACAAGTCACTCACACATCACCCCAATGGACAGTTTACAATCAACTAATTTAACTAAGTCAACGAGATAGTCATTTATAAGGCGAGAGGTTGAACTTAAGGGCACACAGATGTCGGCCACAAACAAAGCACATAGTCACATAACAAGGATGCTAGACGGCTATATGCAATGCAAACTTAAGCTCACCAAAATCTATGCTCGATACCATTTTGTAATACCCCAAAACACCCCTACGAGTAGTACTCGCTGAGTTCCTCACGGAAACTCTCAAGGCTCTATCAGTGTCGACTCGGGTCTCTAAATTCAACTTAGAAGCAACAAAGGTGGTTCTTAAATAATTTGAGATTTCATAAACATTTCGGTAGAGTTCTGTTTATAATATGAACTATACCATAGGCTTAAGGCCTTAAAACCCCGCATAAAACCACAATATAACTTAACTAGCCATGCGCTCGGAGTACACCACTCATTAGCCACACGCAGGAGTCCAACCAATCATGCAATAAAACTTAAAACAATCTAAATGGTTTAGTATACATCTAGTGCAACTATATGAACTAAATTAAAAACTATGATGCTCAGGAATATAAGAAATGCATATTCTTGACTCGAATCACTCAAAGACGCACCAATAACAATCAGCGGAGTCCGAAATATGCTAAGTATAGATCATACTTTCTAAAAATGTACTCGCAACACTCGGGGGAGGGGGAAAGGGGTAAATTTGTGGGGGTGAGCATAAACCACAGGCTCACCGGAGTCTTATACCCTTAAAATGAAAAATTCTTTACACATAATACTCATAATAATGAAATCTGGGAAAGCATAATAATGTAATACAAATATATATTTTTCAATGAAATCTCTTACAAGGTAAAGATTAGAACTCTTTTAATCATTTAAAAGCACAATTTCACATTCATCATAATTCTCTTTTTCCAACTCGAACTTTCTAGGCCTTCCGAGGATTCGAACTAGCACTTCTTTTGCTCACGTCTCAACTTCTCACAACTCCCTATGTTTACTCCAATTCCTCATTCTAGGTCTCTACTTCATAAATTAACTTTCTTTGCTCATAATTGGCCATATGACTCTTAATCTCACTTTATCACTTAGCTTCCTCTTGCTAGGTTCATCTTCCAACTTAATTTCATCTCAAACACTTAGATACATTCTAAACCCCACTTAACCTTACAATTCGCAGCTTTCCGTGCCTTAACTCCCATTGTATGTTTCTTTCTTATTAATCGACTCTTGTTCGCTCATCCTCGCTTGTATAACTCTTAATCACTTTTCATTACTCAATTTCCGTTAGCTTCATTTGTCTTTACATTTAGTTTAACCTCGAGGATTTAAATACACTTATAACTCATTTAACCCGACAATTACCCATTTCTCACTCCCATGTCTTAATTGTTCATCTATCAACATGAATTCGTACTCCTCTTTATACTTCACTCATTATTTCTTGATATTAGCAATCATCTCTTAATGCCGTAAACTCCATAAATCTCTAAGGCTCAAACCGAAATATTAATTGAGACTTATTCCCAAACCATAACCTCGCTCATATTCTCAATATGACTTACTACACCCAAGCAGCCTAACTCCATCTAAATTTTCGATTTTGAAATCAGGCCTAAACAACTACCAATTCCCTTCAAGATTCCTAATTCCACTTTTAACAACTACTACACTCGTTTATTCACACACATATTCAATATTCACAACAATGTTCAATAATCACAATAAATTCATTTGGGTTTCGAAAGTACTAATAGTTTAGAGTATAGGACTACCTACCTCGAATTTTTATGGTTTGAGAAATGGATTGAGTATTCCGTGTTCTGCCGGGTTCTAGTCTCTCACTTTCTCTCGCTTTTCTCACCTCAGGCCCCGGTTTCACCTGCTCGAGCACTCTCTCTTGCTCTATTTCTGGCCGGGTAGGTTCCCCTTGCCTCTTATTCTTGTTTCTTGCTTCCTCTCGCTCTCCGTGCTTGCTTTTGGTCCCTTTCCTCGCCGTTCTCACCGTCCCTCGAGGTTGGTCTCGGCCGTTTACACTCTCTCGTCTTTCCTCCATGTCTTTCTTTTGCCCTCGCTCCGCCCCCGTCTCTCGTTCTCTTCCCTTCGCTCGCTGCCTCTTCGCGTCGCCGGCTGCCGCCTTCGTTCTGCGGTGGTTGCTGGTCCTCCTCGGTCTCCCTAGCCCTCACACGCTCGCCTCTCCCTACGCTCCGTCCTCCCTCTTCCCTCTTTTTTTTTTGCTTTGTTTCGTTTCCTTTTTGCCTTCCCGAGCCCTTGCTTTCTCTTTGCCCACCGGCCGCTCGCCCTTCAGCGAGCCACCGCCCCCTCTCTAGCTCTCACGCTCTCTCCCTCTCTCCCTACTTCGAGTATGCGTTCGCTTCCTCTTCTTTTCCCTGCTCGGGCTCCCTCTCCTTCTTTCCACCGAATGGATGTCGGTCCATAATCCTTATTGGACCCCAATCTTTTCCTCTCTAATCTACTTAGTGTAAGAGTGATCCCAATCCCCTTGTTTTCTTTTCTCCTTTTTTTGTTAATAATAATTACCCACATACATAGCATAAGCGGCGTCGGATTTATACGTATCCGGTCCAGCGGAAAATTCGGAGAAAGCAAGTAATACGCGCTACTAATTATAATTACGCGGACTAATAATAATTCATTCAAATAATTTTATGAATATGTAACCACGAACAAAACTTGGTCATTTGACCTACTCTATTTAATTGAGGCTCAAGAATTAACTTTATCTCATAAAACTACCTAACCCAAAATTACTGGTCTTACAATTTTTAGTTTTTAAAAATCTAAAAACATATAAATAATCCACATACAATTGCACAATTGCACATAAATCACAAACATATGCATATAAATCATAAATATAAATCACAATTGCACAATTAAGCACAAACAAAAAAATTTCTTTCAAACTTCAACAATTTCATTCAACAAATTTAAACTTATTTACCACAAACAACACAACTTTTATACATAAATCACATAATTCCACATTTTCTACTACAAATTGAATCACAATTAACATTAATTTGCATTATATTATCTAAAATCATGAATTTTTATGTTCAACTAATAAAACCCAAAATTTAAATGAGAGAAACACTACCTTCAATGTGTTGAATTAGGGGCGGTTGGCAAGCAGACCGGTAGTGGGTGGCGTACGGAGTGGTGGCAGAGCGGCGATGGCGGCCTCTCTCTTTAGCTCACCTCCCCTTCCTTTAGGATGAGCTCTCCTCTCCCTTGAGCTCCCTTACATGATGGCAACCAAGGGCGGCGGTAGAAGACCGAGGTGAGGGCGCGGACGGCCGCAAGAGGTGACGGCCGGCGTTCGTTGACGGCCGAGAGAATTCGCACTCGCTTTCTCCCTTTGCACTCCCCTCTCTGAAATGAACTCTAGCATCGTCTTTCTCACCGAAACCCGGATCTGGAAATTTAAGTGTAGATAGCAACGGACCAGCGACGAACCAATCTGTCTGGTACCAATCATAGTGACTGGACCAGATGACGGACTAGTCCGTTGCTAATTAAAAATCTAATTTTTTAAAATTTTTTTATTTTGGGCCAGATCTAGAAACATTATTAAGTGTAGCTACAGATTTGCGACGGACCATTCCGTCGCTATTTCGAAAGTAGCAATGGAATACACATTCCGCTCCGTAACTACCTGGCACATGTCATACAATTTGTCAATTTTCGTCACTACCTGGCAACGGAACCGTTTCCGTCGACATTTTCCTTCGCTAAATAACAGTTTTGTAGTAGTGAAGTCTAACTTTCGGGCCCAACAGGAGCAAAATTGAAATAATAATAAATAGCAACAGAAAAGGCAAGAACGAAAGTCAAGGTTTTTCGGCGTAAACTAGAGGCTCCTCGGCCTCCGCCGGCACCGAACCGTCGCTTTATGGCTGGCGCCGCCGACAGGTGTAAAGTTGTTGCTTCCGTTCGTTGTTTTTTATACCTGCAACAACAAGGGGCTATCGCGGACGTTCTTTTCAGCGCTGGCTTCAACTCGGTCTAAGCCAATTATTATTTCAACTACTACTAATGGAGTTAGGGAACAATAATTCTCTAACCGTTCCACCAGGCTTAGTAGAGCTGCTGGTGCCAAGTCCTCGTGACCCCCACTAAAAGGAATCTAGCTATCATGCAAGTAATGATGGCTCGTCGTCTCGGGATGATAATGGATTTGACGTAGGCATGCATATTTCGTAATGCTTCATCAGGTTGATCAAAGTCACCCGATCCCTAGTAAGAATCCACACTAGACTCTTATTGCTCTGTTTCAGTATGGCATCGAATTTTTAGGTAGGGGCATAGTTCCTTATCCCCGGACCTAAAGACATGGTGATGAGAATCCCAATAGGCTACAATGACCCTTAAGAAAGGCCAATAGATCTTCACCCGGTGAATATTGAATAGGACATCCATTCCATAATTGGTTAATCCAGCATCTATCCATGATACTCATCTCATGCATCCATCGGGTTAACTCGGTCATGGAGTTCATGGTTCTACTTTTGAATGTAAGTAAGCGATACGGTGCGGTTCAATGAAAGCTTTGATGTTGGTATTTCTTTAACGCCGTACGTTCATCATATTTATAGGTGTTTTTCTGGAGTTCTTCGAGTCCCACGCCCAGGCCCAATCCGCTAATCGGTTCTCTTGGGTCCGAGCAATCCATGGCCATTTTATTTTTTCCAGGCCCATGGCGCGCACCGTTTCATTATTTTGGACCATGCACTTGAGATTTTCCATTTTTCTTTTTATTATTTTCATCTAGGGGAATGGGGGCTAGTGCAATTTTTTTATTTTGTCTTTGTATTTTTTCCTAAGTTTTGTGCATCATATTAAATAAAAGAACGCATTTGTTAGAATCGAGTCCCGCATTTCATTCCAATGCATAAGAGTCTTCATTAAGTAATAATACATTAAGAAACAACCACCCTAAAAGGATTCATTAATTAGCAAGCAGGCGGAAGAGGCAACGAGTCTTCTAAGCGTCTAAGGGAACCACGCACTCTTTATTGGTATCATTGATGAGTAGGGATAAACCCTTCCATTCCGCCCATCCGAAGGCGGCCATTACTAATTCTAGTAGTGAATTAAAATAATGCAAAACAAGAAAGCAAGCAACAACATGCGATGAAGAAATAAAAAAACCAAGACATAATTAGAAAAGTGGTAAAGGCAGGAATAAAGAAAGAGGAAAACCGAAAAGAAAAGCAAAGCAAAACCGAAAACGAAAAGAAAAGGCAAAGCGAAAGGAAAAGAAAATGGAAAACTAAAAGATTACATCAAGCGGGGAGGAATTAAAAGCAATACATCGTTTGTCCATAATACGGAAAGCAATTAAGAAAGCATAAAATAAAATAAACCGTTGTGGAAACCGGATCTTGTGCCCTCGGGTTGTCCCACCTCATCGATCCGGATCTCGGATCCGGACCTCCTGATCCGAAAGTGGAGAATGAGAGAGGATTTTTATGAGTTTTTGGTATAGGTAGGTAGGCAGATGTGTGACTGATGGAGTTTAGGGATCGGATTTATCGAGTATGATGGAAGTAGAGAAGGAATAGGCTAAAAGGGACCAAGAGATCGAACACGGATGAGAGTATTAAGTAGCTCTTAGGCGAGTTTCAGTAGTGTGGTGCTAAGGCAGGAAGCCGTGTGGGAATGAGAGCTGAGGCTCTCTATTTATAGGGAGAGGTTAGGTCAAATAAGTGACCTAGGTTTAGCTCGGCTAGCCGTCAAGAAGCGATAGCAAATATCGGGCAAGATATTGTGAAAATTGAATCGAATTGAACCGGGATAAAACCCGATTGACGGCACCAGCCACATGAGGTCGCCTAGTGTTTCCTACCATAGCGTGCTTCCAAGGGAGTCTCCAGGGAAAAATGCAACATTCCACTTACTATTTTGGGGTGGCGAGCGTCGTCCGGAGCAGCTTTCTAAAAGGAAAGTTTCCATTTTTGGTAGGTTTCAATTTTTGGCTATCTTCTATTTTTGGCGGGTTTTAATTTTGAGGCGGGATGCATGCTCCCACCTTTGGATGGTCTTTCTTGGAGCCAAAACGTAGCACTTTGATGCTTGTGATCATGAACTGCAGCTTCTAATATCATCCTGAGGTCTTCAACTCCTTATCCGGTTGGACTAAAGTGAAACACAGATTCCGAGCTTGGAATTTCCTAGTACACTGGCACTAGACTCCGTCGTCTCTAGAGGCTTGGCCTAGTTTTGGATTGTCCGAAAGAAAAGGGGATTTTTAGATCAATCCAAGGCAAAAAGGCGGTTTATTTGGTGCTTGGGGTTTTTGTGGTTTATCGGCTCATGTTGCATCATTCAAATCACGATCGATATCCAAATCCTCAAACAGAGCTTGAGATTTCATCATCGGGCCAACAAATAAAAAATAGAGAAAAGGACGCCACTTTTTTGTGTTTACAAGTTAGCCCACACTTTGACCGAGTCCGAAAGACGATGGTCAAAATAGACACTAAAGGGTATTTACCTAGTGTTGACGTTGCTTCAAAATCTGATTGAGTTGATGCATTTGAAATTTGGTATCTTTTAACTTGAACTCCGACAAGGGGCCCGGAGTTTACTACGGAGTCCGAAGTCCAGACTTGCTGATTCCTCGAACTTGACTACCGAGAGACCTGAAGTTCGGATTGGTGTGCATAAACATGATCATGCGCTTAGTCCGAAGCTTGGAGAGGGAGCTTGAACTTGACTCGGGTAGTAAAGTCGAAGTCCACCTAGGGTGCCCGAACTTGACCACTTCTTAGATCCGATGTTTGACTAGGTGTGCCTAAACTTGACCTTTCTTGGTTCGAAGCTCGACTGAAAATATTTTCAAGCACTAATAGTTTTGTTAGCTAATAATGGAATAGAAATGGTTTCAAGTGTTACCTCGAAGACAATTTGTAATCGGATCATGATTTAAATGTGGTTCCTTGACATGGCCATTGATCGATCTTGACGTCTAGGTGGGGTGTCTAAACCTTGACCATTGTTGTACTCGAAGCTCAACCGAGGGATGTCTTAACCTTGACCACGGTTGGGTGTGAAGCTTGATCGAAGTGTCCGAAGCTTGACCGCTTCGGGCTCGAAGGTTGACTAAGTTGTGTCCGAACCTTGACCGCTGTCGGGGCGAGAAGCTCGACTTCTATCCACTTTCGTCGAATAGGGAGGAATACTTATCTTTATGTAGAAATTGTTGCCTAGACTTGATAGTTGGGTGACCTAAAGTCCGCTTGCTTGAAAATATGATGTTCCATGAGGTGATGTGCCTCATTCTATATTTGAGCTTTTAGTTTGTGTGCTAATGGCTCCTTTGTAAGTTAGACAATTTTGTATCTTCCCCGAGTATTCTTAGAGTTGTTTTGGTTGTATAATCCTTTCGATCTTAAGCCCTCACGTTCTTCTTGGGTTCTTGTGTCTAGCTCTTCTCGAATGTCGGAGAGTCGGTGAACTTTGATTAGTTGATGGCATGGAAGATCCTCTTTGAAGGTGATGGTGTCGGTGACCTTCCCGATGCCGATCCGATGCTTGATGCTCGTTTGATTGAATAATTCCTTGTAGGGTGCTTTGTTATTTAATTTTTATGATTTTAGAAGTTTGACTCATGCAAACGAGATGAATGTAAGACTCTATTCTAAAAACAAATGCATTCTTTTATTAAGATGATGCAAAAAGTTTAAAAAGACAAAGACAAAATTTACACTTTAGGCCCTACTCCCTAAAGTAAAGCCTTAATGAAGGATTGGCCGCTCGAAATGCGATGTACTCGCTGCTGATGGATTGTGCTCCTAACGGTTGGATGTCTGGATCGGACTAGCATGCTTTTTGATGATTCGGTGTCTTTTCCCAATGGGTTGATGTCTACTATACGTATACCACAAAGTGACTTTTAGATTTGGGAATTGGAAATAGGAATTGGAAATCGGGTTCAAGATTAGGATTTGGGTTAGACCTCATGGGCTTCGTACGTATCCGCCATAACGGAAATCAAGCCTTCATAGTTCAAAAAGGAATAACGGTTTGGGTTTGGTTTTTTTGTTTTTTATTTGAAAATAGGAACAGGAAATAAACATACTCGAAGGTTTGCTCGGGAGAGTCTCGAGTCACCCTAGAGGGGGTGAATAGGGTGATAGAAGTTTTTCGTGGAAACTTTAGCTCTTCGTCAAAAACAGGACAGAGACCAATTCCGAGTCTAACAACACTTAGAGATTACATGGAAACCCTCCCGGGTAGAAAACCACGGACCGTGTCAATCCGGACACGAAGTCAAATTCACTATTTTGAGTCCACAAAATACCGTGAACTGCTCGAACCCGAGTTGCTCCCTTAGACAACTCTATACAAGTTTTCCTAGACTCATAAATTCCCTTATCTCGATCTAGTACTTCCTAGCTGAGATAGCCCTTACAGCTAGGGACAACTAAGCTGAGTTAACCCTTACAGCTTAGTCAAGGGACCTTACGAGAGAATGTAAGAAAGAGTTTGCAATCGAGTACAAGACCTTACAACTCGTAAAGTAATGAATTACAGAGTGGGAGTTGTAAGTTGAAGATTGAAAGTAAATACAATAACTTTGAGCAAGTATGTGTATTAGCAATATGTTCGGCAATCTTCAAGTCTTGTGAGATGGCTTCTATTTATAGATAACCAAGCAGGGTAGCCGTTATCTTCTTCTACTGACTAAGAGTTCTCTATGACCGTTGATAAGGGCTTTACGAGTCACTCGGAAAGTATCCGTTGTAATGTGAACGTTGGACAATGGTTTAACTCTCTTGGAAGTCCCAAAACCATTAGCGGTGTCTTGAAAGATAAGGTGGAAACCACCGTTAAGCTTAGCGTTCCAGTTTTCCAGATTTGGAAACAGACAGCCTCGACACAATCTCATGGGACCTGGAGCGAGAGAAGGTGAAGAGCCATGTCTGCCTGGTGATTTGACGTTCGAAGCTAGGTTACTTTTGTAGTTTGAAAAGTGTATCCTCGATTGAATAACCTACAAAAGTAAATCAATTTTGGTTCTCAAAGTATAAAATACTTTGGCCCAAGATTAGACACGGATAATAAAATAATTACAATAAATAACCAACTGATTATCCGAGTCGAAACGAAATGAAATTTTCTGAGTCCAATATCCATGATACTTAGAATTCCATCCGACTTAGTCTAAGCGAAGAATCAAGTTCAATAAAGAATATCGAGAGGATTAACTTGATATAGACTAAGCATGAAACAAGCTAAAAATACCGACTATAACAAAATAGGACTTATAACCACAAGTCGATTCCGAGTGAGAAAAGACGAAATACTAGTCTATTCAATCGCGATATATCCGAGTGATGCTTGGACTCGGAATCAAAGAACCAGGTTTTCGAGTCGCTACGGATAAGCAAGAAATATAATAAGTAAGAGCTCTATCACTTAGAAAAGATACTATTTTACTCGAAAGAAGTTTCGAGATACGAGAGAATGCCTTGGAATCAAAACTCTGTAGGTATGAGATTGTTATACCTGATTCCTTTCATACAACTCGGAGAAGTATTGAGCGAGTGTCCGAGTCTTCAATCTCCCCTTTTGATGAAAGGCATTCCATACTTAAACAGAAACTTTGTTAGAAAATGATTCCGAGTGATTGCGCATGAGATGAGATGAGTAAGGCATACTCAATGTATCGAGCAATACTTAGTGTATCGTAGCAAAAAGTAAAGTATGCTATATTAAATAATTAACATTAACTCGAAAAAAATATGTTAGCAATAATGAACTCGAAGTTAATAATGAAATGCATTAGTCCATTAAAATTTAAAACGGCGAAAAACTCCCCTAAACAAGATAACAAGTTTGACAAGAAGTTTTTCTCGACTCTATTTCTCTATTTCTCCCCCTTGCCTTTCAGTAAAAAAAAAATAAGAAAAAGAAGGGAAGAAAAGAGCAAGTAGTACAACTTAGATGTCCTGGACAAAAAAAATTTTCGTAAAGAAGAAAACTCGCGAGACTTAGGAATTGTGACTCGGTGCATGGTGCCTACGAGGGAAAGGGAGATTTCCGAGTGGAGACGGAGGGAGCGGAGGTTCTCCGGCGCCGATATGATCTTGACGATGTGCTTGAGCGCGGCGAAGGGAGAACCGGGATTATCGTCGGGGCTCAGCTCCGAGTGGCCGACCCGGAGTAAGTGGATCGAGGGGTTCTTCCCTTGGAACCTCGTAGGCTGGAGGGGGCTGCTCTGTCCGACCCACTGGAGTACTGAGGTCTTCTAACCCACTCGGATCGTTGTCCGAGCTGAGTCTTGCTATTTGAGCTTGTGGAGAAGTTCGATCCTCAGCAGTTCCCACCGCTTCTTCTTGGTGATCCTTCCCTTGCCCGGAGGGACCTACCTCAGCCGCAGGGTCCTCGGCCTCGCCGCTTCGCATCTACAGACTTCTTCTTCTTCTTCATCCCCGCTGTCCGAGAAGGTCGGACTCGGGCTCGAAGACGCTTCAAACGCGTCCGAGTCATCATGGTCCCGAGCCGCCTTGGACCGTCTCTCTCTAAGGAGCTCGACCAGCTCCTTCCGCTCCTTGACCAGTTCCTCATCTCAAGAACTAGAGACTGCCGCTCTCGAATTTGGGATTCACCGGTCTTGAGATTGATGGTCGATTTTAGAAAACAGATTTGAAAGATCGGAGCATGTCTTTGAAATCGGAAGACACGGAGTTGATCTTGTCCATAAAAACAGGGGACAAGAGAGCAGAGAGAGATTTTGAGGCACCTAAGGTGGAGGCACCACCAGTTGGAGAGGGAGAGAGAGAGGAGTTGATTTCGAGTCCGAGGCGGAGAAGGAGGCCTCGGCTCCGAGGTATGCACCCGAACACCAGGTTCGGCTTCTCGGTATCCGTACCCTGCAGCTTCCTTTTTGCCGACCACAACGGCAGCCTCGGATACGGCGTTTGGGTCCGAGGGGAGAGGAACTTGAAATTGTTTGAAGACAAGGGTCGGAAGAGCACCGAAAGGAAGGGAGATGTTCTTCTTGGATTGGAGTTGAGCTGGCACAACGGCCATCCGCTCAATGATGGAGGGAAGAGGTCTACTTCGTAGCCCTCAAGAATGTCAAAAAGAGCTTTGAGATGATTGGAGTTGGGGTTCTCCTTGCTGGAATGCTGTGAGAAAAAGGTTCTCATCAGCAGAAAGAACAGAAGACGAGCTTCGACTTCAACCGAGTCATAGAAAAGTTTTTCTAGGACTCGGGGAACTCTTTGGCGTATTTTTCAAAGAAGTCATCGGCGACTTCAGTGAAAGGAATGGGGTTGCTGTTCAGGAAGAGAGAGGAGACTTTGAACAAGCTGTGTAGGAGAGAGGTGTTTAGACGAACGGTTATGTTCCGAACCCTAGAGGTTAGAACATTTTCGGAGTGGGTGAGGTGAGTGTAGAACTCGAAACGAGTTCGGGATAGATGAACTCGCTGAAGCACATGAAGTTGTATGCTCCGGTGGTTTGAATGTGAGACAACCAAGAGAATTTGGTTGTAGGAAAGAACTTGTCGTCCGAGCACAAGGTGCTCGGGTGACAATGGGTTTGGAAGGGGTGGAGCTTTCCGGAGTTTTGGTGCGAGGCTTTTTGGAAGAGGAGGAGACTCGGAAGTCGGGATGGTTTCCTCTTTTAGGCATTTTGAGAGAAGGAAGAAAATATGAAACTTTCGAGTAGGAAAGAGAAGGAGAGGTAGAAGAGAAGAAACGAAAAAAGGTGTAGAAGAAAAAGATGAGAGCAGATCGAAACTTACGAGAGATGGCTTCTTCGACGCTTGCAGACGATCAAGGATGACTGTTCACGTAGTAATCTTTCGCGAGAGGTTTCATTTGTGAGAGATGGAGTGTAGAGTACCGAGACGAAGATGAATAGACGCTATTTATAGAAAATAAGCGTGCTCGTCAACTATCCGTTAGATATAACTCCGTTCGACTCGGCTTGTCCATCAGTCACCAAAGACCGGTGTGACGGTTCTATTCAACGGTTAAGATTTCATCGGTTAGAAATCCATGGCTAAAATCGATCACAGCGCGAGAGAGAGAGAGAGAAAAATTTTGAAAATAAGATCCGAAACTCTCCACCGATCCGGAGATAGTTTCGAAATTTGAAGTCCAAGTTTCTCTATGTCCGAGTTTGACTCGGATTGGTTTCGAGTGACTCGAAACACGAAATAACTACCAGCCCAAGTATCACTGAATCAACCGAGCTAATGATTATTAATGATGAAGGCACATAACACGTAATTATGCAATAAGAATAGCACATAATTAAGCATTTAACATACCAAGCTCATTTCGAATAAAGCAAAATTGATCTTCACCAAGAGGCTTAGTAAAGATATCAGCTAATTGAAGATTAGTAGGAATGAACTCTAGTTCAATATCACCTTTTCCGAGTGATCGCGTAAGAAGTGATACCCGACCTCTATATGTTTTGTTTTCGAGTGTCTGGACAGGATTCTTGGTGATACTGATTGCGCTTTGGTTGTCACACTTGATTGGAACCGAGTTGAGGAATAGTCCAAGATCCTTCAAGTGTTGCTTAATCCATAGAATTCGAGCGCAACAAGCTCCAGTGGCAATATATTCAGCTTCAAGCAATTGATAGAGCTACTGAGTTCTACTTCTTTGAGTGCCAAGATATTAGGGATTGACCCGAAATTGGCAAGCTCCGGATGTGCTCTTTTGATTAACTTTGTATCCTACGTAGTCCGCATCCGAGTATCCGAGTAAGAGTTGAAGGTTTGCTCGGGGAGAGTCCGAGTCACCCTAGAGGGGGTGAATAGGGTGATAGAAAATTCTTTTAGAAACTTCGCACTTTTGTGCGTAAAAGATGCAAAGACAGATTCTCGAGTCTAAAGACAGAGTTAGAAAAGATTGGACTCGAAGTCGCTGAATCGAAGAAGCAAGAGCACTAAGGCCGTCTCGAGACTAGAATGGACTCGTAAAGTGAACACAGAGATTTTACGTGGAAACCCACCCGGGCAGTAAAACCACGGCCCGTGTCAATCCGGACACGAAGTCAAATCCACTATTTTGAGTCCACAAAATACCGTGAACTTGATCGAACCCGAGTTGCTCCTCGGACAACTCTATACAAGTTTTCCTAGACTCGAAATTCCCTTATCTCGATCTAGTACTTCCTAGCTGAGATAACCCTTACAGCTAGGGACAACTAAGCCGAGTTAACCCTTACAGCTTAGTCAAGGGACCTTACAAAGAATGTAAGAAGTGTTTGTAACGAAGTACAAGACCTTACAACTCGTAAAGTAATGAATTACAGAGTGGGAGTCGTAAGTTGAAGATTGAGAGTAAATACAATGACTTCTATCAAGTAAGTGTATAGACAATATGTTCGGCAACCTTCAAGTCTTGTGAAGTGGCTTCCATTTATAGATGACCAGGCAGAGTAGCCGTTATCTTCATCTCGCCGACCGAGAGTCCTCTCGTGACCGTTGTGAAAGGCTTTCCGAGTCACTCGTAAAGTATCCGTTGAAATATGGACGTTGGACAACGGTTTAACTCTCTTGAAGTCCCAAAACCATTGGTTGTGTCTTGAAAAGTGTGGTGAAAACCACCGTTAAGCTTGACGTTCCAGCTTTTCCGGATATGGAAGCGCACAGCTTCGACACAATCTTCCGGGACTAAAGCGAGGAAGGTGAAAAGCCATATCTCGCTGGTGATTTGACGTTCGAGTCTGGCTACTTTTGTAGTTTGAAAAGATATCCTCGATCGAATAACCTACAAAAGTAAAACACCTTCTGGTTCTCAAAGTATAGAGTACTTTGGTCCAAGGTTAGACACAGTATAATAAAATAATCATGATAATTAACCAACAGATTATCTCGAGTCGAGAAGAAATGGAATTTTCTCGAGTCTAATATCCATGATACTCGAATTCCATAATACTTAGTCTTAAGCAAGGAATCAAGTTCTAATCAAATAGTAGAGATAGAAAAACTTGATATAGACTAAGCATGAAATGAACTACGAATGCCGATTCTGCAAACAATAGAGTAAATAGCCACAAGTTAGACTCCGAGTGAGAGTGGACTCGTAATAAAGAACAAGTTTTCTGAGTCGCTAACTCGAAAAGCGATTAAAGAGATATGTGAAGGCCGAATCGCATAGAAAAGATACTTTTTAACTCAAGTAAGTTTCTAAGACACAGAGAATGCCTTGGAATCAAAACTCTATATAAATGACATCGTTATACCCGATTCCTTTTGCATGACTCGTAAAGATATAGAGCAAGTGTCTCGAGTCTTCAATCTCCCCTTTTGATGAAAGGCATTCCATACTTAAACAGTAAACTTTGTTAGAGGAAAAATAGATCGATTCCGAGTAGTTTGAGTAAAAGTAAGGCATAATGAATGGATCGGAGCAATGTACACTATATCAAAGCAAATTAAAGTATGCTTGAACTCATTAACTCGTAAAAGAAAGAACTCGTAAATTAATAATGAAATGCATCAATTCATTAAAAGAAATTACAAGGGCGGAAAGAACTCCCCTAGACAAGACAACCAGCTTCGACTACATTTTCTCCCCTTGCCTTTCAAAGAAAAACAAGAAACAAAAAGAAGGGAGAAAAGTACAAGTAATACACATAAGTTGTCCGGACAAAGAGAAAGTTTTGAAACAGAAATTCTGGAGACACCGAGGAATCGTGACTCAGTGCATGGCTCCAACTAGGAAGGAGGGGATTTCGAGTGGAGGCGGAGGTGCGCCGGCGCCGATAAGATCTCGACGATGTGCTTGAGCGCGGCGAAGGGAGAACCGGAACACTCGCAGGGGCTCAGCCTCGAGTGGCCGACCCGGAGAAAGTGGATCGAGGGGTTCTTCCCTTGGGACCTCAGGGCCTGGAGGGGGCCGCTCCGGCCGACTCGCCGGAGGAGCGAGATCTTCCGACCCACTCGGACCGCTCGTCCGAGCCGAGTACAAGCAATTTGAGCTTGGGGAGCAGTGCCGTCCCTCAGCAGACTGCCACGGCCTCTTCTTCCCTTTGCCCGGAAGGGGCCGCCTCGCCCGCAGGTTCCTCGCCGTCCTCCGCCGCATCCGTAGCTTCTTCCTCTCGCTTCTCGCTTCTCGCTGTCCGAGGAGGTCGGCTCGGGCTCGAAGACGCCTCGATGTGTCTCGAGTCATCCGGGTCCCGAGCCGCCTTGGACCGCTCTCTCTCGAGGAGCTCAGCCAGCTCCTTCTCGCTCCTTAACCAGCTCTCTCATCTCAAGAACAAGAGACTCGCCGCTTCTCGGATTTGGGACTCGACCGGTCTTTTGGTTGATGGTCGACCTCGAAGAACGCACTTGAAACCCCGAGCATGTCTCTCGAATTCGTAAGACACAGAGGTGATCTTGTCCATGAAGACAGGGACAAGAGGGCAGAGAGAGTTTTGGAAGCACCGGAGGTGGAGGCACCACCAGGTGAAGACTGAAGAGGGAGAGGGGTTGATTTCCGAGTCCGAGGTGGAGAAGGAGGCCTCAGCTCCGAGTTGTGAACCCGCATACACTGTGGTTAGTTTCCCGGTATCCGTACCCCTGGAGTTCCTTCTGCCGACCACAATGGCCGCCTCGCACACCGCGTTAGGGTCGAGGGAAGAGGAACTTGGAATTGTTTGAAGACAAGGGTGAGAAGAGCACCGAAAGGAAGGGAGGTGTTCTTCTTGGTTTGAAGTCGAGCCGGCACAGCGCCATCCGCTCAATGATGGAGGGGAAGAGGTCGACTTCGTATCCCTCCGTGATATCGAAGAGGGCTTTGAGGTGCTTGGAGTTGGGGTTCTCCTTGCTAGAATGCCGTGAGAAGAAGGTTCTCATCAGCAGGAAACACGTAAGCCTCGGCTTCGACTTCAACCGAGTCACGTAAAAGTTCTTTCTGGACCTGTGGAATTCTTTAGCATACTTTTCAAAGAAGTCGTCGGCGACTTCAAGGAAAGGGATAGGGTTGCTGTTCAAGAAGAGAGAAGAGACTTTGAACAGACGGTGAAGGAGAGAGGTGTTGATACGAACAAGTAATGTTCCGAACCCGAGAGGTTAGAACATTTTCAGAGTGGGAGAGATGAGTATAAAACTCGTACACGAGTTCAGGATAGATGAACTCGCCGAAACACAGAAAGGGTAGACTCCTGTGGTTTGGATATTAGACAACCAGGAGAATTTGGTTGTTGGGAAGAACTTGTCGTCCAACTGCAAGATGCCGGGTGACAATGGGTTTAGAAGGGGCTGAGCTTTCGGCTTGTTGGAGCGAGGCCTTTGGAGGATGAAGAAACCCGAAAGTCGGGATGGTTTCCTCTTTAGGCATTGTGAGAGATGAAAAGATGAAACTTTTTGAAAGAGAAAGAGAAAGAGAAGGAGGTGTAGAAGAGAAGAAAACGAAAATGGTAGAAGAAAATGGGAAGAGAGCAAATGAAAACTTACGAGAGAGAAAGAGAGCTTCTTCGACGTCTCGCGGACGATCAGTGGAACACTGCTCACGTAGAAAACTTCCGCGAGAGGGATTTCGTTTGAGAGGGAAGGAGTTTTAGAGTACCGAGAGAAAGATGGATAGACGTTATTTATAATGAGTACGCGCGCCCGTTCACTATCCGTTAAGTAACTCCGTTCTGTCTCACTCGTCCATCGATCATTAATGCCCGTGTGACAGCTTCTTCTTCAACGGTTGAGATATCGTAGTTTGAAATCTGCGGTTAAGATCTCGATCGCAGCCGCCGAGAAAGAGAGAGAAAAAGAGTTTGAAATTATAGTCCGAAACTCTCCACTGTTTCTAGAGATAGCTTCGTAAAATTTGATGTCCAAATTTCTCTTACGTCCGAGTTTGACTCGTAAAAGTTTCGAGTGACTCGTAAACACAGTAAATAACTATCAGCCCAAGATCACATGATCAACCGAACTAATGGCTATTGACAACGAAAGCACATAGCACGTAAATATTCAAGAGTCACAACACAAAACTAAGCATTTAACATACCAAGCTCATTCCGAATAAAATGCAATTGATCTTCACCAAGAGGCTTAGTAAAGATATCAGCTAATCGAAGATTAGTAGGAATGAATTCAAGTGTAATGTCACCCTTTTCCGAGTGATCGCGTAAGAAATGATACCCGACTTCAATATGCTTTGTTTTTGAGTGCCGGACAGGATTCTTAGTGATACCGATTGCGCTTTGATTGTCACACTTGATTGGGACAGAGTTGAGAGATAGTCCAAGATCCTTCAAGTGTTGTTTTATCCAGAGAATCTGAGCGCAACAAGCTCCAATGCGCAATATATTCAGCTTCGCAGCTGATAGAGCTACCGAGTTTTGCTTCTTTGAGTGCCAGGATATTAGGGATTGACCTGTAAACCGGCAAGCTCCGGATGTGCTCTTTCGATCAACTTTGTATCCTCGCGTAGTCCGCGCCTCGAGTACCCGAGCCGACATAGCTCCGAGTCTCTGGAGTACCACAGCCCTAGACTCGAGTGCCTCGCAAGATATCTCGAATATTCTCTTCACCGTAGTGAGATGTGATTCTTTTGGATTAGCTTGAAATCGTGCGCATAAGCAAACACCGAACATTATGTCTCGGTCCGCTCGAAGTAAGATATAGCAGTTGATCCAATCATACCTCGATAGAGTTTCGATCTACCGCTTTACCTGTTTCATCCGAGTCGAGTTTTATACTCGTCGCTCATAGGAGTAGATGCGTGCTTTGCATCTTGAAGTTTGTATTTCTTCAGCTAGTCCTTGGTGTACTTTGATTGATGGACAAAGATTCCATCTTTGTCTTGTTTGATTTGCAGCCCAAGGAAGAAATTGAGTTCTCCCATCATACTCATTTGGAACTCTTGGCTCATCAACTCGTAAAATTCTCGGCACGTAAATTCATTAGTAGCACCGAAAATAATATCATCAACATATATTTGAACAATGAGAAAATCTTTCCCTTTGGTCTTTATGAATAGGGTCTTGTCGATCCGACCTCTTTTAAAATCATTTTGAACCAGGAAGCCGCTCGCTCTTTCGTACTCAAGCTCTAGGGGCTTGCTTAAGACCATAGAGAGCCTTTTGAAGTTTGAAAACATGATTTGGAAATTCCGAGTTTTCAAAACCAGGAGGTCGCTCGACATAGACCTCTTCTTCAATAAAACCATTGAGAAAGGCACACTTAACATCCATTTGATATAATTTAATATGCATGCAGGATGCAAATGCCAACAAGATTCTAATGGCTTCAATTCTAGCTACTGGTGCAAAGGTTTCCCCACAATCAATTCCTTCTTCTTGATTGTAACCCCGAGCTACAAGTCTAGCCTTGTTTCTGACTACTATTCCACCCTCATCCAGCTTTGTTTTTGAAAACCCATTTGGTTCCTATAACTCGGGTGGTCGAAGGTCGGTTGGTCGAGTCCGGACTTGGTTTCTCTCGAATTGATTCAGCTCTTCTTGCATGGCCTCTACCCATTCGGGTTCATTAAGGGCTTCTAGTGCATTTTTGGGTTCAGTTAGTGAAATGAATGCAGTGAATGCACATAGATTATGAAGAGAAGAACGAGTTCTTACCCCACTCGTTGATATCGTAAATAATGTTTTCTGGGGATGACTCGGAAGTAAATTTGAATGCTTTACCAGCTTCTTTGATTCACCAGGTTTGTTGGTTGAATTGCTTGATCTTCGTAAGCTTGCTCTAAGTGATCTTCTTCATTGACTTGCTCGTTCGAGCGACCTCTAGAGTTGTCTCATTCCGAGCTTCCTCGTTCGAGTGGTCTCCTTCGAGTCTTTATAGACTCATCTTCGTCATCATCCTTTCCGAGCTTCAGCTCCGAGTATGAAGATTCACTTGGTTTTCCCCGTTCAAGCTCATCAAACACTACGTGGATACTTTCTTCCACTTTGTTAGTTCTCTTGTTGAATATACGATAAGCTTTGCTATGAGAAGAGTAACCTAGAAAAATTCCTTCGTCTCGACCGAGCATCAAACTTGGTCGATGATCCTTACCGTTGTTGTGGACAAAGCACTTACATCCGAAAGATCCGAAATAGGAAATATTTGGCTTCCTTCCTTTGTAGAGCTCATAAGGTGTTTTCTTCGTAATGGGTCTCGATGAGGCATCGATTGAGAGTGTAGTTGGCCGTGTTTATCGCTCTCGCCTGTAAATAAGTAAGGCAAGTTGTGTTCAATCATCATCGTCCTTGCTATTTCTTCAAGGGTTCTGTTCTTTCTCTCAACTACTCCATTCTCGCCGAGGAGTTCTGGGTGCCGAGAAGTTATGAGAAATTCCGTTCTTGTCACAAAACTCGAGAATTCCGAGTAATCGAACTCCCTTCCATGGTCGGCTCGAATCTTTTGAATCCGAGTCCGAGACTCAACTTGAATCTTTCTACGGAGCTTGCATAACTCCTTAAAGGCCTCATTCTTATGCTTCGTAAAACACACCTGGTAAATCTTGAAGAATCATCAATAATAACAAGTATGTAAGATTTACCTCCGAGACTCTTCACAGGGATTTCACCACATAAGTCCATGTGTAGTAATTCAAGCACGTTGGATGTGGAAACTGTCTTCAGAGATTTGAATGAAGACCCGACTTGTTTCCTCTCGGTGCATGCTTCACATACTTTATCCTTCTCAAACGCACAGCTAGGTAATCCTCTAACCATACCAAGAGATGCAAGCTTTTTGATAGTATGCATGCTAATATGACCTAATCTACGATGCCAAGTCCAAGAATCATCTTGAAGAAATGCTTTTAAACATGATAAGTTCCGACTTGGGTCGAGAGAGGGATGATGTAGGTATTACCCGATCTCTTACCCGAGAGCTTTACCTCTTTGGTGGTCTCATCCGTGATGTAGCACTTGGATTGAGTGAATTTTACCTCTTGACCTTTGTCACAAAGTCGGGAGATGCTAAGTAAGTTGTACTTAAGTCCTTTGACAAGGTAGACTGGGCTCACCGGATTGTTTCCATTACCAATCTTCCCAATGCCCACTATCTTGCCCTTGCTGTCATCACCAAAGGTCACCTTTCCTCCTTTATATGACTCCAGCTCATAAAAGAGTCCTTGGTCACCCGACATATGTCGAGAACAACCGCCGTCCAGGTACTAGTGTCCTTTGATCTTTTCTCGAGTGACTCGCAAAACAGAGAAAATCTAACCCTTCTCACTTCCTCTAACGAACCCAAGAACATTCCTTACTCGTGGTCCTTTTCGAGGAAGAAGGTGCTTTGGAACCCGGATTTGAATGACTTTGGTTTTAGTCTCGATTCTGAGTCTCCTTCTTTTCAAAGAACTCGAGTCCGTGTCTCTTTCCTTTTAAAAACCTTTCCTTTTGAAACAGAGGAAAATGGTTTCTTTTTGTAAATAGGTCCGGGTTTAGTCCTCCTTTCATTTTTGTGAATGGGACCATGCTCAGCCTTTTTGAACTTAACAGCTTCGAATCCTTTTGAACAATTCCGAGTAAGAATTAGATTCTTCCTCTTTGTTGAAACCAAGACCTTCTTTTCGAAATGAGACACATTGTGATCCTAAGAGCATATCAAGGTTCTTCTCGTCCTCGAGAAAACTTCAAAACCAGATCTCGAGACTCAATGAGCTTCGTTTCGCTTGCTCATTTTCTTTCCCGAGTAACTCGGACTCGGCCTCATTAGTTTGAGCACTTGTCTTGAGTTCTCTCGAGTGTGAGTCTCAGCTTTTCCAATTCATTTTTTAAAAAGGTGCTCTCAGTAGTGATTGACTCAAGTTGTTCCTTGAAATGAGAAGAATCGAATTGGACTTTTCTTCCAAAGTAAAGATGTATTTAGCTAAATCAACTTTGGAGAATTTGAGGAAGTAGTTTATTACCTCTGAGGATCGGCTTCCTCGTTGTCCGAGTCTCGAGTCCGACTCTCTTTCAGCCTTCCGAGTCGTAAATTGCCATTAGACACTTCGAGTCATCTCGAGTCTTCGTCGTCTTCGGATGAGTCCTCGTCACTCCATGTTGCCATCATGGCCTTTTTCTTCTTCCCCGTCCCTTCTTCGTTTTGGACAGTCCTTGACTATGTGGTCTTTGCCGCCACATTCGAAACATCCGTAATTCTTAGACAAAGATAACTTTGAGGATGAAGAAAACTTACCTTTTCTGTCTCTCTTGTCCTTTTTGTAGAATTCTTCTTTGGTCTTTTGTCCCATCTTTTGTGCTTCATCATTCTCTTGAAGCCTCTTGCAATGAGTGCCATGGGATCATCTTCCGAGTCGAGGAGCTTGGACTTGCTTCTTTGGATTCTCGAGGCTTTAAGCGCGATGTTCCTTTTGGAAGTACCCTCAGCATCTTCTTCTTCCGCATGTATCTCATGAGTCGAAGCTTTCCAATGAGCTCGTCCGGCTTCAAGAGTGAGAGGTTCTGAGCCTCTTCTATGGCAGCTACCTTCTGACCCCATCGCTTCTTGGGTAGGCTTCGAGAATTTTCCTAGCACATTTCTTCATGGGAGATTTTCTTTCCCAAAGATTTGAGATTGTTGGTGATCTCAGTGAAGCGTATGAACATCTCGAGTAATGTTCTCTTCTCGGCTCCATTTTGAAAAGCTCATATTTGTGAAGATACTCGGCTGATCTTCGCTTGTCTCACCCGACTTGTACCTTCGTAGGTGTTGACCAGAGTGTCCCACACCTCTTTAGCAGAGTCACAGTGCAGAGACTCGATTATATTCTTCTCGAGCTTATGGCGCACATGAGGATGTTCATGGCTTTGAAGTTCTTTCGAACTTCTCGCTTCGCCGGCGTGAACTCAGCCTTTGTCTTTGGAAGCATTCTCGAATTCATCTCGTCTTCGTTGGAATGTAGTTTCCTTGTTGTATGATTTCCCATACTTCTTCGTCGTGATCCATAAGGAAACATTCCATCGCCTTCTTCCAAAGGACCGAAATTTGAACCTTTGAATTTTGGTGGCTCGTTGGAAGATCTACCTTCGTCGAACTCTCCTGTGTCTCGAGCCATCCGATCTTTAAACCTTTGGACTGTTAGATCCTTTATAAAAGACTAGGCTCGATACCAATCGAAGGTTTGCTCGGGAGAGTCTCGAGTCACCCTAGAGGGGGTGAATAGGGTGATAGAAAATTCTTTTAGAAACTTCGCACTTTTGTGCGTAAAAGATGCAAAGACAGATTCTCGAGTCTAAAGACAGAGTTAGAAAAGATTGGACTCGTAAGTCGCTGAATCGAAGAAGCAAGAGCACTAAGGCCGTCCGAGACTAGAATGGACTCGTGAAAGTGAACACAGAGATTTTACGTGGAAACCCTCCCGGGCAGAAAACCACGGCCCGTGTCAATCCAGCACACGAAGTCAAATCCACTATTTTGAGTCCACAAAATACCGTGAACTTGATCGAACCCGAGTTGCTCCCTCGACAACTCTATACAAGTTTTCCTAGACTCGTAAATTCCCTTATCTCGATCTAGTACTTCCTAGCTGAGATAACCCTTACAGCTTAGGGACAACTAAGCCGAGTTAACCCTTACAGACTTAGTCAAGGGACCTTACAAAGAATGTAAGAAGTGTTTGTAACGAAGTACAAGACCTTACAACTCGTAAAGTAATGAATTACAGAGTGGGAGTTGTAAGTTGAAGATTGAGAGTAAATACAATGACTTCTATCAAGTAAGTGTATAGACAATATGTTCGGCAACCTTCAAGTCTTGTGAAGTGGCTTCCATTTATAGATGACCAGCAGAGTAGCCGTTATCTTCATCTCGCTGACCGAGAGTCCTCTCGTGACCGTTGTGAAAGGCTTTCCGAGTCACTCGAAAGTATCCGTTGAAATATGGACGTTGGACAACGGTTTAACTCTCTTGGAAGTCCCAAAACCATTGGTCTGTGTCTTGAAAAGAGTGGTGAAAACCACCGTTAAGCTTGACGTTCCAGCTTTTCCGGATATGGAAGCGCACAGCTTCGACACAATCTTCTCGGGACTAAAGCAGGGAAGGTGAAAAGCCATATCTCGCCGGTGATTTGACGTTCGAGCCGGCTACTTTTGTAGTTTGAAAAGATATCCTCGATTGAATAACCTACAAAAGTAAAACACCTTCTGTTCTCAAAGTATAGAGTACTTTGGTCCAAGGTTAGACACGTATAATAAAATAATCATGATAATTAACCAACAGATTATTCGAGTCGGAGAAGAAATGGAATTTTCTCGAGTCTAATATCCATGATACTCGGAATTCCATAATACTTAGTCTTAAGCAAGGAATCAAGTTCTAATCAAATAGTAGAGATAGAAAAACTTGATATAGACTAAGCATGAAATGAACTACGAATGCCGATTCTCGCAAACAATAGAGTAAATAGCCACAAGTTAGACTCGAGTGAGAGTGGACTCGTAATAAAGAACAAGTTTTCCGAGTCGCTAACCGAAAAGCGATTAAAGAGATATGTGAAGGCCGAATCGCATAGAAAAGATACTTTTTAACTCAAGTAAGTTTCTAAGACACGGAGAATGCCTTGGAATCAAAACTCTATATAAATGACATCGTTATACCCGATTCCTTTTGCATGACTCGTGAAAGATATAGAGCAGTGTCTCGAGTCTTCAAGAGTCGGTTCCGAGTCTCTGGAATACCATAGACCTAAATTCCGAGTACTCGCAAGATATCTCGAATATTCTCTTCACCGCAAGTGAGATGTGATTCTTTTGGATTAGCTTGAAATCTTGCGCATAGACAGACACTCGAACATTATATCCGGCCTCGCTGGAAGTAAGATATAGTAAAGATCCAATCATACCTCAATAAAATTTCGATCTATCGCTTTACCTTTCTCGTCCGAGTTAAGCTTTATCGTCGCTACTCATGGGTGTAGATGCGTGCTTTGCATCTTAAAGTTTGTATTTCTTCAACAATTCCTTGGTATACTTAGATTGATGAACAAAGATTCCATCCTTGTCTTGTTTGATTTGTAAGCCAAGGAAGAAATTAAGTTCCCCATCATGCTCATTTGGAATTCTTGACTCATCAACTCGTAAAATTCTCGACACGTAAACTCATTAGTAGCACCGAAAATAATATCATCAACATAGATTTGAACAATAAGGAAATCTTTCCCTTGGTCTTTATGAAGAGAGTCTTGTCGATCCGACCTCTTTTAAAATCATTTTGAACCAAGAAGCTACTCAGTCTTTCATACCAAGCTCGAGGTGCTTGTTTAAGACCATAGAGAGCCTTTTGAAGTTTGAAAACATGATTTGGAAATTCGAGTTTTCAAAACCAGGAGGCTGCTCGACATAGACTTCTTCTTCAATAAAACCATTGAGAAATGCACACTTAACATCCATTTGATATAGTTTAATATGCATGCTGGATGCAAATGCCAACAGATATTCTAATGGCTTTAATTCCGCTACTGGTGCAAAGGTTTCCCCACAATTAATTCCTTCTTCTTGATTATATCCTCGAGCCACAAGTCTAGCCTTATTTCGACTATTAAACCATCCTCATCCAGTTTGTTTTTGAAAACCCATTTGGTTCCTATAATCGGGTGGTCAAAAGGTCGGTTGGTCGAGTCCGGACTTGGTTTCTTTCGAATTGATTGAGTTCTTCTTGCATTGCCTCTACCCATTCAGGTTCATTAAGGGCCTCTAGTGCATTTTTGGGTTCATTTAATGAAATGAATTCAGTGAATGCACATAGATTATGTAGAGAGGAGCGAGTTCTTACCCCAGTGTTGATGTCGAGAGTATGTTCTCTAGTGGATGACTAGAAGTAAACTTGAATGTTTTACCTGTTCTCCGATTCACGAGATTTGTGGGTTGAACCACTTGATCTTGTTCTAAGTGATGTTCTTCATTGGCTTGTTCGTTCGAGTGAGCTCTTGTGTTGTCGCATTATGAGTTTCCTCGTTCTAAGTGACCTCATTTTGAGTAGGTTGAGTCCGAGTCTTTGTAGTTTCGGCTTCATCATCATCTCTACCGAGCTTCAGCTCCGAGTATGATGACTCACTTGGCTTCTCCTGTTCAAACTCATCAAACACTACATGGATGCTTTCTTCCACTTTGTTAGTACTTTTGTTAAAGACACGATAAGCTTTACTAAGAGAAGAGTAACCTGAAAAGTACCTTTATCCGACCTAGCATCAAACTTGGTCGAGTGATTCTTACCATTATTGTGAATAAAACACTTGCAACCAAAGGGCTTAAAGTATGAGATGTTTGGCTTCTTCCCTTTGTAGAGCTCGTAGGGTGTTTTCTTCGTAATGGGTCCGATGAGGCATCTGTTTAAAATGTAGTTAGTCTGTGTTGATCGCCTCAGCCTGTAAATAGTAAGGCAAATTGTGTTCAATCATCATCGCCCTTGCTATTTCTTCAAGGGCTCTGTTCTTTCTTTCTACTACTCCATTCTGTTGAGGAGTTCTTGGTGCTAAGAAGTTGTGAGAGATTCCATTCGATCACGTAACTCGAGAATTTTGAGTAGTCGAACTCCCTTCCATGGTCGGTTCGAATCTTTTGGATCCGAGTCCGAGACTTAACTTGAATCTTTCTACGGAGCTTGCTGAACTCCTTGAAGGCTTCATTTTTATGCTTGAGAAAACACACCCGAGTAAATCTTGAAAAGTCATCAATAATGACAAAAATGTAGGATTTACCTCCGAGGCTCTTTACTGGGATTTCACCACAAAGATCCATATGTAGCAGCTTCAAGCACCTTTGATGTCGAAACAGATCTTGAGAGATTTGAATGAGGATCTCGACCTGTTTCCCCTTGTACATGCTTCACAAACTTTGTCTTTCTCAAAGACACAGCTTAGGTAAAACCCTAACTGCACCATGAGATGCCAGCTTTTTGATAGTATGCATGCTAATATAACCTAATCTACGATGCCAAGACCATGAATCATCGTGAAGAGATGCTTTTAAGCAGGATAAATTCTATCTTGAGTCGAAAGAGGAATGATATAAGTGTTACCGGATCTCTTATCTCGAGAGCTTTATCTCTTTGGTGGTCTCATCTCGAGATGTATCACTTAGATTGATTGAATCTTACCTCCCGACCTTTGTCGCATAGCTGGGAGATGCTAAGCGGATTGTATTTTAGTCCTTTGACAAGGTAGACTGGGCTCACCAAATTGCTTCCATTTCCAATCTTGCCAATACCCACTATCTTGCCTTTGCTGTCATCTCCAAAAGTCACTTTTCCTCCTTTGTATGATTCTAGCTCGTAAAAGAGTCCTTGGTCACCTGACATGTGTCGTGAACATCCGTTGTCCAGTACCAATGTCTTTTTGATCTTTTCTGAGTGACTCTGCAAAACAGAGAGAATCTAACCCTTCTCACTTCCTCTAATGAACCCAATAACATTCCTTATCGTGGTCCTTTTCGAGGAAGAAGGTGTTTCGAACCCAGATTTGAATGACTTTGGGTTTTGTCGATTCTCGAGTCTTCTTCTCGTAGAACCGAGTCCGTGTCTCTTTCGTTTTGAAAACCTTTCCTTTTAAAACAGGAGAGAATGGTTTCTTTTTGTAAATAGTTCTAGGCGTAGTCCTCCATTCATTTCGTGAATGGGACCGTGCTCAGCTTTCCCGAACTTTACAGCTCTGAATCCTTTTGAACAATTCCGAGTAGGAATTAGATTCTTCCTCTTTGTTGAAACCAAGACCTTCTTTTCAAAAAGAGACACATTGTGATCCTAAGAGCATGTCAAGGTTCTTCCGACCTTGAGTAAACTTTAAAACCAGATCTTGAGACTCAGTGAGCTTCCCTTTTAGTTGCTCATTTTCTTTCCCGAGCAGACTCGGACTCAGCCTCATTAGATTGAGCACTAGTCTTGAGTTCTCTCGAATGAGAGTCTCGCTTTTCTAATTCATTTTTCAAAGAAGTGCTCTCGTAAGTGACTAACTCAAGTTGTTCTTTGAATTGAGAAGAATCAGAATTGGACTTTTCTTCCAAAGTAAAAATATACTTAGCTAAATCAACTTTGGAGAACTTGAGAAAGAAATTGATTACCTCCCGAGGATTTGTTTCCTCATTGTCTCGAGTCCGAGTCCGACTCCTGCTCAGCTTCCGAATCGAAATTACCATCGGACATTTCGAGTCCTCATCATCTTCTCGATGAATCCTCATCGCTCCATGTTGCCATCATGGCTTTCTTCTTCTTTCTGTCCCTTTTTCTTTTGGACAGTCCTTGACTATGTGGTCTTTGCTGCCACATTCGAAACAACCGTAATTCTTCATCAAAGAAAATTTAGACGGGGAAGTAAACTTACCTTTTCTGTCTTTCTTATCTTCCTTGTAGAATTCGTCTTTTGGCCTTTTGTCCCATCTTTTGTGCCTCATCATTCTCTTGAAGCCTCATGCAATGAGTGCCATGGGATCGTCTTCCGAGTCGAAGAGCTCGATTTGCTTCTTTGGATTCTCGAGGCTTTCAATGCTAAGTTTCTTTTGGTACGCCCTCAGCATCCTCTTCTTCTAGATGGATCTCATGAGTTAGAAGCTTTCCGATGAGCTCATCTCGGCTTTAAGAGTGAAAGGTTCCGAGCCTCCTCTATGGCAGTCACCTTCGGACCCCATCGTCTCTTGGGTAGGCTTCGAGAATTTTCCGGCACATTTCTTCATGGGAGATTTTCTTTCCCAGAGATTTGAGATTATTGGTAATCTTAGTGAAGCGAATGAACATCTAAGTAATGTTCTCCTCCGGCTCCATTTTAAAAAGCTCATATTTATGATGATACTCGACCGATCTTTGCTTGTCTTACCCGACTTGTACCTTTGTTGGTGTTGACTAAAGTATCCCACACCTCTTTAGCAGAGTCACAGTGCAGAGACTCGATTATATTCTTCCGAGCTTATGGCGCACATAAGGATGTTCATTGCTTTGAAGTTCTTTCGAACTTCTCCGCTTCTCCTAGTGTGAACTCAGCCTTCGTCTTGGGAATGATTCCGAATTCATCCGTCTTCATTGGAATGTAGTTTCCTTGTTGTATGATTTCCCATACCTCTTCATCATGATCCATAAGAAAACATTGAGCTTCTTCCAAGTGCCCAAAGTTTGATCCTTTGAATTTTGGTTGCCTCGTTGGAAGATCTTCCTTCGTCGAACTCTTCGATGTTCCGAGCCATTTGATCTTTAAACCTTTGGATTGTTAGATCCTTTCCGAAAGGCTAGGCTCGATACCAATTGAAAGTTTGCTCGGGAGAGTCCGAGTCACCCTAGAGGGGGTGAATAGGGTGATAGAAGTTTTTCGTGGAAACTTTAGCTCTTCCGTCAAAAACAGGACGGAGACCAATTCCGAGTCTAACAACAGGGTTAGAAAAGATTGGACTCGAAGGCTATTCAGCAGAATGAGCAAGAGCTGTAAAAATGTCTAATTCTAGAATGAACTCGGAAAGATAACACTTAGAGATTACGTGGAAACCCTCCCAGGGCAGTAAAACCACGGACCGTGCCAATCCGGACATGAAGTCAAATTCACTATTTTGAGTCCACGAAATACCGTGAACTCGATCGAACCCGAGTTGTTCCCTTAGACAACTCTATACAAGTTTTCCTAGACTCGAAATTCCCTTATCTCGATCTAGTACTTCCTAGTTGAGATAACCCTTACAGCTAGAGACAACTAAGCCGAGTTAACCCTTACGACTTAGTCAAGGGACCTTACAAAGAATGTAAGAAAGAGTTTGTAATCGAGTACAAGACCTTATAACTCGTAAAGTAATGAATTAATGAGTGGGAGTTGAAAGTTGAAGATTGAAAGTAAATACAATAACTTTGAGCAAGAATGTGTATTAGCAATAGGTTCGGCAATCTTCAAGTCTTGTGAGATGGCTTCTATTTATAGATGACCGAGCAGAGTAGCCGTTATCTTCATCTCCCGACCGAGAGTCCTCTCGTGACCATTGATAGAAGCTTTCCGAGTCACTCGAAAGTATCCGTTGTAATGTGAACGTTGGACAACGGTTTAACTCTCTTAGAAGTCCCAAAACCATTAGCGATGTCTTGAAAGATAAGGTGGAAACCACCGTTAAGCTTGGCGTTCCACTTTTCCAAATTTGGAAACAGACATGCCCCGACACAATCTACTGGACCTGGAGCAGAGAAGCTGAAGAGCCATGTCTCGCCGGTGATTTGACGTTCGAGCTTGGCTACTTTTGTAGTTTGAAAAGTGTATCCTCGATTGAATAACCTACAAAAGTAAATCAATTTTGGTTCTCAAAGTATAAAATACTTTGGCCCAAGATTAGACACAGATAATAAAATAATTACGATAAATAAACCAACCGATTATCTCGAGTCGAAACGAAATGAAATTTTCTGAGTCCAATATCCATGATACTTAGAATTCCATCCGACTTAGTCTAAGCGAAGAATCAAGTTCAATAAAGAATATCGAGAGGATTAACTAGATATAGACTAAGCATGAAACAAGCTAAAAATACTGACTATAACAAAATAGGACTAATAACCACAAGTCGATTCCGAGTGAGAAAAGACGAAATACTAGTCTATTCAATCGCGATATATCTAAGTGATGCTGGACTCGAATCAAAGAACCGAGTTTTCGAGTCGCTTACGGATAAGCAAGAAATATAATAAGTAAGAGCTCTATCACTTAGAAAAGATACTATTTTACTCGAAAGAAGTTTCGAGATACGGAGAATGCCTTAGAATCAAAACTCGTAGGTGTGAGATTGTTATACTCGATTCCTTTCATACAACTCGGAGAAGTATTAAGCACTGTCTCGAGTCTTCACATACAATTGATATGGGAAAGGGAAATGAATAAAGAACAAATATGAACGGGAAATGCGCTCTTTATTGGTATCCTTGATGAGTAGTGGGCCCATTGGATGACCTCTAGTGGGATGAAGCTTGTTCTTCTTCTATAAGCATGCCAAGCATGTCCGAGTGTTTTTAAGTCCATGATAATCAAGAACTTGAGGTGCTGATGATAGGCAGGTTGTTGGTTCTTGATGATGATTCTAACCTGATCCTTCTTAGATGGCCTATCGGTCATATGGGCAGACTATCTCCCTCCAACGAGTAAGGAAGTCGATGAAGCATTCATCATCTCCTTACTTGATCAATTCTAAATCCAGAAGAGTGACTGGCGGATCGATATTGTAAGAGTATTGGTGTAAGAATTCCCTACAAAGATCTTGCCATTTTGTGACCTTATGTGGGTCAATAGCATTGTACCATTTCATGACGCCTCGTGTTAAACGTCCACGTAAAGATGACATGGTACGTGTCCTTCGATACATTCTTCAAAGTCATTTCCTCAAAAAGTTTCTCACGTGATGGTGAGGGTTCTCGGTTCCATGAAACTTGATGTTAGGCATGGTAAACTTAGGGGTAGCTTGCCGAGGATTAAAGTGAATCCCTCAGCCTAATAGTAGTGGTTGAACATGGATGTCTCCCGTAATAACTTCTCTATCTAATGTACTCTTGGATAGGATTGAGGCTTGGGTTGAGGTTTAGGACGGGATCCTTCGCTTTTGATTTCTCTTTGGACTTTCATTTCTTCTCCAATTCTTTGTGTTTGAGACTAAGGGTTTCGATATCCACTCAATCCTCTTATCCCGAGCCTCAATCCTAGCTTCTACTTTAGCAACAGGCTCTTTAAATCAAGGTCATGATGGGGGTTTGCTCTACCTAATTGGCCATTTTTGGTGGAGGATTGTGTTTAGACCTTGGATGATGTACCAGGTGTTACTAGTAAAGGTGCGGGACGTACCGTGTCGTACGTACTAACGTGGAACGTAACGAGTGTTGACCGTGTTGGTGTTGAAGTAAATTTCTTACTTCCTAGATGTTTCGTGCTAGGATTCCCGACTTGCATAGGATTTCCTATCCTATAACGCAAAAGAGTATCCGCTCGGGATTGGCTCGTGGAAGAACGTCTAAGGGAGATGGGGCTTAAGTGCTTGACTCAAGGAAGACTAATCCTAAGAGGAGAGAAATTGATATGCTCTTTTATTTGAATGCACATAAAGGGATGCGGAACAAATGGAATAGAATGTATGCAATGATGCTCACGACTTAATTTGGGATTACTCTATGATTTGGCTAGTGCGTAACCGAAATGAATAGATGATTACTCCTAATGGAAGATGAATTTGCTTTGCCAAATGTATAATTGGAATGTATGAATGATTAACCCTAATGGAAGATGAATTTGTTTTAGCTAAATAAGAAATGAAAATGCAAAATAGACTCACCTAATTTGAGATGAATTTTAATTTGGCTAATGCAAATGAAAGACTCTCCTAATTAGATATTAATTTAATTTTGGCTAATGCGAAAATAAAATGAATGGACTCACCTATTTGAGATGATTTTCACTTTTGGCTAAATGCAAAAAGGAAATGCAAATATGGACTCACCTTAATTAAGATGAAGTTTAATTTGGGCTAATGCAAATGAAATGTAAAATTGGATTCACCTACTTTGAGATGATTTTGACTTTGGCTAAATGCAAAAGGACTCACCTTAATTAAGATGAAATTTATTTTCGCTAATGCAAAAATGAATTGTGCACTCACCTTAATTAAGATGAAATTTATTTTGGCTGATGCAAAAATGAAATGCAGGCCAACCTTAAGAGGGATGATTTTTGCTTGAGCTAATACAAATATGGAATGAATGGACTGACCTAAAAGGGGAATGTAATTTTGGACTTTTTGGCTAAAATGCACATAATTGGACCGACTTAATTTTATTTTGATTTTTATTTTTGCACCCATGCAAGGATTATTCAATGCTCCTCACCTATCCTTAAAAGCTCACAAGTAGAAGATTAAATCTAAAAAACAAACACACTCATTCAAGCATGTAAATAAAGAAGGGGACCACCTAATAGTCCAAAAGTTCTATGGTCAAAGAGGTTTAAAAGGTTGGATTCATGGTGACATGTAGTCCGAGAATTTAGTCCTCCATGGGGTGCACAGCTAAGGATACCAACTAGAATTCTCGGTATCTCTCGGTGAACCAAAAGGTTTAGCCCAAGAGTGCGTGTTACGAGGGAGGAGGTACCGTGGGAGCCTCTCCCAGAAAAGAATTAAAGCAACCAAGACATAATTAGAGTAGTGAGTTAAAATAATGTAAAACAAGCAAGCAAGCAACAACATGCGATAACGAATTAAAGCAACCAAGACATAATTAGAGTAGTTAGTTAAAATAATGTAAAACAAGCAAGCAAGCAACAACATGCGATAAAGAATTAACGCAACCAAAACATAATTAGAAAAGTGGTAAGGTAGGAATAAAGAAAGTGAAAAACGAAAAGAAAGCAAAAGGAAACGAAAAGCATACGCAAAGCGAAAGGAAAAGAAAGCAGAAAACTAAAATATTACATCGGGGTGAGGAGGAACTAAAAGCGATACATCGTTTGTCCACAATACTGAAAGCAATAAAGAAAACATAAAATAAAATAAACCGTTGTGGAAACTAGATCTATGCCCTCAGGTTGTCCCACTTGCTGATATGGATCTCGGATCTAGATCTCTTGATGCGACAAGTGGCGAATAAGAGGGACTTTTTTGAGTTTTGGAGTAGGTAGGTAGACAGATGTGTGACTCGATGGAGTTTAGGGATCAAATGTATCAAGTATGATGGAAGTAGAGAAGGAATAGGCTAAAAAGGAACTAAGAGATTAGAATATAAATGAGAGTATTAAGTAGCTCTTAGGCGAGTTTCAACAACGTGGTGTTAAGGCAAGAAGGCATGTAGGAATCGGAGCTAAGGCTCTCTATTTATAGGGAGAGGTTAGGCCAAGGAAGTGACCTAGGGTTAGCTCGGCTAGTCTGTCCGGAAGGAGTAGCAAAAATTTGGTAGAATATTGTGAAGATTGAACCGGATAAAACCGGGATAAAAAGGGATAAGACCCGGTTCACGGAGCTGGCCATATGAGGTTACCTAAGGTTTAGTGCCCTAGACCGCTTCTAAGGGAGTCTACAGGGCAAAACGCAACGTTCCACTTACTATTTTGGGGTGGCGGCGCCGGCCATAATAGCTTTCCAAAAATGGAAAGTTTCCATTTTTGGAAGGTTTAAATTTTGATGTAGGATGTGTGCTCCTAGTCTCGGGTGGATTGTATTGGAGCAAAACGCAGCACTTTGATGCTTGTGATCATGAAATGCAGCGTCTAATGTCATCTTGAGGTCGTCAACTCCTTGTTTGGTTAGGATCGAAGTGAAACGCAGTGATTCCGAGCTTGGAATTTCCCGATACGTTGCACCTGGACTCCCTCGTCTCGTAGAGGCTTGGCCCGGTCTAGGACCGTTCGAAAGAAAAGGGGACTTTTGGATCGATCCAAGGCAAAAGGCTATTTATTTGGTGTTGGGGTTCTTTGTGGTTTCATCGGCTCATGTCGCACTAATCGAATCGAGTCCGAGATCCAAATCTTCAAACATGACTCGGGATTTCATCATCGGACCAACAAATAATAAACAAAGAAAAGGACGACACTTTTTTGGTGTCTACAGTGTCATCATCAAAGTCGTCATCGAAGATGTAGTTCATAAAGTCATCCAAGACAGATGTAGAGAATCAACCTCCGTCATCGCCGTAATAAGAACAACCTCCTTAGTCCTAAGGTTGTGACGCCTTATGGGTCGTGCCACTATAAGAAGACCGTGGGAAATAAAGAGGGTTCCCGTGACAATCGAAGGCCTGTAAGGGAAGGATGTTCCAGGTCCCGCATCGAAGTACTAGGCTCGGAAGTGCTAGGTCCCGCCTCGGACGCACTCCTATGATGACGCCGCGAAGGGCGCCGTGACAAGCCTTGTCTAGCATTACTACTAGGAAGACTACCGTAAGGAGGTACTCTAGATCGGCGCCTCTACAAGATCAAAAGAAGTGATTAGCAAATCACTAAAAGCACTAAAAGTTCGATGAGATTAGCACTACACTAATCAAGGATTTACCCGAAGGTAGGGAAGGATCATCCCGTCAAGAAGTTTTGGGTTCCTCGGAGAGCCGACTAAAACCCGATAGACATGGCGCTCGATTGCTCTTGGTTCTACTACAAAGTTTATTTGATGGTATTAGCAAAAGAGATACCTTTAGCATACAACTAAAAGGAAGAGAGCATATAACTCTTACCCCTCACTAATTCCTAGGAAAGGGATGCCCAACACATTTCTCTTCAGGAATTTCGAGAATTCTCATGAAACGAGGAGGTCCCTCAGGAAAAGTAACGTCCACATCAAGGCTTGGGATATGGATATCGGGGGAGTGAGTTGCCACGAAAAGATGAAGATTAATTTCCATACGAGAAATTCAAGTTATAAGGAAAAAGTTCGGAGCTCACGAATTGGGTCATAATACGTGATGCATGATGGGCATAACATGTATTCAAGTTAAAAAGTGAGGTAAAAGAATACCCCACCATGACCACCCCTTGCTCATTTGGAGGGAGAGAACGGAAATAGAACATGGTCGGAGGTGGATCCCACGTGTTTACTCGAATTTAAGGAGTGATTCTCTCCCTAAGATATCAACAAAACCCAAAAGGGCATTCAAACAAGATCCTTCTTTCACTTAATTCCCGAGCCACAAGGACATTTTGAGGAAGTTGAAGTTGGGCCCAAGAGTGGAAGCTGGCCTATATACAAGAATTATCAAGAAATCAGCTAGCAAGAATGAAAGGCAACAAGAAAACGGATGAAAAACAATGAATATAGAAGGCTGGAGCGCACCACGGGCAGGCCCACAGGGAGTGGCGCAAACTATGGGCATGATCATAATATTAAAAATATAGTAAAAAGTTCTTTTAAGCATATTTCGGAGCAAAGTTTTTGAGAATAGAAGCAGCATATCGAGTTTACACGGTTGAGGGCTAATTCAAGAAGTTTATTTCATGTATCTTGGGACGTTCAAGATAAACTTTAGCCCATGATGCGACGCCGAGAATATGGATCGATTGGTTGAACCGGGAGAGATGTAGGAAATATTCATACAACCACGACTAAATTTTGACAAATCAAGGCTTTTAATCCACACAAGATGAAAAGGACATATTGAAGAAAGTAGAATTTGAGCATACCTTATTGATCTTCCATAAGCCATTCAAAGGAAGATAGTTGGTGGAGTCCGGTTCTAGTTTTGTATGCCGCACGATGGCACGGAGGCCCCTAATATGACAAGTGTATGCGGGAACACCCTAGTTGAGTTCCTTTATTTTATCAAGGTCCACGAAGTTCACCAAATAGTGCACATGAATCTTAGTGGCCTGGTCGGAAAAGAGGACCGTACTCATGAGAAGGGCATGTACGATCCTAATTTGTTTTTGAGGAGAATGTTGAAGCTGAAAACAAGCATCCTCAAAAGCCTCAAAGAGAATGGTATACTTAAAGTGATTGCTATATGAAGGTTTGCTCTGGGAGAGTCCGAGTCACCCTAGAGGGGGTGAATAGGGTGATGAAAAATCTTTGCGAAAGCACACACCTTTTGACAGAGAAGAGTCAAAGACAGATTCGAGTCTAAGCAAGGGGTCAGAAAATATTGGACTCGGAATGTAATGAATCGGAGTAAACACGTTCAGCGAGGCTGTCCGAGTCTAGAATGAACTCGAAATAGAACACGAGAGAATTTACGTGGAAACCCTCCCGGGGCAGAAAACCACGGCCCGTGTCAATCCGGACACGAAGTCAAATCCACTATTTTGAGTCCACAAAATACCGTGAACTTGATCGAACCCGAGTTGCTCCCTTGGACAACTCTATACAAGTTTTCCTAGACTCGAAATTCCCTTATCCGATCTAGTACTTCCTAGCTGAGATAACCCTTACAGCTAGGGACAACTAAGCTGAGTTAACCCTTACAGCTTAGTCAAGGGACCTTACAAAGAATGTAAGAAGTGTTTGTAATCGAGTACAAGACCTTACAACTCGAAAGTAATGAATTACGAGTGGGAGTTGTAAGTTGAAGATTGAAAGTAAATACAATAACTTTGTTCAAGTTGGAGTATTGACAATATGTTCGGCTAACCTTCAAGTCTTGTGAAGTGGCTTCTATTTATAGATAACCCAGCAGAGTAGCCGTTATCCTCATCTGCTGACCGAGAGTCCTCTGTGACCGTTGTGAAAAGCTTTACGAGTCACTCGGAAAGTATCCGTTGAAATATGGACGTTGGACAATGGTTTAACTCTCTTGGATGTCCCAAAACCATCGGTTGTGTCTTGAAAAGTGTGGTGAAAACCACCGTTAGGCTTGACGTTCCAGTTTCCGGATATGGAAGCGAGCGGCTTCGACACAATCTTACGGGACTAGAGCGAGGAAGGTGAAAAGCCATATCTGCTGGTGATTTGACGTTACGAAGCCGGCTACTTTTGTAGTTTGAAAAGATATCCTCGATTGAATAACCTACAAAAGTAAAACACCTTCGGTTCTCAAAGTATAAAATACTTTGGTCCAAGGTTAGACACGAGATAATAAAATAATTATGAAAATTACGTAATTGATTATCCGAGTCGAAGAGAAATGGAATTTTACGAGTCTAATATCCATGATACTCGGAATTCCATATGACTTAGTCTTAGGTAAAGAATCAAGTTCCATAACGAATATCGAGTGGGAAATACTTGATGTAGACTAAGCACGAAAAGAACTACAAATGCTGACTTTGCAAACAATAGAGTAGATAATCACAAGTCGGATTACGAGTGAGAGTGGACTCGGAATAAAGAACAAGTTTTACGAGTCGCTAGCTGAAAGCGATTAAAGAGATAAGTGAAGGCCAAATCGCATAGAAAAGATACTATTTCACTCAAGTAAGTTTCTAAAACACAGAGAATGCCTTGGAATCAAAACACTATATGAATGACATCGTTATACCGATTCCTTTTGCATGACTCGGAAAGATATAGAGCGGTGTCCGAGTCTTCAATCTCCCCTTTTTGATGAAAGGCATTCCATACTTACACGAAACTTTGTTAGAGGGAAATAGGTTGATTCTGAGTAGTTTGATAAAAAGTAAGACATATTGAACGAGAGCAATATACAATATATCGAGCAAATTAAAGTATGCTTGAACTCATTAACTCGGAAAAGAAAGAACTCAGAAATTAATAATGAAATGCATTCAGTTCATTAAAAAATATTACAAGGACGGAAAGAACTCCCCTAGACAAGACAACCGAGTTTCGACTACATTTCTCCCCCTTGCCTTTCAGCAAAAACAAGTAACAAAAAGAAGGGAGAAAAGTACAAGTAATACACATAAGTTGTCCGGACAAAAAGAAAATTTTGAAACGAAATTCGGAGACAGCGAGGAATCGTGACTCGGTGCATGGCTCCAACTAGGAAGGAGGGATTTCGAGTGGAGGCGGAGGTGCGCCGCGCTGATAAGATCTTGACGATGTGCTTGAGCGCGGCGAAGGGAGAACCGGGACAATTCGGAGGGGCTCGGCTCGGACGGGCCGACCCGGAGAAAGTGGATCGAGGGTTCTTCCCTTGGGACCTCGAGGGCTGGAGGGGCTGCTCTGGGCGACTCGCCGGAGGAGCGAGATCTTCGACCCACTCGGACCATTGTCCGAGCTGAGTACGACAATTTGAGCTTGGGGAGCGGGCTGTCCCTCAGCGGTTGCCACGGCCTCTTCTTCCCTTTGCCGGAAGGGGCTGCCTCGGCCGCGAGTTCCTCGGCGTCCTCCGCTGCATCCGTAGCTTCTTCCTCTGCTTCCTCGGCTTCCTCGCTCTCCGAGGAGGTCGGGCTGGGCTCGAAGATGTCTCGGATGGGTCCGAGTCATCGGGATCTGAGCGGCCTTGGACCGTCTCTCTCCGAGGAGCTCGGCCGGCTCCTTCGCTCCTTAACCAGCTCTCTCATCTCAAGAACAAGAGACTGCTGCTCTCGGATTTGGGACTGACCGGTCTTTTGGTTGATGGTCGAGACCACTGAAGAACGGACTTGAAACCCCGAGCATGTCTACGAATTCGGAAGACACAGAGGTGATCTTGTCCATGAAGACGAGGGACAAGAGGGCGAGAGAGAGTTTTGGAAGCACCTGGAGGTGGAGGCACCACCAGGTGAAGACGGAAGAGGGAGAGGGGTTGATTTCGAGTCCGAGGTGGAGAAGGAGGCCTCGGCTGTGAGTTGTGAACCCGGACACCGGGGTTAGTTTCCGGTATCCGTACCCACGGAGTTCCTTCTTGCCGACCACAATGGCCGCCTCGGACACCGCGTTAGGGTCGAGAGGAAGAGGAACTTGGAATTGTTTGAAGACAAGGGTGAGAAGAGCACCGAAAGGAAGGGAGGTGTTCTTCTTGGTTTGAAGTTGAGCGGCACGGCGGCCATCCGCTCCAATGATGGAGGGGAAGAGGTCGACTTCGTATCCCTCCGGGATATCGAAGAGGGCTTTGAGGTGCTTGGAGTTGGGGTTCTCCTTGCTAGAATGTCTGTGAGAAGAAGGTTCTCATCAGCAGGAAACACTGAAGCCTGGCTTCGACTTCAACCGAGTCACGAAAAGTTCTTTACGGACCCGGGGAATTCTTTAGCATACTTTTCAAAGAAGTCGTCGGCGACTTCGGTGAAGAGGATAGGGTTCGCTGTTCAAGAAGAGAGAAGAAACTTTGAACAGAGACGGTGAAGGAGAGAGGTGTTGATACGAACAGTAATGTTACGAACCCGAGAGGTTAGAACATTTTCGAGTGGGAGAGATGAGTATAGAACTCGAAACGAGTTCGGGATAGATGAACTCGTCTGAAACACAAGAAAGGGTAGACTCCTGTGGTTTGAATGTTGGACAACCAGGAGAATTTGGTTGTTGGGAAGAACTTGTTGTCCAGCGCAAGATCTTTGGGTGACAATGGGTTTTGAAGGGGTTGAGCTTTACGGCTTGTTGGTGCGAGGCTTTTTGGAGGATGAAGAAACACGAAAGTCGGGGTGGTTTCCTCTTTTAGGCATTGAGAGAGATGAAAAGATGAAACTTTTCGAAAGAGAAAGAGAAAGAGAAGGAGGTGTAGAAGAGAAGAAAACGAAAATGGTAGAAGAAAAATGAGAAGAGAGCGATCGAAAACTTACGAGAGAGAGAGAGAGCTTCTTCGACACTTGCGAGACGATCAAGGGTCACTTGTTCACGTAGAAAACTTCCGCGAGAGGGTTTTCGTTTGAGAGGGAAGGAGTTTTAGAATACCGAGAGGAAGATAGATAAACGTTATATATAATGAGTACGCGCGCCCGTTCACTATCCGTTAAGTAACTCCGTTCCGTCTTACCCGTCCATCGATCATTAATGCCCGGTGTGACAGTTCTTCTTCAACGGTTGAGATATCGGTGGTTTGAAATCTGCGGTTAAGATCGATCGCGGCGCTCGAGAAAGAGAGAGAAAAAGAGTTTGAAATTATAATCCGAAACTCTCCATTGTTCTAGAGATAGCTTCGAGAAAATTTGATGTCCAATTTTCTCTACATCCGAGTTTGACTCGGAAAAGTTTCGAGTGACTCGAAACACGAAATAACTATCGGCCCGAGTATCACATGATCAAGTCGAACCAATGGTTATTGACAACTAAAGCACATAGCACGAGAAAAATTCAAGAATCATAACGCGAAACTAAGCATTTAACATACCAAGCTCATTCAGAATAAAACAGAATTGATCTTCACCAAGAGGCTTAGTAAAGATATCAGCTAATTGAAGATTAGTAGGAATGAATTCAAGTGTAATGTCACCCTTTTCGAGTGATCGCGTAAGAAATGATACCGACTTCAATATGCTTTGTTTTTGAGTCTTTGGACGAGGATTCTTAGTGATGCGGTTGCGCTTTGATTGTCACACTTGATTGGAGCCGAGTTGAGACATAGTCAGAGATCCTTCAAGTGTTGTTTTATCCGAGAGAATCCGAGCGCAACAAGCTCCAGCGGCAATATATTCAGCTTACTGCAGTTGATAGAGCTACTGAGTTTTGCTTCTTTGAGTGCCATGATATTAGGGATTGACCCGAAGCTGGCAAGCTCCGGATGTGCTCTTTCGATCAACTTTGTATCTGCGTAGTCTGCGTCCGAGTACCCGGTCGGACTAAGTTACGAGTCTCGGAGTACCACGAGTCCTAGATTACGAGTGCTCGCAAGATATCCGAATATTCTCTTCACCGCAGTGAGATGTGATTCTTTTGGATTAGCTTGAAATCGTGCGCATAAGCAAACATCGAACATTATGTCCAGTGCGCTCGAAGTAAGATATAGCGGTGATCCAATCATACCTCGATAGAGTTTCGATCTACCGCTTTACCTATCTCATCCGAGTCGAGCTTTATCTCTGCTTGCTCATAGGAGTAGATGCGTGCTTTGCATCTTGAAGTTTGTATTTCTTCAGCGGTTCCTTGGTGTACTTTGATTGATGGACAAAGATTTCATCTTTGTCTTGTTTGATTTGCAGCCCAAGGAAGAAGTTGAGTTCTCCCATCATGCTCATTTGGAACTCTTGGCTCATCAACTCGAGAAAATTCTCGGCACAGAAATTCATTAGTAGCACCGAAAATAATATCATCAACATATATTTGAACAATGAGAAAATCTTTCCCTTTGGTCTTTATGAATAGAGTCTTGTCGATCTGACCTCTTTTAAAATCATTTTGAACCGAGGAAGTTGCTCGAGTCTTTCGTACCAAGCTCTAGGGGCTTGCTTAAGACCATAGAGAGCCTTTTGAAGTTTGAAAACATGATTTGGAAATTACGAGTTTTCAAAACCAGGAGAGTCTGCTCGACATAGACCTCTTCTTCAATAAAACCATTGAGAAAGGCACACTTAACATCCATTTGAATAATTTAATATGCATGCGGGATGCAAATGCCAACGAGTATTCTAATGGCTTCAATTCAGCTCTTGGTGCAAAGGTTTCCCCACAATCAATTCTTTCCTCTTGATTGTAACCCCGAGCTACAAGTCTAGCCTTGTTTCGACTACTACTCCACCCTCATCCAGTTTGTTTTTGAAAACCCATTTGGTTCCTATAGCTGGGTGGTCGGAAGGTCGGTTGGTCGAGTCCGGACTTGGTTTCTCTCGAATTGATTCAGCTCTTCTTGCATGGCCTCTACCCATTCGGGTTCATTAAGGGCTTCTAGTGCATTTTTGGGTTCGAGTTAGTGAAATGAATGCGGTGAATGCACATAGATTATGAAGAGAAGAACGAGTTCTTACCCCACTTGTTGATATCGAAATAATGTTTTCTTGGGGATGACTGGAAGTAAATTTGAATGCTTTACCGAGTCCTTTGATTCACCATGTTTGTTGATTGAATTGCTTGATCTTCGAAGCTCGCTCTAAGTGATCTTCTTCATTGACTTGCTCGTTACGAGCGACCTCTAGAGTTGTCTCATTCCGAGCTTCCTCGTTACGAGTGGTCTTCTTCGAGTCTTTATAGACTCATCTTCGTCATCATCCTTTACGAGCTTCGGTTCGAGTATGAAGATTCACTTGGTTTTCCCTGTTCAAGCTCATCAAACACTACGTGGATACTTTCTTCCACTTTGTTAGTTCTCTTGTTGAATATACGGTAAGCTTTGCTATGAGAAGAATAACCTAGAAAAATTCCTTCGTCGACCAGAGCATCAAACTTGGTCGGATGATCCTTACCGTTGTTGTGGACAAAGCACTTACATCCGAAAGATGCGAAATAGGAAATATTTGGCTTCCTTCCTTTGTAGAGCTCATAAGGTGTTTTCTTGAGAATGGAGTCCGATGAGGCATCGATTGAGAGTGTAGTTGGCTGTGTTTATCGCCTCCGCCGGAAATAGTAAGGCAAGTTGTGTTCAATCATCATCGTCCTTGCTATTTCTTCAAGGGTTCTGTTCATTCTCTCAACTACTCCATTCTGCTGAGGAGTTACGGGTGCTGAGAAGTTGTGAGAAATTCCATTCTTGTCACAAAACTACGAGAATTCGAGTAGTCGAACTCCCTTCCATGGTCGGTTCGAATCTTTTGAATCCGAGTCCGAGACTCAACTTGAATCTTTCTACGAGCTTGCTTGAACTCCTCCGAGACTCTTCACAGGGATTTCACCACATAAGTCCATGTGTAGTAATTCAAGCACGTTGGATGTGGAAGCTGTCTTCAGAGATTTGAATGAAGATCGACTTATTTCCCTTTGGTGCATGCTCCACATACTTTGTCCTTCTCAAACGCACGATTAGGTAATCCTCTAACCGAGACCAAGAGATGCAAGCTTTTTGATAGTATGCATGCTAATATGACCTAATCTACGATGCCAAGTCCAAGAATCATCTTGAAGATATGCTTTTAAACATGATAAGTTCGACTTGGGTCGAGAGAGGGATGATGTAGGTATTACCCGATCTCTTACCCGAGAGCTTTACCTCTTTGGTGGTCTCATCCGTGATGTAGCACTTGGGTTGAGTGAATTTTACCTCTTGACCTTTGTCACAAAGCTGGGAGATGCTAAGTAGGTTGTACTTTAGTCCTTTGACCAGGTAGACTGGGCTCACCGGATTGTTTCCATTACCAATCTTCCCAATGCCCACTATCTTGCCCTTCTTTGTCATCACCAAAGGTCACCTTTCCTCCTTTATATGACTTCAGCTCGAGAAAAGAGTCTTTGGTCACCTGACATGTGTCGAGAGCATCCACTGTCTAGGTACCAGTGTCCTTTTGATCTTTTCGAGTGACCTGCAAAACAGAGAGAATCTAACCCTTCTCACTTCCTCTAACGAACCCGAGTAACATTCCTTACTTGTGGTCCTTTTACGAGGAAGAAGGTGCTTCGGAACCCAGATTTGAATAACTTTGGGTTTAGTCCGATTCCGAGTCTTCCTCTCGGAGAAGCGAGTCCGTGTCTCTTTCCTTTTAAAAACCTTTCCTTTTAAAACAGGAGAAAAGGGTTTTCTTTTGTAAATAGGTGCAGGTTTAGTCCTCCTTTCATTTATGTGAATGGGACCTTGCTCGGCCTTTTTGAACTTAACGGTTACGGAATCTTTTTGAACAATTACGAGTAAGAATTAGATTCTTCCTCCTTGTTGAAACCAAGACCTTCTTTTCGAAATGAGACACATTGTGATCCTAAGAGCATATCAAGGTTCTTCGTCCTTGAGAAAACTTTAAAACCGGATCTTGAGACTCAATGAGCTTACGTTTCGATTGCTCATTTTCTTTTCGAGTAACTCGGACTCGGTCTCATTAGTTTGAGCACTTGTCTTGAGTTCTCCGAGTGTGAGTCTCGAGTTTTCCAATTCATTTTTAAAAAGGTGCTCTCAGTAGTGATTGACTCCAGTTGTTCCTTGAAATGAGAAGAATCGAAATTGGACTTTTCTTCCAAAGTAAAGATGTATTTAGCTAAATCAACTTTGGAAAATTTGAGGAAGTAATTTATTACCTCTTGAGGATCGGTTTCCTCATTATCCGAGTCCGTAGTGCGAGTCTCACTCTTTTCGGCTTCGAGTCGGTGATTGCCATTAGACACTTTGAGTCATCCGAATCCTCGTCGTCTTCGAGATGAATCCTCGTCACCCCATGTTGCCATCATGGCCTTTTTCTTCTTCCTGTCCCTTCTTCGTTTTGGACAGGTCCTTGACTATGTGGTCTTTCTTTGCCACATTCAAAACATCCAGAATTCTTAGACAAGGATAACTTTGAGGGTGAAGAAAACTTACCTTTTCTGTCTCTCTTGTCCTTTTTGTAGAATTCTTCTTTTGGCCTTTTATCCCATCTTTTGTGTTTCATCATTCTCTTGAAGCCTCTTGCAATGAGTGCCATGGGATCATCTTCGAGTCGGAGGAGCTTGGACTTGCTTCTTTGGATTACGAGGCTTTAAGCGCGATGTTCCTTTTGGAAGTACCCTCGGCATCTTCTTCTTCCAGATGTATCTCATGGGTCGAAGCTTTCCAGATGAGCTCGTCCGGCTTCAAGAGTGAGAGGTTACGAGCCTCTTCTATGGCGATTACCTTAGGACCCCATCGTTTCTTGGGTAGGCTTCGAGAATTTTCCGGCACATTTCTTCATGGGAGATTTTCTTTCCCGGAGATTTGAGATTGTTGGTGATCTCGGTGAAGCGTATGAACATCCGAGTAATGTTCTCTTCGGCTCCATTTTGAAAAGCTCATATTTATGAAGATACTGGCTGATCTTCGCTTGTCTCACCCGACTTGTACCTTCGTAGGTGTTGACCGAGTGTCCCACACCTCTTTAGCGAGTCACGAGCAGAGACTCGATTATATTCTTCCGAGCTTATGGCGCACATGAGGATGTTCATGGCTTTGAAGTTCTTTCGAACTTCTCTGCTTCTGTCGGCGTGAACTCGGCCTTTGTCTTTGGAAGGATTACGAATTCATCTGTCTTCGTTGGAATGTAGTTTCCTTGTTGTATGATTTCCCATACTTCTTCATCGTGATCCATAAGGAAACATTCCATAAGCTTCTTCCAGTGACCGAAATTTGAACCTTTGAATTTTGGTGGCCTGTTGGAAGATCTACCTTCGTCGAACTCTCCGGTGTTACGAGCCATCCGATCTTTATACCTTTGGACTGTTAGATCCTTTACGAAAGGCTAGGCTCGATACCAATTGAAGGTTTGCTCGGGAGAGTCCGAGTCACCCTAGAGGGGGTGAATAGGGTGATGAAAAATCTTTGCGAAAGCACACACCTTTTGACGAGAGAAGAGTCAAAGACGGATTCCGAGTCTAAGCGAGGGGTCGAAAATATTGGACTCGGAATGTAATGAATCGAGTAAACACGTTCGGCGAGGCATGTCCGAGTCTAGAATGAACTCGGAAATAGAACACGAGAGAATTTACGTGGAAACCCTCCTGGGGCGAAAACCACGGCCCGTGTCAATCCGGACACGAAGTCAAATCCACTATTTTGAGTCCACAAAATACCGTGAACTTGACAGAACCCGAGTTGCTCCCTTAGACAACTCTATACAAGTTTTCCTAGACTCGGAAATTCCCTTATCCGATCTAGTACTTCCTAGCTGAGATAACCCTTACAGCTAGGGACAACTAAGCTGAGTTAACCCTTACGGCTTAGTCAAGGGACCTTACAAAGAATGTAAGAAGTGTTTGTAGCGAGTACAAGACCTTACAACTCGAAAGTAATGAATTACGAGTGGGAGTTGTAAGTTGAAGATTGAAAGTAAATACTAATAACTTTGTTCAAGTTGGAGTATTGACAATATGTTCGGCAACCTTCAAGTCTTGTGAAGTGGCTTCTATTTATAGATAACCCAGCGAGTAGCCGTTATCCTCATCTGGCGACCGAGAGTCCTCTCGTGACCGTTGTGAAAAGCTTTACGAGTCACTCGGAAAGTATCCGTTGAAATATGGACGTTGGACAATGGTTTAACTCTCTTGGAAGTCCCAAAACCATCGGTTGTGTCTTGAAAAGTGTGGTGAAAACCACCGTTAAGCTGACGTTCAGTTTTCGGATATGGAAGCGGACGACTTCGACACAATCTTACGGGACTAGAGCGAGGGAAGGTGAAAAGCCATATCTGCTGGTGATTTGACGTTACGAGCCAGCTACTTTTGTAGTTTGAAAAGATATCCTCGATTGAATAACCTACAAAAGTAAAACACCTTCGGTTCTCAAAGTATAAAATACTTTGGTCCAAGGTTAGACACGAGATAATAAAATAATTATGAAAATTACGTAATTGATTATCCGAGTCGAAGAGAAATGGAATTTTCGAGTCTAATATCCATGATACTCGGAATTCCATATGACTTAGTCTTAGGTAAAGAATCAAGTTCCATAACGAATATCGAGTGGGAAATACTTGATGTAGACTAAGCACGAAAAGAACTACAAATGCTGACTTTGCAAACAATAGAGTAGATAATCACAAGTCGGATTCGAGTGAGAGTGGACTCGGAATAAAGAACAAGTTTTCCGAGTCGCTAACTGAAAGCGATTAAAGAGATAAGTGAAGGCCAAATCGCATAGAAAAGATACTATTTCACTCAAGTAAGTTTCTAAAACACGAGAGAATGCCTTGGAATCAAAACACTATATGAATGACATCGTTATACTCGATTCCTTTTGCATGACTCGGAAAGATATAGAGCGATGTCCGAGTCTTCACTATATGGAAATCTATCTATTACGGGACTGAAAAGGTGACGGAGATAGTCACTATTCTTGTATAAATTCCGATCATAGGCTAAAGGTTCCCTCCAAAAGCCCAAACCAGATAACATAGCAAAATCAAAAAGAGTTATTATCATCTCACCAAAGGGAAGGTGGAACGTGTTGGTAGTGTCCCAAAAGCGATCACTAATGGCTCTAATGGGGTCTATCTCGCTCCTATCGGTAAGATGATTTAAAGCAATGTAGAGAGGTTCGAACCTGGCATTGTACATGATATTCTAACGAGGAAAGTACATCCTCTCGCATGTCTCCATAAATTTAGGAATGGCTCCACTACTTCGAATTTAGCCTTTCTACAAGACAAAATCCAACAAGATTTTGGTTAAAGAGTTACTCTAAAGGAGTAAATGAAGAGGTTTAAGCCAATTAGCTTACAAAAGAGGAAATAGCAAGTGGAGAAACATGGTTTTCGGTTTCAACCGGAAGATCGCTTGGGTTCCATTCACTTTGAGGACACCATTCTCGCTCAAGGAAAGAGTCTTGAGTAAGAGTCTTTTCTCTAGTTCTTCCTATATAGGATGAGCTTTTCTTCTAGGCATTTTGAAGGCGAAGAAATCTTAAGAACCAACTAGTTTTGAAGAAGGAGCAAAGTAAGGAAACACAAGAGAATAATAAGAGTAAGAAGAGGAGTTGATGTGCAAATGGAACACAACATGTAGTTCCTTTTGTAGGCAAATTCGGTCAAGCCATCCAAGCATATAAGACAAGAGTTGAGAAATTAGTGGGGAACCAAGGGAATGCGGCAAGACTCGCCGGAGCCACGCCGCCAAAGGCTTCGCTGGCGTCGGTTATGAGGCACCAAGAAGTCCAATCGGCGACGGCTTTGCAACCTAGCCCACCTCACTAGTCTATGCAGCCTTGTCCATTCAAAGCATATGATCTTTGTCCATTAGTGCATGCAAGTGGGTGCTTTCGTCCCACTAATCAACTTTTCGGAACAGTTTTGTCGGTTTGTTTTCGATCTGAATTACTCGGGTAAAACACCGAACTTTTGTCAATTTAATTATGCACTAACAAGTGTGCTAGCATAGCAGATTATTTAGCCCAACTTCGGATAAAAACGACCGATGTTTCAAGCATTAGAATGTGCTAAGCTTCAAGCTCGATCAAGCCAAGCTTAGGATCCTCTTACTCGGACTTCGAATGCATACATTGCAATCAAGTTCAGGTCCCACTTTGGAATTCGGGTTTGGTTACAACCAATTCCAAGCATCACACAATATCTTATAGATAAAAAAAATCTAGGTAACTACCCTTTAGTGTTTACTTTTACCCTTCATCTTTTAGACTCGGTCAAAGTGGGGGCTAACTAACTTTAGACACCTAAAAGTTTCATCTCTTATCACTTTATTTCGTGTTTTGTTTTGTTGGCCCGATGTTGATAATCTCGTGCCCTATTTGTGGATTTGGATCTCGGATCGTGATCGATTGGTGCAACATAAGCCAGTACACCAAACAAAACCCCCAAGCACCAAATAAATAGCCTTTTACTTTGGGTTAGTCCACAAATCCTTTTTCTTTCCGACCATCCAAGAACTGGGCTGAGCCTTTAGAAATTGTGGAGTCCCATGTTGTGTTCCGGGAAATTCCAAGTTCGAGTACCGCATTCTACTTTTGTCCAAATCGGACAAGGAGCCGAAGACCTAAGGACGGCTTTAAAGCGTTGCATTTCATGATCGGGAGCATTAATGTGTTGCATTTAAGCTTCACAAGAAAGCCCACATGAGGCTAGAAGCTTCTCCCTCAAAACGAAGTCGTGGCCGGTGCCCGCCTTCCGGAAGCACTAAATGGAATGTTGCGTTTTGGCTTGCAGAGTCCCTTGGAGAGACAACTAAGGCACGAAACCCTAGAGCACCCGGTTGGTCGGCGCCTACCTTCCCGGTTCTATCCAATTTTTCCCTTTCTAATCTGGTTCTATCTCTTAGGATTTGGCTTGATTTATTTTCATTTGCTTGGATGGCTGGATGGAGGTAAACCCTAGGTCATTTATGACCTAAGTCCTCTCCTATAAATAGAGAGCCTTGGCTCTCATTCTAAGGACGACTTCCTACCATAGCATCACGCTGCTGAAAGCTAACTAGAATAGTCTCATCTAAACATTACTTTGTTGAAATTTCTATAAGACATTCATCTTTTACTCGCTACGTTGAATCCATGTAAAGAGGTAAAGAATATTTAGTTATTCCGATCTCTGGATTCTCATTCAATTGATCATTACTACACCCTATACACAATTCAAAAACAAGCCCTTTTCTTTGGATTGTCGCCGTTGCATCGCTGAGATCCGGTGTGGAGATCCAAATCAGCAAGGTGAGACAACTTGAAGGCAATTATTCAGCAATCAAACGGTTTTATTTATTTTCATGCTTTTTTATCGCTTTTCGCATTATGGTTTAAGAGATGTAATCGCTCTTTTTAATTCCTCCTCGACCGATGTAATCCTTTTATTTCTCGCTTTTCTTTTCTTTATCGCTTTCTTTACCGCTTTCTTTATTGCTTTCCTTTAGTTATGATAGGTTGCTTTTATCCGTCGTCGTAATATGTCGTTTGCTTGTTCGTTTTACATCATTCTAATACACTACTTGAACTAGCAATGGCCGTCTTCGGATGGGCGGAATAGAAGGGTTTTCCCTAAGTTTCGTACCCTCGCCCCGAATCCGATTCTCCAGGCAGACCGATGAAGTTATTTTAGCCTCTTTTAGTCTTAGTTTTCTCATACTAAGATTAGAAGAGCAAATCTTATTTTTTGTTAGTTTTTTCCTTAAAAACTTACCGACGACTCCTTTATTTTATGCTTTGTTCTATTGAAATTTGCATCTCGGTGTTTTCTAGTTGCAAGAATGGTAATGTTAGGTTTTGGATCTGCCCACTTGGCGGAGATCGAGGATTGTTCAACCAGCCATGGCCTTTGGCCGGTGCCAGCCACCCCTAGGTGCGAGGCCACTACCACAGACCGTGGGGTGAACCGAGTAAGGCTTCGGTCCATATTGGTGTTTTTATACCAATTTGGCCCTAAAGCCTCACGAAAGAACCAAAACCTTAATAGTATTTATTCCTTAATTAGAAAATAAGATCCTGAAAATTTTAAAAATAATTCCTAAAATAAAATAATTAATAAAACCGTCATTCAAACTTTGCCTAATTCGCTCTAAATCAAATTTAATAAAACTTGGAAATCTTAATAAAAAGGTTCATCCCCACATTCCAAAATCAACTTTCAAAACCATCTTCAAAATTAATCCTTAAAAAAAAGGGAGACCCGACACATTAGTGAGAAGTTCGGCGGGCGCTGGCCGACCGTGGTTCCTACAGTGTGGCCGCAAAAATTCTCATGGCAAAGTGCTTACTTTAGCCATGGAATACCCCTGCCAAGTTTAATTTTTGCACGGTAGTGACCTATGACATGCCATATGTTATCTCATGGCAAGCCTGCTTTTAGGCACTATAGCAACCCATGGCATGCTATATGTTATTCCCGGCAAGCTATATGTTATTCCATGGCAAGTTTGCTTCTAGGCACGGTAATGACCCATGGCATACTATATGTTATATGCACGAGAGCAATCGTGGCAAGTTTATTTATAGGCATAAGAGCACATGTGGAATGCTAACTAATTCAAGAAGAAAAGTACGCATGACATCGTAAATATTCATTATACAATAAAATAAAATATCCATTAGTTAATATGTTTAAATATTGAAAACGATCGTAAATATGGACATAATATGAAACTCATGTTTAATCTAAATTCAAATAACGAAACCATTTGTAATGTAAACATTATTAAATCATCCTAAAAAAATAAATATATCTAAGAAGATATCCGTCTTCAACTTCACAAGACGGTTGACATTGATGACTACTATCCAAAGAAACAAGAACATAAAAATAGAAAATTAGTATCTCTTAAGACGAATTTCGTGATAGTGTACGGTATACGTCAAGTCAAATTCTCTTTGGATCTCGTGAACATCTTAAATGGCCAAGCCAAGATTCATAACATCTTCATGCTTGTTTTACACGCACACAAATATGAATGCATATGTATACATATATATATGCACATAACTCCACACGAGATATGAATTTTGGCTACAATAGATTGCCCCTCAAATACCAGACTTAATTAAAATATAGAATAAGAAAACTAAGTCACTCGGATGGAGATGAGGAAAACAAAGAAAACTAGAAAATGGGGAAAAAAGACAGAAAATGAAAACACAAGAAAAAAAAAGAGACAACAATGAGGAAGAAGCTTGAAGAGGAAGATAAGGAAGAAAAAGAAGAAGCGAGGAAGACGAGGAGAAATGCCCAAGGGAATAGTGCCCGAAAGACAAGATTCATTATCGAAGTTCTCCAAGTAGTGAATGTATGATCCTCTCAAAATAAATCATAAATGGAAGGGCTAACAAATGACCAAAAAACAGCACACACAATTATTAAGTCAATATGCAACTTATAATCATTCAAGTCTGCCTTCAACAACTAGAAAGTGAGTTTATAAGTGAAGAGGCTAATACGATTAGGGAAATGTAAACCCCAAAAGATGGCAATAGACCAAGGACAACTTGTCCATATTTTGTTCATAATGCTCACCACAAGAGGTTTCATGAAGATCAAATTTGATAACAATCAAGCACCATCAAATACTACAGTAGATGTTAGAAATTTGTCCAGTTAGAAAGGGCACCCACATCTTCATGCTTGTTTTATATGCACATAGATATGAACATATATGTATACATATATACGGACATAACTCCACATAGAATTTTCAGCAAGATGGCCCTCAAATACCAACTTAATTAAAATATAGAATAAGAAAATTGAGTCATTGAGATGGAGAGGAGGAGAAAAATAGAGAACCGGAAAAGAGGGAAAAGAAAGACAGAAAATTGAAAAAAAAACACAGGAAAAAAAAGACAACAATGAGGAAGAAGCTTGAAGAGGAGGAGGAACAAGGAAAAGAAGAAGCGAGGAAGATGAGGAAAAATGCCATAGGGAATAGTGCATTAAAGAAAATTTCAATATTAGTAATTCCCCAGTAGTCAATATAAGATCCTCTCATAGCAAATCCTAAAAATAAGGGCTAACAAATGACCAAAAAAACAACACACACAATTATCAACTGAATTACAACAAGAGTGAGTTTATAAGTGAGTTTATAGGTGAAGAGGCTAATAGAGTTGGGAAATCTAAGCTCGAAAATATGGCATTAGACCAAAGACTTGTCCAAATTTTGTTAATAATGCTCATCACAAGAGGTTTCATGAAGATCAAATTTTATAACAATCAAACACCATCAAATACTACAATATATGTTAGAAATTTGTCTAGTTAGAAAAGGTACCCACATATTCATGGTTGTTTTACACACACTCCGATATGAATGGATATGTATATATATACACGCGAGATAATTTCACACGGATATGAATTTTTGGCTACAAGAGATGGCCCCTCAAATACCAGCTTAATTCAGATATAGAAGAAGAAAACTAAGCCGCTGAGATGGAGAAAAGGAAAAAAAAGAACTAGAAAACGAGAGAAAAAGACAGAAAAATGAAAAAAAACATAGGAAAAAAGGACAATAAAGAGGAAGAAGCTTGAAGAGAAAAAGCGAGGAAGAGGAGGAGAAATGACCGAAAGCAAGCAACCAAATATTTTTTCACAAAAGCCAATAAATAGGAGTAAGTGTACTCACCGCCATTGATGAACTAAATTTAGTTATTATTGCGCCCAGCGGATCGGAGAAAATCTTCAAGTATGTCCTTCATCCATCCCTCCCACATCTTGTTAGCAGCTTCAATCTTCACATCCACTTCATTCCTAATTGCCTCTGCTTGTTTTTTTGTTTGTTCAACTTCCTTCTTTGCTTGTTCCGCTTCATATGTTGCTTCTTCGACTTCTTTTCTAGCTTCTTCTTCATCCTTTTTAGCTTCTTCAACACATTCATTAGCTTTTTTCTTCAATTGCATAACATCTTGTGCGAGGCAACGAGAAGGTTTGACTCCAAAAACTCTATTATAGTCTTATCCCTTCCAAGTCCATGCAAGTATCCATGTGTGTCTTTTCCAAGTACATCTTGAAAAATTTGCTCATCAGTCTTGTTGTTGAGGCCTTCTTCTCTTTTGTTTTTCAACTTCTCTAGTGCAACCTAAATTGGAGATCAAAATAGATTAAAAATTATAAACTTATATATTAAAGCGCCCACAATTGAATTTTTTTTTTTTTTTTTGTAAACTTATATAATGTAATGTCTGAATATATACAATCATGAAGTCTAGACAAAGAAATTTGTATTTACCTTTGCATTCATGTTGTTTGTAAGGGTCTCTGCATTCATAGGCTTATCAGATTTCCTCTCACGAGATTTGAGCATCGGATCGAGTCGAGAGCATTCCTTCCCAAATTTCTCTTTCTAGAATCATTAAATGGAATTTTTTTCAATAATAAGAATAATAGTTATGAAAATAAGAAGTATTTTCAATTCTTGCAAGTAAAAAAGTATATACTTACGAACTCATGTTTGAGACGTGCATAACTTTGTGTGCCATTATAATGAGGCATCTTCCGACAAGCTCTACTTTGGCGACCTTTTTCGCTCTTTGCCTACCAAAAATCAAATCTTGACAAATTTGGACGATTATAATGCTTGTAAACATGTTGCAGTCTTAGTAGAATTTAATTTAAATTGAAATTAAGATTTCTAATAAGCTTGTATTATATGTTACCCGGAATTCGGAGAACTCCATAAGCTAACCAAGTATTTCCAATCTGCATCCAACATCTCTTTAGGATGATTATTCTTGCGATCTTCTTTCGTTTTTAACTTTGGATTGTCGAAGTACTTCTTCTTCAACTTATGCCTATTGTTCCTAAAAAGAGACCTCGTATGTTTGATGACATCGTTTTCTCAACTCGGACTATCAAAGGTAAAAACCCCCTAAGAATTTATAATTAATATCAGCAATGGGGAATTTATTAAGATCTATATCAATGAAAAAGAGAAATAAGCATGTTTATTCTTTACCCGTACACAACTCCACAAATGTTCTAACGCCTCGGACTTGACCTCTTCCCAGCAGACTTACTTGTACGGGAATGACTGTTTGATTCCTAACTTGATTTCCCCAAAAAAGAGTACATTGATCCATTATCACCAATAGGATTTCCATCTTCGTCAAACTTCACAGTTAGCTTTTGACCAGGAGGCAGCTCATCACTAGACCTCTCTTTGGAACCCCATACTAGGTTTCTTGGTAGTGCTAGTAGCTACTGCCTATATATTTAATATGCTTTCCTGCATTATTGCTTAAAGAATGCATGCTTTCTGTTCATCCTTATCCTTTAGTTTAGCATGATCTACAATTACATTTCTCTCTTCTCATAGTTCGATAAGAAGCATGGATGATGATGATGATGATTTTCAAATCAGGAAAGTGATTATTCTGGTGATTCCTTGACTATGGAATGGGGTAAGGTTTGTTTACATTGTTCATTTTACAAATGAAGATGGTATAGTGGTTGTCATTTTCGGTTTGTACTATGTTATTTGATCTATGCACTCTTATAGGAGACTAAAAATGACTTGCTACAAATAGTTTGTGCCTATGGTGCCATGACTATTCCTAAACAGGGAAGTGAGATAGCTTTCCAGCCACGTAAGCATCTACAAGCTACTCAATATAAGTGCCCTTCAATTTCTAAGCTTAGCAGTGATGTAAGTTCATTAGATATAGAGAACAATTTGGTTAAATATGATGAGGTAGGATTTTACATGCTTCTCTATCAACAACAAAAAACAATAAAGGATTTACATGCTTCATTCATGCTTCATTGTCATTGGAAAAGCGAGCTTCCCACTATTTCTCTGTCTCTCACTTTCGGATGAGTGCGAGGGTAGCAGTTGTGGAAAACGCTATTGCTTTATCCGTGATGATAACTGCAACCATTTGTCAAGTCCTTTCTCTTAACATTATAACTTTTATGTTGTTTACTTAATTCTGGTGCTCATATCTTAAGTATCAAATACTTAAAGCCTTTGTCTAGTCTGCTGGTACATTTTGTTTATTTCGTTTATTTTGACTCTAAATTTTCTTTTAAGATCTTTGTGTTGCTCTTTTTGTTTCTCCAATTGTATATTTGATATTGTGGATCCTTCCAACAACAATTTTAGCCTAAGGATTGTGCTATAGTGAGTAATGAGACCCACAAGTGCAACATGGTTTCCAGATTGTGTTTTGGATCTTAAAATGAGACACCTATTTGCAAATCTGTTGGTACCTGTGGTTTGTTAAGTCCGAGAGGTGCAAAAGGAGTAACATTACAAAGTATCCGGGCTAGGCATCGAGGCATAGGATATTAGTTTAGTAGATATAAATTATGGTATTCATGCATTATGAAATAAAGGAATGGTATTGGTATTTTGTTGACAAGGACACGAGGGGTTATTTCATTGGAATGAAAACAGGCTAACTATGGTAATTAAGTTAATAGTAGCCGTGGGAGTTGAGCATTAGTATATTCATTTCCAAAGCACCTTATGATAACAGATTAAGTGATATCTTATGGGAAGACATAGATGAGTTGATTAGGGGTTTTCATTTTACCAAGAAGACAACTTCAATATGAACTTGAGGTGTAATAGGCTGATATTCATGGACAATAATGTGAGAGAGGAAGACCGTACAAGTGTCGAGGTAAGTCATTATGCGAGATATAACCGATTTATAACTCAAAGGACATGAGCCTTGATAAGAGTCCCTTGGCATCATAGGAGTAGATTTGTGAACTCTAAATAGATAATCCTCATATCTTCTTACTTCCACCTCTTTATAACAATGCCTCCCTACACTTCATTCCTTTTGTGAGGATTTCCCTTTAACTCAACCTCGTCTGTTTCTTATTTTTAGGACTCCTTGCTTGTACTCGCACCAACAGCAATACAATCGTCATCCACACAACTCGACCACTTGTTGTAGTATGTAGCCTAATCAACCATAGCAATGAATACCAAATTCTCTTTCATGGCTCTTTTAAGAACAATCTCTATTAAGGCTAAGGCTTTGTCTATTTTGACCTCTCCACACCCCATGGGCATGGGATTTGACCGATGTTGTCATCATATTTCCTGTAAACCTACATCCATGCCTCAACATGTCGGGGTGGGTGGGTAGGTAGGTTGAAGGTCTATGGCCCTACCTTTTGAATCATATAGTGACTATTTCCATTGGACCCTTGACTAAACACCTTTTAACTGTCTACTACTCCATAAAAAGAAGTGTATGATAGTTTCATGAGATATTTTGCCATAGTTACTGTTCCCTACAATCCAAACTAATGCCACAGAGCGACTTTTCAAGATGTTTGGAAAGGGGACATGCTTTTCACATCTTTTTAGCTAAGATGTATGTTTCTCACGAGGAGATTTGTAGTAAAATTGATATATACATGCATGGAAATGGCCAGATCATATCATTTCACATTTTCATATGATTTCACTTTCTGCTATGTATTATTGATTGAATTATGTCCATGGTGTTCTCCTTTTTAATGGTTTTCTATGTTTCTATCATGGAGATTTGTAGTAAAATTGATATGTATATGCATGGCAATAGCCACGAATAAAAACACAAAAAGGAAGTCAAGAACCATAGCTATAGAAATTTGGCCTAACAACCTCTTCATTAACAAAGAAGTGAAATACCTGCAATGGTTAGTTGTCTTTCTTCGTTGCTAGCCATTTGATTCTCGGATGACAAGTTTTGATCTTCCATAGTATGCTCATCCAAACACGTCCCACCATTGGCCTAGTTTCACTCACTATAAAAGTTTTTCAAATCACGATGAGTTGCTTTTTCTAAGAAAACTCAATATTGAATACATAAAAACTAAATTAGCAAATGTTATATTTCGAGATAATAACACATTAGGAACGTTATGTGCTCTTTCTTCATGATTAACTACTTGATTTCGTAATTTACATGTATCATGGCACATCAAATTCACAATAATATTTATCATAGTATTACCTTCGTGCACTCCATGAATTCAGTAATTGACATGGTCATAATGAGTATCTAACCATTGTAAATCATTATTATATCCATTGTCATCACCATTATTGTTTCCAGGATACATTTGTTCATATATCTCTAATGTTATAAGAAATAGAGAAAGATCAATTTGTTAAAGTAAAATGTATTATTTTTAATTTGGCACAAAGAAGTTGTTACCCTCATTGCTGAAGACAATGTTTTCATCTAATTGTTGTTGATCGCTAATTGCACCAAACAAGTGAAAACGCAAAATCATATCACTAAAGTTTTCATACAATAAGGAACAAAATAAAGGGTAAAGAAAAGTGAACATGTTCCTGCCTTTGTCAACAACTTGGAACGTTGCCGCAACCTTCTTCAAGGCTTCATCACCCACTATCGCTCATTGTTGTTTCTTGCTCATAAGCAAAAAGTTAGCCATAGACATTGGTGCAATGGATTGTTTCTTTTGTAGACTATTTGCTTTAGTTGAAGACCTAGTCCGCAACATATCAAAATTGTATTACAATCATAAAGTAATCCTATATATGAATGATTGATCTTATAATGTTCATTTACCGTTTTCACAATTGTACTTGAATGATTTTGCTCTACTTGAAGCGATTCATCACTCGGAAGAATCTAATTCTTCATCGACATCATTGTAACTTGGAACAAATTCAGCATCTTTATCTACTTGAGATTTCTGCTTCTATTGTCCTCGTTCTCCATTAGTATTATCCTCTAAACTTTTTAGTGAACCGACTATGCGCTTAATTCCAAGGGATTGTAGTTTTAAATTATTGTCCCTTATTCTTTCTATCCTCTCCTTCTCATACTCATTTGTATGGACTCTTAGCTTATTATAACTTGAACTTCCTCCGAGCTTTGACATTATTTATTGCCAATATCACTATACCATACAAACATGACAATATATAAATGAATTACAATTATTCAAACAACTCTAATGCTAAAGTTAATACATGAGATGATGGATGACATGAAGTATAATGGATGCATTCTAATAGTAAGTACTACAAATAAAAAAAGACCATTGACAAAGCAAAATTATTATAATGATTATAACTTATAAACTCAAAGTAAGTTTATACGATAACAAATTAACAACCATGAATTTAAGTCATGAAAATAAAATAACAATTGTATAAGTACGACTATCCATCTTCGAAGACACAACGTGAAAACAAAAACTTATTATTAGACTAAGCAATATCATCTTCATCTATGATGTTTGCATTATTAATGTCAAGATCAACATCATTGTCATCGCCGTTATGAATTCTTTCTTCTTCACTTTCATTCCCCATGAACTCTCTTGATTCATTGATATTAGTTGTATCTACAACTAAATCATTCATATCATCTCTCTTGTGAGTATGAACCTCATCTCCATTTTCTTCAAACAAGATATCATTCGATAATGGCCTTGAATCACTTTGGTGGAGGGCATGTTCTTCAAAATTTTCTAATTACGGGACATCGTAGTGGTGTCGGGGTTGTGTCTTCACAACAAGAAGATATTTTGGTCATGCCCATCCCTCACGTAGAAAACTTGACAAGCTTGAGACATTAAAATATAAGGCTTATGCATATGTGTCCTTAGTTGATACCGAGTATTAATACTGACAAATCCATACTTGTCAACTTTTACTCCCCTACCGTGATTAAAAACATCCCACCAATCACAAAAAATAAGATGACACACTTACCATTTAAGTATCATAATGATATTATTTCTATAAGCACTCCATAATAATCAATCTCTACAAACGAGTCTACTGCTCCCTTTACCATTACTCCACTATTTTGATTAATCCTCTTCCTTTCGACATCCCTTATATGAAACCTAAAACCATTGGCTATATACCCTTGGAATAGTTGAGCACTTTGTGGGCCCAATGCTAATGTCCTTGAATCTTTGGTCACTTGTTCACTACTTTTATTGGAGGAGTGTATAACCTAATAGAAAAGATTTAAAAAGGATAAAATATTTAGTCATAAATTGATTATGGATTTCAAAATAAAGATTGGATTTAGTGACAATATAGTACCATACTCGATCACAAAACTATTATGAGATATCTTCAATGAACTGGCATTGTTCATACTCACTAGTCACAAAAGTTGTGTTAATATATCTTCTAAAAGAAAATAGTATTAAAAGAATATTATTATATTCAAGAAGAAAATGAATAATATCTTACTGTAAGTAAGGTTCGACTTCATCACAATTTTTAAATATATAGTCTCGAGCTTGACGAAACTTTGTACTTGCAAGAAGGATTGATTTTCCTTTTCCTAAACTTTGCACAAGGATTGATTTTCCTTTTCCTAAAGTAGTGCCACAAGGTGCAAATATAGATAAACCTTGATAATTGTCATTCACCTCATCTGCATTCCGCTTTATTTGGTTAAACCTTGTCTCAACATGATGCATATATTTTGAGCAAAAATCATACATTCCTCAACAATATATCCTTTCTAAATAAACCCCTCTGATTTGCTATTGTTACGTACATAACAATTAAACTTACATAAGAGCCTACAATAATAAGGTAAAACTATAAACTAAGTATTAATTTTTTTACTTTTATCAAATGTATAATTTATAATATCCTTTAAATTCAAAATACCTTTCAATCGGATACATCCATCGGTATTGCACTTGTCCACAAAATTTTGCCTCTTTTACAAGATGAACACACAAATATACCATGACATCGAAAAATGATGGGGCGAATACTTTCTCCATTTCACATAATGTAAGAGTGATATGAAGCTCCATATGATCTAAGGTTTCCACTTTCAAAGACTTAGAACACAAATCCTTGAAAAACAAGCTTAATTTAGCAAGCACATCATACACTTTAGCATGAGACACTCCACGAATTACAAGAGACAACAATTGCTCCAGAAGCACATGACAGTCATGGGTTTTAAGTCCCCATAGTTTACGTTTCCCACTATTTATACATTTTGAAAAGTTCGATGAATATCAATCGGGAACTTTCACCCGATGAATATCAATCGGGAACTTTCACCTCCTCTATAAACTTGTACACCTTTTCTTTTTCTGTCTTAGACAATGTGTACAATGCTGGTGGAATGTGCCATTTTCCATCAACGAACTTGGGAGCGAGATGCTTCATGATACCAAGAGCCTACAAATCATGTCTTGCCTTTATATTATCTTTCGATTTCCTTCCAATATCTAGCAAAGTCCCAAGAATATTGTCACACAGATTTTTTCAATATGCATAACATCAAGGTTATGGTCAACCATAAGGCTATTTCAATACACCAGTTCAAAAAAATGCTCTTCGTTTTTCAATTATCATCTCTTTTAGGCACGGGTACCTTTTTCCAAAATTTCATGCCTTCAAGATCACTTACTTAGGACAAACTTTCAGCACCAGATAGTATCCTAGGAGCACTTCTCTTCTCAAATTTTCCATTGAATGATTTACTATCTCGAAAATTATGATCATCAAGCGGCAAAAATGGACGATGGTCCATATAGCAACATTTTCGACAATTAGGTAACCGAAATGAGCTAGTTTCATTGGCACAATAGGGACATACTTTGTAGCCCTTGATAGATCATCTAGATAGATTGGCTTAAGCAAGAAAGTCATTAATAGTCCAAATGATGGCAACATGCATTTGAAAATATTCGTCTTTTGAAGAATCATAACTTCAAAGACCGACATCCCAAAGCAACTTTAACTCATCAATCAAAGGTTGTAAATATATATCGATATTGTCACTAGGAGCACTTTTTCCAAGAATCAATAAAGACAAAAAGGAATACGGTTTCACCACTTACAAGGACAAGGGACCTTACGTTCTTCCATATCAACACTTGTAGGCATGTTAGAGAAAGCAAAATCAAGAAACTCCCTCACTCCATCTATGTATATATCGGTTCGTCTATTGGCACAAGTGATCCATTCTACTCTCTTCTTAATTTGCTCGGAAATATCCGCCATATTTTAACGAGAACGAAACAAAATCTATAACGTAGCATTTAAATATCAAAAAGTTATAAGCATTTCCATAACAAAAACTTAACACAATACAATAATGTATAATCACCAAGCTAAAAAAATTGAAAAATGGTCATTGACCTGGATTATTTTTGAAGGAAACATCATCAAATGTATTGTTTTCAAATTGTTTGTGAAAGGAGAGCGATAAATTTTAAATTTTAATCTATGTTATATGTAAAGGGAACAGGTATTTAGTGTTGTATTATTTATGGGTTTGGTATTATTCCTATTCAATCTTTCTAGATATACTCTATTTTGTTATATTCCTCCAGTAATTTTTGGTTGATTTAGGTTTTGAGGGGGTCAAATGATGTAACTAGAGATAGGTATATGTTAATCTTGCTTGGTAGATTGTTCTAGTTGTGATGAGCGAGAGGAGGATGAGATATATTTAAGAACTGAGAGAGGAAGTGGTAGAGAATGAATTAACTTTAGTTTGGTAACTGTCATACGTACATATAAGAACTTGGTTGACAATTCTATCCCCATTAAAGGCAAGATGAGGGTAAATATGGTAAAATGAAAGTTATACAACTACATGAGGGTCTTGGCTTTATATATAACATAGATTAAGTGATGACCTTTCTTTTAGAACTAAACTTCAGATGATTTGACCTTTTTTAAGGCTCATGTGATTTATTTGCCTTCGTATGATATTGCATTCATGGGAATTGAGACATTGTAACGATTTCTCATCTTCATTTCTCAAATTATCTGCTGAATTTTGATTTGAACATTTCATTCCAATGTCTCTCTCGATTACATCTATGCTTTGTGTTCTGGTAGTGCTTTTTTCATGGAGTAATAGCCAACTTAATTGAGTTTTCACTAACTTCGGGGCGTGTTTACTTTCTGTGATATTGAGAAACTTGGTTATATGATATTGAAAGTATAAAGTTCACTCCAAGTCAACCTACTTTATATGCAAGTGTTCCTTGATTAAATGACCAGAAAGCTATTGTATAAGGAATTCCACTAGACCTTAAATGTTGTTTGTTTGCAATTTTTTGATTGTGTATTTTTTTATAATATTAGATACTCTTCACCTGACAAATTATCAAACTAAAAATTAATAAGCAATAGTAAGTGATTGCAAAGGATTCGGATCGGTGGAGTTGATGGGATTCTGAAATTTGCCTACTCTATATATAATTTTGTAAGTTTGAATTTTTCTTTTGAGTTTAATTCTTTTTTGATTTTTGGAGGTAAATTTCATTCTTCAATTTCATTGACTTTTTATTGATAAATTGTCGTTTTTCTTTTTTCTTTTTTTAGGTGGTTGGGGAGAGGTAGATTGGTGGGAGTATAAACTTTCATTTCATTTTTCTTACTTTAAACTTCTCTGCATATATTGTAATCAATCTGCTTCGCCCACTTTGAAACATAAACTTGGTCATTCTGAGTTGGTTTTCAAGTTTTATATCAAAGTTGAGGGTTTAATCATGTGTTACTTAGTTTGACGACTTAATTTTGGTATCCTAAGTATTGGACTGATTGTGATGAGAGAAATAGGTTTGCATCAACCTTAGTTAAGAGATGTTGCAGATGTGAAATTTTCAATTGTTAATGGGCATGGTCTTCTCTCTCACATCATATTGTTTTTTCCCCATTTAATTTTGCTCTCATGCTTAGGATGCTTTATTGTTTGGTAACTTGCAGCAAAGACTGTTTTATATGAGTGCCATGGGGTTTTGCAGTGAGAGACCATACATGGATGACTATGGTGCGGTGTGGGGAACATAGTGGCAAGCTAGACTAGAGCAGAAAGTTGGACTTACAAAAGCCTTTTTCAATGAATTTTGCTATTTAGTTCCAAATGGGCATAAAAGTTTCTGCGTGTGTATATCTTTTTTGGAGGGGGTGTGTTCCATGTATGAGTTGAGAGCCATGAGCTAGAATGTAAGTTCATTATGAACTTTTCAGACGTCGAATGCTAAGGCATGGAGATATAAACTCACTTCACTTGTCATGGATGAGCAGTCCTAGAAAAACAATAAAAAGAAACAGAGTTGATTGGTCCCTTTGGGATTGAGTTTGCTATTGGGGTTGGAATTTATGGATGGGATTTTCTACCTTTGTCATTACTCAGTAGAAACAAAAATTAGAAATAGAGGTTTCTAATGGAGAAACAGATTGGAAGTACAATTCTTTAGTAATTTTTGTAAACGAAGTACATGTGTTATTTAGTAATTAAGTTATGTGTGGTTGCTAATGAAGTCATGTATAATCAAAGTCAGATCCAGCAACTAAGAGGCTGAGTAGAGGAGAGAGAAAGAGGATAGTGAAAGGAAGAAGATGAATAACAGAAGGGTAGGAGGAGGGCGAGGGAGTAACAGTAATGGAGGGGTGGGTTCAATTCTAGCGACAGCAGTTGTGTGAGGGTTTTTAGTTTATAGGTATAATTATTTTTGACAAGGATAAATACTTTTATAATTCCTTAAATGGTGGGAATCACAATGATACTAAGTCCTTTTCAAAATGCCTAAGTAAACAAAAGTTGCCTATTACATGTGCCTCCAATATGACTGTAATGCGTTGCCTAAGAAAATAGTACCCAAATCATCCAGCTAACATCAAACTGAACCTGGCAGCAACTAGTTATTTTTAGAAAGGACTATCCACAAGATCTTCACTTTCCAGTTCCTGAACTACTAAACAAGTGAAACCTATCAGAAACTTTCCTAACCAGTTGCCAACAATCACCCACCATCTGTAGTGCTGAATAAACATAGTTAGGTGCATACGCCTCTTCCAAAGTCCAAGGTCACAAGCAGTGGAATAAAAGAACATTATTGACAGAAAACAGGCCTCATAAGGGAGCAACTCCGACAAAAGCATGCGACATTTCCACATCAAAGTAGTAAATATTCATAGTTGCACCTCAATCAGCCAAGAACATAAGCATTCGTAAAATAAACGGATTTCTGTGGCCAATTTGGGTCCTCAATAGCCAACTCTATAATCTATGCGCATTTTAAAGTGACAAAAAATTAAGCATTGAATTAAAGAAGCAAAAACACTAAAAGCCAAACTAGAAAGCAAGCCCATGAGACAGTTGAAAATGGAGATGATTGAGGAGATGAATGCTCCAAGGTAATAAGGTGCAAAAGATAAAATCCGTGCACATAGCATGTGTCATTTCAACTAGGAAATGTTTTGTTCAAGCACCATACTAGTTTAGCGAAATTCCCAGCAATCGGTGGTGCAGAATATCCTTATATTACAACCTGCACACAGGTCAGTAATCAGCTACATTGGACATAAAAAATTAGGCCTCTATAATCTAAATCAAATTAGTAAAAAAATTCCCAATGAGGTCTTTGCTCACTAATTAATATTGAGTCCCTAGATATATAAGGTCCAAGGCTTGAACCTTCCCCCACTTCTCCCCAAGCTTTTAATTGTGTGATAGAGACCATTGAGTAGCCCGCCACAAGGCAAAAAAAAAAGGACAAAAAATGAAAAGGAAATAAATATTTTCATGGGGCATTCTTCCAGTCTATATACTCTTTATGGTAGCTTGTCAGGTTGTAGCCGGTGTTCAGCAAAAAGCATTTAAAAAGCTTTTGGACCAACTAACAGCTAACTACAAATAGCTCACAATTGTTTTGCAAACACGGGACATGTACTGCAGATCTGGTTCATAATGATATTAAATAATTCTAGACTGCTTGATTCATCAGTGCCATGTACTGTAGTGTCAGATGTGCTATCATTGTATCAAATCAGTATAATCGTACAATTAAACCACATGGAAGCAACAAAAAGCCAATCTCAAAGAAGTACTTCAACCTCAATCCTCATTTCTAGTCTTGTTCTAACTTTGAGCGTTGAGACTCGCATTAGTGAAAGAATGGCCTAGATAGACCAAATTGTTCGTGAAATATTTCAAGGCTTCAAAAAATGGTTCAGATTTCTTTATTTTCAAATTTATACTCCTCCCCCACTGTGTTGAGGTAGGACTATCAGGGCATAGAATGAGATTTTTTTCTAAAGAAAATCATATTACCATGCCAAAGAAAAAGGAATTTGTTTTCCTACTCCCTCTACAAGCTTCAAACAAGCAATTAATTGAAAATATGTTGAGATATTAACTAGTAGTTATTCACGTTGAGATATTAACTAGTGTCCAACCACTATACTCAGAAATTTAAAAAATTCAGCCCTAAAGGTGAGATCTATGCCATCCTTAAAGAATGTAACATGGACCCTAATGAAGTCGTCAATTGCTTTCTCTGTCTACTCATTCAAGCCCTGATTTAGTGGTAAAGGTAAAACGCCTTACTATGATAGTGTACAACTTTCTAACACAGAAATCAAAACCCGTCTCTATCTACTCATTCAATACTATAGGCCAAACGAATCAGGTGCTAACTGCTGCAGATATGGAGCAGAATCAGCACAGTGGGAATCACACACTTCCCTGAAAATTAGAATGTGGGGAGCATAACAATACTTACTACTCGACCCCAAAAGTTGGATTATCAATCATCAAATGCACACACACACACACACACACACACAAGAGCTGTAATATTGATCCTTACATACCTATTAACAACCAAATAATTTTGTAGATATTTACCAGAGTTAATGATAGCCCATGCCTATTCTTCCTGTCCACTTCAACAGAAGCTTCTCAGTTTATTAGAACCCCCCAGCTATCCCAAGAGACAGAGTACTTCAAATTAAGGTCATTCTTATGTAATTTTGTCTGTCTTGCCTTTTAGTCGAAGGAGTTCAGGAAGGAAGAGAGAATACCAGTATGCAATTGAAATTAGACATAAGCAATCCAAAATCTCAATATGCAATTGAAATTTAATTATTAGAAGAGAGAATACCATAATCAGGTGATGTCTACAATAAAGCTGCTGTAGTTGGAGAACAACCAAATACCCTTCTTCAAAAGTTGTCTCTATGCTCAACCCTCCTCAGTCTTCGCACAGAGCATGAACAGATCACTTATGCTCTCAGATTGTGTGGATTTTGCGAATGAAGAAAACCTAACAATATATACTCTCAAACAGTTTTTGTGTAGTTGAAAACCTATACCTATCTAGCCGCCTCTCAAACTGACCCCCTATTTGGATTTACGAAAATAAGATAGATTTTAAGAAAAGAAAATAATGAGGAAAGAAATATACAGGAAATTTTTTCCCCTCTACTTGGATAGGGAAAAAACTTGCAAGGAAAAAATTCAGAATCCATCTCCAAATTAAAAACCACAACTCGCAAATTGAATCCTTCTTCCCCAATTGAACCCCCTTCCCACAAACAAAATATGCACTACCCATGGCCTTAGTCGACTGAAGTGCTTCACGAGAGAGAAGAATGAAAAATGACGGAAGGAGTCGTCCAATTTCAATTTCCTACTGAAATTCTGACCCTATTCTGAATCCGAGCGCAACCAATGCGTCAATATAACTTCTCAAGTAATCCTAGAAGTAATTCAACCACCAATAAGCATGAATTCGAGCTCATTTACGAGCTTTTTGGATCCACATCCGAAAACTCGACATGTTGAAGAACCCATATCTGAGTACCTTGACCTACCCTTCGTATATCTACTTCCACTGCAGACTGGGTGACTGGAGAGAGAACGTGAGAGCGACGAGGGAGAGCGATGAGGGAGTGGGTGAGATGAGAGAGATGGATGGAGTGAGTAAGCCTGAGAACTGAGAGGAGCAAGGAGAGCCGAAAGAGAAATAAGCTTCTTTCTAGTTTGTTTCACTTTTGATCTTTCATGTTTGAGTTTACAGAAATTTTGTTGTTTTTCCTTTTTTCGAAAGAACATATGTTTCCAATTTTTGTTGTTGTCAACCTATTTCATAACATCCAAATAGACCCTAAAGTTAAAGATTTTAATCTCAAATTGAATATTTTTTTAATTAAAATCTCAAGTTAAATATTATTTTAGATATATTTCTGTTCAAAAATTATATTATTCTAAATTAGGTGAAATATGTTAAAATTATTCAGAGTAGTATGATAACCTAAAATTATTTTTTTCTTTCTTTTAAATTTTGTAAAATATAACTTCATGTTCGGAAATAACATTTGGAGTAATATTTATAAGTCAAAATAGTCAAATATTAATGTTTGTTAAGTTATTATTTCAGCTAACACTTTTAGTATCATTTAGAGTTTTAAGCAACATTCTTAAAAAATTAATAATACTATCTTTGTCCTTTTAGAAGTACGATTTTATATTTTTATGGTTAAAAAAATACTCTTATTTTTTTATAAAATTATTGATTCTTCTATGTCAATTTACAATACTTGAGTTAACCCAACAGACTAAATTATTGAATACATTTTCTCCAAATGCTCATCTTATCAACTATATGCTAACAACTAAATTACAACTGGTAGTTGTTACTTAAACAACTAAATCAAACACCATGTAAAGTTTTCAACATTTTTTAGGTTTGATACATGTAATTATTTTCCACAAGAATTTCTAATCATGGCATATTATTGCCACAATTACTATACACTTGTGGCAACAGTAATTTTTTGCTATAGTGATTTATGCTTATAGCATATTATTGCCACGAGTAGTATTCATTCGTGGCACAAGTAATGTTTTGCCGTAGTAATTTACACTTGTGGCCTATTATTGCCACGGATACTAATTTTTTTGTGGAACAAGTACTTTTTGCCACAAAAATTTTTGGTCGTGAAATATTTATTATTTCATATATATACACTTGTACTAACAAAAAATTTCCCTTGGCAAGAAAAAAAAATTGCCACGATTTTATGTTTCTTGTGGAATAATTTGTGGCACACGTAGTGTATAAAGAACATCAATAAACTAAAGTAGTAAATAAAGTAATAAAAGAAAGAAAGCAAAAAATAAATAAAATTACATCGAGTAGGGAGGAAAATAAAAGCGATACAACTTTAATGCACAATATGAAAAGTGGTAGAATGCGATAATTAAATTAAATAAAACTATAAATAAAACTCAAATAATCAATGAACTACACCATCACGGTGACCCATCCGCGAGACTTGAGCCACGAATAGACTTCGGCAATATAATGGTAGGGTAACAACACAAAAGGAGTGAGAAGAACGTTTTTCAGTGGGTTTATAAATGGGATTTGAAGTGAAGTGAGTGAGAAATAGAGAGAAGAGTGTGTGGGAGAGAGTGAGGGAGAGAAATTTTCAGCAAATAGGGGTTTTCCAGCTGAAAATGGGGTGAAATAAGTGACAGGGATACCCCTATTTATAGGAGATTTTAGGGTTAGAATACCCAAAATCATTGTTTTAGCCATCGAAGTTGGACTAATTTGGCCTAGGAATGACGAAAAGGGTAAACTAAAAACCAAATATTCACTCTAGCTAAAACGATCCCATTCCTCGGTCACAATGTCGTCGTATGGACGTTCGGGTGCACGTGAGCATTGGGCTGCTAAAATGAGTGAGAGATCGCATTTGAGCGGCTTGGGAACCGGTTACAGCTCGACCGCTGGTATAGGAGTCTAAACCTGCCATGGGTCGGCCGAAAAGTGGTCCGGAGGCTAGCCCAAGTGAAAATGGGTTGTTTTTGTGGTGCTTGAATTGTTTTTGTGGTCTATCGGCTTCCACCACATCATTTTTCGATCGATGATGACTCGAGTTCACAAATAAGACTGGGATTTCATTTTCCGGATAATAAAAATAAATAACACGCAAACAAAAGGACGACACGTTTCGGTGTCTATAGTTAGCCCCTACTTTGACCGAGTCTAAAAGATGAAGGGTCAAGGTAGACACCAAAGGGTACCTTTTGGTGTCTATACGTTTTCGTTGCTATGGATACTGATTGAATTAAGGGATCCGGAATTGGCCGTTTCTTGACCTAAAGTCCAACAAATTGGGGCTTGCACTTGATTGCATCATGCCTTCGAAATTCAGCTAAAGATCCCGAGCTTGGCTTGATCAAAGTCCTGAAGCTCGGCGATACCGAAGCTTGATCATTTCTTGATTTGAAGCTTGGCTAAATGATTATGTTGTACTAACATTCCGTTAGCAAATAATCACATGTACGAAAGTTTGGTATTTTTACCTGAATAATTCAATCAAAGAAGACTAAAAATAAATTGGAAAAGGTTGACATAGTGGTCCCATAAGTCCACTTGCTTGTTGAGCTGCTCATGTTGTTGGCCATGCCTTGAGGAACCGGAGCCGATTACGAGCCACGCCACCTGTCACCTGTTGTACGCGGCAGGACCGTGCTAGTCATCGGGGACTTGAGTTGGTCGGCTTTTGCGGTTGTCCAATCGAAGAGTGTGTAACCAACCAATCAGGAAATGGCTTTGGGTTTTGCTTTTATGTTTTTTCATGTAACCGATTTTTCCTATGGAAGGATAGGATTAGATGCTTTATTTTGCACACCTTCACAACTCCTCTTCTTCGTGCTTCCTCTTGCTTGCTCTTAAGTATGCACTTTCATTTGTTAAGAAAACTAGTGTGCCCTTCGAAAAAGTTTCAAAACATGTCTCAAAGACGTTCTTACACCGAGAGAAGAACAAGGACCGAGAGCTTGATCCAAGATTTGTTCGTAGAAAGGGACTAGCTAAAATACTCGAAAATTTAGGTGCTTACTTGGTATTGAATTTAATTATTAAAAGTTAAGCTAAAATTAATTATTGGATTAATTAAATTAGAATTTTTCGAGTCGAAATTAAACCCGAGCATGGGTTAACCGAAATAAGCTTGTGAAATATTTTTAAGCCTTATTTATTCAAACCCAAAATATAAAATGAAACTAAAAAAATAAAATAAAATAAAGAAAACAAAGAGGGGATAGGATTGCTGGCGAGTAGATAATGTGGAGGAGTGATGACTAACTTTTAGTGAATTTGCTGGCAAAGGATTGAGGAGGGAAAAATTAGGCGTCCAATTGCATTTTCACACAAAAACCCACTTATGTGGAGTAATGGGTAAAGGAGAGAGAAATTGTGAAAATAGAAACAAAAAAAAGGAAAGGGAATAGGGATGGCAACGAGGCGGGTCGGGCTGGGGGACACCCCCGCCCCGTCCCCGCTCCTCCCTCCGCGCCCGCCCTCGCTCCCATCCCCGTTGCGGGGATGGTTTTACCCCCGTCCCCGCCCCGCCGGCACCCAATCCCCACCGGGCCCCGCTTCCCGCCTCCACCAAGGAGAGAGACCACGACGAGAGGGAGGACAGAGAGACCACGGCGGGAGGAGAGAGACAACAGCGAGAGGGAGGACAGAGAGCACGGCGACTCGGCAAGTGGGGAGAGAGAGACCATGGCGACAGCAAGAGGGAGACGGCGACGGCAAGAGGGAGACGACGACGGCGAGAGGGAGAGACGACGAGAGGAAGAGAGACGGCGAGACGGCGAGAAGAGGAGAGGAAGAGATGGCGGGAGGGAGAGGAGAGGGAGGAAAGAGAGAGGAGGGAGGTAGACTTAGGTTTTATAGTTAGGGTTTTGGGGAAGAGAAATTACAAAAATAGCCCTAATTTAAAATTTTTTTAAAAAAACGGGGACGGGGCGGGGAACGGGGCTAGGATTTTCCCGGCCCCGTCACCGTCCCCGCTCGGGGAAGATGGTTTTCCTCGTCCCTGCCCCGTTCCCTGTTTGGGGCGGGGATTTTTCCCCGATACGAGTCGGGGCCTGGCGAGGCGGGAATCCCGCCCGTTGCCATCCCTAAAAGGGAATGAAGAAGCGACGAGAGGAAACGAAGAGTCTAAGGGAGCCAAAACGTAGAAAAGAAGCGGGGAGAACAAGAGAGGAAACAGAGAGGAAGTAGAGCAGAGAGAAACGAGAGAATGAGAGAAGAAGCTAGAACAAGAGGAGCACCGTAACAAAGCACATCAAAGAGGTTGAGACCCATAAACGAGAGGTGAAGACCCGAAGCTCGAAAGCAAGACCCATAAGCCCGAAAGCAAGTGATTAAGCGAGAGACTTAGAGCGAGATTGAGTGATAGCGAGCGAAAGAAGCGGTGGTCGGCGAGCGAAGGCCGGCGAGCGAGAGGGTGAGAGCCAATGAGAGATGACGGGAAGAACAACTGGGAAATCGGGAATCGCAATGAAGCGAGAAAGCGAGGAGAAGAGACCAAGCGAGAGACGGAAAAAGAACAAGGGAGCACAAGTAGAGCAAAGAGAAGAAAGAGGTGAGGTCGGGATCGAGAACGAGTAAGAGGAGGAAGAAGAGCATTGGCTAGAGGAGAACGAAAGCATGAAAAAAGAAAAGCAAAACACCCAATTCGAAATCCTTCAAACTAAAATTCTTAGAACCACTAAGAATCTAAAGTGAGTAGTTTAACCCTTCTTCTAAAAGTAAAAAACAAATTAGGTGAATTAATTGCGGAAATTGATGCACGAATTTGAAACCCTAGATTTAATTGAAGAAGTTAGAGGCCTAAATTCACTAAAACTAACAACTCACAAATTGGAAAAGCATGTTGTGATTTATGTGATATCTAATTCATGAATTTATGATATTTGAGTATTATTGAACATAATTATTAAGGTGTATGTTGAGATTTTGATGAATTTAATTTGAATAGGGTTAAAGGGTAAAATCGGATAATCAAATACATGTTAAAAATGCAGATTTTTGCCTTGATGATGCTACTCTTCGAATTTTTGTGAATTCATGTGTGACCCAAAATTCCTGAAATTTTTACTGTAACTTCATGATAATTTATGACAATTTCCTGTGAAGTTTTATAAATTTTGGATGAGTAGATTGGAAGATATGAATTTTTGAGTGAAAATGTCCTATTTTGGGCGAAATCGGGCTGATTACGTAATTAGGTTGAAAACTAAAATTTAAGGAGTTATGTGGATAGATAAGAGATATATAATGATTGAGGAAAGTTACAGAACCATAAACCAACTATGCTAACTATGCGCAATAATGCTTAATCATGAAACAATAAGTTCGTTAATTAGAAATCCTAATTGATATGTTTATGTGATAATGTTTTTATCTTAAAGTACATCGATTATAAATGATATAAGCATGTCTATATGAGTTATATTGATTGTACTTGAGTTGGAACTTGTTTATATGAATTGTTAGTTATAAAGATGTTACTTATGAAGTTATTAAGTATGATTTATATGAATTAAGTGGATCTTGTCATTAGATGTAACTAATGAAAATAATGACAAAAATAAGAAATATAAATAACTAAAGAAGGGACAAAGGATTGTGTTATTGATATGAGACCCCACGAATTAAAAAACTCTCTGAAGGTATGGCCGTAGAAGTGTTTGTCAACTCAATCCACAAATTATTTTGCTTCCACAAATTGGCAAGCCTCGAGGCCACGAATTATTTTACCTCCAAGAACCGAGCCCACAAATTGTTTTGGCTCCAAGAACTGAGTCTTGAGAGTAGGACATAAATCTTCTTTGCATTCAAAACTAAGATGGCTTAAAGAATTATGATATGGTGAAACGAATGATTATGCATGATGAACAAGAAAGAAAGAATCAATGATTTACATGATGATTGAATGCAAGAATGAACTCAAGAAAAAGAATGAATCTTAGTTTCGTATAGAACTTATATGATGTAAGATAAGAACTATGATATGACTTACGTAATGAATGATTTACATGATAAATGATTATATGATTTGAATAGAAGAAATATAAATAAATGTATGCCGAATACTAATAGAAAGAACGAATGAAGTATGTGTTGATTGATTTCATGAGTGATTGATGTCATATGTGCCGCTTGGTAAGTTGGTAATTTTAGTATCTTGCGTATCTCGAGCATGTATACTCTGAATTACATGTTATGAGTGAATATTGAACTTACGTGTGTTTGTTAATGAATTAATGTGCAAAGTGCAACAAGGGGTTGGGTTTGGGTTATTCACTAGGCTCATGGAGCTCATGACCTCACCAACATTTTCAGGTACAAAAGTAAGACTCCCGGGAGTTGGCTTTGTGGCTTTTAGAAGGAGCGGACCAACGGATAGGCATCCTCGAACTTGTTATGTGTTTTATGTTTCGAAGATGTAAAGATAAGTTGTATGATATATGTTGAACTCTGTTTCAATTATGAATATGAAAGACCAATGTGTTTACTCCTAGCTTGTGGCTCGTTGAGTTTATATATGTGTTTTGTTCAGGGTTTAAGCCTTTGAGCCTATGGGATTAGCCAAATTATAGAGGAAACTCTGCTAAATTTTTCCGAAAAGCTTCGAAAACCTAGAAATACGCTTCGCCAATCTACGAGAAAGCTAGTAAACCTAAGTTGGGATCTTAACTAGCCTTAGGGGTTCCTCTCGGGGAACCCTTGCATGTAATATGCCAACCCGGGCCGGGGCGAGGTGTTACATTTTATGGTGTCGAGCAAGAGTCCTCCGACCTATAGGTTTTCCTTGTGTCGAGTCTAGAACTTGATTGATTGCTTATGTGACTACTTGGAAGATGAGTATTTGATTTGATACATGAACCTATGTGCCTATACGTGATCAAGTGAATCTTATATATGAATTATGAACATATGTGCATATGCGTGATTCCATGAATATGTGTGGTAATATGATGATATATGCCGAGAAGTTGTATAAGATCATAGGTGAATCAAGTTTTAAGGACGAAACTTTTTATAAGTGAGGGAGATATGTAATACCCGAAAATTTAAGGTGTTTGCTTGGTAATGAATTAAATTATTAAAATTTATATAAAAATTGAAATTATTGAATTAATTGAATTATAATTTTTCGAGTCGAAATTAAAACCCAAGCATGGGTTAACTTAAATGGGCTTGTGAAATATTTTTAGGCCCTATTTATTCAAACACAAAATAGAAAGTGAAACCAAAAAAAAAAAAATTGGAAAGAAAACAAAGAGGGGAACGGATTGCTTGCAATAGATAATATGGAGTGATGACTGACTTTTAGTGAATTTGTCTGGCAAAGGATTGAGGAGGGAAAAATTAGGGGTCCAATTGCATTTTCTCACAAAAACCCATTTATGTGGAGTAATGGAGAGAGGAGAGAAAAACTGAAAATGAGGATTAAAGCAAAGAAAGGAAACTGTAAAAACAGAAAAAAAAAAAAAAAGGAAAGGGAACGAAGAAGCAAGAGAGGGAATGAAAGGGGGAATGAGAGGGAGTCCGAGGGAGCCGGAACCCATAACGAAGCAGGGAGAACCAGAGAGGAAACAGAGAGGAAGCAAAGTAGAGAGAGAAAGCCGAATGAGAGAAGCACCGGAAACATAGCATATCAAAGAGGTCGAGACCCATAAACGAGAGGTTAAGACCTAGAAGCCTGAAAGCAAGTGATTAAGCGAGAGAGTTAGCGAGAGATTGAGCGATAGCGAGCGAAAGAAGCTGTGGTTGGCGAGTGAAGGGGAATGACGGCCGGCGAGCGAGAGGGTGAGAGCCAATGAGTGATGACGAGAAGAACAACAGGGAAATCGGGAATCGATAACGAAAGCGAGAAAGCGAGGAGAAAAGACTAAGCAGAGATGGAAAAAGAACAAAGGAGGATAAGCAGAGCAAAGAGAAGAAAGAGGTGAGGTCGGGACCGAGAGTAGTGAGAGGAGGAAGTAGAGGATCGTGTACAGGAGAACAAAAGCAAGAAGAAAGAAAAGCAAAACAATCAATTTGAAATCCTTCAAACTAAAATTCTTAGAACCACTAAGAATCTCGAGTGAGTAATTCAACCCTTCTTCTAAAAGTAAAAAACAAATTGGGTGAATTAATTGGGGAAATTAATGCACGAATTTGAAACCTTAGATTTAATTGAAGAAGTTAGAGGCCTAAATTCACTAAAACTAGCAACTTGCAAATTAGAAAAGCATGTTGTGATTTATGTGATATCTAATTCATGAATTTATAATATATGACTATTATTGAGCATGATTATTGAGGTGTTATAGACACTTAAAAAGTATCGTCGTTTTCTCTGTTTCTTATTTGTTGGCTCAATGATGATAATCCCGAGTCCTTTTGAGGTTTCGGATCTCGGATCGTGATCAATTAGTGCGACATAAGCCGATAAACCACAAAGAACCCCCAACACCACATTAATAGCCTTCTACCTTAAGTCGATCCTAAAATCCCCTTTTTCTTACTGAAGATCCAAAACCGGGCCAAGCCTCCCGAGACAACGGAGTTTAGTGCCGTGTACCAGTGGAATTCAAGGCTTAGAACATTGCGTTTCCTTTCGGTACAACCGGACAAAGAGATGAACACCTTAAGATGACATTAGACGCTGCATTTTGTGATCACAAGCATCAAAGTGTTGCGTTTTGGCTCCAAAACAGTCCACTCGAGACTAGGAGTACGCATCCCGCACTACAAAATGAAACCCGCCAAAACTAGGAACCTACCAAAACAGAAATCTACCAAAAATAGAAACTTTTCATTTTTGGAAAGGTGCTATGGCCGGCACCTGCCACCTCAAAATGTGAAGTGGAACACTACGTTTTGCCCCGGAGACTCGCTTGGAAGTACACTAGGGCACGAAACACTAGGCATCCCCTTGTGGCCGACGCCATAAACCATCATTTTATCCGGTTTTATCCTACTTCTATCCGGTTCAATCTCCGTAATATCCTCGCCCGGTTTTGCTATCGCTTTCGAATGGTCGGCCGAGCTAACCCTAGGTCACTTCCTTGACCTAACCTCTCCCTATAAATAGAGAGCCTTGGCTCTCATTCCCACAAAGCTTCCTACCTTAACCTCACGCTACTAGAATCCGCACAACGACTATCGAATACTCTCTTTGGTATTTTGATCTCTTAGTCTTTTTCAGCCTATTCGCATTCTACTCTCCAATATCACCACATCCGATCCCTAAAGTCCATCAATCACACATCCGTCTACCTACCTACACCAAAAACTCACAAAAAGCCCATCCGATTTGCCATCGTCGCATCAAGAGGTCCAGATTCGAGATCCGGATCGGATGGTGGGACAACTTGAGGGCACGGATCCAGTTTTAACAACGGTTTATTTTATTTTATGTTTTCTTTATTGCTTTCGATATTGTGGACAAATGATGTATCGCTTTTCATTCCTCCTTACCCGATGTAATCTTTTACATTTCTCGCTTTCTTTCTAATTTTGCTTTTCTTTCCCTTTCGCTTTTCGTTTCTACCTTTACTTGTTTATTTACTTTTCCTTTTTATCGTTTTCTTTAATTACATTTGGTTGTTTTAATTCTTTATCACATGTTGTTGCTTGCTTACTTATGTACATTATTTTAATTCACTACTCGAACTAGTAATGGCCGTCTTCGGACAGAGCGGAACGGAAGGGCCTTTCCTAACGTTTCATACCCTCGCCCCGGTTCAAAGACCGATGGAGTCATTTTTAGCCTTTTTTAGTCTTAGTTTTCCCATACTAAGATTGAGAGAGTATTTATTTTGTTTTTATTAGTTTTTCTTTCCTAAAAACTAACTCGGCGATCGCATTTTATTTATTTCTTCTAAATTTGCATCTCGGCTATTTTTTGACTCGCAAGATAAGAAAATAAGATCCGGATCTGCCAAGCCGGGGTAGAGGCTAAGGCTGATCTCCTCAGCCGTGGCCTTTGGCTGGCGCCGCCACTACTCGGGTGAAGGTCGCTGCTTGCATCGTGTGGTTAGTAGGTAGTGCTTAGGTCCAGATTGGTGTTTTCACACCGATCCGGCTCTAAAGCCTGACGGAAAATTTAGAACCCTCATTTTATTTATCTTTTGGTTAAAAAATAATATCCTGGGAGTTCTCAAAATAACTATTAAAATAAAATGGTTAATAAAACTGCCATTCAACTTCGTTTAATTCGCTTTAAATTAGATTTAATAAAATTCGAAAATCTTAATAAAAGGTTCATCCTCACATTCCAAAATCGACTTTTTAAAACCATCTTCAAAATCAATCTTTAAAAAGAGATCCGACACAAGTGGCGAAGCTTCGGCAGACCCTGGCTGGCCGTGGTTGCTGCAGATGTCGACTCCGCTCGGGATCAATCATTTATTAAGAGGGCGAAACTTAAAAATTGTAGTGAGTTTCAATGATGTGCTTGCATTAGGCATCCGGCATTTAGGAACCTTTGAACTAGTTTAAATACTGTTTTTGACCACTACGAAAACTTTATTGTATCACTTGTTTACCCTTTCCGGAGAGAGGCTCCCACTTGGTTCTTTTAGGCGGGCCAAACTAGACTTCATTGCCCGAGGAAACGGTACCTCCTCACTCATAGCACACACTCTTGGGGCTAAACCCTTTGGTTCACCGAGAGGTACCGAGAATTCTTGTTGGTATCCTTGTCGGTGCAACCCAAGCGGCACCAAATTCTCGGACTACGTGTCACCATGTATCCAAACTCTTGAACTCTTGAACTCTTTAACCATAGAACTTTTTGGACTTTTTAGGTGGTCCCTTATTCATTTGCATGCTTGAATGAGTGTATTTGTTTTTTAGATTTAGTCTTCTACTTGTGAGCCTTTAGGGATAGGTGAGGAGCGCTGAATAATCCTTGCATGGGTGCAAAAATAAAAATCAAAATAAAACTTTGAGTCGGTCCAATTATGTGCATTTTAGCCAAAAGTCCAATTTTTTTCTCTCCTTTTAAGATTGGTCCATTTTGCATTTCCATTCGCATTTAGCCAAAAGTTCAAACATTTTTCTCTCCTTTTAAGGTCGGTCCATATTTGCATTTCCTTTTTACATTTAGCCAAAATAAAAATCATCTCAATTAAGGTGAGTCCATTCATTTCATTTTTGCATTAAAATAAATTTCATCTCAATTAAGGTAAGTTTGCATTTTATTTTTGCATTAGCCAAAATAAATTTCATCTCATTTAAGATTGGCCCATTCATTTCATTTTTGTATTATCCAAAATAAAATCTCATCTCAATTAAGGTGAGTCCACTTTTTATTTTTCTTTAGCCAAAATAAATTTCATCCCAATTAGGGTGAGTCCATTTCATTTTGCATTAGCCTAATTTAAATTTCATCCCAATTAGGGCGAGTCCTTTCATTTTGCATTAGCCCAATTCAAATTTCTTGTCAAACTAGGTGAGTCCAATCTTGCATGTCATCTTGCATTAGCCAAATTAAAATTTATCTTGAATTAGGAGTCTTTCATTTAAATTCATCTTGAATTAGGAGAGTCTCTCATTTCCATTATCCAAATTAAAATTCATCTCAAATAAGGAGAGTCTTTCATTTCTCATTTAGCCAAAGCAAATTCATCTTCTATTAGGAATAATCATTTATGCATTTCAGTTTTGCACTAGCCAAATCATAGAATCATCCTAGATTAAGTCATGAGCATCATTGCATGTATTCCATTCCATTTGTTTTGCATTTATTATGTGCATCCAAATAAAGGAGCATATAATATTCTTTTCTCTTTTTACATCCAACATGAACATCAAATTATATCAAATGGATGTTAAGTGTTTATTCCTTACTGGTTATATCCAAGAAGAAGTTTATGTTGAGTGAAGGTTTGCTCTTGGAGAGTCTTAGTCATCCTAGAGGAGGGGTGAATAGGGTGATGAGGAAATTTTAGCAAACTTAGAAAATTTAAGCTTGAAAGTAATGAACAAGACAATTTGAGTCTAGATTGGACTCGGAAAAGTGCAAACAAAGAGATACGTGGAAACCCTCATGGGGCAGAAAACCACGAGACAGTGTTAGTCCAAGCATCAAGTCAAATCCACTATTTTGAATCCACAAAGTACAACAGACTGACTTCAACTAGAATTGCTCCCTTAAACAATTCCTTAAAGAGTTTTTCTAGACTAAGAAATTGCCTTATATGATCTAGTACTTCCTGACTTAGGTAAACTTTACGAGTTAGGGACAACTAAGCTGAGTTAACCCTTCCAGCTTAGTCAAGGGACCTTACTCAGAAAGTAAGAAGAGTATGCAACTGATTACAAGACTTTACAACTCACAAAATATGAATTACAAGTCGGGAGTTGCAAATAGAAGATTGAGTATGAGTACAATGACTTTTTCTTAAGTAATGTGTTTCAATAATATTTCCAGCAATCTTCAAGTTTTGAGAGGTGGCTTTTATTTGTAGATGACCAAGAAAATTAGCCGTTGTGACTAATTTCGAACGAAGTCCTTCTTGATCGTTCTAATTGTTCTTCCGAGTCGCTAAGAAAAGATCCGTTGGAATGTGAACGTTGTTCAATGGCTCTTGGCTCCTAAGGGTGCTCCAATCAACTGGTGTTGTCTCGAAAAGTAAGGTAGAAACCACCGTTAAGCTTAGTGTTGAAGTTTTTCAGTTTTGGAAACAGACAACCCCGACATAGCGTCCGATCCATGTTCAAAAGTAGAAAAGCCTTGTCTGCTGGTGATTGACAACTTGAAGCCGGTTACTTTTGTAATTCAAAAATAAGATAAACTCGTTTGGATAACCTATAAAAGTAAACAATTTTAGTTCTCAAATTATAAAATGTTTTGGTCCAAGATTAGGCACGAGATAATAATTTAATTAAGATAATTAAGTGCATAATTATCTCGAGCCTAGAAGAGTTGAATTTTCTAAGTCTAATATTCATTATAATCAGCTTCCATCGAGTCGAGTCCTAAGAAATATCAAGTTATAAGAGTGAAAACATCATAATATAAGCAATTGATCCGAAAAATAATTCTCAAACAAACATACTTACTTAGAGAGGTGAATTAACACTATAATTCACTTTACTTCAAAATATGCGATCGGAACTCGGATAAGAAGTGTTAGAGAGATTATTTGTACATACGATAAATCCGAGTGATATCTCGGTGACTTAGAAACATCAATGTCACAAGATAGACAAGAATGTGTGTTCCGAGTCAATCGGAATCGAAAGAAAACTTATGGAGGAGTTTCTATAACACTCGGAATGACTTGTAATCAAAACTTAGGAGGGATGAGGTTTGTACACGAGTTCTTAGGTAGTACTCGGAATGATCCGAATTTAGAGTCCGATTCTTCAATCTCCCCTTTTTGATGAAACGTACTCCATACTTAGATAAAAACTTTGTTAGTAAAAACAATCCCGAGTTTTTCATTCTTGCTTAGTAGAATACCTCGGAGTACGAGGTAGTGAATGAAGTGATTCATAGTTAGAGCATTTCTGCGGATATATCGGAGCAAGATAGAAGAAAAAATATTAGTAGATATATCGGAGGAAGAAAGATAATAAAAACTTGAGCAGATATATCGAGTAGAATACACTAATTAAGAAATTCAAGTTGAGAAAGAGTGAATTCGAAATCGGTATGGTCGAAAATAAAAACTTCATTGATATATATACAAAAACGAAAAAAAAATACACATAAAAGAGGGTGAGAAAACTCCCCTAAACAAGACAACAATATTTTCTAGTATTCTCCCCTTGCCTTTCAAAGAAAAAAAAAAAAAAAAACAAAAAAAAGGGAAGAATGTATTAAGTTGATACAATTGATGTGTGGACAAAAAAATAAAAATAAAACACGAGAGAAAGATATTAAGATGGTGGAGTTGGGGTGGTTTGTGTTGAGGCGGATGAGTGGGCAGTGCGGCGGCGCTAGTATGCTTGTGATGACGTGGAAGATCCGGGCGGCAGCAGCACTGGAATCTCCGGAAGTGGCTCGATCTCGAGTGGCCGACCCAGAGACTAAGTCATCAAGATGCTCCTATTACTCCTTAACCAGATTTTTCATTTTGAGGAGCACATCCTATTGCTCTCGAATTTGAGATTGGGTCGTCTTCCGGTTGATGGTCATGTTCTGAAGAACAATTTTGAAGAAGCGGAGAGTGCCCTAAGGTGTCCTAAAGAACGGAAGAGAGTTTGTCTATTAGAGCTTTAGACAAGGCAGCTGTGGCTTCAAGAGGACAACCTGAGGTGGAAGCACCGCTAGGTGAAGGAGGGAGTGAGAGGTGAATCCGAGTCCGAACTGTGGACCCGGACACCAGGTTGGGTTTCCTAGTACCTATATCCAAGAAGCTCTTTTTGCCAATGGTGATGCTAGCCTCAAACACTTCATTTGGGTCCGAGGGGAGGGGAACCTTGAATTGCTTAAAAATAAAGGTTAGAAGGGCTCCGAAGGGAAGAGGGGGTGGATTTCTTTGACCGAGCTGGCACGGTGGCCATCTCGCTCGATTATAGCTGGAAAGAGGTCTACACCATAGTCCTCGAGGATATCGAATAAAGCTTTCGGAATCTTTGAGTTAGGATTCTCTTTGCTTGGAATGATGAGAGATGAAAGTTCTCATCAAAAGGAAGCACATAAGTCTAGCCTCAGTCTTCATCTAAGTCACATAAAAGTTCTTTCGCGACTCAAGGACTTCCTTGGTGTATTTTTCGAAGAATTCATCCGCAATCTCGTTGAAAGGGATAGGATTGCGGTTGAGGAAGATAGAAGAGTCATTGAAAAGACGATAGAGGAGAGAGAGATTTATGCTTACCACGGTGTTGCGAACTTTGGAGGTGATGACCCCTCGGAATAAGAAAGGTTTTAGTAGAACTCAAGCAACGAGTTCTAGGTAAATGAACTCACCGAAGTAAAGAAAGTTATAGACTCCAATCATTTTTATATGCTTCAACCACGAAAAGGTTGTAGTAGGAAAAACTTGTCATCTAACGTGAGATGTTGGGTGACTAGAATTTTGGAGGGGTTAGAAGGACCCTCTTGGGTTTGCTTGGTTCTAGGTTTCTTTGTCACGGACCCTAGAAAGTCTTGAGCTGAACCTCTCTTAGGCATAGCTGAAGTGTTTTGAGATGAAAGAGAGTAAATTTGAATAAACGAGAAAGAGAGAGAGAGAGAGAGAGAGAGAGTTTTGAAAGTGCTAAGAGCGCTGAGAGTATTGAGAGTTTAGATTGCGAGAGTAAGTGAGCGAGAGTTTAGGTTAGCAGAGAGTAAAGTAGTGAAATGAATGAAAAGGGATACTATTTATAGCGAAAGGAATGTCCTTCGAGTATTTGTTATGACCTAAACCTCCAACGGTCGCCTTAGACAGTGTTGAAAGTGCTAAGAGCGCCGAGAGTACTGAGAGTTTAGATAGTGAGAGTAAGTGAGCGAGAGTTTAGGTTAGCAGAGAGTAAAGTAGCGAATTGAAGGAAAAGGGATGCTATTTATAGCGAAAGGAATGTCCTTCGATATTCGTTCGACCTAAACCTCCAACGATCGCCTCGGAGCAGTGTGAGGGTTCTGTCTCCAACGGTTAAAATTGCAGTGTCTTTCTCCCAATGGCTAGTTCACCGATCTATGTGCGGGGTAGAGAGAGAGAAAAGGAGAAATTTTAAAAGAAATTTCTAAAATTCTGCACTAACCTAGAGATGATTTCGTAAGTTTGAAGTCCATTTTTCTCAAACACTAAGTTTAACTCGGTAAGGTTTCGAGTGACTCGGAAAGCGCAAACAAATAATAATTCCTAGCTCAGTTTCATTAAGTCAATTGAACCAATTGTTATTAAGACAAAGAAAGGAAACATGTAACACATAATCATGCAAAATAATTTCTCTTAGAAAACACATAATCATGCATTTATCATACCAAGCTCATTCCTAATAAAACAAAACCGATCCTCACTAAGTGGCTCGGTGAAAATATCGACTAACTGAAATTTCGTAGGAATGAATTCAAGTTCAATATCACCTTTCTCGGAATGGTCTCTCGGAAAATGATACCCGACCTCAATATGCTTTGTCTTTGAGTGCTGAACTAGATTCTTAATGATGCTAATTGCACTTTAATTGTCACACTTGATTGGAATCGATTTCAAAGAAAGTCCAAGATCTTTCAAGTTTTGCTTGATCCATATAATCTATGCACAGACATACTCCAGCTGTAATGTACTCAGCTTCAGCAGTTGATAGAGCAACCGAGTTCTCGCTTTGTTGAGTACCAAGATATAAGGGATTAACCCAAAACCGGCATGCTCCTGATGTGCTCTTTCTATCAACCTTGTATCCAAGCATAGTCAGCATCCGAGTATCCAGTGAGGGTCGGTTCCGACTCTCTAGAGAACCATTGACCTAGATTTTGAGTCCCTGCAAGAGATCTAAAAATTCTCTTCACCGCAGTGAGATGTGATTCTTTTGGATTACCTTGGAATCTTGCACACGGACAAACACTAAACATAATGTCCGGCCTACTTGGATGTGAGATATAGCAGAGATCCAATCATTCCTCTATAGAGTTTACGATCTACTACTATACCTTTTTCGTCCGAGTCTAGTTTCATGCTCGCTACTTATGGGTGTTCGTTGCAGCTTTTGCATCTTACAGACTTGTACTTCTTTAGTAACTCCTTGGCATACTTAGATTGATGGACATAGATGCCATCTTTATCTTGTTTGATTTGTAGACCATGAAAGAAATTGAGCTCTCCCATCATGCTCATTTGGAATTCTGTCTCATTAATTCGAAAAATCTCGACAAAGATTCTCATCAATAGCTCCAAAAATTAGATCATCAACATAGATGTGAGAAATAAGAAAGTCTTTCCCCTTGGTTTTTATTATAAGAGTTTTGTCAATCTGATCTCTTTTGAAATTATTTTCAAATGAGAAACTGCTCAATTTCTCATACCAAGCTCCGGGAGCTTGTTTAAGACCATAAAGAGCCTTTTGCAACTTGAAAACAATATTTGGAAATTCTGAGTTTTCAAATCCAGGGGGTTGCTCAACATATATTTCCTCATGAATGAAACCATTCGGAAAGGCATAGTTGGCATGCATTTGATACAATTTAATATTCATGCTTAATGCAAATGCCAATAAGATTTTAATTACTTCAATCCTAGCAACTGGTGCAAAGGTTTCCCCATAATCAATCCCTTCTTCTTGATTATAACCTTGAGCCACAAGTATAGCCTTATTTCGACTACCAACCCATCCTCATCTAGTTTGTTCTTGAAAACCCATTTGGTTCCTATAACTGGGTGGTCGAAGATCGTTTGGTGAAAGTCCGGAGTTGGTTTCTCTGAAATTGATTAAGTTCCTCTTACATGGCTCTACCCATTTAGGTTCATTTAGGGCTTCTAGTGCATTTCTAGGTTCAGTTAATGATATGAATGTAGTGAATGCACATAGATTTTGCACGTAAGAACGAGCTCTTACCCCATTGTTGATGTCGGATACGATGTTCTCGAGTAGGTGGCTCGAAGCATATTTGAATGTTTTACCTGTTCTCTAGTTCACCATATTTGCTGGTTGGACTGGTTGATCTTCAATGATCCGATCCGATTGAGCTTGCTCATCTATTTGATCTTTATCATTCCGAGTAGGCTCTTGAGCTGGTTCAACTCGAGTCGTGATGTTTTGAGTCGTCTCATTTTGAGTCGTTTCCTTTTGACTTTGTCTCGAGCTCGGCTTCAGCAAAATCATCATCATCTCGACTGAGTTTCGGATCTAAGAACGTTGACTCACTTGGTTTTCCCTAATCAATCTCATCAAACACAATGTGGATGCTTTCTTCCACTTTGTTAGTTCTTTTATTGAAAATGCGATATGCTTTACTATGAGATGAATAACCAAGAAAGATACCTTCATCCGACCGAGCATCAAACTTGGTCAGGTGGTCCTTACGATTATTGTGAACATAGCACTTACATTCGAAGGATTTGAAGTATGAGATGTTGGGTTTCTTTCTCTTTTAGAGCTTATATGGAGTTTTCTTCGAATGGGTCCGATGTGGCATTTGTTCGGTGTGTAGTTTGCTATGTTGATCGCCTCGGCCCGTAAATAATAAGGCAGATCGTGTTCAATCATCATTGTCCTTCCTATTTCTTCAAGAGTTCGATTCTTTCTCTCCACTACTCCATTTTGTTGAGGAGTTCTGCCTGCTGAGAAGTTATGAAAGATACCTTTCTTATCGAAAAACTCCGCAAATTTTGAGTAATTGAACCCCCTTCCATAGTCAATTCTAATTCTTCCGATTTGAGTCCGAGAGTCTACTTGAATTTTCTTGCAGAGCTTGCTGAACTCTTTGAAATCTTCATTTTTGTGCTTAAGAAAAAAACCCGGTAAATCGTGAGTAGTCATCAACAATCACAAGTACATATAATTTACCTCCGAGACTCTTTACTGGGATTTCACCACATAAATCCATATGCAACATTTCAAGCACTTTGGATGTTGAAATGGTTTTGAGAGATTTGAAAGATGATCCGACTCGTTTCCCTTTTGTGCATGCTTCACAAATTTTATCTTTCTTAAATGCATAGTTGGGTAAACCTCCGATTAAACCATGAGATGCAAGCTTTTTGATAGTATACATGCTAACATGACCTAGTCTATGATGCCATGTCCAAGAATCATCATGTAATGATGCTTTTAAACAAGATAGGTTCGACTTGGATTATAAAGAGGAATAGTGTAGGTATTACCCGATCTCTTACCCGAGAGCTTAGTCTCTTTGGTGGTTGCATCAGATATATAGCAATTTGTTTGAGTGAACCTTACCTCTTGACCCTTGTTGCACAATTGAGAGATGCTTGAGTAGATTGTAATTTAATCCCTTGACAAGATAGATTGGGCTAACCAAGTTATCTCCTTTCGAATCTTGCTTATTCCAACTATCTTGCCCTTACTGTCATCTCCAAAAGTGACTTTGCCTCCTTTGTAGTCTTCCAACTCACAAAAGAGTCTTGAATCTCCTATAAACTAATCCGAGTCTGTGTCTCTTTCTTTTGAAAATATTTTCTTTTATAAACGGGTGGAGAAGGTTTTCTCCTATAAACTAATCTGGTATCGCTTGTCCTTTCATATTTATGAATTGGACCATGCTCAGCCTTCCCGAACTTCACAGTTCGGAATCCTTTTGAAAAGATTTGTGTAGGAATTAGATTCCTCCTCTTCGTTAAAACCAAGTCCTTCTTTCCTGAAGGAGACACACCGAGAGCCTAAGAGCATGTCAAGGTTTTTCTAACCTCGAGTAAATTTCAAAACAAGCTCTTGAGACTCATTGAGCTTTCGTTTAAGATGCTCATTTTTCTTCCGAGTAACTCGACTCGGTCTCGTTAGCTTGAGTACGAGTCTTGAGTTCTCTTACGATAAGTCTCGGTTTTCCCAATTCATTTTTCAAACCAATGCTCTCGAAGTAAGAGGCTCAAGTTGTTCTTTGAATTGAGAAGAATCGGAATTGAACTTTTCTTCCAAAGTAGAAATGTATTTAGCTAAATGAACTTAGGAGAATTTGAGAAAGTATTCAATTACCTCTTGAGGATTTGTCTCCTCAATGTCCGAGTTGTCTAAATCGACTCGGATTACGCTTCGAGTCCGTTAGTGCCATCGGACACTTTTAGTCATCAGAATCTTCATCTTCTTCGGATGAGTCTTCATCACTCTATGTGGCCATCATATCCTTCTTCTTCTTTTCGTCGCTCTTTCTCCTTGGACGGTGAAGGTTTGCTCGTGGAGAGTCTTGGTCACCTTAGAGGGGGTGAATAGGGTGATGAGGAAATTTTAACAAAATAGAAGAGTTAAAGTTTAAATTGAAGAATCAAGATAGTCCGAGTCTATATTGGACTCATAAAAGTATGAACTCAGATTTACGTGGAAACGCTCCCGGGGCGGAAAACCACGGCCAATGCTAGTCCAAGCACCAAGTCAAATCCACTATTTTGAATCCACAAAGTACAGTGAGACCGACTCAATAAGAATTTCTCCCTTAAACAATTCCTTACAGATTTTCCTAGACTCGAAGTTCTCTTATCCGATCTAGTACTTCCTAACCGAGGTAACCTTTACAGCTAGGGACAACCGAGTTGAGTTAACCCGTACAGGTCAGTCAATAGACCTTACTTGGAAAGTAAGAAAGACTATGCAACCGATTACAAGGCTTTACAACTCGGAAAAGTGTTAAGTACGAGACTAGGAGTTGCAAGAAGAAGATTGAATGAGTATTATACGAGAGAGATATAATATCAGCAATGTGTTTAGCAATCTTCAAGTCTTGTGAAGTGCCTTCTATTTATAGATGGCCAAGCGGATTAGCCGTTGTGATTATCTTTTGAATAGAAGTCCTTTGTGACCATTGTAACAGTTCTTATGAGTCGCTCGGAAAACATCCGTTGAGATGTGAATGTTGTACAATGGCTCTTGACTCCTTAAGATGTCCCAATCCACTGGTGGTGTGTGAAAAGAAGGGTGGAAACCACTTGTTGAGCTTAGCGTTGAAGATTTCCAGTTTTGGAAACGAGACAACCCCGACACGGCGTCCGGGCCTCGTTCGAAGTAGAAAAGCCTTGTGTGCTTGGTGACTGACGACTTGAAGCCGGTTACTTTTGTAATTCAAAAAATAGGATAACCTCGTTTAGATAACCTATAAAAGTAAATAAATTTTGGTTCTCAAAGTATAAAATACTTTGGTCCAAGATTAGGCACGAGATAATAATTTAATTAAGATAATTAAGTGTATAATTATCCGAGACTTAGAAGAGTGGAATTTTCCGAGTCTAATATTCATTATACTCAAATTCCATCCGAGTTAGTCTTAGGAAAGATCAAGTTATAAAGAGAGTATTCGAGTATGAGTACTTGATCTAGACAAATATGTTTCAAACAAACATGTCGACTTAGAAAGTTGAATTATCGTTATAATTCACTTTAACTTAGAATATGAAGTTAGAACATAAATTAAAAGTGTTAGAGAGAATGTTTTAACATGCAATAAGTGTGAGTAGTGTCCGAGTGACTCGAAGCATCGGTGTGACTTGATGAACAAGAGGGTGATTTCTAAGTCAATCAAAATTGAATGAAAAGATGTGTACTAGTTTCTATAACACTCGGAATGACTTGTAATCAAAACCTAGGAGAGATGAGGTTTGTACCTTAGTCCTTGATAGTACTCAGAATGATACACATTCGAGTCCGAGTCTTCGAGCAGTCTTTGACTATATGATCTTTGCTGCCACATTCAAAACAGATCGAGTTCTTAGTTAAAGATAACTTTGAAGAGGAGGAGTGTTTACCTTTTCTCGTCCTTCTTAACTTTCTTATAGAACTCGTCCCTTGGCCTCCTTTCCCATTTCTTGTGCTTCATCATTCTTTTGAAGCCTCGTGCAATGAGTGCCATGGGATCTTCTTCGAATCCGAAGAACTAAGATTTTCTCCTCTGTTTTCTTAAGCTTTCAGCACGATGTTCTTTTTGGTGCCGACCTCGGCATCCCCTTCTTCTAGATGGATTTCATGGGTAAGTAGCTTCCCAATCGGTTCATCCGGCTTTAGTTCAAAAAGGTTACGAGCTTCCTCAATGGCTGTCACCTTGGGACTCCATCTTCTCCTTGGTAGACTTAGAATTTTCACGCACATTTCTTCATGAGAAATCTTTCTACCCCGGGATTTGACGTTGTTTGTAATCTCAATGAAGCATATAAACATCTAAGTGATGTTTTCTTCGGCTCCATCTTGAACAGCTCATATTTGTGAATATATTGACTTATCTTCGCTTGTCTCACTTGGCTTGTTCCTTCATATGTGTTGACAAGAGTGTCCCACACATCTTTAGCTATGTCACAAGTCGACACTCTGTTGTATTCTTCCGAGCTGATAGCACACATCGGAATATTCATTGCTTTGAAGTTCTTTCGAACTTTTTAAGTCTTCATTGGTGTATTCAAACTTGGCTTTAGGCACATGTCTTGTGTCTTCAATCGTCATTGGAATCTAATTGCCTTCTTGTATGATGTTCTAAACATCTTCATAATTGTCCAATGAGAAAGCATTCCATTAGGAAAAAATTTGATCCTTTGAACTTAGGTGGTCTGCTGGAAGATCTTCCTTCATCGAACTCTCCATTGTTCTTAGCCATCCGATCTTTAGACCTTTGGATTGTTAGATCCTTTACGAAAGGCTAGACTCGATACCAATTGAAGGTTTGCTCTTGGAGAGTCTTAGTCACCCTGGAGGGGTGTGAATAGGGTTATGAGGAAATTTTAGCGAACTTAGAAACTTTAAGCTTGAAAGTAATGAACAAGACAATCCGAGTCTAGATTGGACTCAAAAAAGTGTAAACTTAGAGATACGTGGAAACCCTCCCGGGGAGAAAACCACGGACAGGTGCTAGTCTAAGCACCAAGTCAAATCCACTATTTTAAATCCACAAAATACAATAGATTGACTTCAATCGAATTGCTCCCTTAAACAATCCCTTATAAAGTTTTCCTAGACTCGAAATTCCCTTATCTCGATCTAGCACCTAACCGAGGTAACTCGATTACAGCTAGGGATAAGCTGAGCTGAGTTAGCCCTTACCGCTCGATCAAGGGACCTTATTCAGAAAGTAAGAAGATTATGTAACCGATTACAAGACTTTACAACTCAAAAATATGAATTACAAGTCGGGAGTTGTAAATAAAAGGTTAAGTATGAGTACAATGACTTTTGCTTAAGTAATGTCTTTCAACAATACTTTCAGTATTCAAGTCTTGAGAGGTGGCTTCTATTTATAGATGACTAAGCGGATTAGCCGTTGTGACTAATTTCCGAACATAAGTCCTTCTTGACCGTCCTAACTCGTTATTCCGAGTCGCTAAGAAAAGATTCGTTGGAATGTCGGCGTTGTTCAATGGCTCTTGGGTCATAAGGGTGCTTCAATCAACTGGTGTTGTCCGAAAAGTAAGGTGGAAACCACCGTGAAGACTCGAACAATGTTCAATGCATTTTTGGGTTGTATAAAAGGAATCGGGTATAACAATCTCTTACTTATAGAGTTTTCATTCCAAGGCATTCTCCGTATCTTAGAAACTTTTCCGAGTGATATGGTATATTCTCTAAGTGATATAGCTTTTACTTAGTGTATTTCTTGCTTATCCTTGAGTGACTCGAAAAGCGATATGCGTATCTCACTCGGTTCTAAGTCTCTCATCACTCAGATTTATCGCATGTTGAATAGATTAGTATTTCGTCTTTTCTCACTCGGATCCGACTTCGGTTATAAGCTCTATTCTGTGTTAGTCGGTGTCTCTAGTCTGTTTCACACTTAGTCTATATCAAGTTATTTCACTCGATATTCGTTATATAACTTAGATTCATCGCTTAGACTAAGTCGGATGGAATTTTGAGTTACATGGATTTTAGACTCGGAAAATTCCATTCTCTTTTCGACTCGAGATAATTATTGTCTAATTATCTTAATTATTTTATTATCTATGTCTAATCTTGGACCAAAGTATTTTATACTTTGAGAACCAAAATTGATTTACTTTTGTAGGTTATTCAAACAAGGATACACTTTTCGAAATACAAAAGTAACCTAGCTTCGAACGTCAAATCACCAGCGAGACATGGCTTTTCACCTTCTCTGCTCCAGGTTCCAAAAGATTGTGTCGAGGTGCATCTGTTTCCATATCCGGAAAATCGAAACGCTAAGCTTAACGGTGGTTTCCACCTTATCTTTCAAGACAGACACCAGTGGTTTTGGAACTTCCAAGAGAGTTAAACCGTTGTCCAACGTTCATATCACAACGGATACTTTTTGAGTGACTCGGAAAGTCCTTGTCAACGGTCACAAAGGACTCTCGGTCGGCAGATGAAGATAACGGCTACTCTGCCTGGTCATCTATAAATAGAAGCCACCTCACAAGACTTGAAGATTGCCGAACATTATTGTTAATACACGTACATGAGACAAGTCATTGTATTTACTCTCAATCTTCTACTTACAACTCCTACTATGTAATTCATTACTTTACGAGTTGTAAGGTCTTGTACTTAGTTACAAACACTTTCTTACTTTCTCTGTAAGGTCCCTTGACTAAGCCGTAAGGGTTAACTCAGCTTAATTGTCCCTAGCTGTAAGGGTTATCTCGGTTAGAAAGTACTAGATCGGATAAGGGAATTTATGAGTCTAGGAAAACTTGTAAAGAGTTGTCTAAGGGAGCAACTCGAGTTCGATCGGTTCACGGTATTTTGTGGACTCAAAATAGTGGATTTGACTTCGTGCTTGGATTAGCACGGTCCGTGGTTTTCTGCCCCAGGAGGCTTTCCACGTAATCTCTAAGTGTTTTCTTTCCGAGTTCATTCTAGACTCGGAGCAGTCTCAAAGCTTCGCTTAATTTACTTCTTTACTTGTTACGACTTTTCTCGATCCATACTTTTCCGACCTTGCTCTTGACTCGGAATCTGTCTTTGTCTTGTCTTTGGCAAAAGAGGTAAGGTTTCACCGAAAAACTCCCATCACCCTATTCACCCCCTCTAGGGTGACTCGGACTCTCCCCGAGCAAACCTTCACACTATTAAGCTTAGATTTGAAGTTTTCCAATTTTGGAAACAGCAACCATGACACTGACCTCCGAGGCTTGTTCGAAGTAGAAAAGCCTTGTTTGTTGGTGATTGATAGATTGAAGCCGGTTACTTTTGTAATTTAAAAATAAGATAACCTCGTTTGGATAATCTACAAAAGTAAACAATTTTGGTTCTCAAAGTATAAAATACTTAGGTCAAAGATTAGCCACGAGATAATAATTTAATTAAGATAATTAAGTGTACAATTATCTCAGGCCTAGCAAAGTGGAATTTTCCGAGTCTAATATTCATTATACTCGGATTCCATCGTAGTCGATCCTAAGAAAGATCAAGTTATAAGAATGAAAATATCAAAGTATAAGCACTTGATCCGGACAAATAATTCTCAAACAAACATATACTAACTCGGAGAGATGAATTAACATTATAATTCACTTTACTTCAAAAGTCAAAACTCGGAAAAGAAGTGTTAGAGAGATTATTTGTACATGCGATAAATCTAAGTGATGTCCGAGTGACTAAGAAACATCAATGTGAGAAGATAGACAAGAATGTGTGTTCTGCATTTGTCATAATCGAATGAAAACTTATGCAGGAGTTTCTATAACACTTAGAATAACTTGTAATTAAAACTTAGGAGGGATGAGGTTTGTACCTGAGTCCTTAGGTAGTAATCAGAATGATCCGAATTTAGAGTCCGAGTCTTCATTGAGCAACTCGTCTGGATTTGAAAACTCTCAATTTTTTAATCATGTTTAAAATTGCAAAAGGCTTTGCATGGTTTAAAACAAGCTCCAAGAGCTTGGTATGAAAGATTAAGTAGCTTCTTGGTTAGAAATGATTTCAAAAGAGATCTTATTGACAAAACTCTTTTCACAAAAACCAAGGGGAATGATTTTATAATTATTCACATTTATGTTGATGACATTATATTTAGAGCTACTAATCAAAGTCTTTGCCAAGAGTTTTTGAGTTGACGAGACAGGAGTTCAAAATGCATATGATGGGAGAACTCAATTTCTTTCTTGGAACGCAAATCAAATAAGAGAAAAATGACATCGAGTCCAATACACTAAGGAGTTACTTAAAAAGTAAAAGCTACAAGATGTTAAACATGCAGCAACACTAATGAGTAGCGAGTACCAAACTAGGCTGAGATAAGAAAGGTAAAGCTATAGATCGAAACTCTACCGAGGTATGATTGTATCTTTACTTTATCTCACATCCGGTAGGCCAGATATTATGTTTTGTGTCTGTTTATGTGCAAGATTTCAAGCTAACCCAAAAGAATCACATCTCACTGCAATGAAGAGGATTTTTAGATATCTTGCAGGAACTCGGACACTTGGTTTCATATTTAAAAGATTCAAGTATCACTCTTAGTAGATACTTGAGATGCCGACTATGCTTGGATACAAGGTTGATAGAAAGAGTACATTAGGAGCATGTCAATTTTTAAGTCAATCACTCATCTCCCGACACTAAAAGAAGTAAAATTCAGTTGCTCTATCAACAACTATGGCAGAGTATGTAGCGAGTTGGAGCTTGCTGTGCTCGGATCTTATAGATTAAGCAAGACTTGAAGGATTTAGGACTATGATTCACATCCATCCCCATTAAGTGTGATAATCAAAGTGTTGTCAGCATTATAATGAATCTAGTTCAAGCATTCTAAGACAAAGCACATCGATGATGACTCCTCCGAAGAGACCGATTCAAATCATTCAAAGTGTCTAATAGCATTGACAGACTCGGTAGCTAAATCCGAGTCGAGACAGTGACAACTCGGATACTGAGGAAACAAGTCCTCGGGAGGTAATTGAATATTTCCTTAAGTTTTGCAAAGCTGATTTTGCTAGATATAGCTTGACTTTAGAAAAAAATTCCAATTCGACCCTTCGATTTCAAGAAACAACTTGAGTCTTTTACTACTGAGAGTACTTGTTTTGTAAAATGAGTTAGAAAACTTGAGACAAAATCTAAAAGTACTTGAGACCAATGCTCAAGACAATGAGACCGAGTCTAAGTGCCTCGGAACGGAGAATAAGCATCCGAAAAGGAAGCTCAATGAGTTTTAAGAGATGCTTTTAAAACTCACTCAAGGTCGGAAAAACCTTGATATTTTACTTGGCTCTCAATGTGTCTCATTTAGGAAAGAAGGTCTTGGTTATAATGCTTGAAGAGGAATCTAACTTGTATTCATGTCTTTTCAAAACTTATTCCGGAACTATAAAGTTCGGGAAGGTTGAGCATGGTCCCATTCACTCGCATGAAAAGAGGACTGAGCCAAGACCGGTTTATAGGAAAAAGCCTTCTCAACCTATTTACAAAAGAAAAGATTTTCATAGAAAAGAGAAACAGACTCGGTTTTCTAAAAGGAAGACTTAAAATCGGACCAAACCCTAAATTATTCAAATGCGGGTTCCCAAAAGTACTCTTCCTCGGAGAAAGACCACGAGTAAAGACAATTCATTGGGTTTGTGAGAGGAAGTGTGTGAGACCCGGAATTTTGAGTAGATTGATTTTATAGTTAAATTAAGCTTAGTATTTTTGCGTAATTTATTTTATGTGCTTGTTATGTGCTTGTGTGTTATATAGCTTAATTAAGAAAAGTATTTGCTCGTTCGTCGCTATTAGAGATAGAATCCCGAGCAGACTTATGTAAAAAAAAAAAAAAAGAAAAAGGGAAGTTTAATTGTGGGGAGGATTAGTGTACTGGTACAGCAGGTGCTGGCTGCACCTGATGTAGCCACCGAAAAGAGAAAGAAAAGAGGAGAGGAAAAGGAAAGAAGGGGAGGGGGACCGAGCGGAATCGGGAACCAGAGGGAGAGGGAGAGGCCGAGCGGGAGAGCTAGAGCGAGACCGTGAGGGCGAGCGAGAGCGAAGGCGAGGGAGAGAGGCCGGGACCGGCGAGCGGCCGGCAAGTGCGAGGAAACGGCCAGGCGCGAAAGAGGGCGAAACCGAGGCCAAGAAAGAGGAAGCGAACGCGAAGGCCGAGGAGGCAGCCGGTTAGCGTGGGACCGCGACCAGCGACGGTGCCAGGCGCGAGAGGAGGGCGGCGGAACCCGTGGCTAGCGGCAGGAAAAGGAATGAAAGAAGGAAGGGAACCAGGGAGCTCGAATCTCGGACCCGCAATCCCCGAATCGAGGTGGGTAGCCGTACACTCTAAAGTATTAGTAATTTCGAAACCCAAATGAGTTTGTTGTGATTATTGAAAATTTATGTGATGGAACGAAGCTAGGAATTGATAGAACCGAAGCGGATTATGAGTAAATCGAATCGGATTGTTGAGTTTGGAACATAAACTAGAAGGAGCTTAGTAGTTAGTTAGGGCTAAGATGAGATGCTGAAAATATTAGGTCTGCGTAGGTATAAAGAATATAGTGACGATCTCAAATGGCACTTAGGGACAAGAAGTGGTAAATTGAAAGTAAATTGCGAATCGATGTTTCATTTAAACCATTTGAGACTTCCTAAGTTCTTGCACTCGGGAGATAACGATGCATATTGGGAAACAATGATTTGAGTATAAAGGAAGGACACGACTTCAATTTGATTGACGCATAATTGAGGTATGGAGAGTTGGAAATTCTAGGGTTGAAGTAAGTTTAGAATGTACCTCGGTCCTTGGGATGAAATCAGGTTTGAAGTTAAGCACAGCGAAAGGGACTTAAGCGATTAAGGGAGAACAAGAGTCCCGTAGCTAAATACGGGCAAAAGAAGTTGAGTTATAAAGTAGAAGCGTAAAATGAGTAAGTGAGGCAACAGCAATGAATTGTGACGAATTTGAAATGTAACTTAAGTGATATGTACTTGTGGTTATTGTGGCTCAAAAAATGGAGATAATCGTATTAAATTGATGAATTGAGAAAGCCATAGTTGGAAAAGAGTTGGGAATGATTGCTTGCATTGAATGGTGACTATTCATGCTATGTGATTACTTTACGTGATGCTTAAAATTAGTTTCGAAAGGAGTTTTGTAATTTACGTGAATGATTCTTGAATGCAATTTCTTGTGAACCGCCTTTCGAACATGAATGTGTTTTAAAAAAGCAAAGTTGATTTGAGAAAGTGAATTTATAAGGGTGACACACGGTGTCACGCCTTCCTTGATGTGAAATCAATTTAAGAAAGTCTGTAAGTGAATGTGATGAATGTGAATATGTGCAAATTGTCTTGAATCGATCGGCTACGGATCGTTTAGCATACCGGAGGGTTCGAACCGGGAACGCCCAGCTAGAGACTTCGAGGGAAGGGTTCTAATAGGGGTCCTGGAGAGACAGGATGCCCGCTCCGAGACTTCCCGAAGAATGGTCCCGGAGCCTTTTGTCGGGGTCGCGCCCGAATTAAAGAAGTGCCGGTTCGAGTCCTCGAAGGCCTAGAATGTTGATTTAACCCCAAAAAGAATTGTTCTCGTATGTGAAATTGTGCTTTTAAATGATTAAAAGAGTTCTTGATCTTTTTCATTGCAAGAGATTTCGATGAAAAGTATATAGATTTGTATTATTTCATTATGCTTTCGTAGATTCATTATTATGTGTATTATGTATAAAGAATTTCCTTTTTAAGGGTGTATGACTCCGGTGAGCCCGTGGTTTATTGCTCACCCCCACAAATTGCTCCGCTCCCTCCCGATTGCGAGTACCCCGAGGCGAATGGCCGGATGGTTGTCTTTGGTGGTGACTATGGTTGCGATCAAGTCTATGTGTTCATGTTTAGCATATTGTATCTATTCGGCTACTTATGTAAATAGATAGTAATGTATAGTAAGTTAGACGTATGTATGGAGACCGAAATAGTAGCTCTCACAAGCCGGAGATTTCTTTCTCTCGGCAATTTTGATCTTAAGTGGTTGTAAATCTGGTTTTTGCTGAATTCATGACTTGGGTTGTAAACTAGTTCACAATGTAAGTTTTGTGGTTGTGAATATATTCCGACGTGTGGTCGTTGAGCTGTGTACTTCGAGCGTGTGGCTCGTTGAGTTTTATTGTGAATTTTATGCGAGTTTTCGGGCTTTTAGCCTATGGGTTGGACCATAGTTCAAACGGAACTCTGCCGAAATTTTTAGGAAACTTCTAACCTTTGGGAAGAATTTCAATTCGTACCCTTAAGTTGGATTAAGATAGCTAAATCAACACCGAGTGAGCCTTGGGAGTTCCTTTGAGGAACTGCGGCGGTGTAATACTCCTAGGGTGGATTTTGGGGTGTTACAAAGTGAGAAGGGTTAGTTTGTTTAAGTCTTGCAGGTGACTCAGGAATGGAAGGGTCATTGGTAATTAGATAGTGGCTGCTCACGCCATATGTCCGGAGACTCAAAGCTGTTCTCGGTCTTAGAAGATTTGAACGGAGGAAAAGTCACATTTAGAGATAACAGATCTTGGTAAGATAGTTGGAATTAGAAAAATTGGTGAAGGAATCAACACAGTCAGCCCGAGTCTACCTTGTTAAATGACTCAAGTACAATCCCCTTAGCATTTCTCGGGTATGTGACAAAGGTCAAGAGGTAATGAAGCCTAACTGTGTAAGAAACTTGCATCTCATAGATTGGTAAGGGGTTTACCTAACTGTGCATTTAAGAAAGATAAAATCGTGAATCATGCACAATAGGAAAGCAAGTGAGATCATCTTTCAAACAACTCAAAACCCTTTCTACATTTAAAGTATTTGAATTGGTTCATTTATGTGGTGAAATTCATGTGAAAAGATTTAAAGGTAAATCATATGTGCTAGTTATTGTTGATGATTATTCACGATTTACCTGGGTGTGTTTTATGAGGAACAAGAATGAAGCCTTCAAAGAGTTCACTAAGAACTATAGGAAAATTCAAGTGGAGTTTGAAACTCGGATCGGAAGATTCGAACTAACCATGTAAGGGAGTTTAATTACTCGGAATCTGCAGACTTACGTGACAAGAATGACATCTTCCACAACTTCTCTACATCAAGAACTCCACAACAGAATGGAGTAGCGGACAGAAAAAATAGAACTATTGAAGAAATAAGAAGGACCATGATGATTGAAAATGATCAACCTTACTATTTGTAGGCTGAGGCAGTCAACACAACAAATTATACACTCAATAGGCCCATCCCGAATAAGACTCCCTATGAGCTATGCAAGGGAAAGAAGCTCAACATCTCCTACTTTAGACCATTTGGATGTAAATGCTTTGTGCATAACAAAGGTAAGGAACATCTAACTAAGTTTGATGTTAGATCAAATGAAGGTATATTTTTGGGTTACTCATCTCATAGTAAAGCTTATTGAATTTTTAACAAAAGGACTAACAAAGTGGAAGAAAGCATCCACATTGTTTTTGATGAGATTGATCTTGGTAGGATAAGTGAATCCACCTTCTCGGATCTCAAGCTTAACAGAGATGACGAAGACATTGTTGAAGCCGAGCTCGGAAAGAATCAAAATAGAAGAACTTAGACAACTCAGAATGAGGCAACTCGGAATTAGCCAATTAAGAATGCTATGACTCATAATGAAAAAATCAAGAGCCAGCTCGAATGTCTGAAGAACAATCCAATGCGAGAGGTTCAACAAGAGCAACCAACTTAAGATCATCATACTCAACCAACAAACTTGGTAAACTAGAGGACATGTAGAGCTTTTAAATATGCATCTAGTCACCCACCTAAGAACATAATTTCTAATATCAATAGTGGGGTAAGAACTCGATATTCTTTGCAGAATCTATCTTTATTTTCAGCATTCATATCATTAACTAAACCTAAAAATGTACTAGAAGCGAAGAAGAGCTAAATCAATTTGAAAGAAACCAAGTCCGGACTCCGACCAAATGACCTTCCGACCACCCAATAAAAGGAACTAAATGGGTTTTCAAGAACAAACTGGATGAGGAAGGGTTGGTATTCATAAATAAGGCTAGATTAGTTGCTCAGGGGTACAATCAAGAAGAGGGAATTAATTGTTGGGAAACCTTTGCACTTGTTGCTTGGATTGAGGCAATCGGAATTCTCTTAGCATTTGTATCTAGCATGAACATCAAGCTCTATCAAATGGATGAAAAATGTGCATTTCTCAATGGTTATATTCAAGAAGAAGTTTATGTTGAGCAACCCCTGGATTTGAAAACCTAATTTCCAAATCATGTTTTCAAATTGCAAAAGGCTTTTATGGTCTTAAACGAGCTCCCAGAGCTTGGTATGAAAGACTAAGCAGTTTCTTGGTTGAAAATGATTAAAAGAGGTCAGGTTGACAAACCTCTTTTCATCAAAACCAAGGGGAATAATTATCTTATCATTCGGATCTATGTTAATGATATTATTTTTGGAGCTACTAATGAAACTTTATACCAAGAGTCTTCCGAGTTAATGAGACATGAGTTCCAAATGATTATGATAGGAGAACTCAATTTCTTTCTTGGTCCGCAAATCAAGCAAGAAAAGGATGTCATCTATGTCAATCAATATAAGTACACCAAGGAGTTATTGACAAAATACAAGCTACAAGATGTGGAGCATACAGCAACACCTATGAGTAGCGAGTTTGAAACTAGACTCGGATGACAAAGGTAAAGTTGTAGATCGAAACTCTATAGAGGTATGATTGGATCTTTACTTTATCTCACATCTAGTACGTCAGATATCATGTTTAATGTCTGCCTTTGTGCAAGATTTCAGCCTAATCCTAAACAATCACATCTCACTACAGTGAAGAGAATCTTTAGATATCTTGCAATGACTCGAATCTTGGTCTATGATTTTCAAAGGACTCGGAACCGACTCTCACTAGATACTCAAATGCTGACTATGCTGTATACAATGTTTATAGAAAGAGCACATTAGGAGCATGCAAATTTTTGGGTCAATCACGCATCTTCGGCACTCAAAGAAGTAGAACCCGGTTGCTCTATCAACTACCGAGGCTGAGTACATTGCAGCTAGAGCTTGTTGTGCTCAGATTCTCTGCATGAAGCAACACTTGAAGGATCTTGGATTATCATTCACATTTATTCCAATCAAGTGTGAAAACCAAAGTTTAATCGGCGTCACCAAGAATCCAATTTAGCACAAAAAAATAAAGCACATTAAGGTCGGGTATCATTTTCTAATTTTAAAAAGGTGATATTGAACTTGAGTTTATTCCTACGAAATTTCAATTAGCTAATATTTCACTAAGTTTCTTAGTGAAGATCAGTTTTGTTTTATTAAGAATGAGCTTGGCATGTTAAATGCATGATTATATGAGTTATTGCATGAATTATTTTATTATGATTGATTGTTATATGCTCCGAGTAGATACTAATGGATTAGTTGTCTCATAATGTCTCATAATGAGATAGAGCTATGAGTTATAAATTTTACGAGTTTTTTCGAGTCACTTAGACACCTTACTAAGTTAGACTCAGATTATAGGCAACATGGAAATCAACATTTTAGGATAATCTCTAGATAAATGGAGAATCTCATAAATGTTTTCGAAAATTCTTTCTTCTCTCTCTCTTCATCATGCGAACAATCGGTAACACCAGCCATTACGAGTACAGGGAAACTCAACGGTTTGATAACTTTTGCTTGGTAACTAAGTCGGAAAGTCGATTGGAAGCCTTTTCTCGCTATAAGTAGCACCGCTTCGCTTTCTTTCTTCTACTTTACCTACTTATTACCTTCTATCTTGCTTACTTTGCTCTAAAACTCGCTTAGTCTTCCACTCATATTCTCTCTCTATTTTTGAATTTTCTGTGTTCTCTACTCACTCTTTCTTCTAGCAAACACTTTATACTCTCTAACCATGCCTAAGAAAGGATCTATTGTGGAAAGAGGTTTGGCCACCAAGAGGGCCATAACCAAGCCTACGCTTGCTGAGGCGGCACAAGGTAAAGGCAAAGAGCCCGCCTCGGATGACCCAAAACACAATGTCGCCCAACTCTTCATTCCGAACGACAAGTTCTTTCTAAAAACCTCCTTCTCCTAGTTGAAACACATCGCTAAAACTAGTGTGTACAATTATCTTTATTTCTATGAGTATATCTACCCAGACACTGCTATCCGAGTTCTACACTCACATGACGACCGGCGAGGGCGTCATCACTTCTCTTGTTCAAGGTAAGACTGTTCGAGTCAATCTTTCCTTATTTCACAAACTTTTCAATGTGAAGACCCTCTTTCTCAACTGCAATCCAATTCCTTTCACTGAAGTCTCTTATGATTTCTTTGCAAAATACGCAAAAGAACCTACTTAGTTTAGAAAGAACTTTTCTATGACTCGAGATGACCTCGGAAGTCATGCGTCTATGTTTCATTATGACAAGGACATTCTTATCCTATTACCCGACTAAAAAGAACCCCAATTCCAAAGTTCTAAAGGTTCTTTGTGACATTCTAGAGGGCTACTAATTGAACCTCTTTCCATTCATCTTGGAACAGATAGCCTCTATTCCTACCGACTCTAAGAAGACTCCATGTCTTTTCGAAGCTCTTCTCAATGCTATTTTCACTCAATTTACGGTCCCTCTTCCTTCGACCCTCAATCTATCTTGGAGCTTGCCCTTTGCCTTGGCAGGAGTAAACTTATTGATCTTGGATACTAGGAAGTCAAGCCTGGTGTCCGGGTTCACTCGTCCGAGTTACCACCTCTTCCTCTTCCACCTTACACTCGAGAAAACTCCGGAGGTCCCACTCCAAACTACTGGACCTTCTACTTCTCTGCCCACCCCTTTTGTCGAGCTTTATGAGAAGGTGGCCAACAAACTTGCTTCTCTTGCTTTAGAGTTGAAATCAACTATGAAATCTTTCTAAGATTTCATCCCAACTTGACTTTAATACAAAGCCGAGGCTTAAACTTAGTTTAAGCAGAGTCAAGATCTGATTTCGAGCTAAAGGAGCCGATCAAGCAACAACGCGATCAAATTCGGTGCCTCCAAGAAAGAAGATCAACTCGAAGAATTTGAGGAGTTCTCCACCCTTTATAAGTCTAACTCGGAAGAAGGACATGAAGAGGCTGAAGGAGGAGAAGAAGAAGAAGAAAAGGAGGAAGAAGCTACTCAACCTTAGGACCGAGGTTAACAAAGAACCTAAGGTGATCTCTTCAAATAACGCTTAGAGTGCCTCAAAAGAGGTTGGTGAAGTTGGCCAGTCTAAGGCCTTTACCTTAGAAGCTCAACCGAGTTGCAGCTTTTGCTGAAGAAGAGGATGATATGCCTTTGTTTCATAGAACCCAGATTTCTCCACTTCCGGACATACCACTGCTAATGCCACCTCACCCAGCTCCATCTCTTCAAGGTTATAGGCAAGGCGCACTACTCAATCTTCCACTTCACGCCAGACTGCCCCTCCTTCCCGATTTCAAACTAAGTTTTCTTTGTTTTCTTAATTTTTTTGTTTTTTCCAACATCTTATGTATTTACTTTTTCTGTCCTCCCTCATTTTGTTATTTTTGTTGAAATGCATAGGGGAGAGAAAAGATAGAAAAATAAATGTTCGGTTTAGGGGAGTTTATCCCTTAGTTGTTTTTTGAGTTTACTTTATTTTGTTCTTGTACAAATGTTTCTCACAATGAATGAAATTAGCTTATTTTTTAGCATATCCGTTTACGAGTACATGTTTTATACTTACTTTGATATTATCTCGTTACTCTTTAACATCTTTGCCCTCATTACATCAAGAAACTTATTGTGAGTTATATTTTGATATGAGCTAAACATATAAATGTTCATCATTATTTTTCTTGTCCTAATAAATAATCTATGCTCTGAATAATTCACTTTGAAAACTGAACTCTCCAAACCGATTAGTTTCTATCTTAAGTATGGAATTCCTTTCATTAAAAAGGGGAGATTGAAGACTCGGGTATAACTCTCTATCTCTCTTAGGTTTTGATTCTAAGTCATTCCGAGTTTGATAGAAACTCATATCTATGTTTTCATCTTGTTCGACTCACTCGGAAACGAGTCATTCAACATAACATTTCTTAACCGTGTTTCGACCCACTTAGACACAACTCGGAACAATCGCATGAGTAAATAATTTCTCTAACACTTTTATTACGAACGCTAACTTTATGTTTCAAGTGAAAATGAATTACAACGTTAATTCTAATTTCTAAGTCAATTTATTTATTGAGAATTATTTACTTGATCAAGTATATGTGTTCTAATTATTTATTCTTTCTAACTTGATCGGTTTAAGGATTCACTAAAGATGGAATCTAAACCTAATAAGTATTAGATTAAAAAAATTTCATTCTTTTAGGCTTAAGATAATTAAGTGCTTAATTACTTTGATTTAATTTTTATCTTTACCTTATCATGGACCAAAGTATGTTTATATTTTGAGTACCACTTTCATTTGCTTTTGTAGATTGATTAAACAAGCTTAATCTACTTTTGAAATACAAAAGTAACCGGTTTCTAGCCGTTAAACACCAAGAGACAGAAATTACCCATTTCTGGACATGGCTTAGACACTTGTGTTAGGGTTGTTGTTTTCAAAACTAAAAACTTCATCTTTGAGTCTAACGGTTGTTTCCATCCCATATTTCAATCACCACCAGAGGGTTTGACCATCTTTTGAGCAAAGGATTATTACATAATATTCACATCTTAACGAGATCTTTTTCTAAGTGACTTAGACTAGCCGTTAAAATGACTATTGGGGCTCACTAGTCCAGAACAAGTCTCAACGACCATTCTACCTTAGTGCTTATAAATAGAAGCCACTCCACTAGACTTGAAGATTGTTGAACACATTACTTAACACTTACTTAGTGCATTCTTACGCAATCTTCGACTTACAACTCCTAATATGTATTTTCTTACTCTCTAAGGTGTAAAGAAAGTCTTGTTATTACTCATACTCTTTCTACTTTCTTTGTAAGTCCCATGACTAAGGTGGAAGGGCTAACTTAGCTAAATTGTCCCTGACTATAAAGGTTAACTCAGTCGGGAAGTACTAGATCAAATAAGGGAACTTCTAAGTCTAGGAAAACTTGTAAAGGAAATGTCTAATGGAGCAATTCTAGGAAGAGTCGAGTCCTTTGTAATTGAGGATTCAATTAATGCATTTGACTTGGTGCTTGGATTAGCGCTGTCCATGGTTTTCTACCCCAGGGGGTTTCCACATACTTCTCTGTGTATTTCACTTTCGAGTCCAATGTAGGCGAGAACCTATTTCTTAGTCTGTTATGTGCAAACCAGTTTGGTTTTTCTCAAAAATCTTTCATCACCCTATTCATCCCCACTTTAAGGTGACTTAACATCTCCAAGAGCAAACCTTTACTCTTGGTGGAGGCGGAGAATCACGTGTCTTCACTTGCCATTACTCCATCGGTAAGCTTATTAGCTTAAGCTTCTAGATTTGCTCATTTAGAGTAGTGCTTCTACTAAAAATCTTTCTGGATTTTCATCTTATAGAAAGGCTCAATTCGAAGTAGCGAGCCATTCAAAAATTCATGGAGCCCTGTAGGGAAAGGAACAATGTCGGGTTTGATTTCCTTTTTACCACTTTGAGTCATTTGTATGACAAAAAACAACGAGGATCCCATTAGGGTCATTAGTGAGTGTTTTTAGGATACCACTAACTCCTTCCATCTTCCTTTCGGGGAGATGAACATTACACCTTTTGATTTTGTTGTTTTGTCGGGTTTGGGCTTCTCGGGAGAGCCTCTAGTCTACGACCGGAGCTTGTACAAAGATTGTGACTATCTACGTCACCTCTTAGGTCTCATGGCTAGTAGGTTTCCTTAGAAAAATTTCTTTAAATACACCATTTGTGTAGATGTTTTTCGAGGATGTTGGGTTTTGGGCTCGACATAGTCCTCAACAATAAGTCCTAGTTGTGCTTGCTCTCTTGTTAAGCACAATTCTTTTTCCGACCAAGCTTCGAAGGTTCATGTTAGCTATTTGGTGAACTTAGTGGACCTTGGTAGGATAAAAGACTTTAAGCTGGAGTACTGTTGCATATACTTGCCTCACAAGGGGTCTTCGTGCTTGGTGTGAGGCATACTAAGCCCGTGAAGGACATGACAAACTATCTTCCACCGTGTGGCTTGTGGAAGATCATTGATGTATATTCTATTTCTTCACTTAGTTCCTATATATTTTTATCTTGTGTGGATAAAAAATCTCACTTGTTCTTCCAAAATTATAGCCATGATTGTACGAGTATTTCCCGCACCTTTCGCCCCGCTCAACAAATCACCTTACATTTCCGACCTCGCTATCATAGGCAAAAATCTATCTTCAACAACCCAAAGCCCATGATATAGGCTTTTTATGGTCGGCCCTCAATATTATGGATTCAGTATGTCATTTTCAAGCTTCAAATTTAAACCAAAATTTACCCTAGAAAACTTTTGCTTAAGCGCCTAGCTGGCTATCACTTGCCTAGGTGGGCACGGTCGTGGTGACCGGCGCCGCCCACAAGTGGGTGTTTCCCTACCCAATTTATTCCAGCTTTTGCCTTTTCTTGCTTGTTTCCTTATAAGTCCTATGTGTGCGAGCCAATTTCCATCCTTGCGCCCAAATTTAACTTCCTCCAAGTGTAGTTGTTGCATGGGAGTTGAGCGAGAGGAGGATCTTATTTGAGGGTCCTTTTGGGTTTTACTAGTACCTTGTCGAGAGAGTTATGCCTCAAATCCGTGACAATACATGGCGACCTTTCGTTCTTGCCGATCCATCCGAGACCATGTTCTAGTTATGTTCCCTTTCTCAACAAGAGCAGGAGGAAGGCTGCCATCGGGTATCCCTGTTGCGAGTTTCTAAATTTATATACATCCTATGCATATCATTTGGGATGAATTATGATCTAACCGGTGAGTCTCCATCTCTTCCTCCTTTATTTGTAGTTGAATTTCTAGTATGGAAATTAACTTCATTTTTCTAGCTTCTCCTGGAGGACATCCACATTCTATGTCTCGATGTGGATGTTTCTCAACCCAGGGAATCTCCTCATTACATAAGAATTCCCGAGCTTTCGGAAGATGAGTGTGGGGTGTCCCTTCCCTAAAAACTAGCAAGGGTTAAGAGTTTTATGCTCTTTACTTTGAGTTGCATACTAAAAGTTACTAACACCATTAAATTCCGATCGGGAGCAATCTCGGACCATGTCCGTCGATTCCAATCCTCCCTTAGGGGTATCCGAGACTTATTCACTAGGAAGAATTTCCAAGCCTTCCGAGCGAGTCTTAATTAATGTAAATGGTAACTTTTTTGAGCTTTTAGTAGGAATGCTAATTGCTCTTTGGTTTTTATAGAGGGGTTGATCTAAAATATCTTCATCGGAAGGTTTCCTTGGTGGCTCGGGAGCTGAAGCACATCCATGTGGCCAATAAGCGTTTTCGGTGGTACTTCTAGAACAGGTACTTCTAGAACGGGTACTTCTCTGTTTTCTTCACCGCATGCGTATCATCGGAGCGCTTCGACAAGTTATCCCGTTGGATGCATGAGATGATGAACATCGAGAGGGTAGGATTGTCCTAATATGGGCTAAATACCCTTTTAAGCATTCGACAAGTGAAAGTCTATTGACTTTCTTAAGGGCTACTTGGCCTACTAGGATTCGCAATACCACGTATTCGGGTTTGCGGGTAAGGAATTATGTCCCTTGCACGAAGAGTTTGATGCTATTCCGGGCATCCAATGTCCTGCGAAACTTGTTATGCCCAAATCCTTTAAGAACATGTACGAAACCTATAAATGCCTTATGAGAGTCTATCCTCATTCCTACACGTCAAGTTATCGTCACCTGTCTGATAGATAGTTTTCTGCTAGAAGGAGGCCACGAGGATGTGGCGCATGCGGCACTATTGAGCTTTGTTGAGTAGCTGGAAGATTAGTGTTCTCTACTTCCGATAGTCATTGAAACTCTTATAGGGTTAGACCGGATCAAGGCCAATCCGGAGGAAGACTTTGCTTAAAGCCCCTATTACTGCAGGTAAGAAAAACATAATAGCCGGGACCAAACGAGTGAAATAAGGTCGGTGGCGCCATCCATGAGGTGGCAATCTGGTGACACCGAGGCTGAAAAAGCCAGCAGTTTTAAGCCGAAAATCTCTATTTTTTCGTCCTTTTTCTCTTTTCATTTTATTTTATTTTTGCTCCTATAAGGCCGTAAATAATGTTGAATTCGATCGTGCGAGAATCTTGTGCGTTTTTATCCGTTCTACGCAATTTTGGTTAATGGAGCATCTTCAATCGATTCAAGCTCTTGCAATAGGGGACTTGTATCCGGTGATACACTTTTATTAGCAAAAGTGGTTAGATGTGGTAACTTATCACTCACCTTCCTGGTGGGAGGATTGGCTTAAAAACCACGAGTAGTAACATTGAATGGTATAATAAACACTAGAAAGTGTCCCAATTTAGGACTCATATTGGACAACAACCCTTTATATGCCTGTTGGGTCTAAAAACTAATACATACTACTTTCCGACCGTGTATTGCGACCAATGGGATGAGAGAGGGCTGTCACTCATCCGGACTTTGTTTGGCCTCGCTACCTTCGAGCTGTTCAAAGGTTTTGGTACTTCTAAGCGAGTTAAGTCATAGCTGAAATATTAGATGAACTTGCCGAAACTGTTGAAACTTGTTCATGAGCATATCACTATGGTATCGGCATATTATTTAGAGTGGATAACGAAGTAGACCCCAAACGTCACAAGGCACTAAAGGCTCGAGAGCTGGATCCCCAAGCTATTCCCGCTACTACACCACTCCAAATTTGTGAAGTAAACCCCGGATAAATGAACGAGCCCGCATAAGGGAATCCGAGGCTAAAGAAGCTGAAGAGAGGAGGGCCCGTAGAATTGAGGAGTTAAAGAAGCGCACTCAAGATGATGGGGTTGAGTCTAGTGATCCGAAAGGGAAGAAAGTGAAAATAGACTAGGGCTTAATCATCTTTAGGGAGAATTTTTAGGAAGAATAAAAGAATGTTCGTTTTGCCTTTTTATAACAGTTTTATTATTTTACAAGTAGTGTGCTTGTTTTCCACTTTTTATTACCTATGTTTTCAGGTAAGTAGAATGCTTGAATAAGTATGTGTGTTTTAGATTTAATCTTACGCTTGTGAGCCTTTAGGGATAGGTGATGAGGACTGGTTAAGCCTTTATGTGGGTGAAAATAAATCACTTTAATAAATTTCCTCGAGTCATTCCATTATGTACATTTAGCCAAAAGTCAAAATTCCTTTTCTATTAGGGTTAGTCTATTGTTTGCACTTCCATGCCATACTAAAATTCTCTTTTAACGGTTTTAGTAGTTACCGCTCTGTAAAGGGGTCTTACCGAAAGTCTCCTTCTTCTTCTTGTTTTTTAGTTGTTTAGTCTTTCTTTCTTTTCTTTTACATTCCCATTTTCCATTTGCATTAGCCAAATAAAAATAATCTCATATTAGAAGAGTCCATTCACATTAACCAAATAAAAATCATCTCATATTAGGAGAGTCCATTTGTATTAGCCAAGTATAAAATCATCTCATATTAGATGGGCCTAGTAGCATTTAAAATTCATATCCTATTAGGTGAGTCCATGTGCATTCATCTTGTTTTAGGTAAATTCATTTTTACGTTCACATTTAGCCCAAAACAAATCCATCTCAAATAAGGAAATGCATTATCATTTAGTTAGAATAGAAAACATCATTTCTTTAAGGGTCAACCATTCATTAGTTAGATTATCATCTCAACTAAGTCATGCATCATATCATCATCGCATTCTTTATGTGTATCCAAACAAAAACATCCTTAATTTCTTTGGGGTCTCGCGCTTAAGTACCTTCCTCCCAAAAGTGATCTTCTCTCACATGGTCCTAAACCTCATCGTTTGGGCTGTAAAATAGGGAAGTCTACAATAACTAAGTATGGTCGGAATCCGAGCTCTAAAAGATTACAACGCCTCACCAAGGAGTCGACACGTCTTCTTTTCTCTCTACTCTGCGGTCTACAACGGTGCGACAAGCTTCGATGCACACTACACCGTCTCGGTGTATTCCTTGTCATAACATAGTACCTAGAAAGTGTTCCCTTCTAATGAATCCGAACCCAGAGCAGTCTCTTAATCTTAGTTTACCTAATGAGAACATTACCGGGGTGGAGACTAGATTGAATGATCCGAGAGGAGAAGATGTCATCTATATCGAGGGATATTTAGCCTATCATAAAGGCTATTGAGGACGATAAGAGAGATGAGGAAGTTGAATGCTTGAGAAGAGAAGAAGCGGTGATTTTGCCACCTCCAGCTATCCTATCTCCTCTAGGTAGTCCACGCAACTTCTTAGGAGCAATGACTCTTAAGAACATTCCCGAAGACACTTACCACATTATCTTCCCCTGGACGTTCGACATCGATGTAATGAAGTGTTATAATGCGATCCACCGATTTGGAATTCCTCCATCGATACTCCTATAACACTTATCTTCCTGTTACCATAAGAGACTTGGAATTAATCAAGCAAGGCAAGAAGGAGAGGTTCACGATTTCCTAACCAGATTGAGAGCGAAAACAACCCACATGGTTGATCGACCTTCCAAGAAAGACTAAGTCATGATCATCGTAAAAACCTTCAGCCCAATTATGATCAGCACATCAAAATCCTACCCATGATGAACTTTTCAACCCTTAGAGATGCTGGTTTGTTGTTAGAAGAAGAGCTATCTACCTACAAAAGTCGCGGCCTAGTATAGAGGTAATTATCATTCCAAAGTTAAAAAACCTCCAATATAGGCAATACTAGCAGAGGTGCAGATGTCAATGACCCGAACGGGTATACCGACTACACTCCTATTGATACTAGCTACAGTAAAGCCCTTGACCGTCTCTTAGGGAAGGGAAAGATAGAATTTTCACCAATTAGAGCACAATCAAAAACCACGAAACAATCTAAAAATTGGAATGTGGGAAAATTTTACAAATATCATCGTGCATGACAACATGATACCGAACAGTGTTAGGCATTCAAGCACAAACTAGAAAGTAGGTTTCGAAATGGCCAACTACCCTTGCCTAAGGCTGCCTAGAAAGCAAGCACAATAAGAATCCTTTTAGCAAGCATCTTAGCCATTTTTACTTAACCCACTATAGGTCGATGGGATCTATCCGTTCTTATCCGAGATGTTAACAAGTCTAAACCACTTCTATGAAACGAGAAGCAACAAGTGACAACAATAGTGATGAGTTATGAGGCACACCACCCTTAGAAGAAGAAGACTTTTGGGGAGACACTAAAAGTTCTGCAATCCAGTTCCTTACTAGACCTGGATAACACAACACGACGTTGGGTCCACAACGGACTTAGGAAACCCCAAAAGAGCCCGAAGCTACGAAAGAAGAAGACCTAATCCTTAAGCAACTCTAGAAATTAAAAGCCAATATCTCAATGTAGCAATTAATATCTCGCTTCCCAAAAACATAGACATGCCTTAATTGAAGCACTCACTAACATTGAGGTCTCTCCCGAAACTATGCTAAAGGAAATGGTAGGATTGGTTAACGAGTGGGGATGGAACTATTACCTTTGATCGAAGGATCTCCTAGAAGAAGGCGTTGCACACAATAATGCCCTTTACTTAACCATAACTTGCATCAAAAGTATGTTCCCTAACCCTAGTGGATAATAGATCAGCAATAAACGTATGTCCCCGGTGAACTCGCTAAAAGGTTAGGAATTAGGGAGAAACAACTCTCTAAACAAACTGTCCATCTTCGAGCTTACGATAATTCCAAAAGAACAAGATGTGGGAACAGTGAGCTTGCCAATAAACATAGGGCCAGTAGAAAGGAACATCGAATTCCAAATCTTAGATATCCCATCTACCTTTAATATACTTCCGGGACGCCCTTGGTTACATGATCATTAGGCGGTACCCTCTATACTCGTATCGTAAAGTTAAGATGATCATCAAAGGTCAAGTCATAACTGTCATCGGGGATAGTCTTCGTGCTACTATCACTTCTAAAGAATCCGTAGTTGAGATCGAGCATGATGCTAATGACGTGGAACTATATAGGTTCGAGACTGTTGCTGCGTTAGAAAGGGATGAAGCACCTCTTAACTTTAATCCTTATGGCAACCCTAGTGTCCATTCGATGCTAAGGAAGAAGAGATATTTTCCAGGTCTTGCTGTAGGTCGAATGACATACTACTCTACTTTTCTACCCCTTGAACCCATTAAAAACTACAACTTCGGATTGGGCTATCAACCTACTGCTAAGGAAATAGCTCAAGCCATGTGGGAAATTTAGACAAAGTGGACTACACCACACACAGATCCGTTTTATCAAGCCCTTACCCTATACTCGAATGGGCAGTTCTTGAAACAAGGAGATAACTTCCCTTATTATGGTTTTCCTAAGCCCTACTATATTAAGGAAAAAGGCATCCTAGTACCTGGTTTGGAGATTTTCAATGACTCGCTATATTTTAGAGAAGGAGGCACCTTACCTCCTTACCTCCTTATTATATAATCTCGTGCATCGTCTCGAGCTATGACGCACCCGTAGTTCAATCCGTCTAGGTTCATCACCGATCTTGATATTGAAGGATTCAAGCATGTCACTTGGATTGATTCCAAGGAGGGCCAAGAATTTGTTGTTAGCCTACTAGCTCATCGTCTTTCCGAGTCTAGTACTAGGACTTGTATTTCTCCTTATGTTCTTTCAAATTGTTTCCCTAATTCTGTCACTTCTAATTCTGTGTCATCGGTTTCGAGTTATCGTGTTGGATGCATGAGATGATGAACGTCGAGAGGGTAGGATTGTCCTAATATAGGCTGAATACCCTTTTCAAGCATTCGACAAGTGAAAGTCTATTGGACTTTCCTAAGGGCTGCTTGGCCTACTAGGATTCACACTACCACGTATTCAGGTTTGGGGGTAAGGAATTATGTCCCGTGCCCAAAGAGTTTGATGCTATTCTGGGCATCCAATGTCCTGCGAAACCTATTATGCCTAAATCCTTTGACAACATGCACAAAACCTATAAATGCCTTATGAAACCGAACAATAGGAATCTAGGTTGGATTGTTATTAAGGATCGGGTGGACCTAATGAATCTCATGAATCATTACCGCCTGATGTACTCATCATGAGAGTCCATCCTCATTCTTACACGTCAAGCTATCATCACCTGTCCGATAGATGGTTTTCTCGCTAGGAGGAGGCCACGGGGATATGGCGCTGCGGCACTATTGAGCTTTGTTGAGCGGTTGGAAAATTAGTGTTCCCGACTCTGCGATAGTCGTTGAAACACTTATAGGGTTAGATCGGATCAAGGCCAATCCGGAGGAAGACTTTGCTCAAAGCCCCCTTTTACTGCAGGTAAGAAAAACATAATAGTCGGGACCAAACAGTGAAATAAGGTCAGTGTTGCTATCCATGAGGTGGCGATGCGGTGCCACGAGGCTGAAAAAGCCTCGTAGTTTTACGCCGAAGTCTCAATTTTTTCGTCCATTTCTGTTTTCATTTAATTTTATTTTTGCTCCTATTAGGCCGTAAAGATGTGGGAAATATGCATACAATCACGACTGCATTTTGCAAATCAAATAGGATTTTTTATCCACACAAGATAAAAAAATAATATATATTGGAGAAAAGGAGAATTTCATCATACGTCAATAATTTTCCACAAGCCATTCAATCGTAAATAATTGGTTTAATCCGGCTCCAATTTTGTATGCTGCGCACTCAGCACGGAGGCCCCTAATGAGGCATGTATATGCAGGAGCACCCTAATGGAGGTGCTTTATTTTGTAAGTTCACCAAATAGTGAACCTGAACTCGAGCAGACTTCATCGGAGAGGAGGATCGTACTCAAGAGAAGAGCTAGCACGATTCGAACTTGCTGTGGAAGAGAGTGTTATAGCCAGAACCTAGCATCCGTAAAGGCCTCAAAAAGGATGGTATACTTTAAGAAATTATCATGGGAAAACTTATTGGCTACAGGGCCAATTGTGACGAGCATAATCACGGTTTTTATACAAATTTTGGTCATAGGCTAGAGGCTTTCCCAAGAAACCTAAACCGTATAAAACAGCAAAATCAAAACACTTTATAGTCATTTCACCAAAGGGAAGGTGAAAAGTGTTGGCGAGTGTCACAAAAGCGCGCATTAATGGCCCTAATGGGATCCTTTTCTCTTTTATAAGTAAGGTGGTACAAACCAAGGTATACAGGACCAAACCCGACACTATACATGACATCATCTAGAGGAAAGTTCATCCTCTTGCACATCTCCATGAATTTAGTGATAGCTCCACTACTCCAAATCGAGCCTTTTTGCAAGAAAAAATCCAATAAGATTTTTTTAGTTGAAGAGATATTTTCAATGAGTAAATGAAGAAACTTAAGCCAACTAGCTTACCGAAGGAGTAATGTCCAGTGAAGAAACATGACTCTCGGCCTCAACCAAGAGGTCACTCGGGTTCCCCTCGTTACGTGGGCGGAACTCCCGTTCAAGGAAGTTGTGGCAGGATGGGCCTTTCTCCTAGACATTTTTGAAGAAGAGATTTTTAGAACCAACTAGTTTTCAAGAAAAAGTAATGTAAGAGAGCACAAGAGGAAGACAAGAGTAAGAAGAGGAGTAAGTGTGCAAAATGAACATACCAAGCATCCCCTTTCATAGGCAAACTTGGTCAAGATAGCCAACCATACAAGACAAGGGTCAAGTAAGTAGTGCCAAAGCAAGGGAATCCGGCAGAGCATGCCGAGGGCCATTCCTTCCAAAGGCAGGTCGGCGCAGACTACAAGGAGCCATGAGGTCCCATTGGCGATAACCTTTTCAACCTAGCTTGTGGAGTCCGATCAAACCATGGCATACCGTAATACCGGATCAAAGGGAAGACCGTGGCCTGGCCGGATAACCGTTATCTAGGTGGTGGCCGGGCCCCGCCTTGGCCTAGCTTGGTCAGGCCGGGCTCGTCCCTACCGCCTAGGGGTATGCTAGATGTAGTACTTTTTCAACCGATCTATGTTGGTATACTTGGAAAATTGCTTCTTCGTCCAAATCGATTAATTTCACCGCTTTGCCATGTAAAATCTGATTAAGTATAAACGGGCCTTATCAATTGGTCTTAAACTTTCCTTGCGGGTCCCGATTTGGTGCTCTTACCTCCTTAAAGACCAAACCTCCAATTTACAAATTTCGAGGCTTAACCTTCTTATTAAATGCCTTTGATATGCGAGCCTAATATATTTGGACATTGTGGAAAGCGTTGAGGTGCATCTCATCCAATAATACTAACTCCTCATAACCTGCTTTGGCCCATTATGCTTCTAGAATTTGGCTATCGGGAATTATCCTTAACGAAGGAATAACAATCTTTATTGGAAGGATTGCTTCCATGCCATAAACTAGAGAATAAGGCGTTGCTTCAGTACATTAGAATTGTCTAATACTAACTATAACAGTTGGTATCATGACATCTATCAGTATTTAGACTAGCAAGAGTATCCGTTGGACTCCATACATAGAGCCCAATGAGCCATCAAGATGTTGGCGAGTGCAATTCTTCATCAATCGGTGACAATTGTTCAAGAAAACCAATTTTATGATTAATTTACTTTGTGTCAATCAACATGAAGCAAAGTGCATCATGGAAGAAATTCATGGGGGAGTGTGGTCATGAATTTGTGTTAGTAGCAATCGACTACGTCACTAAATGGGTAGAGGTAGCTTCCTATGCAACTTTGACGTCAAAACAGTAGCCAAGTTCATTACCCAAAATGTCATCTGTCATTATGAGATGCGTCACGAGTTAATAAGTGATCATGGCAGCCATTTTAAGAAGGAAATAGTAGATTTGTTGGATAAGTACAAAATCTAGCATCATAAATCTTCCCCATATCGTCCTTAGACCAATGGAGTAGATGACGCCGCTAATAAGAATATTCGAAAGATAATAGAGAAAATGGCGATTACCTATAAAGATTGGCCAAACATCTTGATGGCTGGTTGGGCTCTATGTATGGAGTCCAACGGATACTCTCGTTAGTCTAAATACTGATAGATGTCATGATACTAATTGTTATGGTTAGTATTAGACACTTCTAATGTACGAGATGTGTACAAGATGATTCCGTCGCTCAATGTGAACGGGCATTGAATGAATGCTAGTAGGGATATTAATCATGGATGCTAATTTAGCTAGTGCATCCGCAAATTGATTATCATCCCTAGGAAAGTCGATAAAAGAGATGCTCTTAAAGTGTTTAGACAATTCGTTAGGTATGCTTGGTAGAGTGCTAAAGCTTTACTACGTATCTTCTACCTTTGTGAAATCTGGTTGATTAGCAAACTGGAATCACCAAAAACCTTAATATTCTTAAACCCTACCTCTGTAGCAGCTTCCAGTCCTTTGATGCAAGCTTCGTACTCTGCAACGTTATTGGTGACTTCGAAGTCTAGTTTAACTAAAATGGGAGTATGTGCTCCTTCGGTGAGACTAAACGAATTCCTACCCCAAAGCCCTTCGATTGGAAGTGTCATCGAAGTACATTGTCTAAACGTCAACCACTACTTACAAAATGTCTTCATTTGGAAAGTCCAGTGTTCGGGTTGTGATTCGGGCATATTTAGATTAGCTAAGAATTCTTACACTATCCTTCCTTTGATCGCTTTTTAAGGGATGAACTTGAGTTCAAATTTTGATAGCATGACAGTCCACCACGCTATCTTATTGCTAATAGTCAATTGCTCAAGTATGTACTTAATAGAATTCATAGGTGTCATTACATGTACCGTGTGGGCTAACATATAGTGCTCGAGCTTCTTGATAGTCCGGACTAATGCCAACGATGTCTTCTCTAATGGTATGTATCTAGTCTCATAATCGAGGAATTTCTTACATAGATAGTAGATCGCACGTTCTTCTTTCCTGTCACATTGAGCTAGCATGGCTCCCGTAGTTGTTTCCATTGTGGTAAGGTATAAAAGTAAAGGTTTCCCGATTGGGGTGGAACTAACACTCGAAGGATTAGCCAGGTATTCCTTAACCTTCTCGAATGCTTGTTGGCACTCGGTATCCCAAATGGTCTCAAATCCTTTCTTTACTTTCTTGAAAATAGGTTCACATACCATAATCAATTTTAATATGAAATGACCAATGTATCGTAAACGTCCTAAGAAACCCCTATTTCTTTTTGCATACTTGGTGGAGGGATCTCTTGAATAGCTTTGGTCTTGGATGGATCAACTTCAATTCCTCTAAGACTCGACAACATAGCCTAGTTGTTTTTTAGAGGTCACTCCAAAGGCACACTTTTGAGGATTAAGGGGCAAGTTGTAATTCCTCGATCTGTGGAAGAATTCTTGAGCCCAAATAGCATCACCACATAACAAGTAAGTCCCGCAATGTGTGATGAAGGTTGTCTTTTCCATATCTTTTTCAGCCATCTTCAATTGATTATACCCAACATAACCATCCATGAACGATAGTAAAGCATGATCCACTCGTATTATCTACTAGGAGATCGATATGAGGCAGCGGGAAGTCGTTTTTAGGACTAGCCTTGTTTAAATCCCTGAAGTCGACACACATACCAACCCTGTCATCTTTCTTCGAACCGGAACTATATTTGCTACCCACTCAGGATAGTGAACTACCTTAATGAACCCAGACTTCCAACCGCTTCTCAACCTCTTCCTTAATCTTCAAAGCCCATTTTGTTTTCACCTTTCTCAACTTCGTTTGATCGGCTTAACATCTTCGTAAAGCGGGATTTTATGTTCTGCTATACTCGGATCTATACCTGGCATGTCTTTGTAAGACTAGGCAAAGACATCGATAAATTCTCTAAGGAGTGAAGTGAATTGCTTCTTTTCTTCCGGATCCAAAGTTTTGCTAATCTTAACTTCTTGGGGTTGATGAACCGACCCCAAGTTAATTGTTATTGTTTTCTTTATTAATGGTGAGCGATTTTCATGATCTTCCATAGCTTTTATTAATTATTTAGGAATTTCTTGTTCATCATTAGAGGCAAAACAATTAAGAGCAAAAGGAGGCAAGAGTAAGAGGAAAGATTCACTTTATTGAATGAAGTAACGAGTACATCGGACTCGAAACGGAATTAGAAACGACAAAACTAGGAAAAGAACTAGAAATAATAGAAGGAGAAGTACAAGCCCTAACAATAGACTCGGAAAGACAATGCGCTCTTAGGCTAACGGCAAATTCCTGGCCCTCCTCGGCGTTAATCCAAGTAACATGCTTGGACCCTTCAATATCTACGTCCATGATGAACCTAGATAGATCAAACTATGGGTGAGACATAGCTCGTGACAATAACTCGTATGAACCACGGCCACGGCCCGGGGCCCGAGCCGAGCTTCCCCACTCGTGTCGGGTCTCACTTTTCTTAAGGGATTGATTTTGAAGATAGTCTTAGAAAGTCAATTTTATAATGTGGGGATGAACCTTTTATTAAGATTTCCCAATTTTATTAAATCAAATTGAAATGAATTAAATCATATTTGATTGGTGATTTTATTAATCATTTTATTTTAGCAATTATTTTCATAATTCTCGGGATCTTATTTTCTAATTAAGGACTAAACGATATTAGGGTATGATTCCGCCGTGGGGCTTTAGGGACAGATTGGTGTGAAAACACTAATCTGGACCGAACCCACCACAGCCACCCTCATCGTGCTGGCCATAGCCTATACCAAGGGAAGGCGGGCACGGCCGAGGCCGTAGTTGGTGAAACCAGCCTCGGTTTCCGCCCCGTGGGCAGATCCGGATCCTAACTTCATTTCATCCAAGAACTAGAAAACATCAAGATGCGAATTTGCGTAGAATAAAGCACAAAACAAGGGAGTGACTAGTCAAATTTTAGGGAAGAAAAACTAACCAAAACATAATTTGCTCATCCAATCTTAGTATGAGATAACTATGATCGAAATAGGCTAAACGATTACTCCATCGAGTCTTGAACCAAGAGTCGAGTTCGGGGCCAAGGGTACGAACTTGAGGGACAAACCCTTTCGTTCCGCCCGTCCAAAGTCGACCATTACTAGTTTGAGTATTGTATTAATAAAGATGTAAGAGAAAAAGTATACAACAACATGCAAAGCAAAATTAAAGCAACCAAAACATAACTAAAAGAACAAGAAAGGAAAGCGATAAAAGAAAGAAAAGCGAGAAATAAAAGATTACATCGGTGACGGAGGAAATTAAAGCGATTGCATCTCTTAAACCACAATATGGAGAACGAATAAAACATAAATAAATATGACCGTTCGAAGGCTGAAATATGGCCCTCAGGTTGTCCCACCTTGCCGATCTGAATCTCCTTGCCGGATCTCTCTATGCAATGGTGATAATCGAAGAAAAGGGCCAATTTTATGAATCATGTCTAGGGTATGGTAGCGATCAGCTAAATGAGTGCCCAAAGATCACTATAATTGAATATTCTTTAACTCTTTGCACGGATTCAAGGTAAGTAAGTAGGAAAGATGAATGTTCAAGATTAATTTTGGCACAGATAACGTTTAGATGAGAGTATTCTAGTTAGCTTTCTGCAGCGTAATGCTCGGGCAAGAAGCCATATGGGAATGAGAGCTAAGGCTCTCTATTTATAGGAGAGGACCTAGGTCACAAATGACCTAGGGTTCGCCTCAATTCAGCCATCCAAGTAGCTAAAAGAAGACCGGACCATTCTTTTAGAGATAGAACTGGATTAGAAGATGATAAAACTTGATAGAACCAGCTTAAATGAGAGAAGGTGGGGCCGGTCAACCGGACCATCCTATGGTTTCATGCCCTAGTTGTGTCTCCGAGGACTCCCTAAGCTCAAAACTCAGCGTTCCACCAAGCTTTTAGAAGGCGGGCACCAACCTCACGACGTCGTTTAGGGAAAAAGCTTCTAGCCTCATGTGGGTTGTCACGTGAAGCTCAAAACGCGGCACTTTGATGGTCTTAATCATGAAATGCAATGCTTTAACGTCGTTTTCGGTATTCAGCTCCATATCCGACTTGGACAAAAGTAGAATGTAGTATTCTGTACTTGGAATTTTTCGGCACACATCGTGGGACTCTATAATCTCCAATGGCTTTGGTCGGCTCTTGGACGGTCTAAAAGAAAACAGGATTTGTTGACCGACCCAAGGCAAAAGGCTATTTAAGTGGTGTCTGGGGTTCTTTGTGGTTTCATCGGCTTATATTGCACCGATCGATCATAGTCCAGTAATCCAAATCAACAAATAAGACTCGAGATTATCATCATCGGGCTAATAAAACAAAACACAAAAATAACAAGATAAAGGACGACGCTTTTTAGATGTCTACAGTTAGCCCCAACTTCGACCGAGTCTATAAAGACGAAGGGTAAAAGTGGACACTAAAGGGTACTAACCTCGATTTATATAAGGCATTGTGTGATGCTTGGAATTGGTTGTCGTCAAACCTAAACTCCAAAGTAAGACCTAAACTTGATCACGATGCATGCGTTCGAACTTTGATAAAGGGATCCTAAGCTTGGCTTGATCATAGCCTAAAGTTTGGCATGTTCGATGGTGAAACTTTGATCGTCTTTTGATCCGAAGCTTGGCTAAATACTCGCTATGCTAGCATATTTGTTAGTGTATAATTGAATTGACAAAAGATACGTGTTTTTACCTGGATAATTCAGTCAAAATAGACTAATAAAATTGTTTAGAAAAAGGTGATTGGTGGGTCCAGAAACTCCCACTTGTATGCATAACGGACGTAAATTACATGCTCCAAGAGGACAAAGCTCCTCGAACTAAGGAAGTGAGCTAGGCTGCAAAACCGTCGCCGATTGGACTCCACGGTGGCTCATGGCCGGCGCCGGCCAGCATTTGGCAAGCTTGGCCCCCAGCGTGCCTCGCCGCATTCCGTTAGTTCCCCATTAATTGTTTGACTCTTGTTTGATATGGTTGGATGTCTTCACCGGTTTGCCTATAAAAGGGTGTATGGTGTGTTTCATTTTGCACACCAATTCTTCATCTTACTCTTGTTCTTCTCTTATACTTCCTTACTTTGCTTCTTCTTGAAAGCTAGTTGGTTCTCAAGAATTCCTTGTTTTCAAAAATTTCTAGATGAAAGGCTCATCCGGTGGGAAGAACTAGAGTTGAGAGTCTTACTCAAGACTCATTCCTCGAACATGAATGGCGTCCACAAAATGAAAGGGATCCAAGTGATCTTCTAGTTGAAGCTGAAAGCCATGTTTTTTCACTTACCATCTTCTCTTCGGTAAACCGATTGGCTTAAACCACTTCATTTGCTAATTTAGAGTAAAGTTCTAACCAAAATCTTGTTAGATTTTGTCTTACATAAAGGCTCAATTCAAAGTCGTGGAGCCATCCCAAAGTTTATGGAGACTCGTGAAAGGATGCACTTTCCTCTTGAGAACATCATGTATAATGCTCGGGTTTGGGCCTCTCTACATCACCTTATGCCACCTCATTGATAGAAGGGAGGGGATCCTATTAAAGCCATCAGTTAGTGGTCTTGGGTTACCACCAATACGTTCCACATCCCCTTTGGTGAGAGGGTAATAACTCCTTTTGATTTCGCTGTACTATCTAGTTTATGCTTTTCGGGGAACCTTTAGCTTATGATCGGAACTTATACGAAACCGTCACTACCTTTGTCACCTCTTCGGTCCCGTAGCCGACAGATTTCCACATAATAATCACTTCAAATATACCATTCTTCGTAAGGCTTTTGAGAATGATGTTTTTGGCCTCAATATTCTCCTCAACAACAAGTGATGGTCGTGCTTGCTCTTCACTTGAGCATGGTCCTCTTCTCGGATCAGGCTACCAAGGTTCATGTTCACTATTTTGTGAACCTAGTGAATCTTGATGGAATAAAGGAGCTCAATTAGGGTGCTCCCTCATATACTTGCCTTATTAGGGGCCTCTGTGCCAGTGTGCGACATATAAGGCCATAATTGGATTCGACCAACTATCTTCCTTAAACGGCTTATGGAAGATCATTAAGGTATGCTCTAATTTTTCCTTCTTCAATATTTACTTTTCATCTTGTATGGATAAAAATCTTTACTTGACTTGTTAAAATGTAGCCGTGGTTGTATGAATACTTTCCATATCTTTCTCCCGGCTCAACAAATCAGCCTGCGTTCCTGGCGTCCGTATCATGGGCTAGAATAATTCTTGAACCAACCAAAATACATTAGATAGGCTTTTGAGGTTAGCCCTCAACCTCGTTGACTCGGTATGTCACTTCTACTCTAAAATTTGCTCCAAAATAGGCCTAAATAAGCTTTTTAACACACTTTTAGCATTCTGGTCATGCCCACGACTGGACCACCGCATGTGGTAGCGCTGGCAAAAATTCGGGTTCAGGTCTTATCGGGTTCGGTCAATTCGGACATTCGGACAAATCACCACTACTCGAACCTTGTCCGAATTTCAATTCGGACGCACTTTTCAAACCCGAACCCTAACCCGGTTGTCCGATTACCGAACCCGATTGTCCGAGTTGACCAAATTTATATTTTGATTGCTCTTATAAATAGCTATTCACTAATGAAAAATAAAGACCCGAACGGCACCGTCGGCAACGAACGGCGGTAACGAACGGCGGCAACGAACGGCTGGACCAACAAGATCTCGTCACCGGATAGACAAGAGAAATAAATCCAGTGACCGGAGAGAGAAAGCGAGGAAGGTGGAGGGTGATGTTGGAGAAGGTAGAGCAGAGGGAGGTCACGAGAGGTTGGAGAAGGTGGACGGTGAAGAACGTGGAAAGAAGTGGCTGCTAGGCGTCGAAGGGAGAGAGGGAGGTTGGAGAGGGTGGTCGGGAGGTGGGATTGAGAGGGCAGCAGCAATTGGACGTGTTTTTGAATGAAAATTAGGTTTCTTTATGCTTTTATACTTGGAGTGTAAGAGGGAGAAAGCCTCTAGAATTAGGGTTAGTTATGGGCCGCCGTAAACTATTACATTTGGGCAGACTTATATTCCATTAAACCGACCCCGACCTACAATGCTCACCATTTGATCTTTTGGGCCTTATGCATGAATCATGATGTAGCCCAATTTTGTACACAAAATCAATTCGAGTTCGGACGGTTCCGATTGACCGAATTTGTCCGAACCCGAATTTTTCAAAAATTCGGTCAACCCAAATTTCCCCTCATTACCCGAACCCGACCCGGTTTACTATTCGGTCATGTCCAAATGACCGAATTTTAAATTCGGTCACAAAATTGTGACCAAACCCGATTTTTTCGGTCGGACAAATTCGGTTATTCGGGTCGGTCGGCTTTTGCCGGTGCTAGCATGTGGGCCCGTCCGTGGTGCGGTCTAGCCACTTAATTCCACGATTTTTGTCCATTTTCTTGTTGTTTCTTATTCTTGCTTGCTGATTTCTCAATAATTCTTGTATGTAGGCCAACTTCCATCCTTGGGCCCAACTCCAACTTCCACAAAATGTTCTTGTTGCCCGTGAATTGAGTGAGAGAAGGATCTTGTTTGAAGGTCCTTTTGGATTTCATTGATATCTTAGGGAGAGAGCCACTCCTGAAATTCGTGTTAACACATGGCCTCCATTTGTTCCGGTAGATCCTCCTTCGACCATGTTCTATTTTCGTTCTCTTTCTCCAGCTGAGCAAGTGACAGACCATGGTGGGGTATCTGTTTACCTCACTATTGAATTTACATACATTCTACACCTATCATGTGTCTCACATCATGACTCAACTAGTAAGTGCTCAACTCCCCTCTCATAACTTTAAATTTCTTATACGGAAATTAATCGTCATCTTTCTTTTGTAGCTAACTCCTACCGATATTCACATCCCAAGTCTCAATGTGGATATTACTATGCCCGTGGGACCTCCTGGTTTCGTCACAATTCTTGAAATCCCGGAAGAGGAATGTGTTGGGCATCCCTTCTTAGAAATTGGTAAGGGGTAAGAGTTATGTGCTCTTTTTCTTTCAGCTTATGTGCTAAAATTATCTTCCTCGCCAATAATACCCAATAAACTTGGCAAGTACAATCGAAGCAATCTAGGACCATAACTATTAGATTTCAGTCGGCCTCGTGGAATCCAGAATTTCTTTATCGGATGATCTTTCTCTACTTCTCGAGTAAGGCTCCTCAATTAATGTAGTGCTAAATTCTTTAAGCTTTTAGTGATATGTTAATCGCTTCCTTGATCTTGTAGAGACGTCGATCTAGAGCCACTACTTCGGCAATCTACCTGGTGCACCCAAGATATAATCCCTAACTCATGAGCAACAAATGCCTTCTAGTAGTAATGCTCGACAGTGGCTCGTCACGGTGTTCTTCACGGCGTACTCATCATAGGAGTGCGTTTGAGGCAGGACGTAGTGCTTCGGGCCTAGTACCTCCGATGCGAGACAAGGTTTCTCCGAGGAGAGCTTGAATATAATACCTTTGCAAGCCTTTGATCAATAATGGAACCCTCTTTACATCCATCGGTCTTCTTATAGCGGACCATCATATGGGGCTTCTTAGTTTAGGGACCAAGGAGGTGGTTCGTACCAAGGTGATGCGAGTGGCCGATTTTCTACATCTGTCTTGGATGAGTTCGGGAATTACATCTGCAATGAGGACTCCGATGACGATGCGTAGATGATTCCTTGATGCTGATTAGTGGACCTATTGTAGGGTGCTTTGTTATTTAATTTTTGTATTTTTAGGAGTTTGACTCATGCAAAGGAGATGTGTGCAAGACTCCATTCTAAGAAGAAATGCATTATTTTATTTAATATGATGCGCAAATCTTAGGAAAAATAACAAAGAAAAATATATAAAAAAATTGGACACTAGCTCCATTTCCCTAAAAGAAAATAATAAATAAGAAAATAAGAAATCTCAAGCTTAGACTTTGACCGTGTAAGACACTAATTTCCGATTTTGCATATGTGATGTGTAGATCCGGCTAATGGAACATCCGAAACTCATTAAAGCTCCCTTAGCTTATACACATACCTGGCAACTCACTTTTGCCGAGTAAATGGACATCAGCCGTAGTTGACTGTCCCGCTTCCCGATAAGAGAAATACCACAAAAATCGCAGCCTTGATCTCGTTATGGTATGTTAAGCATTGGAAGGTGTCTCAATTCAAAATGCATTCTACACAAGCATCCATACATTTGTCTATTGGGCCTGGAGGAGAGAACTTATCACTTTCCAAGTCGTGTGGTGCGACAAATGGGTAGAGAACAAGTAATATCGTTACTCGATTTCATCTAGCCTCGCTACTAATAACTTGTTTAAAGGACATAGTAACTCTAGACGGATTGGGTCTTGGCTCGAGTATTGGAGAGGTCTTCCAAAACTGTTAACTCCCGCAATCCAGAGGACACCGACGAAGTTACAAATACTATTGTTTCTCCCTATTATCTACAAGTGGATAATAAAAGTCGACCCTAAGCGATGAAAAGCACTAAGACTTAGAGAGTTAAACCTTGAAGAAACCATTCCGGCTACTTCCCTATACAAATGCGTGAAGTAAACCCTCGGATTGTTGCACGTGCTTATCGAAAAGAAACTGAAGCTAAAGAGAATGAAGAAAGAAGAGCTCGACGAATCCAAGAGCTAAAGCAATGCACCCAAGATGAGGAAACTTAGTCTAATGATCCTAAAGGAAAGAAAGTGAAAACAGACTAGCACTCGAATTCTCAAGAGTTTAAGATAGAATAAAAAGAGAATTAGTTTTGTCTTTTTATAACGAGTGTTTATTTGGTTTTTGTTTTTTACAAGTAGTATGCTTGTAATTAAATTCCTTTTATTAGCTTTGTATTTAGGTAAGTAACGGGCTTAACCTTATTGAATTAAAGTGTTATCCTATACTTTTCATATCTTTATCGCTCACTTCGAGGTAGAATAATAATAGAAAACCAATGTACATATTGGACTGTCTAGTTAGACTATCCAACGAAATAAACGAACCAAAGAAAACCAGAAGACACTACTAGAAACAAGGTAAATTTCAACCTTTTTTCCCCCTTATTTCGATGCCATGAGTTGTTGAAAAGTTCTGTTGACGCTTCGAAAAGCGTCGAGATATCCTGTGATGAGATTTCTCGACGATTTTTACATCGATGTCTCTCAAGATCACGATGCTTTTTGCGTCGGCGTCTCCGAAGATCTCGATGCTTTTCGCTTCGAGAAGTTAGACATATCGATGCCTTTACTACCACGACGATTCTAGCGGGGTTTGGCAAATTTTTTTGCCGGAAGTGATGACAACCAAAATAAGCGTCGAGATAGAATGAAATATATATATAATTATATTATAATTATTATTTTCGTTAATCCGCTCTTTCTTTCATATATATATATACATATCAATTAACAACTAAATAATTAGTTCATAAACTTATGCAATATCCAATACCAACCTACCAATAGTTGCTAGTAAGAGTCCTAAGGTTTCATTAATCAGTACTATAATTAAATATTTAATTACATCGTTCAATTAAAAATCATATTTGACACAAGCAAATGTAATTTATGTACATTGTCAAGCTAATTCACTTGTGAGTTGGATGTTGAAGGACCTGTACGCCTTGATTCATTGCCAATGTGTAACGCCCCAAACCCATAATCACCAATTTTAGACTAAGCAAGCCGCTAGCCGACGATTAGCGCAGTGGAAAGTAGGTCGAGGGCATTACCGCCGCCCTTACCAGAGGAAAGGGCAAGCCTACAACAATAGATACATTTCTAACCCCGGGTTACACTTGCTTTGTCACTAACAACAAATGTCTCATGGTAAGGCATAAACTATAACTTGTACGAAGATTAAGCATAAGTATAGTCTACCCCTTTACCTAAAACTTCCACACCTTTACCTAAAACAACGGCACTTAACCCTTGATACCCCAACTAGGTTGTCGCTGCGAGCCTCTAAGTCCTTAACGGACCTTTGCTTCAAATCTTCCACACCTTTACCTAAAACAAAACAAGAAAAAATTTTCGAAATGTGAGCCGAAGCTCAATACATTCACTATCATGCGAGTAAAATAATAGTTATGAAGTAATTGAGTTGAGCGCATGCATTTTAATTCATTTGTAAATGAGGGGGTGAATAATGTAAAACTGTTGCTGATTAATTATCTCGAATGGATCCCTTTACGATCATCGGGTTTCCTCTAAACGCATATGCACACACCTGCACCGATCGGATAGTCCGGTTGAAGGCGGTTAACGATTACGGTGTTACCAACCTAAATATTGGACGTACCAAATAATGAAACTTGATAGGCGGGTCCATATTAATGATGACAAATATTATTTGCAAATATTTTTTATTGTTGTTGATGTCAGCCATATCCGGGCTTGGTTTGTAAATAAAACATTGAAGGGCACGATCAATGAACGTACCTTGCCGACGTTCCTCCTTCTGTTTCTTTATGGGTGGAATCCGGATAAACGCACGACGTCGGCGCTTGATGACCTTAATTAAGGATATAAGAGTTTTATTATTAAACTGAATTTTTATTTCTTATTTATTTATTAAATCACTTCAAAGACACTTGAAATGAAAATTAACAAGTTAGCTTTTACTAAAGAATACTAATGAGGTCCTTGATTCACACGATTTATTTATCTTATTTTATACATGCATGCATAACTATATATATATGCATCTATTTATAGCAACTTTAAAGTATATGTATGGCTTTCTTCTAAACACATACATAAATATATGTATACATTTATATATATACATGAGGTAACCTCAAATATATATAATTTTCTTCTAAATAGTATTAAGTTATTTATAATCTACAGGGTTTATTATTTTCTTTTTATCAAGTGCACACCTAAAGGTATTTATATTACCATTGAACACTCATCTCCTTTAAACCAAGGAAAGGTTTACTTTTAATTACTGCCATTAGTTATTTTATTACATAAATACTTTCATTCATTCTTTTATGTACTTGTCTTCTAATTTTCTAACCTTATTTTATTTTGAAAGGGCATAATTAATTCCCCAAAGATGTCAATTTCTCACACTTCAGTTTCACATACTGCCCAGAATTAGATTTCATCATCAATCTTTCCCTTAATCTCCTCATTAGGTTAAGTAATCATTTAAACTAACCAAAAGTTATTCTTGACTCGAATTACTTCTCGACTGTCCTTTATCCGGAAATTGTCCATAATTTTTCTTCACTTTCAAGTATAACCAACATATACCAACTATCATCGATTTTTTCTAAATTCCATGAACCAGTCACAAATAAACCATAATCCAACTTAAATCTCCAAACAGGAAAACAATAACTAATTACAATTTAAATACTTAAATCAAAGAGAACTGAATCTGGAAATTTATGCTAAGAAATTAAATTAACAGAACCGAATCGAAAATTTTACCCTAAGCGATTAGATGGAGGAGGTTAGTTTAAGTGGGGTTTTGAGGTGGTTGAAGGTTGAAGGATTGAAGGCCGGCGGATGACTCGAAACAGAGCAGGCGGCCGGTGGTCGAAGCGATCGCCGGGAGTCGCAAGTGGCGTCTCGTGCCCGGTCAAACCGGCGATCGCCGGATAGGGCCTGAAAATCGGGCAAACTGCGACCAAATTAAGACAGAATCGGGCGAACAGGCGCAAAACTTGGGGCGAGAGAGGGAGTGAGGACGGTGGTGTACTCGGTGTTTGGCGGCTGGCGGTTGAGGTTTTTGATGGCGATCAATGGTGTTGATGGTGGCGCCGAACCAGAGGTGGCCGAAGCGAAGCTGCGGCGGTGGCGGTGGAGGTAAATGAAGGAAAAGATGGGTTTTTAGGTGTTTGATGAGGAAATAGGTGAAGATGATAGTGGTGGTGCTGGTGGCTAGTCGGTGGCGGTCGTTGGCGCGGCGCAGTGCCGCCGAAGCTGGCGGTTGGCGGTGAAGATGGGACAAGCGGGGTAGGCATCGGGGCTAGAGAGAGAGGGGGTTTTGTGGATTATCAGATTTAGGTTTAGGAAATGAAGCTTTTAGGTCACCTTAGGCTTTTATACTCCCTCTAGCTTCCTCTCTCACCGGGCCGATCAGCTAATTCGGGCCCAATTCCTTAATAAGCTATCCTAATCCAACTTACTCATCCTCATTATTTTCTTAATCCTCCAAGCTTATTATTATCTTTCTCATTAAGTTTATCTTAATCTAGGAATTTTATTTTTAGTAATATTAAGTTTACGTAAATTATATTAATTTTATTTGTTTAAGGATTTTTAGAATTCAAAATAAATTAGTTACATAATAATGTTAATTATCTTCCGAGTCATTGAAATTTATAGAGTATGCTGGTGCGTCGTCGTTGTCATCATCCGGTTCCTGCATTTTTAAACAACATTGACATACATATATATACATATGTACATACACATGTGTAATATGAAAATATTTGGTATTTGAAATGCACGCGCTCATGCTAATCTTGAATGTATTTAAAGTTAATTATTTTCTTAGGGACGGGGTGTTACATACTGTCATTTCCATTCGATTCATCCGGAATATGTAATAAAAACATGCAACTTTAATGGACAATTTTGTGCAACGAGATAAGTAATATAAAGCAGTCTAGTTATATAAAGCAAATAATATAAGGTAGTGTGTTATTTGCAGTTTGCAGCATCCTAATCTTGAAGTATATGTGTATAATTATTCACAATAATAGAGGAAGTCTAACAAATTCAGCAAATTTCATTTCAAGAGATATGTTATAACATTTTCCAATGTATATATGGTATGTGTAGATATCCGGTGTTGGATTCACCCATTTTTGTGAGAAATTCCAGGTTCTTGGTAAAAGCAAAGTCTTAAGTGCATATTTACCAAGAATTCCTCCCGAGTCGCTACTTGTTGAACAAATTTAGTATGATTTAGGCTTTAGAATGCTTATTCGTGAAATGTGGATCGAGTGGATATGGAGTGTCCCCAGTAACTATGATCAAGCGTCCGGATTAGGTCAAAGCATCAAGTTCGAAGAGAGGTACCTCAAGTAAAATAAGAAGTTCATTAAAAATACTTCAAGACATAATTTGGGATGATAAGATTAAAAAAAAAAAAAGAATGTGTGAAATTAATGTCTCAGAATAATGATTCACATTATTAATACAATTACCATTTGCTTTAAATTCCTATGAATAAAAAGAACACCTACCTAGCAGGGAAAATGTAAATGGAAAAAAGATGAACATTATTGAATAAGCGAAAAGATTTGCAAAGCATCGGTCCAAAACTTAGAGAATGTGCAACCGCAGAGATAGATATTGTGCGCTCAAAGATTCATCCAGGTACCAACGTGCAAATTTTTCAAAACATTTACTTGTTTCTCAAACGAATATCCTATATGTACCAGATTTGCACTTTTTGAAAAATGAAAAATACAAAGCAATTTATATTCTCCAAATGGGATTGCAGTTTTTGTCGCTAAGTATTCAACTCAAAAAATTGATCCTTAACCACCACCACCCCCACCGAGCTAAGCCCCGATAATGAAACGATTTTCTACGACTATGCACAAAGGAGTCCGCAACCCATGGTAGAGAAGTTAGTCTTGGTAGAGTATGTCACCATAGAGGAAGATGAGGCAGAAAACAGATCGAGAAGCAAATGTAGCTATAACGAATGAAGAAACAGAAAATTACCGAGTGTTTAACAACCGATGCTATACAAGTGGAAAAAGTATATGATGTAATATCTCGATGAGGATGAGGAGGAGGAAGAGTATGTCAAATAAAAATATGAAAGTGGGTATTGTATTGAGGAGGAAAAGGAAGGGAATCAAATAGCAGACTGAGGAAACTAACAACAACCTCGATGGCACAACCACAACAAAGAGAGAGAGAGAGACAATATGGAAAGAGGGAACTAGCACCACCACAACAACCAGAATAGCACCACAACACACATACATAACCTAAAAAGGTGGACTAGAACACATAAGCATGCCAAGTAGTCAAAGAAGAATATGTATATGCCAATATCAAGATATGCAAATAAAACATAATTAGAGCATGGAAATAAAACAATAATATGAAGATATGCAAACAAAACAACAATATGAAGATATGCAAATGTACTTATTATAAAACTAAATCCTCATTTCATCCTTTTTCTAAAAAATACTATCTTAATAGAATTATTAAAGAAGTAATAAAACAAAATTATGTAAGAAATAAAATACTTACTCGAACTAACAAAATTATATCTCGCTTTGTATGTTTTGTCCAAAGCATGCCAAGTAGTCGTCCCGATAAGGCAAAACCTCTCTTGCTTTACAACATACCCAATAAATCTAATAATATGTAACCGGCCTTTCGAATGTGCTAGTTATAATTGTTAAATGCAACACAAAATCTCACCCCTTTTTGTAATTCATGACATCTCGAGGTTGAATTGATCCCTTTACCACCTCCTCATTCCCTTGATCATCTATGAAAAGTAAAGGAATCAATGTGCCGAGGTTCATAATTCAAATATGTAAAAACAATTACTTGTTGGAACTTTAAAATAAAAGACAAAAATGTGTAAATTTTACCAATGGTTAGGACGTTCTCATTTTCATCAAACTTTATGTTATCTTTCCATGATGATTTACATGTAGTGTTCTTCGATATAGATGCCTCCTTTTGCAAATGTTCATTATTAGCATTGGAGGTCCTTTCTTCACTTCTTGTCCTTTCCATGCTTGCATGGCCGAAAGCCCTTGCTGTCTTTCCTGCAATGCTCGTATCCATTTACTTGCTGCCCTTGCTTTCTAGACCCTTGCTTAGGCCCTTGTTGCATCCGTTCACTGCTTGAAGGCCCTTGCTGCCCAAGCCCTTGCTGTATCGAGTTGACTGCTTGCAGCCCTAGGCCCTTGCTGCCTGTGTGTTGCTCTCGGAACTTTAACACCTTACTGCCCTTGCTGCATTCATTCGTTCACTGCTTCCAAGCCCAAGCCCATGTTGCATTTGCCACCCTTGTGTTGCTCTAGGAACTTTAACATCTTGCTGCCCAGGCCCTTGATGCATGCGTTCCTTGCTTGCGGGCCTAGGCCCATGCTACACTTGCACTTGCTGCCCTTGTGTTGCTCTAGGAACTTTAAGAGTCGTTGAGTGAGATTTTGTGTTGGGATGGGAGGATAGATCCGGCTGCATCGGTTCACTACTTGCGAGGGCCGATTCTGTTGCTTTCTTAAGAGTCATTGAGTGCGATCTTGTGTCCGCATAGGAGGACAGCTTACATTTCTTGTAGTATCGATTGTGTTGCTTTTGGCACTTTAATATTGGAGGACGGGGTGAAAGGTCGTAAGGTAATTGTAGATGAGCGATTAAGGGAATGTGCAACTCCAACGAGTAGAAGGGGGCTTATATGTAGTAGAAGGGGGCTTATGCATATTTCTAGGGGGCTTATGCAAATCGTTAATGATACAAACATCGGATCTAGAATTAGAATTCAAGACTTCTTTCAATGAGTTAGTTGTTCATTCAACTTTTGAAACCATACTTGAAACACAATTTCAAGTTTTAAAATCATATAGATGCACCAATGAAATGCCCAAATTGAGAATTGTTTCTCCGGTTTGTTTTGTTTGTCCCATCGATTGTCCGGTTTGTTTTGTTGCCCCTCTCGATGCTTCTATTAGTGATGCTCCAGTGCTCGAAACGGGATTTTTCATGCTTGGGAGGATTATTGGATAGTAAATGTTGTAACATGCTTAGCAGATTGTGGGATAGAAGATGATGCCATTTGAAATTTTCTCTGCTCCTTTTAATGCTCGCTCCAGGTTGAATTTGTTTAATTTGCCGCATAGTTTGTAGTTTCTCCATGGTGGAAGCAGGTTGCTGAATTTACCATTCAATAGGGTACATCCACCTATATTGAACAGGACCACGAAGCTTAACTTCATCTACCAACTGAATAAGCAGAGCACACACACTTGAAAAATGAGCAAAGGTCGAAAGTAGGTCAATCACTTTCGTGGCATGTGATGCTCGTAAAGCTACGGGAAGGATATCCTGCATTAAAACATGATTATTGAAGACTCGGACTTCACATATACATCATTCCGAGTTCCATCAAGGAATCGGGTATAAGACTTCATCTCTTATAACGTTTTGATTAAAAGTCATTTTATCTGTCTTAAACGATTTTACGAGTGATATAAAATCTTTTTAAGTATTACGGAAACTATCGCATATTTTCTCACTTGATTATGATTGAGTTAGAAAGCATAATCTGCTCACACACGGTTCCGAGTCACTCGGACAACACTTAGATATATTACATGTTCAAACACTAACTATAAGGTGCATAAACTCGAGTCGACTTCAAATTCTAAGTTAAATTGAATTCATTGTGTTAATTCAATTTTCTAAGTCGACATGCTTGGTTTGAACATTGGTAGTCTAGATCAAGTCTCTCTACTCGATGTTCTTTATTTGACTTGCTTTACTTCTAGAGCGACTCGGATGGAATTTGAGTATAATGGATATTAGACTCGGAAAATTTCACTCTTTTAGGACTCGAATAATTATGCTCTTAATTATCTTAATTAAATTATTATCTGTGTCTAATCTTGGACCAAAGTATTTTATCCTTTGAGAACCAAATTGATTGACTTTTGTAGGTTATTCAAACGAGGCTATGCTATTTTTCAAATACAAAATTAATCGGCTTTAAGATGTCAAATCACCGGCGAGACAAGGCTTTTCCTACTTCGACCTACGCCCGGACATCGTGTCGGGGTTGTCCGTTGCCAAAGCTGGAAATCCGCAACGCTAAGCTCAACGGTGGTTTCCACCCTACTTTTCGGACACCACCAGTGAAGTGGGACTTTCACAGGAGTCAAGAGTCTGTTGCCCAATGTTCACTCCTTAACGGACATTTTCCGAGTGACTCGGACAAACCTTTGCAACGGTAACTAAGGACTTCCAGTCAGAAGATAGTCACAACGGCTAATCTGCTTGGTTATCTATAGATAGAAGCCTATTCTCAAGACTTGAAGATTGTTGAATCAATTGTCAATACACGCACTTAAGCAAAAGTCATTGTATTTCATACTCAATCTTCTACTTACAACTCCAACTCGTACTTAACATCTTTACGAGTTGTAAGGTCGTGTAATTAGTTTACAAACACTCATTCTTACTTTCGAGTAAGGTCCCTTGACTGAGCTATAAGGGTTAACTCAGCTCAGTTGTCCCTAACTGTAAATGTTATCTCGGTTAGGAAGTACTAGATCAAATAAGGGAATATATGAGTCTAGGAAAATCTTGTACGGAATTGTCTAAGGGAGCAATTCGGTTAAGTCTTTCTACTGTATTTTGTGGATTCAAAATAGTAGATTTAACTTAGTGCTTGGATTAGCATTGGCTGTGGTTTTCCGCCTCAGGAGGGTTTCCACGTAACCTTATGAGTTAATACATTTACGAGTTCAATCTAAACTTAGACTCTCCTCGAGTCTTGTATAGTTTTATTCTTCCATCACTTGTTTAAATTTCCCCATCATCCTATTCACCCCTCCCTCTAGGGTGACTTAGTTTCTCCAAGAGCAAACCTTCAATTTGTATCGAGCCTAGCCTTTCGGAAAGGATCTAACCATCCAAAGGTTTAAAGATCAAAATGGCTCGGAACAATGGAGAGTTCGATGAGGGAATATCTTTCAACAAACGACCGAAGTTCAAAGGATCTAATTTCGGCACTGGAAGAAGCTCCTGGAATGTTTCCTGCTGGATCATGATGAAGATGTATGGAACATCATACGAGTAGGCAACTACATTCCAATGAAGACAGAAGAAATAAGACTCGTTCCCAAGACAAAGGTTGAGTTCACTATCGAGGAAGCGGAGAAGTTCGAAAGAACTTCAAGGCGATGAACATTCCGATGTGCGCCATTAGCTCGGAAGAATACAACCGAGTGTCAGCCTGTGACATAGCTACGAAGTGTGGGATACGAGTTGTCAACACTTATGAAGGCACAAGCCAAGTTAGACAAGCGAAGATAAGCCAATATCTTAACAAGTATAAGTTATTCAAGATGGAGCCGGAAGAGAACATCACTCGGATGTTCATCCGCTTCACTCGAGATTACTAACAATCTTAAATCTCTGGGTAGAAAGAATTCCCACGAGTAAATGTGTAGAAAGATACTTAGAAGTCTACCCAAGAGAAGATGGGGTCCTAAGGTAACGAGCCATCGAAGAGGCTCGGAACCTATCCCAACTCAAGCCGGACAAACTCTTGGAAAGCTACTCACCCATGAGATCTATCCGGAAGAAGAGGACGCAGAGGTCGAGCACTAAAAAGAACATTGCGTTGAAAGCCTCGGAAACCATTGAAGCAAATCTGAGTTCATCGGACTCGGAAGAGGATCCTATGGCACTTATTGCTAGAGGCTTCAAAAGAATGATGAAGCACAAAAGATGGGATAAGAAGCCAAGAGAAGAGTTCTACAAGAAAGACAAGAAGGGCGAGAAAAGGTAAAGATTCTTCTCCTTTAAAGTCCATTTTAACTAAGAACTCTAGCTATTTTGAATGTGGCAGCAAGGAACACATAGTCAACGACTGTCCCGGAAGGAAGAGAGACGAGAAAGAAGAAAAAGGCTATGATGGCCACTTGGAGTGATGAAGACTCATCGAAGACGATGAGGACTCGGATGATTCAAAATGTCTTATAGCACTCTCCGACTCGGAAGTTGAAACGAGTTAGACTCGGATCACTCAAAGAGTGAGGAAACAAATACTCGGGAGGTAATTGAATACTTCCTTAAATTCTCCAAAGTGGATTTAGCCAAATATATCTTTACTTTGGAAGAAAAGTCCAATTCCGATTCTTCTCGGTTTAAAGAACAACTTGAGTCCGTTAATTCTAAGAGCATCTCTTTGAAAAATGAATTGGAAAAGCTGAGACTTACAATAAGAGAACTCAAGACTAGTGCTCAATCTAATGAGGCCGAGTCCGAGTCACTCGAAAGAGATAATGAGTAAGCTGAAGCAAAAGCTCAACAAGTCTCAAGAGCTTGTTTTAAAATTTACTCAAGGTCATAAAAACCGTGATATGCTCTTAGGATCTCAATGTGTCTCCTTCGAAACGAAGGTCTTAGTTTTAACAAAGAGGAGGAATCCAATTCCTACTTAGAACTTTTCAAAAGGATTCGAGAACTGTGAAGTTCAAGAAGGTCGAGCACGATCCCATTCATAAGAATGAAAGGAGGACCGACCCGGAGTAGCTTACAGGAGAAAACCTTCTCCACCGATTTATAAAAGAAAAACTTTTTGAAAGAAAGAGACACGGACTCGGTTCTCTAAGAAAAGACTCAGAATTAGACCAAACCCAAAGTTATTCGGATCTAGGTTCCCAAAAGTCTACTTCGTCGGAAAAGGACCATAGTAAAGGGAGTTACTTGGGTTCGTTAGAGGAAGTGAGTAAGGTTAGTTTGTTTCGACTTGCAGGTGGCTCAGAAAAGAACAAAAGGGCATTGGTACCTAGACAGTGGATGCTCACGCCACATGTCAAGAGATTCAAGACTCTCTTCGAGTTAGAAGATTACAAGGGAGGAAAAGTCACGTTTGGAGATAACAGCAAAGGCAAGATAATTGGGATAGGCAAGATTGGAAAAGGAAGCAATCTGGTCAGCCCAGTATACCTTGTTAAAGGGTTAAAGTACAATCTGCTCAGCATCTCTCAACTATGTGACAAAGGTCAAGAGGTAAGATTCACTAAGACCAATTGCTATATCTCCGATGATGCTACCAAGGAAATCAAGTTCTCAAGTAAGAGATCGGGTAACACTTATACTATTCCTCTTTCGACCCAAGTCGGAATTTATCTTGTTTAAAAGCATCTCTTCATGATGATTCATGGACATGGCATCGTAGACTAGGTCATGTTAGCATGCATACCATTAAGAAACTTACATCTCATGGTTTAGTCGGAGGATTGCCTAACTGTGCATTTAAGAAAGATAAAATTTGTGAAGTATGCACAAAAGGGAAACAAGTCGGATCATCTTTCAAATCTCTGAAAATTGTTTCCACATCCAAAGTGCTTGAAAAGTTGCATATGGATTTATTTGGTGAAATCCCTGTCAAGAATCTCGGAGGTAAATCATATGTGCTTGTTATTGTTGATGACTACTCACGATTTACTTGGGTATGTTTTCTTAAGCACAAAAATGAAGCATTTAAAGAGTTCAGCAAAGTTCCGTGACAAGAATGACATCTCTCACAACTTCTCAGCACCAAGAACTCCTCAGCAAAATGGAGTGGTAGAGAGGAAGAACCGAACTCTTGAAGAAATAGGTAGGACAATGATGATTGAACATAATCTACCCACTATTTACGGGCTGAGGCAGTCAACACAACGAAACTACACGTTGAACAGGTGCCTCATTAGAACCATCCGAAAGAAAACTCCATACGAGCTCTACAAAGGGAAGAAACCCAACATTTCATACTTCAAACCATTTGGATGTAAGTGCTTTGTTCACAACAACGGTAAGGATCACCTGACCAAGTTGTGTTTGATGAGATTGAATAGGAAAAACATTTCATGCTCGGTCGGATGACAATATTTTTCTTGGTTATTCATCTCATAGCAAAGCATATCATATTTTCAATAGAAGAACTAACAAAGTGGAAGAAAGCATCCACGTTGTGTTTGATGAGATTGAATAGGAAAAACCATGTGAGTTAACATTCTCATAACTAAAGCTCAGCAGAGATGACGATCTTGATGAAAATGAGCCCATCAGGAATTAAATCAATGTCACTCGGAATGAAGTGACTCGGAACAACATGACTCGGAATGAGACGACTCAAGAGCCAGCTCGGAATGTTGATGGTCAATCGGATGAGCAAGCTCACTCGAACAGACTATTGAAGATCAACCGATTCAAACAACGGATCTTGTGAATCAAAGAATAGGTAGAGCATTCAAGTATGCCTCTAGTCACCCACTAGAAAACATTTTATCTAATATCAACAGTGGGGTAAGAACTCGTTCCTCTCTTCAAAATCTATGTGCATTCACTGTGATGACTAAGACTTTATACTTACACTTTTCCGAGTTCCATCAAGGAATCGGATATAAGACTTCATCTCTTATAGGGTTTTGATTTCAGGTCATTCCATGTGCCTTAGAAACTTTTCTAAGTGATATAACATTTTCTCCGAGTGTTATAAAAACTATTATATATGTACGTTTCACTCGACCGACTTAGAAAGCATACTTCTACATGCCACTTCACACTCGGTTTTGAGTCACTTAACTCTCGGATATATCGCATGTTCAAACACTTTATTTCAGGCGCATAAACTCGAGTCCGACTTCATGTTCCAAGAATTACATTGTTAATTTACTATTCTAAGCTAGCATATTTTGTTTGAACTTTGTTTAGTCTAGATCAAGTTTGTTTACTCGATATTCTTTATCCGACTAAGGTGGAATTTGTGTATCATGGATATTAGACTCAGAAAATTCCATTCCTTTTCCGACTCATATAATTAGTCACTTAATTATCTTAATTATGTTATTATTTGTGTCTAATCTTTGACCAAAGTATTTTATACTTTGAGAACCAAATTGATTTACTTTTGTAGGTTATTCAAACGAGGCTATCCTATTTTTGAATTGCAAAAGTAACCGGCTTCAAAACGTCAAATTGCCAACGGACAAAGCTTTTTCCACCTCCGACCTAGCCCCGGACATCTGTGCTAGGGTTGTTTGTTTCCAAAACGGGAAAACTACAACACTAAGCTCTACGGTGGTTTCCACCTTACTTTCAAAGACACCACCGAGTGGTTTTGGGACTTTTAATGGAGTCAAGAGCCGTTATTCAATGTTCATATCTCAACGGATATTTTCTAAGTGACTTAGAAAATCCATTACAATAGTCACAAAGGACTTCCGATCAAAAGATGGACACAACGGCTAAGCTGCTTGGTCATCTATAAATAGAAACCAACTTTCAAAACATGAAGAGTGCTTGAACCAACTGTTTATATACACATACTTGAGGAAAAGTCATTGTATTCATTCTCAATCTTCTACTTACAACTCCAATTCTGTATTTAATATTTCTCCGAGTTGTAAGGTCTTGTACTCGATTACAAACTCACTTTCTTAATTTCTAAGTAAGGTCCCTTGACTGAGCTGTAAGGGTTATCTCAGCTCGGTTGTCTCTAACTATAAGGGTTATCTCGGTTAGGAAGTACTAGATCGGATAAGGGAATTTCCGAGTGTACGAAAAAGTTTTAAGTAGTTGTCTAAGGGAGCAACTAGGGTTGAGTCGATCTACTGTATTTTGTGGACTCAAAATAGTGGATTTGACTTCGTGGTTGGATTAGCACGGTCCGTGGTTTTCTCGCCCAGGAGGGTTTCCACGTACTTTCCGAGTTATTGATTTTTGAGTGCATTCTAGACTCAAATGATTTTATAGTTATGTTTAATCTGTTTCTTCATTCTTTACTCGAACCGTGAGTCGAGCTTTTCCGAGTTCATCCTTGACTCCCACTCACTTCATAGTTATATCTATTTTAAATTCGAAGCAAATTTCATCATCACCCTATTCACCCCCTCTAAGGTGACTTAGACTCTCCAAGAGAAAACCTTCACACTGCATTCATATCATTGACTGAACCCGGAAATGCACTAGAGGCCCTAAATGAACCTGAATGGGTAGAGGCCATGCAAGAGGAACTCAATCAATTCGAAAGAAACCAAGTCCGGACTTTAACCATATGGCCTTCGACCACTCGGTCATAGGAACCAAATGGGTTTTCAAGAACAAACCGGATGAAGGTGGGTTTGTAGTCAGAAATGAGGCTAGACTTATGGCTTAAGGTTACAATCAGGAAGAAGGGATTGATTATGGGGAAACATTTGCACCTATTGCCAGAATTGAAGCTATTAAAATCTTATTGGCATTTGCATCTAGCATGAATATCAAGTTATATCAAATGGATGTTAAATGTGCTTTTCTCAATGGTTTCATTAAAAGGAAATCTATGTTGAGCAACCCCTAGATTTGAAAACTCATAATTTCCAAATTATGATTTCAAATTACAAAAAGCTCTCTATGGTCTTAAACAAGTTCCCGGACCTTAGTATGAAAGACTTAGCAATTTCTTGGTTGAAAATGATTTTAGAAGAGGTCAGATTGACAAGACTCTTTTTATAAAAACCAAGGGGAAAGACTTTCTTATTGCTCGGATCTATGTACATGACATAATTTTTGGAGCTACTAATGAAATTCTCTGTCGTGATTTTTCTAAGTTAATGAGACAGAATTTGAAATAAGTATGATGGGAGAACTCAATTTCTTCTTTCGTCTACAAATCAAGCAAGACAAAGATGGCATCTATATCCATCAATCAAAGTATACCAACGAGCTGCTGAAGAAGTACAAACTTCAAGATGTGAAACATGCAGCGAGCACCTATGAGCAACAGACATAAAACTAGACTCGGACGAGAAAGGTAAAGCGAGTAGATCGAAACTCTATCGAGGTATGATTGGATCTTTGCTCTATCTTACTTCCAATAGGCCGGACATAATGTTTAGTGTCTGTTTGTGTGCAAGATTTCAAACTAATCCAAAAGAATCACATCTCATCTGCGGTGAAGAGAATATTCGGATATCTTATAAGGACTCGGAATTTGGGTCTATGGTACTCTAGAGACTCGAACCGACTCTTACTGGATACTCGGATGCTGACTATGCTGGGTACAAAGTTGATAGAAAGAGCACTTTAGGAGCCTGGTAGTTTCGGGTCAATCCCTAATATCTTGGCACTCAAAGAAGCAAAACTCAATAGCTCTATCAACTGCTAAAGCTGAATATATTGCAGCTGGAGCATGTTGTGCTCAAATTTTATGGATAAAGCAACACTTAAGTAATCTTAGACTTTCATTCAAATCGGTTCCAATCAACTGTGATAATCAAAGTGCAATCAGCATCACCAAGAATCCAGTTTAGCACTCATAGACTAAACATATTGAGGTTAGGTATCATTTTCCGAGAGATCATTCTAAAAGGGTGATATTGAACTTGAATTCATCTCAAGTAATCTCTATGACTCTCGACTCTGTCTTTCTACTCTTTCATTTTCTTTTTCCTCTCACTTTCGTAGAGCTATCTCTATCTCTCTCCCTCTCTTTCACAAAAGTTCATCTCTCTCTCTCTTTTCCACATCAAACATGTCGAAAAGAGGTTTCCACTCCGATTTTCTTGGTTCAGCCACCACGAAACCTCGTACCAAAAGCCCGGAAGGCCCCTCAACTCCTTCCAAACCTCTTGTCACCCAATACCTAACGTTGGATGACAAATTCTTCCCGACCACAAAGTTCTCGTGGTTGGCCCGGATCAAATCAAGAGGGGTTTATAATTTCCTTTGTTTCAGCGATTTCATATACCCGTAACTCGTTTTGAGTTCTACATAAATATTTCTAGCTCTAAGGGTATCCTCACCTCACGAGTTCAAAACATAACCGTTTGCGTCAACACTTCTCTTCTCCATCGCCTATTTAAAGAATCTTCTTTATTCTTGAATAGCAACCTCATACCTTTTAACGAGGTTGCTGATGACTTCTTTGAGAAGTATGGTACGGAATTCCCTAGGTCGGGAAAAACTTCTCTATGACCCAACTCAAATCGGAACCTCGCCTTCTTTGTTTTCTCGCGATGAGAACTTTTTGTCACAACACTCTAGCAAGGAGAACCCCAACTCCAAGCATCTAAAAGCTTTGTCTCCGAGTTTTAATTTCTTGCTCAGTATTTTTTTTTCTTTGCTCCGATTCGATAACTCTGTCTATCATTGGTCCGATACTCCGTTATTTTTCTTGCTCTAATACTTTAGCTCTTTTTATGCAATCTCAACTTATTTGCTTTGATAGAATATAAGTTTCATTCACTTGTATTTACTCCACACAATTATATCATGTTTTTTGACTTATCCTTTGAGAAAGGATGAAAAACCAGATCTATATCACTAACAAAGTTTTTGTCTAAGTATGGAATGCCTTTCATCAAAAGGAGGAGATTGAAGACTCGGACCTTATGTATACATCATTATGAGTTCCATCAAGGAATCGGGTATAAGACTTCATCTCTTATAACGTTTTGATTAAAAGTCATTTTATCTGTCTTAAAAGATTTTCCGAGTGATATAAAATCTTTTTAAGTATTACGAAACTATCGCATATGTTCTCACTTGATTCTGATTGAGTTAGAAAGCATAATCTGCTCACACACGGTTACGAGTCACTCGGACAACACTTAGATATATTACATGTTCAAACACTAACTATAAGGTGCATAAACTCGAGTTCGACTTCAAATTCTAAGTTAAATTGAATTACTTGTGTTAATTCAATTTTCTAAGTCAGACATGCTTGGTTTGAACATTGGTAGTCTAGATCAAGTCTCTCTACTCGATGTTCTTTATCCGACTTGCTTTACTTCTAGAGCGACTCGGATGGAATTTGAGTATAATGGATATTAGACTCAGAAAATTCCACTCTTATAGGACTCGGATAATTATGCTCTTAATTATCTTAATTAAATTATTATCTCGTGTCTAATCTTGGACCAAAGTATTTTATACTTTAAGAACCTAATTGATTTACATTTGTAGGTTATTCAAACGAGGCTATCCTATTTTTCAAATACAAAGGTAATCGGCTTCAAGATGTCAAATCACTAGTAGACAAGGCTTTTCTTACTTCGACTTACACCCGGACACTATGTCGGGATTGTACGTTGCCAAAACTGGAAATCCACAATGCTAAGCTCAACGGTGGTTTCCACCCTACTTTTCGAAACCACCAGTGAATTGAGACTTTCGGAGGAGTCAAGAGCCGTTGCCCAACGTTCACTCCTCAACGGACATTTTTGAGTGACTCAAAAAACCTTTGCAACGGTAACTAAGGACATCCAGTCACAAGATAGTCACAACGACTCATCTGCTTGGTTTTGTATAAATAGAAGCCTACTCTCAAGACTTTAAGATTGCTGAATCAACTGTCAATACACGCACTTGAGCAAAAGTCATTGTATTTCATACTTAATCTTCTATTACAACCCCAACTCTATACTTAACATCTATCCGAGTTGTAAGGTCTTGTAATCAGTTTACAAACACTCATTCTTACTTTCTGAGTAAGGTCCCTTGACTAAGTTGTAAAGCTTAACTCGGTCGGTTGTTCCTAATTGTAATGGTTATCTAACTTAGGAAGTACTAGATCGAGATAAGGGAATTTATGAGTCTAGGAAAATCTTACAAGGAATTGTCTAAAGGAGCAATTCAGGTTAAGTCTTTCTACTGTATTTTGTAGATTCAAAATAGTGGATTTGAGTTGGTGCTTGGATTAGCACTGGCCGTGGTTTTCTGCCCTAGGAGGGTTTCCAAGTAACCTTACGAGTTAATACTTTTCGAGTTCAATTTAAACTCGGACTCTCCTCGAGTCTTGTCTAGTTTTATTCTTCCATTACTTGTTTAAATTTCCCTATCACCCTATTCACCCCCTCTAGGATGACTTAGTTTCTCAAAGACCAAACCTTCAATTATCATGGCTTTTAAATTTAAGAGCTTTCGTTGTTTCATATTCACATATCTAGAGATGTTTCATCCATATCGGCCTAGAACTCTAAGTTTTTGTAGAACTTTCAAAAATCTATCTTTCTCATCCAGAGACATGGAATATGAAGCTGGAGGCATGATTGGATCTTGACTTGGACGAGGTTGAAGCCATAGGTGAGGCTTTATCCCTACCTCTTGAAGATTTTTCCTAACATTATCTTCATCTCTACTCTTCTTATCGATATTCAAAAGGGTTCCTAGTAAATTATCACACACATTCTTCTCAATATGCATGACATCTAAATTATGCCTCAATCAATTGTCATTCAAGTAAGGTAACTCAAAAAATATGCTTCTTTTAGTCCAAAGGACATTATTAGCATCATCATTATAGTTCTTACGATTACTTTCTCTAACTTCACAAGTATTTATACCTACTTGTCGTCTTCCTCTCATCTTCTTAGTAGGCTTTTTAGTCTTGTCATATACGTAACCAACTCCATCTTATTTCTTTAAAATTTCAATCCCACTTGCAAGATTTGGGGCATTCCTAAATTCTTTTGTACCATCAAATAAAGAGTTTTGAGAACGATAAGGATGATTTTGAGATAACCATCTTCGATGGCCTAGATAACAAATCTTACCACTAAACATGTATGAATGTGTGGATTCGGCGCGTGAAGGGCTTTGTAGCCTTTAGTACTCCAACCAGATAACATAGCATAGGCAGTGAAATCATTAATTGTGCATCTTAGGACTGCTCGCATGTTAAAGTACTCATTGTTATAAGCGTAAAAAAAAACAATACCGTCCCACAATAATTTCAACTCATGTATTAGTGGTTGCATGTACACATCAATATTGATACCATGACTTCATTTTCCAGGAATAATCAGTGAAAGAATAAATGATGTTAGCTTCATACACAACCAAGGAGGCAAATTATAAGGGATCAACACTACCGACCATGTACTGTAGGTTGTATTCATAAGACGATATAAATTAAAGCCATCACTGGCAAGGGCAAGCCTAATATTATGGGGATCGGAAGCAAAATCGGGATATAAGACATCAAATTCCTTCCATGTTTCACCATCAGCTGGATGTCTTAGTTTTTATCTTTTACCCTATCTTTATCATGCGATATCATTTGCTTAGCCGACTTCAATGACATGTACATCCTCCTCAATTTAGGAATAAGAGGGAAGTAGCGCATCACTTTAGCGAACTCTCCAATCTTAGCGTTTGTGTCTTGCTCACATGCCATACCCTCCTTACATTGTACTATTTTCGATCTTAAAGCACCATAAACATGACAACTATCTTTTTGTGATAAGTCACCCAAATAAAGAATGCAATCATTAGGACAAGCATCAAGCTTTTCATATCCAAGCCCTAAATAGTTGATCATTTTCTTAGCTTCACAATAAGAAGAAGGAAGTCCATGATGTGAGGAAAGGCATCTCCTAAAATTTTCATCAAAATTGTCATTAAATCAGTTAACCAATGGAATATACATTTCATATGAAACAAGCGTAGGAGGAAAGACAACTTTGAAATGCTAGTACAACCATCATAAAGTGGCTCGAGTAGCAGATTCTAGTAGCTTGTGATACTTCACTTGTTCTTCATCATCCATGGAAGCAATTGGCAAGTTATTAAATTTTTCATTGGGAATTTGGGCATCATACATATGAAATGGTTCTAACCCTTCGTTATTACGTTCAACTCCATCATCAACATGAGATATATCCACCCCGAAGGCTGCTCTCAACAACCCTTCCATATCATGTCAACCAACTACATTCGATGGATCATTATTTGTTCCGTGACTTGTGCTTCCTCTATGTTCTACACAATCAAGAATATCCCCTTTACCATGAAAAATGAAATTTTTGTATTGCTTATGGAAACCTTTGAACAAAATATGATGTTCCACTTCATCTATAGGTAACCATTTATCTACTTTACAGTTCGTACATGGCATTGAGTTTTTCCTTTCGCAAGATTTCCTTTAGTAAGTTCGATAAATTTGACAACACCATCAAGAAATGCAGGCTGATTGGGCAATTCGATCCAACTCAAGTCCATTTTTACAAATTTAAAAATATTCATTATGACAACAAAATTGAAAAATAAATATTATTCTCAAGTCTCATATCATGATGTTCCTTAAATGCGAAAAGTCCTGTACTTTTAAACTTCAATTGAGTACAAGACATAAGAACTTGATGTCTTCATTAGAAATCGAACTTCATATATATATATATATATATATATATATATATATATATATATATATATATATATATATATATATATATATATAGGGAAGGGTTCAAGTAAGCACCCCTCTTTAGGTACACTCCACCCTTTAGGTAAGCACTTTCAATCGTAACTCGTTCAATCTCATCTAACGGATTAAATTAAAAGGGATTTTTATAATTAAAAAAAGGAAAAAAATTAGGGAAGGGGTCAGCTATCGTTGTCGACATTTTCCAGTTTCACAATCCAAAACCTTGCTTCCTCTCCTCTCTCTCCCTCTCGGTCGGCCACTCGCCGGAGTTCGGCCAGCCGGTCGCCAATAGCCACCCGCCACCAACCTCGTCATCGTCGGACTCCCGCCTCTAGCCGCCAGGCACCCAGCCATTGCTCCTCGCCCACCTCGCTCACCTCGCTTCCCCTCTTTCACGGTCGGACCTCCTCTTTCTCTCGCTCTTTCTCGTCGCCGGCGGTGCCCGTGGCCCGTCTCTCCGGGTTGGCCGCATCAATGTTGCCGATTTCTCGGCCACCGTTTAACGGTCAAAGAGTCCATATCTCGCCAGCCACTCCACGGTAAAAGCTCTCCTTTTAGGGTTTTCAAAATTAAAATTAGGAGATTTCATTGCTACAACCTGAAACAGGTTCACTTTTCTCTTTGTAGCTTAATTGCGTTGTGCTATTCCGCGATTATGCCACTGGTGATATTGCTCGAGTATAATCGAATTCTAAAAATCTTGAACCTTCACCTTTTCTTATTGTTGTTCTCTTGATAAGATTTTTAGAGGTTGCATATTTAGAATTAAGCCCAAGGCTCTATGAAATGTGAGAAGTTATTTCAATTTGGTTCCTAATGATATCCGAGTAGTTGTATTCGGATTGATTCAAAGGGCAGTGAGCTATAGTTGTGTTGCAAGATTTAACCTTTGTTTGCCATCTTTTGCTATTTTCAACCTCTTTCTCACCAGCTGACCAATTGTCCTACCAATGTGCACATTTGGCTCTCTCTTCCACCCTGTGCATCTCGTTTCTTGTCCCTACACAATAAACAACCAAACTCGAAAGCATGATTCAACTGTAACTTGAATGACTCTCATCCGTTATAATTATTGTTGTATCGAGGCCAAGTTTGTGGCTGTCATGTGCTTGTATTGTTGTATCGGACCATCTCGGAAAGGATGTGCCACATTTGGTGGCCTTGTGGTAAAGAAAAAAATATACTTGTAAATCTTTTCCAATTCGAACAATGAGTTCAAACATCTTTTGATAATGTTGATTGGATAATAGATTGTGGTGCTAGTGATTATATTACTTGCTCATCTTCATCTCGCTTTCTTTAGTTCAACTTTTAGATTTTCCTTATTTATTACTATTCGTAATGGGAAGTAGTCTAAGACTGCACACATTGATTCGGTTTAACTCAGTCCATATTTAGCCTTGCCTAATATGTTCTATTTGTGCAAACTTTCTAGTTAATCTCTTGTCCGTACCTAAGTTGTGTAGATAATTAGCTAGGAAATTGGTCTTTATATCTACCGATTGCACCTTCGAGCCCTATGTTGCGAGATAGAAGTGGTCCTCGGTCATCAGCCCATTGTCGGAATACCCATTGAACAAGTCCATAATATCCTTTGGAGGCTCTGCCATCTTCATCTTGAACATGCGCCTAAAACAGAAATAGTACTGTATGCTTGCTTAGACATTTGTAATAGGATATTAGGATATAAATGATGTTTCTATTGGATTCTCTCACTTAAATGTATGTAAAATGTGGTTTTCTAGATTCTTCCATAGCTGTATTTCGTCAAATAGAATGTCCTGACATAGTTCCGTGAAATTCTATTATTATAGGTCTCATAAGTCTAGCAAACAACCAATCCTACCCCCAACCCCAAAGAAAAAAAGGTGCATTTTGCCTTTTGCTTGGCTAACTCAGAACATAAGTTACCTTGTAGCTTGGTGAAACAAAAGCCTATTAGTTCAACACGGGAGAGCATTTGTGCAGTGGCACAAACGATGTGGGTTCAAATCCCACATAGGTTGTCTTTAACGCACTCACTCAATGTATGCGAGACATGTTCTAAAAATAAAAATTTTGCTGCAACTAAGAACTCAATGTGCTGAATTTGATGTTCAATCTTGGACAATCATTCTCTTCATTGATTATCATCCTTTGCTGCATATTAGACTTGTGCAAGACCCTGTCAACCTCAAACTGCACTACCATCAACTTTTATGCACATTGTTATTTTCAACCGTACATGCACTTCCTTAGTAATTACATCTAAAGAATGCTCTATACCACTTTTGCTTCCTCAGTAAAGGATAAAGGGGAGGGGAGTTATTACACCTAAAGAATGCTCTGTACCACTTTTGCTCGTCAGTACAAAAATTCCAAAACCAAGCATGAAAGAAGAGGGGGGTCTGGATAGTTGAAAACAGTGATCTATTTGAAGGATAACTTCGGACTTTATCCACTTATGCATTAACGTCATCCTAGTCATTGATAGGAAGGTCATAAAAGATACAATTTTCTACATAGTTAGATAACTCTTAATTGTCGCCCATGTAGCTAAGCTTCTCCCCATCTATTAAGGACAGCCAATGGTAAATTGCATACAGAGAGAAAACACTAGGATCCAATGCATTAGAACATAGATTTTCTATTTTGTTTGTGGTTGCTATGTTATACGGAACATTATAAGTTTCTCAATCACACTACATACAGAGAAATACTATGACCTGTATGACTTGTTGTGACAAAGGCAACATGTGAGAAGAAAAGCAAGACTACTCTCGGAATGTTCTTAAGGTTGAGTGAGCACGTACACTAGACATATTATGCTTATAGGATTGGACTTTGGATGTGATGTTAATATATTATTGCAATTGAAATCACTATGTATGCAGACATGTATAGTCCGATGCATTTACTTCCAATGGGCAATACATGGGTATATCTAAACTATTCATATTAGAAGATTCATAATGTATATGAATAATGTAATAACTTATGATCTCATGAGCTTAGTTAGGAGTAGTAGTCTCATGGAAAAGAATTCAAATAGTTCAAGCCACTCGGAACACATAAAAAACATATATATATTTAATATTCCAAGAAGTTAAGTAGTAATCATATGCAACGGGTTGGGCATTGGAATATCATATACATCGAGCAAATTTCGTGTTTAAAGAAGCTAACTTTTAGGAAATGCATCTCAATAAGGAGGTACTCACCGATGCAAGTTCCAGGCTAGAGCAATGTTCATTGTTTCCATGTTTTACAACCTTATTGTATTCATGTTCACATCTAAAGTCGGGGAAGATTGCCTTACACTTATGCAGCGATAAACTAAAAATTTCTAAGCACAACCTGAATGAACTTGCTCGGAAATTTCCCTAAACATCTTTTTGAGGGATAGCGAAGTAAAATCCTTGTCTGTTGTTGAAAGGCATTCATAAAACCTTGCATGCTGTATCCAAGATTAAAACCTGAATTTTAGCGCATTGAGTTCTTAGCAAGCATATGGTTATTACTTTACGAATGTTTCAAGCCATAAGCAAAGTGCATTTCGGACAGCCTATGTGGGTTTCGAACCCACTTCTTTTGTGTCATTGCACAAATGCTCTCCCATATTGAGCTAATAGGCTTTTATTACCTTTCCCACAACTTGAATTCTAGCACATTAACTACAATCAATGGACAACACAACTACAAGCACTATAGACCATCTACAACATAGACTAATACAGGGGAGAAATTCCTAACATAAAAACATCATACTTCAGAGAGAAATTCCCACCAACAGACATAGATTTATAGACCACCAACTATAAGCAATTAAGCCAAACCCTAATTTCACAATAGAAGAGCAAATTAGAACCTGAATTTGTATAATTTGAACAACAATTTGTATTTAATTCCCTAAAAAATTGAAGATAAGAAGACATAAATTAACTAATTAGAACCTGAATTCGCAATTTGCAATTATTTTGAAAACCCTAATTTCGCTTGAATATTGAAGGCCGGCGATAGGATGTCTCTATGTCTCTATCTTATCTCCGGCGAGAAGGTGGCTAAGCGGACCGGAAACGGCGACACCGAGAGAGAGGGATGAGGGTATCGTCGGCGACGAGAGACGAGAGAAAGAGAGAGAGAGAGATAGATGAGGTATCACCTAGAGAGAAAGATAAAGCAAGGATAGGCGAATGTAGAAGACAAGCTGGGCGGATGTCGGAGATAGGTGGACGAGCTGCTGCCGACAATGGGCAGCTGTCGATGTGGTTATGGGCGGCTTACGGCTGCAGGAAGGATGACTTGTGAGCTAGAGGGAGAGTTAGAGAGAGGAAGCAAGGAAGGAGGATGGGGAAATGTCGAGAGCAGCAGCTGACCCCCTCCTCATATTTTTTTCTTTTTCTTTTTCTTTTTTTTTAAATAATAAAAATACCTTTTAATTTAAGTTGTTAGATGAAAATTGAACGGTCGGGATTGATAGTGCTTACCTAAAGAATGGAGTGTACCTAAAGAGGGGTGCTTACTTAAACCCTTCCCTATATATATATCCATACGCCCGCTAATAATGTTCCATTATGATGTAGGGAAAGTAGATAAGGTGTGACAAACCATCATGGTATTGACCAAAACAACACTATAAGCTAGCATAGAGAATATGTAGCATTATGAAGGAATCAGGGCGAGTCATGAGTGCACAAAGGATAGTATGTATATAGATCCTTCCCTAAAATGTTTCTTGCTATTATCCCCATACTGGTATGGCCAGCCCAACTCACATATGACTCATATGTAAAAGGATCCAAATAAGCACCCACTTCATGTAGTATTATTGATCGGTTATATATTGACGAACTTAGTGCACTTGTGCTAAATAGGGAGTTTAAGAATAATAGCTAAACTCATTAAATGAACACAACCCAAAACAACCCAACCCCATTGGGAAAAAACTCTACAAAGGAGGGGAGTAATAAGTGCTTTCGATTTTCATGTTGGAGTTTGTCATAAATGCTTTGGATTTTCTATGAGAACTACTATAACCACATCCTAAAACTCATTGACATTACAAGCATACAAATAATATAAGTAATAAGTGCTTTTGATTTTGTACACTTTACTTATTAATCTAACCGATACTCTTTATTATTTACTCATTTTATCTTTGGTTAATTTAATCGAATAGCTTCTAACTAATTTTGATGCTTATGAAGAAAATGTAGAAGTTAAGCATGATAAAAACATCATTGTATTATATATAGTTAATCTCAGTCCATATCGGTGTTTTTGGAGAAAGAGATTACAAAGCTAATGAATCTACGTGGAGAATGGAACATAAAAAATTACACAAAACACTTTGTTTTATGAAGGGTGATATATAGGAAGCCTTGAAGAAGCAAAATGAGTGAGAAGAAATGCAGGAAGGAAAGGACAAGAAAGAGAATCCAATTCCATGCAAAAGGGATCCCTATTGATTTATTTATATGTAAATTATGAGTTGGCCAGTTGATTGAGAAAAGAAGATTGAAGGCCACGATAATTAAATAAGGAGTTATAAAGCCGACAAACGAATAAGACAAATAAACACCATATAGATTCTGTTCAGCTAAGCCAAGCTTTTACGATATGCAAAGGTTTCCAATGTTACTTAGTGATGCTCAACCCCTTTTAGACTCACATCATCTGTCCCCTTTCTGATTTCATCAAGTCATAGGCTAGTTGGTACTAAACTTCATCCAGTCCGTTAGACATAACCGAACACAACTAAACATCTAGGAGGATATCATCAAGGACTTACCTAGTTTCTATTACCCATTTCACATTATTTTATTTAGCTATTAAGTAAGATTATTACTTTAACAATGGTACACTAACCTTACCTCCTCTCTAATTCAGCATCTCTAATTGAACACAATGTAAGTTATAGGAAAACTCGACATATGTTTTATTGTATTTTTATAGTTTCAAGCATGTAATTAATTCAAATGTTACTCCTAACATGCACTAACTTTGCTGCACAACCTCAATTCATAAATAATACACACAAGAAGAACCAAACAGTCGGGGATCTCATTTAAATCTACATATTTAGAGAAAAGGTACATAAATAAACATGATGGAGAAAATAATAATTGAAAAAATAGGTAAGAGAGGATCAATTCAATATGATTGATATACCACAAAATGCATACCTAATTGAATAAGCTGGAAGGAGAAATAAATTACAAATCTGATCGAGAGGAAGAAATAGAGTGTATGAGACCTTGCTTGTGACCGGCGCTTTTCGACGGTGTGGCACGAAGCACATGAAATTCTCTCCAGCGGCCTGCAATGATGTCATTTGCTTACGAAAATAAAAAACCCTAGGATCAATTACATAGACGAAATACAAAGAAAACATATATAGCATTAGTTCAACGAGTTTGTTGAACTACACATATAGTTATCACCAATAAAATCACTAGTTGTACATAGAGAATCTCAGCAGCTTGGAGGGCTAAAGGGTCATGGAAAATACATGGCTTTTCCTCCATGTCCTCTTCCATACGCATTTGGCTTATGTACCTAGGGACATCGATCATCAGAATCACTATCATTAGAATCGGAGCTGAAACCAGGAGAAAGAGGTGAAGTTGTTTGGATCAATAGGGTTATACAATGGGATAGGGAAGTTCAATGAGTTGAGATCTTGAGATGGGTCTTTGTAACTGAATAAATTGGCATAGTTTAGGGATTCATCATAACCAACAAACAAGTGTTTTATCAACGAAGCTTAATTATTTAGAATATTATCGGATAATTCCCCAAATTCAAAACCCATTTTGCTAATCTTGACCAAAGCTTAATCAACTAAGAATTACAACAAAGAAACCAGATACCTTTACAACCCTATTTCATCCAAAATTTTAGTACAAATCCAGTTCCCTAATTTTCCAACAGAATCAATGCATATAACTACAACCCAATCCAAACCCGGATACAAAAGGCACGAAAATTTTATTACAAACCTAGATCACTAAGTTTTAGTGTAAACAGGGGTAGAGAGAGAAGAGAGAGAAGATGCATACCTGCTGCAGTGATGGTAAACAAGCGAGGGCGACCGAAAGAAGAAGACGATGCACGGTGATGGCGATAGCAATGACAAGACACACACTCCGAGGAACAATTCGGACTCGCTGATGATGAAAATTGTGAGATTAACTCCATGATGAAACACCAATAATGAAACTAAGACCGAAGTAAAGGGCGATGGAGACAACAATTGAAACAAAAACGACAACGACAATGTTGACGTCGACCGCCATGGCAATGGCGACGGCGACGTCGACGAAAACCAAATCGGCGATGTCAACGATAAGTACTTGGCGAACTTAGGGTTAACGACGATAGGGCACGATGAAAATGTCAATCGATAAAGTTATCCCGCCGTGTTAACTTCCTTTTTTTTAATTATTTTCTCCGGGAAAATTTTTTAGTCATGTGCCTCACACATGATCCATGAATCTCGACCCTTTTTATGGTCGAGACAGATTTCTACCACTTAAAGCATCGAGATATTCTGCTAAGTAAAAATAACGCGAAATTTGCTATCGATGCTAAACAAAAGGGTCGACCATCAAGGGTCGAAATTGGCCTCGTTTTCTAGTAGTGTGAAACACAAGGAAAGCCGTGGCTCGACCGAGTGGTGGCCGGTGCCCGCCTTGGCCAAACCTGGTTGGGCTGTGCTCGATCCTAATACCTCGGGGTATGCTAGGCGTAGTACTTCTTCAACTAATCCAGATTAGTAAACCGAAAAATCTCTTCTCCTTCTAAATCGGTTAATCTTACTTGCTCCACTTGGTTAAAATCTTATTAAGTATAAATCAGCCAGGTGCCAATTGGGCTTAAAATTCCCTTGTGGATCCCGAATTGGACTTCTAAACTCTCTAAGGACTAAATCCCCAATTTGCAAGTTGCGAGGCTTAACCTTCTTATTGAATGCCTTGGATATACGAGCTTGGTATATTTGGAAATTATGCAAGGCGTTGAGGCGCCTCTCATCTAGCAACACTTATTCCTTTAATGTGCTTTAGCCCACTCAGACTTACGGAATGTGATTCTTAGCAATTATCTTTAACGAAGGAATGGAAGTCTCCACTGGAAGGACTGCTTCCATGCCATAGACTAGAGAATAGGGCGTTGCTCTCATGGAGGATCTAATAGAAGTTCCGTAACCCCACAAGGCAAAGGGTAATTTATCCGGCCAACCTTTATATGTAATTGCCATTTTCTCCACTATTCTCCGAATGTTCTTATTAGCGGCTTCAACTACTCCGTTGGTCCGAGGACGATATGGAGAAAATTTGTGATGTCGGATTTTATACTTATCTAACAAATCCGCTACTTTCTTCTTGAAATGACTACCATGGTCACTTACAAGCTCGTGGGGCACTCCATAACGACATATAATATTTCGGCTGATGAATTTGGCTAGTCTGTTTCGACATTAGGGTTGCATAAGAAGTCGCTTCTACCCATTTAGTAAAGTAGTCGATTACTACTAACATAAATTCGTGACCACTTGTTCCTTTTGGAGTGACCTTACTAATGAGGTCTATTTCCCAAACTAAAAACGGCCAGGGTGATGATAATGTAGTGGGAAATGATGGAGGTTGGTGTTGGAAATTTGCATACACCGATATTTATGGCACCTTCTAACAAAGTCGTGACAATCTGCCGCCATAGTTGACCAATAATAGCTAAGTCTCTGAACCTTCTAGACCAACATTCCACCATTCATGTGAGGTCCGCATTGTCCTCCATGAATCTCTTACATGATGCGCTCCGCTTTATGTTGATTGACACAAAGCAAGCTAATCCCGAATTAGTTTTCTTAAACAACTAACCTTGATTGATGAAAAATTGAGCAGCCAACATCCCGATGGCTCGTTGGGCTCTAGGTTTGGAGTTTAAATGATATTCTTGCTTATCCAAATAGTGATAGTTATCATGATACCAACTGGTATGGTCGATATTAGATACTTCTAAGGCACGAGACATGTGCAAGCCGACTCCACCGCTCGATGTGAATAAGCATTGAGTGAATGCATACAGGAATATTGATTGTGGATGCTAGCTTAGCTAGCGCATTCGTAAATTGATTATCGTCCCTAGGAAGGTAAGTGAAGGAAATATTCTTAAAGTGTTTAGATAATTCTCTCAAAAACCATAATATTCTTAACCGTGATCTCTGTTATAGCTTCAAGTCCTGTGATACAAGCTTCATACTCTGCAGCATTATTATTGACCTCGAAGTTTAGCTTAAATGAAATGGGAGTATGTGCTCCCTCCGGTGAGACTAAAAGAATTCCTACTCCAAACCCCTTCTAATTGGAAGCGCCATCAAAGTACATTGTCCAAACGTCCACCTCTACTTGTGGAATATCTTCGTGCAGGAAGTGAAGGTGTTCGAGTTGCGATTCGAGCACGGGTAGATCTGCCAAGAATTCTACTACTACTCTGCCTTTGATTTCTTTTTTAGGGATAAACTTGAATTCGAATTCCGATAGCATGACAGTCCATCGTGCTTGTCTTACTACCGATAGTCGGTTCCTCAAGCATGTACTTAATAAGATTCATGGGTGCTACCACATATACGTGTGGGTCAACACGTAGTGTCTAAGATTCTTGGTAGCCCAAACAAAAGCCAAAGATGTCTTCTCTAATGGTGTATATCTAGTCTCATAGTCTAGGAATTTCTTACTAAGATAGTAAATCGCACATTCTTGTTTTCCGTCTCGTTGAGCTAACATGGATCCTATAGTCTGCTTTCGTTGTGGTGTGATATAAAAGAAAAGGTTTCCCTGATTGGGGTGCAATTAATACTTGGAGAATTAGTCAAGTATTCCTTAACCTTCTCAAATACTTGTTGGCACTCGGCATCCCAAATGGGCTCAAATCCTTTCTTTAACTTCTTCAAAATGGGTTCACAAACCATAGTCAATTTTGATGTGAAATAAATGATGTAATGCAAACGTCCTAGGAAACCCTTGATCTCCTTCTCCGTACTTGGTGGAGGGATTTCCTTAATAGCCTTGATCTTGGATGGATTAACTTCAATTCCTCTATGATTAACAACATAGCCTAACAGTTTGCCAAAGGTTACCCCAAAGGAACACTTTTTAGGGTTAAGACGCATGTTGTAGTTCCTAAGTCTATGTAAGAATTTTCTCGGAGTTAGGTAAGTGCCCTTCCCTGTCTTTAAATTTTATGATCATATCATCTACAAATACTTCGACTTTTTTATGGATCATATCATGCAATGAGTGTTGTTGTTGTCCTCCGATACGTTGCACCTGCATTTTTAGTCACCACATAGTAGTAAGTTCTCCATTGAGTGATGAAAGTTGTCTTTTTCATGTCTTCCTCAGCCATCTTGACTTGCTTATATCCGGCGTAACCATCCATAAATGAGAGTAGAGCATGACCCGCTGTATTATCTACCGGATAATCGATATAAGGCAATGGGAAATCATCCTTAGGACTGGCCTTGTTTAAATTCTTGAAGTCGACGCAGATACGAACCACTGCCATCTTTCTTCGGGATTGGAATTATATTTGCTACCCACTGAGGATAGTAAGTTACCTTAATAAACCTATCTTCCAACTCGTTTCGAACCTCCTCCTTAATCTTTAAGGCACATTCTGGTTTCATCCTTCTCAATTTCTTCTTAATCGGCTTGGCACCTTCATAAAGCGGAATTTTGTGTTCTGCTATACTTGGATCTATTCCCAGCATGTCTTTGTAGGACCATGCGAAGACATTGATGAACTCTATGAGGAGTGAAGTGAATTGCTTCTGTTCTTCCGTATCTAAATTTTTTCCAATCTTAGCCTCTTGGGGTTGATCGGTTGACCCCAAATTTATTGTTATTGTTTCCTCTATTATTGGTGAGCGATTTTAATGACCTTCCATAGCTTTTATTAACGCATCGAAATTTCTTGTTCATCATTAGAGGCAAAACAAATAAGAGCAACAGGAGGCAAGGAGTAAGTAGAAAGATTCACTTTATTGAATGAGGAAACGAGTACATCAAACTTAGAAGCAAAATTAGAACTAAAAACAACGAAGAAAAAGAAATACAAGCCCTAACACTAGACTCGGAAGGAAGGTGCGCTCCTAGGCTAACAACGAAATTCTTGGCCATACTCAAGCATCAATCCAAGTGATATGCTTGGACCCTTACGTGTCGAGCATCGGTGATGAACCCGGACGGATTAAACTACGGATGTGACATAGCTCGTGACAGTATTGAGACAAAGTTCCCTTCTAGATTACTCTCTTTACCGAACGGAAGACCGAAAAGGTTGTTTCCGACAAGATTAGTCCAAACCGATGTGGATTGTCCCTTTTTGAGAAGGTGAGGTGCCTCACAATCCGAATATAGCAGTCATTAAAGATTTCTAGACCAGGTACTATGATACCCTTCTCCTTGATGTAATAGGGCTTAGGAAAACCATAATAAGGGAAATTATCTCCTTCTCTTAGAAATTGTCCATTTAGGGTATTAGCAAAAGGCTTAATAGAACAAACTTTATATGGTGTAGACCTCCTTAATTGGACTTCCCACTTGTCTCATGCTATTTCCTTAGTGGTAGGTTGATAGCCTAGCCCAAAATTGTAGTTGTTAATGGGTTCAATGGGTGGAAAAATAGGGTGGTATGCCCTTTTGCCTGCAAGCAACACCTGAAAAATATCCCTTCTTCCTAAGCATCGATTGGACACTAGGGTTGCCATGAAGGGTTAAAGGTAAAAGGTGCTTTATCCCTTTTTAAGGTAGCAACGGTTTCAAAACCATATAGTTCTTCATCATTAGCATCATGATCGATCTCCACTATAGATCCTTTCAAAGTGATAGTATCACAAATATTATCCCTGTTACGATTATGACTCGACCGCTGATGATCATTTTGACTTTCCGATGTAGTGTAAAGGGCACTTGCTCAATGATCGTGCAACCAAGGGCGTCCTAAAAGTAGATTGAAAGTAGTTAGGTTATCTAAGACTTAGAATTCAATGTTCCTCTCCACTAGCCCTATATTGATTGGCAAGGTCACTATTCCCAAGACTATTCTTTTAGAATTATCGTATGCTCGAAGGTGAACAATCCGCTAGAGAGTTGTTGCTCCCTAATTCCTAACCTCTTAGCAGTTCGCCAAGGAAACACATTAATTGCTGATCCATTGTCTACCAAGGTTAAGGGAACAAACTTGTTAATGCAAGTTACGGTTAAATAAAGAGCATTGTTATGTGCAACGCCTTCTTCGGGAGATCCTTCGGATCAAAAGTATTTGTTCCATCCCCATTGTTAACCAATCCTACTACATCCTCTAGCGTGGTTGCAGGGAAACATCAATCTTATTGAGTGCATTGATTAAGGCTTGTCTATTTTTCTGGGAAGCAAATATTAATTGCCGGATAGAAACGTCGACTTTTAATTTCTAGAGTTGCTTAAGGATTGGATCTTTTTCCTTGACAGACTTCGAGGTTCTTTTGGGGCTTCTCGAGTCCGTTATGGACCCTAGGGTTCATTGTGCCGTCCTTATCTATTAAGAAACTAAACAGTAGGGTTCTTAGTGTTGCCCCAAAAATCTTCTTCTAAGGGGTGTGTGCCCCGAAATCATCACTATTGTTCTCATCATCTCTCGTTTCGTAGACATCTTCTTCGTCACTTACCCACATCCCCGGGCTTCAGTATTAAATAAAAGTAAACTAAGAAGCGGTTGGGACTCATTAACATCTCGAATAAAGATAGAAGGATCCCACTTACCGGTGTGGGTTCAATAAAGATGGTTAAGGTGTCACCAAAAGGATATTTATTGTTATTTGGTTTCAGGAAGCCTTCGGTAGGGGTAATTGGCCATTTTGAAACATATCTTCTATTTTGTTCTTGGATGTCCAACACCGTTCAGTATCGTGTCCTCATGCACGATGGTATTTGCAAAATTTTCCCGAGTCCCAATTCTTTGACTATTTCGTGGTTTCGATTCTGCTCTAATAGGGGAAACTCTATCTTCACTTTCTCCAAGAGACGGTCAAGGGCTTAAGCATAGGTAATATCCATACGAGTGTAGTCGGTATACCTATTCGGGCGTTGACATCTCGCATCCCCGGTAGCATCGCCGGTATTGGGGGTTTTCTTCTCTTAGGAATGATAATCACCTCTATGTCCGGTTGCGACATTTGTTGTCACGGTGGACAGTTCATGTTCTATCAGCAAGCCATCGTCTCCGAGGGTCGAAAAGTTCATCATGGGTAGGAATTTGAGGTGTTGATTATAATTGGGTTGAATGTTCTTCATAATAATGCGGACTTGATCTTTCTCATAGGGTCGGTCAACTATGTGGGGTGCCTATGCTCTTCATCCGGTCAGGAAATTAGTGAAGCTCTCCTTCTCACCTTGCTGGATTAAATCCAAGTCTCGAAGAGTAATAGGTCGATCCGTGTTATAGGAGTATTGAAGGACGAACTTGGAACCGTTATACAACTTTGCATGAGTCAACCACATTATACAACTTCATGACATCGGTATCAAATGTTCAGGAGAAGATGATATGGTAAGTGTCTTCGGGAATGTTCTTAAGAGTCATTGCTCCCAAGAAGTTGCGAAGGTGATGATAGGGATTCTTGGAACCGTTGAACTTAATATCGGGCATGGTAAACTTAGGAGGTAGTTTACCCTTAGGAATTGAAGTGAATCCCTTATGGTCAAAATAATGATTGCTGAAGATGGATGACTCCCTCAACATCCGCTCTATCTCGATCTATACAGGAATCGGACCGAGTTTCGGATTCGGGCTCGGGAGATTCGGGTATAGGATTATTTGGAGAAGTTTTGGTGGGTGGAGGTGGTTTAACCATAGCCAATTTCCTTTGCACACACTCAGCTTCTTTGGCCTCTTCCCTTCTCCTATGTTCAGCCTCTTCATCTCTCTTACTAACCTCCATAGCCCTTATGATAGTCTTAAGATCTCTTGATATAGAGGATATCTGTTCCTCCTAGTCATTCAACTTGGTTTCGGCCTTAGCTATATTCTCATTAAGCATACTGAGACTAAGATACTATTCGGGATTAGGATCCATTGGAAGGGAACTCTTTTTAGGCACTATCTTAGAATAAGGAGTGGATTGTGATGGTGTAGTATACACCGAAGCTTGTCACACTGGTGTAGACCGCAGAGTAAAAAGATATGACGTTATGCCGGACTCCTTGGGTAGACGTTTTAATCTTTGAGACCTCAAATTTCTACGATACTTGATTGCCGTTGACTTCCCTATTCTGCAGCCTGGAGGATGAGGTTTAGGACTATAAGAGAAGATCGCTTTTAGGAGGAAGGCGCTTACGAGCAAGACCTAAGGAGACTAAGGATGTTTTATTTGGATGCACATAAAGAATGCAATGATGATATGACAAATAGTTTCATTGACATATGATCGTTAAATAAAAAGATGCTTCCTATATGATAATGCATTTTCCTATTTGAGATGAACTTTGGACTAAATATAAAATGAGAATGACGGACTTATCTATCCTAATATGAAATGATTTTATTTGGCTAATGCAAATTGACTCATCTAATGAGATGATTTTATTTGGCTAATGCAAATGGACTCGTCTAATAAGATGATTTTATTTGGCTAATGCAAATAGACTCATCTAATGAGATAAATTTATTTGGCTAATGCAAATGGACTCATCTAATGAGATGATGATTTTATTTGGCTAATGCAAATGGAATCATCTAATGAGATGATTTTATTTGGCTAATGCAAATAGATTCATCTAATGAGATGATTTTATTTGGCTAATGCAAATGGACTTATCTAATGAGATGATAATTTTATTTGGCTAATGCAAATGGACTCGTCTAATGAGATGATGCAAGATGTAATGCGATAATGCAAAAGAAAGTAAAAGGATTGAACAATAATAAAAGGAGCTTCCGGTAAGACCCTTTCATAAGCTATTAGAAAGATAATTTTGGTATGACACGAGAAAAAATGCAAACAAAGGACCGACCTTATTAGGGAAAAAAGCATTTTGACTTTTTGCTAAATGGACATAATAGACCGACTCTAGGAAATTTTATTAAAGTTTTTATTCTCACCCATGCAAGTCAAGCACTCCTCACCTAGTCCTAAAGGCTCACGAGCAGAAGATTAAATCTAAAATAAACACATTCATCCAAGCATGCAAATGAAGTCCGAGAGAAAACGTAGAAGTCCAAAAGTTCTATGGCCTAAGAGTTCAAGAGTTTGGATACATGGTGACACGTAGTCCGGAATTTTGTCCCCCATGGGTTGAACGGATAAGGATACCAACCAGAATTTTGGTGCCTCTTAGTGAACCAAAGGGTTTAGCCCAAGAGTGCGTGGTATGTGGGAAGAGGTAAGTTTCTTTGGCAAATCAAGCCCGAGTTGGGCCCACCGTGGGAATAGTGCGAGACTCTCTCCGGAAAGGGTTAAGGAGTGGGTACAATATGAAGACTCGGACCTGTCACATACATCATTCTGAGTTCCATTAAGGAATCAGGTATAGGACTTCATCTCTTATAAGGTTTTGATTAAAAGTCATTCTATCTGTTTTTGAAGCTTCTCCGAGTGATATAGCATCTTTTACGAGTGTTACGTAAACTATCGCATATGTTCTCTTTTGATTCGACTAACTCAGAAAACATATTCTTGTTTATCATTTCACACACAGTTCTGAGTCACTGAGACAACACTCGGATATATTGCATGTTCAAACACTTGTTCTATTATGCATAAACCGAGTTCGACTTCATGATCTAAGTTTGATCGAATTACTCGTGTTGATTCATCCTTCTACGTCGGCATGTTTTTTTGAACTATGCTTAGTCTAGATCAAGTCTGACTACTTTGATATTCTTTATCTAACTTGATTCGCTTCTAGACTGACTAAGATGGAATTTGAGTATCATGAATATTAGACTTCGAAAATTCCATTTCTTTCGACTCACATAATTATGCACTTAATTATCTTAATTAAAATTATTATCTATGTCTAATCTTGGACCAAAGCATTTTATACTTTGAGAACCAAATTGATTTACTTTTAGGTTATTCAAACGAGGCTATCATATTTTTGAATTACAAAAGTAACTTGCTTCAAAACATCAAATCACCACCAGACAAGGCTTTTTCCACCTCGACCAAGGCCCGGACACTTTGTCGGTGTTGTCCGTTTCCAAAGCTGGAAATCCGCAATGCTATGCTCAATGGTGGTTTCCACCCTACTTTTCGAGACACCACCGAGTGGATTGGGACTTCTAAAGGAGTCAACAGCCGTTGCCCAACGTTCACATCTCAACGGATATTTTACGAGTGACTCGGAAAATCCATTGCAGCGGTCACAAAGACTTCTAGTCAAAAGATGGTCACAACGGCTAATCTGCATGGTCATCTATAAATAGAAGCCAACTCTCAAAACTTGAAGATTGCCGAACCAACTGTCAATACACGCACTTTAGAAAAGTCATTGTACTACACACTCAATCTTCTACTTACAACTCCAACTCTGTATTTACATCTTCCGAGTTGTAAGGTCTTGTAATCATTTACAAACACTTATTCTTACTTTCCGAGTAAGGTCCCTTGACTTAGCTATAAGGGTTAACTTAGCTCGGTTGTCCCTAACTATAAAGGTTACCTCGGTTAGGAAGTACTAGATCGAGATAAGGTAATTTTTGAGTCTAGGAAAATCTTGTAAGGAATTATCTAAGGGAGCAACTCGGTTGAGTCTTTCTACTTGTATTTTATGGATTCAAAATAGTGGATTTGACTTCGTGCTTGGACTAGCACTGTCCGTGGTTTTCTCGCCCGAGGAGGATTTCCACGTAATTTCTTAGTAGATACCTTTTCTAAGTCCAATCTAGACTCGGATAGACTTAAATTTTAGTTTAAACTTTAACCCCTTTATTTACTCGTATTCGAGTCGGTGCTTTTTGAGTTCATTCTTGACTCACACTCTCCACAGAGTCATCTCTAGTTTTATTCTTCCTTTACTTGTTTAAATTTCCTCATCACCCTATTCACGCCCCTCTAGGGTGACTTATCCTCTCCAAGGGTAAACCTTCGATTGGTATCGAGCCTAGCCTTTCGGAAAGGATCTAACCATCCAAAGGTTTAAAGATCAAAATGGCTCGGAACAATGGAGAGTTCGATGAATGAAGATCTTCCAGCGAAACCACCAAAGTTCAAAGGATCTAACTTCGTGCAGTGGTAGAAGCTCATGGAATGTTTCCTGCTTGGATCACGATAAGGATAGAACGTCATACAAATAAGAACTAAATTCTCATGAAGACGGAAGAAACAAGACTCGTGCCCAAGACAAAGGCCGAGTTCACTACTGAGGAAGCGAGAAGTTCGGAAAGAACTTCAAGGTGATGAACATTCTGATGTGCACCATCAGCTCGGAAGAATACAACCGAGTGTCGACTTACGACACGGCCAAAGAAGTATGAGACACTCTCGTCAACACTTATGAGAGCACCAGCCAAGTCGGGCAGGTGAAGATAAGTCAATATATTCACAAGTACGAGCTGTTCAAGATGGAGCCAAAAGAGAACATCAATCAGATGTTCATACACTTCACTGAGATTACCAACAATCTCAAATATCTCGGTAGAAAGACTTCCCACTAGGAAATGTGCAGAAAGATACTCAAAAGCCTACCCAATAGAAGATGGGGTCCCAAGGTGACGGCCATTGAAGAGGCTCGGAACATGTCCCAACTCAAGGGAGACAAACTCATTGGGAACCTATCACCCATAAGATCCATCCGGAAGAGGAGGAAGTCGAGGTTAGCACCAAAAAGAACATTGCTCTAAAAGCCTCGAAGCCGGAGAAGCAAATCCGAGTTCATCGGACTCGGAAGAGGATCCCATGGCACTCATCGCTAGAGGCTTCAAGAGAATGATGAAGCACAAGAGATGGGATAAGAAGCCAAGAGAAGAGTTCTATAAGAAAGACAAGAAGGATAGAAAAGGTAAGCACTCTTCTCCTTTAAAGTTATCTTTGACTAAGAACTCTGGTCTGTTTTGGATGTGGCAGCAAGGAACACATAGTGAAGGACTGTCCCAAGAGAAAGAGGGATAGAAAGAAGAAAAAAGGCTATGATGGGCACATGGAGCGATGAAGACTCATTAGAAGATGATGAGGACTTAGATCAATCTGACAGTGAGGAAACGAATCCTAAAGAGGTAATTGATTACTTCCTCAAATTCTCCAAAGTTGATTTAGCCAAATACATTTTTACTTTGGAAGAAAAGTCCAATTCCGATTCTTCTCGGTTTAAAGAACAACTTGAGTTAGTTACTTCGAGAGCATCTCATTGAAAAATGAATTGGAAAAAGCTGAGACTTGCTCTAAGAGAACTCAAGACTAGTGCTCAATCCAATGAGGCCGAGTCCGAGTCACTCGAAGAGAAAACGAGCAAATGAAGCAAAAGCTCAACGAGTCTAAAGAGCTTATTTTAAAATTTACTCAAGGTTAGAAAAACCTTGATATACTATTAGGGTCCCAATGTGTCTTTTCGAAAAGAAGGTCTTGGTTTTAACAAACAGGAGGAATCTAATTCCTACTCGGAACTTTTAAAAAGGATTTGAAGCTGTGAAAGAAGGACTTACCCCGGACCGACTTACAGGAGAAAACCTTCTCCACCGAGTGTATAAAAGAAAAGTTTTCCAAAAGAAAGAGGCACAGATTTAGTTCTCTAAAAGAAAGACTCAGAATCGAGATCAAACCCAAAGTTATTCAAATGTGGGTTCCCAAGAGTCTACTTCCTCGAAAAGGACCACAGTAAAGAGAGTTATTGGGTTGGTTAGAGGAAGTGAGAAAGGTTAGTTTGTTTCGACTTGCAGGTAGCTTAGAAAAGAACAAAAGGGCATTGGTACCTAGACAGTGGATGCTCACGCCACATGTCAGGAGATTCAAGACTCTTTTCGAGTTGGAAGAATACAAGGGAGGAAAAGTCACGTTTGGGGATGACGACAAAAGCAAGATAATTGGGATTGGCATGATTAGAAAAGGAAGCAATCCGGTCAGCCCAATATACATTGTCAAGGGGTTAAAATACAATCTGCTCAGCATCTCTCAACTATGTGACAAAGGTTAAGAGGTAAGATTCATTCGGACCAATTGTTATATTTCGATGATGTTACCAAGGAAATCGAGCTCTCGGGTAAGAGATCAAGTAACACTTATACTATTCCTCTTTCGACCTGAGTCAGAATTTATCATGTTTAAAAGCATCTCTTCATGATGATTCATGGACATGGCATCGTAGACTGGGTCATGTTAGCATGCATACCATTAAGAAACTTGCATCTCATGGTTTTGTCGGAGGATTGCCTAATTGTGCATTTAAGAAAGATAAAATCGTAAAGCATGCACAAAAGGGAAACAAGTCGAGATCATCTTTCAAATCTCTAAAAGCTGTTTCCACATCTAAGGTGCTTCAAATGTCACATATGGATTTATGTGGTGAAATCCTCGTTAAGAGTCTCGGAGGTAAATCATATGTGCTTATTATTGTTGATGACTACTCACGATTTACCTGGGTGTGTTTTCTTAAGCACATAAATGAAGCATTTAAAGAGTTCAGCAAGTCGTGCAGGAAAATCCACGTTGAGTCTCGGACTCGGATCCGGAGGATTCGAGCCGACCATGGAAGGGAGTTCGACTACTCGAGATTCGCAGAGTTTTGTGACAAAAATGGCATCTCTCACAACTTCTCAGTGCCAAGAACTCCTCAACAAAATGGAGTGGTAGAGAGGAAGAACCGAACTCTTGAAGAAATAGCTAGGACAATGATGATTGAACATAATCTACCCTACTATTTACGGGTTGAGGCGATCAACACGACCAACTACACATTAAACAGATGTCTCATCGGACCCATACTGATGAAAACTCCATACAAGCTCTACAAAGGGAAGAAACCTAACATTTCATACTTCAAACCCTTTGGATGTAAATGTTTCGTTCATCACAATGGTAAGAATCACCTGACCAAGTTTGATGCTCAGTCGAGATGAAGGTATTTTTCTTGGTTATTCATCTCATAGCAAAGCATATCGTATTTTCAATAAAAGAACTAACGAAGTGCAAAAAGCATCCACGTTGTGTTTGATGAGATTGAACAGGAAAAACCAAGTGAGTCAACATTCTCGGACTCGAAGCTCAGCAGAAATGATGATCTTAATGAAAATGAGCTCATCAAGAATCAAATCCATGTCACTCGAGAAAAAGTCACTCAGATTCACAATGAGATGACTCAAGAGCCCGCTTAGAATGTTAAAGGTCAATCGATGAACAAGCTCACTCGGAACATACTACTGAAGATCAACTAATTCAACTAATAGATCTGGTGAGCCAAAGAACAGATAGAGCTTTTAAGTATGCTTCTAGTGACCCACTAGAAAACATCGTATCTAACATCAACGAGTGGGGTAAGAACTCGTTCCTCTCTTCAAAATCTATGTGCATTCACTGCATTCATATCATTAACTGAACCCGAAATGCACTAGAGGCCCTAAATGAACCTGAATGGGTAGAGGCCATGCAAGAGGAACTCAATCAATTCGAAAGAAACCAAGTCTTGACTCGACCAAACGACCTTCGACCACCTAGTCATAAGAACCAAATGGGTTTTCAAGAACAAACTCGATGAAGGTGGGTTGGTAGTCAGAAATAAGGCTAGATTTGTGGCTCAAGGTTACAATCAAGAAGAAGGGATTGATTGCGGGAAACCTTTGCACTGTTGCCAAAATTGAAGCTATTAGAATCTTGTTGGCATTTGCATCTAGCATGAATATCAAGTTATATCAAATGGATGTTAAATGTGCTTTTCTCAATGGTTTCATTGAAGAGGAAGTCTATGTTGAGCAACCCCTGGATTTGAAAACTAAGAATTTCCAAATCATGTTTTCAAATTACAAAAAGCTCTCTATGGTCTTAAACAAGCTCCCGAGCTTGGTATGAAAGACTGAGCAATTTCTTGTTTGAAAACAATTTTTGAAGCGGTCAGATTGATAAAAAACTTTTTATAAAAACCAAGGGGAAATACTTTCTAATTCCTCGGATATATGTTGATGACATAATTTTTGGAGCTACTAATGAAATTACGTGTCGAGATTTTTCGAGTTAATGAGACAGGAATTTCAAATGAGTATGATGGGAGAACTCAATTTCTTCCTTGGTCTATAAATCAAGCAATACAAAGATCGCATCAATGTCCATCAATCAAAGTACACCAAGGAGCTATTGAAGAAGTATAAACTCCAAGATGCGAAACATGCAGCAACACCAATGAGCAAGCAGTATAAAACTAGACTCGGACGAGAAAGGTAAAGCGAGTAGATCAAAAGCTGCGGTGAACAAAATATTGAGATATCTTGTAGGGACTCAAAATTTGGGTCTATGGTACTCTAGAGACTCAGAACTTACTCTCACCTGGATACTCGGATGCTGACAATGCTGGATACAAAGTTGACAGAAAGAGCACCTCGAGAGCTCGCCAATTTCAGGTCAATCTCTAATATCTTGGCACTAAAAGAAGCAAAACTCGGTAGCTCTAGCAACTGCTGAAGCTGAGTATATTGCGGCTAGGGCATGCTTGTGCTTAGATTTTATGGATAAAGCAACACTTGAACGGTTTTGGACTTGCATTCAAATCAATTCCAATCAAGTGTGACAATGAAAGTGCAATCAGCATCACCAAGAATCTAGTCTAGCACTCAAAGACTAAACATATTGCGGTGAACAGAATATTTAGATATCTTGCAGGGACTCGGAATTTGGGTCTATGGTACTCTAGAGACTCAGAACTGACTCTCTTTGGATACCTAGATGCTAACTATGCTGGTTACAAAGTTGACAGAAAGAGCACCTCGAGAGCTCGCCAATTTCGGGTCAATCCCTAATATCTTGGCACTCAAAGAAGCAAAACTCACTAGCTCTAGCAACTGCTGAAGCCGAGTATATTACGGCTGGGGCATGTTGTGCTCAGATTTTATGGATAAAGCAACACTTGATCTTGGACTTACATTCAAATCAATTTCAATCAAGTGTGACAATCAAAGTGCAATCAGCATCACCAAGAATCCAGTTTAGCACTCCAAGACTAAACATATTGAGGTCGGTATCATTTTCCGAGAGATCATTCTGAAAAGGGTGATCTTAAACTTGAATTCATTCCTACCAATCTTCAATTAGCTGATATATTTACTAAGCCCCTTAGTGAGGATCAGTATTGTTTTATTAGGAATAAGCTTGGCATGATAAATGCATAATTATGTGTTTTTCTCATTGAAAATTCTTTGCATGATTACATGTAGTGTGCTTACTCTCTTTAATAGCCATTAGTTTAGTTGAATCAGTGATATTGAGCTAAGAATTATTAATTGATTGCTGTTTCGAGTCACTCGAAACTCAACTGAGTCGGACTCGGATTTTGAGAAAAATGGACATCAAACTTCTAAAATCATCTCTAGATAAGTGGAGAATTTTAGAATTGTATTTTAAAATCTCTTTTTCTCTCTCTCTCTCTCTCTCTCGCTTTGATCGGACAACTAGCCGTTGGGAGACACTCGCAGAATTCCAACCGTTGGAGAGTAGAACAGTTACACCGGTCCGAGGTGACCGTTGAAGAAGCCGAGTCGGAACAAATACTAAAGGACGATTATTCCTTTATAAATAGCCCCTATTTTCATTCATTTCGTTACTTTACTTTGTACTTACTTTCACTCTCTCAATTACTTCAACACGAGCAAGCTCTCTACATTCAAAGAAACGTAAGTCGCTCTCAAGCTAAGAGAAGATCATCTCAAGTAAGCACTTGTTGCTCTCGGCTCTCTCTCTTTCTACTCTTTTACTTTTCTTTTCTCTTCGCTCACTCTCGTCGAGCTATCTCTCTTTCCTTTTCACAAGAATTCATCTCTCTCCCTTTTCAACATCAAACATGTCAAAAAGAGGTTCCCATCCTGATTTTCTTGGTACAGCCACCAAGAAACCTCGTACCAAAAGCTAAGAAGGTCCCTCCACTTCTTCAAAACCCATTGTCACCCAACATCTCACGTTGGATGACAAATTCTTCCCGACCACTAAGTTTTCGTGGTTGGCTCACACAAAATCAATAGGGGTCTAATTTTCTCGGTTTCAGTGATTTCAATGACCCATAACTCGTTTCTAAGTTCTATTCCAATCTTTCCAGCTCTAAGGGTATCCTCACCTCTAGAGTTCGGAACATAACCGTTCGCATCAACACTTCTCTTCTCCATCGACTCTTCAAAGTCACTTCTCATTTCCTCAACAGCAAACCCATACCTTTCAACGAGGTTGCTGATGAATTCTTTGAGAAATATGCCAAAGATTTTCCCAGGTCACGTAAAAACTTCTCCGTAACTCAACTCAAATCGAAGCTCGCCTTCTTTATTTTCTACTGACGAGAACCTTCTTCTCACAGCATTCTAGCAAGGAGAACCCCAACTCCAAGCACCTAAAATCTCTTTATGACATTCTAGAGGGCTACAAAGTAGACCTCTTTCCTGCAATAGTCGAGCAAATGGCAGTCGTGCTGGCTCGGACTCATAACAAGAAGAACACCCCACTTCCGTTCGGGCTCTTCTCACCCTCATCTTCAAATAGTTCAAAGTTTCTCTTCCCTCGGATCCTAATGCTGTTTCTGAGGCTGCCGTTGTCGTCGGTAAAAGGAACTCCTTGGGTATAGATACCGGGAGACCCAACCGGGTGTCCGGGTCCATATCTCGAAGCCGAGGCCACCTTCTCCTCCTCGGACTCAAACTCAATCCCCTCTTCCTCTACCTCCTCCACCTAGTGGTGCCTCCACCTCGGGTGTTTCTCGGGTTCTTTCCTCTCGCTTGGTCCACCGCTGTGTTGGACAAAATTACCTCGGTGTCCTCCGAGCTAAAGGACATCCTCCGGTCATTCAAGACTGTCTTCCAGTCTATGACCATTAACCGAAAACCGCTCCATCCTAAATCCGAGAGCAGCAAGATGAGCTTCTCGACATGAAGGCCCCGGCAATGGAGCGAGAGGAGCTGATCGAGCTCCTTCGGGAGAGGCAATCTAAGGCGACTCGGGATCCGGTTGACTCGGACACTTCGAAGAATCCTCGAGTCCAGCCAAATCCTCCCGAGAAGGGGGAGAAGAAGAAGAAGAAGAAGAAGCGCAGCCTGCGGCTGAGGCAGCTCCATCCGAGGAAGGGGAGAACGACGCGAGAACTAGCAGCAGCAACAATAGAGGGCCCAAGTGCTCCGGAACCTCAACTCTGAAGTGATCAGCTCATACAGTGAGTCCGAGTGGGTCAAAGACCTTGCCGACGATGGTCTATCGGCAGCTCGTCCGCCTGAGCACACCCCTCCATCAGCTGAGTTCCAGGAGGATGAGCCTCCGGACGACCTAGTTCGGGTCAGCCACTCAAAGTCGAGCCCATTCCGAAATCCCGGTGCTGCCTCCGCCTCGCTCGTCAACATCTTCCGGATCTTATCGGCGAAGGTGCATTGCTCGTCCACCAACTTCAACTCAGGCTCGCTCCATCTCCTCCATCTTAATTTTTTTTTACGCTTAATTGTTTTTTTGTTCCGTCCGGACATCAAATCCGTATCTACTTGATACATTCTTCCTTTTTTGTTTTTGCTTTGAAAGGCAAGGGGGAATATAGTTGGAAAAATTTGTTGTCTTGTTTAGGGGAGTTTCTCTCACCCTCTTTTGTGTAAACTCGTTAGTTTAAATTACAATGAAATTTCATTAATAATCCTGCTATCTGCGTTGTGAGTTGCACATATCTCTCGAGTTTACTACTTAAAGCAATTATTTCGAGTTTCAATGTATTGCTCAGTATTTTTTTCTCTGCTCCGATTCGACAACTCGTCTATCATTACTCTAATACTCGGTTATTCTTTTCTTGCTCCGATACTTTAGTTCTTTTTGTACAATCTCAGCTTATTTACTCGATAGAATATAAGTTTCATTCACTTGTATTTTCTCTATACAATTCTATCATGTTTTTCCGGCTTATCCTTTAAGAAAGGATGACAACCTGGATCTATAACACTAACAAAGTTTCTGTCTTAGTATGGAATGCCTTTCATCAAAAGGGGAGATTGAAGACTCGGACTGTCACATACCTCATTTTGAGTTCCAGCAAGGAATCAGGTATAGGACTTCATCTCTCATAAGGTTTTGATTAAAAGTAATTCTATCTGTTTTTTATAAGCTTCTCTGAGTGATATAGCATCTTTTACGAGTGTTACGAAACTATCGCATATGTTATCTTTTGATTCTAACCGACTCGTAAAGCATATTTTAGTTTATCATTTCACGAAGTTACGAGTCACTCGGACAACACTCAATTATATTGCATGTTCAAACACTTGTTCTATTATACATAAGCTCGGTTTTGACTTCATGATCTAAGTTTGATCGAATTATCGTGTTGATTCATCCTTCTAAGTCTGCATGTTTTGTTTGAGCTATGTTTGGTCTAGATCAAGTCCGACTACTCGATATTCTTTATTTGACTTGATTCACTTCTAGACTCGACTAAGATGGAATTTGAGTATCATGAATATTAGACTCGGAAAATTCCATTATCTTAATTAAAATTATTATCTTTGTCTAATCTTGGACCAAAGTATTTTATACTTTGAGAACCAAATCGATTTACTTTTGTAGGTTATTCAAACGAGGCTATCATATTTTTGAATTACAAAAGTAACCAGACTTCAAAACGTCAAATCACCAGCAGACAAGGCTTTTTCCACCTCGACCAAGGCCCGGATAATGTGTCAAGGTTGTCCGTTTCCAAAGCTGGAAATCCCTAACGTGAGCTCAACGGTAGTTTCCACCCTACTTTTCGGACACCACCAGTGGATTAGGACTTCCAAAGGAGTCAAGAGTCGTTGCCCAACGTTCACATCTCAACGGATATTTTTGAGTGATTCAGAAAATCCATTGTAAGCTGTCACAAAGGACTTCTAGTAAGAAGATGGTCGCAATGCCTAATCTGCATGGTCATCTATAAATAAAAGCCAACTCTCAAGACTTGAAGATTATCGAACCAACTCGTCAATACACGCACTTAAGAAAACTCATTGTACTAAACACTCAATCTTCTACTTGTTATGATTTGTCTATAAAGAGAAGAGTTGATACCTTTTCCGAGTCCAATCTAGACTCGGACGGACTTAAAGTTTAGTTTAAACTTTAACCCCTTCATTCATTGTATTCGAGTCCGTGCTTTTCCGAGTTCATTCTTGACTCACGCTCTCCATAGAGTCATCTCTAGTTTTATTCTTCCATTACTTGTTTAAATTTCCTCATCACCCTATTCACCCCCTTCTAGGGTGACTTAGCCTCTCAAGGGCAAACCTTCACAATAGATTTTTCCTAGTGGTTCGAAAACGAGTATTTAAACTAGCTCAAAGCTTGCTAAATGCAGGATGCCTAATGTAAGCACATCATTAAAAATACACTACTTCAATTTTCAAGTTTCGCCCTCTTAGTAAATGATTTGTCGCCAGCGAAGTCGCTACAATGGGAACCACGGCTGCGACACTGGGGCCCCGCTGAGCTTCCCCACTTATGTCGGGTCTCCCTTTTCTTAAGGGATTGATTATGAAGATAGTTTTAGAAAGTCGATTTTATAATGTGGGCATGAAGCTGTTTATTAAGATTTTCGAATTTAATTAAATCAAGTTGAAATGAATTAGATTTGATTTGATTGGCAATTTTATTAATCAATTTATTTTAGCAATTATTTTCAAAACTCTTGGGATCTTATTTTCTAATTAAGTACTAAACGATATTACGGTATGATTTTGTTGTGGGGCTTTAGTGACTGATTGTTGTGAAAACACCAATCAAGACCGAATCCACCATCGCCACCCCATGGTGTTGGCCGTACACCATAGGAAGGCGGGCGCCGGCCCGAGGCTATGGCTAGTGAAACCAGCCTCGGTCTCTACCCTATGGGCAGATCTAGATCCTAACTTCATTTCCTCCTTCAACCGAGAAAACACCGAGATGCGAATTTGCGTAGAATAAAGCATAAAACAAGAGAGTCGCCGATCAGTTTTTAGAGATGAAAAACTAACAAAAACAACACAAGGATGAAGATTAGGACCATGTGAGAGAAGATCACTTTTTGGAGGAAGAGACTTAACCACAACACCTGCAGAAAATAAGGATGCTTTTTTATTTGAATGCACATAAAGGATGCAATGATGTTATGATGCATGACTTAATTGAGATGATAACCTAATAAATGAGTGATCCTTAAAGAAAAAATGCTTTCCATATGATAGTGTATTTCCTTACTTGAGATGATTTTATTTTGGACTAAATGAGAAATGAAAAGAACGGACTCACCTATTAGAAAAATGAATCCTAAATGTAAAAAGACTTATCTAACATAAGATGATGTTACTTGCCTAATGCAGATGGATTCACCTAATATAACATGATTTTATTTAGCTAATGCAAATGGGCTCACCTAATATGAGAGTTTTGGCTAATGGAAATGGAGTCACCTTATATGAGATGATTTGCTAATGCAAATGGACTCACCTAATATGAGATGATTTTATTTGGCTAGTGCAAATGGACTCACCTAATATGAGATGATTTTATTTGGCTAATGCAAATGGGAAATGAGAATGTAAAAAAAAGGACTAAACAATTAGAGAAGGGGACTTTCGGTGTGACTCTTTCACAAATAGCAAGTGCTTAGACTATTAAGAGAAAAATTTTTGAATGACATGAAAGTGCAAACAATGGACTAGCCCTAATAGGAGAAAAAATTTTGACTTTTGGCTATGGACTGACTCAAGAAAATTCATTAAGGTGGCGTTTGGTTGGATGCAATGTAATGACTATGTAATGCAATCAATAATGTAATGTAATCAACAATGTAATGCAATGCAATAAGAATTACATTACTATGTTTGGTTGGTTTTGGAGTAATCACCTATGTAATGCAATCACCATTGCATTACCATGTTTGGTTCAACAATGTAATGGAAATAAATCAATCAAATATTTTTGGGTGCAAACAATGTATATAATTTAAAAATTAAACTACCAAATGAATCCCAACTTCTTTATATATAATAAGATAATGCATCCAAAAAGATAGATATATTATCTGCTACAATTTTTAACAACTCATAAACAGAATTATCGAGTATCATTGTCTAAGAAAGTAACAAACTAATAGTTCGAAAGATCAACTACATATTCTTGTCCATTAAAGCATGCAGCTTCACATTAGTAGAGGAACCATGTCTACCTTCATCAACATGAGTTGATTCACCTTGAGATAAACACATAAAACAGGAAAAATAAAAACACAAAAACCATTAGTAAAGGAAGTCAACAAGATCAACAAAAAATAACTTTATTTAAAATTAAATAGCTAATTTATTTACCGAATCTAAATGTCTTCTTGGAGAAGAGCTTACACCAACTTTTTTTGGCTTCAGAAATACTGAAAAGCAGATCGATAGTCTCGAGGCTCGGATGCAATTTTTCTTGCTGCTCGATGCCTCTCCATTGTCATCAACTCCAACTTGACCAACTCTTCATTCAATTTGGAGCACTTCTCACTTAACTCGACATCAAACCCAACTGCTCGATTGATTTCACTCGCTTGCAGCCCTCATCTCTCCTAAGAATAGAAGCAACTTTTGACAATCCTCTAACTAAGTTATCGGATGCTCTAGCCTGTTTTTCTAAGTTTCTTTACTTCCCGGAACTTGCTTTGACCCTAGAAGGCTCTTCGAGTTGATGATAATTCGAGTTCATCTTTCTTACTTGACTCCTCATTTTCTTCCTCTTCATTAACTTCCTTTTCCATTTCTTCGGGGCCTTGAGCATCTTTTCCGGAAGCACGGTCCTTACCAAAGATTATGCACAAATCCTCATAGTACTGGCATGGTTTAGCTTTCCAATCAGCAGACTTTAGGGTGATGCTACATTAGAAACAAAACATATGCATATAACTAAATCATTCCTTTTTCCCATAAAGCATGGCATTACTTCTCCATAACGAATATATAAGATAGTAATTAAGTTGAAATAATTTACCTTTAAATAAACTTTCCAGACTTCTCTCTCGGTCACCACTAATTTTGTTTCTGTGTCCCATCCAAATCCACTTGTACAACTTTCGACTAACATATCATGCACGATAGTATATATGCCTTTAAAGTGTCAAAGTTGGTAATGCACATGTGGTTGAGCTTTAAGATTTGAGTCCGGTAGTTTGGCCCTAAGTTTCTCAGCCACTGTATTTAAAAACCCTAGTTTGAAGCCATTGTCGACTTTCAATGATGTTCCACCACTGACAAGATTTTTAAGAACCTCAATAAGTGCATCGTCTTCTTCTTCTGTCCACTTTCTTTCATTTTTTCCCGACCCACGATCTCTTGGTGAAGTCATTGATGGTTGCAGCTTGAAGCTCACAAATAAACAAAAGTAGATGTACAAGCAAATAGGCAGCAATAGAAGTAAAAAAAAATTAAAAAAATATATTAAAAAAAACAGGACCGAGATAAAAAATAAAAAAAACGAAGCGAAGCGAAAAGAAGCGAGAAAAAACAGAAAAAAAACCAAAAGCACAAGCACAAAATAAAACAGAAGCACAACCCAGATGCGAGATAAGCAGCAACGAAGCAGAAAATGCAAAAACAGATGTAGAAACAAAAATCGAAACCGAAACTTTAACCATGAAAAAACCGTAATAGAAACCAAAACCAAAACCACTAAATGTGAAATAAAGTTGTCAACAACAAAGTGAAGAAGGAGCATAATTCCAAATTACAAGTACTCTACTAAACAACAATTAAAGCAAGAAAAACAAGTAGATTATCTCTGTCTTCTTCCGCTTGCTCCCCATCTATCAAACATCTCTTTGGCCAATTGGTCGGGCTTCTCCTTCCATTCATCCGAAGATTTAATAACATCTATATGGTCTTCATCTCTCCTTTGTCGTCTCGATGCCCTCATATCATAATATTCTTCCATAGGATCTATAGCCATCTCTTTTCTAATAAGATTATGAAGAAGGCAACAAGCCATGACAATTCTATTCACCGTGCGGACAAGATAAAATGGGGGACTCCTAAGAATAGCCCAACGCATTTTCAGTATGCCAAAACATCTCTCTATTACATTCCTAGCAGATGAATGCTTCATATTAAATAACTCTTCTGGAGTTGTTGGTCGGAAACCATCTCTCCATTCATTTAGGTGGTATCTTTGTCCTCTATAAGGGGCAAGGAAGCCTTTTGAGTTCATAAAACCCGCATCGAGAAGGAAATATTGTCTTATAATATATAGAGAAAAGTTAAATATTAACTCCAAAACTTTTTTGGAAAAAAGATTATTTTAAGGAATTACTTTCTTACCATGTATGACTTTTAACCCATCTCTTCGACTAATCGCATCTCGAAGAACTCTACTATCGGCTGCGGATCCCTCCCAACCCGATAGAACATATATAAATTGCATGTCTTGTGAACAAGCAGCTAACAAGTTCATGGATATTTCACCCTTACGATTTCGATAGCTAGCCTTGTCCACTTCCGGCACCATCATCTTTATATATGTTCCATCTAAAGCACCAATGAAATTCTAAGATCCAAGACAATATCACTAAGTTAAGTTAACACTCAAGAAAAAAAAATATATAACAAAATAATTGTTAAAAGCATTACAAGATACAATTTATACCTTGAACCATTTCCATCTTTCATCTCTAGAGTTCTCTTCAATAGGCTCCAGTTTTTTAGTAATACACTCTACAATCTTATAACTCCCTTTAACACCTTGTTAAAATACTCACTAATAGTCCACCCCGACCGCTTAAATGCATTATGAACAATCCGATTTTTGTATGATGAGCAAGAATATTTAGAAATAAAGCCACTTGCTCTTCCAATGGGACATGTTTACTATCGTCCAACTTCCCTATTTCTCTTAGCATACTACACAACTTAAAAAAGTATGTCTATCCATTCTAAGATGGTCGATGCATTTTGTATCACTCTCACGAATAAAGCCATTTACATAGTCAATTCTCCAATTTATGCTCCGACAAAGAATATGACTTCTTTAAAGCGTACTTTTCTTTGTGGTACTTCAAGATATGACAACAATTTGAAAAAATAAGTCAATGACATTCAAAACTTCCAACCAAAGTAAGACCACGCTTGCAAATTGCTTTCTCTTCTTTGTTTTCCTTGTGGCTAAGTTCAAACGAGCCATAGCTGCAAATTAAGTAGAGGAAATCAATAGCAACCTATTACCTCCACTTATGAATAACTAACTTAATTCTCCTTATAAAAAAGAATTCAACAGTCAAGTACTTTTGGTCACTATAATCTTCAAACTAGAAGTAGCTTGAAATCTCTCCTTGTTCAAAGACTTAACCTTCACAAATAAAAGCGTCACTTAATCAACTTATGATTAGTTAACTGGCTTACAAAGAGTGATATGGATGGCATCATTTACAGGCCATTTATATAGCTAAATCAGGTAGTTCGAATAGCGAGAACACTAATCCTCGACTTAATTGCTAGATCCCACAAGATACATAATTGTCCATTTTCCCTTAAATATGTCTAAGCTGACCAGAAATTCTCATCAAACAAATAGAAACAGGAGTATAGAAAAGCATATTGAGCCCATTTAGAAAACAAGGATAACAATCACTTTAGAAGGTCTGTCTATTTACAAAGGATGTATCACCTACTTTCTCTTGGTATTAATTCACCAAAAGCCATAAGTATACATGAAAATGCAATTATTTTACTCGAGAATTTGTGTTAAAAACATAAAACAAGTAGGCATTTATACAATTTGGTAAGCTAAAGTAGGTATTTATTAGGAAATTAAATAGAATTGAATAGGGGTTCAAAGCTGAGAGTGACCTAATAAAAGCAAAGCGATAGTAACTAACTTTTTATCTCTTATGACTTCGATTAATGTTTACTCAATTGATTGGGGGCTCTCTGTCATCTTTGGCAGGTGCCATTTATATTTGTTAGAAGCTCTGCCTCCTCTGCTACTTCTTGGTCCCCCACCCCTCTCTTTCCCTCTCTGCAAATGCAACATCCTCACTAGCTCGGCTGATGCCAAGTTACTTGCTCTTTTACTCGTGTCTTCTTCAATCCTCATTGGTTATGACCCTCGGTAGAGATTAATAACTAGGAATCACACCATGTACAGCCCCACTAGCATAAGCAAATCCTAACTTAACCACAAATAGTGTATGTGCAACAAAAGAAAACCAAAATAAGGAAAAAAACAGTGAAGAACAACACATACAAGATGCAGGCACAATTGATCAATCTGGAATGCTGCATTAATTCGGCTAATTAGGAGTAAATATGAATTAATTCCTAGCAATTACAATAATGAGAAACATTCCCAGAGCAGAAATTGAAGGTTTGCTCGGGAGAGTCCGAGTCACCCTAGAGGGGGTGAATAGGGTGATAGGAAATTTTCTGCGAAATCACACTCTTTTGCGCAGAGGTAGAAGGAAAGATAGATTCGAGTCTATAAACCGGGTCGAAAAGCTTGGACTCGAAAGCAATCAATCGAAAGTACAAGAGCGAGTAAGGTCATGTCGAGTCTAGAATGAACTTGGAAAGATAACACTTAGATTTTACGTGGAAACCCTCCCGGGCAGAAAACCACGGCCCGTGTCAATCCGGACACGAAGTCAAATCCACTATTTTGAGTCCACAAAATACCGTGAAGCTGACTGAACTCGAGTTGCTCCGTTAGACAACTCTATACAAGTTTTCCTAGACTCAGAAATTCCCTTATCCGATCTAGTACTTCGTAGTTGAAATAACCTTTACAGCTAGGGACAACTAAGCTGAGTTAACCCTTACGACTTAGTCAAGGGACCTTACAAGGAATGTAAGAAAGAGTTTGTAATCGAGTACAAGACCTTACAACTCGAAAGTAATGTATTACAGAGTGGGAGTTGTAAGTTGAAGATTGAAAGTAAATACAATGACTTTTCTCAAGTATGTGTAGTAACAATAGATTCGGCAATCTTCAAGTCTTGTGAAGTGGCTTCTATTTTTAGATAATCGAGACGAGTAGCCGTTATCTTCATCTCGCTGACCAAGAGTCTTCTATGACCGTTGATAGAGGCTTTACGAGTCACTCGGAAAGTATCCGTTGAAATATGAACGTTGGACAACGGTTTAACTCTCTTGGAAGTCCCAAAACCATCGGTAGTGTCTCGAAAAATAAGGTGGAAACCACCGTTAAGCTTAGCGTTCCAGTTTTCCGGATATGGAAACAGACAGCTTCCGACACAATCTTCGGGACTGGAGCAGGGAAGGTGAAGAGCCATGTCTCGCTGGTGATTTGACGTTACGAAGCCGGTTACTTTTGTGGTTTGAAAAAGGTGTATCCTCGAATGAATAACCTACAAAAGTAAATTAATTTTGGTTCTCAAAGTATAGAATACTTTGGCCCAAGATTAGACACGAGATAATAAAATAATTATAATAATTAAGCAACCGATTATCCGAGTCGAAACGAAATGGAATTTTCTGAGTCCAATATCCATGATACTCGGAATTCCATCCGACTTAGTCTAAGCAATAGAGCGAGTTCCATAAAGAATATCGAGTGAGATAACTTGAAATAGACTAAGTATGAAATAAACTAAGAATACTGATTATAACAAAATAGAACGTATAACCACAAGTCGGATTCTGAGACAGAATACTGGTATATTCAAAACGCGATAAATCTGAGTGAAGATGAACTCGAAATTAAGAACCAGTTTTACGAGTTGCTTACGGAAACGCAATAAATGCAATAAGTGAAAACCATATTACTCGGAGAAGATACTATTTTACTCAAAGAAGTTTCGCGATACCGAGAATGCCTTGGAATCAAAACTCTATATGCATGAGATTGTTATACCTCATTCCTTTTACATGACTCGAAAAGTATTGAGCATTGTCTAAGTCTTCGAAATCAAAAACATTCCCAGACAATTTGTCACATTATAACGAGAAAAAGCTCAATCTTTTTCCCTTCAATTATCCAATATGAAATCAAAAACATTCCCAGCAGAAACAAAAAGAAAATTACAACAAAATCTGCGAGTCAAATTAAGCATCTAATCATATCTCCAAATTCATAATTCCAAATAGCTAGCAAATAAACGATCCAAGTCCAACTATGGACAACTGAATCCAAATCTCATTTCCTAGTTAACTAATCAATTCACTCAAAATCACAAAACGTACCATTATCCATGGAATCAACTCATATGCTTAGAAAAACAAGACCTAGAAAATAAAAAGAGATTGAAAATTACCAGTGAGTAGTGATTGAGAGACGAACCGGATCTAGAAATTTGTGCCGAAACCCTAGTCTGCGGATAGGGATGAACCTTGCAGCGATCGTCCTCAACAAGTCGACCAAAGTAGAGTTGATGGTGATGGCTAGGTACGAAGAGAGAGGGAGACTGGGGAGGGAGAGAGAGAGAGAGACAGAATGAGAGATGGTGTTTTACGAGTAAACAAAAGAGTCGGACGAGGAGAGACCATAGAGAACCCGAGCTAGAGCACGGAGAAAACAGCACTACCAGAGAGTGAGCAAGGAGAAAGAAAGAGGAGATAGAGAGCTTGAGCCATGGCGCCATAAGGAAAGAGAAAGACGAGAGAGAGAGAGCGCCATGGCTGATGTGTGCGAAGAGAAGTGAAAAGAGGAGAGAGACTAGGCAGCCCACTGGGTCGGGTTTGATTACAAGGGCCCAAAACCGATTATATAGAATGAGGTAATTAGGATTGTTTAGGGTAAGCCCATGTTATCCTAATTACATCTTTCTATGTTATTGTAATTGCAAGGTAATTTTGATTGCATGCATTTTTCTCCAACCAAACGCAGCAATGCAATGAACTATGTTATTTTAATTGTATTACCACTCTTAATACCTCCAACCAAACGAGCCCTAAGTGTTTTATTTTCACCCATGAAAATGTCTAATCAACACTCCTCACCTATCCCTAAAGGCTGATAGACAAAGGATTAAAATACACACACTCATTCAAGCATACGAGATGAAGTCTAGGTGACACCTAATAGTCCAAAAAGTTTTATGGTCAAAGAGTTCAAGAGTTTGGATACATGTGTTGCACGGATAAGGATGCCAACTATAATTATCGGTGCCTCTCCGTGAACCAAAAGGTTTAGCCCGAGAGTGCGTGCTGTGAGGGAGGAGGTAGCGTTTCCTAGGGCAATGAGGCCCGGTTGGGCCCGCCTAAAGGAACCAAGTGGGAGCCTCTCTCCAAAAGGGTAAGCGGGGGTACAATAAAGTTTTCCTAGGGTCCAAAACAGACATTTAAACTAGTTCAAAGGTTGCTTGAAGGAAGCACATCATTAAAACACACTACTAAAATTTTCAAGTTTTTCCCTCTTAATATATGATTTATCCCCAGTAGAGTGGCCACTATAGGAACCACGGCCCGTCGGGGCTCATCGAGCTTCCCACTTGTGTGTCGGGTCTCTCTTTTGAAAAGGGTTGATTTAGAAGATCGTTTTTAAAGGTCGATTTTGGAATGTGGGGATGAACCTTTTATTAAGATTTTCGAATTTTATTAAATCTAATTTAAAGCGAATTAATCAAATTGAATGGCGGTATAGTGGCCGGTCGAACGGCATACCACCCTATCTTTCCACACCTTGCACCCACCGACAACTATAAATTTGGGGTAGGCTATCAACCTACTGTTAAGGAAATAACCAAAGCTAAGTGGGAAATTCATACTAGGAGGACTATACCTCACGCAGTCCATTCCATCAAGCCCTTTCCTCATCCATGTAGATAATACAGTGGGACACGCTTTACATTCATTTATAGATGGCTATGTTGGGTACAATCGGATGAAAATGGCCAAGAACACATGGAGAAGACGACCTTTATCACTCAATGGGGAACTTATTATTATGTGGTGATGCCATTTGGCCTTAAAGTGTGCGCGCAATGTATCGAGAGGACAACAACAATGCTATTATACGACATGATCCACATGGAATCGTGAGGACTATATGGATGACATGATCATTAAGTCCAAGGATCCCCTTTTATATTGCTTAATCAAAAAGCCGAGAAGGAAATGTCGGAGAAATAAATTAGAAAAGGAGTCGCTAGTAAGTTTTTAGGAATGAAAAACTAACAAAAAATAAAATAAATAAATGCTCTTCCAATCTTAGTATGAAAAAAGTAAGTGGAAAGAGACTAAAAGAAGTGCCCCATTGGTCTAGAACCGAGAATCGAATTCGGGGTGAGGGTATGAAACATAGGGATAAGCCCTTCGTTCGCTCTGTCAAACGACAGCCATTACTAGTTTGAGCGAGTTAATCTAAATAACATATTAAACACAAGCATACGACATGCAATAAGGAATTAAAAACAACCAAAACATGATTAAAGTCATTAAAAGAAAATATAAAAAGCGATAAATGAAAGTGCAAACCCGTAAAAGTGTCCTCCTTTTCTCTGTTTTTTATTTGTTGGCGCGATGATGAAAATCCCCGATCTTATTTTAAGGATTTGGATCTCGGACTATGTTCGATTGAGTACGAGGGAAGCCAGTAAACAACAAAGAACCCCCAGCACAACATAAATCGCCTTTTTCCTTGGGTCAATCCAAAAATCCCCTTTTCTTTCAAACAATTGAAAAATCGGGCTAAGCCTCCGAAACAATGGGAGTCTAGTTCTCTCGCACCGGAATTCCAAGCTCGGATATCTGCGTTTCACTTCGATCCAACCGGACAAGGAGTTGAAGACCTCAAGATGACGTTAGACGAGTGCATTTCATTATTACAAGCATCAAAGTGTCGCGTTTTGGCTCCAAGACAGCCGACCCGAGACTAGGAACACGCATCTTTCACAAAAAATGAGCCTGCCGAAAATAGATATTTGCCAAAAATGGATACCTTTTACATTTTTGGAAAGCTACTATGGTCGGCGCTCGTCATTCCGAACTTTAAGCTGAACGCTGCGTTTTAGCTTGGAGACTCCTTAGAAGCACACTAGGGCATGAAACCCTAGGCAACCTCTTGTGGCCTGCGCCGTGAACCGAGTCTTATCTCTTCTTTATCCTGGTTCTATCCGGTCTTATCACTTTTACCTCGGCCCGATTTTTGCTATTACTTTTGGATGGCTGGCCGAGCTAACCCTAGGTTATTTCCTTCACCTAATCTATCCCTATAAATAAAGAGCATTGGCTCTCATTCCTACACAACTTCCTGCCTTAAAACCATGTCTGCTGAAACTTGCCTAAGTGCTACTAAATACTCTCATCCGTATTATGATCTCTTGGTCCCTTTTGAGTTTATTTTTCTCTACTTCCATCATGTTGTATACATCTGATGTCTAAACTCCATCAGTCACACATCTACCTACCTACTTACACCAAAAACTAAAAAAGCCACTCTCATTCACCACCGTTGCATAAAGAGGTCCACATCCGAGATCTATATCTGCAGGTGGGACAACTTGAGGGCACAGATCTAGTTTTCACAACGGTTTATTTTATTTTATGTTTTCTTTATCTCTTTCTGTATTGTGGACAAACGATGTATCGCTTTTCATTTATCCTCTCCCGATGTAATCTTTTAGATTTCTCACTTTCTTTTCCTTTTCTCGCTTTTCTTTCGCTTTCGTTTTTCGTTTCGCCTTGACTACATTCCTTTACTTTCGTTTTTATCACTTTTGTTAATTATGTTTTCGTTGCTTTAGTTCTTTTTCGCATGTTGTTGTATGCTTATATTTTTGCATTATTTTAATTCACTACTCAAACTATTAAGGGTTGTCTTCGGATGGGCGGAACGGAAGGGCCTATCCGCATGTTTCATACCCTTTCCCTCAAATCCGATTCTAGGTTCAAAGACCGATGGAGTCACTTTTTGCCTTTTTTAGTTTTACTTTTCCCATACTAAAATTGGAAGAGCAAATTTTACTTTTGTTTTGTTAGTTTTTCTTTTCTAAAAGCCGACTAGTGACTCGCTTTTCTTGCTTATTTTAATTTAAATCGCTTCCTGGCTATTTTTTGACTGAATAGTGAAAAACAAGATCCGGATCTGTCTAGCCGGGCGGAGGCCGAGGCTGATCTCATCGGTCGTGGCCTTTGGTCGGAGCCCACCACCACTAGGTGCGAGGCTGCGGCATGCATAGTGTGGTCGGTTAGCGTGCTCGGGTCGAAAGCGGTGTTTTTACACCGGTTTGGCCTTGGAGCCTCACGGCAGTAATGAAACCCCAATGTTATTTATCTTTTGGTTAATAAATAATGTCTCGGGACTTCTCAAATAATTTCTAAAATAAAATTATTAATAAAACCGCCATTCAAACTTTGCATAATCATATTTAATAAAATTCGAAAAGCATAATAAAAGGTTCATCCCCACATTCCAAAATTGACTTTCTAAAACCATTCTCAAAATCAATCCGTAAAAAGAGACCCGACATAAGTGGGGAAACTCGGCGGGCCCCGGTTGGCCGTGGTTCCTATAGTGGCCACTCCACTAGGGATAAATCATTTACTAAGAGGGCGAAACTTAAAATTTTGGGTAGTTTGTTTTAATGTTGTGTTTGCATTAGAAATCTCACATTTAGCAACCTTTGAACTAGTTTAAATACTTGTTTTGGACCCCTAGGAAAACTTTGTTGTACCCCCGTTTACCCTTTCTCGGAGAGAGGCTCCCGCTGGTTCTTTTAGGCGGTTCCAACTAGGCCTCATTGCCCGAGGAAATGGTACCTCCTCCCTCATAACAAGCACTCTTGGGCTAAACCCTTTGGTTTACCGCGAGGCACCGAGAATTCTGGCTTATATCCTTATCCGTGCCACCCATGGGGACCAAATTCTCGGACTATGTGTCACCATGTATCCAAACTCTTGAACTCTTTAACTATAGAACTTTTGGACTATTAGGTGGTCACCCTCTTCATTTGCATGCTTGAATGAGTGTGTGTGTTTTAGATTTGACCTTCTTCTTGTATGCCTTTAGGAACAGGTGAGGAGCGCTGAATAATCCTTGCATGGGTGCAAAAATAAAATTAAAATAAAACTTTTAAGTTGGTCCAATTATGTGCTTTTTAGCCACAAGTCCAAAAATTACTTTCCATTCTTAGGTAAGTTCAATAATAGCATATAGCCAAATTTAATTTCATCTCAAATAGAAGAGTCCATCCTTTTATTAGTCAATTCAAATTTCATCTCAAAATAGGTCAGTCCAATCTTGTATATCATTTTGCATTAACCAAAATAAATTTCATCTCAAAATAGATGAGTCCATATTTGCATTTCTTTTTGCATTTAGCTTAGTCCAATCTCACATTTTATTTTGTATTAGCCCAATTCAAATTCCATCTCGAGAATAGGTTAGTCTAATCTTGTATCTCATTTTATATTAGCCTAATTTAAATTTCATCTCGGAATAGGTGAGTCCAATCTTGCATTTCATTTCGCATTAGCCTAATTTAAATTTCATCTCAATTAAGGTTAGCCTGCATTTCATTTTGCATTAATCCAATTCAAATTTCATCTCAATTAAGGTGCATCCATTCATTTCATTTTTGCAAAATTAAATTCATCTCTAATTAGAAGAGTCTTTCATTTGCATTAACCAAATTAAAATTCATCTCGGATTAAATGAGTCTGTTTAGCATTTTCATTTCTCATTTAGCTAAAACAAATTCATCTTCCATTAGGAGTAACCATGTACGCATTTCAAGTTCTCGCACTAGCAAAATCATAGAATCTTCCAAGATTAAGTCATAAGCATCATTACATTCCATTTCCTTTGTTTTGCTTTCCGTTGTGTGCATCCAAATAAAAGACCATATCATTTTCTTTTATCCTATTATCAGTCTTCCTCGAGTCAAGTACTTAAGCCCCATCTCCCTAGAACTTCTTCCACAAGCCAATCCCGAGCGTACTCTTTTGGGATACGGGATAGGAAATCCTATGCAAGTCGGGAACCTTAGCACGTAGTTCCTAGGAAGTAAGAAATCTGCTACAACACTAGTGCGAGTCAATGCCAATACGTCTCACATTACCCCGTACCACACCGAGTACGTCCTTCTTTACTAGTAACACCGGTGCGCCGCCTAAGGTCAAAACAGAATCCTCCTATTCAAGGAGTTTATTGCAAAATTAGGGTCTAAGCTTGATACTCAAGATAAGAGGATTTAGTCGACATCAAAAACCCTTAGTCTTATATGCAAAGAACTAGAGAGGAAACCAAATGTAATACCCGGAATTTTAAAGAAAAGTAGTCTGTAAAGCATAGAATTATTGAATATTATTCCCCGTGACTAGGGGTTTAGTGACTGATTTTATTTACGACCAGGCATATTACATTAGTATCCCTTTGGGGGCCGGTGTTGAATAAATTAAATCAAGGAAATTGCCTTCTTTTTCATTTGAGCTAAACTGTTGGGCGATTAGGACTTGTCGTGGCTGGCGTATTAAAATAAGTTCGGACGCAGCAGCGTAAGAGGACGGAAGAGATGAGATATGGACTTGTCGTATATGGGCCGGTGAGTATTTTGACTGAATTATGAGGAGATGATAAAGCTTATTTGGGGTCCAATAAGGATCATCAAGCGACCCAATTAGGCGGTGGAAAGAGAGGAAAGGAAAGAGGGGTCGAAACGAGAGAGAGAGAGGAGAGAGGAGAGAGAGCACGGGAGCCGAGTAGGGGCCGGTGGCTCGCCACAATGGCGAGTGGCCGGTGGGCAAAAGGAGAGCGAGGGCCCGGGAAGGTGAAAGGAAAAGAAGCAGAGCAAAGGAAGAAAGGAAGAGGGAGAGAAAGAGAGCGAGAGAAGGTCGGGCGAGACCGAGAGGGACCGGCGACCTCTGTAGAACCCAAGGCGATAGCCGGCAACGCAAAGAGGCACGAGCGAGAGGCTGGGACAAAGCGAGGGCGAAGGAAGGGCCTGAAGTAGGGCAGGCGCGACAAGGTCCGAGAGGTTGGGGACGGGGAAAAGTAACGGCGGCAAGGGGGAAAGACCGGCAGCGGACACGTGAGGGCCGGACTAAGGGGCGGCAGGAGACCGGAACCGCCGAACCGAAGCGGGAGGAAGCGAGAGACCCCGAAACCAAACGCAACCAAACGCATAGCAGAGACAGCACGCAATTCAATCAATTCCAAAACCGAGAATCCGAGGTTGGTAGTCTTATACTCTAAACTATTACTAATTTCGAACCCAAATGAGTTTATTGTGATTGTTGAATGTGATTGTGAATATTGAACATATATGCCCTTGAATAAGTTTAGTAGTTGCTTGAAGGTTGAATTAGTTGTGAGGGGAATCGGTAGTTGTTAAGGCCTGAAGTTGAAACCGGAAATTCAAACGGAATTGGGTTGCTTGGGTATAATGAGTAGTATCGGGAATCCGGTCGATTGGGGACGGGGATGAGCGCATGTGGTTTGGGCATAAGTTATGAAATTGATATTTCGGATTGACTCTTAGAGATTTATTGAATTTACGACATTAAGGGATGATTGCTAATATCGGGAAATAGTGAGCTAAGCATAGAAGGGGAGTGAGTTCATAGTAAATGTTTCACAGTTGAGGCATGGGAGTGAGAGACGGTTGATTGTCCGATTAATTGAGTTCAAAAGGTGATTAAATCCTCGAGGTTGAATTGAGGGTGAAAGTAAGTAGCTAATGGGGAATTGAATAATGGAAAGTAAGTAAGAGGTACATAATTAAGGATGGGCGAACCAGGATCGGTTAATAAAGTGAGAGATATTAAATGGGAAATTGAGGTTGGGAAATACCAAGTCGGGGACGGTAAAGTTGAACTAAGCCAAAGTCATATCTAAGACCTTTGAGAATGAATTGAATTAAAAGGTGAATAGAGATAGAGGAAACTCAGTGAAGTAAGTTTATGGATATATGGTCGAATGAGGGCAAAAGAGGTTGGTTTATAAAGTGAGGTCATGAAGTGAGGAATTGAGGTGATGACAACGAATGGTGAAAAATGAGAGCGTTGAATTAGGTAATATCTACTTGTGGTTATTGTGGCTCGGAAAGTGGAATCAATCGTACTAAACCGATGAATTGAGAAAGGCATAGTTGGAAAGAGTTGAGAATGATTGCTTGCATTGAATGGTGATTATTCGTGCTATGTGGTTGCTTTTACGTGATGCTCAAAAGTAGTTTCGAAAGGAGTTTTGTATTTTACGTGAAATGATCCTTGAATGCAATTTCTGCGAAATGTCTTTGAAACGTGATTCTATTCTAAAGAAGCAAAGCTGATTTGAGAAAGTTAATTTATAAGGGTAACACATGGTGTCATGCCTTCCTTGATACCAAATCGATTGAGAAAGCTGTGAAGTGAATGTGATGAATGAGTATGTGCAAATTGTTTTGAATCGACCGGCTACGGATCATTTAGCATACCGAAGGGTTCGAACTGGGAACGCCCGACTAGTGACTTCGAGGGAAGGGTTCTAACATGGGTCTCGTAGAGGCGGGATGCCTGCTCTAAGACTTCCCGAAGATAGGTCCCGGGAGCCTTTTTGTCGGGGTCGCGCCCTAAATTAAAGAAGTTCTAGTTCGAGTCCTCATAAGGCCTAGAATGTTGATTCAATCCCAAAAGAATTGTTCATGAATGTGAAATTGTGCTTTTAAGTGGTTGAAGACTCATGATCTTTTTCATTGCAAGAGATTTCAGTGAAAAGTATATAGATTTGTATTATATTATTATGCTTTCGCAGATTTCATTATTATGAGTATTATGTGTAAAGAATTTCCATTTTGAGGGTATAAGACTCCGGTGAGCTCGTGGTTTAGTGCTCACCCCCACAAATTCCCCTTTTCCACCCCGAGTGTGCAGGTACATTATCGGAAGGTAGGATCTACCCGTAGCTCAATCCGAACCCTTGTCGATCGCCGAGTGCTAGAGCGACTCAAGGAACTAACATGCATTTTTATGATTCTAAATGTTGTATTTGTAATTTAGTTCATGTATTTATACCGGATGTACTCGTAAACTATTTAAATTATTTCCAGTTTTATAGTATGATTTGTTGGACTCCGGCGTGTGGCCGTGGAGTTGTATACTCCGAGCGGGTGGCTCGTTGAGTTATATTATGCTTCTTATGTAGGGTTTTAAGGCTTTAAGCCTATGGGTTAGTCCATATTACAAACGGAATTCTGCCGAAATTTTTAGAGAATCTCATATTCTTTTGGGAAACCACCAGGTATTATCTTTAAGGTGAGTTTAGACAGCCAAACCAACACCGAAAGAGCCTTGGGAGTTCCTTTAAGGAACTCGGCGATGTAATACTCCCGGGGGTGTTTTGGGGTGTTACATTTTATGGTATTAGAGCATAGGTTTTGGTGACCTTAAGTTTGCATTGCATATAGCCGTCCAGGATCCTTGTTATATGACTATGTGCTTTGTTTGTAGTCGACATATGTGCGCCCTTAAGTTAGACCTTTGTCTTATAGGTGACTACCTCGTTGACTTAGTTGTATTAGTCGATTGTAAACCGCCTATTGGGGTAATGTACGCGTGACTTGTGTGTGCTAATTGTGTGAGTAAGTGTGACCGAAGCCTTACTTCGGGGCACTACTCGTTGATTTCGTTGAGCCCTTAATTAGAAACCTCTACCTTAGGACTTCATTGATTCGAATTCTTATGTGATTAACTGGAGGATGAGTTCGGAATCGTGAACTTATGTGCTTATATGTGTGTGAGTGATTCATGCGTGCTAAGTATGTGACTTGGGTGTGGCTGGATTTTTTATTTCCCTCCAGTATTTATTAATTTCGTGGTGTGACTTCTGAATTGTTAGTTGACCTAGGAATTCTACCCCTAAGAAGTATGCGAGTATTCCGAAGACTCGGACACTTCTCAACCCATTTCCGAGTTGCATTACATGAATCGGGTATAACCATCTCATACTTATAGAGTTTTGATTCCAAGGCATTCTTTGTATCTCAAAAACTTCTTTGAGTAAAATGGTATCTTCTCTAAGTGATACAGCTTTTACTTCGTATATTTCTTGCTTATCCGTAAGTGACTTAGAAAATTGGTTCTCTGTTCGAGTCCCTCATCACTCGATTTATCGCAGATTGAATAGACTAGTATTTCGTCTTATCTCACTCGAATCCGACTTCGGTTAGAAGTTCTATTTTATTATAGTCGGTATTTCTAGTCTGTTTCATGCTTAGTCTATATCAAGTTACTTCACTCGATATTCTTTACTGAACATGATTCTCCGCTCGGACTAAGTCGGATGGAATTCCGAGTATCATGGATATTGGACTACGAAAATTCCATTTCATTTCCGACTCGGATAATCGGTTGTTTAATTATCTTAATAATTTTATTATCCGTGTCTAATCTTGGACCAAAGTATTTTATACTTTAAGAACCAAAATTAACTTAATTTTGTAGGTTATTCAAACGAGGATACACCTTTTTCAAACCACAAAAGTAAACGGCTTGAACGTTAAATCACCAGCAGACATCGCTTTTCACCTTCTCTGCTCCAGTCCCGTAAGATTGTGTCGGAGCTGTCTGTTTCCAAATCTGGAAAACTGGAACGCCAAGCTTAACGGTGGTTTCCATCTTACCTTTCAAGACATCGCCGGTGGTTTTGGGACTTCCAAGAGAGTTAAACCGTTGTCCAACGTTCATATCACAACGGATACATTCCGAGTGACTCAAAAAGCTTTTGTCAACGGTCGAAAGAACTCTCGGTCGACAGATGAAGATAACGGCTACTCTGCCTAGTCATCTATAAATAGAAGCCACTTCACAAGACTTGAAGAGGGACGAGCCGAAATTATTGTTAATACACGTACTTGAGCAAAGTCATTGTATTTACATTCTCAATCTTCTACTTACAACTCCTACTCCGTAATTTATTACCTTCCGAGTTGTAAGGTCTTGTACTCAATTACAAACTCTTTCTTAGATTCTTTGTAAGGTCCCTTGACTAAGCTGTAAGGGTTAGCTCAGCTTAATTGTCCCTAGCTGTAAGGGTTATCTAAGTAGGAAGTACTAGATCGGATAAGGGAATTTCGAGTCTAGGAAAACTTGTATAGAGTTGTCTAAGGGAGCAACTCGGGTTCGATCAATTCACGGTATTTTGTGGACTCAAAATAGTGGATTTGACTTCGTGCTTAGACTAGCAAGGTCCGTGGTTTTCTGCCCCAGGAGGGTTTCCACGTAATCTTTAAGTGTTATCTTTCCGAGTTCATTCTAGACTCACACGCTTTACAGACTCTTGCTTATTTTGCTTTTCCATTCGTAATAGCATTTCCGAGTCCAAACTTTTCTGACCTCGTTGATAGACTCAAAACCTCGTCTCTGTCTTGTTTTTGACAGAAGAGCTAATGTTTCCACGAAAAACTTCCATCACCCTATTCACCCCCTCCAGGGTGACTCAAACTCTCCCCGAGCAAACCTTCAATTGGTATCGAGCCTAGCCTTTCGTAAAGGATCTAACCATCCAAAGGTCTAAAGATCAAATGGCTCGGAACATCGGAGAGTTTGATGAAGGAAGATCTTCCAACAGGCCACCAAAATTCAAAGGATCAAACTTTGGGCACTGGAATAAGCTTATGGAATGTTTCCTCATGGATCATGATGAAGATGTATGGGAAATCATACGACAAGGAAACTACATTCCAATGAAGACAGAGGAATTCAGAATCATTCCCAAGACAAAGGCTGAATTCACTCCAGGCGAAGCGAGAAGTTCGAAAGAACTTCAAGGCAATGAACATTCCGATGTGCGCCATTATCTCGGAGGAATACAATCGAGTGTCCGCCTGCGACACAGCAAAAGAAGTGTGGGACACACTTGTCAACACTTACGAAGGAACTAGCCAGGTTAGAAAAGCGAAGATAAGTCAATATCTTTACAAATATGAGCTTTTCAAGATGGAGCCGAAGAAAACATCACTCGGATGTTCATTCGATTTATCGAGATTACCAACAATCTAAAATCACTGGGTAAGAAGATTTCCCACGAGGAAATGTGCAGAAAGATACTCGAAGTCTACCCAAGAAAAGATGGGGTCCCAAAGTGAGTGCCATAGAGGAGGCTCGTAACCTCTCACTCTTAAAGCCGGACGAGCTCATCGGAAACCTTCTAACTCACGAAATCCATCTAGAAGAAGAGGATGCCGAGGGCAGTACCAAAAGAAACATAGCACCGAAAGCCTCGTAATCCAACGAAGCAAATCCGAGCTCTTCCGACTCGGAAGACGATCCCATGGCACTCATTGCAAGAGGCTTCAAGAGAATGATGAAGCACAAAAGATGGGACAAAAGGCCAAAAGAAGAATTCTACAAGAAAGATAAGAGAGACAGAAAAGGTAAGTTTTCTTCCCCTTATAAATTTTCTTTAACTAAGAATTCTGGTTGTTTCGAATGTGGCAGCAAAGACCACATAGTCAAGGACTCGTCCGAAAAGAAAAGGGACAGAAAAAGAAGAAAGCCATGATGGCAACATGGAGCGATGAGGATTCATCAGAAGATGATGAGGACTCGGACGACTCGAAATGTCTAATGGCAATTTCTGACTCGGAAGCTGAACAAGAGTCGACTCGGACTCAGCACAATGAGGAAACAAATCCTCGAGGAGGTAATTACTTCGAGTCTATTTTTACTTTGGAAGAAAAGTCCAATTCCGATTCTTCTCAATTCAAAGAGCAACTTGAGTTAATTACTTCGAGAGCACTTCTTTGAATAATGAATTAGAAAAACCGAGACTCTCATTCAGAGAACTCAAGACTAGTGCTCAATCTAATGAGATCGAGTCCGAGTTGCTCAGAAAGAAAATGAGCAACCGAAAAGGAAGCTCACCGAGTCTCAAGATCTCGGTTTTAAAGTTTACTTAAGGTCGAAGAACCTTGACATGCTCTTAGGATCACAATGTATCTCTTTTCGAAAGGAAGGTCTTGGTTTCAACAGAGAAGAGGAATCCAATTCCTACTCGTAATCTGTTTAAAAATGATTCCGTAACCGTGAAGTTCAGGAAAGCCGAGCACGGTCCCATTCACGTAAATGAAAGAAGGACTAAGCCCAGAACTATTTACAAAAAGAAACCATTCTCTCCTATTTCAAAAGGAAAAGTTTTCAAAAAGAAAGAGACACAGACTCAGCTCTCCGAGAGGAAGACTCAAAATCAAACAAAACCCAAAGTCGTTCAAATCTGGGTTCCGAAACACCTTCTTCCTCAAAAAAGACCACAAGTAAGGAATGTTACTAGGTTCGTTAGTGGAAGTGAGAAGGGTTAGATTTTCTCTGTTTTGCAGGTTACTCGTAAAAGAACAAAAGGACATTGGTACCTTGACAACGGATGTTCACGACACATGTCGGTGACTAAGGACTCTTTTCCGAGCTAGAATCATTAAAAGGAGGAAAAGTGACTTTTGGAGATGACAACAAAGGCAAGATAGTGGGTATTGGCAAGATTGGAAATGGAAGCAATCTAGTGAGCCCGATCTACCTTGTCAAAGGGCTAAAATACAATCCGCTTAGCATCTCCCAGCTATGCGACAAAGGTCGGGAGGTAAGATTTACTCAATCTAAGTGCTACATCTTAGATGAAACCACCAAAGAGGTAAAGCTCTCGGGTAAGAGATCCGGTAACACTTATATCATTCCTCTTTTGACCCAAGCCAGAACTTGTCATGCCTAAAAGCATCTCTCATTGATGAGTTTTGGCAATGGCATCGTAGATTAGGTCATATAAGCATGCATACCATTAAAAAGTTATCAGATCATGGCCTAGTCGGGGATTGCCAAGTTATGCTTTCACTAAAGACAAAGTTTGTGAAACATGTACAAGGGGAAACAGGTCGGATCCTCATTCAAGTCACTCAAGACTGTTTCAACATCAAAGGTGCTTGAACTGCTACATATGGATCTATGTGGTGAAATTCCAGTGAAGAGCCTCGGAGGTCAATCCTACATTCTTGTCATTATTGATGACTTTTCAAGATTTACCCGGGTGTGTTTTCTCAAGCATAAAAAGAAGCATTCAAGGAGTTCAAGCAAACTCGTAGAAAGATTCAAGTTGAGTCTCGGACTCAGATTCAAAGGATTCGAACCGACCATGGAAGGGAGTTCGACTACTCGAATTCTCGGAGTTCCGCGATCGAATGGAATCTCTCACAACTTCTCAAGCACCAAGAACTCCTCAACAGTAACGGAGTTTTAGAGAGAAAGAACAAAACCCTTGAAGAGATAGCTAGGACTATGATGATCGAACATGATCTTCCCTACTATTTCTGGGCCGAGGCAATCAACACAGACAAACTATACACTCGAATAGATGCCTCATCGGACAAATTCTGAAGAAAACACCCTACGAGCTCTACAAAGGGAAGAAGCCAAACATCTCATACTTTAAGCCCTTTGGTTGCACGTGTTTTATTCACAATAATGGTAAGGATCACCCGACCAAGTTTGATGCTAGGTCGATGAAGGTATTTTTCTCGGGTTACTCTTCACATAGTAAAGCTTATCGTGTCTTTAATAAAAGAACTAACAAAGTGGAAGAGAGCATCCACGTTATTTTTGATGAACTTGAAGAGGAAAATCCCAGTGAGTCTTCATACTCGATCCGAAGCTCAGCAGAGAAGAAGATGAAACCGAGCTCGTAAAGACTCAAACTCAGCTGACTCGAATGATGTCACTCATAATGAAGTGACTCGTAATGAGATAGCTCAGAATCAACTCAGAACGATGAAGGTGAAACCGAGCATGAAGTTAACTCGTAACAAACAGATCAGCCAATTCAACCTACAAATCTCGTGAATCGGAGAACTAGTAAAGCATTCAAATTTACTTCCAGTCATCCCCAAGAAAACATAATTTCGGATATCAACAGTGGAGTAAGAACTCGTTCCTCGCTACAAAATCTATGTGCATTCACCGCATTCATTTCATTAAACGAACCCAAAATGCACTAGAGGCCCTAAATGAACCTCGAATGGGTAGAGGCCATGCAAGAAGAGCTGAATCAATTCGAAAGAAACCAAGTCCGGACTCTAACCAAACGACCATCTAACCACCCAATCAGAGGAACCAAATGGGTTTTCAAAAACAAACTGGATGAAGGTGGGGTAGTAGTCGGAATAAGGCTAGACTTGTGGCTCAAGGTTACAATCAAGAAGAAGGAATCGATTGTGGGGAAACCTTTGCACCTGTTGCCCGAATTGAAGCCATTAGAATATCAGTTGGCATTTGCATCCAAGCATGCATATTAAATTATATCAAATGGATGTTAAGTGTGCTTTTCTCAATGGTTTTATTGAAGAAGAAGTCTATGTCGAGCAGCCCCTGGTTGTGAAAACTCGGAATTTCCAAATCATGTTTTCAAACTTCAAAAGGCTCTCTATGGTCTTAAACAAGCACCTCGAGCTTGGTATGAAAGACTCGAGTAGCTTCTTAGTTCAAAATGATTTTAAAAGAGGTCAGATCGACAAGACTCTCTTCATAAAGACCAAGGGGAAAGATTTCCTTATTATTTAAATCTATGTTGATGATATTATCTTCGGTGCTACTAATGAATTTCTGTGCCGAGAATTTTCTCGGGTTGATGAGTCAAGAGTTCCAAATGAGTATGATGGGAGAACTCAACTTCTTCCTTGGCTTACAAATCAAACAAGATAAAGAAGGAATTTATGTCCATCAATCAAAGTACACCAAGGAACTATTGAAGAAATACAAACTCCAAGATGCAAAACATGCATCTACTCCCATGAGCAACGATAGATAAAGCTTGACTCGGACGAGAAAGGTAAAGCAAGTAGATAAAAAACTTTATCGAGGTATGATTGGATCTTTGCTATATCTTACTTCCAGCGAGGCTAGATATAATGTTCAGTGTTTGTCTAAGCGCAAGATTTTAAGCTAACCCAAAAGAATCACATCTCACTGCGGTGAAAAGAATATTCGGATATCTTGCAGCACTCGGAATTTAGGTCTATGGTATTCCAGAGACTCAGAACCGACTCTTACCGGATACTCGGACGCAGACTACGCAGGAATACAAAGTTGATCGAAAGAGCACATCCGGAGCTTGCCAATTTTTGGGTCAATCCCTAATATCTTGGCACTCAAAGAAGCAGTAACTCAGTAGCTCTATCAACCGCTGAAGCTGAATATATTGTAGCTGGAGCCTGTTGCGCTCGATTTTATCGATAAAGCAACACTTGAAAGATCTTGGATTATCATTCAAATCAATACCAATTAAGTGTGACAACCAAAGCGCAATTAGCATCACCAAGAACCCTGTCCAAGCACTCAAAAACAAAGCATATCGAGGTCAGATATCACTTCCTACGCGATCACTCGAAAAAGGTGATATTGAACTTGAGTTCATTCCTACTAATCTTCAATTAGCTGATATCTTTACTAAGCCTCTTGGTGAAGATCAGTTTTGTCTTATTTGGAATGAGCTTGGTATGTTAAATGCTTAATTATGTGCTATTCTTACTCATTGCATAATTCCGTGTTATGTGTTTTCACTTTTAATAAACATTAGCTCAGTTGATTTAGTGATACTCGGGCTGGTAATTATTTCGTGTTTCGAGTCACTCGAAACCAATCTGAGTCAAACTCGGACGTAGAGAAACTTGGACTTCAAATTTTCGAAACTATCTCTAGAACAGTGGAGAGTTTCGGATCATATTTTCAAAATCTTTCTCTCTCTCTCGAGCGCTGTGATCGATTATTAGCCGTGGATTTCTAACCGCTGAAATCTTAACCGTTGAAGAGAACCGTCACACCGGTCTTCGATGACTCGATGGACAAGCCGAGTCGAACGGAGTTATACATAACGGATAGTTAACGAGCTTCTATTTTTATAAATAGCGCCTATTCATCTTCGTATCGGTATTCTACATTCCATCTCTCTCAAATGAAACCATTCGCGGAAGATTTCTACGTGAACAGTCATCCTTGAATTTCTGCAAGCGTCGAAGAAGCCATCTCTCGTAAGTTTCGATCGCTCTCATCTTTTCTTCTACATCTTTTTCGTTTCTTCTCTTCTACCTCTCTTTCTCTTTCCTACTCGAAAGTTTCATCTTTCCTTCCTTCTCTCATAATGCCTAAAAGAGGTAACCATCTCAACTTCCAGGTCTCCTCCTCTTCCAAAAACCTCGCACCAAAACGCCGTAAAGCTCAACCCCTCCAAACCCATTGTCACCAGCACCTTGCGCTGGACGACAAGTTCTTTCCTACAACCAAATTTTCTTGGTTGGCTCACATTCAAACCACCGGAGCATATAACTTCATGTGCTTCAGCGAGTTCATCTTTCCCGAACTCGTTTCGAGTTCTACACTCACCTTACCCACTTAGAAAATGTTCTAACCTCCGGGGTTCGGAACATAACTGTTCGAATAAACACCTCTCTCCTCCACCGCTTGTTCAAGGTCTCCTCTCTCTTATTGAACAGCAACCCTATTGCTTTCACCGAAGTCGCCGACGACTTCTTTGAAAAATACGCCAAAGAGTTCCCCGAGTCCCGAAAAACTTTTCGTGACTCGGTTGAAGTCGAAGCTCGCCTTCTGTGCTTTCTACCGATGAGAACCTTTTTCTCACAAGCATTCCAGACAAGGAGAACCCCTACTCCAAGCACCTCAAAGCTCTCTTTGACATTCTTGAGGGCTACGAGTAGACCTCTTCCCCTCCATCATTGAGCAAATGGCCGCCGTGCCAGCTCAACTTCAATCTAAGAAGAACACCTCCCTTCCTTTCGGTGCTCTTCCGACCCTTGTCTTCAAACAATTCCAAGTTCCTCTCTCCTCGGACCCAAACGCCGTATCCGAGGTTGCCGTTGTTGTCGGCAAAAAGGAACTGCAGGGTACGGATACCAGAAACCGACCCCGGTGTCCGGGTTCATAACTCGAACCGAGGCCTCCCTCTCCACCTCCGACTCGAAACTAACCCCTCTCTCTCTTCCCTCTCCACCTGGTGGTGCCTACACCTCCGGTGCCACCAAAACTCTCTTTGCTCTCTTGTCCCCCATTTTTATGGACAAGATCAGCTCCGTGCCCTCCGATTTCGTAGACTCGCTCCGGTCTTTCAAACTTGTTCTCCAAAATCTGACCATCAACCAAAAGATCGGTCAATCCCAAATCCGAGCGCAGTAGTCTCTAGTTCTTGAGATGAGGGAACTAGTAAAGGAGCAACAGGAGCTGGTCGAGCTCCTCGGAGAGAGAAGGTCCAAGGCGGCTCAGGACCATGATGACTCGGACGCGTCCGAAGCGTCTTCGAGCCCGAGTCCGACCTCCTCGAACAGCGGGGATGAAGAAGAAGAAGCTGCAGACACCGAGGAACCCGCGGCTGAGGCGAGTCCTTCCAGGCAAGGGGAGGAACACCAAAACGAAGCAAGTGGGAACCGCCGAGGGTCAGCCTGCTCCGTAAGCTCAAATAGTCAGTACTCAGCTCGCATGCCAGACTCGAGTGGGTTAGAGGACCTAGCTACATCGGCGGGTCGAGACAGCAGCCCCCTCCAGCTATTGAGGTTCCAAGGGCGGAACCCCTCGATCCACTCACTCCGGGTCAGCCACTCGGAGCCGAGCCCCCGACGATCATACCTGGTTCTCCCTCCGCAGCGCTCAAGCACATCGTCTAGATCATATCGGCGCCGGCGAACCTCCGCTCCCTCCACCTCCACTCAGAAATCTCCCTCTCCCTCGTAGGCGCCATGCACCGAGTCACCATTCCTCGCTCCGCGATTCTTCTTTCTCGGGAGATTTCTATTTCTTTTGTCCGGACATCTAAGTTGCACTATTTGTTCTTTTCTTCCCTTCTTTTTATTGTTTTTCTTGAAAGCCAAGGGGGAGAAATAGAGTCGAAAACTTGTTGTCTTGTTTAGGGGAGTTTTCCCTTTCAATCATTGTAATTTCGTTGAGTTTAATGAATTAATGCTTTCCCTTACATGATTTACGTGCTTTTAATCTTTCTAAGTTTACATTATTTCATTGCTAAGCATTTTTACTTTATGCTCGACTATATACCTCTTGCTCCGATGCACCGAGAATTCTTTACTCATCTTTCATCATGAGCAACTACTCGAAGTCAGATTTTTTAACTAACAAAGTTTCGTCTAAGAATGGAATGGCTTTCATCAAAAAGGGGAGATTGAAGACTCGGACACTTCTCAACGCATTTCGAGTTGCATTAAATGAATCGAGTATAACCATCTCATACTTATAGAGTTTTGATTCCAAGGCATTCTTTGTATCTCGAAACTTCTTTGAGTAAAATGGTATTTCGTCTTCTCTCACTCGTAATCCGACTTACGGTTAGAAGTTCTATTTTATTATAGTCAGTATTTCTAGTCTATTTCATGCTTAATCTATATCAAGTTACTTCACTCGATATTCTTTACTGAACTTGATTCTCCGCTCAGACTAAGTCAAATGGAATTCGAGTATCATGGATATTGGACTCAGAAAATTCCATTTCGTTTCGACTCGAGAAAATCGGTTGTTTAATTGTCTTAATAATTTTATTATTTATGTCTAATCTTGGACCAAAGTATTTTATACTTTGAGAACCAAAATTAACTTACTTTTGTAGGTTATTCAAACGAGGATACACCTTTTTCAAACCACAAATGTAACCGACTTGAACGTCAAATCACCAGCAGACATCGCTTTTCACCTTCTCTGCTCCAGTCCCGAGAAGATTGTGTTAGAGTCTGTCTGTTTCCAATTCTGAAAAATTGGAACGCCAAGCTTAACGGTGGTTTCCATCTTACCTTTCAAGACACCGCAAGTGGTTTTGGGACTTCCAAGAGAGTTAAACCATTGTCCAAGCGTTCATATCACAACGGATACTTTCCGAGTGACTCGAAAGCTTTTGTCAACGGTCACAAAGAACTCTCGGTCAGCAGATGAAGATAACGGTTACTCTACCTTGTCATCTATAAATAGAAGCCACTTCACAAGACTTGAAGAGGGACGAGCCGAAATTATTTTTAATACACGAACTTGAGCAAAGTCATTGTATTTACATTCTCAATCTTCTACTTACAAGTCCTACTCTGTAATTTATTACCTTCGAGTTGTAAGGTCTTGTACTCAATTACAAACTCTTTCTTACATTCTTTGTAAGGTCCCTTGACTAAGTTGTAAGGGTTAACTCAGCTTAGTTGTCTTTAGCTCGTAAGGGTTATCTCGGTTAGGAAGTACTAGATCGGATAAGGGAATTTCGAGTCTAGGAAAACTTGTATAGAGTTGTCTAAGGGAGCAACTCGGGTTCAATCAGTTCACGGTATTTTGTGGACTCAAAATAGTGGATTTGACTTCGTGCTTGGACTAGCACGGTCCGTGGTTTTCTACCCCTGGAGGGTTTCCACGTAATCTCTAAGTGTTATCTTTCCGAGTTCATTCTAGACTCGGACGGTTTTGCAGCTCTTGCTTATTTTGCTTATCCATTCGTAATAGCATTTACGAGTCCAAACTTTTCTGACCCTGTTGATAGACTTAGAACCCGTCTCTGTCTTGTTTTTGACAGAAGAGCTAAAGTTTCCACGAAAAACTTCCATCACCCTATTCACCACCCCTCTAGGGTGACTTAGACTCTCCCAGAGCAAACCTTCATATTCAATTATGTATCGATTGTTTGTATACTTATTTCTAAAGAGTTTAGAGAGTGCATAGTTGATCTTGGATGGGAAACGAAAGGATATACGATACTCGGGCATAAGTGAAGCATTTAGGAGAAACTCTCGATTCCATTGTGGATTTAGGTATAGAGGCTGCCTTTTGGGAGTTGTCACTAAAGAGTGAGTTGAAGTGTCACATTATTGAATTGGATAGGGTTGAGCACCCCGAGTGTCGAGGGATACTTGCACGTATTTGCGGAAATACTTATAGGTGGGTGCTTTTGGAAGTCATAAACGAGAATTAGAGGCTATGGAGAAGGAAATTAAAGGTAAATACAACGTGAAAGGTTCGTTGTATCGTTGATAAAATTGGCTTTCTTGCTGATAATATTTGAGTTCATGACCGAGAATCTTAATTTGGTATTTTGCTCGAAGTGCATGTGTGTTTGGGTATGTTGGAAGGCATCTTTTGTGGAACATTTGGAAACTATGTTGGAGGAACAGTTGATGTGGGAATTTTTTTATTTCCATCTAAGTTTTGAATCGACCGAACATAGGGTGTCACGGTTATGGAGATCCATCCATGAGTTCAAATTTGAGAGACTTGTGGGAAAGGTCTAGAATAAGGCAAGCATGAGGCTAGAAGGAGCTAAGTGAATCACATTGAAGGTTGTACTTTCCAACATTTGAGTTCCTTTGACTTAACTATTTCATTAAGAGGAATGGATTGATGAATATGGGAAGCATACCCTCCATCACTTTGGGTTTACATGTGGCGGTTCTTTGTGGGTAATCAAAACGTCGGAATTTAGAAGTAGTTTCTTTGGGTTCTTTATAAACTTTGGGCATGATCATGATCTTGTAGGTGGAGTGTCTTGTTACAAGGGAAGTTTAGAAGTCGCTCTATCACTCCCATACTTGACTTGGAGTTCGTTGTGTTTACTAGTGCTCACAGGAGCGAGAAGCGACTGTAAGTGCTTGGGGATGAGATACTTTAAGATTTACGAAAAGATCGTAGGTTGGATCTTGACGCCCATAGAGGTGAAAGAATGACATGAGGACCCCTACTACTTATCGTAGTTACCAAGAGTTGCTTAAGGATCTTATGATGCTAGATATGATCATGTATAGTTTGGTTGCCTCTCAAGTTTGATTTGGTTCAAATTCTAGCGTTTTACTTATACTTCCGAGCTCCATCTACTTCCTCTTTGGTGGCGTTACTTGGCTAGCATGTGTGCCATCCTTATTGCTTCGACTAGTGATGTATCATAGATAATTCATTGAACCCGCCATCCCACTATCTTGGCCGTAGAGTTTGCTTAAGTTTATGGAAGATTAGGAGCTACAAGGTAGTGTGAGATATTTGAACTATATGTGTGCATAGTTAATGTGTTGTTTGCGTAAGAATTTAGTTGAGGCATTAGGGTTCGATGTAAGATAAGTGACGGGATCAACCTCCAAGCCAACTTCTTGCCCTTTTGAGTGCGATTTGCTCCTTGGGCCCATAATAGAGTGAGTAGACGCACGAAAAGTTGGTAGAAAGGAGGCTGGAATTCATTGACCCCAAACGAGACTAAGTGCCTCCGTGAATCGGAGTTTAGGCTCAGTAGCACTTGTATGGGCAGCTTGGACTTATGTGAGTGTTTGTAGCCAGATGCTACTCATTACGAATTTCGAGGACGAAATTCTTGTAAGGAGGGGAGAAATGTAATACTCGGAATTTTAAGGAAAAGTAGTCAGTAAAGCATAGAATTATTGAATATTATTCCCGCAACTAGGGGGTTGAGTGACTGATTTTATTTACGAGTGAAGGTTTGCTCGGGAGAGTCCGAGTCACCCTAGAGGGGGTGAATAGGGTGATGGAAAAATCTTTGCGAAAACACACACTTTTGTGCGAGAAAAGTGACCAAGACAGAATCCGAGTCTAAACACGGGGTCGAAAAGATTGGACTCGAAAGCAATGAATCGGAAGAAGCAGGAGCACTAATGTCTGTCCGAGTCTAGAATGAACTCGGAAAGAGAACACGAAATATTTACGTGGAAACCCTCCCGGGGCAGAAAACCACGGCCCGTGTCAATCCGGACACGAAGTCAAATCCACTATTTTGAGTCCACAAAATACCGTGAACTTGATGAGAACCCGAGTTGCTCCCTTAGACAACTCTATACAGATTTTCCTAGACTCGAAGTTACCTTATCCGATCTAGTACTTCCTAGCTGAGATAACCCTTACAGCTAGGGACAACTAAGCTGAGTTAACCTTTACAGACTTAGTCAAGGACCTTACAAAGAATGTAAGAAGTGTTTGTAACGAAGTATAAGACCTTACAACTCGGAAAGTAATGAATTACGAGTGGGAGTTGTAAGTTGAAGATTGAGAGTAAAAATACAATAACTTTGAACAAGTAAGTGTATAGACAATATGTTCTGCCCCCTTCAAGTCTTGTGAAGTGGCTTCTTCTTATAGATAAGACCAGGCAGAGTAGCCGTTATTTCCATCTGGCGACCGAGAGTCCTCTGTGACCGTTGAGAAAGGCTTTCCGAGTCACTCGAAAGTATCCGTTGAAATATGAACGTTGGACAACGGTTTAACTCTCTTGGAAGTCCCAAAACCATCGGTTGTGTCTTGAAAACCGAGGTGAAAACCACTTGTTAGGCTTGGCGTTCCAGTTTTCCGGATATTGAAGCGGACGACTTCGACACAATCTTACGAGACTAAAGCGAGGGAAGGTGAAAAGCCATATCTGCTGGTGATTTGACGTTCGAGCCGGCTACTTTTGTAGTTTTGAAAAGATATCCTCGATTGAATAACCTACAAAAGTAAAACAACTTTGGTTCTCAAAGTATAAAATACTTTGGTCCAAGGTTAGACACGAGATAACAAAATAATCTTGAGAAATTACGCAATTGATTATACGAGTCGAAAGGAAATGGAATATTCGAGTCTAATATCCATGATACTCGGAATTCCATATGACTTAGTCTTAAGAAAAGAAACACGTTCTACGAGCAAATATCAAAGTGAGAAAGAACTTGATATAGACTAAGCATGAAATGAACTATGAATGCTGACTATGCAAACGATAGAGTAAATAATCACAAGTCGGATTCCGAGTGAGAAAGGACTCGGAATAAAGAACAACTTTTACGAGTCGCTAACTAAAAAACAATTAAAGAGATATGTGAATGCCGAATCGCATAGGAAGGATACTATTTAATTCAAGTATGTTTCTAAGACACGAGAGAATGCCTTGGAATCAAAACTCTATATGAATGACATCGTTATACCGATTCCTTTTGCATGACTCGGAAAGATATAGAGCGATGTACGAGTCTTCAACGGCCGGACATATTACATTAGTATCCCTTTAGGGGCGGTGTTGAATAAATTAAATCAAGGAAATTGCCTTCCTTTTTATCCGAGCTAAACTATTTGGCGATTAGGAATTGTCGTGGCCGGCGTATTAAAATAAGTTCGGACGCAGCAGCGTAAGAGGACGGAAGGGAGGAGATATGGACTTGTCGTATATGGGCCGTGAGTATTTTCACTGAATTATAAGGAGATGATAAAGCTTATTTGGGGTCCAATAAGGATCATTAAGCGACCCAATAAGGCGGTGGAAAGAGAGGAAAGGAAAGAGGGGTCGGGGGAGCCCGAGCGCCGAGAGAAGGAACGAGTGGGAGAAACAGAGAGAGCACGGGAGCCGGAGCGGGGTCCGGTGGCCTGCCACAACGGCGAGTGGCCGGTGGGCAAAAGGAGAGCGAGGGCCCGGGAAGGTGAAAGGAAAAGAAGCAGAGCAAAGGAAGAAAGGAAGACGGAGGACCGAGCGCAGAAAGAGGGAGAGAAGGCGAGCGAGCGAAGGTCGGCGAGACCGAGAGGGACCGGCGACCTCTGCAGAACCCAAGGCGGTAGCTGGCAACACAAAGAGGCACGAGCGAGAGGCTGGGACAAAGCGAGGGTGAAGGAAGGGCCTGAAGCGGGCAGGCGCGAGAGGATCCGAGAGGTTGGGGACCGGGAAAAGCAATGGCGGCAAGGGGGAAAGACCGCGGCGAACGCGTAAGGGTTGAACCGAGGGGCGGCAGAAACCGGAACCGCCGAACCGAAGCGGGAGGAAGCGAGAGTCCCCGAAACCAAACGCAACCGAACGCATAGCAGAGACAGCAAGCAATTCGATCAATTCCAAAGCGAGAATCCGAGGTGGGTAGTCTTATACTCTAAACTATTAGTAGTTTCGAACCTAAATGAGTTTATTGTGATTGTTGAATGTGATTGTGAATATTGAACATATATGCCCTTGAATAAGTTCAGTAGTTACTGAAGGTTGAATTAGTTGTGAGGGGAATTGGTAGTTGTTAAGGCCTGAAGTTGAAACCGGGAAATTCAAACGGAATTGGGTTGCTTGGGTATAATGAGTAGTATCGGGAATCCGGTCGGTTGGGGACGGGGATGAGCGCATGTGGTTTGGGCATAAGTTATGAAATTGATATTTCGGATTGACTCTTAGAGATTTATTGAATTTACGACATTAAGGGATGATTGCTAATATCGGGAAATAGTGAGCTAAGCATAGAAGGGAGTGAGTTCATAGTAAATGTTTCACGGTTGAGGCATGGGAGTGAGAGACGGTTGATTGTCCGATTAATTGAGTTCAAAAGGTGATTAAATCCTCGAGGTTGAATTGAGGGTGAAAGTAAGTAGCTAACGGGGAATTGAATAATGGAAAGTAAGTAAGAGGTACATAATTAAGGATGGGCGAACCAGGATCGGTTAATAAAGTGAGAGATATTAAATGGGAAATTGAGGTTGGGAAATACCAAGCTGGGGACGGTAAAGTTGAACTAAGCCAAAGTCATATCTAAGACCTTTGAGAATGAATTGAATTAAAAGGTGAATGGAGATAGAGGAAACTCGAGTAAAGTAAGTTTATGGATATATGGTCGAATGAGGGCAAAAGAGGTTGGTTTATAAAGTGAGGTCATGAAGTGAGGAATTGAGGTGATGACAACGAATGGTGAAAAGTGAGAGCGTTGAATTAGGTAATATCTACTTGTGGTTATTGTGGCTCGGAAAGTGGAATCAATCGTACTAAACCGATGAATCGAGAAAGGCATAGTTGGAATGAGTTGAGAATGATTGCTTGCATTGAATGGTGATTATTCGTGCTATGTGGTTGCTTTTACGTGATGCTCAAAAGTAGTTTCGAAAGGAGTTTTGTATTTTACGTGAAATGATCCTTGAATGCAATTTCTGCGAAATGTCTTTGAAACATGATTCTATTATAAAGAAGCAAAGCTGATTTTAGAAAGTTAATTTATAAGGGTGACACGTGGTGTCATGCCTTCCTTGATACCAAATCAATTGAGAAAGTCTGTGAAGTGAATGTGATGAATGATTATGTACAAATTGTTTTGAATCGACTGGGTACGGATCGTTTAGCATACCGAAGGGTTCGAACTGGGAATGCCCAACTAGAGACTTCAAGGGAAGGGTTCTAACAGGGGTCCTGTAGAGGCAGGATGCTCGCTCCGAGACTTCCCGAAGATAGGTCCCAGGAGCCTTTTTGTCGGGGTCGCGCCCGAATTCAAGAAGTGCTAGTTCGAGTCCTCATAAGGCCTAGAATGTTGATTCAATCCCAAAAGAATTGTTCATGAATGTGAAATTATGCTTTGAAGTGGTTGAAGACTCATGATCTTTTTCATTGCAAGAGATTTCAGCGAAAAGTATATAGATTTGTATTATATTATTATGCTTTCGCAGATTTCATTATTATGAGTATTATGTGTAAAGAATTTTCATTTTGAGGGTATAAGACTCCGGTGAGCCCTTGGTTTATTACTCACCCCACAAATTCCCCCTTTCCACCCCAAGTGTGCAGGTATATTATCGGAAGGTAGGATCTACGCGTAGCTCAATCCGAACCCTTGCTGACTCGCTGAGTGCTAGAGTGACTCAAGGAACTAACATGCATTATTATGATTCTAAATGTTGTATTTGTAATTTAGTTCATGTATTTATACCGGATGTGCTGTAAACCATTTAGATTATTTCCAGTTTTATAGTATGATTTATTGGACTCCGGCGTGTGGCCGTGGAGTTGTATACTCCGAGCAGGTGGCTCGTTGAGTTATATTATGCTTCTTACGCAGGGTTTTAAGGCTTTAAGCCTATGGGTTAGTCTATATTACAAACGGAATTCTGCCAAAATTTTCAAAGAATCTCGGATTCTTTTGGGAAACCACCTGGTATTATCTTTAAGTTGAGTTTAAACAACCAAACCAACACCGAGAAAGAGCCTTGGGAGTTCCTTTAAGGAACTCGGCGATGTAATACTCCCGGGGGTGTTTTGGGGTGTTACATTAAAGTTCAAAGGGAAAGAAAAAGAAAGAGAAGGATGCCGTCCCGAACCTAAACCCAACCCTCAATCCGATCCAAGAGTAAATCAGATGGAGAAGATGTTACGGAGTCCTCAATGTTCAACCACCACTATCCGGCCCAAGGATTCACTTCAATCCCTAAAGGCAAGTTACCCCTAAGTTTACCATGCCTAACATCAAGTAAAACACAAAAAATAATAAAAGAAACTATTTTTAAACTAATTTCTAACAAACTGACTCAAAAATAATAAAAACCGACAGAAAAATAATTTAAAAATTAAAATATATAAGGACTTAAAATTAAATTAAACTAAAATTACTAAAACTAACCTAAAATACTGATCTTTAAGGGGGATAACGAAATTAATAATAAAAGACTATAAATTTATAAATAAAAATTGACAAATTAAAGAAAATAACTAAAAAGCAAATAAATAATTATCAAAGATATCAAATTTATAAAAACACTTAGTATAATCTGTATCCACCATGCAAATTATTATTTATCATTAACACACAAATTGATCTACCCATGAGCTAAACCGTAGAAGACAACCACTAGCGGATCTTCCCCTTTTTTCCTTAGTCATTAGTTTACTTAGGCCTAGCCCTAATATAAACCATACTAATATTGATAACCCTAGCACTAGCACTAGAATTTAATCAAATTAGAGCATGAAGTATTAGAAAAACATCATCTAGCACCTAATAACCAATGTACTAGCAAATCGATTTAAGAAGGATCTATGATAATTTCCTAATTAAAAGAGATGGGTATGAGTCATCCATGATTAACTAGGGCGATACTTATGTCTAAAAGATCAAGCGATTACGTACTTAAACCCTTTAAATGATCGCATGAATTTAAATAAAACTAATTAGCGTGCACTCTAATTAATTAGACATAAAATCATAAACATTAAAATTAAATTATCATAGAATCATGGATCTAATCAATAAGACAATAAAGATCGAAACTTTGTTTCAAAATAAATAATTTACCATGGTTTCAAGTAGATTATACTAAGTATAAAAAACTACTCAAACGTAATGTAATTTAAAACAAGTAAACTAAATAAAAATAACATCTTTATTTTTAATCTAACAACAAAAATTCAATCTTTACTAATAAAAAATTGTTACAATACTAAAAATACTACCGATATAAATTTCTTCGACCGCGGAATGAAGACATTGGTGATGGATTCACTACTAGAAAAAGGGTTCTAACAACGAATAAATTGGTTGTTAAAAGTACATTTTATCGTCGTTAAAAGTGATTAACGACCAAAAAATTTTGGTCGTCGATCAGTCGATTAGTGGTTCCCTTGTTAATACTTTTAACGATGACTTTAAAATTTTCGTCGTCACTTAAAATAACAATGAAACAAAATCTCGTCGTAATTAGTTGATTGAATAACAATGAACTACATATCATTAACGACAAAATTTTTCGTCAGTAGATTTAAAAGAACCATAAATACAAAAATTAAAATCGTGATCATTAACACCCAATTTGGTTCATCGCTATTTCTTTAACGATTAATATTTTCATTGTTAATAATATTATGGATAACTTAAATATATCACTTTGCCAATTATCTTTGAAATAATGTAAGAAACTATTGATCACTAATATATAGTAACAATAAACTTGAATTGATATTTATTAATTCCTTCAAATACCACTGGTCTGCGAATACACAATATAAAACATAACCTAATATCAAAAGCATCCTAAAACACATAATCTAAAAAACAATCGAGGAAACTAGAAGTTCTCATAATAATTGATATCCGAGTACAAGCAATATTAACCAAAAAACTTAAAAAAATGAAGTCCTCCAAATGATTTAGAAAGTATAAATCTTCATCAACTACTCATAAAAGGCAAGAAAGTGTTAGAACTTGAATGAACAGATCCACATCCGCAAAAAAAAAAATTATTAGAACTTTTACAAAATTGCAAAAGTATTCAACTTCTTATCAAACAAACATATGTAACTCAAACAAACAACCACCACTTGATGTTTGGAGCTACAACTGCAGCACCAGACATTGCGAAGTTGTGTTGCATCTCCATCGTAGATATCAAAGATGCATGAATGTTTCAAAATAGTCCAATAAATTTTGTCCATGGATGGAAGGGTTATATGAAGGGCATCAACACCATGACAGGGAGACAGGAAGAACTACGGGGAGCATAATAGGTTAGACTTTCTAAAAAGGGATAAATCTCTTAAGTCAATCAAGTTAAGAGCAAGTGCAATGGAAATATATCCATGATTCCTACACATCAACATTCTTTCTTTCCAATCTCAAAAAATATGTTCCCTACAATCAAAAAGTATATTGTTCAATCAAGGAACCACAAAGCAAAGGTAACAGATCCGAGTGCCAAACTTAGAGTTCTTCCGTAAAGCATATTCAGGAAAAATCAAGTCTTTAATAGTGCTCTTACACTTGATTGAAACCTATATGTCAAAGCTTATGTCTCACTTTCATGTAGCAGTAACAGTATAAGGCTGATTTCACATACCAAATGTCTTATTTCTCACTTTCTAGCCCAAACGACATTCATATTGAACATTTTCATATGCCAAAGCTTTTCTAATTAAGATATTTCATCTCGTAACTCAGCAGCGAGCTATGTGCAGCCTTAACGAGTAGTTGTTATCTCGCAGCAGATGGTCTGCTGCAGCCAACAGATAGTAGATGGTCGCTGTTGGTCGCTGCAACCTTCTAGCTGCGAGATAGTAGGCTGCTGAGTTACTCTGTTAGACCCATATCGTATAAACAGATCTTGGAAACTTTAATACTTGCTCAAAATGCACTCACCGATTGGTTCTCATAGCTAAACTCGCGTGGACATGAATGATCCAGAATTGAAATAACCCGCAATTTATGTCCATGTATAGTTGCATTCTTTTGACTTGTTGGATAAGTACAAAACATATACAAATCGACCCAAAGTAAGAATTGCACAAATTAAACCAGATTCAACTCTGAGTCTTCTCAATCAAGCTTGACGTGAGTAGAGATTGATCTTACCCCAATGACCATTATATTACGAGGCCTACTAACACAATTATATTGTAGTCAAACTTACAAGTACTGAACGATGAGAAACTTAAACGGAGGAAACCATTACACGGATAGTTGGTGGTTTACTAAGAGATAATAGATCTATCAATCACATACTCGAAGGGCAATTTTTGTATTTAACTTAAGAGTTTCAGATGCACATGTTAAACACTTAAAACTATTCTCGGATTCTTGACCTCGTTCCTCTTAGACATACATAAAAAATAAACACTAATAAGACTCCATTCATTCCTTAATAGCTCGAACACCGTCATGCACGTATTATGTCATATGCTCAGTATGGGTGTCGATAAAGTATTGCAATGGCACCGAGCTCGGTTCAAATTTCAAACCTTGCCTACATTGGCCTTTCCTACTTGAATCGTTAGAAAAAATTTAATAAGAACAAGATGCCAAACCACAAGAAACAAAGTCAAGAAATCAATAAACTCCGGGAACGCTCTCCCGGATATATTAGATGTTTCCCCACTGTTTGCAATCACAGAGAAGTGACAGGATCTACAAATTTTGGATCGATCAGCAAATAATAGATAGAGTGATCTAGCAAGCACAACGTTGGAAGCATCCATTTATACTCGGTAGATGAACACATTTGATTAGCCCTAGATAATAGGTAAGTTGAGAGCAAATAGGATGAAAAAAGCGGTTAAGATTTTTTTTTATATCAAAGTTAAGATCTTTAAGGGGTTATCCACTAACCACCTAACCCAAAATAGCAATATGTGCTAACCACCTTCAATCTTATCAAAAAGCTAGGAAAAGAATCCGACTAAGACAAATTACACAAGATGCAACACCTTGGAACTTTAAGCATCCAACTTCAATCAATTCTTTGATAAAAACAGAAAAAAGTTATTAACGAAATTTCTCTTTATATCATAAAAAAAAAACAGAAAAAGAGCTTCAATCCATTGTTTTTATACTTCAAGATAAATATGTAACTATTGTTATTTATCTTTATGTGTAAAATATTTATCCATTTGTGACATAGTTGTACTTGGATTGTAACTCTTGTAATATAAATGGAGATAAGTTGGCACTCGGTTGGGAAAAGCCAACCAAAATACTTCTCGCTTTTGTTTGGGCTAACATGATGAATCTTAAAAATTCACATAGAGAACGCATATATACTTCAAAATAGTTGAGAAAAATTCTACATACAGCCATGGTATACCCTGCTCTAAGTGAATAATGACGTCATTTTGAATCCATAAAGTGATGCAGATTCGAGAAACCAAAACAGTAGCTAATTGTTAGTAACTTTTGTCTAGACTAGGCATTGGCCCTTTTCCGAGGTTCCGAAGAGTGTACTTAATGCTTTCGGTTTGCGTGCTCAAAATGCACTTGCTGATTGGTCCTCATAGTTATCTAATCAGGCCATACACCTTCAACTTCAAAACTTGGCTTGAGTTTCGAAATCAGGCCAAACAGTTTGTTGATTTTCTATTCTTTATTAATTGTAACTCCACTCAAGACGTTGCTTGAATAGAATAAGACAACCAAATATGGATCCTATCAAGGTTGGGAAATCTAGACATAGGCAGTGTTACATTGTCATGTGCTATTATTTTACATGCAAACCCATGGAGTAGTGTAGATGCCATTGCAAGTTGTCTCCCCGTTATACTAACTCCCCGTGATTTTCTTATTTCAGCTTCCAGGGAGAATTTGATTGCCCTGGAAAAGCCGGACCTGGTCAAGTAAACATTGAAACCAAGCAATTCTAGTAAAAACATGTTAGTGAAGGATAGGCATAGATTTAACAAACCAACATGCCATAGAACTTCCTATACAATGCCAACGAAAGCTAAAATGTTGAATTGAACAGCTGCAACAATCAATATAGTAGCCGGATCGAGAGTGTGAACCATTATAACCCGAACTCTATCTCTCTTGATTGGAACATAAATTCAGCAGTCATAAGCAATTTTGAACCTCCAATTTCACCCAACAAAATTCAAAATCGTGGACACACAATCGGACAACATGTAAAAGAATAAAGACTAAAAATCAAAGTAGAAATCAATCAAAAAATTAGGGGATAATTTGGAGAATAGAAACCCTCGTACTGGAAATCAACCACAAAATTAGGCAGCGCGGGGTTTAGCAATGGCAAGGCGATCGGCGGCCGGCAATTGACCATCGGAGAGATTGTGCGAATGAGGAGGGCGGAGGGCGAGGCAGTCCGTGGTCGGCGATTTCGGATCGAGCGTGATAGCGAGCAGTGCGAGAGGGTAAGAGCGAGCGAGAGAGGAGGGCGGAGGGCAAGGCAGTCCGTGGTCGGCGATTTCGGATCGAGCGTGATAGCAACAAGTGCGAGAGGGTAAGAGTGAGCGAGAGAGGAGGGCGGAGGGCGGAGGGCGGAGGGCGAGGCGTCCGTGGTCGGCGACCAGCAATCGAGTGTTGGAGAGAGACCGAGACCGTGAGTAGTGCGAGAGGCCGAGAGTAGTGCGATTGAGAGCAAGGCGTCAATGGCGATTTTAGAAGTAGAGGCAAATGAAGAAAGAAGAAGAAGCGATTGTGGTTTGCTATTTCGTGCAGTAATTTTGACATATGAGGGAATATAAGTAAAATGTTTTATTTTATTTTTATTTTCCCTCCTATTTATAATAACGACCATATTTTAAATATCAATAACGACGATTTTTGTTAACCATCGTCTAGTGATAATTTTTCCAAGAAAATCGGACAACGAAAATGCACTTTCGTCGTTATTAGTATTATTTAACGATCAATTTTATATGTGGTCATTAATACGAGTTCGTTACAAACATTTTTCTAGTAGTGATTGATGATGATGATTGTATGAAGATATTTGATTAAGGGCTGCTTGAGGATGATTGAAATATTATGGGATGGTGATGAATTATGATGATGATGGTGTTTGGCTGGTGTGAGATACAAGCATGCGGTGGCGTGGGTTTTATGAAGGGAGGTAGGTGATTGATGATTAGTGTGAGCTAGTGAGGGGCGAGAGGATGTATGTGATGGCATGGGTGATGGGCAGCGAAAGGTGATGTTCGGCAGCGAAGGAGGGAGGAGCAAGAGGCAGCGTGCGTTGATGGGCAACGAAGGAGGGATGGGCGGCCAGAGGGGGCAGCAAGGGCTGCATGGGGCTCCTCCTCTTGATGATGATAATAAGTGATATATATATGGTGAAGGAGTTAGGGTTATTTCTCTTTCTTCTCTTCTAAGTTTCCTTTTCTTTTCCAATTAGAATTTTCTAAAATATAATATCATAAAATAAATACTTTATGACATATTATATTTATGGACCGACTTCATATCTTTTCTTGGATGCTTGTCTGTAGTTAAAATCCTACTTTTAACGTCTTTTCTTTTCTTCCCCACATTATTCGATAATTACCTATAAATAAACAAAATAGGATAAATTAGATAAAATAAACTATATAATATAAACTAAATAACTACTAAAAATACGTATAAAATACGACTTAACAAATCCCCACACTTAGACTTTGGATGTCCTCGTGCAAAGAAATCTAAGACTCGATCTAATAATACGCTTTCTTATAAAGATATACATAAAACATAAAGTATACACTAGGTTTCCCTTACTTTCAAAAACAGTTTGATGAAAATTTGTCTTTCCCAAGCAAATGAAAAACTAAACATTTCATTGTCATAAGAGAGTTTATTCATCAACCTCACAATATCTCTTTCAATTAAGCAACAATAAAAAATTTATCCATCTTTTTCAAACATGTACGTTCCGGTCAAGAGGTATAAAATGTTTTAGGATGGGAAAAATTAAGGTGCAGTATGGTTATAGAGACACTTAATCAGCAGATAACTTACTAAAAATCGATAATAAACTTCTTTTGCAAACTTCCTTATATATATATATATATATATATATATATATATATATATATATATATATATATACATATAACTCCATTCAAGCACATATTCGAGGCCCATATAGGGTCTTAGAAATATAACACTCCTGTCTCCCACTCACCCAAATAGAGGTGCTGGAGTTAATACTCTATTATTTTTTTGTTTTCTTTTCGTTAGTATGGTTTGAGCCATTGATCGGCCCAAAAGGGGCATGACTCTCCCAGCATAGGTTACTTCATTCATAAGGCTCAATTTGAGACCTAAACTTAAGGGGAAATGGCACCGAGCCACCAACTCCAACCCATGTTGGTAGACTAACATTTTATTTTTTTTTATTTTTTTTTTGAAAGGCAAAACAAGAAAAATCAAAATTTTCAATGAGTCAATCTATTAAGTTTAGTAGTCTAGGTGAACGGTTTAAGTCAATTTATTGCCTCTATCATGATTATATAACATGATCAAACCGACAGATAAATTATGACTGTCACTAATTGGAGAAATACATGAGGATCAACTCAAACAACTCTGAATGACAATTAACATGTTCAAATTTCTCACTTACAAAGGGAAAGAAAAATTAGAAATAGAAAAATTTAAGCAAGTTAACCTAGCATATATTCATGTTCATGCATTTCTTTACAAGAAAATTTGTTTTTATTTTTTATTTTATTTTATTTTTTAAAAATAATATAAATGCATAGAATTAAAATGTAGGATGCACTCCCCACACTTAATTCATGCATTGTCCCCAATGCATGCAAAATAAAAATTAAAGTAAAATTAAAGTGAAAATTATAGAAACTTTCCCGAAAACGTTGGGTTGCCTCCCAACCAGCGCCTTTGTTTAGCGTCTTTGGCTCGACACCTTTGCAGCTCAAGGATCATTCAGTTGCATTTCCCACACTAAATTGATCCGGTCTCCTGCATACATGCAATTAGCAGGAGATTTGTGTTGGAAAAGAGCAGATGTATTCTCCCCACAGCTTATATTGTTGTTCCTTTTCAATTTTAATTTGTCCGTGAATATATCTTTGAGGAACTTAGCATAACGAGGTTCTCGTTTCATGGTATCTAGAAGAGGAATGTTTGTTTTTACCTTCCTAGATATTTCTATGATATCTTCAATTGCGTCGTCTATCGTAGATGTTGTGCTGATTAGTCTACTAAGAAAAGGTTGGATAGGCTTGTAAAGATCTTTCTTATTTTCACCTATTTCCTTGGCGTTAGAGGCGTCATCTTTGCTTTGGTCAAGTTCAGATTCCTTGACCTCTAATTCTGGCTCTACCTCTATGTTTTTCCTAGATTCCTCTAACTCTTTCCCACTATTAAGTGTTATGACACTCACATTTTCTTTTGGATCTTGGAAAGGTTGAGATTGCATTTGGGCTTGCAGGTTACTAATTATGGTATCATTGGCAGTCAGTCTCTCTTGAACCCGCTTAATGGTCATCTCTAAGCTTTGGAACCTAAGGTCGACTCTCCTTTTCCGGTCATCCATCTTCTTAATGATTTGCTCTAAAAGATAATTAGTTTTGTCCTAAGCAATGGATTGATCAAATTTTAGGGGTTTTCTTCAAATCCATACCTAAGGTTAGAGTAGTCATTCCATTCTTCATAAGTGTTCGAGAATATGTTATAATTCATTCGACCTTGGTTGGCAAAAATAGCATCCACATGCCCTCTTTGTTGTGTAGGGCATGAATTAGCAAGATGACCCTCTAAATAGCAAATACTACAAACTACTACTTCTTCTCTGTGGACCAATTTGTTCCACATAACAGTAATTTGGGACAACTGGGTCTCTACAGATGGACCTAAATTGAACTCATTAACATTCCTAAATTGGGTATCTCTAATTCCAAATTGTTGAGTATTTTGGGCCATAATATTAAACAATTTTCTAGCTCGAGCTAGAGTCTTATTAAACAAGGCCTCTTTGTTATGTAGGGCATGGGTCCTCACCAGCAGTCCATGAAATTTATGTAATATATTTAAAAATCCAGAGTTCGGTTTTAGTGTTCGGTCCAATGCAGGATATGAGATAGGTAAAAGTTGTGTATCCAAGTTAGGTGCAGCAAATTCACGTAAAGTAGTCATCTCAATAATTTCGAACTTACGAAACAGAATCGAAACACTTACTTGGCGTCAAATGCATGGTCCTTATCAAAATAAAACAAAACGCTAAAAAACTACGAAAATAAACTATTAGAGTCACAAAGAAGTAACAAAAGTAGTAAATCTAAATTAAATAAAAACTAACCACTATTATTTTCTTTCCCAAGCAACGGCGCCAAAATTTGTTAGCTTGTCGTACAACAAAAAATTAAACCACTACTTAGGCTTATAATAAACAATATAGTATAGGAAAGTAGGGATCGAATCGACGAGGAAAGATATAATAACATGCAAGCTTAAATCTAATTAAATTTACTACTATTTAAAACAAAACAGAAAATATAAATTAAAATCAATAACTAAAAATTGTAGAAAATTATCTAACAACTAAATAAATAATTTATACATAATGAAAAAATATTATAATGACCCAGAAATAATTTTATATATTTTTAGAGTAATTAAAACAGAAAACTAAAGTAGAAAATAAACAAATTCTAAACCAGAAAATTAAATAACTAAAATTCTGCACTAAATTAATTACGAAAATAAATATTAAAATTACCTAGAATATTAAGACTAATTTCCTAGACCTAACCAGACTCTAAAAATATAAAAATAAAATTTAAAATCGAATTTACGAAATTATTTAGGTAAAAACCTGCAGTAATTAAATTCAAGAATTAAATCTGAAAAATTATCCTATTAATTCCAAAAATTCTAAAATTTAATCATATAAAACTAGGACTCTATCTAAACCCTAAAAGAAAATAAAACATAAAAAATAATAAAAGAAACTATTTTAAAACTAATTTCTAACAAACTAATTCAAAAATAATAAAAACTGACAGAAAAATAATTTAAAAATTAAAATATATAAGGACTTAAAATTAAATTAAATTAAAATTACTAAAACTAACCTAAAATACTGATCTTTAAGGGGGATAACGAAATTAATAATAAAAGACTATAAATTTATAAATAAAAATTGACAAATTAAAGAAAATAACTTAAAAGCAAATAAATAATTATCAAAGATATCAAATTTATAAAAACACTTAGTATAATCTATATCCACCATGCAAATTATTATTTATCATTAACACACAAATTGATCTACCCATGAGCTAAACCGTAGAAGACAACCACTAGCGAATCTTCCCGTTTTTTCCTTAGTCGTTAGTTTACTTAGGCCTAGCCCTAATATAAACCCTACTAATATTGATAACCCTAGTACTAGCACTAGAATTTAATCAAATTAGAGTATGAAGTATTAGAAAAACATCATCTAGTACCTAATAACCAATCTACTAGCAAATCGATTTAAGGAGGATCTATGATAATTTCCTAATTAAAAGAGATGGGTATGAGCCATCCATGATTAACTAGGGCGATGCTTATGTCTAAAAGATCAAGCGATTACGTACTTAAACCCTTTAAACTATCGCATGAATTTAAATAAAAGTAATTAGCATGCACTCTAATTCATTAGGCATAAAATCATAAACATTAAAATCAAATTATCATAGAATCATGGATCTAATCAAGAAGACAATAAAGATCGAAACTTTGTTTCAAAATAAATAATTTACTATGATTTCAAATAGATTATACTAAGTATAAAAAACTACTCAAACATAATGTAATTTAAACACGTAAACTAAATAAAAATAGCATCTTTATTTTTAATCTAAAAACAAAAATTCAATCTTTACTAGTAAAAAATTATTACAATACTAAATAATACTACCGATATAAATTTGTTTGGCCGCGGAATGAAGACGTTGATGACGGATTGATGATGATGATTGTATGAAGATCTTTGATTAAGGGCTGCGTGCGGATGATTGAAATATTATGTGATGGTGATGAATTATATGATGATGGTGTTTGGCTGCTGTGAGATACAAGCATGAGGTGGCGTGGGTTTTACGAAGGGAGGTAGGTGATTCATGATTAGTGTGAGCTAGTGAGGGAGCGAGAGGATGTATGTGATGGCGTGGGTGATGGGCAGCGAAAGGTGATGTTCGGCAGCGAAGGAGGGAGGAACAAGTGGCAGCGTGCGTTGATGGGCAGCGAAGGAGGGATGGGGGCCAGAGGGGGCAGCAAGGGCTGCGTGGAGCTCCTCCTCTTGATGATGATAATAAGTGATATATATATATATATGGTGAAGGAGCTAGGGTTATTCCTCTTTCTTCTCTTACAAGTTTCCTTTTCTCTTACAATTAGGATTTCCTAAAATATAATATCATAAAACAAAATATTTTATGACATATTATGCTTATGGACCAACTTCATATCTTTTCTTGGATGCTTGTCTCGTAGTTAAAAACCCACTTTTAACGTCTTTTCTCTTCTTCCCCACTTTATTCGATAATTACCTATAAATAAACAAAATAGGATGAATTAGATAAAATAAACTATATAATATAAACTAAATAACTACTAAAAATACGTATAAAATACGACTTAACAAAGACACATACCATGTCATCTTCCCATGGACGTTTGACGCAGACGTCATGAAATGGTACAATCTCGTCGACCCACACAAGGTCACAAACTGGAAAGATCTTTATAGGGAGTTCATACATTAATACTCCTACAATACTTACCTACCAGTCACACTTCGGGATCTAGAATTGATCAAGCAAGGAGACGATGAAGGCTTCACCGACGTCCTTACTCACTCGGAGGGCGACAGACTGTCCACATGACTAATCAACCATCCGAAAAGGATTAGATTAGAATCATCATCAAGAACCTACAACCTTTCTACCATCCGCACCTGAAGTTATTGCTTATCATGGACTTCAAAACACTTCGAGATATTGGCATGCTCATAGAAGTAGAACAAGTTCATCCGACTAGAAAATCATTCAATGAGCCCACCACTCATCGTGGATGCTAATAAAGTTTGTATTTTCCCTTTCTCTATATCCATTGTATGTTTATTTCCTTTTCTTGTATTCCAAAAAAAAAAAACCAAATTTCCTTCCTTTTTGAACTTCGAATACCCGATTTACGTTATTGCGGATATGTAGAAAGCCCACGACGTCCAGCCCCAAGCCTTATCTTGAAATCAATTTCCAACTCCCATTTCCAATTTTCCAAATCCCAAAGCCACTTTTCCCTATCCACAAGAGCGAAACCCATCGGGAAATTCATCGAATCATCATGAAGCATGCCGATCGATTGAGCATCAAACCGTTAGGAGCACGGTCCATCAGCCAGTAGTGCCTCGCAATTCAAGCTACCCATCTATTCCTTAGGCTCTGCTTTAGGGAATGAGGGCTAAAGTGTACTTTTTGTCTTTGTCTTTTTTAACTTTTTTGCATCATCTTAATAAAAGAATGCATCTGTCCTTAGAATAGAGTCTTGCATTCATCTCCTTTGCATGAGTCAAACTCCTAAAAATACAAAAATTAATCACAAAGCAACCTATAAGGAATTATTCAATCAATCATGAAGGAGCATAAAGCATCAGGAAACATCATATTTCAAGCAAACCTTCCCTATTCTTCAAGTCATCTAACAACCAAGTATAGGAAAGAATTTCTGCATGAAGATAATAATATGTCCCTATTCTGAAGAAATTGGAAAGAAGTCAAACCTCACCCCCAGTAGCGGCCAAGGTATAGACACATTGTAGTCGAGCTTCGGGCCCAACATTGGTCAAGGTTCGGACACACTCCAGTTGAGTCTCGGGCCCAAGACTCGGTCAAGGTACAAACATCTCCTCATCGAGCTTCGAGCCCAACAGTGGTCAAGGTTCGGACACCACACCTAGACTTTAGGACATCCCTGGCAAAGCCAAGGAACCACAATTGAAACATGATCCGATTACAAATTATCTTTAGGTAACATTTCAAACCATTCCCATTCGATTATTAGCTAGCAAAACTATTAGTGATATACAATATATGCCAAGCTTCGGACCAAGAAAGTTCAAGTTTAGGCACACCTAGCCGAATTTCAAATCCAAGAGGCGGACAAGCTCGAGCACCTCGGTTGGGCTTAAGACTTTACTACCCGAGTCAAGTTTAAGCTCCCCGCCAAGCTTCGGACTACGCACATGGTCAAGTTTGAGCACACCCATCCGAGCTTTAGGTCTCTATGCAGCCAAGTTCAAAAATAAAAACTCGAAGGTTTGCTCCGGGAGAGGCTAAGTCACCCTAGAGGAGAGGTGAATAAGGTGATGATGAAATTTGCTTCGATGTTTAAAGTAGATATGAATCCGAGGTGAGTGAGAGTCAAGGATGAGCTCGGAAAAGTACTAACTCAAAATTCGAGTAAAGAGTGAAGAAACAGATTAAGCGTAACTTTAAAATAGTGTGAGTCTATAATGCACTCGAAAAGTACTAACTTAGAATTCGATCAAGAATGAATACAATGACTTTTGCTCAAGTATGTGTATTAACAGTTGGTTCAACAATCTTCAAGTCTTAGAAGTTGGCTTCTATTTATAGATGACCAAGCAGCTTAACTGTTGTGTCCATCTTCCGACTAGAAGTCCCTTGTGACCGTTGTAATGGATTTTCTAAGTCACTCGGAAAATATCCGTTGACATATAAACGCTAGGCAACGGCTCTTGACTCCTTTGGAAGTCCCAAAACCACTGGTGGTGTCTTAAAAAATAAGATGGAAACCACCGTTCAGCTTAGTGTTGCAGATTTCTAGTTTTGGAAACGGACAACCCCGACATAATGTCCGGGGCTAGGTCGAGGTGGAAAAAGCCTTGTCTCGCTTGTGATTTGACGTTTGAAGCCGGTTACTTTTGTAATTCAAAATTAGGATAGCCTCGTTTGAATAACCTACAAAAGTAAATCAATTTGGTTCTCAAAGTATAAAATACTTTGGTCCAAGATTAGACACGGATAATAACATAATTAATATAATTAAGTGACTAATTATCCGAGTCGGAAAAGGAATGGAATTTTCCGAGTCTAATATCCATGATACTCAAATTCCATCTTAGTCGAGTCTAAAAGATAAACTAGTCAAAAGATCGAGTAAACAAACTTGATCTAGACTAAACAAAGTTCAAACTAAATATGCTTGACTTGGAATAGTAAATTAACAATGTAATTCCTGTAACATGAAGTCGGACTCGAGTTTATGTGCATGAAATAAAGTGTTTCAACATGTGATATATCTGAGTGTTGAGTGACTCGGAACCGAGTGTAAAGTGGTAAGTACAGGTATGCTTTCCGAGTCAGTCGAGTCACGCATAAACATATATAATAGTTTCTATAACACTCAGAGAAAATGTTATATCACTCAGAAAGGCTTCTAAGGCACATGGAATGACTTGAAATTAAAACCCTATAAGAGATGGAGTCTTATACCCGATTCCTCGATGGAACTCGAAAAGCTGTAAGTATAAAGTTTGAGTCTTCAATCTCCCCTTTTTGATGAAACACATTCCATACTTATACAAAAACTTTGTTAGTGATATAAATCCGATTTGCAAACTTGCTCAAAAGATAACTTAAGATTTCATAGCTATGAGAGCAAGAAAAGAAATAAATCTAGATAGACACCAATTATTAATGAAATGCATTTACTTCATTAATGTCAAAGAAAAATATTTACAAAGGGTGAGAGAGACTCCCTCTAAACAAGACAACAAATTTTTTCTTATTTATTCTCCCCCTTGTCTTTTAGCAAAAATAAAAAAAAAGTGGGAAGAATACAACGAGAAGTACATATTTGATGTCTCGCACAAAAGAGAAAACATGAAATGTTGTAAATAAAACACTAAGAAATTAAGGAGGGGATGGATCAGTCGGGGTTGAGGAGGAAGGAAGAGTGGTGCGCCGGCGCTGATAAGATCTTGACGATGTGCTTGAGTGCAGGAATCTCCGGTATCGGGTCGGTTCCGAGTGGTCGACCCGGAGTAGGTCGTCCGGAGGCTCGTCCTCTTGGAACTCAACGACCTGGAGGGGTGTGCTCAGGCTGACTCGCTGCTGTCTATCCTTGGTCGGCAGGTTCTTTTGACCCACTCAGACTGCTGTTTGAGCTGATTACTTCGGTTGCGCTTCAGGAGCACCCGGACCCTCGATTGCTTGCTCGTCCTTCGTGCTCTCATTATCCTTCCGGCTCGCCTTGATCGAAGAAGCTGCCTCGACCGCGAGCTCCTCTCGCTTCTTCTCCTTCTTCTTCTTCTTCTCCACCTGTCTCGAGGAGGACTTGGCGGGGCTCGAGGATTCCTCGAAGTGACCGAGTTACCCGGATCCCGAGCTGCCATAGATCTTCTCTCCTGAAAGAGCTTTAGAAGCTCCCTTTGCTCCTCTACCGAGCTTTCATCTCAAGGAGCACGTCCTGCCGCTCTCTTATTTGAGATTAGGCGGTTTTCGGTTGATGGTCATAGACTCGGAAGACAGTCTTGAATGACCAGCGAAGGTCCTTGAGTGAGAAAAGCACCGAAGGGAAGAGGGGTGTTCTTCTTGTTCGAGTCCGAGCCAGCACAGCCTACCATTTATTCGATGATAGCAGGAAAGAGGTCTACTTCGTAGCCCTCTAGAATATCAAAAAGAGCTTTAAAATGCTTGGAGTTGGGGTTCTCCTTGCTGGAATGTCTGTGAGAAGAAGGTTCTCATCAGCAAGAAACACAAAAGACGAGCTTCGACTTTAGTTCGTTCACGTAAAAGTTTTTGCGTGACCCAAGGATCTCTTTGGCGTACTTTTCAAAGAAGTCGTCGGCGACCTCATTGAAAGGTATTGGATTGCTTGTTCAAGAAAAGGGAAGATACTTTGAACAGGACAATGGAGGAGGGAAGTATTGATTCGAATAGTGATGTTCGAACTCCGGAGGTTAGAATACCCTCAAAGCTGGAAAGATGAGTGTAAAACTTAGAGACAAGTTCGGGATAGATGAACTCACTGAAACAAAGAAAGTTGTAGACCCCGGTCGATTGTATGTGAGGCAACCACAAAAATTTTGTGGTTGGGAAGAATTTATCATCCAGTGCAAGGTGTCTGGTTGACAAGAGGTTTTGAATTTGAGGGGCCTTCTTGGATTTTTGTGCGGGGTTTCTTGGTGGCGAGCCAAGAAAATCAAGGTGAGAGCCTATTTTCGGCATTTTTGATGGAGAAAAGAGAGATTAGATAAGCTTGAGAGAGAGGAGAAGAGAGGAGCTCGAAGAGAGTGAAAGAGAAAAAATAAAAGAGTAGAAGAAGAAAGAATTTGTGAGCAACAGAGCTTACTTGAGATGTTCTTCACGAAGCTCGAGATCGCTGGGTGTCTCTTTAATCACGGAGCGCTTGTTTATGAGGATTTGATTCCGAGAGAGAGAGTATGCGAAGAGTGAAGTAAAGAAATGGAGGAGAATAGGTGCTATTTATAAGAAAATATCCGTCCTTCAGTATCCGTTCGACTCGGCTCTTTCAGCGGTCACCTCGGACCGGTGTGACTATTCTCTTCCTCAACGGTTAGAATTCCAGCGGTTTATCTTCCAATGGCTAGTTGTTTGATCATGGCGCCAGAGAGAGAGAGAGAAAACTAAATATTTTGAAAATAAATTCCAAAATTCTCCACTTGTCTAGAGATGATTTTAAAAGTTTGATGTCCATTTTACTTAAAGTCCGAGTTCGACTCAGCTAAGTTTCGAGTGACTTAGAAACTAGAAATAGAGAACAACTATCGGCTCGGTATCACTGGATCAACTGAACTAATGGTTATTAAAGAATCGTAAGCACGTATCACATAATCATGCAATGAGATTTTCACATAGAAAACACATAATAATGCATTTATCATACCAAGCTCATTCCTAATGAAGCAAAACTGATCCTCAGTAAGTGGTTTAATAAAGATATCAGCTAATTGAAGATTGGTAGGAATGAATTCGAGTTCAATGTCACCTTTCTCAGAATGGTCTCTTAAGAAATGATGCCTAACCTCAATGTATTTCATCTTTGAGTGCTGAACTGGGTTTTTGGTGATGCTGATTGAACTCGATTATCACACTTGATTGGAACAGATTTGAAAGAAAGTCCAAGATCTCTCAAGTGTTGCTTTATCCACAAAATCTGAGCACAACATGCTCCAGCTGGAATATACTCAGCCTCGGCAGTTGATAGAGCCACTGAGTTTTGCTTCTTTGAGTGCCAAGATATTAAGGATTGACCTAGAAATTGGCAAGCTCCTGAGGTGCTCTTTTTATCAACTTTGTACCCAGCGTAATCGGCATCCGAGTATCCAGGTGAGGGTCGGTTCCGAGTCTCCGGAGTACCATAGACCTAAATTCTAAGTCCCTGCAAGATATCCGAATATTCTCTTCACGGCAGTGAGATGTGATTCTTTTGGATTAGCTTGGAATCTTGCGCATAAACAGATACTAAACATTATATCTGGCCTACTGGAAGTAAGATATAGCAAAGATCCAATCATACCTCGATAGAGCTTCGATCTATTGCTTTACCTTTTTCATCCGAGTCCAGTTTTATGCTACTCGCTCATAGGTGTTACTTGCATGCTTCACATCTTGAAGTTTATACTTTTTCAACATCTCCTTGTTGTACTTTGATTGATGGACATAGATTCTATCTTTGTCTTGCTTGATTTGTAGACCAAGGAAGAAATTGAGTTCTCCCATCATACTCATTTGAAATTCCTATCTCATTAACTCGAAAAATCTCGACACGTGAATTTGATTAGTAGCTCCAAAAATTATGTCATCAACATATATTTGAGCACACCCATCCGAACTTTAGGTCTCTATGCAGCCAAGTTCAAAAATAAAAACTCCGAAGGTTTGCTTTGGGAGAGGCTAAGTCACCCTAGAGGAGAGGTGAATAAGGTGATGATGAAATTTGCTTTGATGTTTAAAGTAGATATGAATCCGAGGTGAGTGAGAGTCAAGGATGAGCTCGGAAAAGTACTAACTCAAAATTCGAGTAAAGAGTGAAGAAACAGATTAAGCGGAACTTTAAAATAGTGTGAGTCTATAATGCACTCGGAAAAGTACTAACTTAGAATTCAGTGAAGAATGAATACACCGACTTTTGCTCAAGTATGTGTATTAACAGTTGGTTCAGCAATCTTCAAGTCTTGGAAGTTGGCTTCTATTTATAGATGACCAAGCAGCTTAGCCATTGTGTCTATATTATGACTAGAAGTCCTTTGTGACCCGTTGTAATGGATTTTCCGAGTCACTCGGAAAATATCCGTTGAGATATGAACGTTGGGCAATGGCTCTTGACTCCTTTAGAAGTCCCAAAACCACTTGGTGGTGTCTTGAAAAATGAGGTGGAAACCACCATTGAGCTTAGTGTTGCAGATTTCCGGTTTGGAAACAGACAACCCTAACACGATGTCTCGGGGCTAGGTTAGAGGTGGAAAAAGCCTTGTCTGCTGGTGATTTGACGTTTTGAAGCCGGTTACTTTTATAATTCAAAATTAGGATAGCCTCGTTTGAATAACCTACAAAAGTAAATCAATTTGGTTCTCAAAGTATAAAATACTTTGATCTAAGATTAGACACGAGATAATAACATAAGTAATATAATTAAGTGACTAATTATCCGAGTCGGAAAAGGAATGGAATTTTACGAGTCTAATATCCATGATAATTAAATTTCATCTTACTCGATCTAGAAGATAAACAAGTCAAAGGATCGGAGTAAACAAACTTGATCTAGACTAAACAAAGTTCAAACTAAATATGCTTGACTTGGAATAGTAAATTAACAATGTAATTCCTGTAACATGAAGTCGAGACTTGAGTTTAAGTGTGTGAAATAAAGTGTTTGAACATGCGATATATCCGAGTGTTGAGTGACTCGGAATTAAGTGTGAAGTGGTAAGTACAGGTATGCTTTCTAAGTCGATCGAGTCACGCATAAACATATATAATAGTTTCTATAACACTCGGAGAAAATGTTATATCACTCGGAAATGATTCTAAGGCACATGGAATGACTTGAAATCAAAACCCTATAAGAGATGAAGTCTAATACCTGATTCCTCAATGGAACTCGGAAAAGTGTAAGTATAAAGTTTGAGTCTTCAAACTCGAACTTCAAACTTTACTAGTCAAGTCCAGGCCCCCGATAAACTTCAAATTAATAGTTACCTAATTTCGAAGCATTGATTAAATCATATTCGAAGTAACGCCGATATTAGGTAAGTACCCTTTAGTGTCTACTACTTGACCATCGTGTTTCGGACTCGGTCAATGTGGGGGCTAACTATAGACACATAACAGTGTCATCCTTTTCATTGTTTTTTCAATTTGTTAGCCCAATGATATAAATCTCGAGTCCTGTTTGAGGATTTGGATCTCGGACTATGTTTGATTGGTGCCGGGGAAGCTACTAAACCATAAAGGACCCTCAGACACCACATAAATAGCCTTTTCCCTTGGGTCAATCAAAAAATCCCCTTTTCTTTCAAATGATCCAAGAACCGGGCTAAGCCTCCAAAGACAATGGGAGTCTAGTGCTGTGTATCGGGAATTCAAGGCTCGGAATACTGCGTTTCGGTTCGATCCAACAAGACAAGGAGCTAAAGACATGAAGACGATGTTGGACACTTAATTTCATTATCACAAGCATCGAAGTGCTGCATTTTGGCCCGAAGACAGTCCATCGTAGACTAGGAATGCGCATCCTACGAAAAAATTAACCTGCCAAAATTGGAAACCTTTTCCATTTTTGGAAAGTTATGGTCGGCGCTTGCAATCCTATAACTATAAGTGGAACATTGCGTTTTTCCCGGAGACTCCCTTGGAAGCACGTTAGGGCAGGAAACCCTAGGCAAACTCTTGTGGCCGGCGCCGTGAACTCGGGTGTTATCCCTTCTTTATTCCTCTTCTATCCAGTCGCTTTGATCTCGGCTCGATTTTCTGCTTCGCTTCTAGACGGGGCTAGCCGAACTAATCGTAGGTCACTTCCATGACCTAACCTCTCCTTATAAATAGAAAGCCTTGGCTCTCATTCCCACACAGACTTACTTGTCTTAACACCACGCTACCGAAACTTGCTTAAAGTGCTACCGAACACTCTAATCTGTATTCTAATCTCTTGGTCCCTTTTTAGCATATTCCTTCTCTACTTCCATTATACTCTATACATCTCATCCCTAAACTCCATCGGTTACACATCCGCCTACCTACCTACACAAAAACACCCTCTCATTTGCCACAGTCGCATCAAAAGATCAAGATCCGAGATCCAAATAAGCGAGTTCGACAACTTGAAGGCACGAGATCCAATTTTCACAACAATTTATTTTATTTTATGCTTTCTTCATCGCTTTCGATATTGTGGACAAACGATATATCGCTTTTAATTTTCTCCCGCCCGATGTAATCTTTTAGATTTCTCCTTTTCTTTTCCTTTTTCACTTTTCTTTCACTTTTGCTTTTCATTTATGTCTTTACCACTTCCCTTTACTTTCTCTTTACCGCTTTCCTTAATTATGTTTTCGTTGCTTTAGTTCTTTTCGAAAGTTTTTGTATGCTTGTATTTTTGCATTATTTTAATTCACTACTCAAACTACTAATGGTCGTCTTCAAACAGTCGGAATGGAAGGGCCTATCCGAAGGTTTGTACCCTTGCCCCCAAATTCGATTCTTAGTTTAAAGACCGATGGAGTCACTTTTTAGCCTCTTTTAGTCTTAGTTTTCCCATACTAAGATTGGAAGAGCAAATTTTACTTTTGTTTTCGTTAGTTTTTCTTTTCTAAAAACTGACTAGTGACTCGCTCTTCTTGCTTATTTCTATTCAAATGTACTTCCCGTACTAATGATCTTAATAAAAGGTAGTACTAAGGTCTAAACCAGTGTTTTCACACCATTTTGGCCCTAGAGCCTCATGGCGAAACGGAAAGCCTAATTTTATTTATCTTTTAGTTAAGAAATAATATCTCGGGACTTCTCAAAATCATTTCTAAAATAAAATAATTAATAAAACCACCATTCAAACTTTGCTTTATCAGATTTAATAAAATTCAAAAATCTTAATAAAAGGTTCATCCCCACATTCCAAAATCGACTTTCTAAAACCATGTTCAAAATCAATATGTAAATAAGAGACCCAACATAAGTGGGAAAACTCGGTGGGCCACTGGCTGGCTATAGTTCCTACGGAAAGCAGTAAAGAAAAGAAAACAAAAATGAAAAGAAACGAATGCTAGAAACTAAAAGATTACATCGGGCGGGGAGGTTTTAAATGCGATATAACTTTCTCCACAATACGAAAGCGGTCAAAACATAAAATAAATATATAAACCATTGTGAAGGTTGAATTGATGCTCTCGGGTTGTCCCACTCGATGATCTGGATCTCGAATCGCATCCGGTGATGCAACGGTGGTGAATCGGGAAGGGATTTTTCGTGAGTTTTTGGTGTTGAATGGGTGGAAATATGATGGAAATAAGCTGAAAAAAAGACCAAGAGATCGGAATACTAACAAGTGCATTCAATAGCTCTTAGTATAGCTTTAGCGAGTGTAACACTTAGTGCTAAGCCGTTCTAGTTACTTTTTGGCAGCATGACGCATAGGATAAATCGTTGTTAAAATCAGAGCTTAAGCTCTCTATTTATAGGGAAAGACTAGGTCATGAAAGGGCCTAGGGTTGAGTTTCAATCAGCCGGCTAAAGCTTATCCTAAACCAGCTGCAAAAATCATAAAAACGGGCCATAAATAAAAAGATTGAACAGGAACCCTCGATTGGGGGCTCCGGCCATACGACGTCGTTCTAGGTTTGTTAAGGTTTTTGTGTTACAACGGGATTCACAGAGCTAAACACAACGTTTTAGGTAAAAATGGACTTAGTATGCGACGTCGAACACAACGTCATTTTGAGGGAGGAAGCTCGTGTCTCGAGCGAACTATCTTGGAGCAAAACGCAACTTTTTAATACTTTGGATCTTGAAACACAACGCCGGACACCACGTCGTTCTAGTGTCTTCGATCTCCGTGCCTGGTTGGGACGTTGGTGATGAAACACGACATTTTGAGCCCGAGAATCTCTATGTACATATGCCTGGACTTCCATTGACTTTGGAGGTTTGACCGGGTTGGACCGTTCAAAAGAAAAGGGAATGTTGGACCGACCCAAGGCGAAAGGCTATTTATTTGGTGCTAAGGGGTTCTTTGTGGTTTACTAGCTTCCATCACACCAATCAAATATCGTCTATGATTCGAGATCCTTAAATAAGACTCGGGATTTCATCATCCGTGAATAATATAAAATACAAAAATCAAAGAGATAAGGGATGACACATTTTAGGTGTCTACACAATCGTCAAACAGCTTATTCAATTCTCTAATTGACTAAAAACATTTTCAAACAAGTAAACCATTATTCAATTCCCTAATTGAATAAAAGTTATACTTAGAGCATCGGATGATTGTCTAGACACTAGTATCCTTTTCATTTGGGTGACCGCAACCCAAATTTGACCTTTTCAAATCCCGAGAATTACTGAAGCCAAGGAGGAACTCTTGTCAAGGAATACCGGACCGCATGGTATCCTAAGGTCGAACCGCATGACCAACTCCCCTGTTCATAGCGGACCATTAACCCGGACCGCATAGATTAATCAAGAGTACCGGACCGCATGGTATCCTATGATGCTAGACTCCTTCGCTCTCAAATTCACTCATTATCAATACACTTACTTTAAAGAGGACATCCGGAAAGACATTATTTTTAAATTCCCATTTAAAGTCACATGTTCTTAAGAATCAACTCAATTCAATCTCGTTTAATGTCACAATATTTTAGAGATTCAAAACCATCTCAACTTGCATTTCAATACATTCAAATTACAACTAAATCACATGAACCATTAAATAATAATATTGTGGATCAAACCCATTTATTTTCTAAAACCCGCAACTCAAATCCAATTCTCAATCATTTTCTAAGATAGGTTTTGCATAATCAAAACTTGCTTATCTACATAAACAGAGGTAAACATAACGTATGCAAATCGTTTTCAAACCAACATACACTTCTTAATTTCATAGAACTCATAAATTCACGTTAAAAACATGTATATTCAATTTAAGTACAACTTTTCGGGGTTTGGTTCAATTCAACCTAATATGTTTACATCAGGCTCGAGACTTCACCAAGTCCACCTTTAAGTATTAGCGATCATCAATTAAAAATTTAATTCCATACCAAGCAATACAACGAGCATAAATCATCGAGTATAACTTACATCGCCTTCTTTCCACTCGTTTCTCGAGCATAATGAATTGGATCTCAAACATATAAAATCTAGAAGCCACAAGAGTTCCTTTTAACTAAAATACTAAAAGCAATAATCAAAATTCCCATTATTCTTCATTGACTTCTCCATAGCTTACTATACGAATTCTAACCTAACCTATTCATGTAAATCGAACTAAATCATGATATTCCATCAAATTCAATAATACTCCACCAGTCCTTAATTTTCATACCATAATTCCATCTTTTGTAATTACGCTAACCTTTAGATTCAAATTTAGTTTTTGTTTCTTGTAACATCTAATAAACTAGTATACTCAATAATCACATAACTAACAAACCAGGAACCTCCAATCTGTATCTTTGTTTGGCTATTACAATACCAAAGTGAATTTCTACACCAGAATTTATCATACCCAATTCAATTACCGCCAACTCGGCTTACGAATTCATAAAGCCAGTAATAATTTAATATAAATGCTTAATCCAAAAACCCTCAATCTATCTTGTTTTCCCGATTCATTCACATGCTATATATTTCAATTCAATTTCACAAACTAAACCCAATTTCGATACTTTAACAACCAATTAATTCACGCTTACAATTCTATAATTCAAGAGTTGAATTACCCGCCTCGAATTCTAGGGTTGTGGAAATTTATTTCGCCCTCTTGCCCACTCTTCTTCTCACTCGGTCGGTTTGCCTCTTTACCTATGCTCCTCTTTCACGGTTTATGCCTCGAGATCTCTCGCCCTACCCCCTTGGTCTTCTTCATCCTCTCGGTCTCTCGCTCCCACACTTTTTCTGCATCTCTCTATGCCTCTTGCTCCGCTAGCCGCCGCACCCTCTCGGTTGCTCGGTGTTCTCGCTTTGTCTCATTTGGTTTGTGTTACGCCCTCTGTTTCGCCCACTCGACCTCAACCTCCGTACCTCCCTCTCTCTGCTCTACGGCTCCCTCTCTCGCCCGATCCCTCCACTCTTCCTCGCTTAATCCCGGCTCGACCCTCGCTCTCTACTCTATCTTTCCCTCGTTCTACCTCTTTTGCTCTCTTGTTCTCGTTCTATTTTGTTTCTACTTCTCCAATCCGACACCCTCACTCTCTCCTTTAACTCTCATATCTCTCTCCACTACTTAATGGGTTTTGGTTCCCAATTACTATTGGACCTCCCCTCCCTAAGCTAATGTGCTTATCCAATTTAAACACAACTCCATCCACTCCTTCAACCCCTTTCTTTTTTTTGTTTTAATATATGTCTAAATTATAATGTTTACCAAGTTACTCTATTAAGTCTAACTCAGGTCTAAATTTCTAAATTGGTAACTTTATTTATTTCATTAATACATACCTAAAAATATCAAGTATTTAAATATAATAACATATATATTTAACTAATCGATCTTATTTATTTAATCAAAACTAATTAATTAACTTAGTTCATATAATGAACTTGGTTTAAGTTACGGTTCTTACATTTCTTCCCCTATTAAAAGAATTTCGTCCTCAAAATTTTTAACAAATAAGTAGCATCTACAATAAGTAATGCACACGTACAAATACACGAACCAGGGTAGTACTATTGATGACATAATATAACTTAAATAGACAACTCGTTTCCGCATCACGATTATTAAAACTCATACAGAAGTTCTCTTTCATACGTATTAATGTATCTTCCTTTTTGAAATCTAACATTCAGAGTATCATTGAAGTAACTTTCAGGTTGTTAGAAACAAAAACATAAATTCAGTTTAATGGAATGTGAACTGTAATCATTTCAAAGTCAACGAAGCTGAGCTCTGAAAATATTAAAAAATGTTAATGGGTTCCATCCTTCTCTCTACCATCATTTCTGCGTGTCTACTCACTTAATTACGGGGCCCAAGGAGCAAATCATGCCGGAAAAGGGCAATAATGACTCAGTAACTCAATTTATTATGGTCCTTTTTGAGGAAGAAGACTTTTGGGAACCCAGATTTGAATAACTTTGGGTTTGGCCTCGATTCCGAGTCTACCTTTTATAAAACTAAGTCTCTGTCTCTTTCTTTTGAAAATCTTTTCTTTTATAAACAGTGGAGAAGGTTTTTCCTGAAACCGATCTAGGCTCAGCCCTCCTTTCACTTTTATGAATAGGACCATGCTCAGCTTTCCTCAACTTCACAGTTCTAAAATCCTTTTTGAAAAGATTTGAGTAGGAATTAGATTCCTCTTTTTGTTGAATCCAAGTCCTTCTTTCTTGAAGGAGACACATTGAGATCCTAAAAGCATGTCAAGGTTTTTCGACCTTAAGTAAATTTCAAAACAAGTTCTTGAGACTCATTGAGCTTTTGTTTCGGATGCTCATTTTCTCTTCGAGTAACTCGGACTCGGTCTCATTAGCTTGAGTACTAGTATTGAGTTCTCTTAGAGTAAGTCTCAGCTTTTCCAATTCATTTTGAGTCATCCGAATTAGTGCCATCAGTAACTTTGAGTCTTCATCACTCCATGTGGCCATCATAGCCTATTAGTGCCATATTCAGCTTCGATTCAGATTTTCTCCTCTGCTATCCGAGGCTTTCAGTGCAATGTTCTTTATGGTGCCGACCCCGAGCATTCTCTTCTTCCGGATGGATTTCATGGGTAAGTAGCTTCCCAATCGGTTCGTCCGGCTTTAGTTGAGAGAGGTTCTAAGCTTCCTCAATGGATTTCACCTTGGGACCCCATCTTCTCTTTAGTAGACTTCTTAGAATTTTTCTGCACATTTCTTCTTGGGAAATCTTTCTACGTAGAGATTTGAGATTGTTTGTAATCTCGGTCAAGCGTATAAATATCCGAGTGATGTTTTCTTCTAGCTCCATCTTGAACAGCTCATACTTGTGAAAATATTGACTTATCTCCGCTTATCTCACTTGGCTTGTTCCTTCATATTTGTTGACAAGAGTGTCCCACACATCTTTAGCTATGTCACAAGCTGACACTCTGTTGTACTCTTACGAGTTGATAGCGCACATCGGAATGTTCATCGCTTTGAAGTTCTTTATGAGCTTTTCTAACTCTTCATTGGTGTACTAGAACTTTGCTTTAGGCACAGGTCTTGTACCTTTCATTTTCATTGGAATTTATTTGCCTCCTCGTATGATGTTCCAAACATCATCATCGTTGTCCGAAGAAAGCATTCTATTAGCTTCTTCCAGATACACGAAATTTGCTCCTTTGAACTTAGGTGGTCTCGCTAGAAGATCTTCTTTCATCGAACTCTCCGTTGTTCCAAGCCATCCGATCTTTAGACCTTTGGATTGTTAGATCCTTTCCGAAAGGCTAGGCTCGATACCAATTGAAGGTTTGCTCTTGGAGACTCTTAGTCACCCTAGAGGGGTGTGAATAGGGTGATGAGGAAATTTTAACAAACTTAGAAAATTTATCTTGAAAGGAAAGAATAAGATAATCTGAGTCTAGATTGGACTAAGAAAAGTGTAAACTTAGAGATACATGGGAACCCTCCTAAGGCAGAAAACCACGGACATTGCTTGAAGACTCGGACACTCGCTCCACACTTTTTGAGTTCTAACAAAGGAATCGGGCATAAGAATTTCTCACTTATAGAGTTTTGATTCCAAGGCATTCTCTCGTACCTTGGAAACTTTTCTGAGTGCTATAGTATTTTTCTCTAAGTGATATGACATTGACTTCATGTACTTCTTGCTTGTCTCTAAGTGACTCGGAAAATAGATATGCACTCACGCCTGTCTCACTCAGTTCTCGGTCCCATCACTTAGATTTATCGCATGTTGAAGTGACTAGTATTTCGCTTAATCGCACTCAGGTCCGACCTCTTGTTATAAGTCCTATTCTCGTTGTAGTCGGCGCTTCTAGTCCGAACCATGCTTAGTCTAGATCAAGTTTATTTCACTCGATATTCGTTGTATAACTTGATTCTCACTTAGACTAACTCGGATGGAATTTTGAGTTTCATGGATATTAGACTTAGAAAATTCCATTCCTTTTTCGACTCGGATAATTAGTTAGTCAATTATCTTAATTATATTATTATCCGTGTCTAATCTTGGACCAAAGTATTTTATACTTTGAGAACCAATTTGATTTACTTTTGTAGGTTATTCAAACGAGGATACACTTTTTGAAATACAAAACTAACCTAGCTTCAAAACGTCAAATCACCAGCAGACATGGCTTTTCCCCTTCTCCGACCTAACCCCAGGAAATTGTGTCGTGGCCGTCCGTTTCCAAATCTGGAAAACTGAAATGCCAAGCTTAACGGTGGTTTCCACCTTATCTTTTCGGACACTCGCCGGTGGTTTTGGGACTTCCAAAGAAGTTAAGAACCGTTGTCCAACATTCATATTTCAACGGATACTTTCGAGTGACTCGGAAAGTCGTTAACAACGGTCACAAAGGACTTCCAGTCAAAAGATAGAGATAACGGCTACTCTGCCTGGTCATCTATGAAAGAAAGCCAACTCACAAGACTTGAAGATTGCCGAACCCGTTGTTAATACATATACTTGAGCAAAGTCATTGTATTCATTCTCAATCTTCTACTTACAACTCCCACTCGTAATTCATTACTTTCCGAGTTGTAAGGTCTTGTACTTACTTACAAACACTTTCTTCTTACTTTCTAAGTAAGGTCCCTTGACTGAGCTGTAAGGGTTAACTCAGCTCGCTTGTCCCTAGTTGTAAGGGTGATCTCAGCTAGGAAGTACTAGATCGGATAAGGGAACTTCGAGTCTAGGAAAAACTTGTAAAGAGTTGTCTAAGGGAGCAACTCAGGTTCAGTCAGTCTACGGTATTTTGTGGACTCAAAATAGTGGATTTGACTTCGTGTTTGGATTAGCACGGTCCATGGTTTTCCGCCCCGAGAAGGTTTTCACGTAATCTCGTGTCTTGACTTTCGAGTACATTCTAGACTCGGACATTTTCTCACTTGCAGCTTGAATCGCCTCCTTACTTTTTACTGAGATTCCGAGTTCATACTTTTCTCGACTTTGTTTTAGACTCAGAATCGCTTCGTTTCTACTTTGGCAAAAAGAGCTCAATCTTCACGAAAATCCTCCATCACCCTATTCACCCCCTCTAGGGTGACTCGGACTCTCCCCGAGCAAACCTTCAATTGGTATCGAGTCTAGCCTTTCACAAATGATCTAACCATCCAAAGGTTTAAAGATCAAATGGTCGGAACAACGGAGAGTTCGATGAAGGAAGATCTTCCAGCAGACCACCAAAATTCAAAGGATCAAATTTCGTGCACTCGGAAGAAGCTCATGGAATGCTTCCTCCTGGATCATGATGAAGATGTTTGGGACATCATACAACAAGGAAACTACATTCCCCTGAAGACAGAAGAATTTAGAATCATTCCCAAGACTAAGGCCGAGTTCACTCCAGGTGAAGCAGAGAAGTTTAGAAAGAACTTCAAGGCAATGAACATTCCGATGTGCGCCATCAGCTCGGAAGAATATAATCGAGTATCCGCTCATGATTCAGCCAAAGAAGTGTGGGACACACTGGTCAACACTTATGAAGGCACAAGCCAGGTCGGACAAGCAAAGATCAGTTAATATCTTCATAAATATGAGCTATTCAAGATGGAGCCGAAGAGAACATCACTCATATGTTCATTCAATTTACTGAGATTACCAACAATCTCAAATCTCTGGGTAAGAAGATTACCCACGAGGAAATGTGCAGAAAGATACTCCGAAGCCTACCAAAGAGAAGATGAGGTCCCAAGGTGACTACCATAGAGGAGGCTCGGAACCTATCACTTCTAAAGCCGGACGAGCTCATTGGGAAGCTTCTCACTCATGAAATCCACCTAGAAGAGGAGGATGCTCGAGGGCAAGCACAAAAAGAACATAGCAATGAAAGCCTCGAAACCCGAGAAGCAAATCTGAGTTCCTCGGACTCGAAGAGGATCCCATGGCACTTATTGCAAGAGGTTTCAAGAGAATAATGAAGCACAAAAGATGGGATAAAAGGCCAAAAGAAGAACTCTACAAGAAAGATAAGAAGGATAGGAAAGGTAAGTATTCTTCTCCTTCAAAGTTATCTTTAACTAAGAATTCTGGATGTTTTGAGTGTGGCAGCAAAGACCACATAGTCAAAGACTGTCCAAAGAGAAAAAGGGACAGAAAGAAGAAAAAGGCTATGATGGCAACATGGAGCGATGTGGACTCATCAGGAGATGACGAGGACTCAAACGACTCAAAATGTCCGATGGCAATCTCTGACTTAGAAGTCGAAACAGAGTCGGACTCGGAATCGGACAATGAGGATTCTAATCCTCAAGAGGTAATTGAATATTTCCTCAAATTCTCCAAAGTTGATTTGGCTAAGTATATTTTTACTTTTGAAGAAAACTCCAATTCGACTCTTCTCGTTTCAAAGAATAACTTGAGTCAATTTCTTCGAGAGCATTTCTTTGAAAAATAAATTGGAAAAACCGAGACTTACACTCGGAGAACTCAAGACTAGTGCTCAATCCAATGAGACCGAGTCCGAGTTACTCGTAAAAGAAAATGAGTAGCTAAAGCAAAAGCTCATTGAGTCTCAAGATCTGGTCTTAAAATTTACTCAAGGTCAGAAAAACCTTGACATGCTCTTAGGATCTCAATGTGTCTCCTTCAGAAAAGAAGGTCTTGGTTTCAACAAAGAGGAGGAATCCAATTCCTACTCGAACTATTCAAAAGGATTCCGGAACCGTAAAGTTCAGGAAAGCTGAGCATGGTCCCATTCATAAAAATGAAGGGAGGACTAAGCCCAGAGCAGCTTACAAGAAGAAACCATCTTCTTCAGTTTCCAAAGGAAATGTTTTCAAAAAGAAAGAGACACAGACTCAGTTCTCTAAAGAAAAGACTCGGAATCGGACTAAACCCAAAGTCATTCAAATCGGGTTCCGAAAAACCTTCTTCCTCAAAAAGGACCATAGTAAAGATTGTTACTGGGTTCATTAGAGGAAGTGAGAAGGGTTAGATTTTTGTCTCTGTTTTGCAGGTCACTCGGAAGAGATCAAAAGGACATTGGTACCTTGATAGTGGATGTTCACGTACATGTCGGAGACTCGGGACTCTTCTCCGAATTAGAAAAATATAAAGGAGGAAATGTCACTTTTGGGGATGACAGCAAAGGCAAGATAGTTGGGATAGGCAAGATTGGAAAAGGAAGCAATCTGGTTAGTCCAGTTTACTTTGTCAAAGGATTAAAGTACAATCCGCTTAGCATCTCTCAATTATGCGATAAAGGTCAAGAGGTAAGATTCACTCGGACCAACTGTTACATTTCTGATATTACCACCAAGGAGATCAAACTATCAGTTAAAAGATCAGGTAACACTTACATTATTCCTTTTTCGACCCGAGTCAGAATTTATCTTGCTTAAAAGCATCTCTTCATGATGACTCCATCGTAGATTAGGCCATATTAGCATGCATACTATCAAGAAATTGGCATTTCATGGTTTGGTTAGAGGTTTACCTAACTCTGCTTTTGAAAAAGATAAAGTTTGTGAAGCATGCACAAGAGGGAAACAAGCCATATCTTCATTCAAATCTCTGAAGACAGTTTCCACATCCAAAGTGCTTGAGCTGCTACATATGGATTTATGCGGTGAAATCCCAGTTAAGAGTCTCGGAGGTTAATCATATATATTTATTATTATTGATGATTATTCACGATTTACCTGGGTGTGTTTTCTTAAACACAAAAATGAAGCATTCAAGGAGTTCAGCAAGCTCTGCAGAAAAATCCAAGTTGAGTCGCGGACTCGCATTCGAAGAATCGGAACCGACCATGGAAGAGAGTTTGATTACTCGGAATTCTCGGAGTTTTGCGATAAGAATGAAATCTCTCACAACTTCTCAAGCACCAAGAACTCCTCAACAAAATGGAGTAGTGGAGAGAAAGAACATAACTCTTGAAGAAATAGCAAGGACGATGATGATTGAGAACAACTTACCTTACTATTTCTGGGCCGAGGTAGTCAACACGACCAATTACACTCCGAACAGATGCCTCATCGGACCCATATTGAAGAAAACACCTTATGAGCTCTACAAAGGGAAGAAACCAAATATTTGCTATTTCAAACCATTTGGATGTAAGTGTTTCGTTCACAACAATTGTAAGGATCACTCGACCAAGTTTGATGCTCGGTCGGATGAAGGTATTTTTCCGGGTTATTCATCTCACAAGTAAAGCTTATCGCATTTTTAATAAGAGAACTAACAAAGCGGAAGAAAGCATCCACGTTGTATTTGATGAGCTTGAACAGGAAAAACCAAGTGAGTCTTCATACTCGGACTTGAAGCTCAGCAGAGAAGATGATAATGATGAACATAAGATTCCAGCTCAACCGGCTCGAATGAAGTCACTCGTAATGAAGTCACTAATAACGAAGTGACCGAGAATGAGACAACTCAAGAGCCCGCTCGGAGCGAACAAGCTAATGAAGAAGATCACTCGGAACAAGCTTCGAAGATTAGGTAGCTCAGCCCACAAATCTTGTGAATTAGAGAACACGTAGAGCATTCAAGTTCACTTCTAGTCATCCACTAGAAAACATACTATCTCGATATCAACAAGTGGGGTAAGAACTCATTCCTCTCTTCAAAATCTATGTGCATTCACAGCATTCATTTCATTAACTCGAACCCGAAATGCACTAGAGGCCCTAAATGAACCTGAATGGGTAGAGGCCATGCAAGAGGAACTCAATCAGTTCGAAAGAAACCAAGTCCGGACTCGACCAAATGACCTTCCGACCACCTAGTCATAGGAACCAAATGGGTTTTCAAGAACAAGCTGGATGAAGGTGGGGTGGTTGTCAGAAACAAGGCTAGACTTGTGGCTCAAGGTTACAATCAAGAAAAAGGGATTGATTGTGGGGAAACCTTTGCACCTAATGCCGAATTGAAGCTATTAGAATATTGTTGGCATTTGCATCCAGCATGTCTATTAAATTGTATCAAATGGATGTTAAGTGTGCATTTCTCAATGGTTTTATTGAAGAGGAAGTCTATGTCAAGCAGCCTCCTGGTTTTGAAAACTCAGAATTTCCAGATTATGTTTTCAAACTTCAAAAAGCTCTTTATGGTCTTAAATAAGCTCCCGAGCTTGGTATGAAAGATCGAGCAATTTCTTGGTTCAAAATGATTTTAGAAGAGGTCAAATCGAGAAGACTCTCTTTATAAAAACCAAGGGGAAAGATTTCCTTATTGTTCAAATCTATGTTGATGATATTATCTTTGGAGCTACTAATGAATTTACGTGTCGAGAATTTTCCGAGTTAATGAGTCAAGAATTTCAAATGAGTATGATGGGAGAACTCAATTTCTCCTTGGTCTACAAATCAAACAAGACAAAGATGGAATCTATGTCCATCAATCAAAGTATACCAAGGAGCTGCTGAATAAATACAAACTTCAAGATGCAAAGCACGCATCTACACCCATGAGCAGCGAGTATAAAACTTGACTCGGACGAGAAAGGTAAAGTAATAGATCGAAACTCTATCGAGGTATGATTGGATCTTTGCTATATCTTACTTCCAGCCGGCCAGATATAATGTTCAGTGTTTGTTTATGCGCAAGATTCCAAGCTAATCCAAAAGAATCACATCTCACTACGGTGACGAGAATATTCGGATATCTTGCAAGAACATAGAACTTAGGTCTATGGTACTCAAGAGACTCGAAACATTGGATACTCGAGATGCGGACTACGCTGGATACAATGTTGATAGAAAGAGCACTTCGGAGCTTGCCAATTTCTGGGTCAATCCCTAATATCTTGGCACTCAAAGAAGCAAAATTCAGTGGCTTTATCAACTGCCGAAGCTGAGTATATAGCAGCTAGAGCATGTTGCACCCAGATTTTATGGATAAAGCAACACTTGAGAGATCTTGGACTTTCTTTCAAATCAGTTCCAATCAAGTGTGACAATCGAGTGCAATCAGCATCACAAAGAATCCGAGTTCAAGCACCTAAAGACAAAACACATTGAGGTCAGGTATCATTTCTTAAGAGATCATTCTGAGAAAGGTGATATTGAACTTCGAGTTCATTCCTACTAATCTTCAATTAGCTGATATCTTTACTAAGCCTCTTGGTGAAGATCGGTTCTGTTTTATTCGGAATGAGCTTGGTATGTTAAATGCATAATTGTGTGCTTTCTTATGTGAAAATATTCATTGCTTGATTATGAGTTATGTGCGTTCAAATTGTTAATAACCATTAGTTCGAGTTGATTCGGAGATACCGAGCCAAACGTTGTTATTTGTGTAAAGTTTCTAAGTCACTCGAAATCTGAACCGAGTCGGACTTAGACTTTTGAGAAAAATGGACATCATATTTCGAAATTATCTCTACATCGGTGAAGAATTTCAGAATATGTTTTCAAATTTTTTCTCTCTCTTGCTCTCTCGCGATCCGTGATGAAACGCTAGCCGATGGATTTCAAACTGCGATGAATCCTAACCGTCGAAGAAGAGAACAGTCACACCGGTCTAAGGTGACTCGATGGACGAGCCGAGTCGAACGGATAGTTAACGGACGTTTATCTTTCTATATATAGCGCTTATTCATCTTCGTCTCGTTACTTCACATTTCATTTACTATCTCTCTCGTTCACAAAACTTCTTGCGGAAGCTTTCTACGTCTACAGTGATCTCTAGACTTCTTCAAGCGATGTAAAGATCATCTCAAGTAAGTTCAACTCGCTCTCAATCTCTTTCTTCTACTCTTTTTCTTTCATTCTCGTGAACCTACTCTCTTCTTCTCTTCCTCAAAAGTTTCATCTTTCTTTCCTCACTCTCAAAAATGCCTAAGAGAGGTAACCATCCCGACTTTCTTGGCTCTTCATCTAAGAAGCCATGCACCAAAAGCCAAGAAGGCTCAACACCATCTAAACCGGTTGTCACCCAACATCTCATGCTGGACGAAAAGTTCTTTCCAACCACAAAATTTTCGTGGTTGCCCCACATTCAAACCACCGGTGTATATAACATTCTTTGTTTCAGCGAGTTCATTTACCCCGAACTTGTTTCGAGTTTTACACTCACCTCACTCACTCGAAGGTGTTCCAACCTCCGGGGTTCAAAACGTTACTATTCGCATAAACACCTCTCTCCTCCACCGCCTGTTCAAGGTTTCCTCTCTTTTCTTGAACAGCAACCCTATTCCTTTCACTCGAAGTCGCCGACGACTTCTTTGAAAAATTCGCCAAAGAGTTCCCCGAGTCACGGAAAAATTTTTCAATGACTCGGTTGAAGTCGAAGCACGTCTTCCGTGCTTCCTGCCGATGAGAACCTTTTTCTCTCAGCATTCCAAGCAAGGAGAACCCCAACTCCAAGCATTTAAAAGCACTTTTTGACATTCTTGAGGGCTACGAAGTAGACCTCTTCCCATCTATCATTGAGCGGATGGCAGCTGTGCGAGCTCAACTCCAAAATAAGAAGAACAGTCCTCTTCCCTTCGGTGCTCTTCTCACCCTTGTTTTTTTAAATAATTTAAAGTTCCTCTCCCCTCGGACCCTAACGCTACTTGTGAGGCTGCCGTTGTTCTCGGCAAAAAGGAACTTCAGGGGTACGGATACCAGGAAACTCAACCTCGGTGTCCGGGTACACAACTCGGAGCCGATGCCCTCTTCTTCACCTCGGACTTAGAAAGAAACCCCTCTCTCTCTCCCTGCCCCACCTGGTGGTGCTTCCACCTCGAGTGTCACTCAATCCCTCTCCCCATTTTGTCCTCCGCTTTCTGGACAAAATTAATTCTCGTGTCCTCGTAAATGAATGACTTGCTCCGGTCGGTTAGGACTATTTATCAATCCATGACCATCAACCAAAAATAGCCCAGTCCCAATTTCGAGAGTAGCACGAACTGGTTCTTGAGATGAAGGGCTTGGTGAAGGAGCAAAAGGAGCTGGTCGAGCTCCTCCAGGAGAGAAAGTCCAAGGCGGCTCGGGACCGTGGTGACTCGGACACTTCGAAGCATCCTCGAGCCCATCCATGACCTCCTTAGAAAGTAGGGAGGAAGAAGAAGCAGACGCCGACAAGCTCGCGACCGAGGCAGCTCCTTCTAGGCAAGGGGAGACTCACAAAGAAGAAGGAGTACAGACAGCTGAGGGTCGATCGCTTCTCAAGCTCCAGTGGCGAGACTCAGCTCGAGACAGCAGTCTAAGTGGGTCGAAGACCTAGGCTGCGCTACAACAACATGCAGCGCGTCAGCCGAGCAGGCACTCTCCAGCTACCGAGGCTCACGAGGAGGAACCCCTAGATCCTCTCGTTCGGGTCAGCCCACTCGGAGCCGAGCCCTTGACGACAATCCCGATTCTCCCTCCGCCACGCTCAAGCACATCGTCAAGATCCTATCGGCGCCGGTGTACCTCTCATCCCTCTCGCTTCCACTCGGACATCCCCTCTCCCTCGTGGGCGCCATGCACCGTGTCACAATTCCACAGCTGCCGCGATTCTTCTTCTTTCTAAAAATTTTTCTTTTGTCCGGACATCAAATATGTACTACTTGTTGTATTCCTCCTATTTTTTATTTTTGCTCAAAGGCAAGCGGGAGAATATAGATAGAAAATTTATTATCTTGTTTAGGGGAGTTTCTTCATCTCGTGTACTCTCTTTAATTTCGATGAATTAATGCTTTCTCTTCAATTTTCTCTGTGATTATTGATTATTGCAACCATTTGTGAGCTAACATTATTTCATTGCTAAGCATATATTCTTTATGATCCGATACACTAAGCTTGCTTTACTTATCCGATTTTGTGCGCAAGTATTCAAAAGTAGATCTTTATCACTAACAAAGTTTCTGTCTAAGTATGAAATGCCTTTCATCAAAAAGGGGAGATTGAAGACTCGGACATCTGCTCCGCACTTTTCCGAGTTCTAACAAAGGAATCGGTATAAGAATTTCTCACTTATAGAGTTTTGATTCCAAGGCATTCTCTGTACCTCGAAACTTTTCCGAGTGATATAGTATTTTTCTCTAAGTGATATGACATTGACTTCATGTATTTCTTGCTTGTCTCTCGGTGACTCGGAAAACGAGATATGCACTCACCCTGTCTCACTCAGTTCTCGATCCGTCATCACTTAGATTTATCGCATGTTGAAGTGACTAGTATTTCGCTTAACCGCACTCGAGTCCGACCTCGTGTTATAAGTCCTATTCTCGTTGTAGTTAGCGCTTCTAGTCCGAACCATGCCTAGTCTAGATCAAGTTTGTTTCACTCGATATTCGTTGTATAACTTGATTTTCGCTTAGACTAACTCGGATGGAATTTTGAGTTTCATGGATATTAGACTTAGAAAATTCCATTCCTTTTCCGACTCGGATAATTAGTTAGTCAATTATCTTAATTATATTATTATCTCGTGTCTAATCTTGGACCAAAGTATTTTATACTTTGAGAACTAATTTGATTTACTTTTGTAGGTTATTCAAACGAGGATACACTTTTTGAAATACAAAAGTAACCGGCTTCAAAACGTCAAATCACCAACGAAACATGGCTTTTTCCCTTCTCCGACCTAGCCCCGTGAAAATTGTGTCGTGGCCGTCTCGTTTCCAAATCTGGAAAACTGAAATGCTAAGCTTAACGGTGGTTTCCACCTTATCTTTTAAGACACCGCCGATGGTTTTGGGACTTCCAAAGAAGTTAAGAACCGTTGTCCAACGTTCATATTTCAACGGATACTTTCGAGTGACTCAAAAGTCGTTAACAACGGTCACAAAGGATTTCCAGTCGGAAGATGGAGATAACGGCTACTCTGCTCGGTCATCTATAAAAGGAAGCCAACTCACAAGACTTGAAGATTGTTGAACCTATTGTTAATACATATACTTGAGCAAAGTCATTGTATTCATTCTCAATCTTCTACTTACAACTCCCACTCGTAATTCATTACTTTCGAGTTGTAAGGTCTTGTACTTAGTTACAAACACTTTCTTCTTACTTTTTATGTAAGGGCCCTTGACTGAGCTGTAAGGGTTAACTCAGCTCGGTTGCCCCTAGCTGTAAGGGTGATCTCAGCTAGGAAGTACTAGATCGGATAAGGGAACTTCGAGTCTAGGAAAAACTTGTAAAGAGTTGTCTAAGGGAGCAACTCAGGTTCGGTTAGTCTACGGTATTTTGTGGACTCAAAATAGTGGATTTGACTTCGTGCTTGGATTAGCACGGTCCATGGTTTTCTGCCCCAGGAAGGTTTCCACGTAATCTCCGTGTCTTTACTTTCCGAGTACATTCTAGACTTAGACATTTTCTCAACTACAGACTTGAATCTACCTCCTTACTTTTTATTGAGATTCCGAGTTCATACTTTTCGACTTTGTTTTAAAATCGGAATTTGCTTCTGTTTCTACTTTGGCAAAAAGAGCTCAATCTTCACGAAAATCCTCCATCACCCTATTCACCCCCTTTAGGGTGACTCGGACTCTCCCCGAGCAAACCTTCGAGTGCTATTTTAACCAGCAAGTCAAATCCACTGTTTTGAATCAATAAAATACAACAGATCGACTCAATCGGAACTAGTCCCTTAAACAACTCCTTACGGAGTTTTCCTAGACTCGAAATTCCCTTATTTGATCTAGTACTTCCTAACCGAGGTAACCTTTACAGATAGGGACAATTGAGCTGAGTTAACCCTTATAACTCAGTCAAGGGACCTCACTTAGAAAGTAAGAAGAGTATGTAACTGGTTACAAGACTTTACAACTCAGGAAGCATGAATTACAAGTCGGGAGTTGTAAATAGAAGATTGAATACGAATACAATAACTTTAACTTTAAGTAATGCGTTTCAACAATAATTCCAGCAATCTTCAAGTCTTAAGAGGTGGCTTCTATTTATAGATGACTAGGCAGATTAGCGGTTGTGACTAATATCTTAACGAAGTCCTTCTATACCATTATAACGGCTCTTCCGAGTCGCTCGGAAAAGATCCGTTGGGATGTGAACGTTGTGCAATGGCTCTTGACTCCTAAAGGTGCTCTAATCAGCTGGTGATGTCCGAAAAGTAATGTGGAAACCACCGTCGAGTTAAGCGTTGAAGTTTTCCAGTTTTAGAAACAGACAACCCCGACACAGAGCATCCGGGACTTGTTTAGAAGTAGAAAAGCTTTGTCTGCTAATGATTTACAGACTTGAAGTCGGTTACTTTTGTATTTCAAAATTGAGATAACCTCTTTCGATAACCTACAAAAGTAAAAATTTTAGTTCTCAAAGTGTAGAATACTTTGGTCCAAGATTAGGCACATAAAATAATTTAATTAAGCTAATTAAGTGAACAATTATCTCAAGCCTAGAAGAGTGGAATTTTCCGAGTCGAATATTCATTATCCTCAAATTCCATCATAGTCGAGTCCTTAGAAAGATGAAGTTATAAGAGTTAATACATCAGAGTATAAGAACTTTATCTACACAAATAATTCTCAAACAAACAAACCGACTTAGAAAGATGAATGGGGAGAGCATACAATTGGCTTAAAGTTCACGTATCTAAAAAATATACGAGACTTTGTTTGATTTTGATGTGGGTGATAAAGCGGATCTTGGTTGAAACTGAAACTTGAGGATTATCAACTCAACATGATGGAGAAAAAGAGGGGAAAGCATTGTGGACGTTAAGCTAAAAACAAGGAGAAGGGAATTTGTAACAAGCACCAAGGTAGCGTAAAAAGTAAATCAAGATAAGACACACCACTTGATCTAGGTTTAAGGCCACTAATTTGGTTTAGTGGATAAGGCCCACCACCACTAAGCTAGATTAGAATTTATGCACCACTTAAACATGCAATATTTAAGATAAGCATTGAGAGAATTTGAAGATTTAAGGACCAAAGCTTAACTCTAGACTAATTGCCAAAAGTTCCTTTAGAATCCTCATACTTAAGTATTTATAGTATCGGATTCTTTAGGGCTAATACAAAGGATCCAAAAGGTCAAAATTACATATTCTTCATCCAAGGGTTTGAATTACATTTAGCTAAGCAAATACAAAAGCATAAAGCACAAAATCAGCAACTTAAAAGGTGAAAGCGACAACCGAGTCACTTTCTCCTGGCGAGCACTTTTCAAGTGGTATCTTCTCGAGTGAGCCTCCTTTTGTAGCGCCAAAGTGATGTTTGGAAAGCTTGGGATGTCCTATTTCCAAGCATATGCTTTTACCCAAGTTGACTCAGAATTGAGGGAGATATTTCCGGTCAACTAGCTAATGATGTTGACAAAGGTCAATTGGTCGCCCAATTCTGCGACTTTGACAAACTGGACTCAAAACTTATTATCTCGGGTTTTAATGGATGAACCAAGATCCCACCTCTCTTTAGAAGACTCATCAAGGTAATTCCTTACAAAATTAGGGATCTCTATCCCTTCTCAATCTTGACTTATGCAGCTCGAAGTGAACCATGCATGCTTGCTGAAACTAGGCAATACTCAAGGCTTATATAGGCTAAAATAAAGTAATGTTTTTGGCTTGCAAACTTCCTTCCTCCTGACCTTGAGCTTTCGTGGCATCCCCTCCATCATCCTCCCTTGTAGATGAGAATTTTCTCTCAAATTCTCTAGAGTATCATCCCCCAAATAAGGGGAGAGGTCAACCACGTTGAAGCTTGCCGAGACACCATACTCTCCGGGAAGGGCTATCTTGTATGCATTGTCATTAATATTCTCCAAGACCTTAAAGGGGGCATCAGCGCTAGGCATGAGTTTAGTCCTCCTTGCTGGAAACCTCTCTTTGCGTAGATGAATCCACACCAAGTCCCCCGGTTGAAACACAATCTTTTGCGGTGCTTGTTTGCTCATTTTTGTCCTCACCTTTCCATGCATCTCTTGAATTTATTGAACTCTTTGTTTAACTTTCGGACTTGGTTTTTCATCCATGCCTCTCGGCGCAAGACTCTAAGGAGTAAGAGGATCATCTTCACACACCACCTTGAAGGGAGACAAACCGGTGCCTTGCTAGGAGTTCGGTTAAAGGAAAATTCAGCATGGGGTAGGAGCAAGTCCCATGACTTGGCATTGCCTTTGCTCAAGACTCTAAGGAGAGTTCCCAAAGTTTGATTTGTCACCTCGGTTTAGTCGTCGGCTTGGGAGTGACAAGTAGTGCTATACTTGAGCTCTGTACCCAATTTCCTTCACAAAATCACCCAAAAGTAGCTAAAGAACTTGGTGTCTCTATCTCGAAATAATGGACTTCGGAATGCCGTGGAGCATCACGACCTGTTTGAAGTACAAGTCAGTAATGTGGGTGGCATCATTGGTCTTGGTACATGGTATGAAATGAGCCATCTTGGAGAAGCGGTCAACTACCACAAAGATGGAGTCATTTCCCTTTGTGTCCTAGGTAGCCCGAGGACAAAATCTAAACTCACATCTTCACCTAGCTTGTTTGGAGTAGGCAGTGGTGTGTATGAGCTGTGAGGTAGTGAATGACTCTTGGTAAAGTGACATGTAGCACACCTCTTCACAATATCTTGCACATCTTTCTCCATTCTTGGGCAATAGTAGTGTTCCTTGAGCTTGAGCAAAGTCTTTTGTTCACCAAAATGCCCAGCCAAGCTTCCTCCATGCACCTCTCGGCTTACTAGTTCCCTTGCCCCACATTGAGGAATGCATGGCCGAGTGCCCTTAAAAAGATACCCCTCTTGCCTTAAGAATTCTCCCTTGGGATGCTTCTCACACTCTTAGTACAAGGCTCCAAAATCAATATCAACATCATACATAACACTTTAGATGCTCAAAGCTACAAACACAACTTTCTAATTGAAAGAGTAAGAGATAGCTCCTTGACAAAGCATTGGCTCCTTGGTTGAGCTTGTCGAATTTATGCTTGATTGTGAAGTGGAAGGCTTGTAGGAATTGAACCCACTTGGCATGGTGAGGATTGAGCTTGTGCTGCCACTAAATGTACTTTAGGGTCTCATGATCCGAATACAATTAGAGACACCTACAAAGTGTCGTCTATCTCTTTATTTCCGTGTTTTGCTTTGTTGGCCTGATGATGATAATAGCAAGTCCTTTTTGTGGATTTGGATCTCGGACTGTTATCGATTGGTGCAATATAAGGTTGTAAACCACAAAGAACCCTCAAGCACCAAATAAATAGCCCTTTTTCTTGGGTCAGTCCACAAATCCTCTTTTCTTTCAAAAGATCCAAGATATTGTGGTGTCCGATGTTGTGTACCGAGAAATTTCAAGTTTAGTGTACTGCATTTTACTTTCATCCATAGTACAAGGAGTGGAAGAGAAGAACACGGCATTAAAGCGTTGCATTTCATGATTAAGAGCATTAAAGTGCTGCGTTCAAGCTTTACATGACAGTCCACACAACGAAGCTTGCCCCCTCGGAACAACGTCGTGGCCAGCTCCTACCTTCTAGATGCATCAAGTGGAACGCTACTTTTTAGCTTAGAGATTCCTTGGAGACACAACTAGGGCACGAAACCCTAGGGCGTCCGGTTCCGATGCTCGTTTCCCTTCTTTTATTCGGTTCTATCCGCTTTTATCTCTTTCCGATCTCGGTTCCATCTCTTAGGATTTTGCCCGGTTATATTTCACCTCTCTCGGACGGTTGAATCGAGGCGAACCCTAGGTCATTTGTGAGCTAGGTCCTCTCCTATAAATACGGACGTATGACTCTCATCCCCATACGACTTCCTACCTTAGCATTACGCTGCCGAAAGCTAACCAGTGCACTCTCATCTAAATGTTACTCTACTCGAAATTTCCATAAAGATACTTATCTTTTACTAAGCTACTTGTTGAATCCATGCAAACAGCTAAAGCATATTAAGTTATTCTTATCTCTTAGCACTCATTCAACTGATCATTACTACACCCTATACACAATTCACAAAACAAGCCCTTTTCTTTTGATTGTCGTCGTTGAATTGAAAGATCTAGTGTGGAAATCCAAATCAGCAAGGTGGGACAACCTAAGGGCCATTTTTCAGCCTTCAAACGGTTCTATTTATTTATGTTTTTATTGCTCTCCGTATTGTGGTTGAAGAGATGCAATTGCTTTATATTTCTCTCCGATTGATGTAATTTTTCTATTTCTCGCTTTTCTTTATTGCTTTCGTTATCGCTTTTCTTTATTGTTTTCCTTGTTATGTTATGGTTGCTTTAATTTTCCTTAGCATATCATGTTATGCTTGTTTTCTCGCATTATTTTGATACACTATTTGAACTAGTAATGGCCATCTTCGAAGGGCGGAATAGAAGGGTTTTCCCTACGTTTTGTATCCTCTCCCCGAATCGATGCTCGGTTTAAAGACCGATGCAGTCATTTTAGCCTCTTTTAGTCTTAATTTTCTTACACTAAGATTGGAAGAGCAAATTTTGTTTTTGTTAGTTTTTCTTTCCTAAAACCGATCGGTGACTCCTTTATTTTATGTTTTATTCTACTCAAAGTTGCATCTTGGTGTTTTCCGGTTGCAGGAATAGTAACGTTAGGTTTTGGATCTTCCCACTGGGTAGAGACCAAGGCTGGTTCCACCAGCCACGGCCTTTGGCCGACACCGGCCATCCCTATGTGTAGGCCACTCGCCTACGCCGTGGGGCCAGCCAAGCAAGACTTCGGTCCCGATTGGTGTTTTTACACCAATCTAGCCCTAAAGCCTCGGGGCATAACCAATACCCTAATGTTATTTATCCCTTAAATAGAATATAAGATCCCAAGAATTCGAAAATAATTAATAAAATTTCCATTCAAACTTTGATTAATAAGATTTAATAAAACTCGAAAAATCTAAATAAAAGGTTCATCCCCATATTCTAAAATCAACTTTCTAAAACCATCTTCAAAATCAATCCTTAAAAAACGAGACCTGATGCATAGTGGGAAGCTCTGCGGGCCCCGGACTGGCCGTGGTTCCTACGAGTGGCGACTCCGTTGGGGATAAATCATTTATTAAGAGGGCGAAACTTGAAAATTTGAGTAGTGTGTTTTAATGATGTGCTTGCATTAGGCATCTCGCATTTAACAACATTTCAACTAGTTTAAATAATGCTTTGTACCGTAGGAAAACATTATTGTACCCCCGCTACCCTTTTTGGAGAGAGGCTCCCACTTGGTTCCTTTAGGCGGGCCCAACTAGGCTTAATTGCCCGAGGAAACGATACATCCTCCCTCATAGCACGCACTCTTGGGCTAAACCCTTTCGTTCATCAAGAGGCACCCTAATCCTGGTTGGTATCCTTATCCGCACAACCTATGGGGGACCAAATTCTCGGACTATGTGTCACCATGTATCCGAACTCTTGAACACTTGAGCCATAGAACTTTTGGACTTTTAGGTGCCACCCGAACTTCATGTGCATGCTTGAATGAGTGTGTGTGTTTTAGATTTAATCTTTTATTTGTGAGTCTTTAAGAATAGGTGAGGAGAGCTAAGTAGATCCTTGCATAAGTGAAAATAAAATACTCTAATGAATTTGCTAGAGTCGTTCCATTATGTGCATTTAGGCAAAAGTCAAAATGCCTTTTATCCTATTAGGGTTGGTCCATTGCCTACGGTTTCCGTGTCATCCCAAAACATTTTCCTTTAAATAGCCTAGGTAGTTGCTATTTGCAAAAGGGTCTTATCGGAAGCCCTTTTTTTCTTATTGTCTAGTCTCTTTTTTATTTATTTGCATTCTCATTTTCCATTTGCATTAGCTAAACAAAATCATTTTATATTAGGTGGGTCCATTTGCATTAGCCAAATAAAATCATATCATATTAGGTGAGTCTATTTGCATTGGCCAAATAAAGTCATCTCATATTAGGCAAGCCCATTTGCATTAGCTAAACAAAATCATCTCATATTAGGTGAGTCCATTTGCATTACCCAAATAAAATCATCACATATTAGGTGAGTCCATTCGCATTAGCCAAGTAAAATCATGTCATATTAAGATAGATGACTTTGTCCTTTTCATTTTGCACTTAGTCCGAAAATCATCTCGGATAAGGAAATGCAGTATCATATAGGAAGCATCTTTTCTCTAAGGATCATACAATTGAGTCATTCATCATATCATCATCACATTCTTTATGTGCATCCAAATAAAAAGCATCCTTAGCCTCTTCGGGTCTTGCGCTTGAGTCCCTTCCTCCTAAAAGTGATCATCTCTCACATGGTCCTAAACCTCATCCTTTGGGCTGCAAGAGTAGGCAAGTCTACGACAACTTAGCATCATCGAAATTCGAGCTCTAAAAGATTAGAACATGTCACCAAGGAGTCCGGCACATCGTCTTTTCCTTCTACTCCGCAGTTACATCGATGCAACAAACTTTGGTGCATATTACATCGTCACAATCTACTCCTTGTTTTAAGACAAGTACCTAAAAAGAGTTCCTTTCCAATACATCCCAACCTAAAGTAATATCTTAACCTCATTCTCGCTTAATGAGGATATAACTAAGGTAGAAACTAGGCTGAGTGATCAAGAAGAGCGAGATATTGTCTATATCAAGAGATCTTATGGAAATCATCGGGGCTATCGAGGCTAATAAGAGAGATATGGAAGTTGAACATTTGAAGAAGGAATATGCCGAAGAACCTAAGCGTTTGAAAAAGGAAATAGCTTTGATTCTGCCACCTCCACCTGTCTCATCTCCTCTAAATAGTCATAAGCTTGAATCCACTAAGCCTAAATCCAAATCTCGAGTGTGATTCCCATATAGATCGAGATAGAGAGGATGTTGAGGGAGTCATCCATGTTCAGTAATCATTATTTCGATCATAAGGGATTCACTTCAATCCCTAAGGGTAAACTACCTCCTAAGTTTACCATGCCCGATATTAAATTCAAATGTTCCGAGAATCCCCATCATCATGTACGCAACTTCTTAGGAGCAATGACTCTTAAAAACATTCTTGAAGACACTTACCACATCATCTTCCCTTAGACATTTGATATCGATGTAATGAAGTGGTACAACGCAGTTGACCAATGCAAGGTTGCCAATTGGACAGATTTGTGCAAGTAGCTTCTCCATCAATACTCTTATAACACTTGTTCTACCTGTCATCCTTAGGGACTTGGAATTAATCAACCAAGGCGAGAAGGAGAGCTTCACGAATTTCCTTACTAGATGGAGAGCAAAGGCAGCCCATATGATTTATCGACCCTCCGAGAAGGATCAAGTTTGAATCATCATAAAGAACCTTCGGCTCAATTATAACCAACACCTCAAATGTCTACCCATGATAAACTTTTCAACCCTTAGAGATGTTGGTTTGCTGATAGAAGAAGAACAGTCCACCGCGACCACAAAAGCTGCGACCGGATATAGAGGTAATTATCAGTCCAAAGTTAAGAAAACCTCCATTATTAGCAATGCTACCGGGGTGTAGATGTCGATGCCCTCAATAGGTATACTAACTACACTCCTATTGATACTACTTACTCCAAAGCCCTTGACGTCTTTTGGAAAAGGGGAAGATAGAATTGCCACCTATTAGAGTAGAATCGGAAAGTTTTGCAAATACCATCGTGCACGAGGACATGATACTAAACGAGTGTTGGACATTCAAGAACAAACTAGAAAGCATGTTTTGAAATGGCCAACTACCCTTGCCTAAGGCTGCACAGAAACCAAGCAACAATAAAAACCCTTTTAACAGACACCTAGCCATCTTCATTGAACCCACACCGAGTCGAGTGGGATCCTTCTATTTTAATTCGAGATATTTATTAATGAGTCAAAACCACTTCTTAACCTACCTCCAATAGATGCGAAGTCAAGGGGCTGTGGGTGAGTGATGAAGAAGATGTTTACGAAACAAAAGGCGATAGTGACAATAATAGTGACCACATCTAGGGCACACCACCCTTAGAAGAAGAAGACTTTTGGGGAGACACTAAGAGCCCTGCGGTTCAATTTCTTACTAGATCAAGACGGCACAATGCATCCTTGGGTCCGCAACGATTCTGGAAGCCCCAAAAGAGCCTCGAAGCTACAAATGATAAAGACCCAATCCTTAAGCAACTCAAGAAATTAAAAGCCGACATTTCAATATGGCAATTGATATCTACTTCCTAGAAACATAGGCGAGGCCTTGATCGATGAGCTCAAGCAAGATAGAAGTTTCTCCCGACACCACGCCGGACGAAGTAGTAGGATTAGTCAATAGTGGGGAAGGAACCATTACTTTGGATTAGAAGGATCTCCTAGAAGAAGGTGTTGCACACAACAATGCCCTTTATTTAAGCTGTAACTTTCATCAACAAGTTTGTTCCCTTAACCTTGGTAGACAATGGATGAACAAGTAAACATATGTTCCTGGAGAACTGCTAAAAGGTTAGGAATTAGGGAGCAACAACTCTCTAATCACACTTGTTCATCTTCGAGCTTATGATAATTCTAGAAGAACAGTCTTGGAACGGTGACCTTGCCAATCAACATAGGGCCAGTGGAGAAGAATATCGAGTTCCAAGTCCTAGATATCGCAGACTAATTTTAATTTGCTTCTAGGTCATCCTTGGTTGCATGATCATCAAGTAGTGCCCTTGACACTACATTAGAAGGTCAAGATGATCATTAAAGGTCAAGTCATAACCGTCAACGACGATAATCTTTGTGCTACTATCACTTCCAAAGAGTCCGTAGGGAGATCGAGCACGATGCCAATGATGAAGAACTTTACGGATTTCAAACCGTCGTTGCCTTAGAAAGGAATGAAGCACCTTTTACCTTTAACCCTTATGGTAACCCTAGTATACAATCGATGCTTAGGAAGAAGGGGTATTTTCCAAGCCTTACTACGAGCCAACGGGCATACCACCCTAGTTTTCCACCCCTTTAACCCGCTAATAATTACAACTTTGGATTGGGCTATCAACCTACTACTAAGGAAATAGCTCAAGCCAAGTGGGAAATCCAAGTTAAGAGGACGGCACCACATACAGTCCCTTTTATTAAGCCCTTTCCTTATACTCCGAATGGGCAATTTTTTATAGAAGAAGACAACTTTCCTTATTATAGTTTTTCCGAGCCCTATCACATCAAGGAGAAGGGAATCCTAGTACCTAGTTTCGAGATTTTCAATGACTCGCTATATTCTGGAAAAGGAGGCACCCTACCTCCTCAAAGAGAGACAGTCCACATCAAACTGAACCAATCTTGCAAGAAACAATCTTTTTCGGTCTTCTATTCGGCTAAGAGGGTAATCTAGAAGGGAACTCGGTCTCGATACTCGTCGTGAGCTATGTCGCACCCACAGCTCGATCCATCCAGAGTTCATCACCGATGCTGATATGGAAGGGTCCAAACATATTACTTGGATTAATGATGAGGAGGGCCAAGAGTTTGCTATTAGCCTAGGAGCGCATCCTCTTCTCGAGTCTAGTGTTAGGGCTTGTACTTCTTCTTCCGTTGTTTCTAGTTTTTTCCTAATTCGATCGTTTCTAATTCGTTTTTGAGTCTTATGTACTCGTTGCTTCTTTCAATAAAGTGAACCTTTCCGGTTACTCTTTGCCTCCTCTTGCTTTTAATTGTTTTGCTTCTAATGATGAATAAGAAATCCCTAAAGAATTAATAAAAGTTATGGAAGATCATGAAAAGTGCTCACCAATAATAGAGGAAACAATAACAATTAATCTAGGGTTAGTTGATCAACCCCAAGAAGTGAAGATTGGGAAAACTTTGAATCCAAAAGAGCAAAATCAATTCACTTCACTCCTTGTAGAATTTATCGATGCCTTTGCATGGTCCTACAAAAAGACATGCCGGGAATATATCGATGTATTCTCGCTTTATGAGGATGCTAAGCCGCTTAAGTAGAAGTTGAGGAGGATGAAACCAGAATGGGCCTTAAAGATTAAGGAAGAGTTTCGAAATAGTTAGAGGTTGGGTTCATTAAGGTAGTTCACTATCCTTAGTGGGTACAAAATATAATTCTAGTCCCGAAGAAAGATGGCAGAGTTCGTATGTGCGTCGGCTTCAGGGATTTAAACAACGCCAGTCCTAAGGATTATTTCTCGTTGCCTTATATCGATCTTTTGGTAGATAATATAGCGGGTCATGCTCTACTCTCGTTCATGGATGGTTATGTTGAATATAATCAAGTGAAGATGGCTGAAGAAGACATGGAGAAGACGACCTTCATCGATCAATAGGGGACTTACTCGTTATGTGGTGATGCCACTTGGGATAAAAAACGATAGTGTAACGTATCACCCGAAGTTTACGTAGATGATATGATCATAAAATCTAAAGATAAGGCAGGACACTTACCCAGCTCGAGAAAATTCTTCCATAAACTCACGAAATACAACATGCGCGTTAATCCTCAAAAGTGTGCCTTTAGAGTAACCTCTAGTAAACTATTGGGTTATGTTATTAGTCTTAGAGGAATCGAGGTTGATTAATTCAAGATCAAGGCCATTCAGGAGATCTCTCCACCAAGGACGGAGAAAGAGATAAGATGTTTCCTAGGATATTTGCAGTATATTAGTCGTTTCATATCAAAACTTACTATGGTCTCGTGAACCCATTTTCAAAAAGTTAAAGAAAGGATTTGAACCCATTTTGGATGCCGAGTGTCAACAAGCATTCGAGAAGGTTAAGTATTACCTGGCTAATCCTCTAGTGTTAGTTCCACCCCAATCGGGAAACCTTTACTTTTATAGCTAACCACAACGGAGACCGCTATAGGAGCCATGCTAGCTCAACGAGACAGGAAAGAAGAACATGGAATCTACTATCTAAGTAAGAAGCTCCTCGATTACTAGACTAGATACACACCGCTACAAAAGACATCTTTTACTTTAGTCTGGGCTACCAAGAAGCTCACACAATAGATGTTAGCCCACACGGTACATGTGGTACCACCTATGGATCCTATTAAGTACATACTTGAGCAACCGACTATTAGCAGTAAGATAGCACAATGGATTGTCATGCTATCGGAATTCGAACTCAAGTTCGTCCCTCAAAAAGCAATCAAAGGGAGGGTAGTGTTAGAATTCTTAGTTGCTTTACCTATGCTTGAATCGCAACTCGAATACCTTGACTTTCCGGATGAAGACATTTTACAAGTAGAGGTGGACATTTGGACAATGTACTTCGATGGTGCTTCTAATCGAAGGGCTTTGGAGTAGGAATTCTTTTAGTCTCGCCGGAGGGAGCACATAGTCCCATTTCAGCTAAACTAGACTTCGAGGTCACCAATAACACTGCAGAGTACGAGGCTTGTATCAAATTTCACGAAGGTGGAAGGTACATACTGAAGCCTTGGCACCCTACGAAGCATACTTGACGGGATTATCTAAACATTTTGAGAATATCTTTTCCACTTACCTTCCTAGGTATAATAATCAATTTGTGGATGCATTAGCTAAGTTAGCATCCGTGATCAATATCCTTACTAGCGTTCACTCAATGCCTCTTCACAATGAGCAACAGAGTCAACTCCGTGCACGTCTATACCTTAGAAGTGTCTAATACTCGACCATACCAGTTAGTATCATGATATTTATCAGTATTTGGATAAGCAAGAATATCCCTTTGACTCCACAATTGTAAGCATACTACTTGTAAAATAAATATAGACTTTTCTAAAGAGGTAAAACTAATCCTCCTTTTTCTTTATTCTATCCTAAGAGTCTAAGCCCTAGTCTATTTTTACTTTCTTTTCCTTAGAATCGCTAGACTCAGCCTTCCTCATCTCGCGTACGTTCTTTTAGTTCTTGGATTCGGCGGATACTCCTTTATTCAGTTTCTTTAGCTTCAGTTTCTCTTTGACGAGTGCGTGTAGCCATCCAAGGGTTTACGACACGAATTTGTAGAGGGGCAACAGAAGGGACGACTTCTTCAAGATTTAGCTCTCCGAGTCTCGGTGCCTTTCATCGTTCAGGGATCTACTTCTATTATCCACTCTAGATAATAAGGACAAACCGTGGCGTTCACAACTCAGCAAGTGTGCTGGAGTTAGTAGTTTTGGTAAACCTCTCCAATATTCGAGCCACAACCCAGTCCGTTTAGAGCCGCCATGCCCTCCGAACAAGTTAAAGGTTGCGGGCCGGATACAATCCGATAATGGTATTACTTGTTCTCTACCCATTTGCCGTAACACATGGCCAGGGAAGTAATACATACTCTCCTCTAGGCCTAATAGACGTATGTACGAGTGTTGTGCAAGTGTGCGTTTTAAACCGGGACACCTTCCAGGCGTTTAACATACCATAGGAGATTGTTACCGTCATTTGTAAGATATTCTTCCCATCAGGAATTTGAGTAATCGGCTACCACCGGTTTTTATTTTTGGTGGCATAAGTGAGTCACTAGGTATATGTCCAACTTTGGATTAGCATCAATGAGCTTTAGATGTTCCATCAACTAGATCCGCACATCACGGATACAATATCAACTATTAGTGTCCCGCAAAGTCAAAGTCTAACTTTTGGGCTGAACAAGAGCAAAATCAAAATAATAAATAGCGACAGAAAAGGAAGGACCGAAAGTTAAAATTCTTTTTTCGACGTAAATAAGAAACCCTCGGCTTGTGGCCGGCACCGGACCACCACCTTAAGGCCGGCACCGCCTACCAGTTGGCATTCACTTGCTTTCGTTCATTGTTTTATGCTTCCCTGCAATAACAGGGGTTTCCGAGGAAATTTCGTTCGACGTTAGCTTCAACTCGGTCTAAGCTAGTTATCGTTTCAACTACTATTAGTGGAGTTAGGGAATAATAATTCTCTAACCATTCCACCGAGCGTAGTAGAGCCGCCGGTGCCAAGTCTTCATGGCCTCCTACTAGCGTAAATCCGGCTATCATGAAAGTGATGATAGCCCGCCTCCTCGGGATGATGATGGACTCAAGATAGGCGTACGTGTTGTGGTAGTGCTTCATCGGATTGGTTAAACTCACCCAATTCCCAATAAGAATCCACCTTAGATTCTTATTACCCAGCTTTAATAAATATTGGTACTTTTCATGAAGATTTTATGAGGATTTAGGAACAATTGGTTTTGTTCGCCTAAAACCGCCTAGTATGGCATCGAATTCTTCAAGTAGAGGACACAGTTCATTATCCCCAAACCTAAAGACATGTAGGTGATGATCCCGATGAGGCTACACCAACCCTTAAGAAAGGTCAATAGATCTTCACCCAGTGAATGCTCGAATAGGACATTTAGCCCGTAATTGATTAATCCGGACTCCATCCAAGTTACTCATCTCATGCATCCATTAGGTTAACTCAGCCATGTAGTTCATGGTTCTATTTCGAGGATAAGAAGGAGATATGTTGGGTTTGATTGAAGGCTTTGATGTTAATGTTTATTTTGCACTCGAACGTTCATCATATTTATAGGTGTTTTTTGAAGTTATCCAAATCCAGCTGCTATTAGTACAATGAGGCATTACAATCCCCACAGGACTCATACATAGCCGGCACCGGCTATGGCTTAGGCCCAGCCCGTTTTGTGGTTTTCTTATGACCGAGTATTCGTTGGTCATTTTATTTCTTTGTCTTGGCCCGCGACGTACCTTGTCATTTTATTTCTTTGTCTTGGCCCGCGGCGTACCTTGTTTTTTCTTTTAGGGGAATAAAAGAGCGCAATTTTAGAACTAAGTTATGCATTTGATCTCATTGCATAAGAGTCTTCAACATAAATAATAGACTAATAAAGGAACACCTTACAAGGATCCAAGAATCAGCAAGCAGGCAGAAATAGCATGGAATCCTCTATGCATCATCATTAGAGTCGTCATTAAAGATGTAGTTTCGAAGTCATCAAAGATAGATGTAGAGAATCGGCCACCTTCATTACCTTGATATCAGCTTACCTCCTTGGTCCCAAGCTTAAGAAGCTTCATGAGATGGACCACTATAAGAAGACCGAGGGAAGTAAAGAGGGTTCCTATGATGATCGAAGGCCCGTAGCGGAAGGATATTCAAGCTCTCCTTGGAATGGCTATGTCCCGCATTAGACGCACTAGGCCTAGAAACACTAGGTCCTACCTCGGATGCACTTCTATGATGAGCGCCTCAAAGAACGTCGTGACAAGTCTTGTCTAGCATTAGTACTAGGAGGCATTTATTGTTCGGAAGCTTAAGATGGTGTCTTGGGTTCATTAGGAAGATTACCAAAAGGAGGTGCTCTAAATCGACACCTCTACAAGATCAAAAGAAGCTATTAGTAAATTAGTAAAAGCACTAAAAGTTCAATGAAATTAGCACTTGCACTAATCAAGGATTTACTCGGAAAGAAGAGAAAGATCGCCCAATCAAGAAATTTTGGATTCCACGGAGAGCCCGATCGAAAACCGATAGACATGGTCTTGATTGCTCTCGGTCGTACTACAAAGTTTATTTGATGGAATCAGTAAAAGGAGATATGTTCGAGCATACACTTAAAAGGAAGAGAACATACAACTCTTATCCCTCGCCAATTCCTAGGAAAGGGATGCCCAATACTTTTCTCTTTCGGGATTTCGAGAATTCTCACAAAACGAGGAGGTCCTCCGGGAAGAGTAACGTCCACATCTAGGCTTGGGATATGGATGTTCGTGGGAGTGAGCTGCCATAAACAACGAGGAAGATTAAATTTCCACACAAGAAATTCAAGATCCAAGGAAGAAGTTGAACACTCACCAATTCGGTCATAATACGAAATGCATGATTGGCATAGGAGGTGTTCACGTTCACAAGTGAGGTAAAAGGATACCTCACCATGGCCGCCCGCTTGCTCATTTGGAGGGAGAGAATGAAAATAGAACATGGTCGGAGGTGGATCAATCGGAACAAATGGAGGCCACGTGTTGACTCGAATTCTAAGAGTGACCCTCTCCCAAGATACCAACAAAGCCCAAAAGGACCTTTAAATAGGATCCTTCTTTCACTCAACTCCCAAGCCACAAGGACACTTTGAGGAAGTTGAAGTAAGGCCCAAGGGTGGAAGTTAGTCTACATACAAGAATTATCAAGAAATCAGCTAGCAAGAATGAAAGGCAACAAGAAAACGAACAAAAAGCGAGTGAATATACTAGGTTGGAGTACACCACGGGTAGCCCGTGGACGGGACTAGAATGGTAAAAGTATGGTAAAAAGCACTTTTAAGCATATTTTGGATCAACTTTTGAAAATAAAAGAAGCATACCGAGTTTACACGGTTGAGGGCTAATCTCAAGAAGTCTATTCCATGTTTCTTGGGGCATTCAAGATAGATTCTAGCCCATGATGTAGACACCGGAAACATGGAATGATTTGTTGAACCGGGAGAGAGGTCCGGAAAATATTCTTACAACCATGGCTACATTTTGACAAGTCAAGTAAAAATTTTTTATCCACATAAGGTGAAAAGTAAATATGGAAGAAAAGCGACTTTGAGCATACCTCTATGGTCTTTCATAAGCCATTCAAAATAAGATAGTTGGTGGAATCCGGCTCTGGTTTTGTATGCCGCACACCGGCATGGAGGCCCATAATGAGGCAAGAGTATGCGAGAGCACCCTGGTTAAGCTCCACTATTTTATCGAGGTCTACTAAGTTCACCAAATAGTGAACATAAATCTTAGCGGCCTGGTCGGAAAAGATGATTGTACTCAAGAGAAGGGCAAGCACGATCCTAATTTGTTGTTGAGGCGAATGTTGAGGCCGGAAAACATCCTCAAAAGCCTAAAAAGAATGGTATACTTAAAGTGATTGCTATATGGAAATCTATCTACTATGGGACCGAAAAGGTGACACAGGTAGTCACGATTCTTATACAAATTCTGGTAATAGGCTAAAGGATCCCCCAAAAGCCCAAACCGGATAAAACAACAAAATCAAAAGGGGTTATTGTCATCTCACCGAAGGGAAGGTGGAATGTGTTGGTTGTGTCCCAAAAGCACTCACTAATGACTCTAATAGGATTTCTCTCCCTCCTGTCAGTAAGGTGATGCAAAGTAATGTAGACAGGACCAAGCCCGACATTATGCATGATATTCTCAAGATGAAAATGCATCTTCTCACATGTCTCCATAAATTTGGTAATGGCTCTACTATCCGAATTGAACCTTTCTACAAAACAAAATCCAACAAGATTTTGGCTATAAAGTTACTCTAAATGAGTAAATGAAGAGGTTTAAGCTAATTAGCTTACCGAAGAAGAAATAGTAAGTGACAAAACGTGGTTTTCAACTTCAACCGGAAGATCGCTTGGGTTCCATTCACTTTGAGGGTGCCATTCGCGTCAAGGAAAGATTCTTGAGTAAGACCCTCTCGCTTTAGGTCTCCCTGCAAGATAAGCTTTTTTCTAAGCATTTTGAAGACAAGGAATTGTAGAGAACCAACTAGTTTTCAAGAAGGAGCAAAGCAAGGAAACACAAGAGAATAACAAGCATAAGAGGAAGAGTTGTTGTGCAAAATGAAACACACCATGCACCCCTTTTATAGGAAAATTTTGTCAAGACATCCAAACACATAAAACAAGTGTCAAGTAAGTAGTGGGGAACCAAGGGAATCCGAGTAGACACACCCCACACCTGCCAATGGCTGGCTGGCACCGGCCACGAGGTGCCATGAAGTCGAATCGGTGACAACTTTTGCAGCCTAGCCCACCTCCCTAGTCCATGCAAGTGGGAACTTCGGGGCCCGCTTATCGGCTTTTTCGAATAGTTTTATCACTTTTTTCGATCGAATTACTCAAGTAAAATACTAAATTTTTGTCAATTCAATTATACACTAACAAGTATTCTAGCACAACAGATTATTTAGCCAAGCTTTAGATCAAAAAGCGATTGAAGTTTCAACATCGAATATGCCATGCTTTAGGCTCTAATCAAGCCAAGCTTAGGATCCTTTCACCGAACTTCGAATGCATACACTCGCAATCAAGTTCAGGCCATCCTTTGGAGATCGGGTTTGGTTACAACCAATTCCAAGCACAACACAATATCTTAAAAAATCGAGGTCGAGTACCCTTTAGTGTCAACTTTGACCCTTCGTCTTTTTAGACTCTGTCAAAGTGGGGGCTAACTGTAGACACCTAAAAAGTGTTGTCTCTTATCTCTTTATTTTTGTGTTTTGTTTTGTTCACCCAATGATGGTAATCTAGAGTCCTGTTTGTGGATTTAGATCTCGGATCGTGATCGATTGGTGCAACATAAGCCAGTAAACCACAAAGAACCCCGAGCACCAAATAAATAGTTTTTTCTTGGTTTGGTCTACAAATCCTCTTTTCCTTCGGACGATCAATGAGCCGAGCCGAGCCTTTGGAGATTGTGGAGTCCGATGTTGTGTACCGGGAAATTTCGAGTCCAGAGTACTACATTCTACTTTCATCAAGAGTATAAGGAGTTAAAGGCCTGAAGACCGCATTAAAGCGTTGCATTTCATGATCAGGAGCATCAAAGTGCTGCATTTAAGCTTCATAAGGCAGTCCGCATGACGAAGAAGCTTCCCGCCTCATAATGACGTCGTGGCCGGTTCCTGCGTTCCGAAGCATCAAATGGAATGCTGCATTTTGGCTTGGAGAGTCCTTAGAGAGACAACTAGGGCACGAAACCCTAGGGCATCCAGTTGGCCGATGCCTGCCTTCCTTCTTTTATCCGGTTCTATTCGATTTTATGTCTTTCTAATCCGGTTCAATCTCTTAGGATTTGGCCCGGTTTTATTTCAACTATTCGGATGGAGGCAAACCCTAGGTCATTTGTGACCTAGGTCCTCCCCTATAAATAGAGACATGTGGCTGTTATTGCCATATGGCTTCTTCCCTTAGCATTACGTTGCTGAAAGCTAACCAGAGTACACGACTAAAATTTCCATAAAGACACTCATCTTTTACTAAGCTACCGTTTAATCCGTGTAAAGAGTCGAAGAATATTCAGTTATTCCGATCTCTCGGGCACTCATTCAACTGATAATTACTACACCCTATACACAATTCACAAAACAAAGCCCTTTTCTTTTGATTGTCTTCGTTGCATCGAGAGATCCAGCGTGGAGATCCGGATCGGCAAGGTGGGACAACCTAAGGCCAATTTTTCAACCTTCAAATTATTCTATTTATTTATGTTTTTATTGCTTTCCATATTGTAGTTTAAGATATGTAATCACTTTAAATTTCTCCCCAACCGATGTAATTTTTGTATTTCTCACTTTTCTTTATCCCTTTCTTTATCGCTTTTCTTTATTGTTTTCCTTGTTATGTTTTGGTTGCTTTAGTTTTGCTTAGCATGTCGTTGTATGCTTGTTTTCTTGCATTATTTTGATATACCGCTTGAACTAGTAAAGGCTAGCTTCAGACAGGCAGTAACGGAAGGTTTTCCCCTACGTTTTGTATGCTCGCCCCCAAGTCTAATTCTCGGTTCAAAGACCGATGGAGTCATTTTAGCCTCTTTTAGTCGAGTTTTCTCATACTAAGATTGGAAGAGCAAATTTGTTGTTTTTTTTTTTGTTAGTTTTTCTTTCCTAAAAACTAGCCGAGGACTCCTTTATTTATGTTTTATTCTACTCAAATTTGCATCTCGGTGTTTTTTGGTTATAGGAACAATGAACGTTAGGTTTTGGATCCGCCCACTAGAAAGAGACCAAGGCTGGTTCCACCAGCCACGACCTCTGGTCAGGCGTCAGCCACCCCTAGGTAGGGGTGTGCAAAGTCGATTAACCGAATTTTCGGTTTCTCAAAAAGTCAAACCGTAACCGAATCGAAATTTTTGGTTCGACAAAAATTCAATCCCTAATCGAACCGAAATAATCGAAATAATCTTCGGTTCGGTTAACCGATTTTTCGGTCGGTTAACGAGTTAATTGTTAAAAAGTAAAAGCAAAACAAAGTTTGTATCCTCATAACAAACCATTAATTCAAAAGTAAAATCAAAACAAAAAATTAACAACTAAATTACAAGAAAAATGATCAACTACAGATGCTAAGGTTAAATCAAAACTGTTAGGAGCTAAAACAAAACGTCCAAAGAGAACCTCGTAAAGGCTGAAGGTTGCAACTGCCAGATCTGTCGAGAAGAAAACAACTATAGTGAACGTCGGTGCTAGGAGGGTCAGATTTATAGGGAAGGAGGCAACCACCGCAAACGCCGGTGTTGGGGAGGTTTTGTCAATGGGAGAAAGCAAACGATATGGAAGAGAGAGGTGGAAGAGGAGAGAGGGACCACCACAAACGCCGGTGAGGGAAGGTCCATCGACGGGAGAGAGCAAGAGAGGGTAGAGAGAGGTGGGAGAGGAGAAAGGCACCACCACAAATGCCAATGATGAAGGGGCTGCATTGACGAGAGACAGCAAGAGAGAGGAGAGAGAGAAAAAGAGAGAGAGAGAGCGAGACGTGGGAGAGGTCCCTCGTGAGAACCGAGAAGATTGAAAGGCCCGGCCAGCAACTAGGGTTAGCTATAAGGGACTATTTATACTGAAGTTTTTTTAAAAAAATAGTCGGTTCAGTTCGGTTAACCAAATTTTTCATATCTCTTAACCAAAACCGAACCATGAATCAAAAAACTTTTCGGTTCGGTTAACCGAATCGAGTTTTTTAAAAATGTTTTGGTTAATTGTTTTTTCGATTCAATTTTTCAATTTCAATTTTCGGTTTCAGTTTTTTCGTACACCCCTACCCCTACGTGCAGGCCACTGCTCGCGCCGTGGGGTCAGCGAGTAAGGCTTCGGTCCAAATTGGTGTTTTTACACCAATCGGCCTTAAAGCCTAACGGAAAAACCAAAACCCTAATGTTATTTATTCCTTAATTAGAAAATAAGATCTTGGGATTTCTGAAAATATTTTCTAAAATAAAATAATTAATAAAATCACCATTCAAACTTTAATAAATTAGATTTAATAAAACTCGAAAAATCTTAATAAAACGTTCATCTCTATATTCTAAAATCGACTTTCTAAAACCATCTTCAAAGTCAATCCTTAAAAAAATGAGACCCAACACATAGTGGGAAGCTTGGCAGGCCCCGTGTCGGCCGTCGTTTGTACAGACAATATGAACTCTTGAGCCATAAGGTAATGGCTCCAATGCTTAAGTGAATGAATGATAGCATAGAACTCTTTGTTGTAGGTGGAGTATTTCCATTTTGAGTCACACAACTTCTCATAGAAATAAGCCAATGGACAACCCTCTTGAGTTAGCACACCACCAATTCCAACCTCCGAAGAATCACACTCCACCTCAAATACTTTATCAAAGCATGGCAAGATAAGAACAGGTGCTTGAGTAAGCCTCTCTTTCATCTCTTCAAAGGTAGATTGGGACTTACAAGTCCTTGTAAACGAGCTTCCTTTATGAAGTCCAGTCATAAGAGCCATTATGAAGCTGAAGTTCTTGATAAACCGCCTATAGAATGAAGGTAGACCATGGAAACTTCTCACATCATGGATGCTAGATGGAGGTGGCCAAGTTCTAATGGCCTAAATCTTGCCTTCATCTACCTTGGTCCCCTCAGCTGAAACCAAGTACCCTAAGAAAGTAACTTCATGGCTGAAAAATGAACATTTTTTAGATTGCCATTTAGCATCTCTCGTTCAAGTAGTTGGAATACTCTCGCCAAATGTCCCAAGTGTTCTTGCTTATCCCTACTATACACCAATATATCATCAAAGTAAACCACAACAAAGTGACCAATTTAGGGCCTAAACACTTGATTCATCAATCTCATAAAAGTGCTAAGGGGTTGGACAAACCGAATGGCATGACAAGCCACTCATACAACCCACCCTTGGTCTTGAAAGCTCGTTTTCCACTCATATTCCTTCCTTATCCCGATTTGGTAGTAGCCACTCTTTAAGTTTATGTTTGAGAACACCCTTGAACCATACAACTCATCAAGCATATCTTCCAACCTTGGAATAGGGTTTCTATATTTGATGGTTATCTTATTGATTGCATGGCTGTCCACACACATCCGCATGCTATCATCCTTCCGAGGCACTAGTAAGGCTGGGACAGCACAGGGACTTAAACTTTCTCTCACAAGTCCCTTGGCTACAAGCTCCTCAACTTGGCGTTGGATCTCCATTGTTTCTTTAGGATTCATGCAGTAAGCAAGCTTGTTGGGCAGGATAGAACCGGGTATAAGGTAAATGTGGTGCTAGAGATTCCTCTTGGGTGGAAGGTCGGGTGGTGTTTCCTTCGGGAAGACATCGACATATTTGAAGGTTTGCTCTTGGAGAGGCTAAGTCACCCTAGAGGGGGTGAATAGGGTGATGATGAAATTTGCTTGAAATTTAAAATAGATATGACTATAACGTGAGTGGAAGTCAAGGATGAACTCGGATAAGTACTCGACTTAGAATTCGAGTAAAGAATGAAGAAACAAATTAAATAGAACTTTAAATCTGTCCGAGTCTAGAATGCACTCGGAAAAGTGATAACTCGGAAAGTATGTGGAAACCCTCCTGGGGCAGAAAATCACGGATCGTGCCAATTCAAGCACGAAGTCAAATCCACTATTTTGAGTCCACAAAATACGATGAGATCGACACAACCCGAGTTGCTCCCTCGGACAACTCCTTACAAGTTTTTCCTAGACTCAAAAATTCCCTTCTCCGATCTAGTACTTCCTAACCGAGATAACCCTTACAATTAGGGACAACCGAGCTGAGTTAACCCTTACAGCTCGGTCAAGGGACTTTACTTAGAAAGTAAGAAATAGATTTTGTAACCGAGTACAAGACCTTACAACTCGGAAAAATATTAAATACGGAATTGGAGTTGTAAGTAGAAGATTGAGAATGAATACAATGACTTTTGCTCAAGTATGTGTATTAACAATTGGTTCAAGCAATCTTCAAGTCTCGAAAGATGGCTTCTATTTATAGATGACCAAAACAGACTTAGCCGTTGTGTCCATCTTCCGACTGGAAGTCCTTTGTGATCGTTGTAACGGATTTTCCGAGTCACTCGGAAAATATCCGTTAAGATATGAACGTTGGGCAACGGCTTTTGACTCGTTTGGAAGTCCCAAAACCACCTGGTGGTGTCTTGAAAAGTAAGGTGGAAACCACCGTTGAGCTTAGTGTTGTAGACTTCCAGCTTTGGAAACGGACAACCCCGACATAGTGTCCGGGGCTAGGTCGGATGGGCAAAAAGCCTTATCTCGCTGGTGATTTGACGTTTTGAAGCCGATTACTTTTGTAATTCAAAATAGGATAGCCTCGTTTGCATAACCCGCAAAAGTAAATCAATTTGGTTCTCAAACTATAAAATACTTTGGTCCAAGATTAGACAAAGATAATAACATAATTAAGATAATTAAGTAATTAATTATCTCGAGTCGAAAAAGGAATAGAATTTTCCGAGTCTAATATCTATGATACTCAAATTCCACCTTAGTCAGTCTAGAAGTTAATCTAGTCATAAGGAGAATATCGGAGTAAACAAACTTGATCTAGACTAAACAAAGTTCAAACAAAATATGTTGACTTAGAATAGTGAATTAACAATATAATTCCTAGAACATGAAATCGGATCCGAGTTTATGCGCGTGAAAGAAAGTGTTTGAACATGCGATATACCCGAGTGTTGAGTGACTCGGAACCGAGTGAAGTGGCATGTAGAAGTATGCTTTCCGTGTCAGTCGAATTAAGCGTAAACATATACAATAGTTTCTATAATACTCAGAGAAAATGCTATATCACTCGGAAAAGTTTCTAAGGCAAATGGAATGACTTGAAATCAAAACCCTATAAGAGATGAAGTCTTATACCCGATTCCTTGATGGAACTCGAAAAGTGTAAGTATAAAGTCCGAGTCTTCAATCTCCCCTTTTGATGAAAGGCATTCCATACTTAGACAAAAACTTTGTTAGTGATATAAATCTGATTTTGCAAACTTGCTTAGAAAATAACTTGAGATTTCATAGCTATCAAAGCAAGAAAAGAAATAAATCTAGATAGATACAAGTAATGAATGAAGCAACAATTATTAATGAAATGCATTACTTCATTAAAGTCAAAGAAAATATTTACAGAGGGTGATAGAGACTCCTCTAAACAAGACAACAAATTTTCTTCTATCTATTCTCCCCCTTGCCTTTCAAGTAAAAACAAAAAAAAATGGGAAGAATACAACAAGAAAGTACATATTTGATGTCCGGGCAAAAGAGAAAAACATGAAATAGTGTAAATAAGTAAAATTAAGGAACTAAGGAGAGGAGGGAGCTTTCGAATTGAGGAAGAAGGACGAGTGGTGCGCCGGTGCTTGATAAAATTTTGACGATGTGCTTGAGCGCGGCGGAGGAAGTACCGGGATCTCCGGCATCAGCTCGGTTCCGAGTGGTTGTCCCGAACGAGGTCGTCCGGAGGCTCGTCTTCTTGGAACTCAACGACCGGAAGGGTGTGCTCGGGCTGACCTGCTGCCGACCGACCATGGTCGGCAGGGTCTTCGACCCACTCGGACTCGCCGTCCGAGCCGATCACTTCTGGTTGAGCTTCAGGAGCACCCGGACCCTCACTCATCGTTCCTGGTACTTCTTTATCTTGCTCCCCTTGTTCGGAAGGAGCTGCCTCAGCCGCGAGCTCCTCTCGCTTCTTCTCCTTCTTCTTCTTCCTCTCCTCTCGTCCGAGGAGGACTTGGTAGGGCTCGAGGATTCCTTAGAAGTGTCCGAGTCACCTTGATCCTAAGCTGCCTTGGATCTTCTCTCCTGAAGGAGCTCGAGAAGCTCCCTTTGCTCCTTAACCAGGGCCTTCATCTAAAGGAGCACGTCCTGCTGCTTCTCGAATTTAAGATTAGGCGATTTTCCGGTTGATGGTCATAGACTAGAAGACGGTCTTGAATGACAGGAGAATGTCCTTGAGTTCCAAGGACACAGAGGAGATTTAGTTCATAAATGCGGTGGCCAAAATGGAAGAAAGAGATTTAGAAACACCTGAGGTGGAGGCACCACCAGGTGCGAGCAGGAAGAGAAAGAGGCGCTTCGATCCGAGTCCGAGGCGAAGAGGGTTGCCTCGGCTTTGAGCTCGGGATCCGGACACTAGGTTTGGTTTCCTGGTATCCGTACCCAAGAAGTTCCTTCTTGCCAACTACAACGGCAGCTTCGAAACAGGTGTTCGGATCCGAGGGAAGAGGAACTTTCAACTGTTCGAATATGAGAGTGAGAAGAACACCGAAAGGAAGAGGGGTGTTCTTCTTGTTCCGAGTTTGAGTTAGCACAACGGCCATTTGCTCAATGATAGCGGGAAAGAGGTATACTTTGTAGCCCTTTAGGATATCAAAAAGGGCTTTAAGATGCTTAGAGTTGGGGTTCTCCTTGCTGGAATGTTGTGAGAAGAAGTTTCTCATCGCAAGAAACACGTAAGACGAGCTTCGACTTTAGTTGGGTCATAGAAAATTTTTGCGTGATCCAGGGAACTCTTTGGCGTACTTCTCAAAGAAGTCGTCGGCGACCTCATTGAAAGCTATTGGGTTACTTGTTTAAGAAGAGGGAAGATACTTTGAACAGACCATGTAGGAGGGAAGTATTGATTCGAACAAGTAACGTTCGAACTCCGGAGGTTAGAATACCATCGGAGCTGGAAAGGTGAGTGTAAAACTCGGAGACGAGTTCAGGATAGATGAACTCGCTGAAACAAAGAAAGTTGTTGACCCTGGTCGATTGTATGTGAGGCAACCACGAAAGTTTTGTGGTTGGGAAGAATTTATCATCCAGCGCAAGGTGCTTCGGGTGACAAGAGGTTTCGAATTTGAGGGGCCTTCCGGCTTTTTGTGCGGGGTTTCTTGGTGGCAGAGCCAAGAAAATCAAAGTGAGAACCTCTGTTCGGCATTTTGATGGAGAAAAGAGAAAGTAGATAAGCTTTAGAGAGAGTAGAAAAGAGCTCGAAGAGAGTGAAAGAGAAAAATAAAAGAGTAGAAGAAGAAAGAGTTTGAGAGCAACATAGCTTACTTGAGATGTTCTTCACGAAGCTTGAGATCGTCGGGTGTCGCTTTAATCACAGAGAGCTTGTTCACGAAGATTTGATTTCGAGAGAGAGAGTAAGCGAAGAGTAAAGTACCAAAATGAAGGAGAATAGAGCGCTATTTATAGGAAAATAATCGTCCTTCGAGTATCCGTTTTGACTCGGCTCTTTCAGCGGTCACCTCGCACCAGTGTGACTGTTCTCTTCTTCAATGGTTAGAATTCCAGCGGTTGTCTCCCAACGGCTAGTTGTCGGATCACAGCGCGAGAGAGAGAGAGAGAAAAAGAAAGATTTTGAAAATAAATTCTGAAATTCTCCACTTGTCTATAGATGATTTCGAAGTTTGATGTCCATTTTTCTCAAAAGTCCGAGTATGACTCAACTAAGTTTCGAGTGACTCGGAAGCTGGAAATAAGTAATAACTCTCAGCTCGAGAATCACTGGATCAACTAAACTAAAGGTTATTAAAGCACATATCACATAATCATGAAAAGGAATTTTCACATGGAAAACACATAATTATGTATTTAACATACCAAGCTCATTCCTAATAAAGCAAAACCGATGTTCACCAAGAGGCTTAGTAAAGATATCAGCTAATTGAAGATTAGTAGGAATGAATTCAAGTTCGATATCACCTTTCTCGAATGGTCTCTTAAGAAATGATACCTGACCTCAATGTGTTTTGTTTTTGAGTGCTTGAACCGGATTTTTGTTGATGCTGATTGCACTTTGATTATCACACTTGATTGGAACTTATTTGAAAGAAAGTCCCGGATCTCTCAAGTGTTGCTTGATCCATAAAATCCGAGCACAGCATGCTCCGGTTGCAATATACTCAGCTTCGGCAGTTGATAGAGCTACTGAGTTTTGCTTCTTTGAGTGCCGAGGATATTAGGGATTGACCCGGAAATTGGCATGCTCCTGAAGTGCTTTTTCTATCAACTTTGTATCCTGCGTAATCTGCATCCGAGTATCCGAGTGAGAGTCGGTTTTGAGTCTCTTGAGTACCAAAGACCTAAGTTTTGAGTCCATGCAAGATATCTGAATATTCTCTTCACCGCAGTGAGATGTGATTCTTTTAGATTACCTTGGAATCTTGCGCATAAACAAACACTCGAACATTATATCTCGGCCGGCTGGAAGTAAGATATAGCAAAGATCCAATCATACCTTGATAGAGTTTCGATCTATTGCTTTACCTTTCTCATCCGAGTCAAGTTTTATACTCGTTGTTCATGGGTGTAGATGCGTGCTTTGCATCTTGGAGTTTGTATTTCTTTAGTAGCTCCTTGGTATACTTTGATTGATAGACATAGATTCCATCTTTGTCTTCTTTGATTTGTAGACCAAGGAAGAAATTGAGTTCTCCCATCATACTCATTTGGAATTCCTAACTCATTAACTCGGAAAATTCTCGCACGAGAATTTCATTAGTTGCTCCAAAATTATATCATCAACATAGATTTGAACAATAAGGAAATCTTTCCCCTTGGTTTTTATAAAGAGAGTCTTGTCGATCTGACCTCTTCTAAAATCATTTTGAGCCAAGAAATTGCTCAGTCTTTCATACCAAGCTTGAGGAGCCTATTTAAGACCATAAAGAGCTTTTTGAAGTCTGAAAACATGATTTGGAAATTTTGAGTTTTCAAACCCAGGAGGTTGCTTGACATAGACTTCCTCTTCAATAAAACCATTGAGAAATGCACACTTAACATCCATTTGATATAATTTGATACTCATGCTAGATGGAAATGCCAACAAGATTCTAATAGCTTTAATTCCGGCCACAGTGCAAAGGTTTCCCATAATCAATCCCTTCTTCTTGATTGTAACCTTGAGCCACAAGTCTAGCCTTGTTTCGACTACCAACCCACCTTCATCCAGTTTGTTCTTGAAAACCCATTTGGTTCCTATGACTGGGTTGTCGAAGGTTGTTTGGTCGAGTCCGGACTTGGTTTCTTTCGAATTGATTGAGTTCCTCTTGCATGGCCTCTACCCATTCAGGTTTATTTAGGGCCTCTAGTGCATTTTTGGGTTCGGTTAATGAAATGAATGCAGTGAATGCACATACATTTTCAAGAGAGGAACGAGTTCTTACCCCACTGTTGATTTCGGATAATATGTTTTCTAGTGGGTGACTAGAAGTGAACTTTAAAGCTCTACCTGTTCTCCGATTCACAAGATTTGTAGGCTGAATTGCTTGATCTTCATAAGCTTGGTCCGAGTGATCAGTTTGTTCTTCAGACATTCCGAGTAGGCTCTTGAATTGTCTCATTTTGAGTCACTTCGTTCCGAGTGACTTCATTCCGAGCTGGTTGAGTTTGAATCTTGGCGATTCATGTTCACCACTATCATCTTCTCTCGCTGAGCTTCGGATCCGAGTATGAAGACTCACTTGGTTTTTCCTGTTCAAGCTCATCAAACACAACGTGGATGCTTTCTTCCACTTTGTTAGTTCTCTTATTGAAAATGCGATAAGCTTTACTATGGGAAGAATAACCCAGAAAAATACCTTCATCCGACCGAGCATCAAACTTAGTCGAGTGATCCTTACCATTGTTGTGAAAGAAACACTTACATACAAATGGTTTGAAATAGGAAATATTTGGTTTCTTCCCTTTGTAGAGCTCATAAGGTGTTTTCTTCAGAATGGGTCCGATGAGGCATCTATTCGGAGTGTAGTTAGCTGTGTTACCTGCCTCAGCCCGTAAATAGTAAGGTAAGTTGTGCTCAATCATCATTGTCCTTGCTATTTCATCAAGAGTTCTGTTCTTTCTCTCCACTACTCCATTTTGTTGAGGAGTTCGGCGCCGAGAAGTTGTGAGAGATTCCATTCTTGTCGCAAAACTCCGAGAATTCCGAGTAATCAAACTCTCTTCCATGGTCGGTTCGCATTCTCTCGAATCTAAGTCCGAGACTCAACTTATATTTTTCTCGCAGAGCTTGCTGAACTTCTTGAATGCTTCATTTTTGTGCTTAAGAAAACACACCAAGGCAAACCATGAATAATCATCAATAATAACAAATATATATGATTTACCTCCGAGGCTCTTAACAGGATTTCACCACATAAGTCCATATGCAGTAGCTCAAGCACTTTGGATGTGGAAACTATCTTCAAAGATTTGAATGATGATCCGACTTGTTTCCCTCTTGTGCATGCTTTACAAACTTTATCTTTCTCAAAAGCACAGTTAGGTAAACCCCTAACCAGACCATGAGATGCCAATTTTTTGATAGTATGCATGCTAATATGGCCTAATCTACGATGCCATGTCCATGAGTCATCATGAAGTGATGCTTTTAAGCAAGATAAATTCGACTCGGGTCGAAAGAGGAATAATATAAGTGTTACCCGATCTTTTACCTGAAAGTTTGATCTCCTTTGTGGTATCATCAAAAATGTAACAATTGGTCCGAGTAAATCTTACCTCTTGACCTTTAGAACATAATTGAGAGATGCTTGAGCAGATTGTACTTTAATCCTTTAACAAGGTAAACTGGGCTAACCAGATTGCTTCCCATTCCAATCTTGCCTATCCCAATTATCTTGCCCTTGCTATCATCTCCAAAAGTGACTTTTCCTCCTTTGTACTTTTCTAATTCGGAGAAGAGACCCGAGTCTCCCGACATGTGGCGTGAGCATCCACCGTCCAGGTACCAATGTCCTTTTGCTCTTTTCGAGTACCTCGCAAAACAGAGACAATCTAACCCTTCTCACTTCCTCTAACGAACCCGAGTAAGATTCTTTACTCGTGGTCCTTTCTCGAGGAAGAAGGTTTTTCAGAACCCATAGTTGAATGACTTTGGGTTTAGTCCGATTCTCGAGTCTTTTCTTTAGAGAACCGAGTCTTTGTCTCTTTCTTTTTGAAAACTTTTCCTTTGGAAACTAGAGAAGATGGTTTCTTCTTGTAAACTGCTTCCGGGCTTAGTCCTCCCTTCATTTTTATGAATGGGACCATGCTTAGCTTTCCTGAACTTTACAGTTCCGGAATCCTTTTGAAAAGCTCCGAGTAGGAATTGGATTCCTCCTCTTTGTTGAAACCAAGACCTTCTTTTCTGAAGGAGACCATTGAGATCCTAAGAGCATGTCAAGGTTTTTCCGACCTTGAGTAAATTTTAAAACCAGATCTTGAGACTCAATAAGCTTTTGCTTTAGCCGCTCATTTTCTTTTCTAAGTAACTCGGACTCAATCTCATTGGATTGAGCACTAGTCTTGAGTTCTCTAAGTGTAAGTCTCAGCTTTTCCAATTCATTTTTCAAAGACATGCTCTCGGAGGAGATTGACTCAAGTTGTTCTCTCGAAACGAGAAGAGTCAAAATTCGAATTTTCTTCCAAAGTAAAAATATACTTAGCCAAATCAACTTTGGAGAATTTGAGAAAATACTCAATTACCTCTTGAGGATTAGATTCCTCATTGTCCGATTCTCGAGTCCGACTGCGTTCCAGCCTTCCGAGTCGGAGATTTCCATCGGACACTTTGAGTCATCTCGAGTCCTCGTCATCTTCCGATGAGTCCTCGTCACTCCATGTGGCCATCATAGCCTTTTTCTTCTTTCTGTCCCGTTTCCTCTTTGGACAGTTTTTGACTATGTGATCCTTCGTTGCCACATTCAAAACAGACGGAGTTCTTAACAAAGAAAACTTTGAAGGAGATGAGTATTTACCTTTCCTATCCTTTTGGTCTTTCCTGTAGAACTCTTCTTTTGGCTTCTTATCCCATCTTTTGTGCTTCATCATTCTCTTGAAGCCTTTCGCAATAAGTGCCATGGGATCCTCTTCGAGTCGGACGAACTCATATTTGCTTCTCTGGTTTCGAGGCTTTCGAGCTATGTTCTTTTTGGTGTCTGCCTTCAGCATCCTCCTCTTCCAGTGGATTTCATGAGTGAGAAGCTTTCCGATGAGCTCGTCTAGCTTTAGAAGTGATAGGTTCCGAGCCTCCTCTATGGCAGTCACCTTGGGACCCTATATTCTCTTGGGTAGACTTCGAGTATCTTTCCGCACATTTACTCGTGGGAAATCTTCTTACCCGGAGATTTGAGATTGTTGGTAATCTCGAGTAAATCGAATGAACATCCGAGTGATGTTCTCTTCGGCTTCATCTTAAATAGCTCATATTTATGAAGATATTGGCCGATCTTCGCTTGTCCGACCTGGCTTGTGCCTTCATAAGTGTTGACCGAGTGTGTCTCACACTTCTTTGGCTGAATCACGAGCAGATACTCGATTGTTTTCTTCCGAGCTGATGGCGCACATCAGAATGTTCATTGCCTTGAAGTTTTTTCGAACTTCTCTGCTTCACCGGAGTAAACTCGTCCTTTGTCTTGGGAATGAGTCTAAATTCTTCTGTCTTCATGGGAATGTAGTTTCCTTGTTGTATGATGTCCCAAACATCTTCATCATGATCCAAGAGGAAACATTCCATGAGTTTCTTCCAAGTGCACGAAGTTGGATCCTTTGAATTTTGGTGATCTGCTGGAAGATCTTCCTTCATCGAAGTCTCCGTTGTTCCGAGCCATTTGATCTTTATACCTTTGGATGGTTAGATCCTTTCTGAAAGGCTAGGCTCGATACCAATTGAAGGTTTGCTCGGGAGAGACCGAATCACCCTAGAGGTGGGGTGAATAGGGTGGTGGAAGATTTTTGATAAAATCAAACACTTTTGAACAAAGCATAGACAGAAGCGGATAAAGCCGACACTATGAATCTGTCCGAGTTTAGAATGTACTCAGAAAGTGAAAACACAAAAAGTACGTGGAAACCCTCCCGGGGCAGAAAACCACGGACCATGCTAATCCAAGCATGAAGTCAAATCCACTGTTTTGAATCCACAAAATACCGTAGATCGATCGAACCCGAGTTGCTCCCTTAGACAACTCTTTACAAGTTTTTCCTAGACTCGAAGTTCCCTTATCCGATCTAGTACTTCCTAACCGAGATAACCCTTACAGCTAGGGACAACTAAGCTGAGTTAACCTTTATAGCTCAGTCAAGGGACCTTACTTAGAAAGTAAGAAGAGAGTGTTTGTAACTAAATACAAGACCTTATAACTCAGAATATAATGAATTACAGAGTGGGAGTTATAAGTAGAAGATTAAGAGTGAATACAATGACTCTCGCTCAAGTATGTATTAACAATAGGTTCGGCAATCTTCAAGTCTTGAGAGATGGCTTCCTTTTATAGATGACCAAGCGAGTAGCCGTTATCTCCATCTTCCGACTGGAAGTTCCTTTATAACCATTGTGTAGGATTTTCCGAGTCACTTAGAAAATATCCGTTGATATATGAACGTTAGACAACGGCTCTTGACTTCCTTGAACGTGTCTAAAACCATTGGCGGTATCTTCAAAAGTAAGGTGAAAACTACCGTTTAGCTTGGGGTTTCAGTTTCCCGGTTTGGAAACAGACAGCCCCGACACAATCTTCTTGGGGCAAGGTCGGAGATGGAAAAAGCCTTTTCTCGCTAGTGATTTGACGTTTTGAAGCCAGGTTACTTTTGTATTTCAAAAAGTGTATCCTCGTTTGAAAAACCTACAAAAGTAAATCAAATTAGTTCTCAAAGTATAGAATACTTTGGTCCAAGATTAGACACAGATAATAATATAATTAAGATAATTAAGTGACTAATTATCTCCGAGTCGGAAAAGGAATGGAATTTTCGAGTCTAATATCCATGAAACTCAAAATTCCATCCGAGTTAGTCTAAGCGAGAATCAAGTTATACAACGAATATCGAGTGAAACAAACTTGATCTAGACTAAGCATGGTTTAGACTAGAAGCGCCGACTATAACATAATAATACTTATAGCATGAAGTCGGACCTGAGTGCGGTTAAGCGAAATACTAGTCATTTCAATATGCGATAATTCTAAGTGATGAGGGACTTAGAACCGAGTGAGACAGCGTGAGTGCATATCTGTTTTCTAAGTCACTTAGAGACAAGCAAAAATACATGAAGTAAATGCCATATCATTTAGAGAAAATACTATATCACTCGGAAAAGTTTCTAAGGTACGAGAGAATGTCTTGGAATCAAAACTCTATAAGTGAGAAATTCTTATACCTGATTCCTTTTATAGAACTCAGAATTGTGCTGAGTAAAGTTTGAGTCTTCAAGGCAGACACTCGATTGTATTCTTCCGAGCTGATGGCGCACATCGGAATATTCATTGCCTTGAAGTTCTTTCTAAACTTCTCTGCTTCATCGGGGTGAACTCGGCCTTTGTCTTGGGAATGAATCTTATTTCTTCTGTCTTCATGGAAATGTAGTTTCCTTGTTGTATGATGTTCTAGACATCTTCATCATGATCCAGGAGGAAACATTCCATGAGTTTCTTCCAAGTGCATGAAGTTGGATCCTTTGAACTTTGGTGCTCTGCTGGAAGATCTTCCTTCATCAAACTCTCCATTGTTCCGAGCCATTTGATCTTTAAACCTTTGGATGGTTAGATCCTTTTCTGAAAGGCTAGGCTCGATACCAATTGAAGGTTTGCTCAGGGAGAGACTAAGTCACCCTAGAGGGGGTGAATAGGGTGATGGAATTTTTTCATGAAAAACAAACTCTTTTCAACAATGTACAGATAGAAGTAGATTCCGAGTCTATATTGGGGTCAAAAAGTATGAACTCGGAATACAGTGAAGAGCAAAGACGCAGATAAAAATGAAACTTTAAATCTGTCTCGAGTCTAGAATGTACTCAGAAAATGATACCACAGTAAAATACGTGGAAACCCTCCTGGGGCAAAAACCATGGACCGTGCTAATCCAAGCACGAAGTCAAATCCACTATTTTGAGTCCACAAAATACAGTAGACTAACCGAACCCCAAGTTGCTCCCTTAAACAACTCCTTACAAGTTTTTCCTAGACTCAAAAATTCCCTTATCTCGATCTAGTACTTCCTAACCGAGATAACCCTTATAATTAGGGACAACCGAGCCGACTTAACCCTTACAGCTCAGTCAAGGGACCTTACTTAGAGAGTAAGAAAAAGAGTGTTTGTAACTAAGTACAAGACCTTACAACTCATAATATAATGAATTACAGAGTGGGAGTTGTAAGTAGAAGATTGAGTATGAATACAAAGACTTTTGATCAAGTATGTGTATTAACAAATTGGTTCAGCAATCTTCAAGTCTTGAGAGTTGGCTTCCTTTTATAGATGACCAAGCAGCTTAGCCATTGTGTCCATCTTCTCGACTGGAAGTTCCTTTATGACCGTTGTGAAGGATTTTCCGAGTCTCTCGGAAAATATCCGTTGATGTGTGAACGTTAGGCAACGGCTCTTGACTTCCTTGGGAGTGCCTAAAACCACCGGTGGTGTCTTCAAAAGTAAGGTGGAAACCACCGTTGAGCTTAGTGTTGCAAATTTCCATTTCTGGAAACAGACAACCCTAACGCAGTTGTCTAAGGCTAGGTCGGAGGTGGAAAAAGCCTTGTCTACTGGTGATTTGACGTTTTGAAGCCGGTTACTTTTGTATTTTAAATATAGGAAAGCCTCATTTGAAACACCTACAAAAGTAAATCAATTTGGTTCTCAATGTATAAAATACTTTGGTCCAAGATTAGACACAGGTAATAATATAATTAAGATAATTAAGTAACTAATTATCCGGGTCGGAAAAGGAATGGAATTTTCCGAGTCTAATATTCATGATACTCAAAATTCCATCTCGAGTCGGTCTAAAAGTAAATCAAGTCAAATATGAAATATCGAGTAGATAGACTTGATCTAAACTAAACACAATTCAAACTAAGATACCGAGTTAGAGCGCAGAAAAGATAGTGTTTGAATCATGCGATATGTCCGAGTGTTAAGTGACTCGGAACCGAGTGAACCATGCAGAGATGATTTCGAGTCACACAGAGTTATGCATAAATACATGAGATAGATTCTATAACACTTAGAAAAAATACCATATCACTCGAAAAAGTTTCTAAGATACAAGGAATGACTTGGAATCAAAACTTTATAAGTAAGAAAGTCTTATACCCGATTCCCTAGATAGAACTCGGAAAGGTGAGATGTAAAGTCCGAGTCTTCACATAGTTCTTCATCAACATCTCAAATCTCTCCTCTAGTTGTATACTGCCACTTATCTTGATCTTTTGGTTTGGGAAGGTTAGGGTGGAAAATAGGTGAATGAAAGGCCAAGGAGAGTCCCCGGGCTCGATACCAAACATGGCGTACCATGAGACCAAGAGATAATGAAGACTCGGGTATAACTCTCTATCTCTCTTAGGTTTTGATTCTAAAAGTCATTATGAGCCTTCTAAAAACTCGTATCTATGTTCTCATTTCATTCCGATCGGCTCAGAAGACACTTCATTGCATATCCCTTACTTGCGCTTCTTACCCACTCACACATAACTTAGAACCATCGCATGTTCAAATAATTTCTCTAACTCATTTATTCTTAGCATCGACTTTTCACTTCAAGTGAAAATGAATTACAACGTTAAAACTTTATTCTAAGTCAGTTTATTTCTTGCAGAATTATTTGAATGAATCAAGTTTATACTTATTGCTGATTTAATTTCTAACTTGATCTTTTAAGGATTGACTCTAGATGGAATCTAGTCTTGATGAATATTAGACTCGGAAAATTCCATTCTTTTAGGCCAAAGATAATAAGTACTTAATTACTCGGATTTAATTATTATATGTGCCTAATCTTAGATCAAAGTATTTTATACTTTGAGAACCAAAGTGGTTTGCTTTTGTAGGTTATTCAAACTAGGGTAATCTATTTTTGAAATACAAAAGCAACCGACTTCAAGCCGTTAAACACTAGCTGAGAAGATTTAGCTACTTCTAGACATGCCTCGGACACCGTGTCGAGTTGTTTGTTTCCAAACCGGAAAACTCTAACTCTAAGTCTAACGATTGTTTCCACCTTAGTTTTTAATCACCGTTAGATGATTGGACCATCTTTTGGAGTAAAGAGCCGTTGCACAACGTTCACATCCCAACGGATCTCATACTCACTCAATCTTCTACTTACAACTCTAACGTTGTATTTCATATTTTCCGAGTTGTAAAGAAAGTCTTGTAATCAGTTTCTTACTTTCTTTGTAAGTCCCTTGACTGAGCTGTAAGGGTTAACTCAGCTCGGTTGTCCCTGATTGTAAAGCTTACCTCGGTTAGGACGTCCAATCTAGACTCGGAATTGGTTTTTGCTAAGTTACGTGCAAAAAGAGTTCATTTTTATTTAAATTTCTTCATCACCCTATTCACCCCCCTCTAGGGTGACTCAATCTCTTAAATAGAAAACCTGCAATTGGTATTAGAACCTAGCCTTTCAAGAGGATCTCACAATCCATAGGTCTAAAGATTAGATGGCTTAGAATAATGGAGAGTTCGATAAAGGAAGATCATCTACCGGATCACCAAAGTTCAAAGGGTTAAACTTTACACATTGGAAGAAGATGATGGAGTGTTTCTTTATGGGTAATGATGAAGATGTTTGGAATATCATCCAAGATGGAAGGTGCAAGATCCGTGCCTAAAGAAAAATCCGAGTACACAACTAAGGAAACTAAGAAGTTCGGAAAGAACTTCAAAGTTATGAACACACTAATGTGTGTCATTAGCTCAGAAGAATATAACGAGTGTCGACCTGTAACACGACCAAAGAGGTGTGGGACACACTTGTCAACAGAGAAGATCAGGTCCCAAGGTGACAGCCATAGAAGAGGCTCGGAACCTGTCTCTAATAAAGCCAAAAGAGCTTATTGGGATGTTGTTCACTCATAAGATTCATCTAGAAGAAGAGGATACCGAGGTCAGCACCAAAAGGAACATTGTACTAAAGGCCTCACAAACCGGACGTCAAAGTCTAAGTGCCTCAAAATCGGAAAAGGATCCCATGGCACTCATTGCCCGAGGCTTCGAAGAGATGATGAAGTACAAGATGTGGTGAACGAGGCCAAAGGAAGAGTTCTACAAGAAAGATAAGAAGGATAGCAAAGGTAAATACTCATCCCCTTCAAAGTTATCTTTAACTATTAACTCTGGTTGCTTTGAATGTGGTAGCAAGGAGCACATAGTTAAAGATTGTGCCAAAAGAAAGAAGGATAGAAAGAAGAAGGCTATTATGGTTACCTGCAGTGATGATGATTCATCCGAAGAAGATGATTCCGATGACTCAAACTGTCTTATGGCACCGACGGACTCATAAGATGAATCCGAGTCGGACAATGAGAACTCGGATATTGAGGAGGTAATTGAATACTTTCTCAAGTTCTCCAAAGTTGATTAAGCTAGATATTTATACTCTTTATAGTTCAAAGAACAACTTGAGTCTCTTACTTGTTGAGAGCAATTTTTTAAAAGCGAGTTAGAAAACTTGAGACAAAATCCGAAAGTACTCAAGACCAGTTCTCAAAACAATAAGACTGAGTCCGAGTTACTCGGAACAAAAATGAGCAACCGAAAAGGAAGCTCAATGAGTCTCAATAGCTTGTTTTGAAACTCACGCAAGGTTAGAAAAACATTGATCTTTTACTCGGCTCTTAGTGTGTCTTATTCAAGAAAAAGGACTTGGATACAATGCTGAAGTGGAATCAAATTCCTATTTCAATCTTTTCAAAACCGATTCCAAAACGGCAAAGTTTAGGAAGGTTGAGCATGGTCTCATTCCTACAAATGAAAAGAGGACTAAGCGTAGACAAGTTTATAGGAAAAGGTCTTCTCCACCTATTTACAAAAGAAAAGATTTTCAAAAGAAAGAGACACGAGACTCAATTTTCTAAAAAGAAGCATCGAGAATCGGACCGGACCCAAAATCATTCAAATCTAGGTTCCTAAAAGTGTTCTTCCTCGAAAAGGACCATAGTAAAGGGAGTTTATAAGAGGAAGTGAGAAGGGTTATTTTGTTTCTGTTTTGTAGGTGACTTGAAAAAGAAGGGTCACTAGCACATAGACAATGGTTGCTCAAACCATATGTCCGGAGATTCAAGGCTCTTCTCGGAATTGGAAGATCCGAAATGAGGAAAAGTCACATTTGGAGACAATAACAAAGGCAAGATAGTAGGGATTGGCAAGATTAGTGAAGGAAACAACTCGGTCAGCCCAGTCTACCTTGTTGAAGGGCTAAAAGACAATCTCCTTAGCATCTCTCAGCCGTGTGACAAAGGCCAAGAGGTAAGGTTCACTCAAACCAACTATTACGTTTCGATGTAGTCACCAAAGAGACAAAGCTCTCGGGTCCGAGGTCGGGTAACACTTATACTATTCCTCTTTCGGACTCTAGTCAAAATTTATCTTGCTTAAAAGCATTTCGAATGATGATTCATGGACTTGACATCGTAGACTCGGTCATAATAGCATGTATCAAGAAACTTACATCTCATGGATTGGTTAGGGGCTTACCTAACTATGCATTTAAGAAAGATAAAATCTATGAAGTATGCACAAAAGGGAAGCAAGTTAGATCATCTTTTAAACCACTCAAAATTGTGTCTACATCTAGAGTACTTGAATTAGTTCATATGGATTTGTGTGGTGAATCCTTGTGAAAAGCCTTGGAGGTAAATCTTATGTGCTTATCATTGTTGATGGTTTCTCACGATTTACTTGGGTGTGCTTTATGAAGAATAAGAACGAAGCTTTCAAAGAGTTCACTAAGATCTGCAGGAAAATTCAAGTGGAGTCTCGGACTCGGATCAAAAGGATTCGAACTCGACCATGGAAAGGAGTTTGACTACTCAGGATTTGCGTGCTTCCGTGACAAGAATGGCTTCTTTCACAACTTCTCTGCACCAAGAACTCCTCAACAAAATGGAGTAGTGGAGAGGATGAACGGAACTCTTGAAGAAATAGGAAGGACTACAATGATTGAAAATTATCTACCTTACTATTTCAGGGTCAGGAGCGATCAATACAGACAAATTATACACTCAACAAATGCCTCATCGGACCTATTCTAAGGAAAAACCTTATGAGCTATATAAGGGAAAGAAACCCAACACCTCCTATTCCGGACCATTTGGATGTAAATGCTTTGTGCATAATAATGGTAAGGATTATCCGACTAAGTTTGATGCTAGATCGGATGAAGGTATATTTCTAGGTTACTCATCTCATAGTAAAGTTTATCGCGTGTTTAACAAAAGGACTAACAAAGTGGAAGAAAGTATCCACATTGTCTTTGATGAGATTGATCTTGCCAGGACAAATAAATCCACATACTCGGATCTCGGGTTTGACAAAGATGAAGACAATCTTGTTGAAGGTAAGCTCGAAAGAGACAAAATAGAAGGATCGAGGAAACTTAGAATGAGAAAACTCGGAATGAACCAACTCAAAATGTTGTGACTTAGAATAAATAAAGTCAAGAGCCAACTCAAAATGGTCAAGAACAAGCTAATGCAGAGACTTAGCAAGATCAACCAACTGAAGATCGGGCCATTCAACCAACCAACTTAGTTAATCGGAGGACAGGTAAAGCATTCAAATACGCATCCAGTCACCCACCGAAAACATACTCTCGATATCAACAGTGGGGAAGAACTCGTTCTTCTTTGCAAAATCTGTGTGCATTGTTTGCATTTATCTCATTAATAGAACCCAAAATGCACGAGAGGCCCTAAATGAACCTAAATGGGTAAAGGCCATGCAAGAAGAGCTTAATCAATTTGAAAGAAACCAAGTCCGGACTTTGACCAAACGACCTTCGACCACCCAATAATAAGAACCAATGGGTCTTCAAGAACAAACTGGATAAGGAAGGGTTTGTAGTCAGAAATAAGGCTAGACTTGTTGCTCAAGGTTATAACCAAGGGAAGGAATTGATTGTGGGGAAACCTTTGCACCTGTTGCTAGGATTGAGGCAATCGGAATTCTCTTAGCATTTGTATCTAACATGAACATCAAGCTTTATCAAATGGATGTCAAATGTGCTTTTCTAAATAGTTTTATTCAAGAAGAAGTTTATATTGAGCAACCCCTGGATTTGAAAAATCATAATTTCCAAATCATGTTTTCATTGCAAAAAGCTTTATATGGTTTTAAACAAACTCCCAAAACTTGGTATAAAAGACTGAGCAGTTTCTTGGTTGAAAATGGTTTCAAAAGTGGTCAAACTGACAAAACTCTTTTCACAAAAACCAAGGGGAATGATTTTCTTATCATTCAGATTTACATTGATGATATCATTTTTGGAGCTACTAATGAAACTCTGTGCCAAGAGTTTTATGAGTTAATGAGACAGGAGTTCCAACTGAGTATGATGGGAGAACTCAATTTCTTTCTTGGTCTATAAATCAAACAAGACAAGGATGGCATCTATGTCCATCAATCTAAGTATACCAAGGAGTTATTGAAGAAATACAAGCTACAAGATGTGAAGCATGCAGCAACACCTATGAGTAGCGAGTTTAAAACTAGACTCGGACGAGAAAGGTAAAGTCAGTAAATCGAAACTCTACAGAGATATGATTGGATCTCTACTCTATCTAACATCTAGTAGGCCGGATATCATGTTTAGTGTCTGCGTGCAAGATTTCAAGCTAATCCAAAAGAATCACATCTCACTACGAGTGAAGAGAATTTTTAGATATCTTACAAGAACTCAAAATCTTGGTCTATGGTTTTCAAAAGACTCGGAACCGACTCTCACTAGATACTCGGATGCTGATTATGTTGGATACAAGGTCGATAAAAAAGCACATTAGGACCATGTCAATTTCTAGGTCAATCCCTCATCTCCTAGCATTCAAAGAAACAGGACTCAATTGCTTTATCAAGCTGCTGAGGTCTGAGTATATTGCAGCTAGAGCTTGTCTGTGCTCGGATTCTTTGGATCAAGCAACACATGAAAGATCTTGGATTATCATTCACATCTATCCCAATCAAGTGTGACAATCGAGTCCAATTGGTATCACTAAGAATCCAGTTCAGCACTCAAAGACTAAGCATAGTGAGGTCGGGTATCGTTTTACGAGAAACGATTCAGAGAAAAGTGATATTGAGCTTGAATTTATTCCTATTAAGTTTCAATTAGTTGATACTTTCACTAAGCCTCTTAGTGAGGATCAGTTTTGTTTTATTAGGAATGAGCTTGGCATGATTAATGCATGATTGTGTGATTTATTGCATGAATTATTCTTACATGATAATGTGTTATAGGCTTTGATAATGAATAGATCAGTTGAATCAGAATGAGACCGAGATATGAGTTATTAGCTTTCCGAGTGTTCTTAGTCACTCGGAAAAGATACTTGAGTCGGACTCGGTTTATGAGAAAAATGGACAGACAAAATTCCGAGGTCATCTCTAGATAAATGGGGAATCTCATAAATGTTTTCGAAAACTCTCTCTTCTCTCTCTCTGTCACATGTTTCAATCAAAATAAACTAGCTGTTCGTAGAAGTTGTTGGAAAACTAGCCATTATAGTTCGGAACGACACAACGATCCGAGAACGTTGCTTGGTGTTCGGGTCAAAAAGAAGGTTGAAAGTCTATTTTTCACTATAAATAGCACCCCTTCACTTTCTTTTCTTCACCTTACCCACTGCTTACTTGCTCTCTTTCCTCGCAACAATACTACTTACTTGCACTCTCTCTCTCTCTCTCTCTAAATTCTCAATTCTCTGTGTTCTCTCTACTCTACTCTCTCTCTTTTTCGTTCTCTCTCATTCTCCACTCTTTCAAAATGCCGAAGAGAGGAACCACTCAAGAAGGAGGGTTATCTATAAAGAAGGCTCGAACCAAATCGGAGACTTAGGCTACTCAAGAAGGTACCTCAAATTCCCTAAGTGCTTTGTCAACAAACACTTCACATTGGATGACAAATTCTTTTCTTCTACTTCTCTTTCTTGATTGCCACACATCGGGAACACCAATGTGTATAACTACTTGTGTGTTTTACGAGTACATTTATCCAGAACTCGTGCCTGAGTTCTACTCAAATATGATAGCCACCGAAGGCATCATATCTTCCGTCGTTCAATTGAAGGTTGTTTGAATCAATCTCGCTCTTCTCTACAAGCTTTCCGATGTCAAAACTCTTTTTCTCAATTCCAACCCCATACCCTTCACAAAAATGGCTGATGATTTCTTTGATAAGTATGCTAAAGAGGTTTATGAATCAAGCGAAAACTTCTCTATAACTCAGATTAAATCGAAGCAAGACTTCTTTATTTCATCTTAATGAGAACCTTCTTTTCTCATCATTCTAGCAAGGAGAATCCCAACTCTCAAAGCTCTTTTTGACATTCTTGAGGGCTACGAAGTAGTCCTCTTTCTCGCTACTCTTGAACAAATGGCTACCGTGTCGGGTCATTATAAGAAGTCACCTCCTTTTCCTTTCGGGGCTCTTCGAGTGCTATCTTCAAACAGTTCAAGCTCCCTCTTTCCTCGACCTCAAAGCATGCTTAAAACCTGCTGTTTGTTTGGGCGAGGAACGAGCTATCGGGTCTAGGGTACCAGGAAGTTAAGCATGATATCCGGATTCACGCGTCCGAGCTACCTTCTTCTCCTACTTAGAGTCGGACTCTACCAGCGACACCACTTTTGACTCGCTGGACCTTTTGCTTCTTAACCTCCTCCCTCTGCTGAAGTGTTTACTGAAATGGTAAACAAATTTGCTTCTTTGACCCAGGACTTTTAAGCAACTCTTCAAATCTTCAAATCTTCAAATCTTTTATTCCAAACTTGGTTCCGCTCCAAAAGATCGCACAGTCTTAGATTCGAGAGAACCAAGAACTAATATCTTAGCACAAGGGGACCATCCAAGAACAATGTGATTAGATCCAACACCTCCAAGAGCGCAGATCCAAAGCCGCCAAGGACTCAAAACCGTTTAATACTTCGAGGAGTCCTCCAGCCCGGTTAAGTCAACTTCAGCTGAAGTCGAAGAAGAAGCTAAGGAGAAAGAAGACAAAGAAGAAGAAGTTGAGGAGAAAGAAGTTAAAGAAGGAGATATGGCTACTCAACTTGAGGGCCGAGGTGTAAAAGAACCATAACCGATCTCTTCTAATCATGCTCGAGCGACTCAAAAGAGGGTGGCGATGTAAGTCGGTTAAAGGCCCCTACCTCGAAGCACATCCAGCAGCTTTCTTTGAGGAAGATGAAGAAGGCTGAGGATGATATGGCTTTGGTTCCTAGAATCGGGATACTCAAATTCTTGACATCCTAGTTTTGCGGCCTCCTTGCTCATCTCAATCAACATAAGCTTACAGGCAAAAGCACACTCGCTCGTCGCTCCTCCTCCAGCCAACCTCGCTTCTCCTTCTTACTCTTCTTAATGTTTTTTAAACTCGGATTTTATTTTGTCCAACATCCGATGTACTTTTTGCTACTTTCTCCCTATTTTTGATGAAATGCATAAGGGGAGAAAAATAGAAACTTGGATGTTTCGTTTAGGGGAGTTCTTTTCCCTTCTGTTTGAGTTTCATCTATTTTATTTGTTTTGTGTATATATGTTTCGAGTAATGAATGAATTTTCTTTTTCTAAGCATATTTGTTTCTAAGTAACAATTTTTTTTCTGTCTTTTTAAATTTTTTGCATCATTTTAATAAAATAATGCATTTATTCTTATAATAGAGTCTTGCATTCATCTCCTTTGCATGAGTCAAAATCATAAAAATAAAAAAATTAATCATAAAGCACCCTACAAGAGATTACTCAAGCATCATCATCCATAAAGTCGGGATCAAGAAGGTCACCGACATTACCACCTTCAACGAAATCTCCCTTGTCATCAACTAGTCGGAGCTAGTCAACTATCCGATATTCGAGAAGAGCTAGACACAAGCACCCAAGAAGAATGTGGGGGCTCATGATCAAAAGGATCATACGACCGCAAAGAATACCTTGAGGAGATATAAATCATTTTCCATGAAAACGAAGGAGCTTTTAGTACATAGACTAAAAAGCTCAAAATTAAAATGAGACACATAACCTCATAGAACTTCATATCTTCAAATAAGTCAAGTTCATATGTCCCTATTCTAACGAAAGTGGATGGACATCTAGTTTCGGATATAACAGCGGTCAAGGTTCGGACATCCCGGTCGAGTCTCACACCTAGGAGCGGTCAAGGTTCGGACACCCTCATCGAGCCGTCGGGCCTAACAGGTGGTCAAGGTTCGGACACCCTAGTCGAGTCTCACACCTAGGAGCGGTCAAGGTTAAGACACCCTCGTCGAACTTTAGGCCCAACAACGAGTCAAAGTTCGGACACCTCCATCGAGTCTCGGAACTAGGAATGGTCAAGGTTCCGACACCGTCGTCGAGCTTCGAGCCTAACAACCTGTCAAGGTTTAGACATCCCGTTTGATCTTCAAATCTAATAGCGATCAAGGTTCAAACAACCAGTCGAGCTTCAAGCCCAACAACGGTCAAGGTTCAAACATCCCCGGCGATCTTCGGACCTAATAGCAATCAAGGTTCGGACAATCGGTCGAGCTTCGGACCCAATAACCATCAAGGTTCGCACACCATGCCAAGACTTCGAGGACCTCGCCATGGCCAAGTCAAGACATTCCCTCCAAAACATGATCTTGCTATAGATCATTTTCAAGTAACACTTGAATCTATTTATTCGATCATCGCCTAACAAAATGTTAATGTAGAAAATTATAGCCAAGCTTCGGACACGTAAACGGCCAAGCTCACGTCCCTCATCCGAACGTCATGACATTAATCAAGCCAAGCTTACGATACCCACTGAACTTCAAAACCAAGAATGGTCAAGTTCAGGCACCCTGTTAGACTTTAGACTTCACTACTTGATTCAAGTTCGAGCTCCTCGAGCAAGATTCGGACTACGTACACTCGTCAAGTTTAGGCACAACAATTCGAGCTTCAAAACTTTAATTAGCCAAGTTCGGGGATCAGCCAGCTAGACTTCAAAGTCCATTAACTAATTTCAAATGCATCAACTTCATAAATGCAAGTGGCGTCCAAAGCGACGCTAACGAAATAGGTAAGTACCCTTTAGTGTCTACTTTGACCTTTGTTTTTCATACTCGGTTAAGCCGGGGCTAACTATAGACACCTAAAGAGTTTCTTCCCTTGTGTATTTATTTATTTTTTTATATTTATTGGCTCAATGATAAAATCTTAGTATCGTTTGCAAACTTTGATCATAACCGGATTCAAACTGCTGTAACGGAAGCCGATAAACCACCCAAAAAAACTCATTTGCACCACAAAATCATCCTTTTTGCTTGGGTCGCCTCACAAACTCTTTTGTTCTCCGGCCGAACCAAGCTCGGTTCGAATTCCCAACTAGTAACCCAAATCGGCACCCTGTTACTCCAAACTATACAAAACCGCAACATTTTGTGTTGCTTTAGCACCCAAGGCATGCATCCCAAAGCGTCCGCACAACGTTGTTTAAATTGGCTATGTTATTCGAAACTCTCCAAACAACGTCGTTTAGTCCGAGCAAATATCCGATTTTTGAATTATCTAAATCTAGAAATCTCGGGCCCAGTTCAAGCCTAAGTCGAGGGCTAGTTCTCTTTTTAGGTTTTCATTTTAACCCTGATTTTTACTACAAATAGAGGGCTTTCATCCTCTATTTTGCGGAACCATTTTAAACTTGAAATACCCCCAAAAGCTAAAAATTCTTCCTCTCATTCTCTCCCACAATCTACTCTCTCCATCTTCACATTTCGTCACTCACTTCTTCATTTCTTAAACTCCATAAAAGGCCTTCTTTGCTTCTTATTTGAGCTCGTTACCCTGCCATTACACTACCGGAATTCATTTGTGATCCAAGATCAGCAGGTGGGACAGCCTGAGGGCACCTGGATCTATTTTAAAGCTTACTTTTTACGGTTCTTTTCATTTTAGCATTTATTGCTTTCCATATTATGGTTTTTGAGATGTAATCACTTTTAATTCATCCCCGCTCTGATGTAACTTTAAATTTCCTTTTCACTTTCTTTACTACTTTTTTATTACTTTACTATTTGCTTGCTTATTGCTTTTCTAGCATGTTTTGTATGCTTTAATTTCTATCTATTGCATGCTGATTGCTTGACTGTTCAAACACAATTTTTTAACGCACAATTTTGATTAGTAAGGGTCATCTGCTGATGGGCGGAATGGAGAGCATCCATCTTCATTTTATACCTTCATCCCCGAACACCAAATTTTTGGTTTATGACAAATTGAGTATCTTTCAAAACTTCTTTCAAGCTTAGTTTTTCCACACTAAGATTGAAAGAGTATTTTCTATATTTTGTTAGTTTTAATTTTCTAAAACTAACTGGTGGTCCTTGCTTTTGCTTTTATTTCTTCTTATTTGCTTCTCGGCATTTGAGGCTAAAAAATGGGAAAATAAGGTTTCATTTTGATAGCGGAAGCTGTAGGGCCAAGACCGAGTCCTCGGTCATGGTCCAATAGCCAACACCGATTACCAATCATTGCAGGCTTATGCCAGCTTCAGCAAGTAGCCGAGCTTAGCTCCTAGCCCAAGCGATTTCTGTTTGGTCGTAGAGCTATGTGGCAAAATGTAACTTTTATATTTTCTATTTTCTTTATCCTCAAAATAACATCCTGAGATCTTTCTAAAATTAATTTCTAAAATAAAATGATTAATAAAAATAGCAAATCATACCTTCACCTAAATCTGTTTCAAAACGAGATTATAAAAGGAAATAATCTTAATAAGACATGTACACCACTTTCCAAATAAACTTTCAAAAATCAAAAATTATCATAACAAAAATAATATAGCAACAACCGACGCTTCGTTGGGAAACTCCGGCTTGCGGCCGCCTCCTACAGGGAAAGGCGCAGGGTCATCGATTCTTATAAATATCATCTCACTTAACGGTCACATGCCGAGTTCCACAACAACCCAAAGTATATACCTCAACCACATATCGAAAACAAACATGCATCACATGTCATAACAATTCATACATCGACCACATATCCAAATTTTATACACCTTTCACTCAACCAGCCACAAGTTAGAGTTCCATAACAACCATTCATTCAATGTTGACTTAATTGAACGCAAAACTTAAATTTTCAAATATACAACATTCATTCAACAAATCTACCAACTAGTCAAAAGAAAAACATGCATTAGATAGCAAATCATACCTTGACCAATGATTTGAACTCGTCAGTAGAGTAAGCTTGTTTTCCCGCTCACCGGTGTATGGGCTATGGGTTAACTCCCACATAACACTTCCAAGTTGGGTGTCGGCATGCCCATCTTGAAGAAGTATGCCATAAACTGGGCCATAACTTTCTCTTCCAGTTTGCTTGCCACTTGCTATTTTATCTCGATTGCCACTTGCTCTTTCACTTGAGGAGTCAATTTGGAAATGATTGCCTCAATGTCGATCGAAGAGACGAGGCGCTTCTTTTTAGCCCCAAAATGCTCAATTATCCCTATTTTTCCACCAACATCTTGAACACAGTAGGGATGATCATCTCTTTGTAGCGCCTAGGCTAGCTTGTCTTTCTTCCTGGTGTTGTCAACGACTTCGGAAGTCAATTGTTGTGATAATTACTCCTATAAGAAGGAAAAAACATGTCATTAGATAATTTCTATTAACCAATAAGTGCATGAAAATAATTAATTATTCATGAAACTCACAATTCGCTCAAAACAGACTTCAGTTTCCATTGTCAAGGAGGTGTCATCTTTCCTCTTTCTTCCTTCGACCCATGACTCATCCCTTTCGATACTAATTTACAAAGGATCTATTATGGCACCTTTACTGGCTTCATCTTGATTTCGTTCAATCTTACGCTTTAACAACTTCTCATTCCCCATTGTGGATCCCCTACGGGACATTACATGGGGATACATTACACTTAATCCTCTTCTAAGTGGCTTCACTTAGTGGCTTGCGTAAGTAAACATTTTAGAAATACAACAATATATGGTACTCTAATCTTTTAATTACCCTAACAATTCAAAATAGTTAATATACTATAAAAAAAACATAGAACAAATGTTCAATTTACTCGGAATTCTTTAGAGGAGGCCCATTCTTTAAACTTCTTTCATTCATCCTTGATTATGAAGTTGTATGCCTCCTATAGTCTACTTTTTGCCTTAGTATCCTTTGTTTTATAGACCTAAACAACACATAGTTTAGACTTGAAGCCTCTCCATCGCTTCTCAACTCGGAAGGAACAGAGTGTCCAACTTCGAAATCAAATAGGAGTGATAAAGAAGATGGCCTTGGATTGGATCCAACAAGGGACTTTGAAGACCTAGGAGATCACCACTTGGTTGCCAAACCAAGCTACAACAACTAGGAAATTTTCAAAGATTGAAGTTTGATTCACTCAAATGTTTTGAGTTGAAGACACAAAGAATGTATCAACCACCAATAATAATGTATTCAAAAGTTATTCTTACAAGAAACAGGATGGCTATAAATAGGGGGCGATTTCCTATGCAATATACCTTTCCTAATCATTAAGGAAACATTAAGACGAATCATATTTAATTAACACTAATTATAATGATTAATCTCTCACCGATACGTGAAACTTAATTATGCAAAATTATTCGAGTGTAAATCTGATCGCTTTAGTAATTTGAACCAATAAGAAATTCTCCTCTTTCTTGGCAAGTTATAGTTGCTAGAAAAGATTAAAAAGCCTTGACAATGCCACTAGAAGGCATCCTATTAGACCGCTCCAAAAGTAGGTTGTAGCCTTGGAACTAGCTTTGCAAGTGGCTAGTTTCTAATAAGGCTCAGAATCGTGGTCAAATAAGAGAGAGTCTTCCCCATCTGATTTCTCCTTCTTCCGAAAGAGCTCTATTTAGAAAGGCTCTTCCTCTATGTCATAACTAACCATCATTATGTAGGAGGGAGTGTGGCTCTTGTTTGTCACCAGTGTCAAAAACGACTTCCACCTATGCATACAAAAGTAGTGTTCTACCTAATGAATGAATACAACATCATACACATTGTCTCAAATTATTAAAAACCAAGATTGACTATCAACAAAATAAATAATTGTTCAAGTAACAAATAATAAGGGTCACTCAAAAACTTAGTGAGGTGGATTCAGGTGCGGATGAGATTGATGAAATTGGGATATATGACCCCTTCATTGCATTGATCAAGGCCCATTAGTCCTGGACTAAAACTTTCCTTCATGTACTTGATCAACAAGGCTAAGCTCTTGGACCGCTTCACTCGCTGGCTCGGAATGGTTAACTTTAGGGGATTCCGAGTTGGTTGCTTGAGATGATGGAATATTTCCATCATAAACTTATACCGAGATTTCAATCCAAACATTTTCTTTCACAAAGTCTGGTACTTTTCTTCATGTATCGAATGTGATCGACATGTAGGTACTGGCTGCCACTCCAACAAAGCTATTGAAACAAACATTATCCCCCGATGGATTTGTCGTGCTGATTGAACCGAACCTTACTTAGCATAAATGGATTTTCTTTGCTATGCGCCAACTTCTCCTTGTTCATCGTTGTTTGGCCTTTCATATTCTTGGTAGTAGTAGATAAATTCTTATTCGGGGTATACTATCTGCTTCATTGTAACTTCGTAAGAATGATAAACAAAATCATTACATAAATTCATCGTTGCTCACCCATAAACAATTCATCATTAAGCTATGGCACCATAATTCTTTCCTTCACCGTCTCTCATTATTGCCAAAACCCATTTCTCCAAATTTTAAACATTTTAAGAACTCAAAAAGAGAAAACAAAAGAGAGAGAAGTTTAGTTGTTTCTCAAACTAAACCCTAAACCATAATTCTTTTCTTCACCATTTATCATCACTTCTCAAACCCACAAAATCTCAAACATTTTAAGAGTTCAAATCGAAAAATAAAAAGAGAGAGAGAAGTTTGATACCTAGAGAAAACGGTAGAAAGAGAGAAAGAGAGAGACAAGTAAGTGAGAGGCAAATGAAGATGGCAGATGGAAAAGGACCACGACAACAAGTTGAGGATTAACGCGGTGGCGGTGGAAGCGAGCTCGCCGGTGGCACTAGGTAAGAGAGACGACGTCATTTTCAAGAGATGTTCATAAAGTGAGCAAAAAACAACATGAGAGACTTTTAAATTATTTGGAACAAACCTATTACTATGGTTCCGAAAGAGAACTATCGTAATAATTCACCTATTATTATGGTTCTATAAAGAACCGTAGTAATAGGTGATAGGTGACCTTTACTAGAGTTTAAAATTTTTTGAACAAGCCCTTCTTGCACGACTATGCACCTCATGCACAGGTTTCCATGCAAAACTGCTAAAGTTTCGTTTAATATGCATGGCGAGTGTCTACACAACATCAAGTTTTATTTGTATAATGTGACCTATTACTTGGGTTTATATGAGGAACCGTAGTAATAGGTGACCTATTACAACAATTCTTCATACGAACCGTAGTAATTGGTTAGGTGTTTTTTGCAAACCTAATTGAATTTATTCTCAAGCTATATAACAAACTAATTTTTTGTATTTTTCACCCGCCCCTGCATATACATGGTCATTTGCAACAAATAGAAAGTCCATTTGTAATTGTTCTCAAGCAACAACAAACAAAGTGTTTGCAACAAACAAAACTCTTTGAACAAATTTATAAAGTTATAAACAATGCAACAAAGTTAACATTTAAACACCACCATTAATCCTTTTTCCCCTCCTCTAGACTAATCTTTAATATATATGCCTTCCGGTGATCAAATCTTAAATACACTTCTTCAAAATGTGCATCCTTATTTGTGACAGAAAGTCCTATAAGAGAAAGGTGGGGTCCCATTAATCAACTCGCTCACATCTTCACCAACCTCAATGGCATTAATGTGCCTCTTTCCTTGAAGAACAAGTATACCACTTATCATTGGTCGGGTCCTCAATATAAAACACTTGTCTTGCTTGGGATGACATAATGAATTTATCTCCTTTATGACCTTCTCTTCTATGATCAACTATCGTGAATCCCAACTCATCAACTCGAACACCATTGTTATTCTCAACCCATTTGCATCGGAAAATGGGCTCTCGAAGTCAATATAGTCTAGCTCCCATATGTCCCCAATGACGCCATAATATGACATTTTTGGTAAAATGGGACGTCTATCCTTAGAGCTCGAAACATGAAATGCGTGAGCCTCTATTGTAACCCCACTATTTTGTATGGTGCTCCTATTGTCCTGCATCTTTGTATAAAAAGAGAATCCATTAATGTCATACCCATGGTATGAAATGACTTCAGACCCGATCCTCCGACCAAGCTTGTAAGACATCGTCTCATGATTCTCCTCATTGGATAGTGATTTTCTATTTAAACCAATTGACAAATGAGCAATTATGTTGAGCTAGTACCCACATTTCATTTCTTCCTTGGTACTATTTCCTTATGAGAGACTTATGCTCCTCAATGTAAGGCCGCAATTCATCATTGTTTTGAAGGATATAAATGTGCTCATCATCCCTCATTTTATGACTGATTGTTTGCACTTTCACCCTTAGTTTACCTTTTCTATCGAATTCCCTATATGCCGATGTTTAGGAATACGAATAAGTTCCATTTGGGGGTAGTATTCAGAGTAGAACCGAACACACTCCTCAGCTATGTAAGCCTTAACAATACACCCTTCCGGTCGATATCGATTTCTAACATACCCTTTGATAATTTTCATGAACTATTCAAACGAGTATGTCGATCCATAAAAAGTCGAACCACGAAGTGCACCTCTTTCACCAAATGGACCACTAAGTGCACCATGATATTAAAAAAAAAAGGTGGGAAGTACATCTCAAGTTGGTACAATATAACGATAACGTCACTTTCAAGATCATCTAATTTCTCCAAATCAATGACTTTGCTACAAATGGCATTAAAGAAAAATCAAAGTCTTGTAATAGAATGTCTCACATGTTTTAACATCACCGATTACATGGCCATTGGTAGCAATTGTTGCATCAAAGCATGACAATCATGAGATTTTAACCCAACCAGTCTATAAACAGACATTGAAAATGAGTCTACTATTGTTTGAAGAATATCCTTGTGGCACTCCGAGATTCTTCACGGTTTCACACAAACGTTTTTTTTCACTTTTGCTCGGTGTGTAGGAAGCCAAAGGCAAAAATGTTTTTCCCCTTTCCTTATGGTGGTAATTCCTTGCGTATTTCATGCAAGTCGAATCTTACTTTCTCTCCTTCCTTGGTCTTCACGAGTATGTTCAAAAGAGTGCCAATGAGACTTTCACATATGCTTTTTTCTACATACATCACATTAAGACTATGTCTCATATACAACTCTTTCCAATATGGAAATCAAAAAATGTTGATCTCATATTCCACACACTCCTTTGTGATTGACGTAGGTATAGCTTACCGAACTCCACATTAATATTGTTCACTTGTTGATAAATTTGTCCTCGCTATTAATGGATTTGGAGAAGATTCCATCTCGAATCAACCATTGAACGCCTTCTTTTTCTTACGATAATAACGAGATAATGGAATAAACTTTTGATGTCCGAGATAAGCCATCTTCTTCCCATGCTTAAGCTTGCAAGAGGAAGTATCTTCTCCATAAATGGGGCACGCCTTATGGCCTTTGATGGTGTAGTTGGACAAGTTTCCATATGTATGAACTAATTTATCATTGTGAAGATCATAGCTCATAACCTAAATTTCTCTTAACGGTATGCATCAAAAACCAAAACACCTTCATCCCACAAGAGCCAGTAGATCTAGGTTACTTATCTCATAGCAAAGCTTATCGTGTTTTTAACAAGAGAATTAACAAAGTAGAAGAAAGTATCCACGTTGTCTTTGATGAGATTGATCTTAGCAGGATAAGTGAGTCCACATACTCGGATTTGAGGCTTAACGAGTGATGAACACGACCTTGCTGAAGCTGAGCTCGAAAAGAGTCAAAATAGAATTACCGAGGCAACTCGGAATGGAGCAACTTAGAATGTTACGACTCGGACTAAACAAGCTCAAGAGCCAGCTCGGAATGTCTGAAGAACAAGTCAATGCAGAGACTCAAGCAAGATCAACCAACTGAAGATCACGTTGTTCAACCAATAAACTTGGTAAATTAGAGGACAGGTAAAGCTTTTAAATACGCATCGAGTCACCCACCTGAAAACATACTTTCGACATCAATAGTAGGGTAAGAACTCAATCTTCTTTGCATAATTTGTGTGCATTTTCTGCATTCATATCATTAACACGACCCAAAAATGCACTAGACGCCCTAAATGAATTTGAATGGGTAGAGGCCATGCAAGAAGAGCTCAATCAAATTGAAAGAAACCATGTCCGGACTCTAACTAAATGACCTTCGACAACCCAATCATACGAACCAAATGGGTTTTCAAGAACAAACTGGATGAGGAAGGGTTGGTAATCCGAAATAACACTAGACTTGTTGCTCATGGTTATAATTAAGAGGAAGGGATTGATTGTGGGAAACCTTTGCACCTATTGCTAGGATTGAGGCAATAAGAATCCTGTTAGCATTTGCATCTAGCATGAATATCAAGCTTTATCAAATGGATGTCAAATGTGCTTTTCCGATATGGTTTCATTCAAGAAGAAGTTTTTGTAGAGCAACCCCTGGATTTGCCTCCCTTGTTTTTTTCAAGTATTTGTATTATTGTTGTTTTTCCGAACAATGAACGATTTTTACTTTTACGAGCATACTTGTTTCGAGTTACATATCTATCTTGCCTTGATGCTCTCATACTTAATTCCGTAACATACTCGTTATGGATACAATCTGTTTCTTTTTCTTTGCTTTGATTTATTATCCGCACAACTGTTACGAGTTATGAGATGATCCGAGCTGCACTTTATAAGTATCTCCAGTCACTCTCTACTCTAATACTTAAGAGAACATTATTTCCTGTTCTAATTATTGACAATGAAAACTCATGTTTTAAACTAGCAAGCTTCTATCTGTATGAATTCCTTTCATCAAAAAGGAGAGATTAAAGACTCAGGTATAAATCTCTATCTCTCTTAGGTTTTGATTCTAAGTGATTCTACGTATTATAGAAACTCTTATCTAAGTTTTCGTTCTGTAATAATTGACTCGGAAAGCACTTTATTGCATATCTCCTACACTCGATATTTCTAACTCACTCGGACATCACTCGGAACCATCGCATGCTCAAATAATTTCTCTAACACTTTTATTTTGAGCACTCGACTTTGTATTTCAACGGAAAGTGAATTACGAGCGTTAATTTTCTATTCTAAGTGAGTTTATTTCCTTGAAAATTATTTGAACAGATCAAGTTCTTATACTATGATATTTTATTCTTTCTAACTTGATTATTTTAGGATTGACGCAAGATGGAATTTGAACATATTGAATATTAGACTCAAAAATTCAATTCTTTTTAGCCAAAGATAATTAAGCATTGAATTACTTTATTTTTATTATTATCTCGTGCCTAATCTTGGACCAAAGTATTTTATACTTTGAGAACCAATGTGGTTTGCTTTTGTAGGTTATTAAAACAAGGTTAATCTATTTTTAAATTTCAAAAGCAACTGGTTCATAGCCGTTACACACCAAGCAAACAAGTTTTAGCTACTTCGGACATGGGTCGGACACCATGTCGTGGTTGTTTGTTTTCAAAGCTGGAAAACTCTAACTCTAGGCCTAACAGTTGTTTCCACCTTAGTTTTCGAGTCACCACCAAGTGATTGGACCATCTTTTGGAGCTAAGAGTCTGTTACCCAACGGATCTTTTTTAGTGACTCGGAATAGTCGTTACAACGGCTACTAAAGATTTCAGTCTTGAACCAAGACTCAACAGTCACTCTGCCTGGTTGGCTATAAATAAAAGCCACTTCACAAGACTAGAAGATTGCTAAACACATTGCTGCACCTTTTGTTGAACACTTACTAAGTGCATACTCGATCAATCTTCTTCTTACAACTCCAAATATGTATTTAATATTATCTCGAGTTGTAAAGAAAGTCTTGTAATCAATTACATACTTCTCTTACTTTCTTAGTAAGTCCCTTGATTGAGCTGTAAGGCTTAACTCAGCTCGCTTGTCCCCGATTCTAAAGGTTACCTCGGTCAGGAAGTACTAGATCGGATAAGGGAACTTCTAAGTCTAGGAAAAACATTGTAAGGAATTATTTAAGGGAGAAATTCTAGTTGAATCAGTCCTTTGTATTTTGTGGATCCAAAATAGTGGATTTGACTTGGTGCTTGGATTAGCACTGTCCATGTTTTTCTACCCTAGGATGGTTTCCACGTATATCCGTGTTATTGTCTTTCTAAGTCTAATCTAGACTAAGAATCTGTTTTCGGTTTGTGTTGGTGCAAAAATTGTTTAATTTTCTTCATCACCCTATTCATCCTCCCCTCCCCCTCTAGGGTGATTTAGACTCTCCAAGGGCAAACCTTCACTCATCATGTCCTTCCTCTTCTTATAAGTTATAATTCAAAGACTCCTCTTCCCCATTCCATATCCTCAACTTGTAAGATGTATCAAAGCCATGTTGAAATAGGTGACCTTTTATAACATTAGGCTTCAATTTTTAAGAGTTAAAACATCTTCTACACGGACATAAAATTAACTCATCATTTGATTTGACAAGCATATTCTATGGCAGTCTCTACAACTTGTTAACACCATCTCAATATTCTACGGTCAACCGATCGCAATCACTCCACGTTCGATTCATAATTCACCCCTAAACAGAAGAAGAAATTCACCTCATATAATTCCAAAAGTACTTTCAACATTATGCTAAATAGTATGACATAAAATGCATACAATAATTATGAACGCACACATTGGTGTAGACACCTAAAAAGTATCATCCCTTTTTTATTTATTTTATTTATTTTGTGGGCCCGGTGATGAAATTCCAGTCCTGTTTGCAAACTCGGATCATGGTCGGAGTCCGATTGGCATGACGAAAGCCAATAAACCACAAAAACCCATTAGCACCACAAAAATAAGCCTTTTTGCTTAGGTCGGCCAACAAACCCATTTTATTTCGATCGAACCAAACCCGAGTTCAGGCTCCCAACCACGAAACCAAACCGACATCGCGTTTCATTCAAGACTGCGCATTAAATGTAACATTTCATTCTCGGTGGTCAAGTGTGACACTGAACCGAATGTCCGTACGATGTCACCAAGACCGGCTCCGAGCTTTCGTGTTTAATTTGCCAAGACGATGCATTTTCTTCCTAGAAGCCAACCAGGGAACGACGCCCAAGATATTTGTATGACATCCTATGAGACCGGCGCCAGTCTTCTTGGCTCCCTAGATGGGATTCTCCAATTTAGAAGATTTTTTAGGTCCATTTACGTGATCCACGCCAACAAATTCGGATTTGTTTTAGCCGATTTCCTACAACTAAAGTTATTTTTGGGTTAGTTTTATGACCTAAAACTTTTTATAAATAGGGGCTGCTCCCTCATTTTTGGCTCGCTGTATTTTCAACTAGGCGAACCCCGTGAGCTGAAAATACTCTCTCCCGCTCTCCACTATTGTCACTTCATCACGCCGTCACACATCTTTCCAAATCTCAAAATCCACAAATAGCCTACTTTTGTCCTCCGTTTAAACTCACTACCCTAACGTTGTGTTGTCGAATCCGGTTCATGACCCAAGATCGGCAAGTGGCACAACCCGAGGGCACCGAATCCGCCTTCAATTCATTGTTACGTTCTTTTTATTTAATGTTTCCGTATTATGGATCATAAATGTAATCGCATTTAATTCCTCTCGGCCCATCTGTAACTTTTTATTTGTTTTCTCTATCTTTTCGCTTTCTTTATCGCTTTTCTTTATGGCTTTCCTATCTTCTTATTTATCATTTTCCTAACATGTCTTGTTTATTTTAAATTCAAGTACTTAGCATGTTGTGTGCTTGATTGATAAACACATTTTTAACTCACAACTTAAACTAGTAAAGGACATTTATTGACAGAGCGGAATGGAGAGCATCCCTCTTTATTTCGTACCTTCACCCCCAAGCTTCGGATTCTCGGTTTAAGACTGATGTTTAAAACCTCTTTCAAACTTAGTTTTTTCGTAGTAATATTGGAAGAGTAATTTCTTTATTTTTATTAGTTTTTTTATTCCTAAAACCGACTAGTGACTCCCTATTTTCCATTCATTTCTTTCTATTTGCTTCTCAGTATTTCAGGTTGAAAATAGCTAAATTTTGGTTTCATTTTAACAGCCTAAGCTATAGGGCCGAGAATGATTTATCAATCTTCGCCCTATAGGTAGCGCCGGACTTCAATTGGAGCTGGATGACACCGACGCCGACTAAAGATCGTGCTCGACTCTCAGCCAGCCAGATTTATCTGTTTGGCCCGAGAGCTTTGTGAAAAAATGTGATCTTAATTTATTTATTCCTTTAGCCTCGAAATAACATCCAATGATTTATCCAAAAATCAATTTCTAAAATAAAAATAATTAATAAAAATCGTAAATCACCATTTCCCTTAAACTGTTTTTAAAATTAGATTCTAAAAATAAACAATCTTAATAAGAGGTGCACCCCACTTTCCAAATAAACTTTCAAAAGAATCTTAATAAAACTAAAGGAGCTAATATTTGTGGGGAAACTCGGTCCGATCGCGTCCCAACGAGGACAGGCCATGGTTCCTGTAGTGGCAACTCTACTAGGGATATCACTTATTAAGAGGGTGAGACTTGAAAATTTGAGTTGTGAGTTTTCTTATTGTGTTTTGCATTAGGTGTATTGCATTTAGGCAGTCTTGGACATAGTTAATTTGATTTTCGACCATAAGCTTTACCCTTAAGTGAACATTTTCAAAGAGCTCGAACTATCAACTCAGTGGGCCCACTTAGGCTTGATACACTGGGAAGATGGCTACTCTCCACTCATAGCACACTTTTTCTCGGTTCCTAATCAAGAGGCACCGATTATTCATGTCCTACCGTGCAACCCATGGATGCGTAAATTTTCAGACCGTGAGCCACCTTGTATCCGACCTAGAATTGTCCCTCTTTTTACCATAAAACTTTGGTTGTCTAGGTTGCACCGTTCCCTTCATTTGCATGCTTGAACGAATGTGATTGCTTTTAGTATTTAACACTCTTTCTTGGATCTTCAGCAGTTTAGCCAGCTTCACCAAATAATCCTTACATGGGTGCAAAAATAAAATAAAATAATGAACCTTCTTGAATCGGTCCATTTTGTGCATTTTAGCCAAAAGTCCAAATTTGTCTCTCCTTTTAAGGTGGGTCCATTAATTCCATTTCCGAGTAAGTCTAAATAATCTTTAGTCTCGACCTTTTTTCGAGTCACCGCTTTTCTCCGGTCAGCCGCGGTGGGTTAAATGCTAACGAAGTACTCTAAATTTAGGATGGCCCTTTTGTCACATTTAGCAAAATCTAAATTCATACGTAATTAAGAGAGTCTTTTATTTGCATTTAGCCGAATTAAAATTTATCTCGAAATAGGTGAGTCTTAGTTTGCATTTAGCCAAATTAAAATTCATCTCATTTTAGGTGAGTCCTTTTTCATTTTTGCATTAGCCTAAATTAAATTTTGTCTCAATTAGGAGTGTCCATTTTTGCATAAGCCGTCCCAATTAAGGTGAGTCCATTTTTGTATTAACTAACTCATCTCATTTTAGGTAACTCCTGTTTTATTTTTGCATTTAGGCGAATCAAATTCATCCCAATTTAAAGGACTCCATTGGCATCATTGCATTTCATTTTTAGTCAATCTACATTCTTTATGTACATCCAAAAATAAAAGCATATTGTTTTCTTTTCTTAGGGGTCCATTGTCTTCTCGGGTTAAGCACTTCAGCCCCATCTCCCTAAAATTTTCCACGAGCCAATCCCGAGCACCTACTCTTTCATTATACATGATAGGGAATCCTACTCAAATCAGGAATCCTAGCACGAAGAGGCTAGGGAATAAAGAGTTTACTTTAACACCGACACGTTCGACATTGATACATCCGAAACCTGCATGTCCCACACCTTTACTAGTAATAACAAGACGTCACCCATGGACAAAACGCAACCTTTTCAAAAATGGCCAACGAACCAAACCAAACTCCCATCATGACCTTGTTCAAAGAGTTTGCTGCAAAAATATAAGCTAAGAGGCCCAGGATAAAAAGATTGAGTCAATGTCTCGAAACTCTTGATCTTATACTCTAAACCCTCAATAAGAATGCTAACCAAGTAGGAAAACACAGAGAGGAAACAAACCCTTAGCCTCAGCCCAAGCCTCAATCCGATCCAAGAACACATCGGATAGAGAAGATGTTGTGAAATCCTCAATGTTTAATGACTACTATTTGGCCCAGGATTCACTTAAATCCCTAAAGGCAAATTGCCCATAAATTCATTATGCTTGAAATCATACCATGTTATCTTCCCATGGACGTTTGACAAAGATGTCATGAAGTGGTATAATGTTGTCAACCACCACAAGGTCACAAACCGACAGGATTTTTACCGGAATTCTTACATCAATACTCCTACAATACTGATTTACCGAGTCACTCTTCATAACCTAGAGCCGACCAAGCAGGGAGACAAGGAGAGCATTAGTGATTTCCTTACTCATTGGAGAGCAAAGGTTACCCATATGACTCGACCAACCCTCTAAAAATGACTAGGTTAGATTAATCATTAAAAATGTGAAGCCTACCTATCAAGCAACACTTCAAGTTCTTCCCTTTCATGGACTTCAAAACACTCCGAGATATTGGCATGCTTATGAAGAACAAGTAGGCATCCACAAAAGCTTCAACTTGTTAGAAGATCATCCAATGAGCCCATTACTCATCAAGGATGCTAATAAAGGGCGCATTTCCCTATTTCATATCTCGTTCTATTTCTATTTCCTTTTCCTCGTTTTCCAAAAAAAAAATCAAATCAGCATTCCTTTTGAACTAAGAAGGCTCGATTTCGGTTATAGCGGATACGCTAAGAAGCCCATAAGGCCCGACCCCAATCCTAATCTTGTTCCCAATTCCCATTTCCAAAATCAAAGCCACCTTTTGTCATGCCGGAGGAGAAGAAATCATCGGGAAGCATGTCATTCGACCCTGAACCACCAAGCAGCAGTGCATTGTAGTTCAAGCAGCTCATTTTTTGCTTTACTTTAGGGAGTGGGGGCTAAAAGTGCAACATTTATCTTTGTCTTTTTAAAATTTTTGCATCATCTTAATAAAAGCATGCATTTCTTCTTATAATAGAGTCATGCATTCATCCCCTTTGCATGAGTCAAAATCCTTAAAATACAAAAATTAATAACAAAACACCCTACAAGGAATTATTCAATCAAGAATTATTTATCAAGTTAGCATCAAGAAGGTCATCAGCATCGCCACCTTCAAAGAGATCCCATCAAAGCTAGTTAACTATCCGACATTTGAGAAGAGCATGGGGGCTCATAATCAAAATGATCATATAGCAACTCCAAGAATACTCGGGAAGAGGCACCAATCTTTTACCATACAAACAAATCAGCTATTAGCACACATACTAAAGGCTCAAAATTAGAATAAGGCACGTAACCTCGTGGTACTTCATATTTTCAAACAAGTCCAGTTCATTCATCCCTATTCCGACGAAAGTGGATAGACGTCGAGCTTCAAGCCCAACAAGTGGTCAAGGTTCAAACACTTTGTCGAGCTTCGAGCCTAACAGACGATCAAGGCTCAAACACTACGTTAAGCTTCACGCCCAATAATGGTCAAGGTTCATACACTCCATCAAGCTCAAACCAAACAGATGGTCAAGGTTAAGACATCTTCGTCGAGCATCAAACCCAACAACCGTCAAGGTTCGGACACCCACACGAGTCGCAAACCTAAGAGCGGCCAAGATTCGGACAACCAATTTAGCTTCGGACCCAACAACGGTCAAGGTTCGGACATCGTGCCAAAACTTCAAGACCTCCCCATGGCCAAGTCAAGGAAGAGTTTGCAATGTGCTTTGGTTACAAATCATCTTCATGTAACACTTAAATCTATTGACGTTTGATTATCGGCTAACAAAACTATTAGTGCAAAAAGTTTTAGCCAAGCTTCGGACCAAGAAAGGTGAAATTTAGGCCCCTCATTCGAGCTTCAGGACATTGATCGAGCCAAGCTCGGGATACCTAGTCGTACTTCAAATCCGAGAAATGGTCAAGTTCGGGCACCCCACTAGGCTTCGGACTTTACTACCCGAGTCAAGTTCTAACTCCCGCCAAGCTTCGGACTAAGCATGTGGTCAAGTAAAGACACCCCAATCCGAGCTTCAGGACTTTAATTAACAAATTGTAGGAATTAGTCGCCTAGACTTCAAACTCGTTAGTCAGTCCATGCACCCCTATTAGAATTCAAATCAAAAGACGACTAATTCCAAATGCATTGATTCAATCAGCATCCGGAGAAATAGTTAAGAACCCTTTAGTATCTACTTTAACATTTTTCTTTCGGACTCGGTCAAAGTGGGGGCTAATCGTAGAGACATAAAAAGTGTCATCCCTTTTCTATTTATTTTATTTATTTTGTAGGCCCGGTGATGAAATCCTTATCCCGTTTGCAAACTCGGATCATGGTCGGAGTCCGATAAGCGTGAGGAAAGCCAGTAAATAATAAAAACCCATTAGCACCAAAAACATAAGCTTTTTGCTTGGGTCAGCCCACAAACCCATTTTATTTCTGGTCGAACCAAGCCCGGTTTGGGCTCCCAATCAAGAAACCCAAACCACCATCGCATTTCATTCAAGACTGCATGTTAAACATAGTTTTTCATCCCCAGTGTTCAAGTGTGACACGAAACCGAACGTCCGCATGACATCGTCAAGATCGGCATCGCATTTTTAGGCTTAATTTGCTAAGACACTATGTTTTATTCCTAGAACCCAACCAGGGCATGAAACCTAAGACATTTGTACAACGTCGGTATGAGCCCGATGCCGGTCTTCTCGGCTCCCGGATAGGATTTTAAGATTCGAAGATTTTGTCCAGTCTATTTCCGTGATCCACGCCGACAAATCCGGACCCGGTTCAGCTGGTTTCCGCCGGCTAAAGCTATTTTTTTGTTGGTTTTGTGACCTAAAATTTTCTATAAATAGGGGCTACTCCCTTCATTTTTGGCTGCTGCATTTTCAGCTAGCTAAGCCCCTTAAGCTGAACATACTCTCTCTTGCTATCCACTCTTATCACTTGATCATGCCTTTACACATCTTCCCAACTCTCAAAATCCATAAACAACCTACTTTTGTCCTCCGTTGAGCTCACTACCCTGCCATTACATTGCTGAATTTAGTTCGTGATCCAAAATCAGCAGGTCGAACAACTTGAGGGCACCGAATCCGCCTTCAATTCATTCTTATAATTTTTTTATTTACACCATTTAATGATTTTCGCATTGTGGATCAAAAATGTAATCGCAATTAATTCCTCGCCACCCATTGTGACTTTTTTTGGCTTTCGTTTCGCTTTATTTACCGATTTTCTTTATCACTTTCCTATTTGCTTATTTATTGCTTCCTAGTATGCCTTGTATGTTTTAGATTCAAGTACTTATCATGTTGTGTGTTTGATTGATAAACAGTATTTTTAACTCACAATTTAAACTAGTAAAGGTCGTCTATTGATAGGTGGAATGGAAAGCATCCCTCTCTATTTCATACCTTCACCCCGAACATCGGACTCTCGATTTAAGACCGATGGAGTCTATTTTAAAAATCTTTCAAGCTTAGTTTTTTCCTTACTATGATTAGAAGAGTAATTTCTTTATTTTTGTTAGTTCTTTTATTCCTAAAACTAACTTGCTATTTTCTGTTTCATTTCTCTCTATCTCGCTTCTCAACATTTTAGGTTGAAAATAGCTAAATTTGGTTTTCATTTTGATAGACTAAATTATAGGGTTGAGACCTATTTCTCGCTCTTAGCCTTATAGCCGACACCGCACTCCGGTTGGTGCTGGTTGGTGCTTTAGCCGGCTAGAGGCCGAGCTTAGTTGTCAACCTAGCCGATTTATCTGTTTGGCCCGAGAGCTTTCCTGTAAAATGTGATCTTAAATTATCTGTTCTTTTAGCCTCAAAATAACATCCCGAGATTCTCGCTAAAAATCGATTTCTAAAATAAAAATGATTAATAAAGATCGCCAATCACCATTTCACTTAAATTGTTTTAAAAATCAGATTCTGAAAATAAACAATCTTTATAAAAGGCACACCCCACTTTCCAAATCAACTTTCAAAAATCAACTTTCAAAAGAATCTCAATAAAAATAAAAAGCCGACATTATGGGAAGCTCAGTCCAATTGCTTCCCTACAGGGAATGGTCGTGGTTTCTACAATTGATAAGAAAAATAAGCACAAAATACGCAAGTAAGCATACCATCATCACACTTGACAATCACATAAAATCAACATTCCTATATGTTATTCCCATTTCACCAATATTTTACCCTATAATCCAATCATCCATGAAGTCAATGCTTTATCTATGAATCTCGAACTTAAACAACCCAATAAATTAATAAACAAATCTTAAGAAAGAAATCAATTTCAATTTTGCAAAAATTCAAAGCAATAAACAAATTATAAAGAGAGATGGCTACCAAGAAGAACAGGGTTGAGAGAGAGATAGGCAACTTAGAGACGGTAGACGTCATCATTGGTAGCATTGAGTGATAGAGAGGAAAGTGTTTGTGCAAGGAGAGTATTTGTGAGAGAAGAGCAAAGATATAGAGCTAAGAATGTATTACAAAGTAGGTTTAATAACTTACTTTTCCTTGGTGGAACTTACTTTTCACTCGTGTTTCCTGGACGTGAACCGTAGTGGAAACTCACGATTAGACTTATGACTACGGTTATATCAAAGAATCATACTAACTAGTCCAGCCTTGACTTTTTACTACGTTTTTGTCCGTAAACCGTAGTTAAAAGTTAGTATTAAATAAATAGATGGTTATGCCCTCACTTTGAGCATCTCATTCTCTCTTTGAGCATATGCTTTTTAAAACCTTATCTTTTCCTTGGTGAAAATGAGTTTTGACCCTAGAGAAAAGAGGAGTCAACGAGATAGCAAAGGGTACATCCACCACTTCATACACTCCTTCTCGCAAAAGGAGCGAGAGTTGGATAGACAAGTGAAGATGGCAAAGGTAACATCCACAACTTATTCAAACCTCGACTCACTCCAAGCATTTGAAGACGGGATATTTCCCAACATTAATGAGCTCAAACCTAATAGCATCTCCATGCTTGAGGCAACTAAGAATACTTTGTCATCGACATGTCATAAAATCATGTATTTAGATGCTTTGATGTATTAAGATGCAGCTTCTCCACTCATGACTGACATAAGTGATTGTCTTATTTAGATGCGTTGATGTATTTAGATGCTTTCATGTATTCACTTTAGTTGTATTTTTAATGAAGAAGTTGAGAGACTTTAAACCTTTTTTCTTCCCTTAAATCCTCTAATAATGCCCTCCTAGTCTACTCTATCATTCCTTTACTCCTTAGAAGATGTAGAATAGGAATATGGTATGACACTGTTACTACAGCTTCCTAGAAAAACCATAGTAATAAGTCAAATCATTCCTATTGCTATACTGGTTCTCAAAAGGAACCGTAGTAATAGGTGCATCTTCTCTTTTAACAATGGTTGTTGTACAAGAATCATAGTCATAGGTCTAACAAGCACTTTTGACTACAGCTCCTCAACAAAACCATAGTTAAAAGTAAGTTTAATTGCCCCGATTTACAAGAAAACCCTAAATGACTTGAATAACCCGGCTCCAGCTTTTTTTTCCACTCGCATCATTTTTAGGGTTTTTCCAAGATTACGCCGTCGAATTAACCTAGCATGACAATTTTCCTTAGCGTCACGCTGCCAAAGCAACTGTTCACTATCTTCTCCTAAGTGTTATTCTACTAAAAAGTAACCTCAAAAGTATATTTTCTAAATACTATGCCGTTGAATCCTTACTAAGAGCGAATGAATATTCAATTATTCGAGTCTCTTGGTATTCGTTCAGCCGATCATTCTAGTTCTCTACAAACTTACCTTCACAAAACGCATAAACAAGCCCTCTTTCCTTGATTCGCCACCATCGCATCACCGGATCCAAGTGCGGAGATCTAGATCAGCAGGTGAGGTAACCAAAGGGCATCTATTCGGCCTTTAAATGGTTATTTATTTTATGCTATTTTATTACTTTCTCGTATTGTGGAGACAAGTTGTATCGCTTTTATTTCCTCCCCGCCCGATGTAATCCTTTAAATTTCTCGCTTTCTTTTCTTTCTCGCTTTCCTTTTCTTTTGTTTTTATTTTCTTTACCGTTTTCCTTTATTTTCTTCTTATCGCTTTCATTCACATTTTGATTGCTTTGATTTCGTTTAGCATGTTGTTTACTTATGTTTAGTACGTTATTTTAATTCACTACTCAAACTAGTAATGGCCGTCTTCGGATGGGCGTAACGTAAGGGCTTATCCCTATGTTTCCTACCCTTGTCCCCGAATCCGATTCTCGGTTCTAGACCTATGGAGTCACTTTTTAGACTCTTTTAGTCTTAGTTTTCCCATACTAAGATTGAAAAAGCATTTATTTTGTTATTGTTAGTTTTTCTTTCTTAAAAACATACTGGCGACTCCTCTTTTTGCTTTTGTTTCTATTCAAATTGCATCTCGGCTCTTTTCTCGGCTGCAGGTAAAATTTTAGGGCTTCTGAATCTGCCATCCAGGCCAAAGGTCGAGGCTAATTTCCCCACCCGCGGCCAGCAGCCGGCGCCCTTGACCGCTAGGTGCCGGCTTCGGCCAACATCGAGTGGTCGATGGTCGTGGCTTGGGTCCAAACCGGTGTTTTCACACCAATTTGGCCCTAAAGCCTCACAACGAAATTGGAAACTCTAATTTTATTTATTTCTTTAGTTAAGAAATAATATCCCGGGACTTTAGAAAATTATTTCTAAAAAAATAATTAATAAAACCGCCAATAAATCTAATTTAATTCATCTTCAACTCAATTTAATAAAATTCGAAACTCTAAATAAGAGGTCAATCCCCACTTTCAAAAATCAATCTTCAAAACCCTAAAAATCATTTTCACCCCTTTTCTCTCTCAATTTAACAAAACCTACGCTAAGCATTCATGGGGAGCTCGGTCCGACCTCGGTTCGGGCGAAGGTCGTGGTTCATATAGCGGGGACTCCACTAGGGATAATCACTTATTTAGAGGGTGAAAATTGAAAATTTTAGTAGTGAGTTTTAATAATATATTTGCGTTAGGCATCAAGCATTTAACAACCTTTGAACCTAGTTTATTATTGTTGTTGGACCCTTTGAATTTTTTTCATCCCTTGTTAAACATTTCCGGTAAGAGGCTCCTACCGCGTCCCGGTAGGCCCAACTAGGCTTGATTGCCAACGGAGGTGGTACCTCTTCCCTCATAACACACTCTTGGTTTACCATTTTCCAAGTATATAAGTCAAGGCTCCCGTTATAATTTGTCATCGCCTCATTTTTTATTTTATCCTCCCAGTGAAAATAAGTTTTACGCTCTCCTGAGTGACTTTGACGCCTCCAGTGAATCACCGCCTACAAAGAAAAGCATATTGCTGCCTACAGAGAAAAGCATATTGCTACCTAAAGAAAAAGCGAGGCAGGTGAGACGGCAAAGAGTACATCCACCAATTTATGCACTCCCTCTCAATAGGAACTTACTTACATGGAAGAAGTGAAGATAGAAAAAGGGAACATCCACCTTCGACTAGTGCTTAAATATTTTGATGGAGATTCAATATTGGTAGAAAAATGTAGGATAGCTTTGATGTATTTAGATGCTTTGACGTATTTAAATATTTCTTTTCTAGCCTCCACTCATCTCATCGTTTGTTGTATCCACTCATCTCATAGCCGACAAAAGTGATTATCGTGTACTCAATTGTGTTATTTAGATGCTTTGATGTATTCACTTCGGTTGTATGTTTTAATATGTCTAGTGCACTTCGGTTCCGGAGGAGCAAGCCTTGACAAGGCGTGTGCGAAATAGTAGAAGTGAAGTTGACCTTGAATGCTTGAAGAGGATTTAGTTACCGAAGCTTAATGTTTCTCAACCATCTCCGTGGTAAGACTTAACGTGAGTTCGATGGACAAGTTCGGCTTGTATCTAGAAGCTTCCTATCGACAAAGTTATTGTTTGTGTCAAAGCTACATACACAAAAACTTTATCGGTAGGAAGTAGCTAGAAAATACAAGCCTGCAATTGTCTATCGAACACACATTGAACTCCTCAAAGAGATTGTTGAAGAAGGATTAAGCTTTTGATAACTAAATCTTCTTCAAGCATTCAGTGGTCGACTTCACTTTTCTATGTCGCACACGCCTTGTCAAGGCTTGCTCCTCCCCAACCGAAGTGTACTAGACCTATTACTATGGTTCCTATAAAGAAGTGTAATAATAGGACAAGTCATCCAAAAAATACCGGAAAGGTTGTAAATTTTTGGGAACACTTAACCTATTACTACGATTCTTATTCGAACTCGTAGTATAAAGTGACACCATATACTACGGTTTTGCCTAAGAACCGTAGTAGTAGGTCCAGCCTTGACTTTTTACCACGGTTCTATCCCGAAACCATAGTTAAAAAGTCAGCTTCTATTTCCATATTTTTACAAAAATGTCGATGCTTCATTTTTTACTACGCTTTTTCTTCATAACCGTTGTAAAAGGACCGAAGTTAAAAGTCATTCCTGAAGTACTAATTATTCGATGTGACTTTTCTCCAAAAATAGTAACCTCTAATAATTATTTAGAGCCTGTTCGAACTTACATATAAAACGCACATAAACGTAAACGGACATAAAAAACATAAACAAACATAAAAGAGTAGAAAGGAATATAAAAGAATAGACACGAACAAAATGAACAGAAACAAACATAAACGAACATAAATGAGTTGTTAAAACAAGAAAGGAACGAACATAAACGAACATAAAAGAACATAAACTAACATAAAAGAACATAAACGAACATAAACATAAATAGATTCTATTTTTCATGTAAATTCGAACGAGTCCTTAGTCACTATAAAAATTTTATCGAGTCATATTTAAATATGTATTATTTAATATCTTTACATATTCGGTTCCTGCCCATCGTTATACTTTTAAATAATCATTCTTAAGTTCTAATAGCTATCTTACAAAAGATGAGGAAAATGAGCCATTTGAAAGGTGACTTTTACAACTTTTTAAGATGAGAACTTTAAGTATTTTCTCGAAGAGTGCCTAATAAGGGCTTGTTTGACTTTACATGAAAAGCAAGATCTATTTATCTTTTATGCTTATTTATGTTCATTTATATTCATTTATGTTTGTTTCTATTTTAGATTATTTTTTTATTATTGTTGTTGTTGTTGTTGTTGTTGTTGTTGTTGTTGTTGTTGTTGTTGTTGTTATTATTGTTACTAGCTTTGATTTACACGCATTTGCATGCGGACCGTATAGAAATAGTCTTATTAAATAATTACATTATAAACATAGTTAAAAAATAGTAAAAAAATTGAAGAATTTATGTGTTAAAAGTTTGCTCTTGGAGAGGTTAAGTCACCCTAGGGGGTGGATAGGGTGATGGGGAAATTTAAACAAGTAATGGAAGAATAAAACTAGAAATGACTCGAGGAGAATATGAGTCTAGATTGGACTCGAAAAGTACTAACTCGTAAAGTTACGTGAAAACCCTCCCGGGGCGTAAAACCACCGTCGGTGCTAATCCAAACACCAAGTCAAATCCACTATTTTGAATCCACAAAATACAGTAGAAAGACTCAACCGAATTGCTCCCTCGGACAATTCCTTACAAGATTTTTCTAGACTCATAAATTCCCTTATCCGATCTAGTACTTCCTAACTAAGATAACCTTTACAAGTTAGGGACAACCGAGCTGAGTTAACCTTCACGACTCAATCAAGGGACCTTACTCGGAAAGTAAGAACGAGTGTTTGTAATCGATTACAAGACCTTACAACTCGAAAGATGTTAAGTATAAAGTTGGAGTTGTAAGTAGAAGATTGAGTATGAATACAATGACTTTTGCTTAAGTACGTGTATTGACAGTTGGTTCACCAATCTTCAAGTCTTGAGAGTTGGCTTCTATTTATAGATAACTAAGAAGACTAGTAGTTGTGACTGTCTTCTGACTGGAAGTCCTTTGTGACCTTTGTGATGGTCTTTTTGAATCACTCGGAAAATATCCATTGAGGTGTGATCGTTAGGCAACGACTGTTGACTCCTTTGGAAGTCCCAATCCACTAGTGGTGTCCGCAAAGTAGGGTGGAAACCACCGTTGAGCTTAGCGTTGTAGATTTCCAGCTTTGGAAACGGACAACCCCGACACGATGTCTCGGGCCTAGGTCGAAGTAGGAAAAGCCTTGTCTCGCTAGTGATTTGACATCTTGAAACCGGTTACTTTTGTAATTCAAAAATAGGATAGCCTCGTTTGAATAACCTGCAAAAGTAAATCAATTTGATTCTCAAAGTATAAAATACTTTGGTCCACGATTAGACACATACAATTATTTAATTAAAATAATTAAGTGCGTAATTATCCGAGTCCTAAAAGAGTGGAATTTTCCGAGTCCAATATCCGTTATATTCAAATTCCATCTAGATGTAAAGCAAGTCGGATAAAGAACATCGAGTGGAAAGACTTGATCTAGACTACCAATGTTCAAAACAAGCATGCTCGACTTAGAAAGATGAATTAACACGATAATTCAATTAAACTTAGATCATGAAGTCGGACTCGAGTTTATGCACATTAGAGCAAATGTTTGAACATGCAATATATATAAGTGTTGTCCGAGTGACTTAGAACTGTGTGCGAACGAGTATGCTTTCGAGTCAGTCGGAATCAAGTGAGAACATATGCAATAGTTTACGTAACACTCAGAAAAGATTCTATATCACTCGAAAAGTTTCCAAAACACTTAGAATGACTTGTAATCAAAACTTTATAAGAGATGAAGTCTTATACCCGATTCCTTGATGGAACTCGGAATGATGTATATGTAAAGTCCGAGTCTTCATGTATAACTAAACATCTAAAATGTGTATGAATTACATTGAATTAGCTTTTACTTTGATTTACAAAAACGTTTTTAAGAATAGGTTGGAGTTACACGCAATGCGTGCAAGGTTAATTTAATTTTATCAAAATTTACCTATTAATATTCCCTTTATAAAAAAGGAAATGGATATTTTTGGTAACTACGTTTCCAAATTTAAAATATTGAATATGAGAATCATAATAATTTTTTGTGTGAAAGTATTGTACTTCTTACCTATTATAATTTTTTGTGTAAATACTCTTGATAAATTATATTATTTAGAAACATGTCTTTCCCCATCATATCATATTCGTATATAAAGCCAAGATCATCAAGTGTGAGTGCACTTTACAATTAACTCCAACTAAATAATTTCAATATAAAAAATATTTTTATCGTTCATGATTGAATGACCAAAAACACATAAGGAATATAGTAGTGTAAAGTAGATAAATAAAATGATAATGCAATTACCTTCATTGGTAGATATCAAAAATAATATATATATATAATAATAATAATAATAATAATAATAATAATAATAATAATAATAATAATAATAAACTTTAATGAGTTGTTCTCTTTTGTATGTCAAATAATCTGATCCAATAAATCTAAATGATCCAAATTGGATGTTAAACGTAAAAATTCTATATGATATCCGAATTAAGTGATTAAATGGGAAAAAGGTAAAGATTAAAATTTTCATTACATTACACAAGTAAGTACAACTAAATAACTTTCAATTTTAAGAAAAATACATGTCGTATACTATAGAAAGGAAAAAAACGTAAGATGTAAGAAAGCAAAATTAATTAACTAAAGTAATATTATAGCTGAGATGTGTTGATATACAAATTTTTATGTGGTATTTTTGTATATATCAAATAATCCAATTCATTAAATAATGTAGAGTTTATATAAAATAAGTTATATGATCCAATAATTTGTGACTATTTTATTCTTGTGATATAAATTATATGAAGGGTAAAAAAGAAAAGCAAAAGTTATAATAGAGGAGTAGATAGATAGATATATAAAGGGAATAAATTATTCAAACTCTATTTATTATAAGGATAATCTCTATCAGTAATATTTATTTATTTATCCAAGATCCCAACTTTATAATTTAAACTTCATTTATTTTAATTAAGGAACGCAAATTTTTTATACATCTTTATATTTATATTAGATAAAAATAGTTAACAACAAAAATGCTCCTAAAGTCTACATGTAAGAGGATAGACAATTGGAGAGAGAGAGAAAGTTGGAGAGAGTTAGAGTGTGGCTGCGTGGGTGCAGAAGGTAACTAGAGAGAGAGAGAGAGAGAAATTGAAGCATGGGTAACTGCGCACACACACACAAAGAGAAAGAGAGAGAGAGAAAGGTAAATGGAAAGAGTGATGACTGTTATGGTTTAATTAAATTATTTTGATAAATTGACTTATATTTTAATCTAAAAGAAGGGTAAATTTGTCCAAGTGAAAATTATATGACACTTTAATCATCTTCCCTTTATATATAACATAGATTATTATTTTTTTTTTGAAAGAATTTAGGTGTATTTTTATTACTTCAAAACTAAGATTTTGGCACGTTTAGGCATTTACATAGTGTGTGTATTACTCCCTCCTTTTTCCTCCTATATACAAGTCAGGCTACCATCTAGACATCCTTTCTTGTAGATACATCATAATTTTTGTCTACACCATCTTTTAATCTCTTTGATCTCCATGATGCAAGCAATTGTCCTCAATCCGATCTACTCTTTAATATCATGCAAGTATAGCATCAAAATTTCGACTATGTTGCTTGAACACCCATTCATTCCCGACCATCCGGATATGGTATAACATGGTTACTACACTAGCCCAACAGAGTTGTTTCCTCCATCTTTCCCCTTTTATCTTTTGTAATCTCAAGCATCCATTGCTCCGGGTTTGTTGCTCTAATTTTCACTCCAATCCACTTTTCAACTCCCCTTCTTAGGTAATATGCCAAATCACACTCATAAAATAGGTGGTCAATTGTTTCAAGCACGTTTTACACACCCCACAAGTTGTATCTACTTGTGACAGAATTTTGCATGGTCTCGCTCCTTACGAGCAGTTTCTTAAGCACTATTAGCCAGCAAGTAAAACCGTGCTTTGGAATATTTAGCCTTGCCCAAACCATCTTAGCCCATTAGTTGAGTCTCCATTTGTATCCGGACCCAACAGAATAGCTTTCGTCCTTGCTATTCTCCCATCTCCATTTATGGCTACAGCAGACTTCCCCAATTCGAAAATTTCTTTAATTTGGCACAATTTTCCCAAGTACCAAGCATGTTATTATTATTATTATTATTATTGTTGTTGTTGTTGTTGTTGTTGTTGTTGTTGTTGTAATTGTTATTATTTTTATGAAAGGGGCCACTAAAATGACCATATGTGAAGTGTTAAGATTGTAAATATTATAAACGTACTCAAAACTTATTAATATAATATTAAAAGTTACAACCGTATAAATTAGTGGGGAACATCCCCAACTACAAGCACTAATCATATATGTTATTTCATCTTTAATGACATTCATTATTTATCTGTTACAAGGATCGTGCAATACTTCTATTGGTGGTCCTACATATAAAAGATTAGGTCTAGAGGAAATTGATATCCTCTTTGCATGCATCCGGATGAAATTATGCAATGTGCAAGTCGCAATTATGACTTTAATTTGGCACTCTCTACTTGTTTCAGCTATCCCGTGCTTCAAAATTAGCCATTCATTCTTTAGGATGAAAAGGTTTGTTCAACTATCATCCGTAAGAAGGAGTGTCGATAATTAAATTTTTTTGCGCCATATGGTGAATCAAATTTCCTAAATTTAGGCACATGAGATCGAACACTCGTTTCCTTGTACGGTGCTAAATATCGAACCGTATTATGATATCCGACAGAGAGAATTAGAGAGGAGATTGGAGACTAGAGCAAAGAGAGAGAGGAAAGTGGAGTAAAAGGATGGAACGGTAGTGAGAGTAGTAAGAGAAGGGGAAAGAATTTAGGTTTTTTAGGTTTTTTCATAGTATTTTAATTTTTTTTCTTTTTCTCAAACTATAAAATATTATTTTTCTTATATTTCATAAAAATGATAATAAAAATTTACGGTATTTGAGAAATATTATAATAAAAATGATTTTTTCTATAAAAATAAAATATAATAATATTCATTATTCGCAAAATATTCGGTATTGTGAATAATCTATTTAACAACTCATTTCTTTTTGTTTATTTTCAATTCTGTATTATTTATGTTCATTTATATTTGTTTATGTTCATTCATGTTCGTTTCTTTTTATGTTTCTATTTATGTGTATTAAGTATGTAAGTTCAAACAGACACTAAATATCTTAGAGTGACTTTTTTTTAATGTGAGAGTGAATTATTTGGTGTGACTATTCTCCAAATAAAAGTCATTTCTAAATAATTACTTAGTCAATACAAATATTGCGTTAGTCATCTCTTCAAATATATTATTCATTATCTTTATCATTTCATTTATAATCAATCGTAAAACTTTTAAATAGTTACCTCTACATTCCCGTTAATATCTCATAAAAAGATTATGAGACTAAGTAATTCAAAGGATGAGTTTTAAAAGTTTTAAGAGACTAAGTAATTCAAAGGATAATTTTTAGAAGTTTTAAGAGATAACTTTAGGTATAACTTATTATATTATTCGAGTGACTAATAAATAATATTATAATATGTTTTTTTTCGTATGGATGAATCATTTCATATGACTTTTATTCTACAAATAAATTTCACTCCAAAATGAATAATTCAGTTGTTCAAATAATCTTAAAAGTCACATCAGAATATTCATCAAATATTATTATATAAGGTCATCTATATATGCACAATTAGTCACTTAATCTTGGCAAGAAAAAAATAATGTGACCTTAAATACTTAGAAAATAGGCACTCTGAAATGCATATATCCTTGTCCTTGAGCAAATCAATAAATATATGCTAGGATCTAAGTATATAGAAATATAAGGAGGAAATTATAGAGTTTGAGTAGTACAAAAAGCTTGATGAATGAGTCATGACTATATCATATTTCTTCAATTAGAAGGAATCAAAACATTTGATGTCATTAGAATTAAAATTCCTAATTTTTTGGTGTTATTGTTTAATTTTCTTACAAAAATCTTATTGATAAATATAATTTGTAAAATTGAATTTGTTGGACAGGAGTAAAATGCCACAATAGAGTTCCATTGGGCCCCATTTCTTGTGGAGTCGAATTCAGAGGTGAAAATAATAGGAGACGCAAAAAGGAGGATATTGAAGGTGGATTCAGTGGCAAAGCATGCCAAATACTGGCTAAACGTTGATTTCCTTGTATTCAACACCTGCGTTTGGTGGATGAGTGGCCTGAAAATCAACTCCTAGTAAGTCACTTTTCTTTTATCATTATTATTTTTTAAATGAATTAATGATTAATTAGATTAAGTGGTGTTTGTGATTTGGACAACACAAGTGGGGTCCATTTGCAAATGGGGAAGAAGGGTATGAACAGTTGGAGGCAGCAGTTGCTTATAGGATTGGCCTAAAGACACGAGAGTATTCCCTGTCTTCATTTCTTCCCCCTCTTAAATAGCTTCTGTCGCTCCATAGAAGATATGGACAATATCGATAAGTTACTTTACCATTTCAGCAAAAGAAAAAGATAAATAATGCAACTCAAAGAGGTGGAAATGAACATGGAAAATATGCCTATGATCTTTTTGTTTTTTTAATTTGGTTGATGTAGCTATAATATTAAAGTTTCAATTAATAATACTATATGTTAGTATTAAGTGGTAAAAATTTTAGGAATTGATTGAAAACTTATTGTGATCCATATATCAATATGTTTGACCTTCTATAACATTCAAAGAAGATTACACGTAAAGCATAAAACATAGAGCATGTAAAAGTTTTTTTTTTTTTTTTTGGTAGAAGGTAAATATATTAGCAATCACCAAAGACATTACATGCTATACTCAGGCATACCCAAGTTTACATAATAAGCTCAGGCATACCCAAGTTTACATTCATTTTAACACCTTCGTAATCTACTCAAAATTGTTCTACCACTTTCTTTGACTATATGAAAAATACTACTTTGTACATCATTGTAGACTCTATTGTTTCTCTGTATCTATCCAACAGTTGTAGGTAATGACTAAAATTGCAAGAGAGATTGTTACCTTGTTTTTCCCGGTACCTTGTAGTTGAATTAGCCATGTCAGCCAATCATCCAGGTGTTGTAATCAAGAATTCTCCTTCAGTAAGTCCCATAATCATCATAGCAACAGTTTTTGTATACATGCACTCAAAGAACATGTGCTCGTGTGTTTCATTCTCTTCCTTGCATCGCATACATTCAGGTAGACAGTCCACACTCGTTCCACATAGTATGTCCTTTGTTGGGAACCTTTTTTGTACGATTAACCATAAGTTGAAAGCACATTTTGGATTTCGCCATTTATGCCAGATTATGGAATACCATTGTACTGTAGGCATTTTATACCTAAAATACTCATAAGCAACCCTTGCAGTGTAGATGCCATCCTGAGATCCCAGCCACTGCCCTGTGTTCATATTGAAAACATTTTGCATCGTGTCTCTTAATTGAAGCAACTTTCTCCAGTACTAACTACCTTTAGCTACTGGCTTGCATTGTCATATGCTTTCTTTATGAAGTTAGTAATGGTGGATCCATTTGATCCATAGTGAATCTGCTTTTGTAGAGATCTGCCACAACAACTTTGTTAAGACTACCATGTTCCAGATGATGATATCTCTTAAATCCATTCCACCTTCTTCCTTTGATATACACGGTTGTTGCCAAGAAATCAAACCAACTCTTTTATACTTAGTGCCTGAACTCCATATAAAATTCCTACAAAGTTGGTTTACTCTATTCAAAACATATTTAGGCAATATGAACATTTGGCACCAGTAATTTGCAACACTCATTAACACTGAATTGGCCAATTGCACTTTCCCTGCATAAGTGAGTCTTTTCATAGGCCATGATTGATTTTTGCAATCATTTTGTCGATTAACTGCTGATAGTCATTCTTTGTAAGCCTCTAAGGTTTGATAGGTACCTCAAGATAAGTAAAAGGCAGCTGTCCTTTCTGAAATACAGTTGCTGTAAGCAAACTCTGTTCATTCACTGCATTTACCCCAGCTAGTATCATGTGGATTTCTCAGTATTAATTTCAAGCCCAGAACAGGAAGAGAAATGATGGATTGCAGTGAGGAGTATATTCACACTCTCACTGTCAGCTTTGCAAAACAATAAGAGGTCATCTGCAAAACTAAGATAGCAAAGTTGCAGTCCTTTGCAACCTGGATGCTATCTGAATTTATCTTGCCTCACTGCCACCTTTAGTGTCCTAGTCATGTATTCCATCATTACTACAAATAAAATGGGAGACATAGGGTCTCCCTGCCTCAAACCTATGGCACTTCCAAAGAAACCATTTAGCTCCTCGCTCCCCATTAAATTTGATGGAGAACTTAGTAATTGACACACAGACCATTATCAAGTTCACAAACTTGGGAGGAAACCCATATGCCAGCAGTAACTTCTCAAGACAATTCCAACTTACAGTATCATATGCCTTCCTAAGGTCCAGTTTCATGATGCACCGAGGAGACACTTGCTTTCTATGATATAGTTTAACTAAATCCTCACAAATAGGGACATTGTGCAGTATAGACCTGCCTTCAATAAAAGCAACTTGTGATTCATATACTAGCCAGCGCAGAAGATGATGTGCTAAGATGACAGGCTTCATCGATCCAGAAAGCAGAGTGCGCGTAACACAATTCTAAGTGACTTAGAAACGACTCAGAAAAGACTAATGGAATAGTAAACAACAAGAACTAGTCTAATCACTCGAGAGGAGATGATTAACACTGTAACCAGCACTGAAATAATAAGAATAAGGTAAAACTAGAGTACCCAAGGATATAGATATCACCACCAAAGATAAATTAGGTCGCTAACCACACTTAGAGATACAGATATCACCACTCTAAGTATAAGCTAGACTCTTAGCTAGGTTACAAATATCACCTAATTACACCACTAATTAGACAAGCAAAAGATAATTTTGGGGTTGAAAGGAGCACGGCTCAACTTTACTTAGCATATAGCCATTATCAAAATCAGAGTTACTTACAATGAGAGAGCCCTTACATATTTATAGACCTCTTAGCTAGGTTACATCACTATAATCTAAGGGTTATAAATCCCCTTTACAATCAAAGGTTGTGATGCATTTAGCAAAATAAAGGACAAAAAACAAAGACAAAAGGTAAATAATTACAGTAGAAAAAGGACAGCGAGAAAAGAGGGAGACCACAAAATCAGCGAGTACGAAATAGTACAGCTTCGAGTCCGATGACAGCTACAATTGTTTTCGCCAAATTCTTCGCATTCTGATCCTAAACTTTCCTTTTCCGGCTCTACCGAAGACGCCTAGATGATGCTTAAGTAGATCCGAGTGTATCTACGTAACGAGTTTGAGCTCGAAGCCGATGACTCGTAAAAAATCACTTGGCTTATTTTCTCCGAATACTTCGACTTGTCCGACTCGCTTACTCCTGTCTCGAAGAGACAGACAAGCATTTCGAGTATGACCAAAACTCCCTTGAAGCTTGTGCCAACAACGAGGGCTCAACAAAGATTTCTAAAGACTCAGTAGTGATTTCGAGGGCATAGAATCATCGAGCGTAACCGGCTAGCTCTCGATATCGGTTAGAGTTTGGCTTGGGGTGTTTTCCCCATCATCCTCCCCGACTTGAAAAGAATTTACCCTCAAATTCTCGAGCAAATTATCTTCCAAGTAAGGAGATAAATCAGCAACATTGAAAGTAGCCGAGACATTGTAGTCTCCGGGCAAGTTCACCTTGTAAGCATTGTCATTGATTCTTTCAAGCACTTCAAATGGCCCATCCGACCTTAGACTTGTGCTTAGAAGGAAAACACTCCTTCCTCAAGTGGATCCAAACGAGATCTCCTGGCTGAAAACCACCTTCCTGCGGTTATTTGTTGCCGCTAGTCCGGTAACTCATATTAGATTACTCAATCTCGAGCTTCACCTTTTCATGCAGCTCCCGAATCCGAGTAGCTTTTTCACAACGATCAGTATGAGGCTTTCCATCAAAAACTCTCGGGGTCGGATCAAGTGGTGACAGAGGTTCCACACCATAAACAACCTTGAAAGGAGAAACATTGGCAATCTTGCTTGGCGTGCGATTGTAAGCAAATTCAGCATGTGGAAGAAGTTGTTCTCACGCCTTGGTATTTGATTTGATCAATGTTCCGAGCGGGTTTCCCAAAGTTCCGTTAGTAACCTTAGTCCGACCATCTGTTTGAGGATCACAAGTAGTGTTGTACTTTAGCTTCATTTCCAATTTCTTCCAAAGGGTAACCCGTAAATGACTCGAAACTTCGCATATCTATCTCGAGACCATAATCCTTGAGATCCCATGTAATCTTACCACTTCTTTGAAGTATAGGTCGAGCAACTAGTGTAGCATCAATAGTCTTGTTACAAGTAATAAAGTGAGCCATCTTAGAAAATCGATCAACAACAACCGAATAGAATCCTTCCCTTTCGAGACCGAGGCGGACCCAGATTGAAGTCAAGGCTCACATCCACCCGTGGCTGAGTTGGGACAGGTAGTGGAGTGTAAAGCCCTTGAGGTAAGGAATGACTCTTGGCATATTGGCAAACCACACATCGCTTGATGATGTCTTGAATATCTTTCTCCATGCTTGGCCGTAAGGAATGCTCCTCGAGCATTTGAGTTGTCTTTTCTCTCCAAAATGGCCAGCAAGTCCTCCATAATGAACTTCTCTAATAATCAACTCGCTCGTGCCACAATTAGGCACACACAATCGATACCCTTGAATAAGTATCCTCCTTGGATTTGGAATTCAACCTTGGATCGAGTTTGGCATTCTTGGTATAGGGTTCCAAAATCCTTGTCATCCGCATACAAACATTTTAAATGTTCAAAACCAAAAACACAAGTTTCTAATTGAAACAACAAGTAGGCAACTTATGGACAGAGCATCGACACCCTTGTTAAGCTTCCCGCATTTGTGCTTGATCAAGAAATGAAAGGTCTCGAAGGTACTCAACCCATTTAGCATGCCGTGGGTTCAACTTGTGTTGGTCCCGAATATACTTGAGAGCTTCATGATCCGAGTGCGGGATGAACTCATGAGCCACTAAGTAATGACTCCAATACTCTAATGACCGAACGATAGCATAGAATTCCTTCTCATAGGTAGAGTATCTTCGTTTTGTGTCACATAGCTTCTCACCGAAATAAGCGATAAGTCGACCTTCCTAAGTAAGAACTCCACCAATGCCTACACCTAAGGCATCACACTCAACTTCAAAGATCTTATCAAAGCTGGGTAGGGCTAAGACAGGAGCCCGAGTTAGTTTTGTCTTGATAGCTTCAAAAGACTTTTGAGCCTAAGGTGTCCAAACAAAGGAGCTCTTTCCGAGCACCTCGGTCATAAGGGCGATGATAGTGCTGAAGTCTTTGATTAACCTCCTATAAAAAGATGCAAGCTCATGGAAGCTTCGCACATCGTGTATGCTTTTAGGAGTAGGCCGAGTCGAATAGTCTCAAACTTGCTCTCATCCACCTTTACTCCTTCAATTGGAACAACATAACCCGGAAAAGTGATTTCTAAGTCGAAGAATGAATACTTCTTTAAGTTCCCGTACAACTTCTCTCTTTCCAGCGAGTTGAACAACTTGTCCGAGGTGGTTAGAACATTCCAGCTCATTCTAATCGTAGATCAAAATGTCATCAAAGTAGACCACAACAAACTTCCCAATGAATGGTCCGAAAATCTTATTCATTAAACGCATGAATGTGCTTGGAGCATTGGTCGGACCAAAGGGCATGACAAGCCACTCATATAAACCTCCCTTGGTTTTGAAAGCGAGTTTTCATTCATCTCCTTCTCTTATTCCGATTTGATAATATCCACTTTTGAGGTCAATCTTACAAAAGACCTTAGAACCATGCAGCTCATCCAACATATCCTCCACTTGTGGTATAGGATGCCTATACTTGATAGTGATCTTGTTAATAGCACGACATACACATCCTCATAGAACCATCCTTCTTAGGTACCAACAATGTTGGCACAACACAGGGGTTCATACTTACTCGCAACAGGCCTTTAGACACCAACTCCTCAACTTGTCTTTGTACTTCGAGGTGTCTTTAGGGTTCATTCCGTAGTCCGGTTTTTTGGCAATATAGATCCTAGGATAAGGTCAATGTGGTGTTGGATATTTCTTTTGGGGGCTAGGCCAAGGTGTATCTCATCGGGAAACACATGGATGTATTTGGTGATAAGTGTTTTGGCCAAGGGGTGTCCGAGTTTTGAGGACTCAAATTCGTCCCGAATCGGAAGAATCAACTCCTTCAGGGGTCCGAGTTCATGATGCATGGACTGTAAATAGGTTTCTCCTAGGGTCGAAGTACTTCGAAGGGTTGGGTGTTTGAGGGGTTTGACTTTCGGCAGTTGTGAGGGGTCAAGTGGGGCTAAGGTTATTTTCTTGCCGTTCTTAGTAAGGGTGAATGTGTTCTTAAACCCATCATGCATAACTCTACAATCAAATAACCAATGTCTACTAAGAAGTAAACGACATGTATCCATAGGTATAACATCACACCATATATCATCAACATAAGACTTCCCAATACTCGAAAGATATTAGGCAACGAGAATGAACTCTAAGGCCCTTACCTTGACTTAGCCATTGTATGTTGTAGGGGTGAGGGTGCAACTCGGTCTATAACCGAAGCTTCTCTACCATGCTCACGGATGCAACGTTAGTGCAACTCCCTCCATCAATAATGATCGAGCAGTACTTTCCCTTTGATGGTTCCCCTTGTGTGGAATATATTCTCTCTTTGAGCTTCACTTGGATCCTTGTATCCGCTCAAGGCTCACACAATCACAAGTAACTCTCCTTCGTTAGCCTCTTCAACAACCTTTTCTAGACCGTCGATAAGGCATAGCTCTCTTTCTCGGCTCATACTCATCCCATATTAGTTTATCACTCTTAATAATAGTGAGTACCCTTCGATTAGGACACTCGAAGCAAAGTGTCCAAATCCTTAACACTTAAAACACTTACAACTCTTACTAGTAGAAGGTTTGTTCTAAGTCCGAGTCCGAGTAGTAGGGTGCTTAGACTCTAACTTCGGGGTAGTAGACTTAGATCGAAACAGGGGTTTAGAATACCCCTTACCAAACCGAGTTGACTTTGGTGGTTGAGTTTTGGGAGCTTCTTTCTTGAAGGATCTCGACCTTCTTTTGCTGCTCCACTTTGTGTGCTAGAAGACACACCTCATAAAATGTTGAGTACTCGTTGCAGCTCGACAACATTAGCATACCTCGGTCAAGTCCTCCCGCATACCCGACTATGGTCCGATCTTCTAACTCCCGAGGATCGCATTTAATCATCAACCTTTTGAACTCTCCGGTATATTCCTCCACACTCATCAAACCATGTTAGCAAGTTCCGCAAGTTAGAATAGTTGTCCCGAATGTAAGTTGCGGGTAGAAACCGACCTTTCAACTTAGACCTCATTTTCTCCCAACTTCGATCTTAGGTTTCCTCCGAACAACACGCTTCTTCACCAAATTTTCCCACAAAGTTGAGACAAACCCTCTCGAGCTTGATAGCAACGAGCTTTACCTTCTTCTCATCCTTCACCTCTTTGTAATCAAAGATTCTCTTCACAGCTTGCAACCAGCCCGTAAACTCATCCGGGTTAAGGCGACCTTCAAACTCCGGAACTTCAACTTTGAAATCCGAGTTTGGACGAGGTGAGTGGTGCCTTCTTCCTCTTCTTCCTCCTCTTTGCTCACGCTCACTAGAAGAAGCAAAAGGATTGCTTTCTCCATCATCATCCCCATGTGAGTGGGTATGAGGGGGTGAGCCGGGTGGTGACTTCTCTAACTTATGTCGCTTCTTTTTCATCATATCTCCAAGTTGCTTTCTCGGATAGATATTCCGAGCTTGTAACTCATTATAGTTGTTCATGAGCATATCAAGACGTTCCTCCAATGTCATGCTTCCACTCATTCTCGGGACCGATGTGTTTGGGCTTAAAGGAAGCTCAGCCTAGAAAGGCTCCAAAGCTCGATACCAAAACCGATGTGCCAAGATGACAGGCTACATCGATCCGGAAGCGGAGTGCGCGTAACACAATTCCGAGTGACTTAGAAAGGACTCAAAAAAGACTAATGGAATAATAAACAACAAGAACTAGGCTAATCACTCGAGAAGAGATGATTAACACCGTAACCAGACACTAAAATAATAAGAATAAGATAAAACTAAAGTACCCAAGGATATAGATACCACCTCCAAGGATAAACTAGGGCACGAACCACACTTAGAGATACGGATATCAACACTCTAAGTATAAGCTAGACTCTTCATAACACAACCTAATTACGCCACTAATTAGACAAGCGAAAGAGAATTTCGGGGTTGAAAGGAGCACAACTCAACTTTACTTAGCAAATAGCCAATATCAAAATCAAAGTTACTTACAATGAGAGAGCCCTTACATATTTATAGGCCTCTTAGCTAGGTTACATCACTCTAATCTAACGGTTATAAATCCCCTTTATAATCAAAGGTTGTGATGCATTTAGCAAAATAAAGGACCAAAAACAAGGACAGTAAGATAAATAATTACAGTAGAAAAAGGACAGCGAGAAAGGAAGGAGACCACAGAATCAGCAGCATCGAAATGGTACAGCTTTTGAGTCCGATGACAACTGCAATTGTTTTCGCCAAATTCTTCTACATTCTAATCCTTAAACTTTCCTTTTTGGCTCTACCGAAAACGCCTAGGTGATGCTTAAGTAGATATAAGTTTATCTACGTAACGAGTCCGAGCTAGAAGCCGATGACTCGTAAAAGATCACTTGGCTTATTTTCTCCGAATACTTCGACTTGTGTGACTCCCTTACTCCCGTCCGAGGAGAGAAACAAGAAAATTTTAGTGTGGCCTGTAACAACCCGACCCTAAATAATATTACTTATCTTACTAATTACAAAATTTATATAATCAAGCGAACGCACTTCAATTCGACATTTTATATTTAAATTATTTTTATGTGTGTTATGCAGCTAAGGCGACGAAGTGGCCTCAAACAAATAAATTTCATAATAATGATGGTAAACCTACGAGATATGTTTAAAATAAAAATTCAAGAATTTGTATGAATATATATACATAATTATAAGCTTATCGAAATTATATTTTAAACGAACCGTTACATTTAAAACAGATCGAATAACTTATTTACAACACTATTATACGATAAACGTAATAAAAAAATCATTTTAAGGAAGATAAAAGTGATATTATTAAAGTGTAATTACTTAAAATTAATTAATAACCCAAGTTAAGGAATAATAATAGTAACAATGTAAGTAAGTTATATAAAACTAGACACATAATAAAATAAAAATAAAATAAAAATAAGAAACACTCATATTTTTGAAAGAAAAATCCGTAAGGGATTTCTCTATAAATGTATACACAGCTTCAAAAATCCATTTCATTCTTCACACTCATCCTCTCTCCCGTGCTTCCTCTCTCGCCTCCCCGCCTCACCACCCTACCGCCGCCTCGATTCCGGCCACCGGACGCCACCAACGTCGGCCGGAAGCCGACACCAGCGCCTCCTCGCACCTGTCCCGCTCTCGCGCTCTCTCTCTCTCTCTCTTACTCGCGACGGCTGCCCTACCTCACCCCGCTTCGTTGCCCACCCTCCGGCCAACCAACCGCAGCCCGCCCACCGGAAATCGACGTTGGTGCTTCCAGCAGCCGCTGAGCCCAGCCGTGCTGCACCACTACCACTTTTGGGTTGAAGGTAAAGCCCTAAATCCTAAATTATCACACTTCATTATCTACTTAATGATTATAGTTGTAAATTGAATTATATGATTTTGAAAGATGTTTGTGGTGTGGATTTAAAGGTTGAATAAGAAAAATTGGAGTTATTGTGAATAATTGTAAATTGGGATTTTGGTGGAATGATTGTTGTGAATGTGAATAAATATATTGCTCTTGTGAAATTGTAAGTTGGTGAATTTGTAAAATTATGAGTTAATGAATTAAATTGGGGATGCTTTGATATAGATTTTGAGTGAATTTGATGGTTTTCGTTATATTTTGAAATTGGGTATATTTGAGCAAAAGAAGGAGAATGTGTATATAGAGATTGAAGTTGGATAATAAGTAGAGTTGAAAGTGTATAAAACTTTGAGAAAATTTGTGTACTTAATTGTATATATAGATGTGGATTTTGTTGAGGAAAAGATGCATACAAGTTTGAGTTAGTGTGTCTTGATTTATGTGAAATTTTAGTAAATTAGTTAATTTGTGGAGTAAATTGATTTATTTGTGGAATAGATGATAAGATGAGGTGAAAGGTGACTTCAGGATAGGATTGAAAGTAAGATTTTGGTTTGATATAATTAATTGAGTTAATGGTGTAACGATAATAACAACCATTAGGGGCATATTTTACGTTTGTCAAACATGTGTTAATAGCCAAGATAAATGTTTGAATGTATATACATATACATCTTTAACGCGATTCGATTAATGAATAAAATCACATAAATATGGCCCAATCAACTTCTTTGATGAATATGTGCTCGTAGACAAGATTTCAAACGAAACTAACGCAATAGAATTGAGCAATAAAAATCTTATTTCAACTAGTTATGTATTAAATAAAGGAAATGAAACAAATTGCAAACACTTACACGAATTCAATTATTGAAACTCAAAAGAAACGTTATTAACAACAAAAATCTACTTTGAACAGAATTGATGCCATTTCCGTTGCCAACTAGCTGGTAATTTAAATTTCTATAAAAGTGGAGAAATAACGATTTTTTGTCCAGTGCACGTTCATTGCCTGTACCTTTCGAAAATTCACGTATTTCAAGCAAATCTCAACATTTCTTATATAAATAACTAATAAGGAATCATTTGCAAATCAAGTTTTGTCACCTAATTAAGTGGTCCCCGATCAATTATCAATTATCAATTATCGTGGCTTACGCCCTTCAATTCCACCCGCGCGGCTTCAACTCGGGTTCTCGGTCGGCCCGGGAGGTGTGCACCTTATTAAAAGATCGCATCAATTACACAAGGGGTTCCACTTTTAGATAATAACCGGCAAGCAAGTTTGACTCATATTCTCTCCTCTCGATTTTGAACTAAAATAAATTGAAATGCGCGCGCTCAATTAAAATATTTTCAAAGAAGTTTTTACGAGTGTAGGAATGTTCGTATCGAGTTTTGACTCATTTTTCGAAATATTTTACTGTTTTTGTTTTTAGGAAAAGCATATGTGACCAACCCATTGCCTAAGAAGTCCGACGGAAGCAAGATTTAGTTGGACAAACCGCTATCGCTGATCCGTGATGGATCTAGAAGCTCACGAGTGATTATTTCTTCACATCCGGTTTTGAGTTTGCCCTTGGGAGGTATTACATATGGCGTATTTTTAGATGGACAATTGCGGGGACTTGTATGATATATAAAATACCTCGGAACCGTATGTTGGGCATTGGTTTAATCATGTGGTATGGTTTAACTCTTTGGGACATAAATATTTACTTCTATCGGGACTTGTTAAAGCGTAAGTGATTGACACAAGTTTTTCTTATATGCATTCTATTTTGGCCTGGTCCTATTTTTAGGACGGCGGTAACGCCTTCGGTCGTTAACTTCCGCTACGACCATACCGCATACTCTCTAATTATTGATTATTAAGTAATGGTGATTTGGGGCGTTACATGGCCAAAACTCCTTTAAAACTTAGTGCCAACAACGAGGGCTCGGTAGAGATTTCCGAGGACTCGGTAGTGATTTCGAGGGCTCAAAATCATCGGGTAGAATTGGCTGGCTCTCGATATCTCGTTAGAGTTTGGCTTGGGGTGTTCTCCCCATCGAAGAGGTTTAATTTTCCACACAATTTTTGTAATGCATTTATAAATTGCATTACAATAAGCAATTGGTCTTAATTCAGTGGGACATGTAGAGTTATTTACCTTAGGAATCATAGCCAAGGTGGTTGCATTTATTTGAGCCAATAACTTCTCGGACTGAAAATTCCTTAACTGCACAAAACATCCTTGCCAACTATTTGCCAAATATCATTGAAGAAGAAACTTCCATAGCCATCAGGCCCAGGGCTCTTGTTGTTTCCAATGCTAAACATAGCCTTCTTGATCTCTTCATCCTTGATAGGGCTAAGGAGGTCCTGTAGTTGTGTAGATGTCAAGCAATTCCCTTACAGTACAACTTCCAGAGATGGGAACTGCACTTTACTTTCCTGCCCCAAGAATTTAGTGAAATGGACCTCAAGTATCTCTCCAATATTCTTGCTGTCATAAACCATTCTGCCATCTTCATCTAGCATCGCCTTAATATTATTGGCATGTCTTGTGTGATAGACTTGCATTTAAAAAAAAAAAAAAAAACTAGAGTTCTGATCTCAATGCTGCAACTAGTCTTCTTTTGTTTTCTACTTGAGGAATGATTGTTCAGTCCTTTAAACTAAAGTATAATGCTGCAGAGCTATCCTTTCTTGGTTGTATAGGCTCATTAGCTGGGGGTTAGCACGTATATCTTCTTGGATCTTATGTAATTGTTGTTGTGCCATGGTCACTTACTGGTGGATTTGACCAAATTTCCTTTTATTCAACTCCCTGAGCTTTGGTTTCAACATATTCAATTTTGTGACCATAGTAGAGCCAATAACTGGTTGTTTCCAATGCTCAACCAATATGGCTATGTAGTAGACATTGTCCACATATTAAAGAACTTAAAGTGAGGATTCTTTCTAACTTGGTTTTGTCTCAAATGTAACAGAAGCTGGCAATGATCTGGTACATCTTCGGGTAACACCTCATAGTAACTATTAGAGTACTCATCAAGTGTGTATCGATTCATGAGGATCCTATCAAGCTTTGAGAAGACTCTTGTACTTCCTTACTTTATTGCTCCATGTATAATTGGACCCCACATAGCGAACTTTCTAGAGCTGGCATAAATCTACACAATTCACATAACCTTCAATTTCACAATTTCAGAATAAACAACTTGGTTACCCCCAATCTTCATATGTTCTCAACAAACTGTTGAAATCTCCTCAAATCAACCAGGGATTTTGGATATCCTGGCTAAGAGCAAAAAGTTGTCCCCTTAATACTTGCTTCCCTTCGTCATCATTCAATCCATATACAATGGTGATATATATTATTACACCCATACTATCAATAAAACTTGTATGAATAAGTTGTCTATGTATCTGGATAACTGTGAGGTCTATTTGTGTCCGATTCTAGCAGCACCAAATTCTGCTTTTCTCTTCAACCTTAGCATTTGTAACTTCCTCCCAATGACAACAAATGTGGTGTTTAACTCCATCCTCTTTGATCATGTGAGTTTTTGTTTCCACTAAGCCAAGCAAAACAAAGTTATTCTGCTGGGGCAATCCTTTTGCTGCCTCCTGTTTATTACGACCATTAAGACCCCGAATATTCCAGAAAAATACCTTATCCATGTTCTCTGGGGAGCCTAGAGAAACTGTTCTATAGTACAATACTTATCCTTTGTGTTTGGTCAGACACAAGCACTTGCTGCTCTGTTGGTGTGGGCATTTATGGTACTACAGCATAGCTTGAATCCCTTCAACTTGATTTTCATCCAGTTGATTAACTTCAGTTTGACCTTCCTCCCTTTGACCTTCCTCATTTTGGTTTTCCCGTTGCACTTGTTGAGGTTGAGTCTCCTTTCTTCGCCATACCTTATACTTCTTCTTGCAATCATCTACCTTATGTCCAAACATTCTACAATGTGTACAGATGATTGGTTTCCATTCAAAAGTGACATCCTGTACAACCACCGCTCCTTTTTCATCCATAAACTTGATAGTATCTGGGAATTCTTGTTGTATGTCTATTTCAATAAGCACCCTCGCATATTTAGTTCGAATTTTACTCTGAGTTTCTTTGTCTGATGACAGAGGCGCCCCAATAAGCTAGCAATTTTGCTTAACCCTTCTTTACTCCAGAATTTCAAGTCCAACTCAGGGAATGATGCCCAAACTGGAAGGTGCCCTATCTCTTATTTGTTAATATCCTGACCCACAGCCCAGGGCTTTATGATTAGTGGTTTTTTGTCAAAGTAAATAAAATTGTTCCGTACCTCATCCCTCTCCAAAATCGAATAAAACCGCACAATGAAAATGTCATTTGCATGTGGTATCACCCTGTCATAATCCTTTATTCCCTAGATCCTTTGGAACAAACCATTCGTCACTTGGATTGTGGGGTTAGCACCTAGCACAAAACAAGCTGAAGAAGAAGACCAAAATTCAACCTCAGAGTTGATGTCTTGCATATCAATAGACTGAAATTTCACACCATTATGAATAAGGGAGGAATGTATTCCAAGCTTAACCCTAGATTCGGGAGATTACCTTTCTCAGTGGAGGTCTCAATTCCATCTGAATGCACTCTCTCAACTTCCATAGCCCATGAATTCGAGTTTCGCCCCTTTCGTAAAGCATCGATCCAGCTATCAAATGTCATATGTCGATTTTGTGACCTTGACGCTTCCGAGACTATGTCGCTCGCTGGTGGGACGATGTTCCCATCTGTAGGTGACGATAGTTGTTCAGGAGTTGAGGTAGGAGACCGCATTTGTTGTTTTTTCGGTAGGAGACTAAATTGGTTGTTTTTTTGCATTTTTCTTCCGTTTTTTCGCCATAGCTGAAAAAACCTGCTCTCTCTCTCTACTTTCTCTCTCCACCCCATCTTTATATTGGCTATTGTTGAGTTTTTGTTTGAAGAGAACTGTTTACTAAAATGTGCAACTGTGAAATTAACTACGGTTGTCTCGATTTATAGGTTTCTCTTATTTTGAATTACATAGCTGACCTCTACTCATCAAGAAGTCACTTCCCCTTCACTTTGTCCCACTTCAGGAATCAGACAGGGACACCCTCTCTCCTTATAAATTCATACCTAGCCGTTGAACTAACATGAAAAGGCGAAGAAATAATTAAAAAGGCATTTGGATGAACGAGCAAGGAGACTCCACGGCATATTATCAAACAACGCAAAAAATATGACCACAATCATAATAGAGTATCAGATCAACAATTTGTCCAGGTTCACTGGGAATCGTCTACATAAAGTGCAATCTCTTCCACCAACATCATGAACCGCGAGTAAAACAAAGAAAACAAAATTTTCACCCTAACAAAAGGGGCAACCGATCTGTTGGGGCACTGGCTTTAGATAATATAACCAAGCCGTACATCGCGTACTATTAGTCTTAAGAAATCTCCGTAATGGGTTGCATTCACCTGGCAGAAACACCAAGCCGAGGCGCACTAATACATTAACTCAGAGTATCAGGTCACACTCGACGAAGTTATGAGGTGTTTACTCGCCTAATCCAGCTTTCCTCTTAAGGTGCTCCTTGAAGTCGATGATATCACCTTCCCACCGAGTCACAGCCTGATTCTCACAGACCCATATCTCATGAGCCACCTGGTTTATGAGCCTGAAGTCATGACTAACGAGAACCATACCACCATCCCACTCATTCAAAGCCTCTGCTAATGAATCAATCGTCTCAATATCCAAGTGGTTAGTAGGCTCATCTAGTAACAGCATGTGGGGCTGCCGGTAAGCCAGCCATGCGAAAATAACACGGCTCTTTTGCCCATCAGAAAGGTTTTTCATAGGCATCACCTGTGCTTTGCCAGACAGTCCAAACTTTCCTATTGCCGCCCTCATTTTCTCCTCCTCATTTCCTGGGTATTCTTGCATCATGTACAGTAAAGCAGACGTATTCAAGTCAAGCTTTTCAGCAAGATGCTGATGGTACTGAGCAATCCTCAAATGATTGTGTCGACGCACCATGCCATCAAGGGGTACCAAATCCCCTGTCATCAGCTTCAGAAGCGTACTCTTCCCAGCTCCATTAGGCCCCACTAATGCAATCCTTGAGTCAAGGTCCACACCAAAGTCAAGGTGTTTGTAAAGAATATTTTCTGGCATATAGCCAAACGAGACATCAACAAACTGTAACACTGGAGGTGGAAGCTTTCCTACATCTGTGAAACGGAAGACTAGAACTTTGTCTCTCACAACCTTCTCTGTTAGTCCTCCCTCTCCATCTTTGCGAGTGTTTTCTCCTTGCTCTGTGCTTGGCGGGCTAACTTAGCCGAACCATGACCAAACCGGGCAATGTATTCTTTCATGTGGGAAATTTGATCCTGCTCCCATTTATATTGTTTCATCTGATTTTCTTCAAGTTCAGCACGCGTTTGAACATACTGGTCATAATTACCAGTATAGATTTTTAACTTCTTGCTTTGCATGTGGATGATGTTTGTGCAGACACCATTCAAAAAATCTTGGGAGTGCGACACGACAACCAAAATTCGATTGAAGTTCTTTAGATTCTCCTCCAGCCAAACACAAGCTTCAAGGTCTGTCATTGCACAAAAGACAGGGAACACAATAAGAAACATTTAAGCATCTGGTTTAATGAAAAATATCAACAAGGCAGGCACATTACAATCAGTCAAACATGAAGAGGTTTGCAGTCCCAATTGAAAACCCTCACTCATCTCATTCTATGAAGCTTTGAAACAAACTCTTCTTATCATATAAGCTGACAAAGCATTCACATCAGCAGCTAACTTAACATGTTTGTTAAATATAAACCTTGCAACTAGTAAAAGCACATAGATGTACACTATTGCTACCATAACAGGAGCAATTACACTGATAACAACAAGGCAGCATTCATCCCAACAAAAGCTACTATTTTCAGTTTCAAAGTCAAACTCGTCAGTTGGGATATGATAAACTTAAACACAAACTCAAAAAAACCAAAAACAAAAAAAAATAGATTGGCAAAACTGATATTCCTCATGAAAACATTAAGTTGGATATGCTAAACTTAGACAGGACTGTAAACGCACAGACAGGAACTTCATGCAGAAGTCGACTAAAACAGCGGAAAGAAGAGGAGAAGCTTACCAAGATGATTTGTAGGTTCATCCAGCAATAAGATGGTAGGATTCATGAATAAAGACCGTGCCAAAGCAATTCTCATTCTCCAACCACCAGAAAAATCTTTTGTCTTTTTTGCTTGCATCATCTTATTAAAACCGAGACCATATAAGATCTCAGCAGCACGCTTTTCGGCTGTTGAAGCATCAAGAGCGTCCAAACGCTCGTATACACGTTCCAATCTCTCCCTCCACCATCATCCTGTAACAAAAGGCCAAGTCATTATGCAAGCTCTTCATGTAGATGCCATAGGAGGAACATACAAAATATGCAGGGCACACACCTGAGAAGCCAATGCTTCCGCTTCCTGTTCCAATCTCACCCTTTCCTCATCACAGCTTATTACAGCCTGAAGGGCAGACATGTCAGAAGCTTCGATCTCTCTAGTAAGATGATAGATATCCATGTGTTCTGGAATCGGAAGCTCACGGCAGCCTATTGCAGTGAGTAATGTAGATTTCCCACAACCATTCAAACCAACCAACCCGTATCGCCTAGAAATTAAAAAAAAACGTAAAAAGTTTTGAATAAAGCCTTACCCACAAAAAAAAGAAGTTAAACACATAAGGAGACCAACAAACCTTCCATAGTTGAGCTCCAACATTGAATCCACTATCAGATCGTGCCCGTGGAAAGTAACTGATAAAGATTCTATCTGCAATATAGAGACTTAATAAAAAATGCAGAATGGTACCAGAAATTGAAATCAAGGACTATGCTGCACATAAAAATTACTATATGTACTGCACAATTTTACTCCTACATGGCATGGATCACGAGAGATTATATCTTAAAAGCATCCACAAAAATGGCAAGTTTAAGCAATGAATAAGACATTGTAAATCTCTGAAACCAAACTGAAACAACCTGCACATATAGGCATTGATCTGAAGTGCAAAATAGCAAACAAGAATAAGCTAGAGCCTACACGTGAAGCTTGTGAACCTCAATTAATTTGTAACAAGTGCAGCAGAACAAGTCCATAGCGAAGACTTTAATCAGCACAACAAAAAATCGCACCCCATAAAGATCACACAAGTGAATAGACCATATCCCCTAAAGAACCTCAGATAAAAATGCTGGAGACACCATGTCTTGCGCATTCATATGCTCAGATAAGAATTTCGCAATTGTCCAAAACATTTGAGTGCATAACTTATTAACTATGCATGGGCATAGCAGCAGAACTATGCAATATCTGGACTAATATTCATAAATACCATGTCCATAAAGCATGTGTTAAAGTCAGGGACATATAAACACCAGCTGCATAGTACATGCACCTCTCTGCTAGTACCCCTATGAATAAAGCACTTCTGGTTCTGAATAGACAGACAGGAATAGTTTTGGCCACAGAAGGCATTTGACATGCATACACATCCCATCTAGATACAATAATCAGGTCTTCAGTTGAAACGCAAGAGAAAGACAGGGTAGGCCTTTTTGTGGGGTGGGGGGCAGGGGTTAGGTGTCAACCTTTATAGCTGCCTACCACGAGATATTCATACAAATGAACTCATTCTTGTACCATTATAAGATTGACAACACTAAATAAAATGCGGATTCGCTTTTACTGCTGTTTTGACCATGTTTTGAAAAGCATTCATCTATATGTACACAGCATACAGCCATATACTAACAGGGTAATAAAGTTAGATTCAGGGTTTAAAAAGTAATCGCAGCTGACTGTTGACATGAACAGATAGCTAGAAATATTAGGATCAAAGTGGTGTACAGTGAATCATTATTCAATTTTCATGCACATAACTCTATGAAATACCTTCAATGCATATGAAACCAATCAGTACTGGTTACCTCATTGGATGATATGCAATATCATATCCACTACATTTCATGCAGAAAAGTTCAAAATCATTGAGGAACAGAAAAAGGTCTTCAAAAAGCTAAAACAAGCAACAAGAGATAGAGAGAGAGAGAGAGAGAGAGAGAGAGAGAGAGAGAGAGAGATCAAAATATGTCTCAAACATTAAAAACCCAACTATTGTTTTGCCTCAATAGATTAAAAGAATCATTCACATAGAGGCTTCCCTTCATTTGCAAACAAGGACAGAAAGACGCCAAAGAGAAGAGCAAGTGGAGCATCTACCCTATTTAACACAAAACAGTGATCTGAGCAGCAAACAACCATATTTTTGTTCTGATTCCAAGAGACTGCCTTCCCATCATTTCTTCCTATTTTTTACTTATTTATTGCCTTCTTTCAGTTATGTACTGCTTTTGCTACTGCCATTATCTCTACTTCCATACTGAGTTTCGGAGCTTTGAATAAAAATGTGTTCCTTTTGAGTGTCCTGGAAATAGGTTCTCGATTTATCAAGTATAGACCTCAAAATTATACCCAGCAAGAAAGCACCAGGAAGAAAGTCTTGAGTTGTCAACCTCCAAACAGAAATTTTCACATACAGCCTCCTTCAATTATGTGGATAAGCACAATAAGGAAACTTTAGAGCCGAAACTAAATACTCTCTCATTAAGTCTAGCTCAAACTAGAATGAACCCAAAGAGCAATACAATCAGTTGACTGACAGAATCCACATGTTGAAATCAGTTTCACACATTTAGCCACATTTATAACCACAGAATGAGAAAACCTCAATTGATATTGCCATAAGTCAACAATCTGATCCTCAAACAAATAAACAAGGAAATCAATACTACTCTTGGTCTGTGCCACTTTTCTAATTCCATATCCAAAGGCCAGTTATTCTCATTATATATCTATTTGCCCCTTCAATTCATCAACAACAAACTAGTCCACTCTCAACACACCATCACCCACAAAATAGAGTTTAAAACAGGTAACTCATCATCTTACAGTTCAGATTCCAAACCTCCTTCAAAAAATATGGCTCCTAACCGCTAAGCTTCTAAATAGCATTTTAAGCGCCCTAACAACTATAACTATGCATATCAGAAACAGAAGAAATCTCACAACACTAGAAAATCGATCATAATCTTACAATTCAGAAGCAACACACTATCAAGATAACTCATGGCTCTAGTAAATAAGAAAAGGAAGGAAGAAAAACTTGCCCTAATATCTCTAGAGAGTGGATGAGAACAGAGTACTCCGGTGCAAGTCCGATCGGAAATCAGAAGATCAGAGACTCCATCGGCCACCTTATCAACACTCCGAGCTGCCGCTTTCGAGGAGGCAGCTGCAGCCGCCTTCCCTCCTCTCTTGGCCGCCGCGGCTGCCTTCTTCTGGGCAGCCTTCTTCTTGCTAGCGTCAGACACCATTTTCAAACTACACCAACAACCAATTGAAAAATCAACAAAACCTCGAATCATAACTGGGCAGAGGGGAAAAATACAGAGAAAGAGAGAGGAGGAATAGTGGAATACCTTAGGAGGATATGAAGGAGTTACGGAGATCGGGGACGAACTTCAAAATTGAAAGCGGGCGATTGAAGAGCAGTAGTGGATCTAAGACTAGGGTTCCGCCGGAGGTGAGAGAAAACCCCTAGAGTCGGACGCAAAAGCCTACAAGGGCCAAAAGGCAACCTCTTAGATGTGAGGGTTGTAACTGCGCTTAACGGATTGACGTCACCAGGCTATATATATCGCTCCTAGGAAAAAATTTGGTTATCGGTAGACTCAAATCTAGTGTACTATAATTTTTTTTTTTTTGATACGACACTATAATAAGTTTTGGAATCAATAAGTTTAGAAAATAATTTTAACAATCACCGCCAAATGGATGCAATAAATTTTTGGTCCCTGTTCAGTAAAGTTAACTTTTTAATCATTTTTCAATTGTCATATAAATTGATATTTTGCTTTTTATTAAAAATAATATTTCCTTATTTGAAATTCAACTACTCATATAATTTGGGAAGTCGAATAAATTGAGTCAGGATATATGGGACATTTTGAATCTAGGGGTTTGAATATACCGAGTCATGATATGGGGAGACATTTTAAAGAGATCAAAAAGAAATCTTTAAATTTCAATTAAGGAGATATTGTTTTTAATGAGGGGTAGAATGGTCAATTTAAATGAAAAGTAGGAAAATTGGCTGGAAAGTTAGCTTTAACACCGAAAAGGGTCGAAATTATTGTATCCAATTCGTGATGGTTCCAAAAATTCAATTGCTCGTGCAATATGAGGGAGTTGAATAAAGAGTCAAGATGTTGGGGGATATTTGAAAGAGAAAAAAATCTTCAAATTTCAAATACGGAGATTTGTTTTTAATGAAACGCAGAATGATCAATTTGCGTGACTAGTTGAAAAATTAACCAGAAAGTTAGTTTTGCTACTAGAAAAAGGCTGAATAATTATTGTACCCAATTTGTGACGGTTCTAAAAATTATTACGCCAAATCCGAGTGTACCCATAAATAAATTTTTTACGTTCGAATCTCAATTCTCCCGAGTTTTTTTCTAACCGAGTTCTAACTTCTATGAACTCTTTCCAATTTTCTTAAATCATTTTAACATCTTCTCTTTCCAACTTCTAATTTTGCTAACTCTTGACAACTCCTAGTTTATTATTTACATATTTTGCCAATTTTAGATTTTTTACTTTTTAAAAATTTTTTAACAGACAACTTTTAGTATTGATTTTAGCCAAAAATTAAGATCTTAAAAAGTCTCAATATAAAAGAATATGTGATATAACTTGTTTAAATAAATAAATTAAGCATAGCCCTTTGCTATTACTTAGAGATTAAAAAACCAATAGAAGAGGTTAGTGTTCATTGAAAATTAATTGCACATCGATAATTTTCTTTTATTGTTTTGCACTCAACAATCACTCTATTAAGCAAACTATCGCTTAATGGGTTACAATTTCTAAGTCTCTTCTAACAACTTCTATTGTAATCATTAACGGAATGCACTCGGAGAAACAGAGAGAGAAGGTGGAGCTCTTTTTCCACTTTCCATGGAGGAAAACCAACAAGATGATGTCATTAGGAGATGACATCATTAGGAAAGCTATGGTTAAAGATGTTAACACTTGCTTGATTCTTAAGATTGAAAAGGAAACTCTACACAAGCGTTTGAGGACCGGATGTTGGTTGAAAACGAAGACCTAGAATTGAGTAGGAAACCTAACAATGCCGAGTCCACTTGGGCCAAAGAGGTCTTTCCGTAAAATTTTGTCTAGTACGAACGGATGGTTCCCACGAGCCAAAGAAGCAGTAGAAGTCATTCATATCGAGACCAACGCTTCTATTAAAGAACCAAATACACCCTTCAAAGTGAAGTTTTTCTATAACCAACTTAAACTCCCGAAGGCTCCTTAGGCAAGGACACTCATGGGAAAGGTCCCCTCACCCTTTCTCTAAGTGCTCCCCTCACCCGACCAAAAGCTCGCTAGACTTTGGAGATGGTGGACGAGAATCCCCAACTAAACCTGTTTCCAACATTCCCCACCCGAGATTTGCCCATCCTATCTCTCCCAGATTAGCAAGCTGTGATGTATGCGTTAGTTGTAGCAGAGGAATCCACCAAGGAGTGCATGCAGAAACAAATTCTCTTGCAGCTAAGGTGGACCAAGTTTCTTACAAGACCTCTCATCTTCCTCCCACCTCCATCTTTTGTCCCGGAAAAATTTATAGGAAGAGCAGGGATGAAAGCAAAAATGTTAGAATGGAATTAGTTAATTATGGCATTCATTCCTACGGAAAAATTCGAAGAGATAAAGGTAAATGTAGCTTACCGGTTCGAGTCGTACCTTCGTCCCAAGCCTCATCGTTCTTGTAAAATCGGTCAGCCGGATCCCTTAAAAAGGAGACTAGACGACATGCAAAGGTTGAGAAGGTTGAGGAAGGAAAACCCAAACCCGATCATATATCAACGAGAGGAACAAAACACAAACCCTAATCTAAAATCCCATGATAAGCCTAATTGTTAATTCCAAAATCATTGTGTGGATTATTAGAAGAAGCTCCACCGAGAACGCCTATATTTTCATTATGGATCTTGTATATCAACATAACCCAATTGTTCTCATCCTTTTGGAGACTTTTCTTTTTATGAATATTTTCATAACATTTGTATTAGATATAATTATGGAAATAATTTTATTCTTGTATTATCCTTTTAGATATTAGATATAATTATGGAAATAATTTTATTCTTGTATTATCCTTTTAGATATTCTTGTTATCTCTTTCCTTGATTCTAGCTTGGATTAAGGATGACACTTGTGTATTTATACTTTGTACATGATTAATGAGATCTCAAGGGATTACATTCTATCATGGTATCGAAACCCTAACGATCCTCCCTCATCTCGCTTAGCCCCCTCCGGCGTCCCTCTCCGACGTTCCTCTCCTTCACGGCAGCCCCTCCTCCCGGCCTCACTCTTTGTTTTTGTTTTCTTTATCCATGGCTCCTCCTTCATTTCACCCTGCTTTTGCTATCAATAACATCAGAAATTTCATCCCGATTACTCTCGAAATTGAAAAAGTACAATGCTCTTCTTGGGCCGAATTATTTAAGATTCACTGTCGAGTCTACCAAGTCCTTGATCATATCCTTCCCTCCACCATCACTATAGATCCTATTCCCTCTTCTCCGGACTTTGACACTGCCGAAACCGACGTCGTTGATCCGGATCTATGGTTTCGTCTTGATGCTCTGTAGTTCTCCAATAGATTTGTGGCACCATATCTCACGATCTCCTCACCACTATCATTGAACCCAATGCTACTCGCTCAAAACGCCCGGGAACGTTTAGCAAATATTTTCCAAGACAACAAGTCTTCCCGAGCCCTATACTTGGAAAACCAATTTAGTTAAGTTCGTCTTAATAATTTTTCCAATGTATCTTCCTACTGCGAGGAGTTAAAGATTATCGCCGATCAACTATCTAATGTTGATGTCCCGGTCTCTCAACAACGGCTCGTTCTCCAACTTATTGCGGGATTGAATGAAAATTATGACAAGATTGCTACCCTTCTTCAATAAACTACTCCCTTTCCACCTTCTATGAAGTCGCTCAAGGCTCAATCTTGAAGAAACCCGAAAAGCCAAACAACTCGCTGCCGTCAACTCTTCCAATACCGCCCTCCTCACCACCATACCTACCACTCGTACATTCTTCTCCTCATCCGAATTCCGTCTCCATTGTCACTCACCGGAGCTCTCCCCACCACAATTACCGTGGCCGTGGCCATGGACGGGGTCATGGCAGTTCCTAGCAGCCGCAACACCCTCCAGCGAGCCGCGTTCTCTTAGGTCCGGGCCTAGGTACCGCAAGCCCAGGTGGCTTGTTCCTCCACCATGGGCCACGTGGAGTTAGTGGGCCGCACCTCCCTGCCCGTACCCTACTCGCTCCCTCCCTTCGGCTGTCTCAAATCGGGTTGGAATCTTGGGCCGTTCCCCACAAGCCCATGTTGCTCACACTCCTACCGATATCGAAGCCACCCTCCACACCATGAGTCTTGTTGTCTCGGATAATAATTGGTACATGGACACCGTGCAACTTCACATATGATGGCCTCCCTGGTACTCTCTCATCTTATTTAAATACGAGCAACAATCATAATATCATTGTTGGTAATGGTTCTCGCTATTCCCATTCGTGGTCTAGGTCAAGAATACCTTTCTTACCCACATCCTCCCCTAGCCTTAAACAATGTCCTTTATGCCCCTAAACTCATAAAAAATTTGATCTCTTTGCGTCGATTTACTACCGACAATAATGTGTCTCGTTGAATTTGATCTCGTTTGGTTTTTCCGTAAAGGATCTTCCGATGGGGACACTTCTTATGAGATGTGACAAGCACCGGGGACCTATATTCTCTAGAGATTTCGATTCATCAAAACATCAAACCGTAACCGAACCGAAATTTTCGGTTCAAAAAATGCGATCCGTAACCGAACCGAAATAACCTGGTTAACCGAATATTCGATTTGGTTAACCGGAGTTTCGAACGGTTAACGGTTAACCATTAAAAATAGAAAGAAAGAAGGGCTAAACCAAATTGTCGAATGACAACCGTTTACAATTTTCCGATGCATGAATTGCGGTATCATAAATTTGGACAAACTAAAGCAAAACAAAAAAAAAAACTAAATTACAAGACAAGTATCATATATGAGAACCTCTTGTAGGTTGAAGAAGCAAGGGGCTGCTAAACCAAAACGTCCAATGAGAATCTCATTAAAGCTAAACATTGTAGACAGGACAACCACTAGATCCGGATCTGTTGGGAATGAAGCGACCACCGCGAACGCCGGACCAGTGGATGGTTAGATTTGTCGCAAACGCTGGTGCGGAGAGGGTCTGTTGATGGGAGAGAGGAGAGAGACAGGTGGGAGACGAGATGGGACAAAGCAAACAACGCAAATGTCTTAGTCGATGGGAGAGAGTAGAGAGATAGGTGGGAGGATCTAGATCGGCTCGATGGGAGAGAGCAAGAGAAAGGAGATAGAGAGAGGTGGGAGAGGCTGTCGTCGATGGCAGAGAGCAAGAGAGAGGAGAGAGGTTGTCGACGGCGAGCAAGCAGAGAGCACGAGAGAGGAGAGAGAGATGGGGACATCGGGGAGAAATTGAAAGGCCAGGCGCTAGGGTTAACATAAGAGACTATTTATACTCTCAATTTATTATTTTTTTTAAATGTTGGGTTCGGTTTGGTTAACCGATTTTTCAATAATTATGAACCGAAACCGAACCGTGAACCGAAAATAATTTTCGGTTCGGTTAACCGAACCGATTTTTTTGAAAAATATGTTCGATTAACCGCTTTTGGTTCGGTTTTTGATTTTTCGGTCGGTTTTTCGATTTCGATTTTTTCGCACACCCCTAATATTCTCTTCCGCCCTCTTCTCGAATTGTTTCTTCCAGTTCATCATCCTTTGTAGTTATTTCCGCTACTATCCGGCATAGTCGTTTAGGTCATCTATTTGTCATGTGCTAAACTCCCTTCGAAATAATAAGTGTATAGATTGCAAACATTTCTCCCCTTCCACTATTTGTCAATCATTTATTTTTGGTAAACAAATAAAGTTGTCATTTTCCCCTCTTTAAATTTCACGTCAATGCCCTTTGATATTATTCATATTGACTTGTGGACATCACCTATTTTAAGTTCTCACTGGTCACAAATATTATATGCTATTATTGGATGACTATACGAATTTTATTTGGACTTTTCCTATTGGCCACAAATCTCATGTCTTCTCTCTCTTTCGTAATGTCGGTTTTTGTCTCTACTCAATTTAATGCCAACATCAAGAGTTTTCAATGTGATAATGGACGTGAGTTTAATAATAACTCGTTCACATCATTTTGTAACACTAATGGCATGTCCTTTCGTTTTTCTTGTCCCCCATACTTCACAACAAAATGGCAAAGCTAAACGACAGATTCGTACCATTAATAATATGATTTGCGGTCTTCTCGCTCATGCTTCTTTTCCTCCCTCATTTTGGCATCATGCTCTTCACATGGCCACTTACCTTCTTAATATTCTTCCCTATAAACTCCTCAATAACTTTTCTCCCACTAAACTTCTCTACCATCGTGATCCTTCCTATACTCATCTTCGTGTTTTTGGTTGCTTATGCTACCCATTATTTCCCTCTACTTCCATTCACAAATTACAACCCGGATCTACTCCTTGTATTTTCTTGGGTTATCCACAAAATCATTGTGGCTACAAGTGTTTGGATATTTCTTCCCAAAAATTCTCATTTCTTGTCATGTTACTTTATATGAGTCTCAATTTCCTTACTCCAAATTACGCTCTCCTTCTCCTACTTCTTATGATTTTCTTGATTCTGGTCTTAATCCTTATTTTTCCACAATCCTATGGTTCCCGGTTATGTCCCGAATGCACCCATCACGCCAGCCTAAAACCCCTTGCCCAATTCGCCCTCTCCCGCGCCTCGTTGCAAATCGGGCCCAACAACGTCCTCTCCTTCCCTTCCCGCGTCTGCTGCTACCCCGGCCTCGCCCACTTCGCTCGCTTGTTCGAGCCCAGGCAGTCGTCCAGCCTAACCCCAAACCACGCCTCCCTCCCTCCGTTGCCCGCCTTTGCTACTCTCCCGGTCCAGCCCAACTCGCCTTCCCTTCCTGTTTCACCCACGCCTACTCGTTGCCACTCGGCCCAGCCGGTCGGCCTCGTCTGTTCAGCCCACTAGAACCATGACTACTAGAAGCATGCATGGTATTTTCAAGCCAAAACAACCTATTAACCTTTTTACCTCTACTTCACCTTCACCTCTACCCCGTAACCCAAAGGATGCCTTATCCGACCCGAATTGGAAACAGACCATGACCGATGAATTTAATGCTCTTATTAAAAATAAGACTTGGGAGCTAGTACCTCGTCCTTCTAATGTGAATGTTATTCGGTCTATGTAGATTTTTAGACAAAAAGAATTCCGATGGTTCGTTTGAGCGGCACAAAGCCCCGTCTTGTTGGTGATGGCAGGTCAAAAGAAATTGGCGTTGATTGCATTGAGACCTTTAGCCTAGTGGTAAAACCCGCCACCATCAGGATAGCTCTCAACATTGCTCTCTCCAAATCTTGGTCCATTCATCGGTTGGAAGTCAAAAATGCTTTTCTACATGGGAATCTCAGTGAAACTGTCTACATGCATCAACCACTTGTTTTTCGGGACTCCAACTATTTTGATCATGTTTGCTTACTCAAGAAGTCCTTATACGATCTCAAGCAAGCTCCACGGGGCTTGGTATCGGCGTTTTGCGGATTATGTCTCTACAATTGGCTTCATCATAGTCGGTCGATAATTCTCTTTTCATATATCGAAAGGTTCGGACATGGCTTATATCCTTCTATATGTGGACGACATCATTCTTACTACGTCCTCCGAGCTCCTTCGTCGCCGCATCATGGCCCTTCTTAGTTCCGAGTTTGCCATGAAAGATTTGGGTCCGTTAAGCTATTTTTTAGGCATTGTTGTCACTCAACATGCCACTGGTCTCTTCCCGAGGCAAAAGAAGTATGCCGAGGACATTCTCCACCATGTCGATATGACCTCCTCGTAAACCCACTCCTACACTTGTTGATACCAAAGGCAAACTCCCAGCTTCCACAAACTCTCCCTACTTGGATCCTAAACCGTATCGTATTCTTGTCGGAGCTCTTTAGTATCTCACATTTACACGGCTGGACATATCTTATATTGTGCAGCAAGTTTGTCTTCATATGCACAATCCCGTGCAAGCTCATATGACCTCTCTGAAACGTATACTATGATACATTCGGGGCTCTCTTGCTTTTGGTCTTCATCTATATCGCTCCTCCTTATCGGGTTTTCGTTCATACACCGATGCCGATTGGGGTGGATGTCCCGATACTCGTCGTTCGACATCTAGCTATTGTGTATTTTTAGGTGACAACCTCATTTCGTGGTCTTCCAAGCGCCAACCTACTTTGTCTAGATCCAATGCGAAGTTGAATATCGTGGTGTTGCTAATGTGGTTTCGAATCCTGCTGGCTTCGCAATCTCCTTCTTGAGCTTCATTGTCGCATTCCTAAAGCTACTCTTGTCCATTGTGACAATGTTAATGCTATATATCTTTCTCGGGAATCCCGTCCAACATCAACGCACTAAACACATTAAAATGGACATACACTTTGTCCGGAAAAAGTAGCTCGTGGTCGAGTTCGGGTTCTACATGTTCCTTCTCGTTATCAAATTGCAGATATTTTTACCAAGGGCCTTCCACGTGTTTTGTTTACTGATTTCGGGGATAGTCTCGGCGTTCCGCAACCTCCCGCTTCCACTGCGGGGTGTATTAGATATAATTATGGAAATAATTTCTTCTTGTATTATCCTTTTAGATATTCTTATTATCTCTTTCCTTGATTCTAGCTTGGATTAAGGATGACACTTGTGCATTTATACTTTGAGATCTCAAGGGATTACATTCTATCAAGTTGCAAAAAGTTTGGGTTTGAGCACTATAAATTTGTTGAACCTAATGGTAGGAAATGTGGAATTTATCTATTATGAAAATCACCAGATTGCAGTTATTGACTTCATCTCTAATCACCCTAACATCTTCCATAGCATCCTCAAATTCCATCCCAATGAACCTAAAATCCTCCATTCATCCATGCATGCCCCTAGCTCCTCAAGTACTCGAGATGCCTACTCAAAATATCTTTATGTCGATCCTCCACCTAGTGAGAAACCTTAGATCGTCATGGGTGATCTTAATACAATCACTAAACTAGAAGAGAAATTCAGAAGTAAGAAATTCAACCCCTCTAAAGCTACTAAATTTATTAATTGGAAAACACCGTGCTCTTATTGACAAGGGGTTTTATGGCCCTATTTTCACTTGGACCAATTGTTGCGAAGGTAATGAGAGAATTGAAGAGAGACTTGATAAAGCTCTACTTAACGAGTGCACGGTTGCAAATCTACTCGGAAACAAAGGTAACTCATCTTCCTAAAGTGATTCGCCACCACCTGTCCTATACTCATTGAAACAAATCCTAAGTTTAAAAAGGCCAATACTCCTTTTCGTACTCTTATTGCATGGTATTACCATCCTTAATTTGATAGCTTCTTTTAGGAATATTTGGTGTACCAATAACGTTTTTGTCAAAAAGAATAAGTTTAGATCTCCCGCTCCTAAATGACATCCCCGGGTTTTCAACAATAATAATTTTCAATAAAATAGAACAAAGGCTCGGTTATCCGGGATACAAAATGCTTTAGCGAGTGAAAGTTACCCCATTTCTTTGCAAATTAGAAAGAGACCTCATGATTATTTTAGTTTATTACTCAAGATGGAAAAGAGTATATCGGTCTAGAGATCTAGGATCAATAATACTCTCTTTATGGATACCAATACAAAATATTTTCACATGATTACTAAAGTGAGAAATAGTAAGAAGAGAGTGTTTGCTTGTTAAAGACAATGATGGTTTTTCAATTAAGGACAACTAGGAGATTAAGAATATGGTTTATATGCACTTTATAAATTAGTTTGAGTCTACCAAATCATTTTATCTTAATATGATTCATTTGAACAACGAAAACCATTGTGAGGGCTTCGAACAAATAACTCCCGATGTGGTCAATGTGCCATTTTCCAAATGAATAGTTTTAAAGCTCCGGGCACAGATGGTATTCATGCTTTTTATTACAAAAAATACTAGGGTGTAACGCCCCCAAAACCCATAATCATCGGTTTAGCTTAACAACTAATTAACTAGTAATTAGCGCAGTGGAAAGGAATATTAGAAGTGTTACCGCCACTCTATACAAAGAGTAAGGAAACTCCCTTGAAAATATAATATGAGCAGGACTCAACCACGTCACTTGCGAAAATAAAGTTCAAAACATCTCGGACGCCAAACTTGTATACCTCAAGTCAAGTTGACGAGTACCATTATAATTACAATTTATTTAATCGGAAAATGTGTGACTTCCAAACATCACATCCCTTACTACCACTCGTGAACTTCTATGTCTCGTTGACCAAAATAAATATGTCTACTCCTTGTTTCCATCAACATTAGCATTACCTAAAACAAAACACATAAAAACATTTTGAAATAGTGAGCTTAAGTTCAATACATTTATCCTTGCACTATAAATGAATATTATGTAAAGTTATTTGTAAGCACATACATTTCAATTCATTTATAAATCAGATAGGAAGAATATAGTAAAGTGGTTATTCATTTATTATCTTAGTGGCACCTTACGATAATTGGTTTCCCTAAGTATGCGCACACCCGGACCGATCGGAAAGTCCGGTTGATAATGGCCAAATATATATGATATGATCATAATATGATCATATGATATGATATGATTGATATGAGATGGGCCACATAATTAAGTAACAATATTTGAAATGGTTCCTTTTTCATTATGCAAACCATTTTGGTATTTATATATATAAACATGTGAATTTTCGTAAGACACAAGTAATAAATGTACCTTAGCCTTGATATCCCTTACCGATATTTAATGATGTGCGTTGGCTCAACAACCGTTGGAGGATCCTCTTGTACTGCTTAAGTAAATAGTTATATGGTCAATAATTTGATTAGATTATTTCTTGCGGGTTTTAAATCTTTTAATGCAATGTTCAATATTTTATTGTTAGATTAATTGTTATAATCTCATTTCCTTAGGAAATATTTTGTTCTCTATTTAGACCATTCCTATTGACTATCATATTAGCCTTCAAATATATTTTATAATTACTACTAGGCTATAGATTCATAGTTTATGTGCTCTGTGACTCCCTAATAATTCATATCGGTAGTTATGTGTGTGTGTATATATATATATATTATTTTCTTCTAATAATATTCTTATATTAATTTTTCTCATCATTATTTTTCACATACTTCTATTTCCAACCTTTTTTCTATATATGTTATACTTGTATACTTCTCATGTTAATTAAAAAGTTATTTGTATATAATCAATTTAATCTCGGCTTATATTAACTTAAAAACGACACAAAAATAATACAAAATAGAATTGAACTCTTAACACATCTAAGGTAGTCATTTAACATGATTTCTTATTATTAATTACGAAATAACTCGACAACTCATGCTAAATTATCAAAAATCCCATAACAAAACCTTGAGCGTTTTGGTCGATTTTAAAGCTAATTTAGAAAATTAATATCTTTCTCATCTAATGTCGAATCAAGGAATAAGACCTTAATTTAGAAATCTTGAAAAGTTTTGTAAAAGTTTCATTTAAATAATAAAGTCCAAAAGAGACAACAAGAACCTCAAAAACTTACTTTAATCGGATTGCTCCAAATTCATGTAAAAATTGCATCGTTTCAAGTAAAACGGTCATAACTCGAGTTGTATACCTCCAAATCAAACGAAATTTAATTTGTTGGAAAGATAACTCCCTGCTCTATATTGTACCATATTTATAAAGTTTAATATATCCCAAATTACTCCATATTCTAGCTTTATATTACCCCTTATTTTACACCTTATTAGAATTTTCTCTTCGCCTACCTTCCTTGCTCCCTAAGGGTAACTTCTTTATTTTGACCCAACATATTTTCATTTATAGTTTCAACCTATAATGTTTCCCCAAATATCACATGCAACACAATTTCAAGATCATCTTTTCCTTCTCTCTACTTCTTTTTGTGTTTCTTTATTTACCAAGTGAAAACCTCCAAACTCTTCATTTTCTCCAAATTTCTCACTATTTTGGGTGTGTTTCTTCTTAGTGCTTTTAGGGAGGAAAACCAACTCATTTGTAGGAATTTCAAACCAATGCATGTATGATACTTGTCAAATTGTTTTTAGAAAACCATATGCTAAAACCATGTGCATTTTAAAAACTATGGCTAAACAAAACCATGATTTTGGCAAATCCATGTACAAGCTAAAAATAATTGGGTTATATATATATATATATATATATATATATATATATATATATATATATATATATATATATATATATATATATTATTTTCTCAATTACTAAGCATGTGTTTGAATTTGACTTGATTTTGACTTTGGCTTGACCAATTTTATATGATTAGGTAACTTACTAAATATAATGTCAATAATTTTGATACATGTGAATTAATTCAATGAACAGATAATTCTAATTATGTTTATAGTTATGAAGGTCAACAAAAAATGTTATACAACCAATTAAGTGACATTCAAATCAAGTATTCATATGCAAGAGTTCAATATTGATCTTATTTATTTATATTTACCCTATTTATATAGAGCATATGTATATGTGTTAAGCGTGTTACTCGTACCTTTTTTTTTTAATAAAAGTTATAAGGATGTAATTCTATTTCTATTATTTAGTATTTGACATTTAATATTTAGCTGAGTCATTTCATTAGTTACCTTCTTTATCCAATATATGCACAAATCATATATTTGATCGAAGACCTCCACGATAGTTCGAGCCTTGCAAAAATAAACACTTATAAATTTTGAATTGAAGTGCACAAGCTTGATTTGGTTAACTTAACTATTGTTTAAGAAAATTAATAATATTAATTAGGGTTGGGTTGTTATATAGGGTTTGCTGGGAAATAATCTTTGTGATTTAGTGGTCAATGCCTTTGAAAACCATAAGTCTGTTTCTTTAATAAACCAAAATTTTTATGCCTCATACCCAAGATGGAGAATGTGAAAAAGGTAACTGATTTTAGACCTATATGACTTTGCAATGTTTCCTATAAAATCCTTGTTAAAGTTCGTTAATAGGCTTAAGGACACCCTCCCCAAGATCATTAATCCCTCCCAATCTAGCTTTATTCTATGTCTTAACATCCTAAACAACATCTTCGTGGTTAAGGAATTAGCTCATTTTATCAATAGATGAACACAGAAAGCTAAACATTTTGCACTTAAACTTGATTTACCTAAAGCTAAATGACATGCTTGAATGGAATTTTATCCAAGATACCTCGGTCAGTTTTGATTTTCATGATAAGCTTATAAATATCATTATGGGTTCTATTACCACAGATCACGATGCAAACTATATGAAATGGTAAACCTAGTAATGAATTTTTCCCTAGCAGGGGGCATTAGACAATAAGATTTGTTATCTCCTTATATCTTTGTTCTCTACATATAGAGACTTTCAAGGATGATTGAGAATGCAGTTGAATTAGGGAATTAGAAGCCTAAATTAAAGATATAAAAATTTTCGATGTTTCCTATGTTAATGACATTATTCTTTTTGGGAAAGCTGATTTTGACAACCTTAATAGTATTCTTAAAATTTTAGATGATTTTGGAATATTTTCTAGTCTATTTATCAACAAAGCTAAATCTATAATCATTTTTTCCAAAAAAATTCCATCCCAAATTAAGAAGAATCCTGGTTAAATCTGCCCATATTCCAGCCTCAACTTCGTTTGAAAAATATTTGGGAATTTCGATCTCACAACATAAACCCAAACTTGTCGACTTTGATGTTATAATTAATAAGTTCAAAGAAAACTTACTCTTTGGCAGACCAACTTCATTAACCTTGCTGGAAGAATAACCCTAGTTCTGCTCTTCCTGTTTTTCATATGTAAACGCACATAATTCGAAAAAAGTTATCACCGACATGAAAACCACTATGAGAAAGTTCACTTGGAATAAGACTTATCAAACTCATTATCTTTCTAGAGTTATTAGTTGGAAGGTCTTGACCAGCCCTAAACATAAAGGAGGAATTATGTTAAAAGATCTCCATACTTGGAATAAATCTTTTTGTGCGAAGCTATTGTGTTATGTCATTAAAAAATAGAAGATTTAGGTGCAATTTTTTTATAGACTCTATCTACACAAAGGTACGATTGACATGAACTCACCTAAACCATACTATTCACCTATGTGGAACTACATACTAAGATGTTTAGATGCTACTACCCCTTGAGACATAAGATGTTTAGATGCTACTACCCCTTGAGAAAAAATATTGGTAATGGACTCAATACATCCCTCTAATTTGATAATTGGTTGCCTGTGTGGACCATTTCATCAACAAAAGGCTGTGAAAATTCTCAAAAACCTCAAACAAACGTATAAAAGTTAGAAAAAATCATTAGGAATGGGAAATGGGTTACTAAATTTTTAGAGAAATGGATTCCTAAATATATACTTAAGATGATCTCTAATATAAAAATATCTATGAATAACTTCAGAGCTGATAAGCCTTCTTCGAGCTTAAACCCAAATGGTAAATTTTATGTTTCCTCTTTGTACTGGAACCTTTATAACGATATGGCTTGGGATAAAAGCATCAACTAGAATTTTTCTGGAAAACTAAATTATAAGAGAAAATGAGAATTATCATGTGTTTTCCATTAAGGTCTTCCAGTGGCTAGTTGTCTAAGCCTTTGGATCCCTTTCATTGATCCAATTTGCATTATTGTCATCTATAGGAAGATTATTTATATCTGTTTAGAGATTGTCCTTTTATTGCAGCTACCTAGAATAAATTCCTTCCATCTCATGATCACTTTCTTATTACTCAATTTTCAGTCTTAACTAGATTGATTGGATTACCTGAATACCAATATTACATATATTAGAATAGGAAGTTTATGATCATTTGTTAGCATATTTGGAGTTATAGGACTGTATTTTCCAATCAATGTCAACATATGCATAGTTTTTAGAATTAGTAAACTTATGAATTAGCTTAAGTTAATGCTATTTAGAGTTTGGAGGGACCCAACTATTTGAAGAACACAATTGCCGTGATATGGAAGCCACCCTCATAGGCCCTCCTTAAGATCAATTTCAGCCTTTTCAAAGATGAAGATAAAAAGAGATTTATGGCTGGGGGACTCATTAGGATTGCCAGCTACAACTTGTTTCTTAGATGTACTGTGATTGTCCACTTAAATAACAAAATTATAGATATTCTTGAACTGATAAAAGAAACCCTTAGAAAGGCATGAGACTACAATATTTCAAAGATGGAAATTGACCTTGAGGAAGGAGTTATCCAGCAAATTAAGGAAAGTATGAAGGCCAATAGAATTGAATCAGTTGACTATGTAATTGATTAGGTTACCGAATTCATCCAAAGGAAATGGGAAGTCACAATCAACCATGTACTTGGGGCTGTCAACCTTACTACTGCAACTTTAGCCAATGTCAACAAAGATAAGATGGAACCTGTGATGATCTATACTCTTCCCCCTCCTCAAGTCAAGTGGATTATCTAAGGTGACAAAGGAGGCCTTCAAATCAGTAAGAAATGATAGAGAAATGGGATTATATGATTGCTAATGCCCAACATAATTAAGTTTCTTGCTGCTCATATCTTTCCAGTTTGGTTTACCTAACTACACTGGGGTATCCTCTTTGATGCTTTTGTGAAGCTTTTGTTGCTATTGTTTTTCATTGCAGTTGCTGTTGTTGTTATGTTGGGCTTGAACTAGACTTCGTTATGCTGTTGTTGTGACTAATGCATTCCTTTTTCTTCAAAAAAGTCTTTTCTATTTTTTTATATTATGTTTCTCTTTTCTCCCTCCACCAGTTTCTTCAATTACAAATCTTTTTATTTATGCATTTATTCTCTCTCATCACATCACATTACAATTATACAGTCTTTGCAGTTTTTTTTTAATATTTTTCTCAATTTCCGTTGGATCTTCCTCTTTGTATGAAATATTGATTTATACACTGAAGTTCTACGATTTATGCATTACTTCCTTTCTCCATAGGCTAGGGTTTTGTGATTGTCAAGGTTCTATCTCCTTCCATCTCCACCTTGATCTCTCTTCATTACTTCTGCATGCATTCATCTATGGAATAATGATTCACTTTTCTTGTCAATATTTTCCTTTTTTGCACAACAAGCGCAATAATATGAGGCAAAAATAGGTAATTCCTTCTTGCATTCTATTTTCTTTGGTTAATATCAAAGTAGGTTCATTATGTATTAATCATTGTTTGACGCTTTAGATTTGGTTTCTGGTTTCTGTATCATTGTCTTTCTCTTTCCTTGTATAATTATATCAAAATTACATAAATATTGATTGCTTTTTTTTTTTTACTAAGAGCGAAACTTCTATGTTTTAAAAATTGGAGTTAGATAATTAGACACATGTAGAAAAAGATAAAGATGGTGCTACCTAGACACTCAACATCATTTTATGAGAAAACAATATAAAATACAAAAACTATGATGAGGTATGGTAATTTCTTGGGCAACTATTTTGTAGACCCAGTGTTCTCAAAAATGATTTTGAAGTACTTTAAATTATGAGGTAAACTATACTTAAGACCCAATTCGACCAATGATGTTAGAAAATTGGGTGTTTAGGCGAGATTTTTCAAAATTACACTTAAAAACCCCAAAGTACCCTTAATTTGTTTGGCAAAAACTACGCTGAGGTACCTCAACTTCTTAGACAATTAATTTGAAGACCTAAATTTCTAAAAAATGATCCGAAGACTCGGACACTCGCTCTATATATTTACGAGTCATGCAAAAGAATCGGGTATAACGATGTCATTCATATAGTGTTTTGATTCCAAGGCATTCTCTCGTGTCTTAGAAACTTACTTGAGTGAAATAGTATCTTTTCTATGCGATTCGGCCTTCACTTATCTCTTTAATCGCTTTCAGCTAGCGACTCGTAAAACTTGTTCTTTATTCCGAGTCCACTCTCTCTCGAATCCGACTTATGATTATTTACTCTATTGTTTGCAAAGTCAGCATTCATAGTTCTTTTCGTGCTTAGTCTACATCAAGTGTTTCCCACTCGATATTTGTTGATAGAACTTGATTCCTTGCTTAAGACTAAGTCTTATGGAATTCCGAGTATCATGGATATTAGACTCGTAAAGTTCCATTTCTTTTCCGACTCGGATAATCTGTTTGTTAATTATCATGATTATTTTTATTATCTCGTGTCTAACCTTGGACCAAAGTATTTTATACTTTGAGAACCGAAGGTGTTTTACTTTTGTAGGTTATTCAATCGAGGATATCTTTTCAAATTACAAAAGTAGCCGGCTTCGTAACATCAAATCACCAAGCAGATATAGCTTTTCACCATCCCTCGCTCTAGTCCCGTAAGATTGTGTCGAAGTCGCTCCGCTTCCATATCCGAAAACTCGGAAGGTCAAGCTTAACGATGGTTTTCACCACACTTTTCAAGACACAACCGATGGTTTTGGGACTTCCAAGAGAGTTAAACCGTTGTCCAACGACCATATTTTCAACGGATACTTTCCGAGTGACTCGTAAAGCCCTTATCAACTGGCCACAGAGGACTCTCGGTCAGCAGATGAAGATAACGGCTACTCGCCTGGTTATCTATAAATAGAAGCCACTTCACAAGACTTGAAGATAGTGGAACATACCGTCAATACTCCAACTTGAACAAAGTTATTGTATTTACTTTCAATCTTCAACTTACAACTCCCACTCGTAATTCATTACTTTCGAGTTGTAAGGTCTTGTACTCAGCTACAAACACTTCTTACATTCTTTGTAAGGTCCCTCGACTAAGCCGTAAGGGTTAACTCAGCTTAGTTGTCCCTAGCTGTAAGGGTTATCTCAGCTAGGAAGTACTAGATCGGATAAGGGAACTTCGAGTCTAGGAAAACTTGTATAGAGTTGTCCAAGGGAGCAACTCGGGTTCTCGTCAAGTTCACGGTATTTTGTGGACTCAAAATAGTGGATTTGACTTCGTGTCCGGATTGACACGGGCCGTGGTTTTCTCGCCCCAGGAGGGTTTCCACGTAAATTCTCTCGTGTTCTATTTCTCGAGTTCATTCTAGACTCGGACAAAGACTCGCTGAACGTGTTTACTCCGATTCATTACATTCTCGAGTCCAATATTTTATAACCCCTTGCTTAGACTCGTAATCTGTCTTTGATTCTTCTCTCGTCAAAAGGGTGTGTGCTTTCACAAAGAATTTTTCATCACCCTATTCACCCCCTCTAGGGTGACTCGGACTCTCCCCGAGCAAACCTTCAATTGGTATCGAGCGTAGCCTTTCGTAAAGGATCTAACGATCCAAAGGTTTAAAGATCGGATGGCTCGTAACACCGGAGAGTTCGACGAAGGTAGATCTTCCAACAGTGCCACCAAAATTCAAAGGTTCAAATTTCGGTCACTCGGAAGAAGCCGATGGAATGTTTCCTTATGGATCACGACGAAGAAGTATGGGAAATCATACAACAAGGGAACTACATCCCAACGAAGACAGATGAATTCGTAATTCTTCCAAAGACAAAGGCCGAGTTCACGCCAGCAGGCAGAGAAGTTCGAAAGAACTTCAAAGCCATGAACATCCTCATGTGCGCCATAAGCTCGGAAGAATATAATCGAGTCTCCGCTCGTGACTCGCTAAAGAAGTGTGGGACACTCGGTCAACACCTACGAAGGTACAAGTCAGGTGAGACAAGCGAAGATCAGCCAAGATCTTCACAAATATGAGCTTTTCAAAATGGAGCCGAAGAGAACATTACTCGGATGTTCATACGCTTCACCGAGATCACCAACAATCTCAAATCTTTGGGAAAGAAAATCTCCCATGAAGAAACGTGCCGGAAAATTCTCGTAAGCCTACCCAAGAAACGATGGGGTCCGAAGGTAATCGCCATAGAAGAGGCTCGTAACCTCTCAATCTTGAAGCCGACGAGCTCATAGGAAAGCTTCGATCCATGAGATACATCCGGAAGAAGAAGATGCCGAGGGTACTTCCAAAAAGAACATCGCTCTTAAAGCCTCGTAATCCAAAGAAGCAAGTCCAAGCTCCTCCGACTCGAAGATGATCCCATGGCACTCATTGCAAGAGGCTTCAAGAGAATGATGAAGCACAAAAGATGGAATAAAAGGCCAAAAGAAGAATTCTACAAAAAGGACAAGAGAGACAGAAAAGGTAAGTTTTCTTCACCCACAAAGTTATCCTTGTCTAAAAATTCTGGATGTTTTGAATGTGGCAGCAAAGACCACATAGTCAAGGACTCGTCCAAAACGAAGAAGGGACAGGAAGAAGAAAAAGGCCATGATGGCAACGTGGAGTGATGAGGATTCATCTCGAAGAGGACGAAGACTCGTGATGACTCAAAGTGTCCGATGGCGATCATCGACTCGTAACCGAAAAGGAGTCGACTCGCACACGTACTCGCGACAATGAGGAAACCGATCCTCAAGAGGTAATAAACTACTTCCTCAAATTCTCCAAAGTTGATTTAGCTAAATACATCTTTACTTTGGAAGAAAAGTCCAATTCCGATTCTTCTCACTTCAAGGAACAACTTGAGTCAATCACTTCGAGAGCACCTTCTTAAAAATGAATTGGAAAACCGAGATCGACACTCGGAGAACTCAAGACAAGTGCTCATACTAATGAGACCGAGTCCGAGTTACTCGTAAAAGAAAATGAGCAACCGAAACGAAGCTCATTGAGTCTCAAGATCTGGTTTTGAAGTTTTCTCAAGGACGTAAGAACCTTGATATGCTCTTAGGATCACAATGTGTCTCATTTCGAAAAGAAGGTCTTGGTTTCAACAGAGAGGAAGAATCTAATTCTTACTCGTAATTGTTCAAAAAGGATTCCGTAACCGTTAAGTTCAAGAAGGTCGAGCATGGTCCCATTCATAAAAATGAAAGGAGGACTAAACCTGCACCTATCTACAAAAAGAAACCATTTTCTCCTCGTTTCAAAAGGAAAGGTTTTTAAAAGGAAAGAGACACGGACTCAGCTTCTCGAAAAGAAGAAGACTCGGAATCGGACTAAACCCAAAGTCATTCAAATCTGGGTTCCGAAGCACCTTCTTCCTCGTAAAAGGACCACAAGTAAGGAATGTTACTCGGGTTCGTTAGAGGAAGTGAGAAGGGTTAGATTTTCTCTGCTTTTGCAGTCACTCGTAAAAGATCAAAAGGACACTCGGTACTGGACAGCGGATGTTCTCGACATATGTCAGGTGACCAAGGACTCTTTCTCGAGCTGGAGTCATATAAAGGAGGAAAGGTGACCTTTGGTGATGACAAAGAAGGGCAGGATAGTGGGCATTGGGAAGATTGGTAATGGAAACAATCTGGTGAGCCCAGTCTACCCGGTCAAAGGACTAAAATACAACCTACTTAGCATCTCCCAGCCTTTGTGACAAAGGTCAAGAGGTAAGATTCACTCAATCCAAGTGCTACATCACGGATGAGACCACCAAAGAGGTAAAGCTCTCGTGTAAGAGATCGGGTAATACCTACATCATCCCTCTTTCGACCCAAGTCGAATTTATCATGTTTAAAAGCATATCTTCAAGATGATTCTTGGATTTGGCATCGTAGATTAGGTCATATTAGCATGCATACTATCAAAAAGCTTGCATCTCTTGGTCTCGGTTAGAGGATTACCTAACTCGTGCTTTTGAGAAGGATAAAGTATGTGGAGCATGCACCAAAGGGAAACAAGTCGATCTTCATTCAAATCTCTCAAGACAGCTTCCACATCCAACGTGCTTGAATTACTACACATGGACTTATGTGGTGAAATCCCCGTAAAGAGTCTCGGAGGTAAATCTTACATACTTGTTATTATTGATGATTTTTCAAGATTTACCTGGGTGTGTTTTCTGAAGCATAAGAATGAGGCCTTCAAGGAGTTCAGCAAGCTCGTAGAAAGATTCAAGTTGAGTCTCGGACTCGGATTCAAAAGATTCGAACCGACCATGGAAGGGAGTTCGACTACTCGTAATTCTCGTAGTTTTGTGACAAGAATGGAATTTCTCACAACTTCTCGAAGACCTGTAACTCCTCAACGTAATGGAGTAGTTGAGAGAAAGAATAGAACCCTTGAAGAAATAGCAAGGACGATGATGATTGAACACAACTTGCCTTACTATTATCGGGCGAGGCAAGTAAACACAGCCAACTACACTCTCAATCGATGCCTCATCGTACCCATTCTAAAGAAAACACCTTATGAGCTCTACAAAGGAAGGAAGCCAAATATTTCCTATTTCGGATCTTTCGGATGTAAGTGCTTTGTCCACAACAACGGTAAGGATCATCTCGACCAAGTTTGATGCTCTGGTCGACGAAGGAATTTTTCTAGGTTACTCTTCTCATAGCAAAGCTTATCGTATATTCAACAAGAGAACTAACAAAGTGGAAGAAAGTATCCACGTAGTGTTTGATGAGCTTGAACAGGGAAAACCAAGTGAATCTTCATACTCGTAACCGAAGCTCGAAAGGATGATGACGAAGATGAGTCTATAAAGACTCGAAGGAGACCACTCGTAACAAGGAAGCTCGTAATGAGACAACTCCGGAGGTCGCTCCGAACGAGCAAGTCAATGAAGAGGATCGCACGTAACAAGCTTCGAAGATCAAGCAATTCAACCATCAAATCCGGTGAATCAAAGAACTGGTAAAGCATTCAAATTTACTTCCGTGCATCCCCAAGAAAACATTATTTCGATATCAACAATGGAGTAAGAACTCGCTCTTCTCTTCATAATCTATGTGCATTCACCGCATTCATTTCTCCGATCGAACCCAAAAATGCACTAGAGGCCCTTAATGAACCCGAATGGGTAGAGGCCATGCAAGAAGAGCTAAATCAATTCGAGAGAAACCAAGTCCGGACTCGACCAACCGACCTTCCGACCACCCAGCTTATAGGAACCAAATGGGTTTTCAAAAACAAACCGGATGAGGGTGGAATAGTTGTCGAAACAAGGCTAGACTTGTAGCTCAGTGGTTACAATCAAGAAGAAGGAATTGATTGTGGGGAAACCTTTGCACCAAGAGCTGAATTGAAGCCATTAGAATACTGTTGGCATTTGCATCCCGCATGCATATTAAATTATATCAAATGGATGTTAAGTGTGCCTTTCTCAATGGTTTTATTGAAGAAGAGGTCTATGTCGAGCAGACCTCCTGGTTTTGAAAACTCGAATTTCCAAATCATGTTTTCAAACTTCAAAAGGCTCTCTATGGTCTTAAACAAGCCCCTAGAGCTTGGTATGAAAGACTCGAGCAGACTTCCTGGTTCAAAATGATTTCAAAAGAGGTCAGATCGACAAGACTCTATTCATAAAGACCAAAGGGAAGGATTTTCTCATTGTTCAAATATATGTTGATGATATTATTTTCGGTGCTACTAATGAATTTCTCGTGCCGAGAATTTTCTCGAGTTGATGAGCCAAGAGTTCCAAATGAGCATGATGGGAGAACTCAATTTCTTCCTTGGGCTGCAAATCAAACAAAACAAAGATGGAATCTTTGTCCATCAATCAAAGTACACCAAGGAACCGCTGAAGAAATACAAACTTCAAGATGCGAAGCACGCATCTACTCCTATGAGCAAGCAAGTATAAAACTTGACTCGGATGAGACAGTAAAGCAAGAGATCGAAACTCTATCGAGGTATGATTGGATCTCTCGCTATATCTTACTTCGAGCAGCACTGTACATAATGTTCAAGTGTTTGCTTATGTGCACGATTTCAAGCTAATCCAAAAGAATCACATCTCACTCGCGGTGAAGAGAATATTCGGATATCTTGCAGCACTCGGAATCTAGGACTCGTGGTACTCCGGAGACTCGTAACCGAGTCCGACCGGGTACTCGACGCAGTACTACGCAGGATACAAAGTAGATCGAAAGAGCACATCCGGAGCTTGCCGCTTCGGGTCAATCCCTAATATCTTGGCACTCAAAGAAGCAAAACTCAGTAGCTCTATCAACTGCAGTAAGCTGAATATATTGCCGCTGGAGCTTGTTGCGCTCGCATTCTCTCGGATAAAACAACACTTGAAGGATCTCGGATTATCTCTCAACTCAGCCCCAATCAAGTGTGACAATCAAAGCGCAATCAGTATCACTAAGAATCCTCGTCCAAAGACTCAAAAACAAAGCATATTGAAGTCGGTATCATTTCTTACGCGATCACTCGTAAAAGGGTGATATTTTACTTGAATTCATTCCGACTAATCTTCAATTAGCCGATATCTTTACTAAGCCACTTGGTGAAGATCAATTCTGTTTTATTCTGAATGAGCTTGGCATGTTAAATGCTTAGTTTCGTGTTATGATTCTTGCATTTTTCTCGTGCTATGTGCTTTAGTTGTCAATAACCATTGGTTCAGCTTGATCATGTGATACTCGGGCTGATAGTTATTTCGTGTTTCGAGTCACTCGTAAACTTTTCCGAGTCAAACTCGGACGTAGAGAAAAATTTGGACATCAAATTTTCTGAAGCTATCTCTAGAACAATGGAGAGTTTCTGATTATATTTTCAAACTCTTTTTCTCTCTCTTTCTCGAGCGCCGCGATCGTATCTTAACCGCAGATTTCAAACCGTTGTTATCTCAACCGTTGAAGCGTAACTGTCACACCGAGCATTAATGATCGATGGACGGGTAAGACGGAACGGAGTTACTTAACGGATAGTGAACGGGCGCGCGTATTCTCTATAAATAACGTCTATTCATCTTCCTCTCGGTATTCTCAAACTCCTTCCCTCTCAAACGAAAACCCTCTCGCGGAAAGTTGTCTACGTGAACAAGTGTTTCCTTGATCGTTCGCAAGTGTCGAAGAAGCTCTCTCTCTCTCGTAAGTTTTCGATCGCTCTCTTCTCATTTTTCGTGTTCTTCTCTTCTACACCTCCTTCTCTTTCCTCTTCTCTCGGAAAAGTTTCATCTTTTCATCTCTCAAAATGCCTAAAAGAGGAAACCACCCCGACTTTCGTGTTTCTTCATCCTCAAAGAAACCTCGCTCCAACAAGCCGTAAAGCTCAACCCCTCTAAACCCATTGTCACCCAAAGATCTTGCGCTGGATGACAAGTTCTTCCCAACAACCAAATTCTCCTGGTTGTCCCATATTCAAACCACCGGAGTCTACCATTTCTTGTGTTTCAACTGAGTTCATCTATCCCGAACTCGTTTCGAGTTCTATACTCACCTCTCTCACTCCGAAAATGTTCTAACCTCAAGGGTTCGTAACATTACCGTTCAGTATCAACACCTCTCTCCTTCACAGACTCGTTCAAAGTTTCTTCTCTCTTCTTGAACAAGCAACCCTATCCCCTTCATCGAAGTCGCCGATGATTTCTTTGAAAAGTACGCCAAAGAATTCCCCGGGTCCGGAAAGAACTTTTCCGTGACTCGCTTGAAGTCGAAGCCAGGCTTCAGTGTTTCCTCGCTGATGAGAACCTTCTTCTCACAAAGCATTCTAGCAAGGAGAACCCCAACTCCAAGCACCTCAAAGCTCTCTTCGATATCCCGGAGGGATACGAAGTCGACCTCTTCCCCTCCATCATTGAGCAAATGGCCGCTGTGCCAGCTCAACTCCAAACCAAGAAGAACACCTCCCTTCCTTTCGGTGCTCTTCTCACCCTTGTCTTCAAACAATTTCAAGTTCCTCTTCCTCTCGACCCTAACGCGGTGTCCGAGGCGGCCATTGTGGTCGGTAAAAGGAACTCCAGGGGTACGGATACCGTGAAACTAACCCCGGTGTCCGGGTTCACAACTCGTAGCCGAGGCCTCCTTCTCCACCTCGGACTCGTAAATCAACCCCTCTCCCTCTTCCCTCTTCACCTGGTGGTGCCTCCACCTCCAAGTGCTTCCAAATCTCTCTCCGCCCTCTTGTCTCCTCGTCTTCTTGGACAAGATCACCTCGGTGTCTTCCGATTTCGTAGACATGCTCGGAGGTTTCAAGTTCTGTCCTTCAGTGGTCCGACCATCAACCAAAAGACCGGTCGGTCCCAGATCCGAGAGCAGCAGCCTCTCGTTCTTGAGATGAGAGAGCTGGTTAAGGAGCGAAGGAGCTGGCCGAGCTCCTCGAGAGAGACGGTCCAAGGCGGCTCGAGACCCGTAAGACTCGCACCCATCCGAGACGTCTTCGAGCCCGAGCCCGACCTCCTCGGAGAGCGAGGAAGCCGAGGAAGCAGAGGAAGAAGCAGCGAGATGCAGCGGAGGACGCCGAGGAACCCGCAGCTGAGGCAGCTCCTTCCGGCCAAGGGAAGAAGAGGCCGTGGCAGCTCGCCGAGGGACAACTCCGCTCCCCAAGTTCAAGTTGTTGTACTCGGCTCGCATGACGAGTCCGAGTGGGTCGAAGATCTCGCTCCTCCAGCCGAGTCAGCCAGAGCAGCCCCTCCAGCCCCGAGGTCCCAAGGGAAGAACCCTCGATCCACTTTCTCCGGTCGCCCACTCGTAGCCGAGCCCCTGCGAATTGTTCCGGCTTCTCCCTTCGCCGCGCTCAAGCACATCGTCAAGGTCTTATCAGCGCCGGCGCACCTCCGCCTCCACTCGAAATCCCCTCCCTCCTAGTTGGAGCCATGCACCGAGTCACGATTCCTCGTGCCTCCGCACTTCTGCTTTTCAAAATTTTATTTTGTCCGGACAATTTCGTATATTACTTGTACTTTTCTCCCTTCTTTTTGTTTCTTGTTTTTGCTGAAAGGCAAGGGGGAGAAATGTAGTCGAAACTGGTTGTCTTGTCTAGGCGGAGTTCTTTCCGCCCTTGTAATATAATTTTTTATGAACCGAATGCATTTCATTATTAATTTCCGAGTTCTTTCTTTTCGCTCACGATATATTGTATATTGCTATGTTCAATATGTCTTACTTTTATTCGAACTACTCGGAATCAACCTATTTTCCCTCTAACAAAGTTTCGTTTAAGTATGGAATGCCTTTCATCAAAAAGGGGAGATTGAAGACTCGGACACTCGCTCTATATATTTCGAGTCATGCAAAAAGAATCGGGTATAACGATGTCATTCATATAGTGTTTTGATTCCAAGGCATTCTCTCGTGTCTTAGAAACTTACTTGAGTGAAATAGTATCTTTTCTATGCGATTCGGCCTTCACTTATCTCTTTAATCGCTTTCAGCTAGCGACTCGAAAACTTGTTCTTTATTCTCGAGTCCACTCTCTCTCGGAATCCGACTTATGATTATTTACTCTATTGTTTGCAAAGTCAGCATTCATAGTTCTTTTCGTGCTTAGTCTACATCAAGTGTTTCCCACTCGATATTTGTTGATAGAACTTGATTCCTTGCTTAAGACTAAGTCTTATGGAATTCTCGAGTATCATGGATATTAGACTCGTAAAGTTCCATTTCTTTTCCGACTCGTATAATCTGCTTGTTAATTATCATGATTATTTTTATTATCTCGTGTCTAACCTTGGACCAAAGTATTTTATACTTTGAGAACCGAAGGTGTTTTACTTTTGTAGGTTATTCAATCGAGGATATCTTTTCAAATTACAAAAGTAGCCGGCTTGTAACATCAAATCACCAAGCAGATATAGCTTTTCACCATCCCCGCTCTAGTCCCGTAAGATTGTGTCGAAGTCGCTCGCTTCCATATCCGGAAAACTCGGAAGGTCAAGCTTAACGATGGTTTTCACCACACTTTTCAAGACACAACCGATGGTTTTGGGACTTCCAAGAGAGTTAAACCGTTGTCCAACGACCATATTTTCAACGGATACTTTCCGAGTGACTCGTAAAGCCCTTATCAACTGGTCACGAGAGGACTCTCGGTCGACAGATGAAGATAACGGCTACTCTGCCTGGTTATCTATAAATAGAAGCCACTTCACAAGACTTGAAGATAGTGGAACATACCGTCAATACTCCAACTTGAACAAAGTTATTGTATTTACTTTCAATCTTCAACTTACAACTCCCACTCTGTAATTCATTACTTTCGAGTTGTAAGGTCTTGTACTCGCTACAAACACTTCTTACATTCTTTGTAAGGTCCCTCGACTAAGCCGTAAGGGTTAACTCAGCTTAGTTGTCCCTAGCTGTAAGGGTTATCTCAGCTAGGAAGTACTAGATCGGATAAGGGAACTTCGAGTCTAGGAAAACTTGTATAGAGTTGTCCAAGGGAGCAACTCGGGTTCTGTCAAGTTCACGGTATTTTGTGGACTCAAAATAGTGGATTTGACTTCGTGTCCGGATTGACACGGGCCGTGGTTTTCTCGCCCCAGGAGGGTTTCCACGTAAATTCTCTCGTGTTCTATTTCTGAGTTCATTCTAGACTCGGACAAAGACTCGCTGAACGTGTTTACTCCGATTCATTACATTCCGAGTCCAATATTTTATAACCCCTTGCTTAGACTCGGAATCCGTCTTTGATTCTTCTCTGTCAAAAGGGTGTGTGCTTTCGGAAAGAATTTTTCATCACCCTATTCACCCCCTCTAGGGTGACTCGGACTCTCCCGAGCAAACCTTCATGATCCTCTCTCTCTTAGTCTCCCATGGCAATGGCCTCAAAGAGCTCCGCGAGCATTTCCGATCAAGGAGAGGCATCGGCGGTGAACGAGATCAACAAAGAAAGGGGAGAGAGGGAGAACAAAGAGGTAGAAACAGAGAGGGAGTGAGTGAGAGCGAGTGACAAAGAGAAGAAGAGCGAGAATAGGGAGCGATAGGGACATACGAGAGAAGAGTAAAGAGGAAGAATGAGAACGAGATAGAGGGCGAGAGAATGAGAGAAACAGAAGCGAGAGGACGAGAGAGTGAAGAAGAAGAAGAAGCAGAGAAGATGAACAGAAGGAGCGAGAGGCCATAAAAGAGACAGAGAAAGAGCTAGAGCACGACCAAAGTAGAAAGAGATGATAGATAGATAGATAGAGAGAGAGAGAGAGGGGGGAAGAAAGAGAGACAGAGAAAGAGCCAACGAGAGAGAGAGAGAGAGAGAAATGATGAGTATTATAGACATTTTACACCTCCGTTCACCCTCCGGGCCGAAATTGGGCCTTAAATATAGTTTATCCATAATTTAAGGTACTTTAAAATCATTTTTGAGAATATTATGTCTAAAAATAATTGCCCAAGAACTTGAGATACCTCAGCGTAGTTTTTTGGTATAAAATACATTATTATATTGACTTTTCATGTCTTGTTTTTCTTGTGTAGATCACTATTTCCTGTGGAAAAGTTAAAACTTTTGGAGGGAGATCAAGATGGTTTTGTCGGGTAGTATAATCAAGGTTTTGTTAGATTAGATTCGGGGAAGTTGCATATGTCCTGTTATTTAATACCGCTTCATCTTCCACCAGTCCCGTGATGTGAAGCCTCTACATCTCATAATCTCTTTCTTGGTTTTATTTCGTTTCCCATATCTAACAAGTATTCATCTTAGTTAATTAAACATGACATTACTTGTGAGATCTTATTCTTATAAAACATTTTTTTTAATGGGTAAGCAAACCAACTAGTAGGCAACCCTTCTCGCAAGGGTTCTACCCAAGTTATCCTCCATTAAAATGGAGAAGAATGAAGAGGAAGGAAAAGAATCCCACAAAATAGAATGGGACATAAAAAGCCCAAACCTAGCAATCCAATCGGCCGCTCTATTACCCTCACGGTATGGATGTCTTATGATAACTTGGCTGTAGCTATTGAGGTAGCATTGAACATCCTCAATAAGTGTCCGAATCTCCCAAGGGATCTGAATTTCTCTACGAAGTGCCTTTATGACAACTTGATTATCCCCTTCAGTGTTATTAATCTATACCCTACTTGGATTGCAGCTCTAACGCTATTACGCATAGTGAAGGTTTGCTCTTGGAGAGACTTAGTCACCCTAGAGGGAGGGTGAATAGGGTGATGAGGAAATTTGAACAATAAATGGAAGATTAAAGTTTAAAACAAACTTTAAGACAATCTGAGTTTAGATTAGGCACGGAAAAGTATGAACCTCGGAATTTACGTGGAAACCCTCCCGGGGCAGAAAACCACGGCCAGTGCTAATCCAAGCACCAAGTCAAATCCACTATTTTAAATCTACAAAATACGAGTAGAAAGACTTCACCAGAATTGCTTCCTTGGACAATTCCTTAAAAGATTTTCCTAGACTCGAAGTTCCCTTATTTGATCTAGTACTTTCTAACCGAGGTAACCTTTATAGCTAGGGACAACTGAGCTGAGTTAACCCTTACAAATTAGTCAAGGGACCTTACTTAGAAAGTAAGAAAGAGAATTTGTAACTAATTACAAGACCTTACAACTCGGAAAGATGTTAAGTGCAGAGTTGGAGTTGTAAGTGAAAGATTGAATACGAATACAAAGACTTTTGCTTAAGTATGTGTATTGACAATGATTCCAAGCAATCTTCAAGTCTTGAGAGTTAGCTTCTATTTATAGATGACCAAGCGGTTTAGCCGTTGTAACTAGCTTCGATTAGAAGTCCTCTGTGACCATTAGTAACGGTTCCTCCGAGTGGCTCGGAAAAGATCCATTGAGATTTGATCGTTGTGCAACGGCTCTTGACTCCTTAGGATGTCCCAATCCACTAGTGGTGTTTGAAAAGTATAGTGGAAACCACCGTTGAGCTTAGTGTTGAAGATTTCTAGTTTTGGAAATAGATAACCGTGACACGAGTGTCTAGGCCTTGGTCGGAAGTAGAAAAAGCCTTGTCTACCGATGATTTGATATCTTGAAGCTGGTTACTTTTGTAATTCAAAAATAGGATAACCTCGTTTAGATAACCTACAAAAGTAAATCAAATTTGGTTCTCAAAGTATAAAATACTTTGGTCTAAGATTAGACACAAATTAAGATAATTAAGTGCATAATTATCTGGGTCCCGGAAGAGTGGAATTTTCCGAGTTTAATATCCATTACACTCAAATTCCATTTGAGTCGATTTAGAGAAAGATCAAGTTATATAAAGAATATCGGAGTAAGAATACTTGATCCGGACAAATATTGTTCAAACAAAACAAGCTGACTTAAAGAGATGAATTAACGCTGTAATTCACTTAATCTTGGAATAAGAAGTTAGACCCGAGTGTAAACGTGTTAGAGCGAATGTTTGAATATTCGATAAGTCCGAGTGTTGTCCGAGTGACTCGGAACTATAAGTGTGAGAAGATGAGTAAGAGTATGCTTTTTGAGTTAGTCGAATCAAATGAAAATATGTGTAATAGTTTACGTAACACTCAGAATAGGTTCTATACCACTCGAGAAAAGTTTCTATAGCACTTAGAATGACTTGTAATCAAAACTTACAAGAGATGAAGTTTTTACCTGATTCCTTGATAGTACTCGGAATGTTATACATGCAAAGTCCGAGTCTTCAATCTCCCCTTTTGATGAAAGGCATTCCGTATTTAGATAGAAACTTTGTTAATGATATGGTACTTAGTTTACATTCTTTCTCAAAGAATATGTCGGAGTATAGAGATAGAATCATATAAAATATCTAGAGTGATTCAAGCTTAGATTTTATCGGAGTAATTAAGCTTAGATTGCATTAGAGCTAAAAACTGAAATATCACATAGAAATGAAGTGAATCGAGCTTGCTTATATCGAGAGAAAAAAATTTAACTGAGTTGATAGATCGGAGCAAGAAAAAAATGTAACCGAGTTGATATATTAGAGCAAGATGAACTCGAAAAGAAATTGAAACTCAGAAAATAATTACACTGAGAGATAAATAAGCACGAAATAGAAACTTCATTAATATTCACATAGAAATAATATATACACAAAAGGGTGAGAGGAAACTCCCCTAAAAAAGACAACAAATTTTTCTAACTATTCTCCCCCTTGCCTTTCAGACAAAAACAAAAAGAGGAAGAATGTATCAAGAAGATACGATTTGTTTGTCCGGAAAAAAAATATTAAAATAAAAGAGAAAAGAAATTTAAGAGGGTGGAGAGGGAGTAGTCCGAGTCGAGGTGGACGGACGAGCAGGGCGCCTTCGCTGGTAAGAGTAGGATGATGTTGAAGATCAAGGCGGGGCAGCACTGGGATCTCCGGAATGGGCTCGGCTCTTGGTGGCTGACCCGGAACTAGGTCGTCTAGATGTTCATCCTCTTGGAACTCGACCGAGGGAGGTGCTTGCTCGAGTCGGGCAGTGCTGACTCGACCTTTGTCAACGGGGTCTTCTAACCCACTCGGACTACTATCCGAGCCGATCGGTTTGGTCGGAGGGTTAGAGCACCTTATCCCTCTCGCGCTTCTGCTCCTTCTTCTTCCTTCTTTTCTTCTTCTTTCTCCCCTTCCTCCTTGTCCTCAAAGGGAGCCGCCTCAGCTGCAGTCTCTTCTTCTTCTCCCCAAAGGGGGATTTGGCTGGGCTTGAGGACTCCTCGGATGTATATAAGTTTCCGCGTCCCGAGCAGCCTTGGAGCACCTTTCTTAGAGGAGCTCAATTATCTCCTTCTGCTCCTTGACGAGTGCCTTCATCTCAAGAAGCACATCTTGCTGCTCTCCGATTTGGGATTGAGCAGTCTTTTAATTGATGGTCATTGATCGTAGGGCGTCTTGAATGACCGGAGGGTGTCCTTGAGTTTAGTGGACACAGAGGAAATCTTGTCCATTATTACGGTGGACAAGGCAGAAGAAAGGACCCGAGAAACATCTGAAGTGGGGGCACCACCAGGTGGAGGAGGTAGAGAGAGAGGAGCTTGAGTTTGAGTATGAGGCGGAGACGGTGGCCTCGGTTCTTAGCTATGGACCCGGACACCCGGTTGGGTTTCTGGTATCCATACCCAAGGAGTTCTTTTCTGCCAACAACAACTGCAGACCTCGAAACCGCGTTAGGATTTGATGGGAGAAGAACTTTGAATTTCTTGAAAATGAAAGTGAGAAGAGCCCCAAAAGGAAGAGGGGTGGATTTCTTAGTCCGAGCTGGCACAGCGGCCATATGCTCGATAATAGCGGAAAGAGGTCTACTTCGTAACCCTCGAGAATGTCAAAAAGAGTTTTGAGATGCTTAGAGTTAGGATTTTCTTTGCTCGAATGCTGAGTGAAGAAGGTTCTCATCGACAGGAAACACAGAAGACGGGGCTTCGACTTTAGTTGAGTCACTCGGAAGTTCTTGTGTGACTCAAGAAATTCTTTGGCGTACTTCTCAAAGAATTCATCAAGCAACCTCGTTGAAAGGTATAAGGTTGCTTGTTGAGGAAAAGAGAAGATATTTTGAATAGGCGGTGGAGGAGAGAGACGTTGATACGGACAATAACATCTTGAACTCTGGAGGTGAGTATACCCTCGAGCTAGAGAGGTTTGAGTAAAACTCACAAATGAGTTATGGGTAGATGAACTCACTGAAACAAAGGAAATTATAGACCCCTGTGGTTTTGATATTGTTCAACCACGAAAACTTGGTGGTTGGGAAGAATTTGTCATCCAACATTAGGTGTTGGGTGACAATGATTTTAGAGGGGTTGGAAGGACCCTCTTGGCTTTTTGTGTGAAGTTTCTTGGTTGCAGAATAAAGAAAGTCCGGGTGGGAACCTCTTTTTGGCATGTTTGAATATGAAAAGAGAGAAGATGAACTTTTAGAGAGAGAGAGAGTATAGAAGATAGCTCAAAGAGAGAGAGAGCGAGTAGAGAGTGAAAAGAGAAATAAAAGAGTAGAGAGAGACCTGAGAGCAATCGGTGCTTACTTGGGATTCTTTCACTTAGCTTGAGAGAGAAGATTCGTTCTTTGAAAATAATGAACTTGCTCGAGATGTAGTAAGCGAGAGAGATAGAGTATGTAGAGAGTAAAGTAGCGAAATGAAGGAAAAAGGATGCTATTTATAGAGAATGCATTGTCCTTTAGTATTCGTTCCGACTCAACTCCCCAACGGTCGCCTCGGACTCGGTGTGATTGTTCTGTTCTCCAACGTTAGAATTCCAACGATTGTCCGTCAACGGCTAGTTCTCTCGATCAATGCACGCGAGAGAGAGAGAGAGAAAGAGAGATTTTAAAAGAAATTTATGAAATTCTCCACTAATCTAGAGATGATTTTAGAAGTTTGATGTACATTTTTCTCAAAATCCGAGTTTGACTCGATAAAGTTTCGAGTGACTCAAAAGCTGCAAACAAGCAATAACTCATAGCTCAATATCATTGGCTCAACTAAACTAATTGTTATGAAAGCATAAAAACGAAACATTTAACACATAATCATGCAAAGTAGTTCCACTCAAAAAGCACATAATTATGCATTAATCATGCCAAGCTCAATCCGAATAAAGCAAAACCGATCCTCACTAAGTGGCTTAGTAAAGATATCAGCTAATCGAAATTTGGTAGGAATGAAATCAAGTTCAATATCACCTTTCTTAGAATGGTCTCTTAGAAAATGATACCTGACCTCAATATGCTTTGTCTTTCGAGTGTTGAATTAGATTCTTAGTGATGCTGATTGCACTTTAATTGTCACACTTGATTGGAATTGATTTGAATGTAAGTCCAAGATCTCTCAAGTGTTGCTTTATGCATAAAACCCGAGCACAGACATGCTCCAGCTGCAATGTATTCAACTTCAGCAGTTAATAGAGCTACTGAGTTATGTTTCTTTGAGTGCCAAGAAATAAGGGATTGACCTAGAAACTGGCATGCTCCTGAGGTGCTCTTTCTATCAACCTTGTATCCAGCATATTCAGCATCCGAGTATCCGAGTGAGGGTTAGTTCCGAGTCTCTTGAAACCATAGACCTAGATTCCGAGTTCCTGTAAGATATTTAAAAATTCTCTTCACCGCAGTGAGATGTGATTCTTTTGGATTAGCTTCAAATCTTGCATATAGACATTCACTAAACATTATGTGTGGCCTACTGGAAGTAAGATACAGCAGAGATCCAATCATACCTCGATAGAGTTTTTGATCTACTCGCTTTAGCTTTTTCGTTTGAGTCCAGCTTTATGCTGTCTGCTCATAGGTGTTGCTGCATGTTTTGCATCTTGAAGTTTGTAATTCTTCAGCAGTTCCTTGGTATACTTTGATTGATGGACATAGATACCATTCTTATCTTGCTTGATTTGTAGACCAAGGAAGAAATTAAGTTCTCCCATCATGCTCATTTGAAATTCCTGTCTCATTAACTCGGAAAAATCTTGACTTAGAATTTCATTAGTGGCTCCAAATATTATATCATCAACATAGACTTCCTCTTCAATGAAACCATTAAGGAGAGCACACTTAACATCCATTTGATACAGTTTGATATTCATGCTTGATGCAAATGCCAATAAGATTCTAATAGCTTCAATTCTAGCAACCGGTGTAAAGGTTTCCCCACAATCAATCCCTTCTTCTTGATTGTAACCTTGAGCCACAAGTCTAGCCTTATTTCTTACTAGCAATCCACCTTTATCTAGTTTGTTCTCGAAAACTCATTTGGTTCCTATAATTGGGTGGTCGGAAGGTCGGTTGGTCAAAGTCCGGACTTGGTTTCTTTCAAATTGATTGAGTTCTTCTTGCATGGCCTCTACTCATTCAGGTTCATTTAGGGCTTCTAGTGCATTTCTGGGTTTAGTTAATGATATGATTGCAGTGAATGCACATAAATTTTATAGAGAGGAACGAGTTCTTACCCCACTGTTGATATCGGCTAAAATGTTTTCGAGTGGGTGGCTCGAAGCGTATTTGAAAGCTTTACTCGTTCTCCGGTTCACCAGATTTGTAGGTTGAATTGGTTGATCTTCGGATGTCCGTTATGAGTGAGCTTGCTCATCCGATTGACCTCCAACATTCTGAGTTGGCTCTTGAGTTATCTCATTCCGAGTCAGGTTGTTCCGAGTTACCTCATTCCGAGTGACTTTTCCTCGACTCTTTCCGAGCTCATCTTCACTAAGATCATCATCTCGGCTGAGCGTCGGATCCGAGAATGCTGACTCACTTGGTTTTCCCTCTTGACCTTTGTCACACAATTGAGAGATGCTAAGTAGATTGTACTTCAATCCCTTGACAAGGTAGACTGGGCTGACCAGATTGTCTCCTTTTCTAATCTTACCTATCCCAATTATCTTGCCCTTACTATCATCTCCAAATGTGACTTTGCCTCCCTTGTACTCTTCTAACTCAGAAAAGAGTCTTGAGTCTCCCGACATGTGGCCCGAGCATCTACCGTCCAGGTACCAATGCCCTCTTGTTCTTTTTTATCTACCCGCAAGACGAAACAAACTAACCTTTCTCACTTCCTCTAATAAACCCAGTAACTCCCTTTACTATGGTCCTTTTTGAGGAAGAAGACTCTTGGGAACCCAAATTTGAATAACTCTGGATTTGGTCCGATTCTGAGTCTTCCTTTTAGAAAACCGAGTCCGTGTCTCTTTCTTTTGAAAATCTTTTCTTTTATAAACTGGTGGAGAGGGTTTTCTCCTATAAGCTGGTCCAGGCTCAGTCCTCTTTTCATTCTTATGAATGGGACCATGCTCAGCTTTCCTGAACCTTACAGTTCGGAATCATTTTTGAAAAGCTATGAGTAGGAATTAGATTCGTCCTCCTTGTTAAAACCAAGTCCTTCTTTTCTAAAGGAGACACATTGAGACCCTAAGAGCATGTCAAGGTTTTTATGACCTTGAGTAAACTTCAAAATAAGTTCTTGAGACTCATTGAGCTTTTCCTTTAGATGCTCATTTTCTCTTCCGAATAACTCGGACTCAGCCTCATTAGATTGAGCACTAGTCTTGAGTTCTCTTAGAGAAAGTCTCGGTTTTTCTAATTCATTTTTCAAAGAAATGCTCTCGAAGTGATAGACTCAAGTTGTTCTTTAAACCGAGAAGAATCAAAATTGGACTTCTCTTCCAAAGTATAAATGTATTTAGCTAAATCAACTTTGGAAAACTTGAGAAAATATTCAATTACCTCCCGAGGATTTGTTTCCTCATTATCCGAGTGATCCGAGTCCGACTCGGATTCAGCTTCGAGTCCGATAGTGCCATCGGACACTTTGAGTCATCTAAGTCTTCAGCTTCTTCGATGAATCTTCATCACTCCATATGGCCATCATAGCCTTCTTCTTCTTCTTTTTGTCCCTCTTTCTCCTTGGACAGTCTTTGACTATGTGTTCTTTCTCTGCCATATTCAAAACAGATCGAGTTCTTAGTTAAAGATAACTTTGAAGGGAAAGAGTGTTTACCTTTTCTATCCTTCTTATCTTTCTTGTAGAACTCTTCTCTCGGCCGTTTGTCCCATCTCTTATGCTTCATCATTCTTTTGAACCCTCACGGTAATAAGTGCCATGGGATCTTCTTCTAAGTCCGATGTACTCAGATTTTCTTCTCTACTTTCCGAGGACTTTAGAGCAATATTCTTCTTAGTACTGACCTTGGCGTCCTCTTCTTTCGAGATGGATCTCATGGGTGAGTAGCTTCCCAATGAGTTCGTCCGGCTTTAATAGAGAGAGGTTACGAGCTTCCTCGATGGCTATCATCTTCGGACCCCATCTTCTCTTGGGTAGGCTTCTTAGTATTTTTCTGCACATTTCCTCATGCGAAATCTTTATACCCGAGAGATTTGAGATTGTTAGTAATCTCGGTGAAGCGGATGAACATCCGAGTGATGTTTTCTTTTGGCTCCATCTTGAACAACTCATACTTGTGAAGATATTGGCTTATCTTCGCTTGTCCGACTTAGCTTGTGCCTTCATATGTGTCGACAAGAATGTCCCACACTTCTTTTGCTATGTTACAAGCTGACATTCCGTTGTATTCTTCCGAGCTGATGGCGCACAACGAATGTTCATTGCTTTAAAGTTCTTTCGAACTTTTCCGCCTCTTCGAGTGGTGTACTCGATGTTTGCCTTAGGCACGAGTCTTATTTCCTTCGTCTTCATTGGAATGTAGTTGCCTTCTCGTATGATGTTCCATACATCTTCATCGTGATCCAGTAGAAAGCATTCCATGAGCTTCTTCCGGTGTACAAAGTTTGATCCTTTAAACTTTGGTGGTCTCGTTGGAAGATCTTCCTTCATCGAACTCTCTATTATTCCGAGCCATTTGATCTTTAGACCTTTTGTTGGTTAGATCCTTTCCGAAAGGCTAGGCTCGATACTAATTGAAGGTTTGCTCTTGGAGAGACTAAGTGAATAGGGTGATGAGGAAATTTGAACAATAAATGGAAGATTAAAGGCTTAAAACAAACTTTAAGACTGTCCGAGTCTAGATTGGGCTCGAGAAAAGTATGAACTCAAAATTTACATGGAAACCCACCGGGGTAGAAAACCATGGCCAATGCTAATCCAAGCACCAAGTCAAATCCACTATTTGAATCCACAAAATATACTAGAAAGACTTCACCAGAATTTCTCCCTAGGACAATTCCTTAAAAGATTTTCCTAGACTCGAAGTTACCTTATCTCGATCTAGTACTTCCTAACCGAGGTAACCTTTACAGACTAGGGACAATTGAGCTGAGTTAACCCTTACACCTCAGTTAAGGGACCTTACTCGGAAAGTAAGAAAGAGAATTTGTAATCGACTATAAGACCTTACAACTCGGAAAGATGTTAAGTACAGAGTTGGAGTTGTAAGTAGAAGATTGAATACGAATACAAAGACTTTTGCTTAAGTATGTGTATTTATAATGATTCCAGCAATCTTCAAGTCTTAAGAGTTGGCTTCTATTTATAAATGACCAAGCAGTTTTGGCGTTGGGGCTAGCTTCGATTAGAAGTCCTCTCGTAATCGTTGTAACGGTTCTTCCGAGTGGCTAAGAAAAGATCCGTTGAGATTTGAACGTTGTGCAATGGCTCTTGACTCCTTAGGATGTCCCAATCCACTGGTGGTGTCCGAAAAGTATGGTGGAAACCACCGTTGAGCTTAGCGTTGAAGATTTCCTGTTTTGGCAATAGACAACCCCGACACGATTGTCCGGGCCTTGGTCGAAGTAGAAAAACCTTGTCTGCTGGCGATTTGATATCTTGAAGTCGGTTACTTTTGTAATTCAAAAATAGGATAACCTCATTTAGATAACCTACAAAAGTAAATCAAATTTGGTTCTCAAAGTATAAAATACTTTGGTCCAAGATTAGACACGAGATAATAATTTAATTAAGATAATTAAGTGCATAATTATCCGAGTCTAATATCCATTACACTCAAATTCCATCCGAGTCATTTTGGAGAAAGATCAAGTTAGATAAAGAATATCAGAGTAAGAATACTTGATCTAGAAAAATATTGTTCAAACAAAACAAGCTGACTTAAAGAGATGAATTACGCTGTAATTCACTTAATCTTGGAACAAGAAGTCGGACTTGAGTGTAAACGTGTTAGAGCGAATGTTTGAACATGCGATAAGTCCGAGTGTTGTCCGAGTGACTCAGAACTATAAGTGTGAGAAGATGAGTAAGAGTATGCTTTCCGAGTCGAGCGAGAATCAAATGAAAACATGTGTAATAGTTTACGTAACACTCGGAATAGGTTCTATGCCACTCGGAAAAGTTTCTATAGCACTTAGAATGACTTGTAATCAAAACTTACAAGAGATGAAATTTGTACCTGATTCCGTGATAATACTCAGAATGTTATACATGCAAAGTCCGAGTCTTCACATAGTAGTAGCTTCAACAACCACGATTGAAGCTATCCCCATATTTGATGCTCCAACTTTTAAAAATCTTCCTTCCTAGGTTCCGATGACAAAGCCGCCAACTGTTGAAAATGAAGATTTAGACCTATCAAAATTGATTTTAATGAATCCTCTTTGTGGTTTCTCCCATCTTATGTGAAGATGTGAGGTAGTAGTTGTGGAAGAATGCCTTGCTAATGAAGGGATAACTTGATTATCTAATCTATTTCTTGCCCTCCATTATGCCTAAATTCTCTTGGCTCTTATAATGGTTGATACAGAGTTATATCTACCATTATTAAAGATAATATAATTCCTGCCCTTCTATATGCTCCATAGAAAATAGGCCATACGTGCCATTTGCGTATGCTTATTCAAATTCCTAAACCTAAGAATAATATCGAGACAATGAAATATTATTCTACTTCCTAACATTAATATCAAGCCATTTATGATAATGAGCTTTTTCCCAAGTATCAATAACATATAAGCACCAAGAGAATAGATGATCAATTGATTCTCTATTTTGTAGACATAATGGACAAGAATGTTCTTTTTAGGAGGCTAGCCCTCTTTGCTAACGAGTTATGGCCCGGTTGCCATAAAAACTTTAATTTTAGGCATAATGTCTAAATTCCATATCCAAGATGCATCCTAAGGATTATTTCGACTTGCTAGATTATGGGCATTCCAAGTTTCGACTTGGTTGTGAATCTACTAGAGCTTGATAGACTCCAAAAACAGAATCTTCAAATCATGAGTCGGAAGAGGTATACTCTTAATTAACCCATAAATATCAGTAGGTAGAAAGGTTGATAGATATTGATGATCCCATTCTTTAGCAATTGTGATACATTCATTAACAGTTGCATGAAGAGGCAGAATATTAATGATATTACTATCATAAAACCGAAGTAAAGTCGATTGTCCACACCAGGTATCATGCCAAAATTTCGTAGTTTTCCCATTCCAAATTTTCCAATGCAATTCTCTTTTATAAAGATCTATTTCCTTCAATTGATATTTCCAAGCCCAGGAATCTGAAGGTTTAGCTTTATGTCAGAAAAAATCAAAAGATAAAGGATATTTGGAGCACATAATTTTTATCTAGAAGTTATCGAGTTCATATAAATATTTCCATATGAGTTTACAGGGAAATGCTTGGTTAATTGCTTCCATTTTTGTAAGACCTAGTCCTCCTATTCTCTTAGGTGTACATATGTTATCCCAAGAGACAAGAGGTCAACCTTTAATATCCTTTGCTTTTTTCCAAAAACGCCTTATCTAACGAGTTAGAGGTACTTTTGGATAACTTAAACATTGCATAGTATGAGCAGGTAATGATTCCAAATTGAATGGGATAAGTACAACTCTTCCTGCTTTAGAAAGTGAATTAGCTTTCCAAGAGTGAAGTTTAGCATCCGCTTTGGACAGAATATTTGCAAACGTATTACCTACCTCTAAAAGCCGGACATCCTAGGTATTTCCCCAAAGAATCCCTATGTGGAATATTAAAAATGGAAGCAATCTGCAGATCTGTCGATGAGCTGTAGCATTATTAGAAAAAACAAGAACTGATTTTTGAAAATTAATAAATTATCCAGATTGTTGGCACAAGTGATTCAAGATATTATTAAGTATAAGGCAGGTTTCTTGATTAGTTTTGCAAAAAATGAGGATATCATCTGCAAATAACAAGCAAGGAATTTTCCGAACATGTGGAGAAATTTTAATTCCTATTCCAAATTGTGGCCGGAGAGCTGCCATTTCTAGCCTATAAGCAAGAACATCCATATAGAGAATGAAAAGATAAGGAGATAAGGGATCCTTTTGTCCGAGACCTCCGGAAGGTCTGAAAAACCCACATGATTCATCATTAATAATTAATGAGTAAGTGATGGAAATATCCATCATCCGAGTCGGGTAGCACGAGAATCTCTGCGAGGTAACAATTCCGAGTCGGCAGGAGAGCTACCACCAGACTCAGCCCCGCAAATCCAAGACATAGAGGAGAGTCTTGGCACAGTTCTGCTGAGTCCGGATCAATGCACAAAAGAGATCCCTCACCCCGACTTCATCACCATGATACACACTCGGTCTTAGCCTCACTCAATTTTCTGAATGACCTCTGTTTTCACTCGTTTATTTGAACATTCTTGGTTTGTAATAATCTAGTTTGAAGAACAATTTGTATGTTATTTGTCGATTGCTAGTAGGGTACTACTCCTTGTACTCACAGGGTAAGGATAGTTCGACCCGGTTAGAGAGGATCATTGCCACATTCTCTCATTCTTAATGTTGGAAGAGTTCAAAGAAGAGCCTTTTTGAGTTTAAAGAGTCCCACCAGCCTCGCCCGGAAGGAAGATGCCTTGGATGGGCAAGTTATTTACAGTATTTTTGAGTCTTAGAAACTTGCCACTTGTAAAGGCTAGTTCTAGGTTGCGGACCTACTCTTTTGAACGGTTCAATAAGGAGTCTTCAAGTGGATTATCAAGGGTTTTCAAGTCTTTTCAGCCAACCACAACTTGCCAAGTGGAGAAAGAAGCTATGATTGGTTCAAATTGCTACTGCAGATCAGAATCTAAGTCGGAAGCTCTGTTGCAGTTTCAACTTTTCTATTCTTAGTTAAGATTAATCATATAATTAGTGTTAATTAATTATGGTTAGTCTTAAATTTTTTAATGATTAGGAAAGCTACTTTTGGCGGGAAAGGCTCATTATAGAAGGCCTTCCTATTCATGTACTTGAAACAACTTTTGACTATTGAATGTAATCAACCCCTTTGATACACTTTGTGTTTCAAACCCAGAAAGTGCTTGAGTGAATCGGCTTTCTACCAAATCCCCTAGTTGTTGTATCTTGGTTTGGCAACCAAGTGGTGTTCTTCTAGGTCTTAGTAAATGAATCCTGCTGGAACATTCCATGGTTAGTTTTCTAAGCTGCCGCTTATCGGCTTAGTAAGTGGAGTGAATCCCTTCCTAAGTCAATTTGGTTCTATCCGAGTTACCTTGTTGTTGATAGCTAGTTTACAGAGGAGAGAGTAAAATCCTTTCTTCCAAACTCCAATTACTAACTTACCTATCCTTCCCTTTTCTTCTATTCATCCATTCTAACCTTATCCCAAATTTCTCCTCCAATTGTTCCTCAATTGTTGAGGATATCCACCACCACAAAAGCTTCCCACCCCTATATGCCACTGAAGCTTAACTCGGACTCCCTATTTGGTTTATGAGCCAAGCTTGGTGCTATCAAGTGGTATCAGAGCTCTTCGAGCCCCACTTGTTACTTGTCCCCCATTCTATCCAAAAATCTAAAAACACCAAAAATAATCACCATGAATCCCAGTCTTAGCCTCGAACAGAGACTTGAGCAGGCAATGAAAGCAAAACAAGCTTTACAAGCATAGGTTGAGTACCTAACCCAATAGTTAGGAGTTCAATCGAAAGGAAACCATAAGAGTTTGAGAGACTCGGAAAGAAGTGTTGAAGAAGAGAGGTCCTAGGAAGAGCCTGGAATGTCGGGTGAAAGAGATCTTCCGATCCTCGGAAGATCCCCTTTTGAGTTTGTTGAGTCGGAAAATATAGAGCAAGGAGAGAACATCTTTTAGTCCGGATGCACGGTGAAAGGCAAGGTGTGCACATTGATAATTGATGGAGGAAGCTACACCAATGTGGCATCCCAATCTATGGTGGATAAGTTGAAGTTGCCTACGGTTCGCACCCGGATCCTTTCAAGCATCCAATGGCTTACTTAGGGAGAAGGTATTGAAATCACTTCTCAGTGCCTTATATCTTTATCCATTGGCAAATCCTATAAGGATCAGATTTGGTATAATGTGGTACCTATGGATACTTGTCATTTGGTCTTAGGGAGACCCCGGTTATATGATAGTCATGTGATGCATAATGGTAGATTGAATACTTATACCTTTGTCAAAGATAAAAAGAAAATCACCCTCACCCCTCTTAAACATACTCAGATTCCAGATTCTCAAGAACCCTCACCCTAGACTTCTGTCTTGCTTATCGACCTATGAAACTCGGACCAACATGAGTTTGAATCACTCGATTTTGGCTTATGCTTGGATAGGAGGTTGCCCCAGCCATTTCTAACACCCATCCTTTTCTGACCCCATTATTACAAGCATTTTCCCAAGTTTTCCCCTCGGAAATTCCTCTTGGTATACCTCCAAAAAGAACCATCCAATACGGAATTGACCTCTAACCGGATGGCCCACCTCCAAATAAACCAGCCTACAGGATGAACCCCACAAATACTATAGAAATTCAGAAGCAGGTTGATGAATTGTTGGCTAAGGGAATGATAAGAGAGAGTCATAGTCCCTGTGCAGTACACTGCCCTTCTTGTACCTAAGAAGGATAGAACTCGAGAGAATGTGTGTTGATAGCCGACCCATTAACAAAATCACCATTAAGTATAGATTTCCTATTCCCAAATTGGAAGACTTACTTGATGAGTTACATGGATCCTCAGTTTTCTCTAAAGTGGACCTCGAAGCGGCTATTACCGGATCGGAATCTATGAAGGGGATGAATGGAAAATAGCCTTCAAGACTAAGGTTGGCCTATATGAGTGGCTTGTGACCTTTGGCCTAACCAATGACCCTGGTACTTTTATGAGGTTGATGAATTAGGTGTTTAAACCACTCATTGGGAAATGTGTGGTTGTGTACTTTGATGATATCCTCGATTTACAACGAAACACCGGAGGAGCATTCCGAGCACCTCGGAAAAGTTCTAGAGATTCCGACTTAGGAGAGGTTATATGGCAACTTAAAGAAGTGTCAATTTTTTACTTCACAAGTTTCCTTCCTTGGTTTTGTCTTGTCAAGTTAGGGAATGCACGTGGACGAAGAGAAGATCAGAGCCATCCAAGATTGGCCAGTTCCTACCACCATCACTCGGGTGAGGAGCTTCTATGGCTCGGCCTCATTTTACAAGAGATTTGTGAGAGATTTTAGCACGATTGTGGCCCCTATGACTAAGCTATTGAAAGAAATGACGTTCAAGTGGACAGATGCAGCTCAGGAAGCCTTTAGGGAGGTGAAACCGAGGCTTACTTCTGCCCCAGTTCTAACCCCGCCGGATTTCACTAAGTTATTTGAGGTAGAATGCGATGCCTCAGGAGTTGGCATAGGAGTAGTGCTAACTCAGGAAAGCAAACTTGTGGCCTACTTCGGTGAGAAGTCTGTATGACACTAGGAGAAAGTACTCCACATATGACAAAGAGTTCTATGCCATCATTAGGGCTCTAGAACACTGGAGACACTAACTCAATGGATCCGAGTTCATTCTCAATTCGGATCATGAGGCACTAAAGTTTATCCAAGGTCAGCACAAACTCAATCCCCGACATGCCAAATGGGTCGAGTATTTGCAATCTTTCTACTTCAAGATCAAAGCAGGTCATTTGAACAAGGAGATGATGCTTTGTCTATAGGTTGGCAACGGGCGGGTCGGGGACAGGGGATATTCCCTGCCCCCTCGCCCCGTCGGGATCCACTCCCTCCGGGGCTCCAATTCCACGAAACATTTACATGGGCCAGTAGAAGCCCAAACTTCAAACAAGCCAATAAAAGTGAAACTCAAACTGTGATTAAATTTAAAGGCCCTAAACAAGTAGAGCCCAAACTATTTTTTTCACACAATGATCCAATATCCATGCAAAGTTTAAACTAAAAGAAGGCCAAAATAACAATACAAAATACAAAAAAACAAGTCCTCATAGTTTAAACACAATTACAACCATCAGAATAAAACATAAATGTTCTCGTAGAATCCAACATCATTCATTCATCAAACTTCAAACTCGTCATCAACTTCCGCATCATGATCTTGATCAATAGTACTATGGCGATAAGAGACAACTTCATCATCATCTACAACATGAAAAATATAAAATTGAATTATTGATTGATATATTATCATAACATTTAAATATAAGAAATTTTTACTATGCACATGCTAAAGTTCATTAAAGAATAAAAACATATACCTTCAGGTCGGATTTGTATGTAGCCAAAAGCCAATCTCTAACACACATTAAAGCTTCTAAAGTCTTGGGATGCAAGCGATTGCGATGTGGGGTAATGAACCTCCCACCTGTGCTAAATACGGACTCTAATGCTACTGTGGAGACAGGTATGGCATAGATATCTCTAGCCATCATAGCTAAAATTGGAAACCTTGTAGTCGCTTTCCAATGAACCAATATATCAAAATTATCAGCCCTTGGGGTAATCGCCTCTTCTAAGGAAATATCCAACTCAGATTTTCCTACGGACATGGGATCCATTGAAATCAATGCATCAAACTTATCATAAATATCCTTCCCACTAGGCAAAGCCCCCACACTAGAATCCTTAGTCACGGAAGATGAATCATAAGAAACACGACAAGAAGAAACCTTCAAATGTTTGTACTTCTCTTCATATTCATGGAACAAATCATAGCAAACATTCTTCATCATATCAACCTTATCAAATACATCAAAATCAAGAATAGTACTATAAGAAGCTTGCACCATTTTCAACTTGTACCTAGGATCCAAAACACATGCAACTCCTAATATTCCATGCATGACATCCCAATATTTCAAAAATTTATCAAGCATCTTCCGAGCCATAATCCTAATAACCACATCCCTATACAGAAGCCAACCATTCAAAGCTATTCGAATTTCAAATACCTTAGGAAAATAAACATTTGCATTAGGAAAACTAGTGCCGGAGAACAACCGAGTCACATCATAAAATACTTGCAACCTACCACAAATATCTTTTGCCTTCTCCCATTCCTCATCGAAAGAACCCATTTATAATTGCTTGCTCTCCTTGCCAACTTAGGAAAAACTTCTTTATACAACAAAGCTGTTTCAAGCATTAAGAATGTTAAATACCACCTCGTTTTACAATCTAATTTCAACTTCTTCAAGTAAGGCACACTCAAACTATCACGAGCTTCTCTAAAAGTCTCCTCTCTTTTAGATGTTGCTTTCCAATATGCTACACTATCACGAACCTTTTCAATCGAACTCTCAATCACCTCAACCCATTTTTAACAATGTTATTAAGAATATGTGCACAACAACGCATATGGAAATGCTTACCTATCAATGGAAGTGTCCTTAGATCCAAACGATCTAGAAGAATGCCAATTATTGCATCATTGCAAGAGCAATTGTCCACTATGAGGCTTGATAGCTTTCTACTAATATTCCACTCTAAAAAACACTTTAAGAGCTCTTCGGATATGGTGTCCGCGGTATGAGGACAAGGAACATATGCAAAGCTAGCAAAAACGCAAACGTAAAAAAACAGAATGCAATTAAAGTGCAGAAACAAACACGAAACAGGAAAAAAAATCGAGCGTAAACCGAAAGCGTAAACGGGAAAAAAATAGGGCGAACCGAAAACAAAAACAGAAAAAAAATACGAAACAAGAAAAAAAACCAGGCAGAAACCGAAAACGAAACAAGAAAAAAAAATAGAAATGGGGAAAAAAACGTGCAGAAACCGAAAACGAAACAGAAAAACAAAAAACGAAACAGGGAAAAAACCGGACGTAAACCGAAAACAAAAACAGTAGGCAAAAACAGGTAGAAACTGAAAATATAAACTGAAAAAGAAATTGAAACAAAAACTAAAAATAGAAAAGTCACACAAATAATAAACATACCTCAAAATGCGCTTTTGCATTTTCCACGAGCTATCAATCCAATGGACCGTTATGGCTATAAAACCATGCTTTTGATTTTGAGCGGTCCACATGTTCATGGTAATAGCCACTTTGCTTGGAGCACTTCCTAACAACTTCATTGTTTTTGCCTTTTCAAAATCGAACACTTTGAAAATATCTTTTCTAAGTGTATTCCTTGATATCATGTTGAACGCAGGTTGGAGAGCTTTTGAATATTTTCTAAACCCCTCATGCTCCACAATAGCAAGAGGATACTCATGAACTATTACCATATGTTCAAGTTCCTTCCTTGCAAGCTCTTCATCAAAACCATTAACAAACAACACTTGCCCTTGTTTGTCACTGGAAGACTCTATCTTCAAATTTTTTTGGGTAAAGTCATTGCAATATCTCTATGTCTTTTCATAGGGCAAATTTTATGATGGTCCTGCAAATGCTTCGTACCATTTTTTGAATTACCACCGAGTTTTTTCCCACAACAATTGCAAATAGCTTTCGGTATGCCATTGATAACTTGATACCCAAAATGTTGCCAAACATCCGAGATAAACTTTCTTTTCTTTCCAAATGTTAGTGTATCCACCTCATCCTCGGTACGATCCGGTGTTCCGGATGAATCATAGTTTGATGGAGGAGTTGGAGTTGGATTTGGATTTGTTTCCCTCTCTCCGGGTCTTTATATGTAGAACATGGAGATGGTTCACTGGCACTCACCATGATCTGTAATTATCATCAACAATCAAATTTAACTAAAGTGACAAATAACAAATTAATGTTCCCACGAAATACAAAGGAAGCATGCTAGTTAATCAAACATGGAGATGGTTCGGGCTGAAGGAAGTAGGAGGGAATAACAGCAGGCATAGGGCTGAAAACCTAAGCTCAATGTATTCACAAGATCAAAACAACATAATCTAATTCTGCCTATACTTAATATATAAGATTCATTGATGACTTTTTAATTTCCTTCTTTTTCCAATTGGGAAAATTTTGATGGTACATTTTCCATATATTAGTAGAGCATAGATTGGAAAAAGGCTTACAATGGTCCCAAACAACTGTTGGCATAGTTACTAGGGAGAGAGGCACATAAGAAAATAAACAACATCAAGTGTGACTATAGTTGGTGGATGCTTATCACCCAAAAAAAAAAAGGGAAGAAAGAAATGTGTTCTCCTGAGTTCGATGATTTATTGATCGATATTCATCTTTTATAATGCTTAGGCTAAAACTGATTTGAGGAAGTGACTACTAAGTTTTGAGGAGGCCACTAATTCTTGTAGCTTTTGGTTATATCCATAAGCAAGGGGCAATTGCTAAAATCCGAGTCAAATTAAGAGAACAACTCCAATATTTCTAAATCCATTTCTCACACGTAGGTAGTTGACAAACAATAGGAAACATTTCTAGAGTTTCCAACAAAGATTTTAGACATTATTTTGTTTTGAAATATCCAAATCCTAATTACTTCAATATCTTTTGGGTAATGGAGTAAAATGGAGGATATTCGTTAAACAAACATACTAGTCTAGTATACACAAATGCTCCATCTAGTCAACTGCAAACCCAAGAGGCAAGACACAACCTTCCGAGGTGGACATGAACCACTAGTTATAAGATTTTACACAAAATTAAAGTGATACTAAACATCGATTAAACACAGAAAGCAACATAGCATGAACATCAATGCAATAAGGACAGAGGAGACGAGAGCTTACCACAAGTCGACAGCCACGGTCTATGTCTCGGCAGTGAGAGTCGAGATTGCGAGTCGCGAGGAAGGAAAGGCGAGGGCGACCAGATGCGAGTAGTGGTCTTCTAGGTGTCTATGTCTTCCGGGCGGCGGAGGGGCAACATGCTCGGCCACGCGAAAGGGAGGGAGGCCGGGCAAGCGAGATCGGTGGTGGAGACGAGAGGACGAGAGGAAAGGAGAGGAGAGAGAGGTTAAGGCAGGCACGACAACAGCGACGGAGCGACGACAGGCGATAGGGAAGGAGGTTGGCGCCGGGCAGAGCGAGAGCGATGGAGGCAGCGGTGGAGGCGAAAGCGGTTGTGGAAAGGAGAGTTGAGAGAGACGAAGCGGGCAGAGGCGGAGGCAGCGACTTTGCTTGCAAATGAGCCCGAGGCATCCGAAAACTTAGGGCATGTATTCCGAATTATTGAAATTACCTTTCCGCCTATGAGTTACATGCATAAAGCCGAGGGGTATATATGTAATTTAAAATTCGAGGAAACGGGGACGATTCAGGGATTTTTCCCTTTCGGGTAACGGGGACGGGGACGGGGACGGGGACGAGGACGGGGCTGGGGAATTTTCCCCGTTTCGGGCGGGATGCCATCCCTATTTGTCTAGGAGGTACTTGTTACTTTCCGTACTTGATTCTTATGTGGTTGGTTTTGAGTTGATTAAAGCTCAATATGTAGACGATGTAGATTTTAAGGATATTTTTAGAAGTGTTGCACACATTCATTTGGAAAGTTTGTTGTAGATAAGGGTTATTTGTTCAAAGGTAACGGGTTGTGTATTCCTCGAGGAGGATACAGAGAGTTGCTAATTCAAGAGCTACATGGTGGAGCTCTTGCTAGGCATTTTGGAGCTCGAGAAAACCACGAGTATGAAAGCATTATTTCTAGCCCAAGATGGCCCTGGATATTGAACAATACATCAAGAGGTGTGCGACTTGTCAGCTAGCCAAGAGCCACACCATACCCCAAGGGTTATTGTAGGAACCACGGCCGACCCACAGGGGCCCCGCCGAGCTTCCCCACTCGTGTCGGGTCTCTCTTTTTTAAGGATTGATTTTGAAGATGCTTTTAGAAAGTTGAAATGAATTAAATCATATTTGATTGGCGATTTTATTAATCATTTTCCCCGCGATGATGGCTGTCGCCTGCACCAAGGGAAGGCGGGCATCGACCGGAGGTCGTGGCTGGTGAAACCAACCTCGGTCTCTGCCCCGTGAGCAGATCCAGATCCTAACGTCATTTTTCCTAAAACCAGAAAACATCGAGATGCAAATTTACATAGAATAAAGCATAAAACAAGGGAGTCGCCAGTTAATTTTTAGGGAAGAAAAACTAACAAAAACAAAATTTTCTCTTCCAATCTTAGTATAAGAAAACTAAGACTGAAAGAGGCTAAAAGATGACTCCATCAATCTTGAACCGAGAATTGTAATAGGGGCGAGGGTACAAAACGTAGGGACAAACCCTTTCATTTCGTGTGTTTGAAGACAGCCATTACTAGTTCGAGTAGTGTATTAGCAAAGATGTGAAAAAGCAAGCATACAACAAGATGCGAAGTGAAAATTAAAGCAACCAAACCATAACAAGGAAAACGGTAAAGAAAAGCGATAAAGAAAGCAATAAAAGAAAGAAAAACAGGAATTAAAAAATTACATCGGTCGGGAGGAAATTAAAGCGATTACATCTCTTAAACCACAATATAGAAAACTAATAAAACAGAAATAAATATAACCGTTGGAAGGATGAAATATGGCCCTTAGGTTGTCCCACCTTACTGATCTGGATCTCCTCGCCGGATCTCTCGATGCAATGGTGACAATCCGAAGAAAAGGGCTAGCTTTGTGAATTGTGTCTAGGGTATGGTAGTGATCAGTTGAATGGTTGCCCGGAGATCAGAATAATCGAATATTCTTTAGCTCTTTGCACGGATTCAACGATAGTAAGTAGAAAAGATGAATGTTCAAGATTGATTTTGGTAGAGTAACGTTTAGATGAGAGTATTCTGGTTAGCTTTATGCAGTGTGATGCTAAGGCAGGAAGCCGTATGGTAATGAGAGCCATACGTCTCTATTTATAGGAGAGGACTTAGGTTACAAATGACCTAAGGTTTGCCTCTTATCAGCCTTCGAAACAGCTGAAATAAAACTGGGTCATTCCTTAAGAGATAGAACCAGATTAGAAGATGATAAAACCGGATAGAACCGGTTAAAAGGGAGAAGGCAGGCATCCGAGGGTTTCGTGTCCTAGTTGTGCCTCCGAGGACTCTCCAAGCTCAAAACGTAGCGTTCCACCATGCTTCTAGAAGGCGGGCACCTACCACGACGTCGTTTAGAGGGGAAAGCTTCTAGCCTAGTGTGGGCTGTCTCGTGAAGCTCAAAACGCAGCACTTTGATGCTCCCGATCATGAAATGCAATGCTTTAATGTCGTCTTTCAGCCTTCAACTCCTTGTCCGACTTGGACAAAAGGAGAATGTAGTATTTTGTACTTGGAATTTCCCGACACACATCATAGGGCTCCAAATCTCTAAAGGCTTGGCCTGGCTCTTTGGACAATCCGAAAGAAAAAGAGGATTTGTGGACCGACCCAAGGCAAAAGGCTATTTAAGTGGTGCTGGGGGTTCTTTGTGGTTTACTGGCTTATATTGCACCGATCAATCACAGTTCGGAATCCAAATCCACAAACCAGACTCGGAATTATCATAAGTGGGCCTACAAAACAAAACACGAAATAATGAGATAAATGACCGAGTCTATAAAGACGAAGGGTCAAAGTAGACACTAAAGGGTACTTACCTCCATTTCTACAAGGCATTGTGTGATGTTTGGCATTGGTTGTAGTCAAACCCGAACTCCAAAGTGAGATCTAAACTTGATCGCGATGCATGCGTTCTGAAGTTCGGTAAAAGGATCCTAAGCTTGGCTTGATCGAGCCTAAAGCTTGGCATGTTTCGATACTGAAACTTCGATTGTCTTTTGATCTGAAGCTTGGCTAAATAATCTACTCGTGCTAGCATACTTGTTAGTGTATAATTGAATTGATAAAGATCGGTGTTTTTACTTGGATAATTCAGTCAAAGCATACCGATAAAGCTGTTCCGGCAACGCTGATTGGTTGGCCCGGAAGCTCCCACTTGCATGCATAAGGGACGAAAATCACATGCTCCAAGAGGACAAAGCTACTCGGACTAGGGAAGTGAGCTAGGCTGCAAAAGCTGTAGCCGATTGGACTCCTAAGTGCCTCGTGGCCTGCGCCGGCCAGTCTTTGGCAGGCGTGGCCTCCGGCATGCTTGGCCGGATTCCTTCGGTTCCCCATTAATTGTTTGACCCTTGTTTTATATGCTTGGATGCCTTGATCGGTTTGCCTATAAATGGGGTGCATGGTGTGTTTCATTTTGCACACCAACTCTTCATCTTACTCTTGTTCTCCTCTTGGATTTCCTTGCTTTGCTTCTTCTTGAAAACTAGTTGGTTCTCAAGAATTCCTTGTTTTCAAAATGCCTAGAAGAGAAGTTCATTCTGTAGGGAGAACTAGAGTTAAGAGTCTTACTCAAGACTCCTTCCTCGAGCGCGAATGGCGTCCACAAAATGAATGGGATCCAAGTGATCTTCTAATTGAAGCTAAAAGCCATGTTTCTTCACTTGCCATCTCCTCTTCGGTAAGCTAATTGGCTTAAACCTCTTCATTTGCTCATTTAGAGTAAAGTCCTAACCGAAATCTTGTTGGATTTTGTCTTGCAGAAAGGCTCAATTTGAAGTAGTGGAGCTATCACAAAGTTTATAGAGGCCTGTGAAAGGATGCACTTTCCTCTCGAGAACATCATGTATAATGCTGGGTTTGGGCCTCTCTACATCATTTTATGCCATCTCATTGATAGGAGGGAGAGGGATCCTATTAGAGCCATCAGTGACCAGTTTTAAGATACCACCAACACGTTCCACCTCCCGTTTGGTGAGATGACAGTAACTCCTTTCGATTTCACTGTTTTATCTAGTTTAGGCTTTTCGGGGGAACCTTTAGCTTATGACCCTACAAAAACCATGATTACCTCCGTCACCTCTTCGGTCTTATAGCCGACATATTTCCACATAATGATCACTTTAAATACACCATTCTTTGTGAGGCTTTTGAGATTGAAGCTTTCTAGCCTCAATATTCTCCTCAACAACAAGTGAGATACGTGCTTGCTCTTCTCGTGAGTGTGGTCCTCTTTCAGATCAGGCTGCCAAGGCTCATGTTCACTATTTGGTGAACCTAGTGGATCTTGATAGAATAAAGGAGCTCAATTTTGGTGCTCCCTCATATACTTGCCTTATTAGGGGCCGCCATGCCGGTGTGTGACATATAAGGTTAGAACCGGATTCCACCAACTATCTTCCTCAGTAACGGTTTATGGAAGATCATTGAGGTATGCTCAAATTTTTCTTCCTTCAATATTTACTTTTCATCTTGTGTGGATAAAAAGCTTTACTTGATTTGTCAAAATGTAGTCGTGGTTGCAGGAATACTTTCTACATCTCTCTCCGGCTCCACTAATCAACACGCGTTTCGGCATCCGTATCATGGGCTAGAATAAATCTTGGGTGAGCTAAAATACATGAGATAGGCCTTTTGAGGTCAGCCCTCAACCGCGTTGACTCAGTATGTTACTTCTACTCTCAAAATTTTCTCCAGAATAGGCCTAAACGAGCTTGTCAACACACTTTAAGCATTCTGGTCATACCCACAGCCTGAACCGCTGCCTGTGGAGCCACCCGTGGTGCAGTCCAGCCCCTTATATCCACGATTTTTGTGTATTTTCTTGTTGTTTTTCATACTTGCTTGCTGATTTCTCGATAATTCTTGTATGTAGGCCACCTTCCATCCTTGGGCCCAACTCTAACATCCTCAAAATGTCCTTGTGGCCTAGGAATTAAGTGAGAGAAGGATCTTGTTTGAAGGTGCGTTTGGATTTTGTTGGTATCTTGGGGAGAGGGTTACTCAAATTTGCGTTAACACATCGCCTCCATTTGTTCCGGTCGATCCTCATTCGACCATGTTCTATTTTCATTCTCTTTCTCCGGATGAGCAAGCGACGGCCATAGTGGGTTATCTGTTTGCCTCACTTTTGAATTTACACACCTCCTACGCCCATCATGCATCTCACATCATGACCCAACTAGTAAGTGCCCAACTCCTCTCTTATAACTTTGAATTTCTTGTATGGAAATTAATCGTTATCTTTCTTTTACAGCTCACTCCTGCTGATATTCACATCTCGAGTCTCAATGTGGATGTTACTATTCCTTTCCTAGAAATTGGCGAGGGTAAGAGTTATGTGCTCTTTTCCTTTTAGTGGTGTGCTAAAAGCGTTTTCCTTGTTGATAACATCGAATAAACTTTGCAATACGACCAGGAACAATTTAGAACCATATCTATCATATTTCAGTCAGCTCTTCGTGGAATCTAGAATTTCTTTACTAGTCGATCTTTCTCTACTTCTTAAGTAAGTCCTTAATTAGTATAGTGCTAAATTCTTTAAGCTTTTAGTGATTTGCTAATCACTTCCTTGATCTTGTAGAGTCTTTCGGTAGTCTACCTGGTGCACCCGAGACATCACACTAAACTTATGAACAATAAATGCCTTCTAAGTATTAATGCTAGACAAGGCTCATCACGGCGTTCTTCGGGCGTACTCATCATAGGAGTGCGTTCGAGGCAGGACCTAGTGTTTCCGAACCTAGTGTTTCCGGGCCTAGTACCTCCGATGAGGGACAAGGTTTCTCCGAGGAGAGCTTGAATATCTTACCCTTGCAAGCCTTTGATCAACACGGGAACCCTCTTTACTTCCCTCGGTCTGCTTATAGCAAACCATCACATGGGGCTTCTCAGTCTTGAGACCATGGAGATGGTTCGTACGAAGGTGATGCAGGTGGCCGATTCTCTACGTCTGTCTTGGAGGACTTCGGGAATTATATCTTCGGTGATGACTCCGAGGGCAATGCATAGCTGACTCCTTGCTGCTTCCGCTATTGTTGATTAATGGACCTCTTGTAGGGTGTTCGTTCTGTTAATATTTTATTTATTTTGTAATGAAGACTCTTATGCTAAGAGATGAAATGCAAGACTCAATTCTAAAAATGCATTCTTTAATATGATACACACAACTTAGGGAAAATAACAAAGACAAAATTAAAAAAATTGGGCACTAGAACCCATTCCCCTAAAAGAAAATAATAAAAAGAAAATAAGAAATCTCAAGTGCATAGTCCAAGTAATTTGTGCTCCACGGGCTGGGACGAGAAACAAAAATAACCAAGGACTGCTCGGGCCTGCAAGAAAACACGAAACACGCCGGGTCCGAGGTGAGGCCGGCGCCGGCTATGCACGAGTCCCACAAGGACTGTAGCGCCTTGTTGTTCTAATCATAATAGGCTTCGAAGAACTCCAGGAAAACGCCTATAAATACGATCGTTCGGCCCAACAAGAAATACACACACAAAAGCCTTCACCTAGCCGCAAAATATCCTCCTCGTACGACCATACATAAAACCATGGGTTTCATGACCGAATTAACTCGGTGGGTGCATGGGATGAGTAACATGGATAGGTCGGGGTTAACTAATTATGGGCTAATTGTCCTCTTTAGCATTCGTTAGGTAAAAATTTATTGGCCATTCTTAAGGGCTGCTGTAGCTCACTGGGATCACCATCACCATGTTTTTAAGTTCGGGGATAAGGAATTGTGTCCCCTGCCTGAAGAGTTTGATGCCATACTAGGTAGCGTTAGGCGAACAAAACTAGTTATTCCCAAATCCTTAGAAAATCTCCATCAAAAGTACCAATATCAACTCAAACTGAGTAAAAAGCATCTAGGGTGGATCCTTATTGGGTATCAAGTTAGTTTAACCAACATGATGAAGCATTACTACCACGTGTATGCTTATGCTGAATCCACGACGAGCTATAATTATGTGCCCGATATGGGGATTCCTGCTAGTAGGGGATCATGAGGACTTCGCACCAGCGTCTCTACTAAGTCCGGTCGAACAATTAGAGCACTACTATTCCTTAACTCCACTAATAATTGCTGAAATAATCATTGTCTTAGACCGAATTGAAGCCAATGCCGAATAGAATTTTCGTGGTAGCCCCTATTATTGTAGGTAAGCATTAAAACAAACAGAAGCAAACAACGGAAATCGGACGACGGCGCCAGCCGAGAGGCCAAGGTGCCTTCAGCTTATACGGAAAAACCTAACTTTCGTTCACGCTTCGCTGACGCTATTTTTTTATATCGATTTTGCTCCTGTTGTGCCTAAAAAGTTAGACTTTGACAATGCATGACACTAATTTTCAATTTTGCATCCGTGATGTGCAAATCTGGCTAATGGAACATCCGAAACTTATTGAAGCTCCTCCTAGACTGGACGCGTACCTAGCAACCCATTTCTGTCGGCGGAAGTGATCATCGGCGGTAGTCGACCGTCCTGCTGCCCAATGGGAAGAATATCTCAAAAATCACAGTCATGATCCGTTATGGTATGTGAAGCATTGGAAGGTATCACAATTTAAAAATGCATATTGCACATCATTCACAAATTCATCTATTAGGCATGGAGGAGAGCACTTATTACTTTCCAAGCCGTATGGTGAGGCAAATGGGTAGAGACCAAGTAATACCGTTACTCGGATTGCATCTTGCCCGCTACTTTTGACTTGCTCGAGAGGACATGGTAGCTCTAGATGGATTGGGTCATGGCCCGAGTACTAGAGAGGTCTCCTGAAATTGTTGACTTCTGCGACCTTGCTTACACCTGACGGAGTTGCAAATACTGCTTGTTTCTCCCTATTATCTAGAGTGGATAATAGAAGTCAACCCTGAGCGACGAAAAGCACTAAGACTTAAAAAGCTAAATCCTGAAGAAGTCGTTCTCGCTGCTGCCCCTCTACAAATTAATGAAGTAAACCCGCAGATGGCTGCACGTGCTCGTCGAAAAGAAACTGAAGCTAAAGAAAATGAAGAAAGAAGAGCCCGACAAATCCAAGAGCTAAAGGAACGCACCCCGAGATGAGGAAGCTGAGTCTAATGATCCTAAAGGAAAGAAAGTGAAAATAGATAAGGACTCGAATTCTTAGGAGTTTGAGATAGAATAAAAGGAGGATTAGTTTTGCCTCTTTAGAATAGTGTTTATTTGTTTTTTATTTTTATTTTACAAGCGGTATGCTTGCAATTAAATTCCTTTTATTAGCTATGTATTTAGGTAAGTAGTAGGCTTACCCTTATTGAATAAAACCAAGTGTTATGCTATACTTTCATATTTGTATCGCTCACTTAGAGGTAGAATAATAACAGAAAGAAAAATCGACATACATATTAGATCGTCTAGTTGGACTGTCCAACAAATAAACAAACCAAAGAACTAGAAGACAGAAAAGGAAAACCGTGGCTCGACCAGTCCACCGTTGACCGGGTGGTGGCCGGCGCCTGCCTTGGCCAAACCTAGTTAGGCTGGGCTCAACCTACTACCTAGGGGTATGCTAGGCGTAGTACTTCTTCAACCGATCCAGATTGGTATACTGAAAAATCTCTTCACCTTCCAAATTAGTTAATTTCCCTCGTGGATCCTAAATTGGAGCTCTAACCTCTCTAAGGTAAATCCCCAATTTGCAAATTGTGAGGCTTAACCTTCTTATTGAATGCCGTGGATATACGAGCTTGGTATATTTGGACATTATACGGAGCGTTGAGGCGCCTCTCATCCAGCAACACTAATTCCTCATAACGTGCTTTAGCCCACTCGCTTCCGGAATCCGACTCTCATCAATCATCCTTAATGAAGGAATGACAATCTCAACTAGAAGGACTGCTTTCATGCCATAAACTAAAGAGTAGGGCATTTCTCTCGTGGAGGATCTAATAGAAGTTCTATAACCCCACAAAGTGAAGGGTAATTTATCCGGCCAATCCTTATAAGTAACTGCCATTTTCTCCTCTATTCTCTCGGATGTTCTTATTGGTGGCTTCAATCTGCTCCGTTGGTTTGAGGACAATATGGAGAAGATTTGTGATGATGGATTTTATACTTATCCAACAAATCCGCTACTTCCTTCTTGAAATGACTACCATGGTCACTTATAAGCTCCTGGGGCACTCCATAATGATAGATAATACTCTGGGTGATTAATTTGGCTACTTGTTTCGATGTCAAGGTTGCATAAAAACTGCCTCTACCCATTTGGTGAAGTAGTCGATCGCTACTAACACAAATTCTTGACCACCTGTTCCCTTAGGAGTCACTTTGCCAATAATGTCTATTCTCCAAACTAAAAATGGCCAAGGTGAGGATAATGTAGTGAGAAATGATGGGGGTTGGTGTTGTAAATTTGCATACGCCTGACACTTATGGCACCTTCTATCAAAGTCGTGACAATTCGCTGCCATAGTTGACCAATAATAACCAAGTCTCCGAACCTTCCGGACCAACATTCTACCGTTCATATGAGGTCTGCATTTTCCTCCATGAATCTCTTCCATGATGCGCTTTGCTTCATGTTGACACAAAGTAAGCTGATCCCGAATTAGTTTTCTTGAACAATTGTCCTTGGTTGAGGAAGAATTGTGCAGCCAACATCCCGATGACTCGTTGGCTCTAGGTGTGAAGTCCAAAGGATATTCTTATTTATCCAAATATTGATAAATATCATGATACCAACTGGTATGGTCGATATTAGATACCTTTAAGGCATAGACGTGTGTAGGTTGACTCCGTCGCTCGATGTGAACAGGCATTGAGTGAATGCCAACAAGAATACCGATCATAGATGCTAACTTAGCTAGTGCATCTCGCAAATTAATTATCGTCCCTAGGAAGGTAAGTGAATGTTAAGTCATATTTTATACATATTTTTAGTAGTTATTTAGTTTATATTATATAGTTTATTTTATCTAAATTATCCTATTTTGTTTATTTTTAGGTAATTGACGAATAAAGTGGGAAGAGAAGAAAACTCGTTAAAAGTGGATTTTTAGCTACCGACAAGCATCCAAAAAAATATATGAAGTCGGTCCATAAATATAATATGTCATAAAATATTTATTTTATGATATTATATTTTATGAAATCCTAATTAGAAGAGAAAAGGAAACTTAGAAGAGAAGAAAGAGAAATAACCCTAGCTCCTTCACCATATATATACTACTTGTAATCATCATGAAAGAGGAGCCCGGGAGGAGCCCCGCGCAGCCCTTGCTGCCCCGCCTTTGGCCTACACGATCACACATCCTCTCTTCCCTTGCTGTCCACGGAGCCCCCAACTGGCCGCCCACAACACCAAGCAGCCAGCCTAGCTGCTGCCGCTACTCCTTGTTGCTGCTGCCACTGCTCTTTCCTGCTGCTGCGTGTTGCTTGTGCTGCTGCCCAGCCACCTTAATCACCCATCATCATCTCTAATCATCATCATCATCATCCCGTGGTCAAAGAAACTAATATCGGTAGTATAATTTAGTTTTGTAACTTTTTTATTAGTAAAGATTGAATTTTTATTGTTAGATTAATATTAAAGATGCTAGTTTTATTGAGTTTATATGTTTTAAATTACATTATGTGTGAGTAGATACTTAGTATAATCTACTTGAAGCCATGTTAAATTAGTTATTTTGAAACAAAGTTTCGATTTTTATTGTCTTATTGATTCGATCCATGATTCCATGATAATTTGATTTTAATGTTTATGAGTTTATGTCGAATTAATTAGAGTGCACGCTAATTAGTTTTTTTATAAATTCATTCGATAGTTTTAAAGGGTTTAAGTACGTAATTGCTTGATCTTTTAGACATAAGTATCACCCTAGTTAATCATGGATGGCTCATACCCATCTCTTTTAATTAGGAAATTATCATAGATCCTTCTTAAATCAATTTGCTAATAGATTGGTTATTCGGTGTTAGATGATGTTTTTCTAATACTTAATGCTCTAATTTGATTAAATTCTAGTGCTAGTGCTAGGGTTATCAATATTAGTAGGGTTTATATTAGGGCTAGGCCTAAGTAAACTAATAACTAAGGAAAAACGGGAAAGATCCGCTAGTGGTTGTCTTCTACAGTTTAGCTCATGGGTAGATCAATTTGTGTGTTAATAATAAATAATAATTTTCAGAATCAATTTTCTGTTAGTTTTATTATTTTTAGTCGGTTTGTTAAAAATTAGTTTTAAAATAGTTTCTTTTGTTATTTTTCGTGTTTTATTTTCTTTTAGGGTTTAGATAGAGTCTTAGTTTGCTGTGATTAAATTTTAGAATTTTTGGAATTAATTTATTTTTTTCAGATTTAATTCTTGAATTTAATTACTGCAGATTTTTAATAAAATAAATTCGTAAATTAGGTTTTACATTGTGTTTTTGTATTTTTAGGGTCTGGTTAGGTTTAGAAAATTAGTGTTAATATTATAGGTAATTTTAGTATTTATTTTCATAATTAATTTAGTGCAGAATTTTATTTATTTAATTTTCTGTTTTAGAATTTGTTTATTTTCTGCTTTAGTTTTCTTTTCTAATTATTCTAAAAACTATACAAAAATATTTCTGGGTTATTGTAGTTTTATTATTCTGTATAAATTATTTATTTAGTTATTAGATAATTTTCTATGAATTTTAGTTATTGATTTTAATTTATATTTTCTGTTTTGTTTTTAAGAGTAGTAAATTTAATTAGATTAAAACTTGGATGTTATTATATCTTTACTCGTGGATTCGATCCCTACTTCCCTATGCTATATTCTTAATTATAAGCCTAAGTATTGGTTTAATTTGTAGCCGTACGATTTATCCAAATATTGATAAATATCATGATACCAACTGGTATGGTCTCTATTAGATACCTCTAAGGCATAGACGTGTGTAGGTTGACTCCGTCGCTCGATGTGAAAAGGCATTGAGTGAATGCCAACAAGAATACTGATCATAGATGCTAACTTAGCTAGTGTATCTGCAAATTGATTATCGTCCCTAGGAAGGTAAGTGAACCAAATCTTCTTGAAGTGTTTAGATAACTTTGTCAAATATGCTTGGTAGGGTGCCAAGGCTTTCCTACGGACCTTTCACCTTTGCGAAATTTGGTTGATGATCAAACTCGAATCACCGAAAACTCTAATGTTCTTGATCCCGATCTCTATTGCAGCTTCAAGTCTTGTGATACAAGCTTCGTACTCTGCAGACATTATTAGTGACCTTGAAGTCTAGCTTAACCGAAATTGGAGTATGTGCTCTCTCCGGTGAGACTAAAAGAATCCCTACTCCAAAGCCCTTCGATTGGAAGCGCCATCAAAGTACATTGTCCAAACGTCCACCTCTTCTTGTAAAATATCTTCATCAAGGAAGTCAAGGTGTTCGGGTTGCGATTCAGGCACGGGTAGATCTACCAAGAATTCTAGTACTACTCTTCCTTTAATCGCTTTTGAGGAACAAACTTGAGTTTGAATTCTAGCATGACAGCCCATCGCGGTATCTCACTACCGATAGTCGGTTGCTCAAGTATGTACTTAATAGGATTCATGGGTGCTACCACATGTACCGTGTGGGTCAACATGTAGTGTCCGAGCTTCTTGGTAGCTCAAAATAAAGCCAAAGAGGTCTTTCTAACGGTGTATATCTAGTCTCATAGTCTAGGAACTTCTTACTAAGACAGTAGATCCCGCATTCTTCTTTTCCATCCTGCTGAGCTAACATGGCTCGCATAACTCGTTTCTGTTGTGGTGAGATATAAAAGCAAAGGTTTCCCTGATTGGGGTGGAATTCCTTAACCTTCTCGGATGCTTGTTGGCACTCGACATCCCAAATGGGCTCGGATCCTTTCTTTAATTTCTTGAAAATGGGTTCCCAAACCATATTCGGTTTTGATATGAAACGACCGATGTAGCGCAAACATTCTAGGAAGCCCCTTATCTCATTCTCTCGTACTTAGTGGAGGGATCTCCTTAATAGTCTTGATCTTGGATGGATCAACTTTGATTCCTCTAAGACTGGCAACATAGCTTAACAGTTTACTAGAGGTTACCCCAAAGGCATACTTTTGAGGGTTAAGGTGCATGTTATACTTTCCGAGTCTATGGAAGAACTTTCTCGAGTTGGGTAAGTGCCCCGCCCTGTCTTTAGATTTTATAATCATATCATCTATACATATTTCAACTTTTTATGGATCATATCATGCAGTAGTGTTGTTGTTGTCCTCCGATACGTTGCACCTGCATTTTTGAGCCCAAATGGCATTACCACATAGTAGTAAGTCCCCATTGAGTGATGAAGGTCGTCTTTTCCATGTCTTCCTCATCCATCTTCACTTGATTATATCCGGCGTAACCATCCATAAACGAGAGTAGAGCATGACCCATCTGTATTATCTACCGGAAGATCAATATGAGGCAACGGAAATCATCTTTAAGAATGGCTTTATTTAAATCCCCGAAGTTGGGGCACATACGAACCCCGCCATCTTTCTTCGGGACTGGAACTATATTTGCTACCCATTGAGGATAATAAACTACCTTAATAAACCCAGACCTCTAATTGTTTCTGAACTTCCTCCTTAATCTTCAAGGACCATTCTGGTTTCATCCTCCTTAACTTCTGATTAACGAGCTTAGCATCTTCATAAAGCAAAATTTTGTGTTCCGCTATACTTCGATCTATACCGGCATGTCTTTATACGACCATGCAAAGTCATTGATGAACTTTGTGAGGAGTGAAGTGTGAAGGTTTGCTCTTAGAGAGTCTAAGTCACCCTAGAGGGGGATAAATAGAGTGATGAAGAAAATTAAACAATTTTTGCACGAATACAAACAAGAAGCGGATTCCGAGTCTATATTGAACTCGTAAAGGCAATAACACATATATACGTGGAAACCCTGCTGGGCGGAAAACCACGGACAGTGCTAATCTAAGCACCAAGTTAAATCCACTATTTTGAATCCACAAAATACAAAGGATCGACTCAACCAGAATTGCTCCCTTAAACAATTCCTTACAAAGTTTTCCTAGACTCGAAGTTCCCTTATCCGATTTAGTACTTCCTAACTAAGGTAACCTTTACAATTAGGGACAACTAAGTTGAGTTAACCCTTACCGCTCAGTCAAGGAACTTACTAAGAAAGTAAGAGAAGTATATAATTGATTACAAGACTTTCTTTACAACTCAAAGAATATAAAATACAGAATTGGAGTTGTTAGTAGAAGATTGAGTAAGAACGAGAACAAGTAATTAGTTCAATAATAAGAACAGTTCCGATGATCTGTTCAACGAATCTCCTAGTCTTATGAAGTGGCTTCTATTTATAGCCAACCAGGCAGAGTGACCGTTGAGTCTTAGTTCCGGACGGAAATCTTCACTAGCCATTATAACAGCTTATTCTAAGCCACTCGTAAAAGATCCGTTAGGATGTGAACATTGTGAAACGGCTCTTGGCTCCAAAAGATGGTCCAATCACTTGGTGGTGACTCAAAACTTAGGTGGACACAACCGTTATGCCTAGAGTATGAGTTTTCTAGTTTTGGAACAAACAACCCCGACACGGTGTCCGAGCCTTGTCCAGAAGCGGTTAAAACTTGTCTGCTAGTGTTTAATCGGCTAAAAGCCAGTTGCTTTTAAAATTCAAAAAATAGATTATCCTCGTTTGAATAACCTACAAAAGCAAACCACATTAGTTCTCAAAGTATAAAATACTTTGGTCCAAAAATTAGGCACAAATAATAATTAAATCGAGTAATTAAATTCTTAATTATCTTTGGCCTAAAAGACAGATAATAATTAAATCATAGTAATTAAGTGCTTAATTATCTTTTGCCTAAAAGAATGGAATTTTCCGAGTCTAAAATTCAATAAGTTCAAATTCCATCTTGAGTCAATCCTAAAATAATCAAGTTAGAAAGAATAGAATATCGAGAGAACAACAACTTGATTAGGACAAATAATTCTCAAGGAAATAGATCGACTTAGAATAAAGAATTAGCGTTGTAATTCACTTTGCGTTGAAATACAAAGTCGGTGCTCGGAATAAAAGTGTTAGAGAAATTATTTGAGCATGCAATGGTTCTGAGTGATGTCCGAGTAAATCATAAGCACCGAGTGTAGGAGACATTCAATAAAGCGCTTTTGAGTCGGTCGAACGTGAATGAAAACTTAGATAGGAGTTTCTATAAGACGTAGAATGACTTAGAATCAAAACCTAAGAGAGATAGAGATGTATACTTAAGTCTTCAATCTTCGCCTTTTTGATGAAAAGCATTATATACTTTAAGATAGAAATTTGTTAGTTCAAAACATGAGTTTTCATTGTCAATAATCGGAACAAGAAATACTGCTCTTAAGTATAAGAGCAAAGAGTGACTCGAAGATACTTATAAAGTTGTAGTTCGGATCATATTATAACTCATAACAGTTGTGCGGATAATAAATCGGAGCAAAAAAATAAAAATTGTATCCTGAGCAAGTAAGTTACATATAAGAGCATCGGGGTAAAAATATAACTCGAAAACAAGTATGTTCGGAAAAGTAATAATCATTCATTGCTTGGAAAAGGGAAGAACTCCCCTAAACTAAACATTAAGCTTTCTATATTTTCTCCCCTAGCATTTCATCGAAAAGAGGGAAGAAAATAGCGAGATAAGTACAACCGATGTTGGGCAAAAGATCATAGAAACAAAATGAACTAAGAAGAGAGGGCTTGTTGTGCTGGAGGAGGAGGGACGAGCAATGCACCTGCACCTATATGCCTGCGTAGAAGTGGATGAAGGAGGCGGCTGCAGCACTAGGATATTTGGAATTTGATGTGTCCTGGTTATGTGAAGCAAGGGTACATCATCTTTAGGCTCATTTTCCTCGAAGACACTAGTGGGCTATACTTCGGGACAGCTTCTTTGAACCGACCAACTTTGCCGACCACTTCGACCCACTCATAGCATGATTTGAAAAGATCAACTGTAGTTCTGGTTCTTTTGCACCTTGGCCCTCAAGTTGAACAACCACTTCTTTTCTTTGTCCTCTTCTTCCTTCTTCTTAGCTTCTCCTTCCTCAACTCGAACTTCTTCTTCAGCTGCTTCTTCTACCTCAACTTAGGTAGACTTAGCTGAGTTGGAGGACTCCTTAGAAGTATCAGTAGTATCCGAGTCCTTAACAACTTTCGATCTTCATTCTTAGAGGAGTTGGAGCTGCTCCTGTTGTTGCTTGATGATGTCCTTGAGCTCGATCATCATATCCCGGTTCTCCAGGATCCGAGACTATGCGGTCTTCGATTAATAACCAGGTTTGAAAGACATACTTGAGAGAGCAAAGAGTGGTATGAAATTCTTCGAACACGTAAGCAATTTTGTTTATAAACTTGGTTAACACAGCAGCAAAGGGAAGAAGAGGTGGTAGAGAAGTAGAGGGACCGAGTAGAAGGAGGTGGAAAAGCTGGTGTTGTCTCGAGTCCGAGCAGCTGGAGGAAACCCATGAACCCGGACACAAGGCTTGATTTCCTGGTACCCATACCCTAAAAGCTCTTTTCGGCCAATGATAATGGCATCCTAAAAATGGCAGTTGGTTTTGAGGGGAAAGGCACTTTAAACTATTTGAAAATAACAGATCAAAAGGGCTTCAAAGAGGAATGGAGTGAACTTCTTAGAGTGAGGTGGCATAGAAGCCATCTACTCGGTGATAGAGAGGAAGAGGTCTACGTCATAGCCCTCTAAGATATCAAACAAAACTTTAAGAATCTTGGAGTTCGGATTCTCTTTGCTAGAATGATGAGCGAAAAAGGTTCTCATCAAGATGAAACAAAGCAATCTCGCTTCAATCTTAATCCGAGTCACCGAGAAATTCTGTCATGACTCAGGAACTTCCTTGGCATACTTCTCAAAGAATTAATCAGCAATCTCCATAAAAGGTATGGGATTGGAATTGAGAAAAGAGAAGAGACTTTGAAAAGTCTATGAAGAAGAGAGAGGTTGATATAAACAACCTTCTCTTGAATCATTGAGGTAATGATTCCCTTAGAGTAGGACATGTTTAAATAGAACTCAGCAATGAGTTCCGAGTAAATGAATTCACCGAAGTACAAACAATTGTAAACTCCAGTCTTTTTGATATGCGGCAACCACGAGAAGGAGGGGTTGGAAAGAATTTATCATCTAACGTGAGTCTGTTGGGTGAAAAAGATTTTAGAAGAATTGGAGGTTCCTTCTTGAGCTTTTTGGTAGCCGACCCCAACTCTTGACCTGATCCTCACTTAGGCATGGTGATTGATGAGAAACACGAGAGAATAGGAAAAGAAAGAGAGAGAGAATACAAGTGAGCAGAGATATTGGGAATAGATAGAGCAAGTAGTGGGCAAAGTAAAGAAAAGAAGGTAAAGAGGTGTTATTTATAGCGGAAAAGAAGGCAAAGAGGTGCTATTTATAGCGGAAAAGAATGACCTTCAACCTTCGTTCTAACCTAGAAACCAAGCAGCACTCTCGGACCCGTGTGACGTTCCGCACTCCAAGCTGCTAGTATTCTACCAGCTTTCTTCGAATAGCTAGTTTTCTTTGATTGAAACACATGGTAGAGAGAGAAGAAAGAGTTTTCAAAAAGATTTCGAAATTCTCCATTTATCTAGAGATGATCTCAAAAGTTTTGATGTCCATTTTGCTCATATACCGAGTTTGAATCGAGTATGATTTCTAAGTGACTAAGAACACTCGAGAGAACTAATAACTCGGAGCTTAGTCTCACTTTGTCAACTGATCCATTTTTTATTAAAAACACATAACACATAATTATGCAAGGATAATTCATTTAATAAATCACATAATCATACATTAATCATGCCAAGCTCATTCCTAATAAAGCACAACCGATCCTCACTAAGAGGCTTAGAGAAAATATCAGCTAACCGAAATTTTGTAGGAATGAATTCAAGCTCAATATCTCCTTTCTCGGGGTGGTCTCTCGGAAAATGATACCCGACCTTAATATGCTTTGACTTTGAGTGTCGAACTGGATTGTTAGTGTTGTTAATTGCACTCCGAATATCATACTTGATTGGGATAGATGTGAATAATAGCCCGAGATCCTTCAAGTGTTGCTTGATCCACGAGAATCCGAGCACAACAAGCTCCGGTTGTAATGTACTCAGCCTCGTCACATTTATAGAGCAACTATATTCTGTTTCTTTAAATGCCAGGAGATAAGGGATTGACCTAGAAAATGGCATGCTCCTGATGTGCTCTTTATATCAACTTTGTATCCGAGTATAATAAGAATCGAGTATCCTGTGAGAGTCGGTTACGAGTCTTTTGAAAACCATAGACCAAGATTCCGAGTCCTTGGAAGATATCCGAAAATTCTCTTCATTGCGGTGAGATGTGATTCTTTTGGATTGGCCTGAAATCTTGCACAAAGCAAACACTCGAACATGATATTTGACATACTAGATATGACACAAAGTAGAGATCCGAGTGATACCTCTGTGGAGTTTCTAATCTATAACTTTACCTTTCTCATCTAAGTCCAGTTTCAAACTGCTAATCATAGTGTTGTTGCATGCTTCACATCTTGTAGTTTGTACGTCTTCAAAATTTCCTTGGTATTCTTGGATTGATGGACATAAATTCCCTCCTTGTTTTGTTTGATCTGTAGACCAAGAAAGAAGTTGAGTTCTACCATCAAACTCATTTGGAACTCTTGTCTTATCAACTCAGGAAACTCTTGACATAGAGTTTCATTAGTAGCTCCAAAAATGATATCATCAACATAAATCGGAGCGATAAGAAAATCTTTCCCCTTGGTTTTTATGAAAAGAGCTTTGCCAATCTGACCTCTTTTGAAATCATTTTCAACCAAGAAACTGCTCAGTCTTTCATACCAAGCTTTAGGAGCTTGTTTAAAACCATATAAAGCCTTTTGCAACTTGAAAACATGATTTGGAAATTATGAGTTTTCAAATTCGGAGGGTTGCTCAACATAAACTTCTTCTTGAATGAAACCATTTAGAAAAGCACATTTGACATCCGTCCGATAAAGCTTGATATTCATGCTAGATGCAAATGCTAACATGATTATGATTGCCTCAATCCTACCAACAGGTGCAAATGTTTCCATACAATCAATCCCTTCCTCTTGATTGTAACCCTAAGCAACAAGTCTAGCCTTATTTCGACTACCAACCCTTCCTCATCCAGTTTGTTCTTGAAAACCCATTTGGTGCCTATGACTGGGTGATCGGAAGGTCGTTTGGTCGGAGTCCATTGGTTTCTTTCAAATTGATTAAGCTCTTCTTGCATGGCCTCAACTCATTCAGGTTCATTTAAGGCCTCTAGTGCATTTTTGGGTTCAAATAATGATATGCATGCAGAAAATGCACACAAATTATGCAAAGAAGATTGAGTTCTTACCCCATTGTTGATATCAGACAAGTATATTTTCAGGTGGGTGACTAGATGCATATTTGAAAGCTTTACCTGTTCTCTAATTTACCAAGTTTGTTGGTTGAATAGTCCGATCTTCAGTTGGTTGATCTTGCTGAGTCTTTGCATTGACTTGTTCGATAGCATTCCGAGTTGGCTTTTGAGCTTGTTCGATCCGAGTTATAGCATTCTAAGTTGCTCCATTCCGAGTTGCCTCGGTGATTCTGTTTTGACTCTTTCTAAGCTCAGCTTCAGACCTTGTTAAGCCTCGAGATCTATGTATGTGGATTCACTTATCCTGCCAAGATCAATCTCATCAAAGACAACATGGATATTTTCTTCCACTTTGTTAGTTCTCTTGTTAAAAACACGATAAGCTTTGCTTGTGAGATGAGTAACCTAGAAATATACCTTCATCCGACCTAGCATCAAACTTAGTCGGATGCTCCTTACCATTGTTGTGAACATAGCATTTAAATCCAAATGGTCCGACGTAGGAAATGTTGGGTTTCTTTCCCTTGTATAGCTTGTAGGGAGTTTTCTTTAAGATGGGTCAAATGAGGCATCCGTTAAGTGTGTAATTTCGTCGTGTTAATCGCCTTAGCCCGAAATAATAAGGCGGATCATTTTCAATCATCATAGTCCTTCCTATTTCTTCAAGAGTTATGTTCTTTCTCTCTTCTCCTCCATTTTGTTGAGGAGTTCTTCGTGCGGAGAAGTTATGAGATATGTCATTCTTGTCACGAAGTCTGCAAATTCCGACTAGTCGAACTAATTTCCATGGTCGGTTCGAATCCTCCTAATTTGAGTTGTGAGACTCCACTTGAATTTTCTTATAGATCTTAGTGAACTCTTTGAAGGCTTCAGTCTTGTTCTCGAGAAAACATACCCAAGTAAATCGTGAGAAATCATCAACAACAATAAGTACATACGATTTACCTCCAAAGCTTTTCATAGGAATTTCACCACACAAATCCATATGAAGCAATTGAAGCACTTTGGGTGTAGACACAATTTTGAGTGGTTTGAAGGATGGTCTGACTAGCTTTCTTTTGTGCATGCTTCACGATTTTATCTTTCTTAAATGCACGGTTAGGTAATCCCCTAACCAATTCATGAGATTCAAGTTTCTTGATAGTATGCATGCTAATATGACCTAGTCTACGATGCCAAGTCCATGAATCATCATTCACGGATGTTTTCAAACAAGATAAGTTATGACTTGAATCATAGAGAGGAATAGTATAGGTGTTACCTGACCTCAAACCCGAGAGCTTTGTCTCTTTGGTGATTTGTATAAGAAATGTAGCAGTTGGTCCGAGTGAACATTACCTCTTGTCCTTTGTCACATAGCCGAGAGATGGTAAGGAGATTGTACTTGAGTCCTTTGATAAGGTAGACTGGGCTGACTGTGTCATTTCCTTCACCAATCTTTCCAATCCCTACTATCTTACCTTTGCTATTATCTCCAAATGTGACTTTTCCTCCTTTTAGATCTTCTTACATATGGCTTGAGCAACAACTCGTCTAAGTACTAATGACATTTCTTCTTCTTCCGAGTTACTTGCAAGACGAAACAAACTAACCCGTCTCACTTCCTCTTACAAACCCAGATAATTGTCTTTACTATGGTCTTTCTTTAAGGAAGAGCACTCTTAGGAACCCAAATTTGAATAATTTTGGGTATGGTCCGATTCCGAGTCTTCCTTCTAGAAAACCGAGTTTGTGTCTCCTTCTTTTGAAAATCTTTTCTTTTGTAAACAGGTGGAGAAAGCATTTTCCTGTACACTCGGTCCAGGAACAATCTTCTTTTCATTCTTATGAATGGGACCATGATTAGCCTTCTTGAACTTTACAGTTCCGGAATCGATCTCAAGAGATTTGAATAGGAATTAGATTCCTCGTCGAGCATTGTAACCAAGTCCTTCTTTCTTGAAGGAGACACACTTAGAGCCAAGTAAAAGAGCAAGGTTTTTCTGACCTTGAGTGAGTTTTAAAACAAGCTCTTGAGACTCATTGAGCTTCCTTCCTAGTTGCTCATTCTCTGTTCTAAGTGACTCGGACTCGGTCTCATTTTCTTAAGTACCTTCGATTTTGTGTCGAGTTTTCCAACTTGTTTTTCAAACCATTGCTCTCGGTAGTAAGAGACTCAAGTTTTCTTTGAATTGTGAAGAGTTAGAAATGGACTTTTCTTAAAAAGTATAAATATATTTGGCTAAATCAACTTTGGAGAATTTGAGAAAGTATTCAATTACCTCCTCGATATCTCGAACTCTTATTGTCCGACTCATATTCGGCTTATGAGTATGTGAGTGCCATAAGACACTTTGAGTCCTCATAATCATCTTCTTCATATGAGTCCTCATCACTCCAGGTAGCCATCATAGTCTTCTTCTTTCTGTCCTTCTTTCTTTTGGGACAATCTTTCAATATGTGTTCCTTGCTTGCCACATTCAAAGCAACCAGAGTTCTTTGATAAAGATAACTTTAAAGGGGATGAATATTTACCTTTTTTATCCTTCTTATCTTTCTTGTAGAACTCATCCTTTGGCCTCTTTTCCCACTTCTTGTATTTCATCATTCTCTTGAAGTCGAGGGCTATGAGTGTCATAGGATCCTCTTCGATTCTCGAGATGCTAAGACTTTCACGTATGCTTTTTGAGGCCTTCGAGTGCAATGTTCCTTTTGTTGCTGACCTCAACATTCTTCTTCTAGATAAATCTCATGGGTAAGTAACTTCCCAATAAACTCGTCTGCGGTATCGGTTGAGGGAGGTTTTGAGCTTCTTCAATGGTTGTCACCTTGGGACCCCATCACTTCTTTAGTAGATTTCTTAGAATCTTTCTCGGACATTTCTTCGTGAGAGATCTTTCTACTCGGAGATTTGAGATTATTAGTAATCTCTCGTGAAACGAGCATACATCCGGGTGATGTTTTCTTCGGCTCCATCTCGAACAACTCATTCTTATGAAGATATTGACTTATCTTTGCCTGCTTCACTTGGCTTAGTCCTTCATAGGTGTTGACAAGAATGTCCCACACCTCTTTGGCTGTGTCACTGATCGAGACTCTGTTGTATTCTTCTATGCTAATAGCACACATCGAGTGTGTTCATAGCTTTGAAGTTCTTTACGAACTTATCGGTCTCTTCGAGTGGTTAACTCATATTTCACTTTAGGCACAGTAGTTCCATTCTCTGTCTTCATTGGGATATAGTTGCTCGCTTGGATGATGTTCCAAACATCTTCATCGTTGTCCATCGGAAACACTTTATCATCTTCTTCCAATGTGCAAAGTTTGACCCTTTGAACTTTGTTGGTCCGGTGGATGATCTTCCTTCATGAAACTCTCCATTGTTATGAGCCATCTGATCTTTATACCTTTGGATGGTGATATCCTCTTGAAAGGCTAAGCTCGATACCAATTGAAGGTTTGCTCTTGTAGATTCTAAGTCACCCTAGAGGGGGTGAATAGGGTGATGAAGAAAATTAAACAATTATTGCACCAACACAAACCAGAAGTAGATTCTTAGTCTAGATTGAACTCGGAAAAGTAATAACATAGATATACGTAGAAACCCTCTTGGGGCGAGAAAACCACGGATAGTGCTAATCCAAGCACCAAGTTAAATCCACTATTTTGAATCCATAAAATACAAAGGACTGAGTAAACCAGAATTGCTCCCTTAAATAATTCCTTACAAAGTTTTCCTACACTCGAAGTTCCCTTATCCGATTTAGTATTTCCCAACTGAGGTAACCTTTACAATTAGGGACAATTGAGTTGAGTTAATTCGAAGCCACTCGGAACAGATCCGTTGGGATATGAACGTTGTGCAACGGCTCTTGGCTCCAAAAGATGGTCCAATCACTTGGTGGTGACTGAAAACTTAGGTGGAAACAAGCTGTTAGGCCTAGAGTTGGAGTTTTCCAGTTTTGGAAACAAACAACCCCGGTACGGTGTCTTAGCCTTGTCTAGAAGTAGTTAAAACTTGTCCGGTGGTGTTCAACGGCTAAAAGCTGGTTGCTTTTTAAATTCAAAAATAGATTAGCCTCATTTGAATAACCTACAAAAGAAAACCACATTGATTCTCAACGTATAAAATACTTTGGTCCAAGATTAGGCATAGATAATAATTAAATTAGAGCGAGTTAAGTGCTTAATTATCTTTGGCGTAAAAGAATGTTCTCTAAGTCTAATATTCAATAAGTTCAAATTCCATCTTGAGTCAATCCTAAAATAATCAAGTTAGAAAGAATAGAATATTAGAGAACAATAACTTGATGTGGTCACATAATTCTCAAGGAAATAGATTGACTTAGAATAAAGAATTAACGATGTAATTCATTTTACATTGAAATACAAAGTCAATACTCGGAATAAAAGTTTTAGAGAAATTATTTGAGCATACGATGGTTTTGAGTGATGTCTAAGCAAGTCGAAGCACCAATGTAGGAGATATGCAATAAAGCGCCTTCGAGTCGGTCGAACGGAATGAAAACTTAGATAGAGGTTTCTATAAGAAGCGAGAATGACTTAGAATCAAAACCTAAGAAAGAAAGAGATATATACCTGAGTCTTTAAAGTGAATTGCTTCTACTTTTCTGCATCCAAAGTTTTTTCAATCTTAACCTCTTGGGGTTGATCGGTTGACCCTAGATGGATTATTGTTGTTTCCTCTATTATTGGTGATCGATTTTCATGATCTTCCATAACTTTTATTAATTCTTTAGGAATTTCTTGTTCATCATTAGAGGCAAAACAATTAAGAGCAAGAGGAGGCAAAGAGTCAGCAAAAATATTCACGTTGTTGAATAAGGAAACGAGTACATTAGACTTAGAAGCGAGAATTGGAAATGACGAAATTAGAATTAGAAACAATAGAAGAAGAAGAAGAAGAAATATAAGCCCTAACACTAGACTCGGAAGGAGGGTGCGCTCCTAGGATAACAGCAAATTCTTGGTCCTCCTCAGCATCAATCTAAGTAATATGCTTGGACCCTTTTATATCAACATCGGCGATGAACCTAGACGGATCGAAGCTGCGGATGCGACATAGCTCGTGAGAGTACCGAGATAGAGTTCCCTTTTGGATTACTCTCTTGACCGAACGAAGGTTGAAAAGATTATTTCCGGCAAGATTGGTCTAATCTGATGTGGATTGTCGCTTTTTAGAATGAGGTGCCTCCTCTTCCGGAATGTAGCAGATCATTGAAGATTTTCGGATAATAAGGGATTCTCTCGAAATTGTCCATTCAAGGTATAAGGAAAGGGCCTAATAATGGATCGTGTGTGGTGCAGTCCTCCTTACTTGGATTTCCCAGTTGGCTTGAGTTATTTCCTTAATGGTAGGTTGATAGCCTAGCCCAAAATTGTAGTTGTTAGTGGGTTCAAGGGGTGGAAAAATAGGGTCGTATGCCCTTTGGCCTGCGAGTAAGACTCGGAAAATATCCCTTCTTCTTAAGCATCAATTGGACACTAAGGTTTCCATAAGGGTTAAAGGTAAAAGGTGCTTCATCCCTTTCTAAGGCAGCGACAGTTTCAAATCTATAGAATTCTTCATCATTAGCATCGTGGTCGATCTCCACTACGAGACTCTTTGGAAGTGATAGTAGCATAAAGATTATCCCAGTTAACGATTATGACCTGATCTTTTATGTTCATTTTGACCTTCGATGCGAGTGTAGAGGGCACTTGCTTGATGATCGTGCAACCAAGGGTTTCCTAGAAGCAAATTGAAAGTAGCCGGGATGTCTAAGACTCTGAATTCAATATTCCTCTCTAGTGGCCATATATTGATTGGTAAGGTCATTGTTCCCAAGACTGTTCTTCTAGAATTATCATATGCTCGGAGATGAACAATTTTCTTAAAGAGTTATTGCTCCCTAATTACTAACCTCTTAGCGGTTTTCCAGGGACACACATTAACTATTGATCCTTTGTCTACCAAGTTTAAGGGAACAACTTGTTAATACAAGTTACGATTAAATAAAGAGCATTGTTGTGTGCAACGCCTTCTTCGAGAGATCCTTCGATCAAAAGTAATGGTTCCATCCCCACTGTTAACCAATCCTACTACTTCCTCGGCGTGGTTTCGGGAGAAGCTTCAATCTTACTAAGTGCATCGATTAGAGCTTGCCTATGTTTCAGGGAAGCAGATATTAATTGCCGAGATAGAAATGTCAACTTTTAATTTCGTAGTTGCTTAAGGATTGGGTCTTCTTTCTTTACTTGCTTCAGGTTCTCTTGGGGCTTCCTAAGTCTATTGTGGACCCAAGAGTGCCTTGTGCCATCCTGATCTAGTAAAAAGCTGAATAGCAGGGCTCTTCGTGTTTCCCCAAAGTCTTCTTTTAAGGGTGGTGTGCCTTAGAAGTCGTCACTATTGTTGTCATCATCTCTCGTTTGGTAGACATCTTCTTTATCACTTACCTACAGCCCCTGGACTTCCGGATCCAATGACAGTAGATTAATAAGTAGTTGTGACTCATTAACATCTCGAATAAAGATAGAAGGATCCCACTGACCTGGTGTGGGTTCACTAAAGATGGCTAAGGTGCCGCTAAAAGGGTTTTTGTTGTTACTTGGTTTTTGAGCAGCCTTAGGCGGGGGTAATTGGCCATTTCAAAACATATCTTCTAGTTTGTTTTTGAATGTCCAACACCGTTCGATATCGTGTCCTCGTGCACGATGGTATTTGCAAAATTTTCCCGCGTCCTAATTCTTGAGATCGTTTTGCGGCTTCGATTCTACTCTTATAGGTGGGAACTATATCTTCCCTTTCTCCAAGAGACGGTCAAGGGCTTGAGCATAGGTAATATCCATAGGAGTGTAGTCGGTATACTGTTGAGGGTATTGACATTTGCACCATGGGTAGCATTGCCAATATTGGAGGTTTTCTTCTCTTTGGAATGATAATTGCCTCTATATCTGGTTGGGACTTTTGTGGTTGTAGTGGACGGTTCTTCTTCTACCAACAAGCCAGGATCTCCGAGGGTTGATAAATTCATCATGGGTAGGAATTTGAGGTACTGATTATAATTGGGTTGAAGGTTCTTCACGATGATGCGAGCTTGATCTTTCTCGGAGGGCCGATCAACCATGTGGGCTGCCTTTGTTCTTCATCCGGTCAAGAAAATTAGTGAAGCTCTCCTTCTCTCTTTGCTTGATTAACTCCAAGTCTCTAAGAGTGACAGGTAGATCCGTGTTATAGGAGTATTGATGGAGGAACTCTTTGAACAAATCTGTCCAATTGGCAGCCTTGCGTGGCTTAACCGCGTTATACCACTTCATGACCGAGTATCAAATGTCCAGGGAAAACAATGTAGTAAGTGTCCGAAGACTCGGTAGGTATAAATCTCTATCTCTCTTAGGTTTTGATTCCAAGTCAATCTACGTCTTATAGAAACTCCTATCTAAGTTCTCATTCTATTCCGATCGACTCGAAAGCGCTTTATTACATATCTCCTACACTCGGAGCTTCGACTCACTCGGACATCACTCAGAACCATCGCATGCTCAAATAATTAATCTAACATTTTTTTTCGAGCACTCGACTTTGTATTTCAACGCAAAGTAAATTACAACATTAATTCTTTATTCTAAGTCAGTTTATCTCATTGAGAATTATTTGACTAGATCAAGTTCTTATACTCGATATTCTATTCTTTCTAACTTGATTATTTTAGGATTGACTCAAGATGGAATTTGAAGTTAGTGAATATTAGACTCAGAAAATTCCATTCTTTTAGGCTAAAGATAATTAAGCACTTAATTACTCCGATTTAATTATTAACTCTGCCTAATCTTAGACCAAAGTATTTTATACTTTGAGAACCAATGTGGTTTGCTTTTGTAGGTTATTTAAACAAGGCTGATTTATTTTTGAATTTCAAAAGCAACCAGCTTCTAACCATTAAACATAAGCGGACAAGTTTTAAGTACTTCTTGACAAGGCTTAGACAACTGTGTCACGGTTGTTTCTTTCCAAAACTAGAAAACTCCAACTCTAGGCCTAACGGTTGTTTCCACCTAAGTTTTCAATCACCACCAAGTGATTGGACCATCTTTCGGAGGTAAGAGCCATTGCACAACGTTCACATCCCAACGAGATCTTTTCGAGTGGCTCATAATAGCCGTAACAATGGCTAATGAAGATTTTAGTCTAGAACCAAAACTTAGCGATCACTCTGCCTGGTTGGCTATAAATAGAAGCCACTTCACAAGACTAGGAGATTGCTTGAACAGATTCGTTGTTAAGCTAATTACTGTTGTCATTCTTACTCAATCTTCTACTTATAACTCCAATTCTATATTTTATATTCACGTAAGTTGTAAAGAAAGTCTTATAATCAATTACATACTTCTCTTACTTTATTAGTAAGTCCCTTGACCGAGCTGTAAGGGTTAACTCAACTCGGTTGTCCCCGATTGTAAAGGTTACCTCGGTTAGGAAGTACTAGATCGGATAAGGGAACTTCGAGTCTAGGAAAACTTTGTAAGGAATTTTTTAAGGGAGCAATTCTGCTTGAGTAAGTCCTTTGTATTTTGTGGATTCAAAATAGAGGATTTGACTTGGTGCTTGGATTAGCACTCGTCCGTGCTTTTCTGCCCCATGAGGGTTTCCACATATATTTGTGTTATTGCCTTTCCGAGTCCAATCTAGACTCATAATGTACTTCGGTTTGTGTTGGTGAAATTTTTTTAATTTTCTTCATCACCCTATTCACCCTCCTTTAGGGTGACTTAGACTTCCAAGAGAAAACCTTCAATTGGTATCGAGCCTAATCTTTGAAGAGGATTTTATCAACCAAAGGTATAAAGATCATATGGCTCGGCACAATCGAGAGTTCAATGAAGGAAGATCATCCACTGGACCACCAAAGTTCAAAGGGTCAAACTTTGCACATTGGAAGAGGATGATAGAGTGTTTCCTGATGGACAACAATGAAGATGTTTGGAACATCATCCAACCAGGCAACTACATCCTAATGAAGACAGAGAATAGAACTACTGTGCTCAAAGCCAAATTTGAGTTCACCACTGAAGAGACCAAGAAATTTATAAAGAACTTCAAAGCTATGAACACACCGATGTATGCAATTAGCATATAAGAATAAAAGGGTCTCGACTGTGACACGACCAAGAGGTGTGGAGCAGTCTTATCAACACATATGAAGGAACAAGCCAAGTGAAGCGGACAAAGATAAGTCAATATCTTCATAAGTATGAGTTATTGAAGATGGACCTAGAAGAAAACATCACCCGGATATATGTTCGGTTCATAGAGATTATTGATAATCTCAAATCTCTAAGCAGACGTGAAAGTCCGAGCACCTCGAGAATCGAAGTGGATCCTATTGCACTCATAGCCCGCGGCTTCAAGAGAATGATGAAATATAAGAAGTGGGAAATGAGGCCAAAGGATGAGGTCTACAAGAAAGATAAGAAGGACATAAAAGGTAAATATTCATCCCTTTCAAAGTTATCTTTGTCAAATAACTCTGGTTACTTTGAATGTGGCAAGCAAGGAACACATAGTGAAAGATTGTCCCAAAGTAAATAAGGACAGAAAGAAGAAGACTATGATGGCTACCTAGAGTGATGACGACTCATCCGAAGAAAATGATTCGACGACTCAAAGTGTCTTATGGCACTTACGGACTTATAAGTCGAATCTGAGTCGGACAATGAGAGTTAAGATATTGAGGAGGTAATTGAATACTTTACGAAGACTCGGACCTTACATATATATCATTCTAAGTTCCATCAAGGGATCAGGTATAAGACTTCATCTTTCATAAGGTTTTGATTAAAAGTCATTATATCTCGCTTTAACAGACTTTTACGAGTGATATAGCATCTTTTACGAGTGTTACGAATCTATCGTATATATTCTCTTTTGACTCGATCGACTTAGAAAGCATATTCTTGTTTATCATTTCACACACCGTTTCGAGTCACTCGGACAAAACTTAGATATATTACATGTTCAAACACTTATTCTAGTTTGTATAAACTCGGTTCGACTTCATGATCTAAGCTTGATGGGATTACTAGGTTAATTCATGTTTCTAAGTCAGCATGCTTGGTTTGAACATTGGCGATCTAGAACAAGTCTTTCCACTCTTATGTTATTTACCCGACTTGCTTTGCCTCTAGACCGACTCGGATAGAATTTGAGTATAATGGATATTAGACTTAGAAAATTCCATTTCTTTTTGACTCGGATAATTATGCACTTAACTATCTTAATTAAAATTATTATCTATGTCTAATCTTGGACCAAAGTATTTTAATACTTTAAGAACCAAATTGATTTACTTTAGTAGGTTATTCAAATGAGGCTATCATATTTTTGAATTACAAAAGTAACCGGCTTCAAGATGTCAAATCACCAGCACACAAGGCTTTTTCCACCTCGACCAAGGCCCGGACAATCGTGTCAAGGTTGCTTGTTACCAAAACTTGAAATCCGCAACGCTAAACTCAACGGTGGCTTCCACCCTACTTTTCGAACACCACCAGTGGATTGGGACTTCTAAAGAACTCAAGAGCCGTTGCCCAACGTTTACACCCCAACGGATATTTTCGAGTGACTCGGAAAATCCATTGCAACGATCACAAAGGACTTCCGATCATAAGATAGTCACAACGGCTAATTTGCTTGGTTATCTATAAATAGAAGCCAACTCTCAAGACTTGAAGATTGCTCGAACCAACTGTTAATACACGTGAAGGTTTGCTCGGGAGAGTATGAGTCACCCTAGAGGGGGTGAATAGGGTGATAGAAGATTCTTTGTGGAATCAAGCTCTTTTGCACAGAATAGAGACGAAAACAGATTCCGAGTCTATCAACAGGGTCGAAAAGATTGGACTCGAAGGAGATCAATCGGAAAGAACAAGAGCAAGTAAAGTTGTCCGAGTCTAGAATGAACTCGGAATGATAACACTTAGATTTTACGTGGAAACCCTCCTAGGGCAGAAAACCACGGACCGTGTCAATCCGGACACGAAGTCAAATTCACTATTTTGAGTCCACAAAATACCGTGAATCGATCGAACCCGAGTTGCTCCCTTAGACAACTCTATACAGAGTTTTCCTAGACTCGAAATTCCCTTGTCTCGATCTAGTACTTCCTAGCTGAGATAACCCTTACAGCTAGGGACAACTAAGTCGAGTTAACCCTTACGGCTTAGTCAAGGGACCTTACAAAGAATGTAAGAAAGAGTTTGTAATCGAGCACAAGACCTTACAACTCGGAAAGTAATGAATTACAGAGTGGGAGTTGTAAGTAGAAGATTGAAAGTAAATACAATGACTTTTCTCAAGTATGTGTATTAACAATAGATTCGGCAATCTTCAAGTCTTGTGAGATGGCTTCTATTTATAGATGACCGGGCAGAGTAGTCGTTATCTTCATCTCGCTGACCGAGAGTCCTCTCGTGACCGTTGATAGAAGCTTTCGAGTCACTCGTGAAAGTATCCGTTGTAATATGAACATTGGACAACGGTTTAACTCTCTTGGAAGTCCCAAAACCATTAGCGGTGTCTTGAAAGATAAGGTAGAAACCACCGTTAAGCTTGGCGTTCCAGTTTTCCAGATTTGGAAACAGATGCACCACGACACAATCTATCGGGACTCGGAGCAGAGAAGGTGAAGAGCAATGTCTACCGGTGATTTGACGTTCGAAGCCGATTACTTTTGTAGTTTGAAAAGTGTATCCTCGATTGAATAACCTACAAAAGTAAATCAATTTTGGTTCTCAAAGTATAAAATACTTTGGCCCAAGATTAGACACGAGATAATAAAATAATTACGATAAATAAACCAACCGATTATCCGAGTCGAAATGAAATGGAATTTTCGAGTCCAATATCCATGATACTCGAATTCCATCCGACTTAGTCTAAGCGAAGAATCAAGTTCAATAAAGAATATCGGAGAGGATTATCTTGATATAGACTAAGCATGAAATAAGCTAAGAATACCGACTATAACAAGATAGGACTTATAACCACAGAGTCGATTCAAGTTGCGATTAATCCGAGTGAAGCTGGACTCGGAATAAAGAATCGGTTTTCGAGTCGCTTCCGGATAAGCAACAAATATATAAGTAAGAGCTGTGTTACTTAGAGAATATACTATTTTACTCAAATAAGTTTCGAGATGCGAGAGAATGCCTTGGAATCAAAACTCTATAAGTATGAAATTGTTATACCCGATTCCTTTTATATAACTCGGAAAAGTGTTGAGTACTGTCTCGAGTCTTCAATCTCCCCTTTTTGATGAAAGGCATTCCATACTTAAACAGAAACTTTGTTAGAGGAAAAATTGATTCCGAGTAGTTTGCGCATGAGTAAGACATACTCAATGGATCGATGCAATACTTAATATATCGAGCAAAAAAATAAAGTATGCTTTAAGTTATTCTTCCTTTATTGGCTTAAAATTCCTCATCACCCTATTCACCCCCTCTAGGGTGACTCAGTCTCTCCAAGAGCAAACCTTGAATTGGTATCGAGCCAAGCCTTTTGGAAAGGATCTAACCATCCAAAGGTTTAAAGATCAAATGGCTCAGAACAATGGAGAGTTCGATGAAGGAAGATCTTCCAAGCAAACCACCAAAGTTCAAAGGATCTAACTTCGTGCACTAGAAGAAGCTCATGGAATACTTTCTGCTGGATCATGATGAGGATGTCCGGAACATCATACAAGTAGGCAACTACATTACCATGAAGATGGAAGAAACAAGACTCGTGCCCAAGATAAAGGCCGAGTTCACTCGCTGATGAAGCAGAGAAGTTCGAACGAACTTCAAGGCGATGAACATTCTTATGTGCGCCATCAGCTCGGAAGAGTACAACCGAGTGTCCGCCTATGACACAGCCAAAGAAGTTTGGGACACACCGGTCAACACTTATGATGGCACAAGCCAAGTTAGATAAGCGAAGATAAGCCAATATCTTCACAAGTATGAGCTATTCAAGATGGAGCCGGAAGAAAACATCACTCGGATGTTCATCCACTTCACCGAGATCACCAATAATCTCAAATCTCTAGGTAGAAAGATTTCCCATAAAGAAATGTGCGAAAAGATACTCGAAGCCTACCCAAGAGAGCATGGGGTCCCAAGGTGACGGCCATTGAAGAGGCTCGGAACCTGTCCCAACTCAAGCCGGACGAACTCATTGGGAAGCTACTCACCCACGAGATCCATCCGGAAGAGGAGGATGCAGAGGTCAGCACCAAAAAGAAAATTGTGCTTAAAGCCTCGAAACCGAGAGAAGCAAATCTGAGTTCATCGGACTCGAAGAGGATCCCATGGCACTCATCGCTAGAGGCTTCAAGTATAAGAAGCCAAGTGAAGAGTTCTATAAGAAAGACAAGAAGGATAGAAAAGGTAAGCACTATTCCCCTTCAAATTTGTCTTTAACTAAGAACTCGGTCTGTTTTGAATGTGGCAAGCAAGGAACACATAGTCAAGGACTCGTCCCAAGAGAAAGAGAGACAGAAAGAAGAAAAAGGCTATGATGGTCACATGGAGTGATGAAGACTCATCGAAGATGATGAGGACTCGGATGACTCAAAATGTCCGATGGCACTCACTCGACTCGTAAGCCGAAACAGAGTCGACTTAGATCATTAAGACAAGTGAGGAAACAAATCCTCGGGAGGTAATTGAATACTTCCTCAAATTCTCCAAAGTTGATTTAGCCAAATATACTTTTACTTTGGAAGAAAAGTCCAATTTTGATTCTTCTTAGTTTAAAGAACAACTTGAGTCAATTACTTCGAGAGCATCTCATTGAAAAATGAATTGAAAAACCGAGACTTACTCTAAGAGAACTCAAGACCAAGTGCTCAATCTAATGAGACTGTCTCGAGTCACTCGAAGAGAGAATGAGCAATTGAAGCAAAAGCTCAACGAGTCTCAAGAGCTTGTTTTGAAATTTACTCATGGTTAGAAAAACCTTGATATGCTCTTGGGATCTCAATGTGTCTCCTTCGAAAGGAAGGACTTGGTTTTAACAAAGAGGAGGAATCCAATTCCTACTCGGAACTTTTAAAAAGGATTCCAGAACCGTGATGTTTCGGAAGGCTAAGCACAATCTCATTCATAAGAATTAAAGGAGGACCGAGCCTGCACCAGCTTACAGGAGAAAATCTTCTCCACCGATTTATAAAAGAAAATTTTTTCAAAAGAAAGAGACGCAAACTCATCTCTTTAAAAGAAAGACTCGGAATCGGACTAAACCCAAAGTTATTCAAATCTGGATTCCCAAGAGTCTACTTCCTCATAATAGGACCACAAGTAAAGGGAGTTACTGGGTTCGTTAGAGGAAGTGAGAAAGGTTAGTTTGTTTCTAACTTGCGGGTAGCTCAAAAAAGAACAAAAGGGCATTGGTACCTAGACAGTGGATGCTCACGCCACATGTCGGGAGATTCAAGACTCTTTTCCGAGTTAGAAGAATACAAGGGAGGAAAAGTCACGTTTGGAGATGACAAAGAAAGGCAAGATAATTGGGATAGGCAAGATTGGAAAAGGAAGCAATCTGGTCAGCCCAAGTATACCTTGTCGGAGGATTAAAGTACAATCCGCTCAGCATTTCTCAACCGTGTTACAAAGGTCAAGAGGTAAGATTCACTCGGACCAACTACTATATCTCTGATGATGCTACCAAGGAAATCAAGCTCTCAGGTCAGAGATCAGGTAACACTTATACTATTCCTCTTTCTTACCCGAGTCGAATTTATCATGCTTAAAAGCATCTCTTCATTATGATTCATGGACATGGTATCATAGACTAGATCATGTTAGCATGCATACCATTAAGAAACTTGCATCTCATGATTTAGTCGGAGGATTGCCTAATTGTGCATTTAAGAAAGATAAAATCGTGAACCATGCACAAAAGGAAAACAAGTCGATCATCTTTCAAATCTCGTAAAACTGTTTCCACATCCAAGTTGCTTGAAATGTTGCATATGGATTTATGTAGTGAAATCCCTGTCAAGAGTCTCTGAGGTAAATCATATGTGCTTGTTATTGTTGATGACTACTCACGATTTACCTGGTTGTGTTTTCTTAAGCACAAAATGAAGCTTTCAAAGAGTTCAAGCAAGCTCTGCAGAAAATCCAAGTTGAGTCACGCACTCGGATCCAGAGAATTCGAACCGACCATGGAAGGGAGTTCGACTACTCGTGAGTTATGTGATAAGAATGGAATCTCCCACAACTTCTCAAGCACCAAGAACTCCTCAACAAAATGGAGTGGTGGAGAGAAAGAATAGAACTCTCGAAGAAATAGCAAGGACAATGATGATTAAACATAATCTACCCTACTATTTCTGGGCCGAGGCAAGTCAACACAACGAAACTACACATTGAACAGATGCCTCATCGGACCCATCCTGAAGAAAACACCATACGAGCTCTACAAAGAGAAGAAACCCAATATTTCATACTTCGGACCCTTTGGATTTAAGTGCTTTATTCATAACAATGGTAAGGATCACTCGACCAAGTTTGATGCTAGGTCGGATGAAGGTATTTTTCTTGGTTATTCATTTTATAGCAAAGCATATCGTATTTTCAATAAAAGAACTAACAAAGTAGAAGAAAGCATCCACGTTGTGTTTGATGAGATTGAACAGAAAAACCAAGTGAGTCAACATTCTCGGACTCGAAGCTCAGCAGAAATGATGATCTTGATGAAAATGAGCTCATTAAGAATCAAATCCATGTCACTCGTAATGAAGTCACTCACACTCGAATGAGACGACTCAAGAGCCACCTCGTAATGTTGAAGGTCAATCTGATGAACAAGCTCACTCGTAACAAACTACCGAATATCAACCAATTCAACCTACGGATTTGGTGAACCAAAGAACAGTAGAGCTTTCAAGTATGCTTCAAAATCTATGTGCATTCACTGCATTCTTCTACTTTTCCTCTAGATCAAGTCTTAGATATATTACATGTTCAAACACTTATTCTAGTTCGCATAAACTCGCTTCCGACTTCATAATCTAAGCTTGATTGGATTATTGGGTTAATTCATGTTTCTAAGTCAGCATGCTTGGTTTGAACATTGGCAGTCTAGATCAAGTCTTTCCACTCTTATGTTATTTACCTTACTTGCTTTTCCTCTAGACTCGACTCGATTGAATTTGAGTATAATGGATATTAGACTCGTAAAATTCCATTTCTTTCGACTTACATAATTATGCACTTAATTATCTTAATTAAAATTATTATCTATGTCTAATGTTGGACCAAAATATTTTATACTTTGAGAAACAAATTGATTTACTTTGTAGGTTATTCAAATGAGGCTATCATATTTTTGAATTACAAAAGTAACCTAGCTTTAAAACATCAAATCACCAGCAGACAAGGCTTTTTCCACCTCTCGACCAAGGCCCGGACACTCTGTCGGGGTTGTCCGTTTCCAAAATTGGAAATCCGCAACGCTAAGCTCAACGGTGGCTTCCACCTTACTTTTCGTACACCACCAGTGGATTGGGACTTCCAAAGGGGTCAAGAGCCGTTGCCCAACGTTCACACCTCAAGGGATAATTTCTAAGTGACTCGGAAAATCCATTGCAACGGTCACAAAGGACTTCCAATCGAAGATAGTCACACCGGCTAATCTGCTTGGTTATCTATAAATAGAAGCCAACTCTCAAGACTTGAAGATTGCTCGAACCAACCGTCAATACACGTACTTAAGCAAAAGTCATTGTATTCATACTCAATCTTCTACTTACAACTCCAACTCTATACTTAATATCTTTCCGAGTTGTAAGGTCTTGTAATCGGCTTACAAACACTCATTCTTACTTTCCGAGTAAGGTCCCTTGACTGAGCTGTAAGGGTTAAGTTAGCTTAGTTGTCCCTAACTCGTAAAGGTTACCTCGGTTAGGAAGTACTAGATCGGATAAGGTAATTTCGAGTTTAGGAAAATCTTGTAAGGAATTGTCTAAGGGAGCAATTCTGGTTGAGTCGTTCTACCGTATTTTGTGGATTCAAAATAGTGGATTTAACTTGGTGCTTGGATTAGCACCGACCGTGGTTTTCTCGCCCTAGGAGGGTTTCCACGTAACTTTCTCGAGTTAGCACTTTTCCGAGTCCAATCTAGACTCGGACTCTCCACAAAGTCATCTCTATTTTTATTCTTCCTTTATTGGCTTAAAATTCCTCATCACCCTATTCACCCCCTCTAGGGTGACTCAATCTCTTCAAGAGCAAACCTTCACTTTCTCAAATTCTCTAAAGTTGATTTAGCCGGATATATTTATACTTTGGAGGAAAAGTCCAATTTTGACTCTTTACAATTCAAAGAAAAAGTTGAGTCTCTTACTACTCGGAGCAATGTTTTGAAAAATGAGTTAGAAAACCTGAGATAAAATCTGAAGGTACTTAAGACTAGTACTCAAGAAAATGAGACCGAGTCCGAGTCACTCAAAACAGAGAATGAGCAACCGAAAAGGAAGCTCAATGAGTCTCAAGAGCTTGTTTTAAAACTCACTCAAAGTCAGAAAAACCTTGATCTTTTACTTGGCTCTCATTGTGTCTCATTCAGGAAAGAAGGTCTTGGTTACAATGCTAAAGAGGAATCTAATTCCTATTCAAATCACTTCAAGACTAATTCCGTAATTGTAAAGTTCAGGAAGGCCGAGCATGGTCCGATTCATAAGAATGAAAAGAGGATTGAGCCTAGACAAGTTTACAGGAAAAAGCCTTCTCCACCTGTTTACAAAAGAAAAGATAGAGTGCTCTTCCTCAAAGAAAGACCACAATAAAGACAGTTACTAGGTTTATAAGAGGATGTGAGAAGGTTTAGTTTATTTCTGTCTCGCAGGTAACCGAGAAGAAGAAGAAAGGTCATTGGTACTTAGACAATGGTTGCTCACGCCATATGTCGAAGATTCAATACTCTTCTCTCGAGTTAGAAGATCTAAAAGAAGGAAAAGTCACATTTGGAGATAATAGCAAAGGCAAGATAATAGGGATTGGAAAGATTGGTGAAGGAAACGACACAGTCAACCTAGTCTACCTTGTCAAAGGACTCAAGTACAATCTCTTTACCATCTCCGAGCTATATGACAAAGGAGAAGAGGTAATGTTCACTCGGACCAACTGCTACATTTCGATGCAGTCACCAAAGAGATAAAGCTCTCAGTGTCCGACGTAAGGTAACACCTATACTATTCCTCTCTCCGATTCAAGTCATAACTTATCTTGTTTGAAAACATATGTGAATGATGATTCATGGACTTGGCATCATAGACTAGGTCATATTAGCATGCATACTATCAAGAAACTTGCATCTCATAGATTGGTTAGGGGATTACCTAACTGTTCATTTAAGAAAGATAAAATCGTGAAGCATGCACAAAAGAAAGCAAGTCAGACCATCCTTCAAACCACTCAAAACTATTTCTATATCCAAAGTGCTTGAATTGCTTCATATGGATTTGTGTGGTGAAATTCCTATGAAAAGCCTTGGAGGTAAAGAGTATGTACTTGTTGTTGTTGATGATTTCTCATGATTTACTTCGGTATGTTTTCTCAAGAACAAGACTGAAGCCTTCAAAGAGTTCACTAAGATCTTTAGGAAAATTCAAGTGGAGTCTCGGACTCGGATCACAAGGATTCGAACCGACCATGGAAGGTAGTTCGACTACTCGGAATTTGCAGACTTCTATGACAAGAATGATATATCTCACAACTTCTCTACATATAGAACTCCTCAACAAAATGGAGTAGTAGAGAGAAAGAACAGAACTCTTGAAGAAATAGGAAGGACTATGATGATTAAAAATGATCTACCTTACTATTTCGAGGTCGAGGTAGTTAATACAGACAAATTACACGCTCAACAAATGCCTCATCGGACCCATCTTGAAGAAAACTCCCTACGAGCTATACAAGGGAAAGAAATCCAACATTTCCTACTTTAGACCATTTGGATTTAAATGCTATGTTCACAACAATGGTAAGGAGCATCCGACTAAGTTTGATGCTAGGTCGGATGAAGGTATACTTCGGGTTACTCATCTCATAGCAAAGCTTATCGTGTTTTTAACAAGAGAACTAACAAAGTGGAAGAAAGTATCCACGTTATCTTTGATGAGATTGATCATGGTAGGATAAGTGAATCCATATACTCGGATCTCGGGCTTAACGGAGATGAAGATGACCTTCGTCGAAGTCGAGCTTAGATAGAGTCAAAACATAATCACTTAGACAACTCGGAATGGAGCAACTCGGAATGTTATAACTTAGACCGAACAAGCTCAAGAGCCAACTCAGAATCGTTGAAGAACAAGTTAATGCAGAGACTCAGCAAGATCAACCAACTAAAGATCGAGATAATTTAACCAACAAACTTAGTAAATCGGAGAACAGGTAAAGCTTTCAAATATGCATCCAAGTCACCCACCTGAAAATATACTCGTCCGATATCAACAAGTGGGGTAAGAACTCAATCTTTTTGCATAATTTGTGTGCATTTTCTACATTCATATCATTATCCGAACCCAAAAATGCACTCGTAGGCCCTAAATGAACCTGAATGGGTAGAGGCCATGTAAGAAGAGCTTAATCAATTTGAAAGAAACCAAGTCCGGACTCGACCAAACAACCTTCCGACCACCCAATCATAGTAATCAAATGGGTTTTCAAGAATAAACATGATGAGGAAGGGTTAGTAGTCAGAATAAAGCTAGACTTGTTGCTCGGGGTTACAATCAAAAGGAAGGGATTGATTATGGGGAAACCTTTGCACCTGTTGCTAAGATTGAGGTAATTAGAATCATGTTAGCATTTGCATCTAGCATGAATATCAAGCTTTATCGGATGGTTGTCGGATGTGCTTTTCGATATGGTTTCATTCAAGAAGAAGTTTATGTAGAGCAGCCCCTGGATTTGAAAACACAGAATTTCCAAATCATGTTTTCAAGTTTTAAAAGGCTTTATATGGTCTTAAACAAGCTCCCGGAGCTTGGTATGAAAGACTAAAGTTTCTTGGTTGAAAATGATTTCAAAAGAGGTCGATTAACAAAACTCTTTTCATAAAAACCAAGGGGAAAGATTTTATTATCACTCAGATTTATGTTGATGATATCATTTTTGGAGCTACTAATGAAACTCTATGTCAAGAGTTTTCCGAGTTGATGAGACAGGAGTTCCAAATGAGTATGATGGGAGAACTAACTTCTTTCTTGGTCTACAAATCAAACAAGGCAAGGAGGGAATTTATGTCCATTAATGTAAGTATACCAAGGAACTTTTGAAGAAGTACAAACTACACGATGTGAAGCATGTAGCAACAGCTATGAGTAGCAGTTTGAAACTGGACTCGAGATGGGAAAGGTAAACTCGTATATCGAAATCTACAGAGGTACGATTGGATCTCTACTTTATCTCACATCTAATAGGCCAGATATCACGTTCGGTGTTTGCCTTTATGCAAGATTTCAGGCTAATCCAAAAGAATCACATGTCACTCGTGGTGAAGAGAATTTTCGGATATCTTACAGGGACTCGGAATCTTAGTCTATGGTTTTCAAAAGGTTCGGAATCGACTCTCTCTAGATACTCGGATGCTGATTATGCTAGATAAAAAGTTGATAGAAATAGCACATCAGTAGCATGCCAATTTCTGTGTTAATCCCTCATCTCCTCACATTAAAAGAAATAGAATTTAGTTGCTCTATTAACTGCCGAGGCTTAGTACATTACGAGTTGGAGGCTTGTTGTGCTTAGATTTTGTGGATCAAGCAAGCACTTGAAGGATCCCGAGCTATCATTCACATCTATCTCAATCAAGTGTGATAATCGGAGTGCAATTAACATCACTAAGAATCCAATCCAACACTCAAAATCAAAGCATATTGAGGTCGGGTATCAATATATGAAAGACCACCCCGAGATAGGTGATATTGAGCTTCAATTCATTCCTACAAAATTTCAGTTAGTCGATATTTTCACTAAGCCTCTTAGTGAGGATCGGTTTTACTTTATTAGGAATGAGCTTGTCATGATTAATGTATGATTATGTGATTTATTAAATGAATTATCCTTGCATAATTATGTGTTATGTGTTTTTAATAACGAACGGATCACTTGATAGAGTGAGACCGAGCTATGAGTTATTACTTCTCGAGTGTTCTTACTCCTCGTAAATCATATTGAGTCAAACTCGGGATATGAGCAAAATGGACATCAAAACTTCGAGATCATCTCTAGATAAATAAAGAATATTAGAAATCTTTTTGAAAACTCTTTCCCTCTCTCGCCATGCGTTTCAAGTAGAGAAAACTAGTCGTTCGAAGAAAGTTGATGGAATACTAGCCGTTAGAGTACTCGCTTGGTTTTCGTGTCGAACGAAGGTTGAGGGTCATTCTTTTCTTTTATAAATAGCACCTATTTACCTTCTTTTCTTGACTTTGCCCATTACTTACTTTCTCTCTCTATTTCGATATCTTTGCTCACTCATATTCTCTCTCTCTTTCTTTTCCTATTTTCTCTATTTCTCGTCAATCACCATGCGAAGCGAGGATCGAGTCAACATTAAGGGTCAGCTACTAAAAAGCCATGTACAAAAAATGCTCAAGAAGGAACCTCTAATCCTTATAAAATCTTTATCACCAACACCTCACGTTGGATGATAAATTTTTTCCAACCGCCTTCTTCTTGTGGTTGCTGCATATCAAAAAGACTAGAGTTTTTAATTATTTGTGCTTCAATAAATTCATTTACCCGGAACTCATTGCCGAGTTCTATTCAAGCATGTCCTACTCTAAGCGAATCATTATCTTAAGGGTTCAAGAGAAGGTTGTTCGTATCAACCTCTCTCTTCTTCATAGACTTTTCAAAGTCTCTTCTCTTTTCTCAATTCCAATCCCATACCTTTTATGGAGATTGCTGATGAATTCTTTGAGAAGTATGCTAAGGAAGTTCCTGAGTCACAAAACAATTTCTCATTGACTCATATGAAGATTGAGGCAAGATTGCTTTGATTCATCTTGATGAGGACCTTTTTCGCTTATTATTCCAAAGCAAAGAGAATCCGAACTCCAAGATTCTCAAAGTTTTGTTCGATATCTTAGAGGGCTACGACGTAGACCTATTCCCCTCTATCATTGAGCGGATCGCTTCGTGCCACCTCACTCTAAGAACCTCGCTCCATTCCCCTTCGGAGCCCTTTTGATCGTTATTTTCAAAGCTGTTCAAAGTCCCCTTCCCTCATAACCAACCGTCATTTCTAAGGCTACTATTGTCATTGGTAGAAAAGAGCTTTCGGGGTATGGGTACTAGGAAGTCAAGCCTCGGTGTCCGGGTTCATGGGTCCGAGTTGTCGGCTCCCTCTCCTCCATCCACTCGGACTCAAACAACACCAACTTTTCCACCTCCTTCTGCTGGTCCCTCTACTTCTCTACCACTTCCTCCTCCCTCTCGCTGCTATGTTTATCGAGTTAGTAAACAAAATTGCTTCGTGTCTAAACAATTTCGGACTAGTCTTTGCTCTCTCAAGTATGTCCTTCAAAACCTACTTATTAACCAAAAGATCGCATAGTCTCGGATCCGGGAGAACCAGGATCTAATGATCGAGCTCAAGGACATCATCAAGCAACAGCGCAAGCAGCCTCCAACTCCTCCAAGAACGAAGATCGAAAGCTGCCGAGGACTCGGATACTACCGATACTTCGAGGAGTCCTCCAGTCCATCTAAGTCTACCTCAACCGAGGTAGAAGAAGCGATTGAGGAAGCAGTTGAGGAAGAAGCTCAACCTAAGGAAGGAGAAGGCTGAGAAGAAGGAAGAAGAGGACAAAGAAAATGAACGGGCCGCTCAACCCGAGGGCCAAGGTGCAAAAGAACCGGAACCACAACTCGATCCTTTCAAATCATGCTCCGAGTAGTTCGAAGAGGCTGGCAAAGTTGGTCGATCCAAAGAAGCTGTCCCGAAGCACAACCCGCTGGTGTCTTCGAGGAAGACGAGCCTAAGGATGATGTGCCCTTGGTTCACGGAACCGGGACAGAGGAAATTCCGGATATCCCAGTGCTAAAGTCGCCCGTTCATCCACTTCTATGCGAGCATACAGGAGCGACTGCATCTTGCTCGTCCTTCCTCCTCCGGACAACAAGCCCCTTCTTCTTAGTTTTATTTCCTTTCTTTGTTTCTGTTTCTATTTTGTTTTGTCAAACATCGGTTGTACTTATCTCGCTATTTTCTTCCCTCTTTTTGATGAAATGCTTGGGGGAGAAAATATAGAAAACTTGACGTTTAGTTTAGGGGAGTTCCACCTTTTCCGAGAAATGAATGATTATTACTTTTCCGAGCGTACTTGTTTCGAGTTATATTTTTTACCTTGATGCTCTAATATCTAACTTTGTAACTTACTCGCTCGGGATACAATTTTTTTTTTGCTCGATTTATTATCCGCACAACTATTCCGAGTTATGATATATTCCGAACTACAACTTTATAAGTATCTTCGGTCACTCTCGCTCCGATACTTAAGAGAACATTATTTCTTGTTCGATCATTAACAATGAAAACTCATGTTTCGAAATAACAAGTTTCTATCTTAAAATATAGAATGCATTTCATCAAAAAGGGGAGATTAAAGACTCGGCTATAAATCTCTATCTCTCTTAGGTTTTGATTCCGAGTCATTCTACATCTTATAGAAACTCCTATCTAAGTTCTTATTCCGTTCGACCGACTCGTAAAGCGCTTTATTGCATAACGCCTACACTCGGTGCTTTTGACTCACTTAGACATCACTTAGAACCATCGCATGCTCAAATAATTTCTCCAACATTTTTTAAGCACCGACTTTGTATTTCAATGCAAAGTGAATTACAACGTTAATTCTTTATTCTAAGTCAGTTTATCTCATTGAAAATTATTTGACTAGATCAATTTCTTATACTCGATATTCTATTCTTTCTAACTTGATTATTTTAGGATTGACTCAAGATAAAATTTTAATCTTTTAGGCCAAAGATAATTAAGCACTTAATTACTATGATTTAATTATCATCTCGTGCCTAATCTTGGACCAAAGTATTTTATACTTTGAGAACCAATGTGGTTTTCTTTTGTAGGTTATTCAAACGAGGCTAACCTAGTTTTTGAATTTCAAAAGCAACCGTCTTCTAGCCATTAAACACCAGCGAGATAAGTTTTAAGTACTTCTAGAAAAGGCTCGGACATCGTGTTAGGGTTGTTTGTTTCCAAACCGCTAAACTCCAACTCTAGGCCTAACGGTTGTTTCCACCTGAGTTTTCAGTCACCACCAAGTGATTGGACCATCTTTTGGAGCCAAGAGCCATTGCACAACGTTCACATCCCAACGGATCTTTTCCGAGTGGCTTAAAATAGTCGTTACAATGGCTAGTGATGATTTTAGTCCAGTAACCAAGACTCAATGGTCACTCTGCCTACTTGGCTATAAATATAAGCCACTTCATAAGATTAGGAGATTGTTGAACAGATTGCTGGAACTGTTCTTATTGTTGAACTAATTACTCGTTCTCATTCTTTCTCAATCATATACTTACAACTCCAATTATGTATTTTATATTCTCTCGAGTTGTAAAGAAAGTCTTGTAATCAATTACATACTTCTCTTACTTTATTAGTAAGTCCCTTAACCGAGCCGTAAGGGTTAACTTAGCTCGCTTGTCCCTTATTGTAAAGGTTACCTCGGTTGGGAAGTACTAGATCGGATAAGGGAACTTCGAGTCTAGGAAAACTTTGTAAGGAATTTTTAAGGGAGCAATTCTGGTTGAGTCGGTGCTTTATATTTTAAGGATTCAAAATAGTGGATTTGACTTGGCACTTGGATTAGCAATGTCCGTGATTTTCTCGTCCCAGGAGGGTTTCCATGTATATATGTGTTATTGCCTTTCTAAGTCCAATCTGGACTCATAATCTGCTTCGGTTTGTGTTGGTGCAAAAGTTGTTTAATTTTCTTCATCACCCTATTCATCCCCTCTTAGAGTGACTTAGACTCTCCAAGAGCAAACCTTTAGTGTCTTCGGGAATGTTCTTAAGACTAATTGCTCCCAAGAAGTTGCGTACATGATGATGGGGATTCTCGGAACCTTTAAATTTAATATCGGGCATGGTAAACTTAGGAGGTAGTTTACCCTTAGGAATTAAAGTGAATCCCTTATGATCGAAATAATGATTACCGAACATGGATGACTCGCCTCAACATCTATTTTATCTTATCTATACCTGAATTAGATTGAGTTTTAGATTTAGGCTTAGGAGATTCATGTTTAGGATTATCTAAAGAAGATTGGATGGGTGGAGGTGGTATAACCATAGCCATTTCCCTTTGCACACGCTCGGCTTCTTCGACATCTTTCTTTCTCCTACATTTAGTTTCCTCATCTCTCCGACTAACCTCTATAACCCTTATGATGGTCTTAAGATCTCTTGATATAGAGGATATCTGTTCCTCCCGATCACTTAACCTGGTTTCCACCTTAGCTATATTCTTATTCAGCATACTAAAGCTAAGATACTGTTCGAGATTAAGATCCATTAGAAGGGAACTCTTTTTAGGTAATGTCTTAGGATAAGGAGTGGATTGTGATGGTGTAGTATGCACCAAAGCTTGTCACATTGGTGCGGACCGTGGAGTAGATCGAAATGATGATGTGTCGAACTCCTTGGCTAGACGTTCTAGTCTTTTATAGCTAGGATTTCGACAATACTCGGTTGCCATAGACTTCCCTATTCTGCAGCCCAAAGGATGAGGTATAGGATAATGTAAGAGAAGATCGCTTTTAAGAGGAAGGGACTCAAGCGCAAGACCCGAGGAGACAAATGATGTTTTTTATTTTGATGCACATAAAGAATGCAATGATAATATGATAAATGAATGACTTAATAAAAGGATTCCTATATGATAATGCGTTTTCCTATTTGAGATGAACTTTAGACTAAATGCGAAATGAGAATTTCGGACATATCTATCCTAATATTAAATGATTTTGTTAATGCAAATGGACTCACCTAATATGAGATGATTTTATTTGGCTAATGCAAATAGATTAACCTAATATGAGATGATTTTATTTGAACAATGCAAATGGACTCACCTAATGTGAGATGATTTAATTTGGCTAATGCAAATGGACTTACCTAATATGAGATGATTTTATTTGGCTAATGCAAATGGACTCACTTAATATGAGGTGATTTGGCTAATGCAAATGGACTCATCTAATATGAGATGAAGCAAGATGAAATGGGACAATGTAACAAAATAATAAAAGGACTAAACAATAAGAAAAGGGAGCTTCCGATAAGACCCTTTCACAAATAGCAACTACTTAAGCTATTAGAAAGATAGTTTTGAGATGACACAAAAAATGCAAATAAAGGATGGACCCTATTAGGGAAAAAATCATTTTGACTTTTGGCTAAATGCACAAATGGACCAACTCTAGGAATTTATTAAAGTGTTTTATTTTCACCCGTGCACGGGTCTAAATCAAGCGCTCGTCACCTATTCCTAAAGGCTCACAAGCAGAAGATGAAATCTAAAACAAACACATTCATCCAAGCATGCAAATGAAGTCCGAGGGAAAACCTAGAAGTCCAAAAGTTCTATGGCCCAAGAGTTCAAGAGTCCGGATGCATGGTGACACGTAGTCCGATGTTTAGTCCCCTAGGGGTTGCATGGATAAGGATACCAACCAGAATTTCGATGCCTTTACGTGAACAAAAAGGTTTAGCCTAAGATGGCGTGCTACGAGGAGGAGATACCATTTCCTTGGTAAATCAAGCTAGTTAGGCCCACCGAGGAACTAGTGGGAGCCTCTCTTCGAAAGGGTTAAATAGTGGGTACAATAAAGTTTTCCTAGTGGTCCAAAACAATATTTTAACTAATTCAAAGGTCGCAAAAATGCAGGATGCCTAATGCAAACACATCATTATAAACACATTACTCAAATTTTCAAGTTTCGCCCTCTTAATAAATGATTATTCGAGTGGTGTAGTTGCCAATGTACGTACCACAGCCGGTCCCGGGGGCCCCAATCGAGCTTCCCCACTCGTGTCGAGTCTCTCTTTTTTAAAGATTGATTTTGAAGATGGTTTTAGAAAGTCGATTTTGGAATATGAGGATGAACCTTTTATTGAGATTTCCGAATTTTATCAAATCAAGTTGAAATGAATTAAATCAGATTTGATTGGCGATTTTATTAATCATTTTATTTTAGCAATTATTTTAGAAATCCCGGGATCTTATTTTCTAATTAAGGACTGAATGATCTTAGGGTTATGATTACGCCATGGGGTTTTAGGGCCGGATTGGTGTGAAAACAACAATGCGGATCGAAGCCACCACCGCCACCCTACGATGCTCGGTCATCGCTGCACCAAGGGAATATGGGCGCCAGCTAGAGGTCATGGCTAGTGATGGACAGGAATGTAGGCTTGATGCAAAGTATGGGGAAAACCAGCCTCGGTCTCGCCCGTGGGCAAATCCGGATCCTAACGTCATTTTTTCCTTCAATGAGAAAACACCGAGATGCGAATTTGTGTAGAATAAAGCATAAAACAAGGGAGTCACCAGTCATTTTTTAGGGATGAAAAACTAGCAAAAACAAAATTTACTCTTCCAATCTTAGTATGAGAAAACTAAGACTGAAAGAGGCTAAAAGATGACTCCATCGGTCTTGAACCGAGAATTGGATTTGGGGGCGAGGGTACGAAACGTAAGGACAAACCCTTTGGTTCCACCCGTCCAAAGACGGCCTTTACTAGTTCGAGTAGTGTATTAATAAAGATGTGAAAAAGCAAGCATACAACAACATCCGAAGCGAAAATTAAAGCAACCAAACCATAACAAGGAAAATTGTAAAGAAAAGCGATAAAAGAAAGAAAAACAGGAATTAAAAAATTACATCGGTTGGGGAGGAAATTAAAGCGATTACATCTCTTAAACCACACTACGAAAAAAGAATAAAATAGAAATAAATATAACCATTCGAAGGCTGAAATATGGCCCTCGGGTTGTCCCACATTGCTAATTTGGATCTTCTCGCCGGATCTCTTGATGGAATGGTGACAATCCGAAGAAAAGGGCTAGCTTTGTGAATTGTGTCTAGGGTATGGTAGTTATCGAGTTGAATGGGCCTAAAGATCAGAATAATAAAATATTCTTTACCTCTTTGCAGAGATTCAACGGTAGTAAGTAGAAAAGATGAATGTTCACGACCAATTTTACTAGAGTAACATTTAGATGAGAGTATTCCAGTTAGCTTTACGCAACGTGATGCTAAGGCGAGAAGCCGTATGGGAATGAGAGCCATACGTCTCTATTTATAAGAGAGGACCTAGGTCACAAATGACCTAGGGTTTGCCTCTTATCAAGCTGTCCAAATAGCTGAAATGAAACCGCGTCATTCCTTGAAAGGTAGAAACGGATCGGAAGATGATAAAACCGGATAGAACCTAGGTTAAAACGGAGAAGGCGGCGCGGTCAACCGGACCCTTCTAGGGTTTCGTGCCCTAGTTGTGGCTCTCGGGACTCTCCAAGCTCAAAACGCAGGTGTTCCGCCATGCTTCTAGAAGGCGGGCCCCGGCCACGACGTCGTTTAGTGGGCAAAGCTTCTAGCCTCGGGTGAGTTGTCTCGTGATGCTCAAAACACGAGCACTTTGATGCTCTTGATCATGAAATGCAACGCTTTAACGTCGTCTTCGGGTCTTCGGCTCCTTGTCTTACATGGACAAAAGTAGAATGCAGTATTTTGTACATGGAATTTCCCGGCACACATCATGGGACTCCATAATCTCTAAAGGCTCAACTTGGGTCTTTGGAAGGTCCCAAAAAAGAGGATTTGTGAACCGACCCAAGGCAAAAGGCTAATTTAAGTGATGTTGGGGGTTCTTTGTGGTTTACCGGCTTATATTGCACTAATCGATCACAATCCAAAATCCAAATCCACGAACAGGACTTGGGATTATCATCATCGGGCCTACAAAACAAAACACGAAATAACGAGATAAAGGACGATACTTTTAGGTGTTTAGAGTTATACATGCCTTTGCCAGTTCAAAAGGTCCTTGGGAGGACATCAAGCTTGATTTCATCAACGGCCTGCCGCGGACTCAAAGATCCAAAACTCAGTAATGGTAGTTATAGACAGAGTTTTCTAAAATGGCTCACTTTATCCCCGTCATACTACTTTTGATGCATCCGGAGTGGCTAACTTATATTTTAAAGAGATTGTTAAGCTACATAGGATTCACAAAAGTATGGTCTTAGATCGGGACTCTAAATTTTTGATTCACTTCGGGTCACCTTATGGAAGAGGATGGGAACCACCCTTAAGTTCAGCACTACCTGCCATCCCCAAACCGATGGTCGGACGAAGTGACCAACGTAACTCGAGCACCTTGCTCGGAATTATGATAAAGAAAAACATTAAAGAATGGGATGAGTCAGTTACCAAATGTTGAGTTTGCCTTCAACGGAACACCAAGCACGATCATGATTCGATCTCTTTTTAGGTAGTTTATGGTCAAAATCCTCTCACTCTATTTGATCTAGTCCCCATCCCTACCCCTACTAGGTACAGTTGGGAAGGAGAACAAAGGGCAAATGAGAAAAGGACATCCATAACAAAGTGAAGGAGAGAATTGAGAAATCAAATGTTACGAGCTAAGTCCTATGTAGATAGGCACAAAAAGAGACCCATTTTCAGCCCGAAGACCTTATCCGGATACACACAAGGAAAGAGAGGTTTCCCTCAAGAGGAAATCCAAGCTGCTACCAAGCTCAAATGGTCCCTTCGAAGTGTCTGCAGTAGATAGGCCCTAACGCTTACAAAATTGACCTACCTTGGGAGTATGGAGTCTCGACCACATTCAATGTTGTTGATCCGAAGTCGTACCTTGATGAGGATGACAAGCTGCCGAGTTTGGGGACAAACTCTTTCGAGGAAGGAGGGAATGATGGAAATATTCCATCATCTAAGTTAGATAGCACGGGAATCCCCTGCAGCAACAATTCCGAGTCGACAGGACAGCCGCCACTCGGACTCAGCCCCATAAATTCAAGACATGGAGGAGAGTCTTGGCACAATCTGCCGAGTGTGGATCAATGCACAAAGGAAATCCCTTACCCTGACTTCATCACCATGATACACACTCGGACTTAGCCTCACTAAGTTTCCGAATCACCTCTATTTTCATTCGTTTATTTGAACATTATTGGTTTGTAATAATCTAGTTTGAAGAACAATTTGTACGTTATTATAGAGACCTAAAAAGTGTCGTCCTTTATCTCTTTATTTACGTATTTTTATTTGTTAGCGTGATGATAAAATCCCAAGTCCTATTTGAGGATTTAGATCTCGGATCGTGATTGATTGGTGCAACATAAGCCAATAAACCACAAAAACCCCTGTCACCAAATAAATAGCCTTTAGCCTTAGGTCGGTCCACAAATCCCTTTTCTTTCGGACAATCCTAGAACTGGCTGAGCCTTAAAAGAAAATGGAGTCCATTATTGTGTGCCTGGAAATTCCAAGTTCAAAGTATTGCATTCTACTTTTATCCGAGTACAAGGAGCTAAAGACACGAAGACGGTGTTAAAACCTTGCATTTCATGATCGGGAGCATCAAAGTGTTGCGTTTAAGCTTCACAAGACATTCCACACGATATTGGAAGCTTTCCCCTTATAACAACGTCGTGGCGGCGCCGCCTTCCGGACGCATCAAGTAGAACGCTGCGTTTTGGCTTGGAGAGTCCTTTGGAGACACAACTAGGACGAAACCCTAGGGCGCCCGGTTTTATCCTTTTCTTATCCGATTCAATCTCTTAGGATTTGGCCCGGTTTATTTTCAATCTGTTTGGACGGTTGAATGGAGGCAAACCCTATGTCATTTGTGACCTAGGTCCTCTCCTTTAAATAGAGAGCATTGGCTTTCATTCACATATGGCTTCCTGCCTTATCATTACCCTCATGAAAGCTAACCAAAATTCTCTCATCTAAACGTTACTCGTCGAAATCAATCTTAAGCATTCATCTAATTAATGCTTACTCGCCGTTGAATCCGTGCAAAGAGCTAAAGAATATTTAATTATTCTGATATCGGGGAACTTATTCAAGTGATCGTTACCATACCCTATGCATATACTTCAAAAAACAAGCCCTTTCTTTTACTTGTCGCTGTTACATCGAGAGATCCAGATGTAGAGATCCGGATCGGGAAGGTGGGACAACCGAGAGGGCAACTATTCGACCTTCGAACAATTTATTTATTTTCATGCTTTTTATCACTTTCCTTATTATCGCTAAGAGATGTAATTGCTCTTTTTAATTCCTCCCAGACCGATGTAATTATTTTATTTTTCGCTTTTCTTTTCTTTATCACTTTCTTTATCGCTTTCTTTACCGCTTTCTTTATTATGTTTGGTTCCTTTAATTTCGCTTAACATGTTGCGGTTTGCTTGTTTATCTTACATCATTTTAATACACTACTCGAATTAGTAATGGACGTCTTCGGATCGGCGAAATGGAAGGGTTTTCCCTACGTTTTGTACCGTCGCGCCCGAATTTGATTCTGGGTTCAAAGACCGATGGAGTCAATTTTTAGCCTCTTCTTGTCTTAGTTTTCCCATACTAAGATTGGAGGAGAAATTTTTTATTTTATTTTTGTTAGTTTTTTCTATCTTAAAAACTAATTGGCGACTCCTTTATTTTATGCTTTGTTCTATTCAAAATTACATCTCGGTGTTTTCCGGTTGTAGGAACAAGTAAGATGAAGGTCCGGATCAGCCCACTAGGGCAGAGGCCGAGGCCGACTCCATCAGCCCCGCCTCTAGCCGGCGCCGCCTTCACCCGGCACAGTCGTCGCCTGTCTTGGGTGGTCGACAGGTGAGGCTTTGGTCCGGATTGGTGTTTTCACACCAATCCGGCCCTAAAGCCTCACCGTAGGACCAAAACCCTAATTTTATTTGTTCCTAAATTAGAAAGGAAGATCCCGGGAATTCTGAAAATAATTTGTAAAATAAAATAATTAATAAAATAGCCATTTAAACTTTGGCTAATTAGATTTAATAAAACTCAAAAAATCTTAATAAAAGGTTCATCCCCATATTCCAAAATTGACTTTCTAAAATCATCTTCAAAATCAATCATTAAAAAAAGAGACCCAACACAAGTGGGGAAGCTCGGCGAGCACGCGGTCAGCCGCGGTTCCTATAATGGCGACTCCACTAGGGATAAATCATTTATTAAGAGGGTAAAACTTGAAATTTGAGTAGTGTGTTATTAATGATGTGCTTGCATAAGGCATCCAAGCATTTAGCAACCTTTGAACTAGTTTAAATACTTGTTTTGGACCGCTAGGAAAACTTTATTGTACCCTATCTCGTACCCTTTTTGGATAGAGGCTCCCACTTGGTTCTTTTAGGCGGGTCCAACTAGGCTTGATTGCCCGAGGAAACGGTAGCTCGTCCCTCGTAGCATGCACTCTTGGGCTAAACCCTTTGGTTCACCAAGAGGCACCGAGAACTCTGGTTGGTATCCTTATCCGTGCAACCCATGGGGGACCAAATTTTCGAACTACGTGTCACCATGTATCCAAACTCTTGAACTCTTTAACCATAGAACTTTTGGACTTTTATGTGTCACGCAGACTTCGTATGCATGCTTGAATGAATGTGTGTGTTTTAGATTTAATCTTCTGTTTGTGAGCCTTTAGGAATAGGTGAGGAATGCTAATTAGACCCTTGTATGGGTGAAAATAAAATACTTTAATGAATTTCCTAGAGTCTCGTCCATTATGTGCATTTAGGCAAAACTCAAATTTCCTTTTCCTATTAGGGTTGGTCTATTGTTTGCACTTCCATGTCATTTCAAAAATTCCCTTTGAATAGCCTATGTAATGGCTATTTATGAAAGGGACTTACCGAAATTCCCCTTCTCTTATTGTCTAGTCCTTTTCATTCTTTTACATTCTCGTTCTCCATTTGCATTAGCCAAATAAAATCATCTCATATTAGGTTAGTCCATTTGCATTAGCCAAATAAAATCATCACATACGGATATGTCTTTTCCTTCTCATTTTGCATCTAGTTCGAATTTATCTCAAATAGGGAAATCCATTATCATATAGAAAGTATCTTTTCTTTAAGGGTCATCCATTTATTAGATTATCATCTTAATTAAGTCATGCATCATATCATCATCGCATTCTTTATTGCATCCAAATAAAAAGCATCCCTAGTCCCTTCCTCCAAAAGCGATCTTCTTTCACATGGTCCTAAATCTCATCCTTTGGGCTGCAGAATAGGGAAGTCTATGGCAACCAAGTATCATCGGAATCAGAGATCTAAAAGATTATAACGTCTCACCAAGGAGTCCGACAGATCTTCCTTTATTTCTACTCGCAGATCTGTTTCGGTACGACAAGCTTCGGTGCATACTACACCGTCACAATCTACGCCTTGTTCAAAGACAATACCTAAAAAGAGTTCCCTTTCAATGGATCCTAATCTAGAGCGAGTATCTTAACCTCGGTTTACTCAATGAGAATATAGCTAAGGTGGAAACCAGGTTGAATGATCAAGAAGAACAGATATCATCAATATCAAGGGATCTTAAGACTATCATGAGGGCTATTGAGGCTAGTAAGAGAGATAAGGAAGCCGAACGCCAAAAAAGGAAGAGGCAGAAGAAGTCGAGCATTTGAGAAGGGAAACAACCTTGATTGTGCCACTTCCACCTGTTTTGTCTCCTCCAAGTAGTCACAAATGTAAATCCCCTAAACATGAATCCAAATCTCAGCCTAATTCCTGTATAGATAAGATAGAACGGATGTTTAAGGAGTCATCCATGTTCAGTAATCATTACCTTGATCATAAGGGATTTACTTCAATCCCTCAGGGTAAAATACCTCCTAATTTTACGATGCCCGATATCAAATTCAAAGGTATTCCCAAGATCATGTACACAACTTCTTGGGAGCGATGACTCTTAAGAACATTCCCGAAGACACTTACCACATCATTTTCCCTGTACATTTGATACCGATGTAATGAAGTGGTACAATGTGGTTGACCCATGCAAGGTTGCCAATTTGACAAATCTGTGAAAGGAGTTCCTCCATCAATACTCCTATAACACTCGATTTACTTGTTACTCTTAGAGACTTAGAGTTAATCAAGCAAGGCGAGAAGGTGAGTTTCACGGATTTCCTTACCGGATGGAGAGCAAAGGCAGCTCACATGGTTGATTGACCCTCTAAGAAGGACCAAGTTGGAATCAATGTAAAGAACCTTAAGCCTAATTACAATCAACACCTCAAATTTGTACCCATGATGAACTTTTCAACCCTTAGAGATGCTACCGGGGAGCAGATGTTAATGCCCTCAATAGGTATATTAACTACACTCCTATTGACACTACCTACACCAAAGCCCTTGATCGTCTCTTGGAAAAAGAAAGATCCACCTATTAGAGTAGAATCCGAAACCGCGAAACAATCCTAAAATTGGGACCCGGAAAATTTTACAAATACCATCGTACACGAGGACATGATATCGAACAATGTTGAAGATTCAAGAACAAACTAGAAAACATGTTTCGAAATGGCCAACTACCTTTGCCTAAGGCCGGCCAGAAACCAAGCAATAGCAAAAATCCCTTTAGTGGCACCTTAGCTATTTTCACCGAACCCACTCCAGGACAAGTGGGATCCATATGTTTTTATCCATATGTTTCGGTAGAGCTCTCCAAGTATTCCGGCCACGATTTGGTCCATTTAGAGCTATCATGCCCTTTGAACAAGTCAAATGTAATAGGCCATGTACAATCTAATAGTTGTATTACTTGCTCTCTACCCATTTGCCGCACCACAAGGCTAGGGAAGTAGTATGTGCTCTCCTCTAGGCCCGATAGATGTATGAACGGGTGCTATGAGGTATGTGTTTTGAACTCGGGACACCTTCTAGTGTTTAACATACCATGTAAGATCGTTATTGTGATTCCTAAGGTATTCCTCCCACCAAGACTCCGGGTGATCAGCTACCACTGATTTTCGTATTCGCTAACGTAGTAAGTCGTTAGGTATATATCTAACTTTTAAGGAGCATTAATAAATCGAAGATGTTCCATCAACAAGATCTGCACATCATAGATGCAAAATCAAATGTTAATGTCCTGCATCTGTCAAAGCTCAATTCTTTTTGGCCCAACAAGAGCAAAATAAAAAATAATAATAATAGCGACAAAAAGAAGAGATGAAAGTTAAAGTCTTTTAGGCACAAACCGGAGGCGTCTCGGCCTCGGTGGCGTCGGACACTTGCCTTATGGGCGCCGCCGATCGGTCTACGCTCGCTTGCCTTCGTTCGTTGTTTTGTGCTTACCCGCATAACAGGGGGCTCCGCGGAAATTTTGCTCAACATTGGCTTTAACTCGGTCTAAGCCAATTATTGTTTTAGCTACTATTAGTGGAGTTAAGGAACAATAATCCTCCAATTATTCCACTAGATTCAGTAGGGACGCGGGTGCCAAGTCTTCGTAGCCTCCTACTAGCAAGAATCCACCTATCATACAAGTGATGATAGCCCACCGCCTAGGGATGATAATGGAATTAGCATAGGCGTACATGCTGCAGTAATGCTTCATCGAGTTAATCAAGCTCACCTGGTTCCTAATAAGAATCCACCCTAGATTCTTATTACTCAATTTTAGTAGGTATTTGTATTTATCATTATGGTTTTCCGAAGATTTGGGAGCAACTGGTTTTGTTCACCTAAAACCGCCTAGTATGGCATGGAACTCTTCGAGCGAGAGGGCGAGTTCCTTATCCCCGAACCTAATCACATGATAGTGCGGATCCTAGTAGGCCACAACAACTCTTAGGAAGGGCCAATAGATCTTTACTCGACAAATGCTGAATACAACATTCAGCCCATAATTAGTTAACCCATATCTATCTATGTTACTCATCTCATGCATCCACCGAGTTAACTCAATCATATAGTTCATGGTTTTGAATGTGAGAAGGAGATATGATGTGTTTTTAGTTTGCCTCGATGAAAGGATTTGAGCTCGTATTTCTTTTGCACCGCGTCAATTCTATTTATAAGGGTTTTTCCGGAGTTCTCATAGTCCTACTACAACTCAAGCACCAACCAATCCCATCCGCCTCAAGACTTGCAGACTAGTCGGCATCGGCCACGGTTGTGGCCCAACCTGTTTCGTGGTTTTCTTTTAGGGAGTAATCCTTGGACTATTTTTTCCTCAACCCATGGCGCATACTCGTGTTATTCTTTTGGACCATGCACTTGAAATTTTCCTTTTTCTTTTTATTATAGTGCATTTTTTTAATTTTGTCTTTGCAACTTTTTTCTAAGTTTTCTACATCATATTAAATAAAAAATGCATTTTTAGAATTGAGTCCCGCATTTCATCGTATTGCATAAGAGTCTTCATTACAAAGTAAATAATACATTAATAAACAAACACCTTACAAGGATTCATTAATCAGCAAGCAACGGAAGTAGCAAAGGAGTCTTCTACGCATCACCATCGGAATCGTCATCGAAGATATAATTCTCGAAGTCATCCAAGATGGATGTAGAGAATCAACAACCCTCATCACCTTGATACGAGCTACCTCTTTGGTCCTAAGATTGAGAAGCCTGCAAAGGAAAGATGTTTAAACTCTCGCAAGAATAACTAGGTCCCGCATGACAAGCGCTAGGCCCGGATGTGCTGGGTCTTACCTCGAAGCACTCCTATGGTGTGCACGCCACGAAGAACCTTGTCTAGCATTACTACTAGAAGGAACTTGTTGATAGGGAGCATGAGATTGTGTCTCGGGGACATTGGGGAGACTACCGGAAGAAGGAGTTCTAGATCGGCGCCTTTACAAGATCAAAAGAGTGGTTAGAAAATCACTAGAAGCTCAATAGAATTAGCGCTCTAGTAATCAAGGACTGACCCAAAAATTAGGAAAAGCTCGCCTAGTCAAGAAGTTTTGGATTCCCTTGAGAGCCGATTGAAATCCGATGGACGTGGCTCTAGATTGCTCACGGTTATACTACAAAGTTTATTCGATAATATCAACAAAGGAAATATCTTTAGCATACAACTAAAGGAAACAGAGCATACAACTCTTACCCCTCACCAATTTCTAGGGAAGGGATGCCCAACACATTCACCTTCCGGGATTTCGGAATTCTTACAAAACGAGGAGGTCCCCGGGAAGAGTAACATCCACATCGAGACTTGGGATATGGATATCGGCAGGAGTGAGATACCAAAAGATGAAGTTTAATTTCCATACCAGGAATTCAAGTTACAAAGAAGAAATTGAGAATTCACCAATTGGGTCATAATACTTGCTTCACTTGACTAGTTCCTTCATAAGTGTTGACCGAGTGTATCCCGGACTTCTTTGGTTATGTCACGAGAAAACGCTCTATTGTATTCTTCGAGTTGATAGCACACATTAGAGTGTTCATGGCCTTGAAGTTCTTCTTGTATTTCTCATTCTCATTAGTGGTGAACTCAGGCTTCACCTTAGGTACAGACCCTTTCTTAACTTACAAACCAAGGTTAGTGAATTTATGAATAAGCATAACGAATGGGACATCCCTAGGCTTTCACTTTTCCTACCAAATGACGCTATAGGTCTTATCACTAGTATATAACTACTAATATTTATCACACTTGGATGATACTTGTTGAGGACTCTTGGGGAATGTGTTGTTTACAACAAAGTTGACCACTAAGCTTGCACGGAATCAACAGAGGCATGACATCCGGGAAGGTAAATGGATCCGGACAACAAATGTCCCATCGAAGATTAAAATTTTCTTGTGGAAATTTTTTCTTAATGGAATCCCCTTAGAAGGACACTTTTTAACCGAGGTATCCAACGGGATCTACTCGTAAAATTTTCCACTTGGATAACAAAACAGATGGTCACCTCCTTTTTAATTTCTCACGAGCACTTCAAGCGTGGGCTATAGCAGAAACCATCGTTGGCTTCACCACATCAATTTCCTCACTTCTCTCACTTGACGAGAAAAACATTCTCTAAGGGGTGAATAGGGTAATGGAAGATTTTTGAGAAATTACAAACAGTTTTTCCCAAAGCAAACTTAAAAGATAATTCGAATCTAGAATAAACTCGAAACAAATCAAACACGAAATATATGGAAACCCTCATGGGGCAAAAACCACGGACAGTGTTAATCCAAGCACCAAGTCAAGTCCACTATTTTGAATCCACAAAATACAAGGACTGACTCTTTATAGAATTACTCCCTTATACAATTCCATTATAAGTTTTCCTAGACTCGGAAATTCCCTTATCCGATTTAGTACTTCCTAACCGAGATACCTTTTATAGTTAGGGACAATTGAGCTAAGTTAACCCTTACAGCTCATTCAAGGGACTTAGAAGAAAGTAGTAAGAGTATAAGTGATTATAATACTTTCTCTTTACAACTCGGAAAGTAAGAATTACATAATTTGAGTTGTAAGTCGAAGATTGAGTAAGTATGCATTGAGTGAGTATTAAGCAATGTGTTCAGCAATCTTCAAGTCTTGTAGAGTGGCTTCTATTTATACACAACAGGGCAGATTAGCCATTGAGACTTAGTTCTAGACTGGTGAGCTTCAATAGCTGTTGCAATGGCTAGTCTAGGTCACTCGAAAAAGGATCTGTTGTAATATGAACGTTGTGTGGTGGTCCTTGGCTCGAAAAATGGTCCATCCCTCTGGTTGTGACTGAATTCTGGAGTGGAAACAACCGTTGGACTCAATGTTGAAGTTTACCGAATTTGGAAACAAACAACCTTGACAAGGTGTCCGAGCTATGTTCGAAATGGCTGATTTCGTCCGCTAGTGTTTTACTGGCTAGAAATCGGTTGCTTTTTCTTTTCAAAATCAGATTAAAATTCTTTAATCAACCTACAAAAGAAAATCAAAGTGGTACTCAAAGTATAAAAATACTTTGGTTTAAGATTAGGCAAAGATAATAATTAATTTAAAGTAATTAAGCACTTAATCACCTTCAACCTAAGAGAATGGAATATTCTGAGTCTAATATTCATTATGTTCAAATTGCATCTTGAATCAATCCTTTAAATGATCAAGTCAATAAGAATAAAGAATCAGAATACATAAACTTGATCAAATAAATAATTTCATTAAATATGTTGACTTAGAAAGTGGAATTAATGCAGTAATTCATTTTCGGTTTAAATGTCAAGTTAGTACTCGGAATATAAAGTAATTGTGAAATTATGTACTCATGCCATTGATCCGAGTTATTTTTGAGTGAGTCGAAACCCGGTTAAGAGTAATATGCTTGATAGATGATTTCGAGAGGTTCATAAAATAATGAAAACTTAGATATGAGTTTCTTAAAGGCTTAGAATGACTTGGGATCAAAACTATAGAGAGATAGAGAGTTCTACCTGAGTCTTCAACACCTTTAATGAATACTAGGATCATAAGGGGTCCTTGCAAGGGCAATATCAAAGTGTCCAAACTTTGTAAGTATTTTTTCAACATAGTGAGATAGATTAAGGCTTATATTCTCTTTTGTCCTAGTTAGCTTAACACCAAGAATGATGTTTACCTCTCCCATAATTTCATGTCAAAACATGTACACAAAAATGATTTTGTAGATACAATAACATCTGTGTTTGTTCCAAAAATAAGCATGTCATCCACATAGAGGCAAATAATTACACAAATATGCTCATTGTTTTTGGAATATACATATGCATCAGAATCATTGACATGAAAACCATTAGATGTAACAATAAAGTTAAATTTTTCATACCATTGCTTTGGTACTTGTTTCAATCCATAAAGAGATTTCACAAGCTTGCATACCTTATCTTTCGACCAGGAATCACAAAACCTTCTGGTTGTTTTATGTATATGTCTTCCACGAGGTCACCATTTAAGAATGTTGTTTTGACATCCATTTGATGAATAACACGATTATGTATGGAGGCAATAGCAATTAAAGCACGAATAGTAACAACTTGGCTCACAGGAGAATAGCAATCAGGAAGACCAATTTTAGTCAAACACCCCAATACTTTAATATAGTTCAAGTAGCGGAAAGCCCCTCCATAATTCAAAGGGAGTCCTGTCAATTTTCTTATGAGGTACTCTATTAAGCACATAACAAGCATAAAGAATAGCTTCCCTTCCACATGTTAGAATGCATCCTTGAATTAATAAGAATAGCATTCATCATTTCTTTAAGAGTTCTATTTTTCCTTTCTGCTATACCATTTTGTGGTGCATAAGGGGCAATAGCTTCATGAATAATACATTGTTCTCCACAAAGGTTTTAACGGAGGTGATGTCATGTTCCCCTCCTCTATCGGTCCTAACCCTTCTAATTTTGCGGTCTAGTTGATTTTTTACTTCTTCTTTATAAAGTTTGAATTTTTCTTTACCCTCATCTTTACTACTCAAAAGATACACCATAATGAACGTGGAGTAGTCATCAACAAGGTTATATAATATTTCTTTCCACCCTTACTTGTGGTGTTTTTGAAGTCACCTAAGTCACTATGGATAAGTTCTAATAAAGCAAAGCTCCGAGTCATAGCTTTATTAAAAGGTTTCTTAGGATGTTTATCTTCTACACATATTTTGCATTTGTTAAAATCACAATTACTGAACACAGGAATTAAACTCGGTTGTTTTTTCCTTTTGATTGAAGTTATATTCACATGACCTAGTCTAGCATGCCATAAAGAAATAGACTCGAGCAATATAAGCAACGAAGCATTCATCTTATTTTCATTAATAACATCAAAAACAAACGACCCCCATTACTGAAATCCTTTCCCATAAATTCACCATTTCTAGTTAGTACAATTTTTCCAAAATTAAGAACTACTTTGATTCCAGCCTTGGTCAAAATGATCAGCGAAATAAGGTTCCTTCTAACTTCGAAACATGAAATACATTTTGAAGTGAAAGAGTTTCTCCACAAGTTAGTTTTAAAGAAATTTTGCCCTTACTAGGACAGGAATAGAAGTAACATTACCCATAAAAACACCTTCACCTTCAAGAGCCTTTTCATAACTTTCGTATAGGTCTCTGTTGGTGTAAATGTGTTGAGTGGCTCTAGAATAAACCACCTATTCAACGAGTGTTGCTTACTATGTTTACTGTAGAAACTACAACAACGATGACATCTTCGATAAGGTTGGCTTGAGGTTTGTCCTTTTTGGATTTATTACTTGGTAGGTCCAAATCCCTCTCTACACTCCTTTGCTTCGGATGGCCATACTTCCCTGCAGTCAAGAACTTTCCTTCGATTTCTTTCGAGTTTGAACCTTGTCTTTTGAACTTGTTAAAGTTATGGCTCTTCCCATGAAATTAGTTTGGTCCCTTAGTCCTGTCAAACTTAGAACCATTTTTATATTCCACCGGATTAGTAGCGAGAGGAAGAATGAACCAAATTATAATTTGTCCAGGAAGTAGGCAATTTATCCAACAAACAGTTGACTTAAAAAATATCACAAATAGTCATTTTCTCAACCAAAGTTTCAACAAATAAATTTTCATACTCATAAATTTGTTCCAACAAGTTTATCATGAGACATCTTAAAGGAGAGCCACCTACTGCAAGTATATTTCTTAATATCCGGCTCATCGGTTCCATAATTAAGTCTCAAAAACCTCCCAAATTTCCTTAGCATAATTTTTCTTACTATAAATTTGGTACGGACAATCGGACATATAATGCGAAGCAACCCACAACATGTCTTGTTGTCCCTTTCAAAATTTCTACTACCACCCTCGGGAGGTTCGGATGTTTTAAGACAGGTAGTCAATCCCATATTGTGGAATTTAGAATTCAAACTTATCGGATTACATGTAAAAATTTTGTCCATCAAGTTTAGGCATATTAGGCAAGCACATAGCAGCAAACACGTTTGTTAATCTAGCCATTAGCCACAAGTAATGAAAAATAAAATTCGATTTTAGATTGTTGGAAAAATAAAACGAGATACGACTATTGACTAAATTAAAGAAACTTATCCGATAGCCGTGGTGTGGTAATCCATTACCCTATAACCGAATTTCCTCCCTATTTTGTACACCGGGGACTCACGAACAATTGATCTTCAGGAATACACAGACAAGTTGTACGAATGGTGTACTATAACGAACAGCGGTGACAAACTTCGAACAATTACCCAAAACAATTTTATGGAGGAAGGATTTTTGTGTTTTCACGTGTGTGTTTCAAACCGATAGAAAAGGCCACAATATATAGAAAACAGATAAGACATAAAACGGACAAGAAAGAGAAAAAAAAGGTCGATTATAAGAAGGAAATCAAGCAAGCTAAAATCAAGTGATTTCATTCAACTAATTTCAATAGAAAATGATACCGACACTTGTTGAAAATAAACGTTGATCTGTTGCATAAGAATTCAACACCAAATTTGACTAAAAATATAATCAAATAAGACGCATTCCTATGTCCGTAACCTGGCCCGATCCAACACGGGACGGCACGATGAAAGGGCAGCGCACTGTGTGGCATAGAGACTCTCCGTCTATCAAGCTTTCTAGGAGTCCAAATTAGAGATATGTATATAAACTCAAGGAAAATGTTCTAATCTTTCTATATGGGACAAAAACAAAAGATTCAAGATCATTTTTCTCTTTCTTTGAATCATTTTCTAACACCAAGTACCCGAACATTTTTGGTTAGACTCGATCTTGAACCCGATTAAAACCGGATCCAGAAATTTGGACTCTGTCTCGGACCAATTAGAATCAAGTGGAGACATCGGGTCCGCAACCAAATATCCGGTTGTTTGCTTCACACTATTTAAGTTTTTGTGATTTTTTGTTGTTTAGTTTTTTTGTAAAATTTTAGCCTATAGTTATCCACTATTTCCAATGCACTCAATCCAATGATACAAAACATGCAATCATATAATTGTGACTATTACAAGTCTCAAATCCAACATCAATAATGAAACAAAAATCTCAAATTCACATGCAACACAGATATCAAATTACAGGTTTAAATCTTAGAAAACATCATGAAAAAATAAACAAAGAGAAAGCCTTAAATAATCCAACATTAATAATCAAAGAAAGACTCTCAGAAATTTTAAAGTAAATTTAATATATATACATATAATTTTTGTAAAAATATGGACTAGATACCCAAATAACGGATCAAACTCGAACTCAAACTTTTCACTATCTGATTGCAGACACAATTTTAACAGGATCCTTAAAATCCAAACCTAGTTGAACTGGATCCGAATCTAGACTCGTCATACTCAAATCAGATCCGGGGCTTCTGGATCTGGATCAGAAGCCGAGACTGGATGCCGGTTTTTCTGCTTGCTCACCCCTAGTCAAGATGGCAAGGATAAATCCGCTGGTGGTCGTGGGTAAGTGTCAATGCGAGTCCAAAGCACTAACAGGGGAGTTATATATGTTCGCATTAGCACTTCTTTTGTGGCACACAGCAAGTCCTTTTAGAGGCCTAGGTGCAATGGACAATGACAAAGCCACAGGCAGAACCGTTACTTGCACTCTGTTCCGCGAATGAGGCACACAAATATATCTCTCTGCTATCTTACCCTATTGTAGGTCTGAGAATGTATGCAAATTATTAAAACAAACTCGAGACGAAAAGGATCCTTGCAAGGATCATCAACATCCAACTTTTATTCACAAACATCCAAAATCTGAGACGAGCAAAACCAAACAGACTACCTACACACAAAATGACCATACATTAAATATAAAAAGCAAAATAGGAGTGAATCCTAGTTCACTCAAAGCCCATCACCATTTCAGGACCTAAAGTCCTCATCAACGTTGGCACCTCCAGCTTCTTCTTTTCGTCTCCCTCCGACTTTGAGCCCTCCGCCTCATCAGGCGGAGCAGCTGCTGGAGAAGGTAGGATGACGGCCTCCCTCTGAGAACCCACAATCTCATCCAACCTATCTTCGGTTAGCCCAAAAGCAGTTGCAAGTTCCGGACCTCGAATTGTGTTAAGAATTGAGGAGGCACCCACTAGGAACTGGGGTCGGTTGCGGTGGGCTGAGGTGGTGAACCCGAAGAACTCGAATGGGCCAGTCCTAGAAGCAATTTGGCAGAAAGGGAAGTACTTTGGGATCCAAAAGATGTCACCTTCACTCACCTTAGTGTTCATTGCTGAGCTCCCGTTGGGGAAGACTACTTGGATGTTGCCTCGTCCACTCAAAACAATACCATATTCTGTCGCTGTAGGGTTTACATGGGGTGCCATCATGGATCCCTGACAAGCAAAAAGAACTTGTTGATATTTGCATTATGTCAATTTAATAAAATGATCGATGTAAGCTTTTTTACCATTATCCACCGCATAATTGTTTGAATAAACTAGTAAACGTAGTAAGATTCGCGCCAGAAAACACGGCAGAATGAGTGCGTGTATGATTCTTTGACTTAAACAGATCAAATCAAACACTAAACGAGGCAACTCAATTTGCCCAACTGCTCAGTTGTATTTAGTGCAGTCTGTAAACCTTTACCAAGTTGAATCAAACCCCACTACTCGACAAAGCAACTTTACTAAGACAGAACCCGAAATGAGTAGACTGTTCAATTGTATTTAGACCAACAACGAAGAGTCTTAATCATATCCGCAATGAGGTAGCCCTAAAAAGCCGAACCCAAAATGACTGAACTGCACAATGTATAGCATGATGCAACTGCTCTAAACCATGATTTCATGACTTGGCAAGCCAAAATAGTATTGAAAATAGATGTTACCGCTGTTAAGTTGACAAGGAAGACCCCAACACCAGATTTTTTGAGAGGGTGATATCCATGCCCATCAAGCGCAACACTCCATCCGTAAGCATTTCTGAAATCAGGGTCACGCTCATACAGATTATATGGATCTGGGCCTGAGCCGGTCTTCCTGTCACCTTTCCACTCTTTGTCTCCCTTCTTGTTCCGTTTGCCCCCGAATGACTCCCAGAATCTCCCCAAGACCAACCAGGTTGCTCTTCCTCATCTTCTTTCTCACTCGATTCTGTGTTTGGAGCTACCATCTTTAGGCGTTTCAGTTTTTCTTCATCCTTCAACTTGACGAAATTTGCCCACAAGCTTGGAGCATGAGTTGTGTCTGCATATACGATCGGCCCTGCTCCTTGTGCTGTCATAATGTCTCTCAGCTCTCCAATCGAGACCTATCAAACACAAATTTTCCAAATGTTAATAACTAATATGATTTGCTTAATGCATTGATTATTTACCAACTATTCCTGGAAAAATCTTGCAATGACAGCTAAAAGTCCATTCATTTTCATTCAGAAAATTATAATTTAAAAAGAAGAGCAACTGAGCATAGGAACAAGAGAGGTGCTCACATTGAAAGCAGTTGATAGCGTTTGAGGATCAAATCCAGCAAGTACCGACACCGGGTTAGCTCCTCCTCCAACAAAGAAAGACTGAAACAAATGGTTATTACAATCAAAGGAGAATCCTCTTTTGTATTGAACACGTGGAGAAACACTTTCAAACTAATAAAAAGTTGATGGAAACATACGCACCTGGAAGGTACCAAATCCTAAGCCTTCATAAGGGTCTATGCTGCAAATTATATGAAGCCTTTGGGTCTCCCCAGTGTTGACAATATAAAAGTTGAACCAGCTGGTACTCTGTACACATCTCCTATCTTTAGCTGCCTTTCTACCAGCTCATCTTTGTATATCAATCCCAGCTTTGCTTCACCTGATTGAAAAATTAGATATCTCATTAAAGTGCCTACAGTCCTCGATCTTAACCACAAATTTACCAACTCAATTACCAAGGAAGTAGATGTCGTAAAGGTAAATGCGAAGTTCAGTTGTGGAGAAAACATTATATTTGACCACATAGCCTGCTTCATGATCCTCTTACCACCCCCTCCCCCAAAAAAATGATTAAAAAAACTCCATAATTAAGATCTTGTGTGTGTCAACTATGTGAACCTTATGCAGATATTTCACCTATCCACCCAAAGGATGAGAAGTTTTATCTCTGGCCATCAACTAAAAATTTATATCTTCTGACAGAAGTATGCCCCAAGTTCTGGCAATAAAAAGTGGATTATTCCTCCAGTTACTCAGCATGTATCCATATAACATACTCCTTTCATCCCATATCCATTGTCCAATCTTGGGAATACATGAAATTCTACATTAAATGTCTTTTTCTTCACAATGTATGATTAAAATGCATTATCAACAACTTAAGACTACTAATAAGTTATTAGAAATATAAATTTGACCATATTATTGGACTACAAATATAAATGTTCTTTACAATGGATACTGCACAGAGGGAGTATGTATTATCTGCATAGGAGACTTTAATGGGCTAGTTAATTCCCGTGGCATTAACTAGAAATGACGCACTCTTCTAAAAGGGTACCTGAAAAGTTGTGCTTAAAGGTTAATTATTCTAGGAGCTCATACCATGCATCCCATATCCTCGCAAGGTTCATATAGGCTTTTCCCATTACAATCTTTTATTATACCATCTACATGTTGAAAATAATATAGGTTATTAGCCAACAAATTATTACTATCTGCATATTGAAAATAATATAGATTATAAGCCAACAAATTACACAAACTTACGAGAGTACCTGCGCACTTCCACAATGTAAGCTCTGAAAGAGAGAGAATGTAATGGTCTTTTTTTTTTAATTAAGAACACCAGCATACGGAAGAAAGTAACATGACAACTTGCAAGATAATATTTATCCAATAGGCATCTTATTCTTAGCAACTTCATTAAAAGTTTCTGTTACTATTGAGTTGCAAAAACAGTTGGTTACCCCAACTACGTACCCCAAAGGCCACTAGTTAGTTACCCCAACCTGCTTGAAGTTCTTTTATTTCCTACTGAATTGTAGTGCTCACCCGATCTACAGAACAACCCCCTCCCCTCCCCCTTCTTCTCTCCAACCATACTCTTTTTGTTCAAAACTATTTTTTAATTGTTAATTTGTCATAAAAAGTAAATTAACAACTTTTATCTTTTCATAACTTGTCTTTCTGGAACAATTCATGAAAGAACGGTTCCTTTTCTCCCCATAAGAAAAAAGGCAATCACAGAATTGAAACCTAAATCATACATAACAACTTCTAAAAATTTTACCCATATACTCAATTACTTATGTCAGATGTCCTATACTATTATCTTAGCAGAGTTATGACGCACATAAAAGAGACAAATGGACGACATGACAGGCAACAAACCAAAAAAAAAAAAAGTCTGACATGTGTCAATATTATGAAATCATAGATCTCTTGAGGATTCACTGTCCTTCATACAGTATTTAATTCATAATTATTATGACAACAAACGAATTCACACCAGAAAAAAAGTTCACTTTCACATTTAGTTTCCTTATTTTAGTTATGTTTAAGAAAAGTACTCTAGTTTCTTTTTAATAGTAAGTGTGGGCCACCCACATAAGCCCCTATTTAAAAGATAATCTAGTTGGGCTTGGAGGCAAAAAGGAACACGGATATCAAACCCACAACACCCCACTACCCCACAGCTCTTTTGCACAATTGTAAGAAAATTGTCTTCTCCAAGGTTGGACCCTAGGGGAAAGTACTCTAGTTATTTGTACTTCCAATGTGCAATAACGTCCTCACCACTAGGGGTAGGCGGTTCCGAATACCTCCACCCTCACATCCCCTAAGACTGGGTTCCGGATACCCTTCACCTCCATCCCCTAAAACTAGGAACTCCCTAAACTAGGAATATGAACCTATTTGACCACTTTCTAACTTTTTGAGGAAACAGAACCAGATTCATCCATTTTACAAACCATTTTAGAAACCTAAACTTGAACAGTAAGATCTTATTCCGAATCCAGCGAGTACCCTGTCAAGCTTTCAAGTCTTTTAAAATTTAAGAGAAATAACTCAACGAGCAATAATTAACTCAAGTTCAGTGCTTAACTCAAGTTTAGTAACAACGTTGCTCTATCTCAAGAAGCAAGTAAGCGATAATTCAAAATATTAACTAAATAATAATCATGCGCAACCAAACACCTATAATTAACTCAAGTTCTGTACGTTGCTCCATCTCAAAGAGAAGTAAGCTATACTTCAAAATATTAACTTAATAATAATTATATGCAACCAAATACCTCAAATTAATTAACAACTAAATTCAAATTTAAAAATAATGTAGCCTTTGATTACATTATATTCATTAATTAGAATATGTTTATAATTTTGGATTGTCTTCATAAAAGACCATAAAACATACAACCTTAAGAGCTCAAATGTTGTTAAAGGTTTCGAGTACCCATGGTTCTAGGTATCCAAGGTTCGAGGTTTTAGGTTGGAGGTATGCACTGTTCGGAAACACATGTCCTTCTGAGTACCAAAACCTGGTGGAACCTGTCCTTCCGAGTACCAGAACCTTTCCTAACTGTTCCGGGTTCCGGGTCTTAGGTTCCGATTTTAGGAAGACCTTTTTGGAAGGAGACCAGGTATCGATTCCAAATTGTTAATTTTTAGGAATCGGACCCTAAACCTTTTGACAAGATCCAATTCCGGAACTTCGGATCTTTTTTGAACCATCTTACTTGTTTCAATTCGACTCCAAAGTACCCATTATACATGCTCACCCCTACTTACCACTAAGTAACTTACCACTAACTTACTTGTGTGAGATTGTCCTACCTAAGGCATATTGTGACACATGCACTTCTATAGTGGCTTTTAATAAATATGGGGTAATTAATAATTTATTTAGGTGGTTATTTGATAAAATCACTATTACAAAAATTTCTATCTATCATCCCCAATGTCAAATGACTAGTCACTCGAAAACCTTTAAAAACTTATATCTAGAGAAATTCATCCGATCATAACTCTTACGTGAAACAATCTTATAAAAAAACTTGTAAAAACAGTTACCCTAGGGAAAATTTTGAATTATTTTTCCATCTCTTGCATCTCTCTCGTTTCATAGACATATTATTCCCTATGGGCGAATGCCTCCATGAAAACGGTCACATACAGACAAAAAAATAAAAGTAAGTTCAGACTTTCTCGAAACTCTTATATGGGGAAGTACTTTTGATTGCTTGCTCCATTTACAACGTGGGAAAAAATTCAAAGACAATGTCCACTCTCGCACATGCCTTTAGCCTGCCTTGAGACACATTGACATTCTCTCATCATATTCTCCAAAAATGCTCCCTTTTATATATATACTCACCATATGAACTAATTCGCATGTGAAGTGCACAACCCCTATCTATGCCCCCAGTAAGAGCCAACCTTATAATTGCCCCGGATGAAAATTATATCATGGTCCTTAGACATGGTGATGGGAGAGTCAGAAGTCACACTGTATAAAATGTTAGCTAAGTTAACTTTACATGGATGTTGACTAAGATTAATACATAGGGTTCAATATAAAGCAGCCCACCATATAATAAATTGCTCCGATTCTAATTTTGTAATTTTTTTTATTTTTATAAACAAATTCCACAAACTTTAGAAACACTATATTCAAATTTAAAGAAAAAGAAAAGCTGTTACAAATGAAATGAGAATACCTCTGCGTAAGAAGATCACCAAGCCAGAATCAAGATACTGAGGAACAAATAGAGTCCGTGGCTCCATGGTAATAAACCCAATGTGTAGGGGCCTTTCCACAATCCTCCCTCTATAGGTTCTAACCACGCGCATCTCCCCCGCCTCCGTGCTGACCACGCGCCTCGAATCTTTCATGAGAAACATCTCTTCTCCTCCGGGAACTACCGGTACCGGCGGCCTTTCTCTTCCTCCCTCCTCCTCTTCCTCTTCCCACTCCTCTCTCTCCCTCCTCCTCCGCCGCCGCCGCTCCTCCTCCGCCGTTTTCTCTCTCCTGCTCCACTCCTCCTCCTCCGCCCGCCTCTCCTCCTCCTGCGCAGGCGGCCCTCCCTCACCCCTCCTCCGCGGCTCTCTCTCCTGAGACACTGCTACCTGCATTGCGTAGAACAGCACCAGTGCCACAACCAGAAGACCCTTCAGCTTCGCCATGTCTACTCTCTCTCTTCTCGCTCCAGAAACCTGTCTGGTGAAGTACTTGCATTATTCGGTGAAGTGGAAGCAAGGGAAGTATATGAAGGAAAAGTGGGGAGATTACAGAAAGGCACGTGTCCTCCATGCGGGGATTAACAGATTTTGGTGGCGGCATTTACCAGAGACACGAAGGTGTTTTGAAATTGATCGGCCTTCGCGGTTGCTGGTACTCTTTTATCAACGACCGATTTTTGGCGTTTGTTGGTTTATCCGCCCTAGCACTAGTGCAGCTATTCTTTTTGGTTGGACAAAATTTGATTTTGTCTCTCAAGAGATTCTGAATTTTTATTTTTATTTTTATTTTGTTTTCGCTTTTATGGCTTGTTTGACAAATAATTTTTTTCAATGGTTTTTTGATAAAAAACAATTTTTTGAGTGAATTTTAGCTTTGCAACTTAGTGAAAGAGGTATTTAACATATTTGGTAAGTTAACTTTTTATAATAACTTTTTGCCTTAAAAGTAATTTTCAAAAAGTTAATTTTAATAACTTTTTGAGATTGACTTTTTATTAATTAGCTTTTTTCTCACATTTTTTTAGAAACAGTTAATTTTACCAAATATTTTTTTGAAACAACCAAATATAAATAGTTAACACAAATAACTAATCTAATAAGCCAACTCGCTAACAACTAATCCAATCAATCAACAACTAACAATTGATTGTCAAATAGGGCCTATATGTTAATTCTTCTTCGACATTACTTGTACTTGTCGTGTTTTACACCATCGCGTGTTTGAAAATTAAAAGCTGTGATTGAGTTTGAATTTAGATATTACGGATTTGAATATTAGTCTATGTGAAAAAAAAAAATAAATAAGTTTTTGTATCAAAGTATACACAATTGTGTAAAATCAGGAGATGTGGGAATATGTAATATTTTAAGATTTTAGTTAATGATTATTGACTTGTATGTAAATGTTTGACTTGTGATATAATTGGTCCTATAATATTTGGTTAACTTTAATAATTTTTAAAATAATTAAAATAATGTATTTATTGAATTATTTAATTAGATACATATGTATATGCATTAAAGTAAAATTATCCAACATTATATTTAGTAATTTATTTAGTGATAGAAAATCAGTCAAGTTAAAATCAAAGTCAAAGTCAAAGTCAAGTCAATTCATATATTAACTTAGTAATTAAAGACACTAAATGCAAGCCCACTGTTTTGCCTAGTACATAGATTTCTCAAGCCATAGTTTGTTTAGCTCATAATTTTTTTTTTAACATGGAAATAAAGTGAACATGGTTTCCTATGGGTTTTTTAGGAAAACAAAAAATGGGAAAGTGCCACAATATGATTGGTTTAAATGTTCCATAAATATGAGTTGGTTTTTCTCTCCTTGAGCATAAAAAGAAAAGCAACAAAAATAGAGAGAAGGAGGGGGAGGGGGTGATGGACCTAGACCCATGGGCTACAACATACTCCAAGCCCAAAGCCATCCACGATCAAACCGAGTTGGGTAGCACACTTATTTCCCCTTTTCATAAGCTTCCGAGTGACTCGAATTCTCTCTTGTTGTAAGTGGTTGGAAGTTCCGCCATTCAGTCACAAACGGCTATGAGTTTGCTTACCAAACTATTCATACAAGTACTTCATGATGTCCTCAAGCTTAAAAACTTATGGGCATCTTGAATAAATGCGGAGATAATAACCGAGGAAGACCTTTGTTAAAACTGGCAGCTTGCTCATCCAGGATGACACCTACACCTTGTTTTGATCATATCTTCTGATCCAGAGCTCCAACATCACCTCATGACGTATGGATGGAAAGCTAACATCCTAAGCTTTCTGACCATATAAAGAACATCTAAATTGGAGTTGGGAATCTCAAGTTATGAGCATTTGAAGTTGACTCGAAACTGGAAGTTGCGCACTCGTAATGACGCTTGAAGGTCATCTTCAAAAGGGTGTTCAGTCAACCATAGATTAGATTTTGGTCTCCAATTTTCAAAAGGGTATTCTTGGACATGTCCAGATTAATATCAAGTTATGGGCATTGTCTTTTAGGTTGGACATAATAAAGAAAATGGTCCGAACATCAAACCGGGTATTTCTACTGACCAGCTCGACCTCTGCTGATTGTTCTGGTCATAACGTTTTGTTCACAAGTTCAAATGGGTCGAGGCACATATGGTTGAAAAGCTTATTCCTCAAGCTTTCCAAGCATATCTTACACGTCACAATTGGAGCTGTAAATCAAGAGATATCACCATTTTAAGTTGGCTCTGCTGCAGGAAGATGCACCGAAAACGACAGCAAGGGGGACCATTTGCAGCTGTCCTTTTATTCTGATCATTTTATCTTCATTGGCCACTGTTTTTGTCTTCTTTTATTTTGGCTGAATGTAGTGACAGCCCTAGGATTATGTAAGGCTATTTTCAGCCCTTAGATTGAAGTAGCAACCCTAGTTTTTAGCTCTATATATATGTAGAGTGCTGCATGTAAAAATCGGACAAGTTTATCCATGAATGCTAATGCATCAAAGTTGAGCTAAGCTCCTTTATCCTTTTTAAATCTCATTTTGCTTATCCTAGTTTGGCTAACTAGGTGGTGTTCAAAAGAGTCTTAGGCAAGCTTGGTGGTGATATCTCGTATCCAGATGCAAGCCTTTGAGCCCTAGCTAAGCTTGGTGGTGAAATCCGTATCCAAGTGAAGTTAGACTATCCCTTGGTTGTGTGCATCCGTAGTGGATGTTCATAAACATTCTCCATATTTATCCCTCACCATTCTGCCCAAACATGTTCCCCTCATCTTCCTTAACCCCTTAACCATCATCCCACAAAAATCCAGACTTCTTTTGAAGCCACCATCTTTATTCCGAAACCGACCATCCGTCGTCCGAGCCACTCGGATTCGGTATTCTAAGTCCTCTGTTCTGGTTTTCGAGTCCGACTTAATACTCGGCTCAGCTTGTCCGAGTTAGTCCGAGTCCCCAATTTTAGTTGTCTAGTTAGTCCGAGCCCTCGCTCCGGTCGTCTCGAGTCCGGCTTAGTCCTCGGTTCCAACTTTCGAGTCGTTCGAGTCCTCGTAACTAGTTATTGAGTCATTCGACCCACTAAGAACTGCGCATAATTTCACTCGTTTCGGGATCGGTGTAACCTTGCATTTTGGCACATCGGGGGGAAGGGAAAGAGTTTAGAGACTTTTACGTGAATAGTTTAAGGAATAATTAAAGAAACATCAAAGAGATTTTGGCCTTGTTTGATTGCAACAAGTGTTTGGGAAAAAGAGTTGTTTGGGGATTTTAACTTTTTAGTAGTGTTTGGTTAGATAGTTATTTGGGTCAAACAACTCTTCTCATTAGCCTTTTGGGAAGAGGTGTTTGTAAAAATAACATATTTACCCAAAAATTTGAAAAAATTACGCTATATGCTACCAACCTTTATTAATTAGTTAGATATATGTTTGGGCCAAACAGACTCTTCCCATTAGCCTTTAGGGAAGAGTCTGTTTGTAAAAATAACATATTTGCCCAAATATTTGAAGAAATTACGTCATATGCTACCAACCCTTATTATTATTATTATTATTCCTATTGCTATTATATCACTATTATTATTATTATTATTATTATTATTATTATTATTATTATTATTATTATTATTATTATTATTATTACTACTACTACTACTACTACTACTACTACTACTACTACTACTACTACTACTACTAACTAGATATTATTTTTTATTTAAATTGAATACAATAAATATTATAATAGGTAGAAAGTGAATATAAATTTTGTAAAAATAGTAAAAAAATAAAGTTTTATAGATGTATAATTTGTATACATAACATAATATAATTATATTTGAAAAAATAAAATGATCAATAAAAATATATATTTATTTATTTAAAAGACAACTTAGACATAAGGGTATAAATGAAATTTCACCAAACATCTTTTCCTAAAACAGACTAATTTTACCAAACACTTTCTCATAGCAAACAGGTAATTAAAACAGGTTAACAATTGTTTACCAAACAGGGCCTTATTGGCAAAATTAAAGTGAGTAATTCTTACCATTTTATTTTAGTTAAATGGTTAGGGAAGATAATTTTAAAAATGTAATATATGAATATGATAATTTAGGCTTAATCAAATAATTAAAAACTTAACTTTACTTAATTAGGAACTTACCTTGATTTTATGTTGTGATTTGTTTAATTATTTTGATGTGATGATTGAATCATGAATTAGCATGATGAGCACGAGATGCATTCTGATTTTTTATGCATTATTGTATGAAAAATTGGTTTAAGCTTAGTTAGAAGAATAATGATTGTTGTATTTAGATGTTAATTTCATATTATGTCGTATTTTTGTACCATTTGAATTTACTCAAATTATTGGATCTATAAAAAAATGGAATTTTCACTTTAGCTTCTACATATTAGTTGGCAATTGTTTGTAAATGTAACGCCCCCAATACGTAAATACATAAAAAGTAATTAACAGCGGAAGACTTGTATATTGGGAGACGTTACCGCCGTTTCGAACGAAAACAAGGCAAATTCATTTGAGCAAATTAATTATTCAAACAATTTATGTAACAATCCAATCCAAATTTTCTCTACGTAAAATGAAATTTTCAAAATGCCGAGAATCAGCTGGAGAGGAATCATGAGCCATGGGACCGAGGAAGGGACTAACATGTATGGGGTCAAGACGAACAGCCGAACATCACTTCTCCCGACTAGCCTTATCTTTTCTTCATCTTTAAACTTTGGGTGTGATTGTGAATAGTCCGTCGTGCACTCGACTTCCTAAAAATTTAAAACATAAAACAATAGACGTGTGAGCTAGAAGCTCAAGTACGTTACCGTTATAAAATAAAATTATAATTTAAGTGCTCTTAAATCATGTATATCTTAAATCATTTTTCTTGAATAAACAGTTTGCAAACTTGTCAATTGCCGATTTGCTTTGCTGATTTAGCCAAACTTATGACCTGTCATCGTGAAACAATCAATCATGGGATCCGACTCCTAAGTTCATTGAACCATAAGGCGATCGGCGTGAACAATTGAACGGTTAAACGGTTAAACGATTAACGATTCCGTGAACAATTGAACGATTAATGATTCCGTGCACAATTGAACAATTAACGATTCCGTGAACAATTGAACGATTAACGGTTCAATACTCTACTAGCGAGCAACGTTGTCCGAGCGTCCCCGGATCAACCATTTACGAGTACGATTACGATTACGATTACGATTACGATCACGATTACGATCACATTCATTCATGGATCGTCATAACAGCTTAATGGGTCCTTTGCATGGCCAAATAAATTAAATTGTGAAAAACTTATTTGTAAGCGCAGTGAATTGTAAGCACCATCTATTAATCAGTAAAACTTTTACTTTTAGTATAAATGTAAAGGCAATAACGTACCTCAGCGTGCCGAACACCTCAATTGCTGATTGTTTCGCAACACAATTTCAATTCGATTTCTATTTCCAAAACGAATCTACTTTCGTAGATTACTAGTCTTTTAACAATATTTATATGCATTTGCGATCACCAAACTTTTACTTTTCGCGTACCTATCCATGTTGTTTCCTTTTGATCTCGATATTCATACATTTCCCGAAATAAGTTATTGATGATATAGTTTGAATTTGTGTATAACAATTGATGAGTTTAATTCCCCATTCTTTTAATATAACTCAAGTTTGACCTTTTGCTTCTATCACCACTAGTTTGTGCTTAATGTAGCTTAACCTTAATTGTACCAATCGTTTCATCTAGTATGCCTACATATCCACTTATATATAACCAAATATACTTCTTATTTAAGATGTGGATTTGGTTTTCCAATTTTCTAAAAATTTTGGCAGAGTTTTGTTTGAAACACGGCCTATCCATTAGGCTAAAAGCCTTAAAAACCTCGCATAAAATCCACAATAAAACTCAACGAGCCACACGCTCGGAGTACACAACTCAACGGCCACACGCCGGAGTATATTTACAACCACAAAAATCAAGTTTCAAATCAATATACAAACCAAGTTACAATCTCGTCAATATTCTCATTTTCTTGTGCTCATGAACTTTTCGATTTTTTATCACGACATATATATATATATATATTTATAGCTAAGGCTCCGATTAAGCAATTTAATCATAGAAATCCCGATTTTCAGGAGATGGATCCGTACGATTAATTCCTTTATAAGTGCTACCAATAATCGGTTAATGATTTAGTGTGTCGTAGATAATTAGTGAAACTCATTAACATGTTAACATTTAGATATTTTGGGAAGTACAAATAGTAACGTACTGAGGTAATTGTTCATTTTCCTTTAAATATCGTTTTCGTTATTTTCTTCGAACATGTCGTTCCCATCGATTTTCTGTTTTCGGGAACAAATTTGATTTATGCATTAATAAACTTAACAGCTACTCTCTATTTATGATAAACTTTTCACATTTGACTTCCTCTAATTCCCCACTTATTACTCAAATTCATTTGGATTTCTAACTTCCTTTAATTCAGTAAATTTCTTTTCCCCCTCTTCCTCCTACTCGATCCGACATTCAAATTTTCTTTTCAAGTCAAGTCTCACTCTAAGTAATTTTTCGAAGTCTCGTAAAGATCATTACACATTGAATTATTCTTGTCTTCTCCCCACCATATTACTTATTATCACCAAGTTACTAACTCCACCAAGGTCTCTATTAATGTCAACAAAGTTTCCAAATATAACCCAATTTCATTTTTCAATCAAGCTTAACATAACCTAATTTTAATCACTTTTCCCACGATCATATATCTATCATCCCATCCACTTTCTACATTTCAAATTAATTCGCACTTGTACAATTAGGCCAAAACTCAATTACGTTAATTTACTTAGAGTTTAGCACACATACAAACAAATAAATTGAATCCTCCATCAACCTTCAATGTCTCATTTACACATTCTTGAAACCAACTCTTAAGGACATACATGTTCATATTTCTAATCATTCTCAATATCTTTCCTCCAATTCCTCCATAAACCAATATTCCATACATACTCATAAAGAAGTTGAACAAACACATTCACAATTATAAATACACCCAAATCAATTTCCAATTCTATATCCACACATATTAAATCCTGAATCCAATTTCAATTTCTCCCAATATTCTTCTAATTCCACCATAGATTAATTCAATCCTCATATTTATTTGTCTAATTCTTCAATTACAATATAAATTCGAGATAAATATTTGCTTAAAAATGAAGAATTAGAGATATAACTCAAAGGGCCATAGAAGTGGAATTTGGTGGTGGTGGTCCGAGTGTCTAAGGTGGCAGCTCCACTCCGGGCGTTGTCGGCGGCGTCGAGGCACCGATCGGCGGCCGTGGTGGCACGACCGAGCAGGCAGCAGCAGGGGATCGGTTTTGCCCCTGTTGGCGCGAGACAGGGAGGAGGGAGAAGAAAGACTTGGTGTGGGAGCAGGGCAGCGGCCGAGTACGCCGGCGGCGGCTTGCTGGCGCCGGCAGCGGCCGGGGACGAGTGGCACCAGCCCGGTCCGATGGCGGCAGCAGCATCGGGGGCAGGGTCGCTGAGCGCAACGAGCAAAGAGGAGAGAAATGCGATGGAGATAACAGTGGGAGGTGGCCGAGGCGGCGGCGGCGACTGCCGGCGGCAGCGAGCCGGTGGTGACGGTTGGCCGGTGGTAGATGCGAGTGACAAGGGGAGAAGGTGAGGGAGGAGAGGTGAGAGTGAGAATGAGAGAGAGGAATGAATGATATTTAGTTGCTTTTCAAGCTCCTTTTCCTCCTTCCCTAATTTTTCCGATGCTTCTACCATCTCGCTTCTCTTTCTTTTTTTTTTTTTTGCCATTATAACAATTGCAATTTTATATATCGTTTTATTTTATTTCTTTTTACTTTTTAATTTAAATTATTCGGATTCGGAATGAAATTATTCGGACATATATACATTTCGTAGTATAAACGTAAATTGTACGAATTACCTATTATTATTTACGATTATCAAATTTGTTCGCATCTTTTATTTCATTTTCATATTGTGCGCGGTTCACTCGCTCTTAAGCAACATTAAGACGATAAAATGTAAATTTAAAATAATTAATTACGATTAAGTTTCGGGGTGTTACAAGAAATTTTTATGAATTTCAAATGAATAGATTCCGAGTTATGAATTTCTTAATAAAACTGTTTAGTTTATGCTAAATATCGTCTTATTATGTGTTTCTTAATTCGTTAGCTAATTTGTTGATCAATTATAAAGCATAATCAGTATAGTAAACAAGAAATGGACTTCGTGCACTTATGGAAATTATTCTGAAATCGTTAAACCTAATTTCATGCATGTTTGTGACGAACTGGTTTTAATCTAAGATTTGAATATGTCTTTTCTTAAAAAATATGATCACAATATGAAATTAAGATATGGTAAGACTATATTTAAAAGAGGAATAAGTTCATGTATGCATAGGACTATTACTTACGTGTTACATTCTAAAGCGATGGCCATATAAGTTACTTGTCTTTGTGTTTTAACCAATTCACTAGGATGTAATTTTCGACTCGTGTGTTATGTGGTTTGTGAGTGTCCCTAGTTTACCTTGCTCAACTCACCAGGATGTGAATTTTAGCTCAACATGTTGTGATTTTAGCCAACTAGTTCTCCAAAGGGATCACTACTATATAAATCACTTTTAACGACGGTTAAAAAGAAAAGCTGTCATGAAAACTGGACCGGTGGCATTTTGTAAATAACCGGCGTTCGAAGCACATATGACGATAGTTCTTACATTAGAACCGTCGTCATATATGTTGGGTATATTGTGGACGACGGTTCGAAGCACATATGACGACAGCTTTTGTAACATATGACGACGGTTCTAGGAAAGAACCGTCATCAAATTTCTTTCGTAACAAATCTAAAAAACCCGAGAATGTACCTGCTATTTCCACACCCACTTCATCTCGCTATTTACTCTCGACTTTATCATTCTCCACCGTTCACTTTCGTCCACAACTCAAATCAAGATCTGCTAGGAGTCGCTGGTAAGTAATCGGCGTCGTTGTTCCTCTTATTGTTTAATTTCCGTTTCGCTCACTCATCGTCTCTCCTCTTTGTTGTAGTTGTCTTAGTATTTCCCGTCGGTAGTTGCGTGTGTCGCCGTTGTCGCTGTTGTTTTTCTCCTTCATTTTCATTGTTGGTTTCGCCGTTCATTATCATCGTTGTTTTCCTCCTTTCTACGGTATGAATCTTTATCCTTTCTTATTTTTCCACTTTAAGTTATTTACAAGATTTAATTTAGTTAAATGGTGAACGTATTTGGGGTAATGATGTGAATGTTGAGAAATTGGGTAATGTTTGAGATTGTTGAAATTTTGAATCTTTATTGAAAAATGTTTGAGAATGTGTAAATGGTTAAAATGTCGGTAACATTTATTTAGTTTATTAAGTCGGAAATTCATGAAATGTTAGAGATTTTGAGAAATGGGTTTAGGATTTTAGGATTTAATTTACAGGGAAATAGAATGATAGTTAATGATGGTAAATCGAAAAAGTGCATCCAAATTTGTTTAGGGTTTTAGAGAAATACAAAGATAATTTGGATATAGGGCTTTATTGTTTTCATATTATTCGATTAATGGCATGCTTCATTAAATTATCGTATGCATTTCATAAGCTTAAAGAACCCATTCAAACATTTGTACATAACAATTTATCACAGGTCATGGTACGTGCATAAATGTGCATACAGTATTTAGGATATTAGCTTGGTATGTATAAGTTTTTGAATTGTCCGTATTGGACAGCTTTGAGAATAATATAATAATAGGTTATGTGGCTATTATAATCTGATTATAAATTTGACAAGATATCACAGATGTTCACTTCCCTTCTCGTTCTTTGGGTGCAATTATGATGACGATGAGTTTGATGTGTGTATCTTTACTTATGTTATCATACAATGAAGTAAGGATATACACATTAGTCACTTCATTTTCGTATGTTGTACTTGAAGGAATGACGGGAAATGCTGCCGAAATTTTGTCAAATGTATGATAAGATTTTGCTACACTTGTCTAGGGTCATATTATTCTTAAATGGATTTAGGACCATCTATCCCTATAGAAGAATCTTAGACTCATGGTGTATTATTTGTGCGTAAGTACGTATTTCTCGAACTATATGTGGTGAATTGCTTTTCGTGTTTATGGGTAAGGTATGGATTGAGCGTGGTTTATAGTGATAGAAGGAGTGTAGAATATCGTGATGGTGTTAGCAACTTTCTAAAAATTGTCGTCGAACATGGCGCCAAATTTAGATAACGATCCATATTTTGGCCGTGTTTAAGGTGTTTCAACTCCTCAAGATTCCCCCTAAAGTTCTAAAAGGTCACCTATATCGGCATGGGTTTGACACAACTTATAAGGTGTGAGTATGGCATGGGGAAGAGGAGTATGTGAATATACCCGTACGAGAGGAAGATGAAGGGTATGATAAAAATGAAGTCAGTAGTAGTATGAAATTATAAAATCAACTCGAAGATCTAGTTCATGGAGTAGAACGTGATTTAGTCAATCAAACATACATATTGAAGCAATTGTTAGCCAATCCGGAGAAGCCTATTTACCTGGGTGTAATAAATATACCCGTTTATCACCTGTGTTGAGGTTGATGAACTTGAAAACGACTAACTGCTGGAGTGACAAAAGTTTCACGAACTTGCGGGGTAATAGTCATATGCACATATGAAATTCATATTGTTAAATTCATATTTCCTTGAAAAAATATGATAACAATATGAATTTAAGATATGCCAAGATATACGAAGACTATATCTAAAAAGAGAATGGAGTTCATGTGTGCATATGATTATTACTTATGTGTTAATATTCTACAGACGATGGCTATGAAGTAGTTTGTCTTTGTGTGTTTCGGATTGCTTAGTTGGAAAGATTTCACCAATCCACTAAGAAGTGAGGGGATTTTCAACCTATGTGTTGTGTGTTATGTGGTCCGTGTAAGTCTCTAAACCTTGTGATGATTTCGGTCGGTTTACTAGGTTGTGAATTATGGCTCTACATTTTGTGATTTTAGGTAGGTACGTTCTCCATAGCGATGATTCCTTTGTTAGAATCTTTTGATGGCTTCGTTCGATCCACCAGTATGTGTGGTGTGACCCTTGTATTTTATGTTGATCATGAGTATATTCCTAAAATTAAGAAGTTTAATGATATAATTAAGATTCTAATCCATGTGTTGAACTATGATTAAAAATGATATGATATTTGAATTTTCTAAGATCATAAATGTTCGTCACATCCATGATGATGGGAAACCTATGTGAAAGTATGTTTCGTGCATGTGAAATGCGATTATAGTTGGAGTGTTAGTCTAATATGATTTTTTGGAGTCAAATGAGGACAACAATTCAACGAGATATGGTTGGTATAGGACAACCATGGTTAGTTGAGCTGAACGATGAACTAATAGTCTTGTTTGTTTAGGAACTTAAGTGTAAGTAAGAGTCTCTAAATTGTACTTAGTATTAGACATGTATGATTAAGTTAGTCTAATCGTACGTCTCATAACATAAATGCATATCTTGTGAAACATTAATAGTATGAAAAGTATAGAAGGTATGATTATACTTATGAAACATGAGTATGTTTATATGTCACATTCCTCGTGTTGCATGTTATATTTTAAGTTGCGTACTATTCATTTATGTGCTTATGTGTAATCGGATAATATATAACATCGGGAAATATAAACATTATTCACGAGGCTTGAGTAGCTCATGACTTCATCATTTTTCATGTCTTGTAAGTTGAAGGGATTAAGAAAACATATAAAAAGATTAATGGTTAGCAACGTTTTAGAGACCCATGCTAAGAAAGAGGTACTTGTTTTTGCTACTTGTTTATACTTTAGACTATGACTGTAAATACTTTGTTTTTGCTACTTGTTTATACTTTAGACTATGACTGTAAATAAAAAAACTTAGACGTATTTTGCATAGAATTTGTCAGGCTATTATGGATATGATTAAATATTAATATAAGTCACATGTTTAGAATTACTTTGTACGACTTCATATCGAATTTTGGAAAATTTCCGTTCCAATTAGCTATTGGAAAAAGATTAAAGGTTACAAAAGTTAAGTCTAGTGGATGCTCCGTGTGGAGCATCCACAACAGTAATGTCCCTAGCTACTCGAGGTCGGGCCATTACAAAACCTAAACCTAAAATGCATGAAATGGGGCTTCGATGGTTCCCACATTAAAGGAGAAGATCAATATCTTGACATGGTGCAACAAGGAAGGCTAAAGAGATTCACCGTTGGCAAAGAAAAGGATGGTAAAGGTTTTTGGATGGTAAAGGTTTTTATAAAAAACCTAAGGTTGTCAACTTTTAGTTATACCTCTTATAGTCTTGTCCTCTAATGGGTGTATGGAAAACACATTTGTTAAGGCTTAGGTCGCCTCTAGCATCATCTATAGAGGTGGAATGGGCCGATTCACCTTTAGAATATGATAGAGACATTTGCTTCACACAGTACGACCTCATGGTAATCTCGCTATTGACCAAGTTGTGTAAGTTGAGTACGACCTCATGGTAACCAAGCCACTTATCGCTATTGACCAAGTTGTGTAAGTTGAGGACGACCTCATTATTAATCAAGCCACTTATCGCTATTGACCAAGTTGTGTAAGTTGAGCCAGAGATATTCGTCACAGATTTTTCGTCTCCTTGATCGTGGTGTTTACTTAACAAAATGCTCTTACATGGCAAGTACACATATATCAATGTGGACTTCCTACAAGAAATAAGGACCAAGGTAAAGAACTAAAAGGCCTTACCAATTTCTCCCTATTTTTCTTCACTTTGTTGGTGTGGTTAGAGGGGGAAGGAAGTGAAAAGATTGATGGAGGAAGGAGTTGAACTATGAACCCAAATATCTGGCATTGACGTGATGCTTTTAGCTACTGTGAGCTGGTTTGAGAATTAGATCAATTTGGGAAGGGCAAACAGATGCAAACTGGCAATAGCGACACTTCCAGCGTTCCTTCTCAGGAACGATTCTAGCTTCTCTCTCTCCTGCCAGAACTGGAGGCAACTCTGAATTTGAGCTTTTAGCCAGTTGTCGTCATATGCAAATTCATCCTCACCAATCAATGAGTTATCCTCTTGGAGTTCATACCTGTAATGGAATAACTGAGGCCCTTAATGAAAAATTTATCACAAAGAATGTTTTGAGAGGAAAGATTGAGACACAATCAAAGGAATCTACTTGTATTCAAGGAATACAAAGATCATAATTGATAAGAACATCATGGACATTTAAAAAACGGAAAAGAGGATTTAGGCAAGAATCTTAAAGCTGTGGGAGCATAGGACTCGCCTCAAGAGGAGCTGATTGTGTGCACGGGGCATTACAGAAGAAAAATTACTAAAAATTTCCACAACTTCACCAAGAGTCTGCAAGAGAATATTTAGGTTAATAGAAATCAAGCAATGGATCTGCTACTAGTCTAGAGAAATAGCCATGGTAAGCACTTTTTCAATGATATATCCAAATAGCTTATACTCCATGGTTCATTTAAGTTGTAAAGAAAATGACATACAGATATGCTTATCAGGTACCATAACTCAATTGATATACTGGATATCTGCTTCACCAAACTACATTAAATACGTAACTAGAAGTGTAATTCTCTGCTTTTTGTTTCGATCAAGTGACACCTTCCTTATCCACTTTCAGGCAATTGGAAAAGTCAATTCTATTTTCAGTGGATTAAACAAACTGCTCGCTAAATTACCCTCTACTACTTTTATTCTGTAGTACTGGTAGGCAATCGACGTGTATTTTTCACAAAGCTCAAAATTTCACTTTTGGCAATCTTCTCATCTTCCAATTATAGACAAAAGCAATATGCCTTGCTAATATGTCCCTGCTTGTTACGTAGTTGATTAGCAGAGAATCAACAAATTAATCTACAATTTGATGAAATTAACTTCTTTCCACTCGAGGGTAGTTTTGCGTACATAAAAATAAAAAAGCACTAGTGGGCAGTCACTATGTGGTAGAGGCGCAGCACTTGGTCAACGTCATTCAAACTTAAGGTGCAACAGAAACCACCTTTCTGCAACAAGGTTTTAAAACCCCCTCCCCCTTCCCCCTCTCCACCTTCCACATTACTTTTTAAGGCGACTGATAAAACAACCTGTGTAATCACAAAGTCAGTTATGCCTGGTAATAAGGCATCTCGTCAAGAACATACAAGTTATAGTTTATCAGTCCAGTTCCCCTGGAAGAGGAACAATCAGCCACACCATCTACGAGCTGGGATGACCACAAAGATTCCCCATTGTCAAATGGCTCCTCTAATACCATGCAAGAGAACTTTGGTGATGAACCCTCCCCATTGCCCTCAAAAAAATGCACCCCCAGTGGCAGATTGTTTGCGGATGGACTAGAGGAATTTTTTGGGTGCAAATGAAGCATGAAGGTCAATGGAGCTGGGATTTGAACCCAAGTCCCTCACAACAATTCCTAGAGACTTGGACACTCACTTGACTAGAGGAGAAATAAAAGCACGGGCAAGGCATCAAGAAGAAGATCAATCATGGTTTTTAATGGAGAATATCACATAGGCATACAGCAGTAGAAACAGCAGGGAATGGTATCTCACCTCAGCAGAGAAATCTGACTCAGACATAATCTTCTTAATCTCATCAGACAAAATATATCGTGAATCCAATGCAAAGTAATCAAAAAATTGTTCAGAGGGAAACTTTTCAGAGACCAAATTGTCCCACAGGTACTTGTAGCACATAAGTTGGAGCCTGCCGCATCACCAAAGGGGGAAAAAAAAAAAAAAAAAAAAAGGGCTTAAGCTACAATCTGAAAAAAGCACTCTGCCAGGCAATGCTGTTCCTAAATTGCATGTCTCAGGAATTACCTTCCATTTCGGGCCTGTGGTTCAGTAGGAAACCTAGGCCGCACACGAGTCTTCGTATCAACCAGCGTCAAGTTTCTATCCTTCCCTGCTAGAGGCATCCGCAATTCATCAATCACTCCCACCATCCATACACCTTGTACAAGACCAACTCTGATCATATGACAAGCATGCTCATAATCAGGCATATATTTTTTCCCCCAGTCACAGCCCCTCCTAGAGAAAGAGCTTTGCTAGGAGGAGAGGTGTGGAGTGAAAAGACAGCAGGGAGAGAAGCAGAGAGACATAGTATTTTTGCAAATATGATTTTTTTGGGTTTGATGAAGGATGTAATCCCTTTTGAGCTGTGAGAGTTTAAGGTAAAAATCCTCCCAACAAGTGTGCTTCCGGGATTCGAACTTGCATTCTCCTTGCCGGGATGACTCCGCTAGCACCTCAACCAACACTGTTGGTGTTTTTGCAAATATGATGAAATGCCTATGATCTAACCATAGATCTTTTGGTGAATGTTTTCTTTTGTAAACATAATTAATCAAGAAAACACAACTACATGGGTAAATCCATCACATCAAATTAATGGGCACATAAGATGAATCAAGCATAGGTCAGTTAGTTAAGTGTAGGATGAGTATGCATATTGCAGTTCTTCAAACAGGATTCTTCTAGTGACATCTAAAATTACAAATAGTAGAGACCAACATATATCTACACTTTGGACCGTTTTTTTTTTGTTTCCTTTCACCAAAACCTATGAGTTATACACTTATACATACTGGCCACGAAAGAATCTTGGACAACTATGCTAATGTCAAAGCAGAAACAGTATATTCGCTATATCGTTCCACAAATCTTTCAAACAAGTACAAATTAGGATAATGCTAATGCACAATCAAATTGAAGTTGTCCCAAAAAATGTTAAGTGAATCAATAGACCAGAAACCTTCTATGCTGAATGAACAAAAAAAAACATTTTCATCACAAAGCAAAACTAACCACGTTGTTAAGCTACTTACACAGGTACTTCACGTGTTAATCCCTCAAACAATAGCTGCTTTGCGCAAATAATAAAATTCATGAACTTCAAAGCCCATATGTCTTCAAGTGATTCTACACGGACTTCTACTTTTTTATTACCTGTCACACACATAAATATATGCAACGACAAAATATAGAAACTTCAATCACAGAGGGAATGAGAGCTACAAAGAGCATGTTAGCAGACGAGGTGCAGCTAGTAATGGAAAATACACAGTACACACCAAAATGGTCGAATAGTGACAATTAAGGCCACTCTAGAATTGATTGATTCTCTTCATACGAACCGTCCCTCGATATCAAAGAAAACAAAAACAGCACATTCTAGAATAATGTAAAATTGATCAATCACAATCTGGGTCTAAAGACAAGCTCACAAATCCTTATCATATCCAAGAATCAAGATGTCTTCTCCACTAGTAAACTACTCTTGTCATACGTATTAACAGCATCATCCACAAGGTTTCATTTTTGTCTAATGCCTATAACCCCTTTCGAAAGAAATCTCATGGAAACAAAAATGAATAAGGAGCTTGTGTTCAACAGATAGCAGCCTGATTTTCACATCATTTTTATAAAGCATAGTTCTTATATAAACATACCCGCTGACAGCTGTAATTGTTTCCAGCAGTTACTTCATACTAATGTCTACATCCTCTGGGATATAAAGACATTTAAGGTGATGTCCACTAAACAACCAAGGGAATGAAATGAAGGCATTTCACTGTATAAGAGGAACACAAATGGTAGTAAATACAAGTTTTATAGCTGTTTCATATTTTGAACAAGCATAAGAATAGGATTGTTTCTTTTCTCCCATACATGTTAGGAACCTATCATCCAATGCATAAATTCAAACCCTATAGTACTATATATTGTGTACACAGCAAACTAAATGCTGCCACCAGAAAAGAAGTGATCAATTATTTAAGGATGGAACATTTGTAGCCAACATGATGTACCGCAAGAAAATTTGATTCAAGCACATATCTTGACTAACTTTTGACACAACAAGGAAGAATTTCCAAGTTCTTATGCAGCCTGCAGGGAAGGAATATACCTCTTCTTCTAATTTTGCATGTCGAGTACTCCCTGCTTTCATTGCAGGTGTGCTTTCTGGCTTCCCGAAAAGGAGAATGAACTCCATTTGCTTTTCACACCATTCCTGAAAATTTTCAATAAATGAGTTGTTTCAGTTCAACACTTGAAATGCAGCGATTGTTGAAACCAAAATAACGCATGACAGTAACCTTGGATAAAGTTGGAAATATGACTGACGACGCTACAAGTTATGCATACAGCAACAATACATTACCTCCATCTCACATCTCTTCATACAAGAGTATGTGATAATTGTGGCTCATGCGATACAACAGACAATACGAAACAAACAGTACCTATATATACATAACTGAATTAAGCATTCACATTATACAAAAGAATGAAAACTTGAACGCCAAAACTCGTACACAGGCACCTTAGGATCAAATGACCTAACACAGGATCAAATTTTAGTTTCAAAGTCAAATTACAGAGACATGTTTCCGGACCAAATCGGTTCATTACTAGATCTAACCAGTTGTTTCGTGAGGATAGTCAGCCAAGTAAGCAGACCATTATAAACAATAATCAATTACATGTCTTCATTTACCAAATCCTACTCAACAATAATTCAAACTTAAGCCTTTTTATCAGAAGACCACGAACAATTGATGGATAAATTAAAATGATGTATCTCATAGGGACAACATTTGGATCCTGAATTCAGGAAAATATTCCAAATTTCAACCCAATGACATCTTCACAATGCCAATAAATAGAATGCAGTGATAAACCAAACAATTAAGTGCATTAACAATCCGAATTTTCCACCATCAAGAACTCCCCCTCCCCTTCTTTTTTATTTTTGCATTACTGGCACCTGTGACACAAGAAATAGAATGCAGTGCCAAAACAAACAATAAGTCTATTAACAAAACGAATTTTCCACCATCAACAACCCCCCTTTTTCTGAATTACTGGCATCTGTGACTCTAGAAGAATAACACTTGGATACTAAATTCGGACCAAATTCACTCCCACCGGTCATAGATAAGCGACAAACAAATCAAATACCATTTTCAAACCGCACATAGAGGCTATACGAAATGGCTAAACAATGTAATTACCAAAGTAAAAACACGACATTTAGAACATTCTCAATAGCTGCTAATAGATGAAAATGGAGTTTTGCGGAGTGGCTTATCAAATTAACACATTTGCGGCTTGATTTCAAAATAATGTTAAACATACATAAACCAGTACTAACACAAGAATTTCGCACAGATCACAAACTCTATAAGAAATAAATGACAATCGAATTGGGCAAGAACAGGAACCCATTTGAAGAAACTTAAAACAAAAACCAAATCATCAATTGAAAAAGAATTCCATAAATGAGAGAGAATACCGTGGAGGTCACATCAGTCACATACAAGCCCTTCTTCCTCTTAAACCGATTCAAAAACGTTTCGGGCACCTTGCCCTTCTTTTTGGATTTATCAATCCACCCGAATCCTCCACATCACAGACCGCGCTTGGTCCTGCCAGAGTCGATAATGCCGTCTTCAAATTTTGCCCCAACTGAGAGCAGAGGAGAGAGAAACGGGAAGAAGGAAGCGCGGAGGAGAAGAGAGAGAGTGATGGGCGAGCAGCAGCTGCCAAAGACAAAGCGGCTTCGAGTAAGGCCATCTCTTCCTCGCTCACGATTTCAACTGGGATTTGATTTGGAAGGTCTTTGCCATGGATTTTATGGTAGTTTTCTTGGTTGATGGGGGTGGTTTGCTGGTCTTTGGGATCGTGGGTGTTGGAACATGGGGATTTCGTGGGGTGATCGGGCATCTGGTTGAATAATTGTGGATTATTTTAAACGAGGGAAAGGGTATGATGATCTATAGGAGGAGGAGATTTGAAGCAACCCCACTCCAACCCTTAACTCAAGTCTCCAACCGCCCTGCCAAGCTTTGCAATTTGCTGTACCGTTGCGAGGGAAATTACAGTTCGGCTGAAATGGATGTTGGCTGGATGCGCTCGTCTCAAAAGCACTTGTACCATGAATTGGAAAAAATTACTCTTAGATGTTCAATTTATAATTATGATTTTAGTTAGACTTTTTACACTTTCAGTCATATTTTGAAACGCAAAAGAACAATAAACCCCATTTCTGTCTCCCTCAGGGTTGTACATCATTTGGTTCAAAATCAGAACGGATTAAAAATCGGTGCAGATCAGATCGAACCGACAGAGTTCGGTCCGACCCTCAATCCCAAAATTTTTACCGCGCCTCTGGCCTCCCACCCCACCCCACGCGAGTCTCTCTCTGTCTCTCCTACTCCCAGTTTTTCCCTCGCCCTCCTCGCCAGTGCGCTCTCTCTCTCCGACGACGTAGCCGCTCGGCGGTGCTCTCTCTCTCGACGCGCAGCCCGCTCGCCATCGCCGCAGCCCTGCCCCTCGCTGAACACATCTCTCATTTCCTCCATTAGTCTCTCTCTCGGACTCGGACGATTATTGCCTCTCGCCGCTTGCCCACCGGCAATCCCCTACGGCTACCGCCTAGCGCCCACCACTGGCTGTTCCTCCAGCTGGTGTCCACCACGTCACTGGCTGGTATTATTCTGTCTTCTACTCATTTATTCAACCATTGTCACTAGTATTGATTGAATACTCACCGCTTGTCCTTCTGCCGCCCACTAGCCTCCCCATGATGACTCTCCGGACAACTGTCACCGACTGCCCCTCTGACTGCCACCCACGTCACATTGGCTGGTAATCTAAATTTGATTTTTGCTTTTTTCGATTTTTGGAGTCATGATTTTGTGTTGGGGTCTGTTGGTAGAAGTATTCAGAGACATCCATGGTCTTGCTAATCAATGGCTATTCAAACATAGAGATTGTTGTTTGCTAATCAATAGTTACTGAGAGACATGATTTTGGTAATCAATGGTTATAAAAAATATGTTTTCAGCTGAACATTATGTGTGTGATATTTGTTAGCTAAGCATTGTGTGTCAATCATGATAGATTGTTGTTTGGTGCATGCTATTGTGAATGACGAAATGATCAATTGAATTCAATGCTATTTTCGATTATGGTCATTGAATGATATTAGATTAGATTAGTCATTACAGAGTCCCTGACCGCTTGTTCTTGAAATGTAAGTTCTTTGTTTTTTTTTTTTTATTGAGTTATATGTTTTATAAAAGTTATAAGTATATGATTTAGTTACTTATTTTTCTTACTTTACTTGTTAATTTTAGATGTCGAGCTATCAATCCAAAAACAGAAGAAGTTTTGAAGTGGAAGAATCAATTGATGTGCCTATCGATGTTGAAGATGAGGAAGAAGAAGAGTCAACTGAGCCAAATGCCCAAGTCAAAACGCACCAACAAACAAAGGGAAACATGTGCCTAGAAAGTGTAAGAATAGGGCGAAGTTTTGGAAACATTGCGAAGAAATCAAAAAGAATGGCAAGTGTAGGAACTAGCGGCTCCCGCATGCATGCCACCCCATAGGGGCGGGTAGCGATACCCGGACCGCAGTCTCCGCACGTAGCATCAACTTTCTTTGGTTTTTCAAGATGGTTTTTTAAAAGTGGGGCGCTTCTTATTAAGATTGTTTATTTTCAAAATTTGATTTTTAAAACATTTTAAGTGAAATAGTAATGAGCGATTTATATCAATCATTTATTTTAGAAATTAATTTTAAAAAAATCTCGGGAGATAATTTCATGGCTAGGTAAATAGAAAAATAAAAATTATTTTCCGCCGCAAGGCTTTCGGACCAAAAAGTAAGAACAAACCGGTTTGGACCAAGAGTCATGTCCGGCTATCGACAAACGCCGGTGAGATTCGACACTAACCGATAACCGGCATCAACTACAGGGCCGAGGCCGAGAAATCAATCTTGGTCCTATAGCCCCAACTGTCAAAAAATAACTTAATTTTTCCTATTTTAAACTAGAAATACCGAGAAGCAATTAAAAGCAAAAATGAGAGAATCGCTAGTCGGCTTTGAGAAGTAAAAACTAACAAAAATAAAGAAAACACTCTTTCAATCTTAGTATGGAAAAACTAAGCTTGAAAGTAGTTACGTAAGGGACTCCATCAGTCTTAAAGAGAGACTCCGTTGTTCGGGGTGAATGTACGAAATAAAGATATCGACTCTCCATTCCGCCCGTCAACGGACGACCTTTACTTGTTTAAGTTGTGAGTTAAAAAACATGTTTACCAATCGGGCACACAACATGCTAAGTGCTAAATTTAAAATAGACAAGGCATGCTAGGAAAGCGATAAATAAGTAGATAGGAAAGTGATAAAGAAAAGCAAGAAAGAAAGTGAAAAAACTAAAAAGTTACAATGGACGGGGAGGAATTAAATGCAATTATATTTCGATCTACAATACGAAAAAGCATTAAATGGTGTAAATAAAAAAACCCGTAAGAATGAATTGAAGGCGGATCTGTTGCCTTCAGGTTGTCCCACCCGCTAATCTTAGATCATAAACTATATTCTGCAACGTAAAAGGTAAAGCAGTGAGCTAGAAAAAGAGGACAAAAGTACGTTGTTTTGTGGAGTTTTAGAGTAGAGGAAATTTGTGATGGTATGATAAGATAGAGGAAGTATAGAGTGGTAGAGAGTAGTGAGAGTGTTTTTAGCTTAAGGGGGTTCACTAGCTGAAAATGTAGTAGCCAAAGCCGAAAAACGTAGCACTCTATAGAAGAAATTTAGGTCATAGAAATAACCAAAAACACCAATTTAGTCATTAGAAACAGACTACATTAGGCTCGGTTTGCTAGCGGGGATCGCGGAAATAGATTGGACAAAATCCTCTCGAACCGGAGAATCCCACCTCGGGAGCCGAGAAATACGACGTCTGGTCTCATATTGCATCGTATGGACGTCTTGGGTTCCCCGCCCTAGTTGGCTTCTAGGAACAAAACATAACATCTTAGCAAGTTAAGCTCGAAAACACGGCGTTGGTCTTGACGACATCTTACGGACATTGAGTTTCGTGTCACGCTTGAATGCTGGAAGTAAAATGCTACGTTTGATTTGTAGTCTTGAATGAAACGTGATGTCGGTTTGGGTTTCTCGGTTGGGAGCCGGAATCGGGCTTGGTTCGGCCGAAATAAAGCGTGTTTGTGAGTCGGCCAAGCAAAAAGGCTTACTTTTGTGGTGCTAATGGGTTTTTTTTTTTTGTGGTTTATTGCTTCCTTCACGCCAATAAGACTTTGTCTCTTATCCGAGCTCAAAACAGGACTAGGATTTCATCAACTGGCCAACAAAAATAAATAACGTAAATAAAAGAGATAAAGGCTACACGTTTTCGGTGTCTTACTTAGCCCCCAATTTAACCCGATCCGAAAGAAGAAGGGTCAAAGTAGACACTAAAGGGTACTTATCTCGTTTTTCCGGCGTGGCTTTGGATGCCAAATGATTCAAGGTGTTTGGAATCAGCCGCTACAAAATCTAAACTCCGAGATAGCGGGCCTGGACTTGATTGTGATTCATGCCTTCGAAATCAGGCTAAACAAGTCATGAACTTGGCTTGATCAAAGTCCTAAATCTCGTAATTTTGCTGAATCTTGATCATTTCTTGACTTGAAGCTTGGCTTACTAATTCTTCCGTACTAGCATATTGTCGATAAATACGCGTATGCACAAAAGTTTAGTATTATTATTTGAATAATTTAGTCAAAACAAACTGGGAGATAAATCGACAAAGTTAAAATAGAGGGCCCCATGAGCCCACTTGCATGCATAGCCTCGCACCATTGGTCGGCCATGCTTGATGGAACCCAACGCCGGTTAGGCCCAGGTCTACTTCGCAAAGTTGGCGCCGAGCTAACCCTGTTCGAGTCTTGGAAACCGGCGCGAGCTAGGCTCGGGTAGGGGTTATCGCGGCGCATGCATCCGGCCATTCAAAGCTTGGTTGCCCTTTTTTCCTTTTTTTTTTCTTGAAATGTTAGCCAAATTTGCCTATAAAAAGAGGAGCCTTGTGTGTTCATTTTGCACGCTTCGCTTGCTCCTGTCTTTACTTCTTCTTGCTCTAGCTTGCTCCAATTCTCGCTTCATTCTTTCTTTGAGAAAACTTGATTGGTTTTCTTAGAAGCTCCAACATGTCCCCTGAAGGTTTGGCCATCCCGTGCGAAAGACTAGAGTCAAAAGCCTAACTCAAGACAACTTCCTAGAGCGAGAATGCACTACAAGCAACGTTAGAATTACCAACGGATCGATAGTAACAAAAGTTTTGTTACGTTGGTAAAAGTGATTAATAGCAACAGATTATATTATTTGATGGTATTGTCATTGAAATAGCAAGCACTTACGTATCTGTTGGAAAAAGTTAGAAATATTGCAATAGAAAAAATTAAATTGTTGGTATTGTCATTGAAATAACAACACTTACATTATCCGATGGTATTGTCATTGAAATTGCAATACCTACGCAACTGTTGACAAAGGTTACAAATAGTTGCAACAGAAAAAATTAAATTGTTGATATTGTCATTGAAAAAATTAAATTGTTGGTATTAATTTGTTTATATTTGCTAAATTAAAAACTGAAAGTAAAAATTTAGAGAAACATTCACAATCTTTTGATGAAAAGATTCACTATTAAGAAACTTCCCCAATTCATTCCCTCGCTGCTGCCCGTTCGACCCTATTCAATGAAAAGAAACTCTAAATCCAATCCCCCTCAAAATCAACCCCAATTCGCTGCTGTTCTAATTCACAACTAAATCTTCCCTCAAACAATGAATTGTCGGCGAACAATTGTGCTGTGCATCAACCGGTTCGACGCTGCCCCCAAATCGCTCTTTCCGTCGCTGTTTCCCTTCGTTTGCTTGCTGTTATCTTTCCCCAAACCCAAATCCTTCGCTTGAACTGTACCCAAATTCTTGCTGCTTGTTGCTCTCTTTCGAGATTTATCCAAATTCTTCGCTGCTCTCGCGTTTTGGCCGTTTTTGCTGGACGGGCTTCGCTGATTGTCGCTGGTGGTCAAGGCGACAAACCACATAGTGGGTTCTTTCTCTCCCCCTTATCTCCCCCTCTCTTTCTCTCTCCTTCGTGGTTGTCTGATTGCCCTTTCTCATCAGAACTTATCACCGGTGGTGGGTTTTGATTGCTCTGAAAGCAGCAGCCAAAGTGGTGGTGTCGTGCTTCCTCTTTAGGTTCATTTCGCACTGAAGATTCTCTATTTAGGTACGCTTCCTTCATCTTCATTCTAGTCAGTTTTTTTTTAATTCTTTCCACTAGTCAAAGTGTGAAAATTGGAACTTGTCAATCGTTGTTGATTGCTTTGGTGTGTGATCTTGTCTTCTGTAAAGTTTAGACTAATTTAGGTATTGATTCTCATCTGCTTTGGTTTATTGTTCTTTAAAAACTTTGTCTCTATTTTGTAGAAACCCAAATTAGGGGTTTAATTTTTATGGGTTTAATTTAGAGAGGGACAATATTCTGAATTACTGATTTTTGAATTTTGAGTTGCTTTTGTTTCAGTAGTAAAGGAGTACACTCCCGAATCCCTTTTGTATTTGGTCTGTTGTTTCTACTTTCATCAACATATATATGGGGCACAGAGACAAATTTCATTTCACTCTTCCCTTTATCCAGTCTTCACTCCATTTCTAATTTGGATCCTGCTGATATCTTTCTGTTATATACTTTCTGGGTTGTATTTTTGCAAATAAAACCATATGGGTACACTCTCCCTCTCCCTTTATCTTTCTGTGTGTTTGTGTAGTTCTGAAATATGAATGTTGCTGAAAATCTATGGAGGATATGTGATTATTTTCAATGTTTGTTATTCGGATGCATTTGAGTGAAAGACATGAGTAGTCTAATTGTGCTTGGACCACCCACTGACCAAGTATTTACATTGATTAAAGCCTCTATATTGTGGGATATTTTCTCAAAATATTAACATCAAATCCTATTTTGATGAGATGTTCTTAAACATGTTCTGTCCAATCGCTAGTGCACACAATTATGTCACCTTAGAAGAAGTGTTAATGCTACCTAGATGAGAAGCATGCCAAATGGCCGTGCGTCGCTGATCGATCTTAAACTAGTTCAATAGAAACTGGAAATATTAAGGGATATCATTTATTGACTAATACTTTACATAAAGCTTGGAGGATTTCCACTAGGTCGGGCCATATAAATGGATAGAATGATAGGTTATTGTCTTTGGATGGTTTATGAAATTTTTAACATAGCAAACAAAGATCACAATATGAAAAGTACATAGTAGAGAACTTATAAGACTCTATGCTTCGTTTTGCGAACATTTCTAGCAAGTCCTTTGTATCAAGTGGTGTATACCTGATGACCATTTAGATAAGAAAACAAGAATTATAAGAAATAGGGAAAAAGAGAGTACTAGACCAAGTCAAACTGGCTTCCCAAGCTGAATCCGTAGCTTTTTAAAGAGAAAAATAGATCTAAATACCTGGACAGCTTATATAGCAAACTGTCTTCTTTATACCTTGCTTGCCAATCCAAGAAAACTAGTCCAAGTCATATATAGGTAGGGGTGTATTCGAGCCGAGCCGAGCCCGAACTCCGTCAGGCTCGAAGCTCGGCTCGTGAGTATCATTTGTAGCTCGAGCTCGGCTCGCCAAAAGCTCGAGCCTAAGCTCGGCTCGTCATTGGCTCGTCAAAAGTTTCTATTAAACTCCTGTTTTTAGGTTCAAAGTCATCTTTTATATATACTTGCTATAAAAACATAAAATTAAATTTAATTGAGACTCTTTTTCTCAACAATCACAATATACCACTTAAAAAATAGTATAAAACATAAATAAAACATTTGACTCTTTGATAATGAAATACAAATTACTAAAAACCCGAATTTTAATTTAAAATCCTTGTAACAATAACATCTATCATTCACTAAAAAAAAAAAGGCTCTTTATTTCACATTTCCAATATAGCAAAATGTCATCAAAGTGGGCACGTCGATCCTTCATTAGACATTGGCAATATGAATTCTTTAGGTTGATCGTCTTCTTTTGACACTCGAGAAAGGGGAGACAAATAAAAGTTACAATTAAATCATTAATACAATTTTATTTTAATTTATACTTTAAATTGACAAAAAACTACCTTCCTCTTCTTTTTTGTGACATCATGTAAATGACTGGAACCAATCACCTCCACATATCAAAGCTTCCACCGTTTTAGGATCTAACGAGCTACGATATGGATCAATCACTCTACCTTATGGATCAATCACTCTACCTCCCGCACTAGATTAATGTGAATCATATATTTATTATCAACATTTCATCTATCTTGATTCCGGGTTTTCATGTATATAAATGTTAGTAATTGGTAAACAAAAGTTTTAATAGATTAGGTATAACCAAGTGCTTTACTTAAGAAATATAAATCAAAATAATTATGCTAAATTAAAAAATTTAAATTAATTGCTAGATCGGTGATAAAAAAAAGTTCTTCACATACTAATCTTCACAAATTTTAGCTCATTTGTTTCAATTTGTTTAAGTTCATTTGTAATTAGCTTGTGTAAGCTCGACGAGCCGAGCTTGTTTAGGCTCGTTTACTCGTTCGTTCGTTCGGCTCGTTTGCAATGGGCTCGTGTAGGCTCGGCGAGCTTACGAGCTTCAACATTGCAAGCTCGAGCTCGGCTCGGATAACTATCCAGGCTCGGCTTGGCTCGGTTCGGGTTCGTCACAAGCTCGGCTTGGCACGCTTTTATACGAGACGGCTCGCGAGGGATCGTGATCCGGCTCGGCTCGATTACACCCCTATATATAGGTAACCATATTCTACATCAGCAACACATTCCCAAGTGGTGTATACTCCGGAATAGAGCACAAACCTTAAATTATCAAAAACTGGTATGTAACTCGAAGTACAACAGACCAAGTACCTTACCTAAAAAAAGAAATAGACCAAGTTAAATGTTCCAGAAAGTGACAAATTGCCACAGTTACCACTCACTCCCCAACTCCCCATTCTATACCCTGAAAATAACATAGAAAACCATATTACCACTATTGGGGCTCTGGCAAACAGAGATTGCCAAGGCCATAGAAGACTATTTCAGGAAGTCCTTCAGCTACTGCAAATGCTACAATATAAAGTGTACATGAGACTGTTCTCAATTATCTTGTCCCAACAGTATTTCCTTTTCAATTGGCTCTCCCAACCTCCCCCCAAAAAAAGGCAAAGGAAGGGCTAAAGGTACTGAATGAAATTGTTAACCTAATTTAAATATTAGGGAATGAATTTCAAGCACTTTTATGTAAAAATTGGAAATTTTCAATTAGAAAATTGTTAAACTAATTAGATTTTGTGTCAGTAATTTTCATATCTGAATTATATGAGTTAGAACTTGAATATGAGAATAAGTTGTTATTTTGTGTTTGTAACCTACTAATTTTAGGGAGGTGTTATCTGTGCAGCCCCGTTTCTCCTTTCTCTGGATTGGTACATTGGAGATTCGAGCTTGCATTGCTACTAGAGAGTTAGAGATTTTACTTTTGAAGGTAATCCTCATTGCCCTTGTTGACAATCGATATAGATATTGTCGATTTTACATTTGAGTTTTGCTTCGAGTTGAACATTAATGTGGATTTTTTCTATAATTTGTTATGTTCAATATTGATAATGAAATTTCTTATATGTTCTTGTGGATTTTTAAGAGCCTAGCATAGTGTTTCATGTCATTACATTGTATGTTGATTGATTTTTGCGAGGGAGGTAAATCATATCATAAGATTAATGTATGTAAATGTGTAATAAAAGTGACCTTATTTTAATGCAATCCCATCACTTAGAATATTAAGAATTGTTTCATATGAGATATTCAAGAATTTATTTTATTGTTTTAAAGTATATCACTTTCATTAATTTAGGGTAATTTGTCGGTTTATGCATGTTTATGCGCATAAAAAGTTGCAATATAGTAGTTTTGAGGTGGACTCCAAAAGAGCAACACCTTATCATGCATATTAAATTTTTTATATTTTTTTAACACTTGTTTTATTCGAAGTATGATCTTGTTTTTTTTGGGGGAGGGTTAGATTGTGGTTTTTTCATTATATAACTCGGTACACCCTAATAGCTCCCTTTTTCTCTTTTTTTTTTTTTGGGGGGAGGGGATTAGATTGTGGTTTCTTTGTTTGCATTGTTTGACTTCACCCTTACTATAAAAGAATGGTATTATATTTAAATAATTAGTTTTTTCATAATAAATTGCTTATATGTAGGACTGGATAATGGATGTGTTTAAGGATAAAAGTTGGGTGAAACTCAGAAGACTAGATAACGAGTATAAAGAATGTTTAAATGCATTCCTCGATCATGCATTTGCAATTTCGGCTGACAATAATAAGATTCCATGCCCATGCTTAAATTGTGCTAATCGGTTTTACCATGAGAGAGAAATTGTGAAAGACCATCTTATTATGAAAGGGATGGATATTGATTACCGTAAATGTATTTGGGTTTTTCATAGAGAGCCAACAATGAGTGATGATGGTGATAGTGAGATGGAGGATGATGAGTTGAATGATGAAAATTAAGGATCATTTGAGCATGACATGCATGGAATGATAGAAGATGCCTTTGAATGTCATGAAACCATCAAGGTTACATTAGGTCCAAGTGAGGCGCTAAGACATTCTTTAAGTTAATTGAACATACAGGGCAACCTCTTTATCCTGGTTGTGAGGAGTTTAGTAAACTATCATTCATTGTTGAAATGTATCATGTTAAATGTTTGTATGGGGTGAGTGATAGGGCATTTAATGCTTTCGTAAAGCTTTTCAAAAGAGCTCTTCCTAAAGATTCATTGTTGCTCGACTCTTTTAAGAAAATGCAAAGCATCATTAAGCAATTTGGTCTTGGGTACAAAAAGATTGACGCTTGTCCTAATGACTCGTGTTCTATTTAGGAAAGACAAGGTCGAACTTAATAAGTGCCCCGAGTGCAATGCTTCTAGATGTAAAACGGCGGATGATGGAAAAATTATGAGATTCGTTTCGGCAATCCAGCTTCGGTGAAGGTTTTGCGTCACTTTCCTTTGATACCTAGATTAAAGAGACTCTACACGTCATCTAAAACTCGCTCCCTTAATGTGATGGCATGCGGAGGAATGTCCACAAGGGGGCATCTAATGCTTATGCTTGGAAAGATTTTGATAGTAGGTATCCAAACTTTGCCAAGTGACCCACGAAATGTCAAGCTTTATCAAGCGACGGGTTTAATCCATTTGGGAACATGAGCATTCAATATAGCATATGGTTAGTTATAGTAATGACTTATAATTTGCCTCCATGGTTGTGGATGAAACAACTTTATCTCTTCCTTTCATTGCTTATACCGGCCCAAAGTCACCCGGAAATGATATTGATGTCTTTCTAGAATCTTTAGTTGATGAGCTAAAGGAATTATGGGAGTCGGGCTTGGAAACTTATGATGCCTTAAAAGATGAGACATTCAATCTCCATGGAGCCTTGATTTCTACAACTAGTGAGTTTCCCGCATATGGTAATTTGTCGAGTTACACGAGTGAAAGGGAAACAAGCTTGCCCTTATTAGTAACATCGACACTTGCTCCCTTTATTTGAAAGGAAGTAAAAAATGTGTTATACGGGCCATCGCTGTTTCTTACCCGATGATCATAAATTTCGCCACAACAAAGAAAGCATTCAACGGTGAAACAAAAATGAGGCCTCCTTAATTATTATGTGGAGCTAAACTGGTTGATTAAATGCAGGAACTAAATGTCACTTTTGGAAAACACCCCAACACTAAACGGAAAAATAGAAGAAATAAGGGGGATGAGGTTACACCGTGGAAAAAGCACATTTTTTCCAGCTGGAATATGAGAGCACCTTGTGGTACGTCACTACCTGGATGTCATGCATGTGGAAAAAATGTCTAAGAGAATGTACTTGCTATACTATTAGGCATTGAGGGTTAGTCGAAAGATACCTTGCAGCCACGCCTTGACTTGAAGGCGTTGAACATAAGGCATAGTCTTCATCCTGTGGAAGATTGTGGTAAGACTTATATAACCCGGCCTACTTCACATTAAGTAAAAAGAGAGGAATTTATTAGCATATTAGCCTCTGTTAAAGTAGCCCGATGGTTATACTCGCAAATATAAGGAGGCGCATTGTGGATGGTAAACTATATGGATTAAAAAGCCATGACCACCATATTATCATGCAATAGTTATTGCCATTGGTGGCAAGGAAAATGCAAAACAAGAATCTCGGTGCTGTCTTGATTGAGAGTACATTCTTTAAGGAGTTGTGTTCTAAAGATGCAACATCGTAGCACTTCGAGAATTTGGAAGATCGTGTTGTTCTTATACCTTGTCGATTATAGGGTATTTTTTGCCTTCCTTTTTTGACATAATGGTTCACTTAATTGTCCACTTCCCATATGAAGCAAGAGTTGGCGGTCCAATTATGTATCATTGGATGTATCACGTAGAAAGGTATAACTCTAACTCGTTGTTATATTTTATGAAACATAAAGAAAAATTATTCGGATATTAAATGATTTCAATGATCGTAGGGATTTAAGAAAGTTTAAATCGTCTATTGGCAATAAAAATCGTCCGTAAAGATCAATTGCGGAAAGATATATATCGGAGGAATGTTTAACATTTTGCGCTAATACTTGCAAGGCGTGGAGACAAGGGAGAATAGGTCTTCAAGGAACCATGACGAGGGTGATGAAATGCACGACTGGTCTAGCTATATTCTCCTTAAATTGGCGTGCATTATCTAGACTAGAAGACATATGTCCCGATTATTCGTAATTGAACAAGCACATAATTATGTGATATTTAATTGTGATGAAGTTCGGGTGTATGCATAGTAAGTACACTTAGGTTGTTTTATTATGTTATCACTACAAATTTTTTTATAAATGTTTTACATTTGTAGTTGTGGTATTATGATTTCGGAGAGCATTATGACATTGTTAGTATTGAACACCAAAACACAAATGGGAATATTGATGAGATTCATAAAAGAATGTTTCTAGATTGGTTTTCTTGAAATGTAAGTATCATATTAAATTTAATAGGTTTATATATAATATAATATAATATAATATAATATAATATAATATATATAATATAATATAATATAATTAATGGGTATAGATGGCGTATTAAAAAGATCGATATAAGGACTATGACTCAAAATTCTAGTTTCCTTGTCAATTCAATGAATGATGTGGGAGACATGCCTTGTTATGGTATTCTAACCGAGATAATTCAACTCATTTATCCGCAAGGAAGAAAGGTTGTGCTATTTCGGTGTGATTGGGTGGATCCAATTCGTGGTGTCAAACAAGATGAATATGGATTTACACTCGTTAATTTGAACGCACGTTGGAGGACAAATAAACCTTTTGTTCTCGCATCTTAGGCAAGTGCAAACTTTTCCGTAAGTAGATCTTTTGGAAGCACACAATTCAACTGTGATCAATGGAGATGATATCCAAGATGTTGGAGATGACATCGCCGGAGTCACATTGAATAAGCCTTTAGCTAACATAGTTGGAGGGAGCAAGTAATGTAGATATGGAAGCCGATTACAATACTACCGATAGCGATGAAGAAGATGAAATATTATATGAGTCATTTATTTGTCATGTGGTGTACATAACTTGATAGGAAACAACCGAGACCGAGTTGGCCTAGTTTGAGGATGGTACATGTGATATTCTTGTATGGGATGAGATTTTTAACAAGGTCGTGGATGAAGACAAAAATGGCTATGCAAAGACCTTTGGAATGGGCATCAAAGTTCCTCGTTCCCATTCTAAGATGTGCTTTGCAGCAAGAACGAGCTAAGCAAGAGTACAAGAATACCAAGGAGAAAGTTCATAAGTTGGAGAAGATGGTGTTTGACCCTTCTAAAACATCGGGTTCGTTATCTATTAATTTTGGATTCATCTAGGTTATTGTTTCTTGGTGTTGCTTTCACTTTCCCCTTTTTCTCGCTCTGGTGGAAAGTATAGTAGTATGTGAACTGAAATTCCTGAGTTTGGAATTGAAATGATTTGTAATTTGTTTACTTAGTTTAAGTATGTCAAATCTATTTCAGTCAAATAATTTGCTTGTTGGTGGTATATGAAATATATTTGTTTTGGATTGCTTTTAGTATTTGAAAAGTATAGCATCCGAACTTCCATTCTTGAAAAGGTTGGAACCGAAATAAGGAGGGATTTGTTAACTTGGTGCTGATATTTCAAATTTGTTTTAGCCAAGCTTGGTGGTATATGGAATATGTTTGCTTCAAATTCCTTTTGGTATCCGAAAAGTGTGAAGAGTGTGACGAGTAATATTTGAACTGAAAATTTTCCATTGTTGCAAAGCGTGGAACTAAAATGAGGAGAGATTTGGAACTAAAATGAGGAGAGATTTGTTAACTTTGTGCTTGGTATCTCAAATTTGCTTCAAATTGCTCCGAGTATAAACTCCATGTTTTTGGTACTTATGATTTATTATTTGTTATGTCTCGTGTGCTTTTTCTTTATTACTTGTTGCCTTTTCTTTCCTTTTTTTGTTCCTCGCTCTGAATGGAAAGTGAAGTATTTGAACCGAAAATTTCTCATTCCTGAAAAGTTTGGAACTAAAATGAGGAGTGATTTGTTAACTTGGTGTTGGTATCTCAAATTTGTTTCAACCAAGTATTTTACTTGTTGGTATATCAAATATGTTTGCTTCATATTTGCTTCAATGTTATTTAGGGTATAAAATCTATGATTTTTACTTTTTTTTGAGAGATTTCTTTTCTATCTTTTTGTAGGGGATAACGGAAGAAATAATCTTTTCGATCGAGTTTGATGATGAAAACAATGAAAACGCAAATAACTAAGAATTTGAAGAGCATGATGTTGTGGATGAAGGGGAAAAAATGAAGGGGGAGAATATGAAGACGATGACCCATATGGAGAACAAGATTATGTAGTATAGTTCGTATTTTTTCAATTTACTAATTGTATGGTTTGAATTTTAGCACTAAATAGTATGATTTTATAAAGACTAAGTGATCATCTTTTATAAACTTTTATAATTCAAATGTGATAAAAGATATGAATTATCGTGTAAATATGTTTTTTGTTTCATGTGTACGATGTGATGTTAAGCTAAAAATAGTGACATGTGTTCGAGTTAACTTTTTCGCAATGAGATATTTTTGATTGGAGAAATCAAATTTTACCAACGAGACAACGTCTTTGATTGAATATTTTTTTACTAACGAGAGAATGTGTTCATAAAGCATGTTTTACCCACGAACTTGTTGGAGGGATGTGTTTTGACCAATAGATATAAACCGCGAGGAAAGTTTTAATACTAACAAATATTTATGTTAGATATAATTATAGCATCAAACTGACCATTACCAACATATACATTTGTCGAGTATAGCACATAACACCAACATTCGAACTTATGTTGGTAATGGCGAACGTATTACAAACAAAACTTATCTGTTGGTATTGAACTTGCTTGATAAGGGGCTTATGTGTCGGGGCTAGGCATACTACTTCCGAGGAGGATTCGAGACAACTACATGCCCATATGTGGCTTATGGAAGGTCATCAAGGTATGCTCACTCCTCTTAGCCTTTTGAATATTTATCTTGAATGGATAAGAAATTTACTTGTATGGTAAATTTGCAACCACGGTTATATGAGTATTTTCCCAATTTTCGCATGGTTCAAGGAGTCATCCATCCTTTCCGACTATCGTGGCATGGGAAAAGGTTCATCTCATGTGACGAAAAGCGCTTGGAATTGCATTTCTACGGCATGCCCTCAATAATGTGGCCGGGGTATGTCACTTTACAACGCAAATTTCGAGGTTAAAATGGTCCGAAATTTTCACTTGCTTTTTAATCTTAATTTCTACCCTGACCCATGGTTAAAATGGAACGTGGCCTAGGTCGTGGTGAAGTCGGTGCCGGTTGTGGGTTGTGCCTTACCACTATATTAGGCTTGTTTCACTTTGTTGTTTCATGGATCAAGTGTATGAGCAATACAACTTCCATCATTGGTCCCAAAGTCGACTTCCTTCAAGATTTTAGGCCGCGAGGGAGTTGAGTGAAAGACGGATTTTATTTGTAGGTCCGTTTGGTTTTTGTTAGTACCTTGGTGAGCGAGTTACACCTCAAATTCGTTATAATACATAGCCTCCTTTTGTCTCTCAAGACTTGCCACAACCTATATTTTACTTTCGCTCAATTATTGCGAAAGAGCATGAAGAAATGACCACCGGTACCCTTACTCACATTTCTTGGATGCGAGTTCCTCCTATACTCGGTACTTGGGATGGATTATGACCCGAATAGTAAGCTATGACTTACTCGTTTGCTTGATGACATTTTTGGTATGGAAATTAACCTCATGTTGACATAGATTCTCCCAAGTGATATCCATATTCCAAGTCTTGAAGTTGACATGTCTTGGCGTGGAGAGCCCCTACGCATTATCACAATTTCGGAACTCCCCGAGTTGGAATGCTTGGGGAATCCATTTCCTAGGAACCGGAAAAGGTAAGAGTATTATGCTCTTTTTTATTTTTAGTTATATGCTAAAGATGCCTTTATCACGTGTTGAAATTCCGAGTATGACCGGAAGCGGTCTTGGACGATATCTATCCGCTTCAAGTTTGCCCTCCATGCAATTAAGGATTTCTTCTTCGACCGGAATTCCGGTCATTTTGGGTAAATACAGTTTGTTAAATGCTAACTTATGAGTTCTTAGTCCATGTGCTAATCACTCTTTTACTTTTATAGGATCTGTCGTTCTAGGTCTCCTCCTTCGGGAGGTTTCCTTGCGGTTACGGGGCTCGTGCTCATACTACAAGCGAACGTCGGATGCGGACTAGTAGTATCTGCTAGAGTTGGTGCTTCACGACGTTCATCCTGGTGTTCTCATGGGCGGATGCCTCCGAAGCCGGGCCGAGTTCATCCGGGCTTGGGCCTAGTTCCTTTGAAGTCGGGCTAGCTCGTCCGGAGTTGGTATTGACGTTTTCCCTTCACAAGCTCTTGACCCTTATGGGAATCCAAATGAAATTCATCGGATATCCTATAGTGGGCCTTATTATGGGGCCTCACAATCAACTCTGGGATTGTGGAGCTAGCTTTTCACATGCAATGGAGGATAGGCGAGCTTTGATGTCGATTGTCGAGGACATGGGCAAGTATATCTTTGGCGACGTTGATGACGATGACGACGATGAAGATTATTGAATAATCATTTGTAGGGTACTTTGTAATTTAATATTAATGTACTTTACATTGTTATTAGAGTCTAAGCAATGGAATAAATACAAAAACTCGATCTAAAATGCTTGCTTTATTTATATGATGCAAAAATATTGCAAAGACAAATTCACAAAAATTACACATAGCCCCACTCCCCTAAAAGAAAATGATAAAAAGGAAAATTGGAAAAGATAAGTTGAAAGACCGTGGTCCCGAGTGGTCGGGCTATAAACCGCAAACACAAATGGGCCACGAGCAAGACGGCCCAATTGTAGGCGCTAAAGCCGAAGAGGATGGGTGAACCGGTCGGTTAAACCGGCGTCGGTCTAAGGCCCGGCTTGGGCTTGGGCTTCACGAATTATGAGAAGAGAAAATCTAAGCAACTGCTATAAAAGGGGCCACAATAGGGTTCGAAAAAACATGCAACGGAACCTAATGAGAACTTCCTCAAAGCGGATCTCAAACACCTCACAATTTCCTACTTCCGATCCCCAAAATGAATTTTATTGTTAAATTGACCCACTGGATGCACGATATGAATGATGTCGATAAGCTAGGTTATCAAATTATGGGCTGAACGCCTTATTCAAGCATCGGACAAGTTAAAATTCACAGGACACTCTTGAGGGCTACGGTGTCTTTCACGGGATCCTCGAGCAGATGTGTTTAGGTTTAGGGATAAAGAAGCGTGCGCTCTCCCTAAAGAGTCCGATGCCATTCTTGGAAATCATCATCATCATCGAACTAAACACGTGGTTCCTACACTATAAACTAATATGGCAGGAACCTACAAACAGATTGCTAGTCCTAAATAATAGGAATCTAAGGTGGATTTTAAATGGGGATGAAGTGAATTTAGCCAATCTAATACAGACACTTTCATCCCATGTATGGTTGTGGTTCGGTGCACACCTAGAAGCATGAGGCGATTATCATGTGCATGGTAGGCGGCTTCTTGCTGGTGGGAGGCCACGGGGACATGGCACTTGTTGCTCTACTGAGTGTGACCGAACAACTAGGGGAATACCATTCGTTGATCTCTTTGATTGTTGCTTAAACAATCCTTGGATTGGATCGAGTGGAGGAAAACCCTAACGAAGACTTCATAGATAGCCCCTTGTTTTTGCAGGTAAGAATTCTAAATAGTCGAGAGCCCATTGTCTGCGCCGGAATGCGGCTTAGTTACCGCGGTGGCACGGTGCTGGCGGGACCCATTTTTTAAAATTTTACTCCTGTTGGGTCGTGAATTAAGATGAATTCAACCGTGTAGAATACTTTGATTTCCCTACTTTTGCATTTGTTTTGTGCGGATCCGGCTCGTTAAACATTTTCGGCTAGTATAAGAACGTGTGAAGGTTGACCAATACCTAGTGACTCAATTCTACCAGCGGCCACGTATTCCAATGTTAATCGATAGAGTCGCCTCTTGGTGGGAGGCCTGGTTTAGTATAGGGAGCCCCATAAAGTGGTATATTGAGCATTTGAGGGTGTCTCAATTTAGGATACCTGTCATAAGGAACCCTTTTGTACGTTTGTTGGGATTCAGAACCACTCCGTACTATTTTTCGAATCGTGTCATATGGCAAATGGGTCGGGTGCGGGATATCCCCTATCCGGATTGCAACCCGCCTACATCATTTGATGTTCTAGGTAATGTTATGCTTATCCGAGTAGATCTGCTACCTCTTTCTTAAAGTGACTACCATGGTTATTAATCGGCTCATGTGGTACCCCATATCGACAAATGATGTTGTGGGTTATAAATTTGGCCACATGCTTCGATGTCATTGTCGTATATGATGCAGCTTCAACCTATTTGATGAAGTAGTCAATTGCTACTTGGATGAATTCGTGACCTCCCGTTCCTTTAGAGGTCACCTTACCGATGATGTCTATGTCCTAAACTTAGAATGGCTAGGGCGATGCAAGTGTCATTAGAAAAAAGGTGGTTGGTGTTGTAGGTTTGCATAAATTTGACACTTATGACATCTTTTAACAAACGCATGATAATTTGCTCGCCATGGTTGACTAATACCTTAATCGCTGAATTTTCTAAGCCAACATTCTTCCATTTATGTGTGGTCCACATTCTCCACCATGAACGTCGGTCATTATGCGCTCTACTTCATGTTGATTGACACAAAGTAAGCTAACGCCCAAGTTGGTTTTCTTGTACAATTTTCCTCGATTAAGGAAGACTTGTGCGAGATAACATACGAATCGCTCGTTGGGCTTTGGGTGTGGAGTCCAGTGGGTATTCTTGGCTGTCTAAATATTGGTAAATGTCGTGGTACTATAGGAATCAAGCTCATCCCCCTCGTGGGAGGAGGGGAACCCCATACGAGACCGAGTTTCCCCATGAATGTTGGGTCTTTCGATTTTCGAAGATTCTTTTAAAAGTTTATTTAAAATGGGGATGCACCTTTTGTTGAGATTTTTGATTTTTGGTAATTGAATTAAAGCGGTTTTAACAAAATAGTGATTGGCAATTTTATTAATCTTTTATTTTAGAAATTAATTTTAGGAGTATCGGGATATTATTTCATAATTTAGGAAAATAGAAAAAAACATAATTTAAATTCCGTCGCAAGGCTTTTGGGCCAAAAGGGTGTGATAACACCGGTCCGGACCGAGAGCCTTGTCCGTGACTGTCGGCGCCGACAAGAGCCAACACTATTCGGTCATTAGCTACGGCCATGGGCCGTGACTAAAGGATCGGTCTCGGTCCCCGCCCTTGACTATTTGAAAGTGAATATGTTTTTACCATTTTAAATTAGAAATGCCGAGATGCACTTTAGGAGAAATTAAAAATAAAAAGGGAGAGTTGCCAGTTAGTTTTAGAAATAAAAACTAACAAAAATAAAAGAAATACTCTTCCAATCTTAGTATGGGAAAAATTAAGCTTAAAACAGGTTTAAAAATGACTCCATCGATATAGAACCGAGAATCTAGTGTTCGAGGGCGAAGGTACGAAATGTAGGGATAAGCCCTTCCATTCCGCCCGTCAACGGACGACCTCAACTAATTCAAATTGTGTTTAAAAAACATGTTTTCAATCAAGCATACAACATATGAATACGAAATTTAAATCAACCAAAGCATGCCAAGTAAGCAATAAAGCAATTAAGAAAGCGAAAAGAAAAGCGATAAAAAGAAAATTACAGCGGGCGGGAAGGAATTAAAAGCGATTACATTTTAATCCACAATATGGAAAGCAATAAATAGCATAAATTAAATAAACCGTAATCGGGATTGAGAATGAACTTAGTGCCCTCGAAGTTGTCCCACTATAGACATTGAAAACATGTCACTCTTATCTATTTTATTTTTGTATTTTATTTTATTAGCCCGGTGATGAAATCTTAGTCCTCACTACTTCAGAAACCACTTTTAATGATGGGTCTTTAATGACGGTTAAAAGGATAAACCGTCATGAAAATGGACTGGTAGCACTTTTGTAAATAACCTAGGCATTGTGTAACACATATGATAATGGTTCGTTCGGATGAACTGTCGACAAATGTCTTTCGAGATACAATGTAAAAAACCTAAACATACCTGCTATTATTTCCACGCCCACTTCATCAACTATTTACTCTTGGTCTTATCGCTCTCCACAGTTCACTCTTGTCCGTTACTACTCGGATCTAGATCTGCTCGGAGTAATCCTCGCCGGTAAGTTATCGTCTCCGTTGTTCCTCTTGTTGTTTAATGGTTTTGTTTCGCTTACTATATCCTCTCATCTCGCCTCTTTCTTGTAGCTATCTTCTATGACAAAATATTTGGGTCGGTGGCCGTGTGTGTTTCATCGTGAACCCCGTCGCTCACTCTCGCCGTTGTTTTCCTCGTTCTTACGGTATGAATCTCTATCCTTTTTTATTTTTTACTTTAAGTTATTTACAAGATTTATATAGTTAAATGTTGAATGTATTTGGGGTAATTATGTGAGTGTTGAAAATGTGGGTAATGTTTGAGATTGTTGAAAAGTTGAATCTTTGTTGAAATGTTGAATATTGAGAATATGGGTAACATTTGTTTAGTTTTTTAAGTTGGAAATTCGTGAAATGTTTGAGATTTTGAGAAATGGGTTTAGGTAGTTTAGGATTTAATTATAGGGAAATAGAATGATAGCTAAGGATGGTAAATTGAAAGAGTGCATCCAAATTTATTTAGGGTTTTAAAGAAATAGAAAGATAATTTGGATATAGGGTCATCCCCAAAAACTTGTCATAAAGATAAATTTGTATCCAAATTTGTTTATTTTGATGAGATGATGTTGGGGTTTACTCATTTATATATTCAATTATCGAAATTGGCATCTAAATATGTTTAGAGTTTAGAGAAAGAGAAATATTTATAGTTTAGGGTTTGGGGAAATAGAAAAATTTGTGGTTTAAGGTTTAAGGATGAAAAAGGAGAAAATATAAATGTAAAAATGTAAAAAATTGGAAAGGTATTTGGGTATAGGGATCTCCCAAAATACTTGTCATAAAGATAAATTTGTTACCAAATTTATTTATTATTTTAATGAATTGATGTTGGGGTGAACTAATTTATCAAATTATCTAAATTTTTGGTTTCCTTTTTGGATGCAAGTTTGTTGTATTATACATGATCGTAAACTAGGGTACATAATTTTTTGAAATTTACATAATGCATAAGATAATAATGAATATCAATGAAATGTTCGAGACCATCCATTTAGTTTGCTTTAACAACCTAAGACATAACTAGGACCGAAATTCTTGTAACCCTTGTTGACTTTAGCAATGAGGTTGGATTCACTAGGCAAGACATAGAGTCTATATGCGGTGTGGGTCAGTACACGAAAAAAGGAAAAGGGATAAAGACTTTATTGGAGAAAAAGGTGATAAATAATAGGGAATTATTACTAGTTTTGTGATTGTTTACCACCTTTTTCTCCTATAAAGCCTTTATCCATTTTCCCTTTCTTTGTGAACCGACCCACGCTGCACATAGACTCTTTGTCTTGCATTGTGAACCTAATCTCATTGTTAAAGACAACAAGTGTTATAGGAACTCCGGTCCTAGTTATGTCTTGGGATAGTTAAAGCGAATTAATGGGATTGTCTCAACATTTCATTGATATTAATTGTGCTATGATTTATGTAAAACTTCAAAAAAAATCATGTCTAGTTTGTGATAAATGTATAATACATAAAAACAATCAACCAGGATATGAGGGATCAAGCACATCTGTATATTCTACAAAACAGCGATGAAGTGCAATAGCTCATTCATTAGCACAAATCCCTCATAAGGAGACAATACCGAGGAAAAAATGAGATGTGGGTACTAACCCATCATAATCACACATTTTTCAATTAGTTCGAGAGACAGTGATCACTAGCCAATTGGAAGAATCACGAGAACATATCTCGCAGACATTAGTAAGCTTGGCTAGAGGGCCACGGTTAGAAGTCATATCTTACCGTGGGTATGACACCAATGGATACTCTTTCTACACAAAGAGCTAGGACAATAGGAGCACCTCGCAAAATAGTGGGGTCATATTAAAGGCTCATGAACTTCATGTTTCCAGCTCCAAGGACAAAGACCCCGTTGTAGCTAAAATGTCATATTACGAAGTCATTGAGGAGATATGGGAGCTAGAATATGTTGACTTCCATGAGCCCGTTTTCCGGCGCAAATGGATTGATAATAACGAGTGTTCAAGTTCATCGGATGGGATTCACGATGGTTGATCTCACAAGAGAAGGGCCTAAAGGGGATCAATTCGTTATGGCATCCCAAGCAAGACAAGTATTCTATGTTGAGTACCCGACCAATGATAAGTGGTTTATTGTTCTTTAAGGGAAGAGACACGTTGCTTGGGGGATGGTGAAAGTGTGTGTGAGTTTGTTGAGGACACCCCACCCTTCTCCTTGGGAATGTCTATTGAAAATAAGGATCCCAATTTTGAATATTTATATTTAAGGGTTGACCATTAAGAGGGCCTATATATTGATAACAAGTCCAAAGGAGGTGGAAAAAGGCATAAACCATATAATTATACCAACTTGGTAAGAACATTAATTTTATTTCGGATGATATCCAATATTGTTACTTGTTTGAGAAACTGTAGCTTACTTTTCATTATTTTTGATTTGTAGTATTCATGTAACAGATTATTGTTCAATGAGGATCAAAATAAGGACTAAATTGTCCAATGGAAGGGTAGAAGATCATCATTCGATGAGGGCCATCATTCGATTAATGTTTCTTGTGGATAATTGTTGCTTAACACTTTTCCGAGTTTAGGTTGCTAATCTCGGTTCTCGCTAATGTTTTCCTCGGTTTTCATGTTCTCCACCTCTACCCCTGCCCGAACTCCAAGAAAGCAAACAACGGACTAAGCTCTCCAATGATGGGCTAAAAGATCATCATTCAATGAAGTTCAAAAGGACTAAGCTCCTGAATTTTACCTTCGTCCCTGATTTTCTCATTACATTTTCCGACAGTTGAGACAGTTTGCCTTGGAGGAGCATCACTTTGGGACAATGACAAAGGAAGTAGAGATTGTTGGTGAGATGACCTCTTTGTGTATTCTTTTTCAAGTACTTATGTCAAAAAGTCCATCTCTTTCTCTTGAAACTTTGTGGTTTAAATGATTTTAATATTTATGTCAAATGGTTCATCTCTACTATTTGCCTAAAGTGATGTTTTTAGTAGATTGAGTTATGTGCTTGTCTTTATGACTATATTGCTTACTTGGAGTTCGTGCGGAGGTAGCGTGGACTGCAAATATGATGTATATATGTTGTCCAGGCTACCTTTGCAACAACTCCAAGCAAGTAATATAGTTATAAAGACAAGCACATAACTAAATATATTACAAAAGCATCACTTTAGGAAAATAGAGATTTTCCTTGGGGCAAAAACATTGAAATCAATTTATACTACAAAGTTTCAAGAGGAGAGATAAACTTTTTCACATTAAATACTGAAAGAAGAGTACTCTTTGTATTATATTTCACATCATTTGTAAATATTCTTTGTTGGAACTTACTTGTGAAATATGGAATTATGTTGCGAACTTGTTCAAGATGGAATTTTTGTTGTGGTTGTAGTAAGTTGAAATTTTTTGTATATGTTGAAAAGTTGAGGCTGTTGGTTTTTACCGTGTAAGTTGTGATGTATTTTGGAGTTTATTTAGTACAGGGGAACGGAAAAACAAAAAAAAAAACTATAAAAAATACGGACCTATGATGACGGTTCTTACATTAGAACCATCCTCACTATTCCCCGCCTAAACATTTTAGGCATTTTTGTTCAGGACGTATGACGACAGTTCTAATATAAGAACTGTCATCATAGGTAACTCTATGATGATGGTTCTTTTTGAAAAACTGTCGTCATAGAGTGGCCTATAACTACAGAGTTTCCGTCCGAACCGTTGTCGTAGGTCATCTTTTACTACGATTGTTGAACCATAGTAAAATATGATACATACAACGACGACCACATACACGATGCGAGTTACTTAAAGGTCATTTTTAACCGTAGTTAAAAGTGGTTCCTATAGTAGTGCCTATTTGTGGATTAGGATCCCGGTCGAGTTTGATTGGCGTGACGGAAGCCGATAAACCACAAAAACCCTTTAGCACTAAATATCAACCTTTTTGTTTTGGGCCAGCCCACAAACCCATTTTCTTTCGATCGGTCCAAGCCCGAGTCAATGCTCAAAGTCAACACTTGACCGGCCATCACATCATACTGCCTACTAAACGCTATGTTTCGTCTTCAATTTCCAACCGAGACACGGAGCTTAATTTGTCCATACGACGTCGCATTGGCCGGTGCCGCGCTTTAGGGAATTTACGCTTTAGTGCTGTGTTTTGCTCCAAGGGTCCAATCAAGACACGAAGCCAACTTCGAACTACACCGTACATGGTCGGCGCCTCGCTTTAGGGATTTTTCGCCAAAGTGCTACGTTTTGCTTCGGAGATCACCTGTAGCACGGAAGGTTTGTTTGACCAAAAGACGCTATTTCGAGGCCGGCGCCGTGATTCTTGGCCTTGACATGGGATTTCCGGTTCAAGGCGATTTAGTTCTTTTTTAATTTTTTGACCGGTTCATTGCTGATTTTGGACGATCGTGAAGACTCGGATTCTACACGTATATCATTCTCGATGCTATCAAGGAATCGGGTACCAACTTCATCCCTTCTAATTTTTGAGTTACAAATCATTCTGAGTATTATAGAAACTTTTCCGAGTGTTACGGAATGTTTTCATCCGATTCCGATCGACTCAAAAGCACACTCGTGTTCATCAATTCACTCGACGGTTCTAAGTCACTCGGACATCACTCGGATTTATCGCATAATCAAACATTCACTCTAACTCTTTCAAACTAAGTTCGACTTCATATTCTAAGTTAAAGTGAATTACGAGTTAATTCATCTTTCTAAGTCAGCATGTTTTGTTTGAAGTATATTTGTCTAGATCAAATACTCTAACTCGATATTCTCTGTTTAACTTGATCTTTCTCTAGATCGACTCGGATGGAATTTGGGTATAATAAATATTAGACTCGGAAAATTCCACTCTTTTAGGACTCGAGATAGTTATGCTTTTAATTATCTTAATTAAATTATTATCTCGTGCCTAATCTTGGACCAAAGTATTTTATACTTCGAGAACCAAAATTGGTTTACTTTTGTAGGTTATCTAAACGAGGTTATCCTACTTTTGAATTACAAAAGTAACCAGCTTCAAGATGTCAAATCGCCAGCAGACAAGGCTTTTTCTACTTTTGACCAAGGTCTAGACACTCGTGTCGGGGTTGTCTGTTTCCAAAGCTGGAAATCTTCAACGCTAAGCTCAACGGTGATTTCCACCCTACTTTTTAGACACCACCAGTGGATTGGGACATCCTAAGGAGTCAAGAACAGTTGCACAACGTTCACATCTCAACGGGTTTTTTCGAGCGACTCGGAAGAACCATTACAACTGATCACTGAGGACTTCTAATCGGAAGATAGTCACAACGACTAATCTGCTTCGTCATCTATAAATAGAAGCCACTTCATAAGACTCGAAGATTGCTAAACCCATTGCTGAAATTATATTTCTTTGTATAATATTGATTCAATCTTCTACTCACAACTCCAAGTCTCGTACTTAACATCTTTCCGAGTTGTAAAGTCTTGTAATCAGTTACAAACTCTCTTTCTTACTCTCTAAGTAAGGACCCTTGACTGAGCTGTAAGGGTTAACTCAGCTCAATTGTCCCTAGTCGTAAAGGTTACCTCGGTTAGGAAGTAATAGATCGGATAAGGTAACTTCTAAGTCTAGGAAAACTTTGTAAGGAATTGTTTAAGGGAGCAATTCCGGTTGAGTCGATCTATTGTATTTTGTGGATTCAAAATAGTAGATTTGACTTGGTGCTTGGACTAGCACCGACCGTGGTTTTCTGCCCCGGGAGGGTTTCCATGTAATTCCGAGTTGATACTTTTCGAGTCCAATCTAGACTCGGAATGCATTTCTGTCTTTATTCTCGTGCAAAAGAGTTTAATTCTCTAAAAATCTTCTAACACCTCGTTCACCCCCTAGGGTGACTTAGACTCTGCAGGAGCAAACCTTCAATTGGTATCGAGCCTAGCCTTTCGTAAATGATTTAACCATCCAAAGATTTAAAGATCAAATGGCTCGTAACAATGGAGAGTTTGATGAAGGAAGATCTTCCAGCAGACTACCAAAGTTTAAGGGATCAAATTTCGTACACTCGAAAGAAGCTCATGAAATGCTTTCTATCGGATCACGATGAAGATGTATGGAACATCATAAAAGAAGACAACTACATTCCAATGAAGATGGAGGAAACAAGACTCGTGCCTAAAGCAAAGATCGAGTGCACCACCGAAGAGGCGAAAAGTGCGTAAAGAACTTTAAAGCAATGAACATTCCGATGTCCGCCATCAGCTCGGAAGAATACAACAGAGTGTCAGCCTGTGACATAGCAAAAGAAGTGTGGATACTCTAGTCAACACATATGAAGGCACCAGATCAAGTCGGACAAGTGAAGATAAGCCAATATCTTCACAAATACGAGCTGTTCAAGATGGAGCTAGAAGAAAACATCACTCGGATGTTCACTCGCTTCACCGAGATTACTAATAATCTCAAATCTCTGGGTAGAAAGATTTCCTATGAAAAAATGTGCGAGAGAGATTATGAGAAGTCTACCAAAGAGAAGATGGGGTCCCAAGGTGACATCCATCGAGGAAGCTTAGAACCTCTTCTTATTAAAGCTAGACGGACTTGTTGGGAAGCTACCCACCCATGAGATTCACCTAGAAGAAGAGGACGCCGAGGTCAGCACTAAAAAGAATATTGCACCGAAGGCCTCGTAAAGTAGAGAAGAAAATCCGAGTTCGTCGGACTCAAAGGAAGATCCCATGGCCCTTATCACTCGAGGCTTCAAAAGAATGATGAAGCACAAGAGATGGGAGAAAAGGCCAAGATATGAGTTCTACAAGCAAGATAAGAAGGATAGAAAAGGTAAACACTCTTCCCTTCAAAGTTATCTTTAACTAAGAACTCGGCTATTTTGAATGTGGCAGCAAAGATCACATAGTCAAAGACTGTCCAAGGAGAAAGAGGGACAGAAAGAAGAAGAAGGCTATGATGGCCACATGGAGTGATGAAGATTCATCTCGAAGAAGATGAAGACTCGATGATTCAAAGTATCCGATGGCTCTATCGGACTTAGCAGCTGAATCCGAGTCGGACTCGACCACTCAAACCATGAGGAAATGAATCCTCAGGAGGTAATTGAATATTTCCTCAAGTTTTCCAAAGTTGATTTAGCTAAATATATTTATACTTTGGAAGAAAAGTCCAATTTTGACTCCTCTCGATTTAAAGAATAACTTGAGTCTATCACTTCGAGACCATCTCTTTGAAAAATGAAATAGAAAACCCGAGACTTACTCTAAGAGAGCTCAAGACTAGTACTCAAGTTGATGAGACCGAGTCTAAGTTACTCGAAGAGAAAATGAGCATTTGAAGCAAAAGCTCAATGAGTCTTAAGAACTTGTTTTGAAGTTTATTCGAGGTCGAAAAACCTTGACATGCTCTTAGGCCCTCAATGTGTCTCCTTTAGAAAAGAAGGTCTTGGTTTTAACAAAGAGGAGGATCTAGTTCCTACTCGGATCTTTTCAAAAGGGTTCCGGAACCGTGAAGTTCTAGAAGGCTCAAGCATAGTCCCATTCATAGGAATGGAAGGAGGACTCGAGCCCATACCAGCTTATAGGAGAAAGCCTTCTCGACCGGTTTATAAAAGAAAAGACTTTCAAAAGAAAGAGACACCCACTCGGTTTTGAAAAGGAGGACTCGGAATCGGACCAAACCTAAAGTTATTCAAATCTGGGTTCCAAGAGTCTTCTTCCTCGAGAAAGGACCACGAGTAAAGGGAGTTACTCGTGTTCGTTAGAGGAAGTGAGAAGGGTTAGTTTGTTTCGACTTGCAGGTAGCTCAGAAAAGACAAAAGGTCATTGGTACATGGATAGTGGATGCTCACGCCACATGTCGGAGATTCAAGACTCTTTTTGAGTTAGAAGAATACAAGGGAGGCAAAGTCACTTTTGGAGATGACAGCAAGGGCAAGATAGTTGGGATAGGCAAGATTGGAAGAGGAGACCATCTCGGTCAACCCAGTCTACTTTGTCAAGGGATTAAAGTACAATCCGCTCAAGCATCTCTCAATTATGTGACAAAGGTCAAGAGGTAAGGTTCGCTCGGACCAATTGCTATATTTTTGATGAAACTACCAAATAGACTAAGCTCTCGGGTAAGAGTTCAGGTAATACCTACACTATTCCTCTCTCGACCCTAGTCCGAACTTATCTTGTTTGAAAGCATCTCTATGTGATGATTCCTGGTCATGGCATCGTAGATTAGGTCATGTTAGCATGCACACCATTAAAAAGCTTGCATCTCATAGTTTAGTTAAAGGTTTGCCTAATCAGTGCATTTAAGAAAGATAAAATATGTGAAGCATGCACAAAAGGTAAACAGTCGGATCATCTTTCAAATCTCTCAAAACTGTTTCCACATCCAAAGTACTTGAATTGCTGCATATGGACTTATGTGGTGAAATTCTCGTAAAGAGTCTCGGAGGTAAATCATATGTACTTGTGATTGTTGATGACTACTCACGATTTACCCGGGTTTGTTTTCGTAAGCATAAAAATGAAGCGTTCAACGAGTTCAGCAAGCTCTGCAGGAAAATCCAAGTTGAGTCTCGGACTCGGATCAAAAGACTTCGAACCGACCATGGAAGGGAGTTCGATTACTCGGAATTTGCAGAGTTCCGTGATAAGAATGGTCTCCCATAACTTCTCAAGCACCAAGAACTCCTCAACAAAATGGAGTAGTGGAGAGAAAGAACCGAACTCTTGAAGAAATAGGAAGGACAAGAACATGATCTACCTTACTATTTCCGGGTTGAGGCGATCAACACAGAGAAACTACATACTCGAATAGATGCCTCATCGGACCCATCCCAAAGAAAACTTCATACGAGCTTTACAAAGGGAAGAAACCTAACATTTCATACTTTAAACCCTTTGGATGTAAGTGCTATGTTCACAACAATGGTAAGGATCACCTGACCAAGTTTGATGCTCGGTCGGATGAAGGTATCTTTCTTGGTTATTCATCTCATAGTAAAACATATCGCATTTTCAATAAAAGAACCAAAAAGTGGAAGAAAGCATCCACGTTGAAGGTTTGCTCGGGAGAGTCCGAGTCACCCTAGAGGGGGTGAATAGGGTGATGGAAGTTTTTCGTGGAAACTTTAGCTCTTTTGCCAAAGAAGAGGCAGAGATAGGTTCCGAGTCGATCAGCGAGGTCGGAAAAGTGTAACACCCCAAAACACCCCCGGGAGTATTACATCGCCGAGTTCCCTAGAGGAACTCCCAAGGCTCTTTCGGTGTTGGTTTGGCTGTCTAAACTCAACTTAAAAGTAACACTCGGTGGTTTTCCCAAAAGAAGCCGAGATTCTCTAAAAATTTCTGCAGAGTTCCGTTTGTAACATGGACTAACCCATAGGCTTAAAGCCTTACAATCCCGCATAAAAACATAATAAAACTCGACGAGCCACACGCTCGGAGTACACAACTCAACGGCCACACGTCGGAGTTCAACCAATCATGCGGTAAAACTTAAAACAATCTAACTGGTTACTATACATTTGGTACAACTATATGCACTAAATTACAAGTACAATCATTTAGAAACAAACAATGCATGACAACCACTTGGGTCACTTCAACCGTCAACAATCGGCAGGAGTCCGAAGCGTGTTAAGTGTAGATTATGCTTCGAAAGTGTACTCGCAACACTCGGGTGGGGACGGGGCAATTTGTGGGGGTGAGCAATAATCAACGGGCTCACCGGAGTCTTATACCCTTAAAATGGAAATTCTTTACACATAATACTCATAATAATGAAATCTGCGAAAACATAATAACGTAATACAAATCTATATACTTTTCACTCGAAATCTCTTGCAATGAAAAAGATCAAGACTCTTTAATCACTTAAAAGCACATAATCACATTCATGAACAATTCTTTTGGGGTTGAATCAACTTTTCCGGGCCTTCCGAGGATTCGAACTAGCACTTCTTTTCTCATAATTTCACGTAATATCTCCGATTTCTCGATTTCTCTTATTTCGCCGAGGCATGACCCCGGATAAAAGGCTCCCGGGACCTATCTTCTAGGAAGTCTCGGAGCGGGCATCCTCGCCTCTGCAGGACCCCTGTTAGAAACCTTCCCTCGAAGTTTCTAGTCGGGCGTCCACCAGCTCAAACCCTTCGGTATGCTAAACAATCCGTAGCTCGTTGATTCAAAACTCTTTGCACATTCTCATTCATCACATTCACTTCACAACTTTTTCAATGGATTTGGTATCAAGGAAGGCATGACACCACGTGTCACCCTTATAAATTCACTTTCTCAAATCAGCTTTGCTTCTTTAAAACACATTCACGTTCGAAAGGCGCTTCACAAGCAATCGCTTTCAAGAATCATTTCACGTAAAATACAAAACTCCTTTCGAAACTATTTTGAGCATCACGTAAAGCAATCACATAGCACGAATAATCTCCATTCAATGCAAGCATTCATTCTCGACTCTTTTCCAACTATGTCTTTCTCAATTCATCAATTGAATACGATTATCTCCACTTTCCGAGCCACAATAACCACAAATACATATCACTTAAGTTACGTTCAATTCGTCACAATTCATTCTCTTCACCTCCATTCCTCGCTTTATGTCTCTACCCCGTGAATCCACTTTGTTTGCTCACGTCTTAACTTTCCTCAACTCCCGTCTTTACTCCAATTCCTCAACTTAACCTTACCATTCCCTGCCTCAAATTCCCGTTGTATGTCTCTAACTCATTACTTAACTCTTACTCGTCCGTCCTTAGTTATGTAACTCTTAATCACTTTTCCATTATTCAGTTTCCGTTACCTTCGCTTATCTTCACGCTCGGTTCAACCTCGAGGATTTAAATATACTTCGAATGTAATTAATCCCACAATCACCCATTTCTCACTTACATATCCCAATTACGCATCACTCAATACGAATTCATACTTCTCTTTATACTTCGACCTACCATTCCCCAATGTTCGTAATTAGCTCTTTAATATCGCGAGTTCAAGAATCTCTAAGACTTAATTAACTCATAATTCATATCAATGTCCCAACTTTTCATCCTTAATAGCTAACCGAAACTTCAATATTACTCATTTGACCTATGCAACCTAACCTCTTCGGAATCAGCATGCTCCAATTCAACCTTAAGTAACTATTAATCCCTTCGAAATTCCCAATTTAGTTCTACTATTTAACCCAAGTTCTACTATTTAACCCAAGTAACTCCTTTCATTTCACGATTCAGCCCTCTCAATTCCTTAAATCCATTCTAAGCTCTTATTTCAATCTTAAACAACGATTAGGTCCGTTTCGCAATACGGATACTTAACGTTCACAAGAATTCAATATTCACAGTAACACATTCAACATTCACAATAAATCCATTGGGTTTCGAAATTACTAATAGTTTAGAGTATAAGACTACCCACCTCGATTCAGTGGATTGGAGGTTTGTGGTTTGCTCGAGGTTCGAGCTCCCTGGCTCAGCTTCCTTCTTTCGTTTCTCTTTCCCTCGCTGCTAGCCTCGGTTTCGCCGCCTTCCCCTGCGTCGGCCGTCGTCGCCGGTGGCGATCCCGCCTTCTCGGTTGCCCCGGCTCCCGTTCCTCACTTCCTCTGTTTCGGTTCGTTGTTCCTGGCCTCGGTTATCTCTCGACTAGGCCCTGCGCGCTCGCCACTGGTCTTCCTCCCGGCAGCCGCTACTTTCCCCGGCTTCTAGCCTCTCGGTGCCTCTCGCGTCCGTCCTCGCCTCGGGTCCGACTTCCGCCTTCCCTCTCGCCCGGTCTCTCGCTCTCTTTTCCTCTTCGTTCGCGCCTACTCGCGTCGCCGACCGCCGCCTTGGGTCCCGGGTGGTCGCCCGTCCTCGCGGTCTCCTTCGCCGCGCGCTCGCCTCCCCTCTCTCTCTCTTCCGTTCGGTGGTCCTCTCCCCCTCCCTGTTTTGTTTGCTCTACTTCTACTCTTTCTTTCCCCGACCCCCTCCTTCTTTTCCTACCTCTCTCTCTCTCCACCGCTTAATTGGCGGTTCCTATTCCTAATTGGGCCCCCAAATAGGCTTAATTATCTCTTCATAATTCGGTGAAAATAACCACCGGCCCATAGACGACAAGTCCATATCTCCTCCCTTCGTCCTCTTACGCTATCAGCGTCCTAACTTATTTTAATATGCTGGCCACGACAATTCTTAATCGCCCAACGGTTCAGCTCGGATGAAAAAGGAAGGCAATTTCCTTGATTTAATTTATTCGACAACAGACTTCCGAAGGAAATTTTAAAGAAATAAGTCCGATCGTAAATAAAATCAGCCACTCAACCCCCTAGTTGCGGGGAAAATACTCAATAATGTTAAGCTTTTCAACTGCTTTCTTTAAAATCCCGGGTATTACAAAAAGTTTGGACTCGGAAATGCTATCATGAATAAGTAAGCGAGTTAAGCGAGAGCTATAAGACCTGTCCGAGTCTAGAATGAACTCGGAAAGATAACACTTAGAAATTACGTGGAAACCCTCCCGGGGCAGAAAGCCACGGACCGTGCTAGTCCAGGCATGAAATCAAATCCACTATTTTGAGTCCATAAAATACCGTGAACCGATCGAACCCGAGTTGTTCCCTTAGACAACTCTATACAAGTTTTCCTAGATTCAGAAATTCCCTTATCTCGATCTAGTACTTCCTAGCTGAGATAACCTTTACAGACTAGGGACAACTAAGCCGAGTTAACCCTTACAGCTTAGTCAAGGGACCTTATAGAGAAAGTAAGAAAGTGTTTGTAATCGAGTACAAGACCTTAAAACTCGTAAAGTAATGAATTATAGAAGGGAGTTGTAAGTAGAAGATTGAGAATAAATACAATGACTTTGATCAAGTTCGTGTATTCACAATAGGTTCGGCAATCTTTAAGTCTTGTGAGGTGGCTTCTTTTATAGATGACCGGGCGAGTAAACGTTATCTTCATCTCGCCGACCGAGAGTCCTTTGTGACCGTTTGACAAAAGCTTTCTAAGTCACTCGGAAAGTATCCGTTGTAATGTGAACGTTGGACAATGGTTTAACTCTCTTGGAAGTCCCAAAACCACTCGGCGGAGTCTTGAAAGATAAGGTGGAAACCACCGTTAAGCGTGGTGTTTCGGTTTTCCAGAAATGGAAACAGACAGCCACGACACAATCTTCCGGGACTCGAAGCGGAGAAGGTGAAAAGCAATGTCTGCTGGTGATTTGATGTTCTGAGTCGGTTACTTTTGTAGTTTCGTTTGAATAACCTACAAAAGTAAAACAAATTTCGGTTCTCAAAGTATAAAATACTTTGGTCCAAGATTAGACACAGATTATAAAATAATTACGATGAATAAACAATTAATTATCTCGAGTCGAAAAGAAATGGAATTTTCCGAGTCTAATATCCATGTAACTCAAAATTCCATCCGACTTAGTCTAAGCGATGAATCAAGTTATATAACGAATATCGAGTGAAATAACTTGATATAGATTAAGCATGAAATAGACTAGAGACACCGACTAAAACAGAATAGAGCTTACAACCGGAAGTTAGATCCGAGTGAGAAAAGACGAAATACTAGTCTATTCAACATGCGATAAATCTAAGTGATGAGGGATTCGGAACCGAGTGAGATACGCATATAAGTTTTCCGAGTCACTCAAGGATAAGCAAGAAATACACTAAGTAAAAGCTATATCACTTAGAGAATATATCTTTTCACTCGTAAAAGTTTCTAAGATACGAGAGAATGCCTTGGAATCAAAACTCCAAAAGTAAGAGATTGTTATACCGATTCCTTTTATACAACTCGAAATGCATTGAACGTTGTCCGAGTCTTCAATCTCCCCTTTTTGATGAAAGGCATTCCATACTTAGATTTAAACTTTGTTAGTGAAAAGATCCGATTCCGAATAGTTGCGCGGGAAGTGAGATGATTAAGACATACTTAATGTATCGGAGCATAAAGTAAAGTATGCTTTATCAAGGAATTAATGTTGACTCGTAAAGATTGAAAACACAGAAATCATTGAAGAGAAAGCATTAATTCATTGAACATAAAAAGATTACAAAGATTGAGAGGGAAAACTCCCCTTAACAAGACAACAAGTTTTTCGAGTCTATTTCTCCCCTTGCCTTTCAAGCAAAAACAACAAGAGAAGGAAGGGAAGAAAAGAACAAGTAGTAAAACTTAGATGTCCGGACAAAAAAATGAAAAATCGCTCGTAAAGAAGAAGAATCGCGGATCGAGGAATTGTGACTCGGTGCATGGCGCCTACGAGGGAGAGGGGATTTCGAGTGGAGGCGAGAGGGATTGGAGGTTCGCCAAGACCGATAAGATCTTGATGATCCGCTTGAGCGCGGCGGAGGCAGTAACCGATATGATTGTCAAGGGCTCAGCTCCGAGTGGCCGACCCGGAATGAGTGGCTCGAGGGGTTCTTTCCTTTGAACCTCTCGTAGCTGGAGGGGACTGCTCGCTCGACTCGCTGGTGCAGCTAGGTCTTCCGACCCGCCCGGACTCACTGCTCGAGCCGAGTACAGCCTATCCGAGCTTGTGGAGCGATCGACCCTCGGCAGCTTCCCACTGCTTCTTCTTTGTGTTCCTCCCCTTGCCCGGATGAAGCCGCCTCGGCCGCGAGCTCTGCGGTGTCCGCCGCTTCGCATCTGCAGCTTCTTCTTCTTCTTCCCACTGTCCGAGGAGGTCGGACTCGGGCTCGAAGACGCTTCGGACGCGTCCGAGTCACCCCGGTCCCGAGCCGCCTTGGACCTTCTCTCTCCGAGGAGCTCAACTAGCTCCTTCTGCTCCTTTACGAACTCCACCGGAGGCTCGCTGCTCTCGGATTTGGGATTGGGCGGTCTTTTGGTTGATGTTCGGATTTTGGATGGCAAATTTGAAAGACCGGAGTGTGTCCTGGAAAAGAGTGGACACATAGCTGATTTTGTCCATAAAAACGGGGGACAAAAGAGCAGAGAGAGATTTGGAGGCACCTAAGGTTGAGGCACCAACAGGTGGAGAGGGAGAGAGAGAGGGGTGGATTTACGAGTCCGAGGCGGAGAAGGGGGCCTCGGCTCGAGTTATGAACCCGGACACCGGGTTCAATTTCCCGGTATCCGTACCCTCGAAGTTCCTTTTGCCGACAACAACGGCAGTCTCGGCATACGGCGTTTGGAGTCCGAGGGGAGAGGAACTTGGAATTGTTTGAAGACAAGGGTGAGAAGAGCATCGAAAGGAAGAGAGGTGTTCTTCCTGGTTTGAAGTTGAGCTGGCACAGCTGCCATCCGCTCAATGATGGAGGGAAGAGGTCTACTTCGTAGCCCTCAAGAATGTCAAAAAGGGCTTTGAGGTGCTTGGAGTTGGGGTTCTCCTTGCTAGAATGCTGAGAGAAAAAGGTTCTCATCAGCAGAAAGCATAGAAGGCGTGCTTCGACTTCAACTAAGTCACCGAAAAGTTTTTCCGTGACTCAGGAAACTCTTTAGCAAACTTTTCAAAGAAGTCGTCGGTGACTTCGAGTGAAAGGAATAGGGTTGCTGTTCAAGAAGAGAGAGGAGACCTTGAACAGGCGGTGGAGGAGAGAGGTGTTTATGCGAACGGTTACATTTTGAACCCCGGAGGTTAGGACACCTTCGAGTGAGTGAGGTGAGTGTAGAACTCGAAACGAGTTTGGGATAGATGAACTCGCTGAAGTAAAGAAAGTTGTATGCCCCAGTGGTTTGAATGTGAGCCAACCAGGAAAATTTGGTTGTAGGAAAGAACTTGTCATCCAACGCAAGGTACTTGGGTGACAATGGGTTTGGAGGGGGTTGAGCTTTCGGAGTTTTGGTGCAAGGCTTTTTGGAGGAAGAGGAGACCCGAAAGTCGGGATGGTTACCTCTCTTAGGCATTTTGAGAGAAGAGGAAGGAAAGATGAAACTTTTGAGTAATAAAAGAGAGGAAGAAGTAGATGAGATGAAACGAAAAGAGTAGAAGAAAGAGGTGAGAGCAGTCGAACTTACCCGAGATGGCCTTTTTCGTCGCTTGAAGAAGTTCAAAGATCACTGTGTACATAGAAATCTTCCGCGAAAAGTTTCGTTTGAAAGAGATGAAATGTAGAGTATCGAGACGAAGATGAATAGGCGCTATTTATATAAAAGAAACGCGCCCGTCAACTATCCGTTAAGTATAACTCCGTTCGACTCGGCTTGTCCATCGATCATCGAAGACCGGTGTGACGGTTCTCTTCAACGGTTAAGATTTCAGCGGTTAGAGATCCATGGTTATCGTCCGATCACAGCGCTCGAGAGAGAGAGAGAAAAAGATTTGGAAAAATATGTTCGAAACTCTCCACTATTCTAGAGATAATTTCAGAAAATTTGATGTCCAAGTTTCTCTACGTCCGAGTATGACTCGGATTGATTTCGAGTGACTCGAAACAAAAATAACTACTAACCCAAGTATCACCGAATCAACCGAGCTAATGGTTATGAAAAGTGAAAATACATAACACGTAATCATGTAATGAATAAGAATCGCATATAATTAAGCATTTAACATACCAAGCTCATTCCGAATAAAGCAAAACTGATCTTCACCAAGAGGCTTAGTAAAAATATCAGCTAATTGAAGATTAGTAGGAATGAACTCAAGTTCAATATCACCTTTTTCGAGTGGTCTCATAGGAAGTGATATCCGACCTCGATATGTTTTGTCTTCGAGTGCTTGGACTAGATTCTTGGTGATGCTGATTGCACTCCGATTGTCACACTTGATTGGAACCGATTTGAAAGAAAGTCCAAGATCTCTCAAGTGTTGTTTTATCCATAGAATCTGAGCGCAACATGCTCCAGCTGCAATATACTCAGCTTCGGCAGTTGATAAAGCTACCGAGTTACGCTTCTTTGAGTGCCAGGATATTAGGGATTGACCCGAAATTGGCAAGCTCCGGATGTGCTCTTTCGATCAACTTTGTATCCAGCGTAGTCTGCGTCCGAGTATCCAGTGAGAGTCGGTTCCGAGTCTCTAGAATACCATAGACCTAAATTCCGAGTACTTGCAAGATATCCGAATATTCTCTTCACCGCAGATGAGATGTGATTCTTTTGGATTAGCTTGAAATCTTGTGCATAAGCAAACACTCGAACATTTTGTCTGGCTGGCTGGAAGTAAGATATAGCGAGAGATCCAATCATACCTCAATAGAGTTTCGATCTATTGCTTTACCTTTCTCGTCCGAGTCAAGCTTTATACTCGTCGCTCATAGGTTTAGATGCGTGTTTTGCATCTTCAAGTTTGTATTTCTTCAGCAGCTCCTTGGTATACTTAGATTGATGGACATAGATTCCATTTTTGTCTTGTTTGATTTGTAAACCAAGGAAGAAATTGAGTTCTCTCATCATACTCATTTGGAATTCTTGACTCATCAACTCGGAAAATTCTCGACACGTAAATTCATTAGTAGCACCGAAGATAATATCATCAACATATATTTGAACAATAAGGAAATCTTTCCCCTTGGTCTTTATGACGAGAGTCTTGTCGATCCGACCTCTTTTGAAATCATTTTGAACCAAGAAGCTACTCGATCTTTCATACCAAGCTCGAGGGGCTTGTTTAAGACCATAGAGTGCCTTTTGAAGTTTGAAAACATGATTTGGAAATTCTTAGTTTTCAAAACCAGGAGGTCGCTCGACATAGACTTCCTCTTCAATAAAACCATTGAGAAATGCACACTTAACATCCATTTGATATAATTTGATATGCATGCTTGGATGCAAATGCCAATAGTATTCTAATAGCTTCAATTCAGCAACAGTGCAAAGGTTTCCCCACAATCAATTCCTTCTTCTTGATTGTACCCTTGAGCCACAAGTCTAGCCTTGTTTCGACTACCACTCCACCCTCATCCAGTTTGTTTTTGAAAACCCATTTGGTTCCTATAACTCGGGTGGTCAAAAGGTCTGTTGGTCGAGTCCGGACTTGGTTTCTTTCAAATTGATTGAGTTCCTCTTGTATTGCCTCTACCCATTCAGGTTCATTAAGGGCTTCTAGTGCATTTCGGGTTCGATTAATGAAATGAAAGCAGTGAATGCGCACATATTTCGGAGAGAGGAACGAGTTCTTACCCCACTATTGATATCGAAATTATGTTTTCTAGAGGATGACTAAAAGTAAACTTGAATGCTTTACCGCTTCTCGATTCACGAGATTTGTGGGCTGAGTCGCTTGATCTTCGAAGCTTGTTCCGAGTGACCTTCTTCATTGGCTTGTTCGTTCCGAGCGAGCTCTTGAGTTGTCTCATTCCGAGTAACTTCGTTCCGAGTGACTTCATTCCGAGCCGGTTGAATCCGAGTCTTTGTGGGTTCAGCTTCGTCATCATCTCTACTGAGCTTCAATTCGAGTATGAAGACTCACGTGGTTTCTCATGTTCAAGCTCATCAAACACAACGTGGATGCTCTCTTCCATTTTGTTAGTTCTTTTATTGAAAATGCGATAAGCTTTGCTCGTGAGAAGAATAACCTGAAAAATACCTTCATCTCGACCGTGCATCAAACTTGGTCGAGTGATACTTACCATTATTGTGAACGAAGCACATACATCCGAATGGTCCGAAATAGGAAATATTTGGTTTCTTCCCTTTGTAGAGCTCATAAGGAGTTTTCTTCAAAATGGGTCCGATGAGGCATCTATTCAGAGTATAGTTGGCCGTGTTGATCGCCTCCGCCTGCAAATAGTAAGGCAAGTTGTGCTCAATCATCATCGTCCTTGCTATTTCTTCAAGGGTTCTATTATTTCTCTCTACTACTCCATTCTCGTTGAGGAGTTCGGGTGCCGAGAATTTGTGAGAGATGCCGTTTTTGTCACAAAACTCGAGAATTCCGAGTAGTCGAGCTCCCTTCCATGGTCGGTTCGAATTCTCCGGATCCGAGTCCGAGACTCGAACTTGGATTTTTCTACAGAGCTTGCTGAACTCCTTGAATGCTTCATTCTTGTGCTTAAGAAAACACACCCAGGTAAATTGTGAATAATCATCAATAATAACAAATATGTAAGATTTACCTCCGAGGCTCTTAATAGAGATTTCACCACATAAATCCATATGTAGTAGCTCAAGCACTTTGGATGTGGAAACTGTCTTCAGAGATTTGAATGAAGATCCGACTTGTTTCCTCTCGGTGCATGCTTCACATACTTTGTCTTTCTCAAAAACGCAGTTAGGTAAACCCTCAACTGCACCATGAGATGCCAACTTTTTGATAGTATGCATGCTAATATGGCCTAATCTACGATGCCAAGACAATGAGTCATCATGAAGAGACGCCTTTAAGTAAGACAGATTCGACTAGGGTCGAAAGAGAAATGATATAAGTATTACCCGATCTCTTACCCGAAAGCTTGATCTCTTTGGTAGTGACATCGAAATATAGCAGCTTAGTCCGAGTGAATCTTACCTCTTGACCTTTATCGCACAGATTGAGAGATGCTCGAGCGATTATACTTTAATCCTTTGACAAGGTAGACTCGGGTCGACCGGATTGCTTCCTTTTCCAATCTTGCCAATCCCCACTATCTTGCCTTTGCTATCATCTCCAAATGTGACCTTTCCTCCTTTATGTTTTTCCAACTCGTAAAAGAGTCCCGCATCTCCCGACATGTGGCGTGAACATCCACCGTCAAGGTACCAGTGTCCTTTTGATCTCTTCCGAGTGACCTGCAAAATAGAGAGAATCTAACCCTTCTCACTTCCTCTAACGAACCCAAGTAACTTTTCTTACCGTGGTCCTTTCTCGAGGAAGAAGGTGTTTCGGAACCCGATTTGAATGACTTTGGGTTTTGTCTAATTCCGAGTCGTCCTCTTAGAGAACCGAGTCCGTGTCTCTTTCCTTTTAAAAACCTTTCCTTTTAAAACAGGAGAAAATGGTTTCTTTTTGTAAACAATTCCGGGCTTAGTCCTCCCTTCATTTCGTGAATGGGACCGTGCTCAGCTTTCTCGAACTTCACAGCTTCTGAGTCCTTTTGAATAAATCTGAGTAGGAATTGGATTCCTCTTCTTTGTTGAAACCAAGACCTTCTTTTCGAAAAGAGACACATTGTGATCCTAAGAGCATGTCAAGGTTTTTCCGACCTTGTGTGAATTTTAAAATCGAGTCTTGAGACTCAGTGAGCTTCTGTCTTAGTTGCTCATTTTCTTTTCGAGTAGCTCGGACTCGGTCTCATTAGTTTGAGCACTAGTCTTGAGTTCTCTCGAGTGTGAGTCTCAGCTTTTCCAATTCATTTTTCAAAGACTTGCTCTCGAAGAAATTGACTCAAGTTGTTCTTTGAATTGAGAAGAATCGAATTGGACTTTTCTTCCAAAGTAAAAATGTACTTAGCTAAATTGACTTTGGAGAATTTGAGGAAATAATCAATTACCTCTTGAGGATTAGTTTCCTCATTGTCCGAGTCCGAGTCCGACTCTCTTTCAGCCTTCCGGGTCGAGATTGCCATCGGACACTTCGAGTCGTCCGAGTCCTCGTCATCTTCCGATGAGTCCTCATCGCTCCATGTTGCCATCATGGCCTTCTTCTTCTTTCTGTCCCTTCTTCTTTTTGGACAATCTTTGACTATGTGGTCTTTGCTGCCACAATCAAAACATCCAGAATTCTTAGGTAAAGATAACTTTGAGGGTGAAGAGTACTTACCTTTTCTGTCCCTCTTGTCTTTCTTGTAGAATTCTTCCTTTGGCTTTTTATCCCATCTTTTGTGCTTCATCATTCTTTTGAAGCCTCTTGCAATGAGTGCCATGGGATCATCTTCTGAGTCGGAGGAGCTCAGATTTGCTTCTTTGGATTCCGAGGCTCTCAATGTTATGTTCCTTTTGGTACGCCCTCAGCATCCTCCTCTTCTAGATGGATTTCGTGAGTGAGAAATTTTCCGATAAGCTTGTCCGGCTTTAAGAGTGAGAGGTTCCGAGCCTCCTTTATGGCGATCACCTTGGGACCCCATCTTCTCTTGGGTAGACTTCGAGTATCTTTCGCACATTTCCTCGTGCGTGATCTTCTTACCCAGGGACTTGAGATTGTTGGTAATCTCGATGAAATCGAATGAACATCCGAGTAATGTTCTCTTCGGCTCCATCTTGAATAGCTTGTACTTATGAAGATATTGACTAATCTTCGCTTGTCCGACTTGGCTTGTGCCTTCATAAGTGTTGACCAGTGTGTCCCACAATTCTTTGGCTGAATCACGAGCGGATACACGATTATATTCCTTTGAGCTGATGGCGCACATTAGGATGTTCATTGCCTTGAAGTTCTTTATGAACTTCTACTTCGCCTGGAGTAAATTCGGCTTTTGTATTGGGAAGAATTCTGAATTCATCTATCTTCTTTGGAATGTAATTTCCTTGTTGTATGATTTCCCATACATCTTCATCATGATCCATAAGGAAACATTCCATAAGTTTCTTCCAAGTGCCCGAAGTTTGATCTTTTGAATTTTGGTGGCCTGTTGGAAGATCTTCCTTCATCGAACTCTCCGGTGTTTTGAGCCATTTGATCTTTAGACCTTTGGATGGTTAGATCCTTTCGAAAGGCTGGGTTCGATACCAATTGAAGGTTTGCTCGGGAGAGTCTCGAGTCACCCTAGAGGGGGGTGAATAGGGTGATGGAAGTTTTTCATGGAAACTTTAGTTATTTTGCCAAAGAAGAGGCAGAGATAGGTTCCGAGTCGATCAGCAGGGTCAGAAAAGTTTGGACTCGTAAATGCTATCACGAATAAGTAAGCGGGTTAAACAGGAGCTATAAGACTGTCCGAGTCTAGAATGAACTCGGAAAGATAACACTTAGAAATTACGTGGAAACCCTCCTGGGGTAGAAAACCACGGACCGTGTTAGTCCAAGCATGAAGTCAAATCCACTATTTTGAGTCCACAAAATACCGTGAACTGATCGAACCCGAGTTGTTCCCTTAGACAACTCTATATAAGTTTTCCTAGACTCAAAAATTCCCTTATCCGATCTAGTACTTCCTAGCTGAGATAACCCTTACAGCTAGGGACAACTAAGCTGAGTTAACCCTTACAACTTAGTCAAGGGACCTTACAGAGAAAGTAAGAAAGTGTTTGTAATCGAGTACAAGACCTTACAACTCGAAAGTAATGAATTACGTAAGGGAGTTGTAAGTAGAAGATTGAGAATGAATACAATGACTTTGATCAAGTTCGTGTATTCACAATAGGTTCGGCAATCTTCAAGTCTTGTGAGGTGGCTTCTTTTTATAGATGAGCGGGCAGAGTAGCCGTTATCTTCATCTGCCGACTGAGAGTCCTAAGCTTTCGAGTCACTCGAAAGTATCCGTTGTAATGTGAACGTTGGACAACGGTTTAACTCTCTTGGAAGTCCCAAAACCACTGGTGGTGTCTTGAAAGATAAGGTGGAAACCACCGTTAAGCGTGGCGTTTCGGTTTTCCAGAAATGGAAACAGACAGCCTCGACACAATCTTCCGGGACTCGAAGCGAAAAGGTGAAAAGCCATGTCTCGCTGGTGATTTGACGTTCCGAAACCTAGGTTAATTTTGTAGTTTCATTTGAATAACCTACAAAAGTAAAACAAATTTAGGTTCTCAAAGTATAAAATACTTTGGTCCAAGATTAGACACGAGATAATAAAATAATTACGATGAATAAACAATTAATTATCTCGAGTCGAAAAGAAATGGAATTTTTCGAGTCTAATATCCATGTAACTCAAAATTCCATCCGACTTAGTCTAAGCGATGAATCAAGTTATATAACGAATATCGAGTGAAATAACTTGATATAGATTAAGCATGAAACAGACTAGAGACACCGACTAAAACAGAATAGAGCTTATAACCATAAGTCGATTTGAGTGAGAAAAGACGAAATACTAGTCTATTCAACATGCGATAAATCCGAGTGATGAGGGACTCGGAACCGAGTGAGATACGCATATAAGTTTTCCGAGTCACTCAAGGATAAGCAAGAAATACACTAAGTAAAAGCTATATCACTTAGAGAATATATCTTTTCACTCAGAAAAGTTTCTAAGATACAAAGAATGCCTTGGAATCAAAACTCCAAAAATAAGAGATTGTTATACCCGATTCCTTTTATACAACTCGTAAATGCATTGAACGTTGTCCGAGTCTTCACACGTTGTTTTTGATGAGATTGATCAGGGAAAACCAAGTGAGTCAACATTCTTAGATCTGAAGCTCAGTCGAGATGATGATCCTGCTGAAGATGAACTCGGATAGAGTCAAGGAAAAACAACTCGGAATGAAGCAACCCGGAACAATCGACTCGGAATAAATTGACTCAAGAGCCAGCTCGAATGCTGAAAGTCAACCGGATGAACAAGCTCAATCGGACCAGATCACTGAAGATTAACAAATTCAACCTACAAATCTGGTGAACCAGAGAACAGGTAGAGTTTTAAATATGCATCAAGCCATCCACTCGAAAATATCCTGTCCGACATCAATAGTGGGTAGGAACTCGTTCCTCTCTATAAAATCTATGTGCATTCACTGCATTCATATTATTAACTCGAACCAAGAAATGCACTAGAACCCTTAATGAACCTGAATGGGTAGAGGCCATGCAAGAGGAACTTAATCAATTCAAAAGAAACCAAGTCCGGACTCGACCAAACGACCTTCCGACCACCCGATCATAGGAACCAAATGGGTTTTCAAGAACAAGCTGGATGAAAGTGGGTTGGTAGTAAAAAACAAGGCTAGACTTGTGGCTAAAGGTTACAATCAAGAAGAAGGAATTGATTGTGGGGAAACCTTTGCACCAAGTGGCTAGGATTGAAGCTATTAGAATCCTATTGGCATTTGCATCAAGCATAAATATCAAATTGTATCAAATGGATGTTAAATATGCTTTCCTTAATGGTTTCATTCAAGAGGAAGTCTATGTTGAGCAATCCCTGGATTTGAAAGATCAAAATTTCCAAATCATGTTTTCAAGTCGTAAAAAGCTCTTTATGGTCTCAAACAAGTTCCCAGAGCTTGGTATGAAAGACTAAGTAATTTCTTGGTTAAAAATGATTTTAGAAGAGGTCAGATTGACAAGACTCTTTTTATAAAAACCAAGGGGAAAGACTTTCTTATTGCTCGGATCTATGTTGATGATATAATATTTGGAGCAGCTTATGAAAATCTCTATCGAGATTTTTCCGAGTTAATGAGACAGGAATTCCAAATGAGCATGATGGGGGAACTCAATTTCTTCTTTAGTTTACAAATCAAGCAATACAAAGATGACATCTATGTCCATCAATCAAAGTATACCAAGGAGTTGCTGAAGAAATACAAACTTTAAGATGCAAAACATGCGACGACACCAATGAGCAAGCGAGCATAAAACTGGACTCGGATCGAAAAAGGTAAAGTAGTATATCGAAACTCTATCAAGGTATGATCGGATCTCTGCTGTATCTTACTTCCAGTAGGCCAGACATAATGTTTAGTGTATGTCTATGTTCAAGATTTCAAGCTAATCCAAAGGAATCACATCTCACTGCGGTGAGGAGAACTTTCGGATATCTTACGGGGACTTAGAATCTAGGTCTATGGTACTCAAGAGACTCGAACCGACTCTAACTGGATACTCGGATGCCGACTATGCTGGATACAAGGTTGATAGAAAGAGGACCTCAGGAGCATGCCAATTTCTGGGTCAATCCCTTATATCTTGGCACTCAAAGAAGCGAGAACTCGGTAGCTTTATCAACTCGCTAAAGCCGAGTACATTGCAGCTGGAGCATGTCTGTGCTCAAATTTTATGGATCAAGCAACACTTGAGAGATCTTGGACTGTCATTCAAATCAATTTTAATCAAGTGTGACAATCAAAGTGCGATCAAGCATCACTAAGAATCCAATTTAGCACTCAAAGACAAAGCATATTAAGGTCGGGTATCATTTTCTAAGAGACCATTATGAGAAAGGTGATATTGAACTTGAATTCATTCCTACCAAACTTCAACTAGCTGATATCTTTACTAAGCCACTTAGTGAGGATCAGTTTTGCTTTATTAAGAATGAACTTAACATGATTAATGCATGATTATGTGCTTTTCTAAGTGAAAGTACTTTGCATGATTATGTGTTAAATGTTTCTTTTCCGTGCTTTAATAACTATTAGTTCGGTTAACCCGGTGATACTGAGTTGTGAGTTATTGCTTGCTTGTAGTGTCCGAGTCACTTAGAAACTCTACTAAGTCAAACTTAGTTTTTGAGAAAGATGGACATCAAACTTCGAAATCATCTCTAGATTAGTGGAGAATTTTAGAAATTTCTTTTAAAATTTCTCTTTTTTTTTCTCTCTCGCTCGCACGTATCAATCGGAGAACTAACCGTTGGCGGACAAACACTGGAATTCTAACCGTTGGAGAGTAGAACAGTCACACCGGTCCGAGCGACTGTTCGAGAGTTGGATCGGATCGAATACTGAAGGATAATTCTTTCGCTATAAATAGCATCCATTCTCCTTTATTTCACTACTTTACTCTTTACTCACTCACTCTCTCGTATACAACCTCACAAGCAAGTTGAGTGTTTTCGAAGAGCAAACCTTGTCTATCTCAAGCAAAGCAATAAATCATCTCAAGTAAGCACCAAAAGCTCTCAGCTCTCTCTCTCTCTATTATCCTATTTTCTTTTTACACACACATCTCTCTCTTCGAGCCGTATTCTCTCGCTATCTCTCTCAAAGCTCATCTCATCTTTCTCAAAAAACTCCACAACCATGCCTAAAAGAGGTTCTCACCCGGACTTTCTTGGTTCCGCAACCAAGAAACCCGAACCAAAAGCCAAGAGGGTCCTTCCAACCCCTCTAAAATCCTTGTCACCCAACACTTGACGTTGGATGACAAATTCTTCCCAACCACAAAATTTTTGTGGTTGAACCATATCAAAACCACAGGGGTTTACAATTTTCTCTGTTTCAATGAGTTTATTTACCCGAACTCGTTTCTGAGTTCTATTCAAATCTTTCTAGCTCGAAGGGATCCTCACCTTCGAGTTCAAGATATCGTTGTTCGAATCAACGTCTCTCTCCTCCACCGCTTATTCAAAGTATCTTCTCTTTTCCTCTACAGACAACCTTATTCCTTTCAATGAGGTTGCTAATGAATTCTTCGAGAAGTAAGTAAAAGAAATCACCGAGTCACGCAAAAACTTTTCAGTGACTCAGATGAAGTCCGAAGCTTGTCTTCTTTGTTTCCTGCTGATGAGAACCTTCTTCTCTCAAGCATTCGAGTAAAGAGAATCCGAACTCTAAGATTCTCAAAGCTCTCTTTAACATTCTAGAGGGCTACAAAGTAGACCTCTTCCCAACTATCATTGAGCGAGATGGCCTCTGTGCTAGCTTAGACAAAGAAATCCACTCCTCTTCCTTTTGGGGCTCTTCTTACCTTCATTTTCAAACAGTTCAAGGTCCCGCTCCCTCGGATCCTAACGCGGTTTCGAGGCTGCCATAGTAGTTGGCAGTAAAAGAGCTTCTTGGCTATGGATACCAGGAGACCCAACCGAGTGTCTAGGTCCACAGCTCGGAGCCGAGGCAACCTTCTCCTCCACCTCGGACTTAGACTCGGACTCGGACTCCACTCTCTCTCCCTCCTCCACCTGGCAGGTGCCTCCACCTCGAGCCCTCCACTTCAAGCCACTCTCGCTTTGTCTACCGTCATGATAGACAAGCTCTCCTCGTAAATCAAGGACACTCTCCGGTCATTCAAGACTCGTCCTTCAGCCTATGACCATAAACCAAAAGACCGCCCAATCTCAAATTCGAGAGCACCGGGACGTGCTCCTTGAGATGAAGGCACTGGTAAAGGAGCAGCAGAAGTTGATTGATCTCCTCCAAGAAAGGCGCTCCAAAGCAACTTAGGACTTGGTCAGCTCGGACACATCCGAAGAATCCTTGAGCCTCGCCCAATCTCCTTCCGGAGAGGTAGAACAAGAAGAAGAGGAGGTTGCGGCTGAGGCAGCTCCTTCCGAGGAGAAGGAAGGAGGGGAGAAGGAAGAAGAAGAGATAGAGGAAGAAGGAGCGAGAAAAGGAAGAGGCCGAGGGATAAGGTGCTCCCGCCCTTCAACCGAACCGATTAGCTCGGACAGGTAGTCTAAGTGAGTCGAAGACCCTGCCGACAAAGATCGGTCGGCAGGAGTTGAGCTTGAACAAGCACCTCCCTCCGTCGAGTTCCAAAAGGATGAACCTCCGGACGACCTTGTTTTGGGTCGACCACTCGGAGCCGAGCCCATCCCGGAGTTGCCGGTGTTGCCCCCGCCAAGATCTTCAACGTCTTCATGCTCATACCAGCGCAGGAGCACGACACGTTCATCCACTTCAACCTAGATAACTCCCACTCCACCCTCTTAGTTATTTATTTTGTTTCTCGTTCTGTTTTTTATTTTTTGTCCGGACACACAAATTGTATCTACTTGATACATTCTTCCTCTTTTTTTTTTTGCTGAAAGGCAAGGGGAGAATATTTAGAAAATTTGTTGTCTTGTTTAGGGGAGTTCTCTCACCCTTTTTGTATATATTTTCTAAGTTTATATGAATGAAGTTTATGATTTCGTGCTTGTTCACTGCTAAGTTTAACTTCTTTCTAAGTTTTAATTTCTTAGTGTATGTTGATATGATATATCCACTCATTTATTTATATCTAGTTTGATATAAGCAATATTCTAAGTCTGCAACATTTCATTGATTTCTATGCGATATTTCATTCTTTGCTCCGATGAAACATAAGTATAATAGCTCTAAAATAATCTAAGTTTGCGATTCTATCTCTAAACTCTAATATACTCTTTGAGAAAGAATGAAAAATCAGGATTGTTTCACTAACAAAGTTTCTATCCGAGTATGGAATGCCTTTCATAAAAAAGGGGAGATTGAAGACTCGGATTCTACATGTATATCATTCCGAGTACTATCAAGGAATTGGGTACTAACTTCATCCCTTCTAAGTTTTGATTACAAATCATTCCGAGTATTATAGAAACTTTTCGAGTGTTACAGATTGTTTTCATCCGATTCGATCGACTTAGAAAGCACACTCGTGTTCATCAATTCACTATGACGGTTCTAAGTCACTCGGACATCACTCAGATTTATCGTATGATCAAACATTCACTCTAACTCTTTCAAACTAAGTTCGACTTTATATTCTAAGTTAAAGTGAATTACAGAGTTAATTCATCATTCTAAGTCGGCATGTTTTGTTTGAAGTATATTTGTCTAGATCAAGTACTCTTACTCTAATATTCTCTGTGTAACTTGATCTTTCTCTAGATCGACTCGGATGGAATTTGAGTATAATGAATATTAGACTCAGAAAATTCCACTCTTTTAGGACTCGAGATAATTATGCTCTTAATTATCTTAATTAAATTATTATCTATACCTAATCCTGGACCAAAGTGTTTTATACTTTGAGAACCAAAATTGGTTTACTTTTGTAGGTTATCTAAACGAGGTTATCCTACTTTTGAATTACAAAAGTGTTTGGCTTCAAGATGTCAAATCGCCAGCAGACAAGGCTTTTTCTACTTTTGACCAAGGTCCGGACATCGTGTCGGGGTTGTCTGTTTCCAAAGCTGGAAATCTTCAACGCTAAGCTTAACGGTGGTTTCCACCCTATTTTTCGGACACCACCGAGTGGATTGGGACATCCTAAGATACTACTTACACTCAAGCCGTTGACCGTATGTTTTTGTGAACAAAGGGAAAAGTTGTTTTCATTCAATTAGCAAATTGCCTTGACAAGGTACAACCATCAATTTGAAACATAAAATTATGGGCCACTAGGAAGGGTTCCCATAGACTTTTAAGTTTCATCACCGATAATCTGTACAAACCTTTCCCACTCTTTATATTTCTCTTTATGCACTGCTAGGAAAGTGAACCTATTACTAATAAGCTTCTTAATACTCTGCAAAGATCCCTATATATCTGGCAGTCTTTGTTGGAATGATTTTCGGATCCAATTGAATAGCTTTCCCTCGGTTGTTTTATATAGTGACAGTCAAAGAATATATGTTCCGTGGTCTCTTCTTCGATGTCACACAGCCCACATCTGTTGTGTATATGGGGCAAGAATTTTGTCAAATGTCTGTCTTGTAGGGAGTTTGTTTTGTATTAGCACCCAAAGAATGAAGTTGTGCTTCGAAATTATGTTGTTGTGCTATACTAGCTTGCTCCATCTCTCGCTTAGGTAGGTCCATCGATAGGGTTTTGTATACTGTTTTAAAAATTTCTCCTTTTGTCAGCTGAGTTTTGCATCATAGTGCATATTCTTGGTTTAAGATGGCACATTTTCCTCCAGTACCAGCATATATCAATTCCCTGCTTGTAGTCCCGGATGCTATCCCCTTTTAGATAATGGATATTAGCCCACTTAACCCACAGAATATCCTTCTTGCTTGATGTGGCGCACAATAGTTTGTCTATAAGGGCTTTATTCCAAGCTCTTATATTTTTGAATCCCAAGCCTCCACAGCTTTTAGGCTTGCATACATTCTCCCTGGCCACCATAGAATTTTTGCATTTATCTTTGGAGTTCCATAAGAAGTCTCTGTAGATTTGCTCTATTTTCTTAAGTACGACTTGGGGCGGGATAAAGATTGTAGCCTAAAATGTGCAAATCCCCATTAATACTGAGTTAATAAGAGTACTTCTTGCTATTTACCACATATTTCTACTTTGCCATACTCTTATCCTCTTTGTCATTTTTTCTATCAAAATTTGGCAATTGGTTGCACTAAGCCTAGAAGGTGTAATAGGGACACCAAGGTATTTGAGGGGTAATGAACCCAACTCGAAGGTTGAAAACCTAACAATCTCACTTTTTGCCTCCTCATTTAGTCCTCCAACATAAATGTGAGACTTAGACTCATTGATGTGCAACCATGTAATTCTAGAGAAATCCTTAAACACCTTTTTTATGCACTACAAAGATGATTTATCGGGTTTCCAGAAAATCATTAAGCCATCTACAAATAATAGGTGACAGATCTGCAAGGATTTATAACTAAGATGGAATATGATATCCCCTTTGCAATAGCGATCTGGATATTTATGGAAAAATACTCCATGACCAAAACAAATAAGAGAGGAGAGATGGGATCTCCTTGTCGAAGTCCCCTACCCCCTTTGAAAAAACCATGTGTTCCTTCATTCATGTAGATAGAAACTAATGTGTTGGTCACACGAGGCTAAGATCCATTTAGTGAAAATTTGAGGAAATCTAAATCCTTGCATCATTTCCTCAATGAACTCCCAATGGATTGAGTCATAAGCCTTTATCAAATCTACCTTAAGTATGCATCTAGGGCTAATACTTTTTCTTTTATACCCTCTCGGAATTTCTTGGCAAAGCAATACATTGTGCACCAACTCCCTTCCTTTTATGAAGGCACTTTAATTGTGGCTGACCAAAGTGGGTAATACTTCCTTGAGCCTTTCACACATGGCCTTTGAAATACATTTGTATATAATATTGCAACAGGCGATGGGCTTTGGCCATCTATTTTCTAAAGGGAAAATTGAGTTGCCGCTCGTAAGAAAAGAATCGAAATTGCGAAACAATGGAAAAACTAGGATAAAGGAAAATTATGTAAGAATCATCGTGCGAGAGAACATGATACGGAGCAATGTTGGACATTTAAAAACAAATTAGAGAGTATGTTCCGCAACAATCAACTTCCTCTCCCTAAGTCACCTAGAAACCCAACAACAATAAGATCCCATTCAGCAGTACCTTAGTTTTCTTTTTTGAACCCATTCCAAGTCAGTGGGATCCATCTATCTTTATTTAAGACATCATTGAGTCCAAACCACTCGTTAGCTTACCTTCCCTAGACCTAGAAGTCCATGGATTATAAGTAAGTGACGAAGAAGATGTGTATGAAACTAAACACGATAGTGATGATAACTTGTGGGGCACACCAACCTTAGAAGAAGATGACTTTGGAGGAGAACTAAAGAGTCCTGAAATCTAGTTCCTTACCGGATCCGGAAAATATAATATACCTATAAGTTCATAACTGACCTCAAAAATCCCCAAAAGAAAAAGAAGTTGCTAAAGAAGAAGACCCAATCCTAAAACAACTTTGGAAACTCAAGGCTGACATTTCTATCCGACACATTATATTAGCCTCCCGAAGCATAGACATGCCTTAATTGATGCACTTAGCAAAATTGAGGTCTCTCTTGAAACTACGCCTGAGGAGGTGATAGGATTGGTTAATAATAGGGATGGAACCATCACATTCGACAAGAAGAACCTACTTGAAGAAGGCATTGCACACAATAATGCCCTTTACTTAATCGTAACTTGCAATAACAAGTTTATCGCTCTAACCTTAGTGGACAATGGATTTGTTGTAAACGTCCGCCCGTGGAGAATGCCAAAAGGTTAGACATTAGAGAGCAATAACTCTCTAAGAAAACTGTTCATCTTTGAGCCTATGATAATTTCAAAAGAACAGTTTTGGGAACGAGTGACTCTTCCGATCCATGTCGGGCCAGTGGTGAAAAATATTGACTTCCAAGTCCTAAACATTCTAGCCACTTTCAACCTTCTTCTAGGACGCCCTTAGTTATATGACCACTAGGCAGTTCCCTCTACACTACATCAGAAAGATAAAATGATCATTAAAGGTCAAGTAGTAACCGTCAAAGGAGATAACCTCTGTGCCACCATTACCTCTAAGGAGTCTCGTTGTTGAAATCGAGCACGACGGCGATGACGAGGAACTTTATGGATTCGAGACCGTCGCTGCTATAGCAAAGGATAAAGCACCTTTTAACTTCAATCCTTATGTCAACCCTAGTGTCCATTCGATGCTAACGAAGAAAGGGTATTTTCCCGACTTAGTCTGTAGGAACGAAGACATACCATCCGATCTTTCCACCCCTTCGACGCACCAATAATTACAAGTTTGGATTAGGCTATCATCCAACTGCTAAGGAAATAGCCAAAGTTAAGTGGGAGATACAAACTAGGAGGATTGCACCATTCACGAGTCTGTTCAATCAAACCCTTTCCTCATACTCTAAATGGGCAATTCTCGAAAGAAGGTGATGACTTCCCCTACTATAGTTGCCCTAAGCCTTATTATATAAAAGAGAGGGGCATCATAGTACTTGGTTTAGAAGTCTTTAGTGACTTCCATGTGTTAGAGAAGGAGGCACCCTACCCCTCGAGAAGGAATAGTCCACACAAGACTGGACCAATTTGGCTCGGAGTAACATTTTTGGTCCGTTATTTAGATGGGAGAAAAGTCTAGGGGAACTCGGTTTCGATGCTTGTCTGAAGCTATGTTGCACCCACAATTTGATCCATCCAAGTTCATTAATGACATCAATATCGAAGGGTCCAAGCATATCACTTGGATTGATGCCAAGGAAGGCCAAGAATTTGCTTTGTCATTTTAGGAGAGCATTCTATTTTTGAGTCTAGCACTAGAGTTGTCGTTTACATTGCTAATTCTATTAATTCATCTTCTGCAATTTCTGTTTCGAGTCCGATGTACTCATTTCTTGATTCAATAAGATAAATCTTTCAGCTTACTCTTTGCCTCCTATTATTCTTAATTTTTTTTTGATGAATAAGAAATCCTTAAGGAATTAATAAAAGCTATGGAAGATCATGAAAAACACTCACCAATAATAGAGAAAACAATAACAATTAACTTAGGATTAGCAGATCAACCCCAAGAAATTAAGATTGGAAAAACACTGGATCCGGAAGAGCGGAAGTAATTCACTTTGTTTCTTACCGAATTCATAGATGTCTTTGCATGGTCCTACAAAGACATGCCGAGGATAGATCCAAGTATAGCGGAACATAAAATTCCACTCTACGAAGATGCTAAGCCGATTAAGCGAAACTTAGGAGAATGAAACTTGAGTAGGAACTCGAAGATTAAGGAAGAAGTTCACAAGCAACTAGAAGCCAGGTTTATTAAAGTGGAGCACTAGCCTAAGTGGTTAGAAAATATAGTGCCGATTCAGAAGAAAGATGGAAGGGTTAAGATGTGCGTTGATTTTAGGGATTTGAATAAGGCGAGCCCTAAGGATGACTTCCTATTACCTCACATTGACATTCTAGTGGATAACCCAAGGGTTCATGCCTTACTTTCATTTATGCATGGCTATGCTTGGATACAATCAAGTGAAGACGGCTGAAGATGACTTGGAAAAACGACCTTCATCACTCAATAGGGACGTCATTGTTATGTAGTAATGCCTTTTGGATTCAAGAATGCCGGAGCCACGTATCAAAGGACGACCACGATATTACTACATGACATGATATATAAGGAAGTTAAAGTATATGTGAATGACATGATCATCAAGTCCAAGGATAGGGCAGGGCACTTACCTAACCTTAGAAAATTCTTCGAAAGACTAAGAAAATACAACATGTGCCTTAACCCACAAAAGTGTGCCTTTGGGGTAACCTCAAGCAAACTACTATGCTATGTGGTTAGTCTTAGATGAATTGAAGTTGATCCATGTAAGATAAAAGCCATCCAAGAGATTCCATAGCCGAAGACAAAAAAGGAGATATAGGGTTTTATGGGATGTTTACGAGTACATTAGTCGTTTCATATCAAAGCCGACTATGGTATATGAACCCATATTCAAGAAGTTCAAAAACGAGTTAAGCCTATTTGGGATGAGAGTGCTAAAAATCATTCGAGAAGGTTAAGGAGTATTTGGTTAACTCACCAGTGCTAATTCAACCAGGGAAGCCTTTGCTCTTATACCTCACTATAATAGAAACAATTATAGGAGCCTTGTTAGCTCAACTGGATAGAAAAGAGGAGCATGTAGTTCATTATCTAAGTAAGAAATTCTTAGATTAGGAGACTTGGCATACGCCTTTAGAGAAAACATCATTGGATTTATTTTAAGAAGCTTAGACACTATATGTTGGCTCACACGGTACATGTGGTAGCGCTAATGGATCCTATTAAATACATTCTTGAGCAACCAGCCATCAGTAGCAAGATAGTTAGATGGACGAGTCATGTTATTAGAGTTTGAACTCAAGTATGTCCCTTAAAAGGCAATCAAAGGAAGGGTAGTATTAAAATTCCTAGCTAATCTACCAGATATCGAAGCACGACCCAAACATCTCGACTTTCTAAATGAGAATATTCTATGAGTAGAAGTCGACATGTGGACCATGTAGTTTGATGGTGCTTCTAATAAGAAGGGCTTTAGAGTAGGGATATTTTTAGTCTCACCGGAGGGAGCACATACTCCTATTTCGAGTCAAACTAGATTTTGAGGTCACTAACAATGCTTTGCAGAATACGAGGCATGTATCACGGGACTTCAATCTTCCATAGAAATAGGAGCCAAGAATATCGGGGTTTTTGGTGACTCCGAGTATGATCATTAATTCGATTTCATAGAAGTTGAACGTACGTAGTGAAGCCTTCGCACTCTACCAAGTGCATTTGATGGAATTAGCAAAATATTTCGATAGTACATCATACACATACCTTCCTAGGGATGACAACTAGTTCGCGGATGCCCTAGCCAAATTAGCATCATAATTAATGTCCCTAGTGGCATTCATTCAATACCCCATTCATATAGAACAATGGAGTCAACCTACGAATATATATGTGTTAGAGGTGTCTACTACTAACCAAATTAGTTGGTACCATGACATCTATCGGTACTTAGAAAACCAAGAATACCCACCAAACTCCACAGCTAGAGCCCAACAAGCCATTCGTTTGCTTGGCAACACGGTTCTTCATAAACCAAGGGAAGCTGTACAAGAAAACCAACACAGGAATTAGCTTACTTTATGTCAATCGACATGAACCAAAGCGTACATGTAGACACCTAAAAGTGTCATCCCTTATCTCCTTTAATTTTGTATTTTATATTGTTGGCCCGATGATGAAATCCCGAGTCATGTTTGAGGATTTAGATTGAGGACTCAATTTGATTGGTGTGACGAAGCCGGTAAACCACAAAGAACCCCGAGCACCACATAAATAGCCTTTTGCTTTGGATCGGTCCAAAAATATCTTTTTCTTTCAAACGGTCCAAGCCCGGGCTAAGCCTCCAGAGACAATGGGATCTAGTGCTATGTACCAGGAAATTCCAGGCTCGGAATTATACATTTCACATTTTGTCTAATCGGATATGGAGCCGAAGACATCAAGATGGCGTTAAACGTTGCATTTCATGATCACGAGCATCAAAGTGTTGCGTTTACGCTCGAAGATAGTCCACCCGAGACTAGGAGCTTTCTACTCTCATAACTATGTCATTTTGGCCGGGGACTCCTTTTGTAGCACTCTAGGGCACGAAAACCTAGGTATCTCGGGGTGGCCGGCGCCCCGACTATGATTCTATTCGGTTCTATCCAGTCTTATCCCTTCATTTTGGCCGGGTTTTCGTTGTCATTTACGCTCGGCTTTGGACGGTTGACCGAGGGCAAACCCTAGGTCATTTATGACCTAGACTTGTCCCTATAAATAGAGAGCCTTGACTCTCATTTTTGTACAGACTTATTTCCTTAGTGTTATCTTCGTTGAACTAAGCGAGAGAACTACATCTCCTAAACGTTATTCCGCTAAAAAGTAACCTCAAATACTCTTTTTCCTAAACATCACCGCATAATCCTTATTAAGAGCTAATGAATATTTAGTTATTCTAATCTCTTGGTATTCATTCAACTGATCTTTCCTATTCCTCATAAACTCACCTTCTCAAAACTCGGAAAAGCCCTTTTCTTTGAGTCACCGCCATTGCATCAAGAGATCTAGTGCGAAGATCTAGATCGGTAGGTGGGAGCAACCTGAGGGCATCGATTCGGCCTTCAAATGGTTATTTAATTTATGTTCTTTATCGCTTTCCATATTGTGGATCAAAAAGTTGTATCGTTCTTTATTTCCTCCTCGCTTTGATATAATCCTTTAAGTTTCTCGCTTTTCTTTTCTTTCGCTTTTATTTTCTTTACTACTTTTCTTTTATATGCTTTTTATCCCTTTTATTCATGTTTTGGTTGCTTTAATTTTGTTTATCATGTTGTGTGCTTGTGTTCAATATGTCATTTAAATTCGCTACTCAAACTAGTAATGGTCGTCTTCGGACGGGCGGAACGGAAGGGTTTTCCTTACGTTTTGTACCCTCATCCTCGCCCCGAATCCGATTCTCGGTTCTTAGACCGATGGAGTCATTTTTAGCCTTTTCGGTTTTAGTTTTCTCATAATTAGATCGAAAAAGCAAATTTTTACTTTTGTTTTTGTTAGTTTTTCTTGCCTAAAAACTTACTGTCGACTCCTTCTTTACTTTATTTCTATTCAAATTGCATCTCGATTTTTTCGATTGTAGGTACCAAATTTAGGGCTTCCAGATCTGCCTACCAGGCCAAAGGCGAAGGTTGACTTATTCATCCATGGCTCGTGGGCGGCGCCCCTAACCACAAGGTGCTGGCTTCGGCCAGCACTGGGTGGTCATTGGCCATGGCTTCGTCCGGATTGGTGTTCGCACACTAATCTAGCCTTAAAACCTCACGACAGAACATGAATCCCTAGTTTTTTATTTTATTTAGTTAAGAAATAACATCCCGAGAATTTTAAAAATAATTTTTAAAATAAAATAATTAATAAAACTGATAATTTATTTAATTTAATTCATCTTTAACTTGATTTAATAAAATTTAGAACTCTAAATAAGATATCAATCCCCACCTTTAAAAGTAATCTTCAAAAACCACGAAATCATTTTCCAACCTTTAAAAACCTTTATGCTCGTTCATGGGAAACTCGGTCCAGTCCGAGTCCTAGTGGGAGCCCGCTGCTGGCCGTGGTTCCTACATTGGCGAGTCCGTTGGAGATAATAACTTATTAAGAGGGAAAAACTTGAAAATTTGAGTAGTGAGTTTTAATGATGTATTTGCATTAGACATCCCACATTTAGCAACCCTTGAACATAGTTTATTATCTGTTATTGGACCATTAGGACAAATTTATTTTACCCCTTGTTAACACTTCTAGTAAGAGGCTCCTACTACGTCCCAGGCGGGCTCAACTAGGCTTGATAGCCAATGGAGGCGAAACCTCTTCCTTTATAGCACGCGCTCTTGGTTTTCCGAGAGGCATCGAGTGAAGGCTTGCTCTTGGAGAGGTTAAGTCACCGTAAAGGGGATGAATAGGGTGATGAAAGATTTTTGAGAAAATACAAACTGTTTTGCACTGAGACCGACTTAGAAGCAGATTACGAGTCAAGATTGGACTCACAAAGTGAAATACACAAAGAAGTACGTGAAAACCCTCCTGGGGCGAGAAAACCACGAGACAGTGCTAATCCAAACACCAAGTCAAATCCACTAATTGAATACACAATTACAAGGACCGACTCTTTATTAAATTGCTCCCTTAGACAATTCCCTCATAAATTTTCCCGGACTCGAAGTTCACTTATCCGATCTAGTACTTCCTAACTGAGATACCCTTTACGAGTTAGGGACAAGCTGGGTTGAGTTAACCCTTACAACTCGAGTTAAGGGACTTAGAAAGAGTCAAAGAGATTACAAGACTTTCTTTACAACTCGGAAAGTAAGAAAATACAAATTTGGAGTTGTAAGTCTGAAGATTGAGTGAGTAAGCACTAAGTAAGTGTTAAGCAATGTGTTCAGTAATCTTCAAGCCTTGTGAAGTGGCTTCTATTTATATACGAGTAGGGCGGAATGACCGCTGAGACTTGTTACGGACTGGTGAGCTTTAATAGCTGTTGTAACGGCTTGTGCGAGTCACTTACAAAACGATCCGTTGAGATGTGAACATTGTGTGGTGGTCCTTGGCTCAAAAAGTGGTGAATCCCTCTGGTTGCAATTGAAATCTAGGGTGGAAACAACCATTGGACACAAATTTGAAGTTTCTTGGATTTGGAAACAAGCAATCCGACACGGTGTCCGAGCCATGTCCAAAAATGGTTGATTTCGTTTTGTTGGTGTTCAATGGCTAGAAACCGCTTGCTTTTATATTTCAAAAATAAATTAGGCTTGGTTAATCAACCTACAAAAGTAAATCAAAGTGGTACTCAAAGTATAGAAATACTTTGGCCCAAGATTAGGCAAAGATAATAATTAATTCAAAGTAATTAAACACTTAATTATCTTCATTCTAAAAGAATGGAATTTTCTGAGTCTAATATTACTTAATATCAAATTCCATCTTGAGTCAATCCTTAAAATGATCAAGTTAGAAAGAATAAAATATCAGAATGCATAAACTTGATCAAGTAAATAATTCTCAATAAATAAAGCTGACTTAGAAAGTGTAATTAACGCAGTAATTCATTTCACTTAAAACAACAAGTTAGTGCTCAAAATAAAAATGTTAAAGAAATTATTTACTCATGCCATTGTTCCGAGTTGTGTCTAAGTGGGTCGAAACACGGTTAAGAATGTTATGTTTTATGAATGGTTTCGAGTGGTTCGAACATAATGAAAACTTGGATATAAGTTTCTTAAAAGCTTAGAATGACTTAGAATCAAAACCATAGAGAGATAGAGAGTTATATGTGAGTCTTCAATATCTCTCTTTTGATGAAAGGCATTCTATATTTGAGATAGAAACTATTGAGTTCAAAGAGTTAAGTTTTCATAGAATATAGATCGGAGCAAGAAGAATAATGATGAATATATGACAGTTCAGCTCGGATAAAATATAACTCAGAACATGTTTCTTGAAATAATTAGAGCAAATATGTTATAGAGTAAGGAATAATATATCAAAGCAAGTATGAAACATATGCTCAGAAATAGATATGCTCAGAAATAAATAAGTTTCATTCATTTTAAGAAGCATTTTTACAAGGACTGAAACCAAAAAAAAAAAAAAAAGAAAACAACTTAGAGAAAATTTCCCCTTAAACCAACCATCTATTTTTCTATCTTTTCTCTCCCCTATGCATTTCAACAAAACATAACATAAAGAGGGAGGAAAGAAAAACAAAATACAAAAGATGTTGGATAAGAAAAAATTGAAATTAGGAAGGAGGAGAAGTTTGTCGTGAAGTAGAAGAACGAGTGGTGCGCCTACGCCTGTTTCCTTGAACGAAGTAGCTGGGCGAGGTGGGAACAACAAGTGGTATATCTGGTAGTGGAATGATCCTGGTTCTATGAACCAAAGGTAGATCTTCTTCTTCTTCTTCTTCTTCTTCTTCTTCTTCTTCTTCTTCTTCTTGTTCAGCAAACGCTGCTGTAGGTTGAGATTCCGAGGCGGGGGCCTTAGACCAGCCGACTTCACCAACCTCTTCGAGGGACTCCGAGTGTGATAAGAAGAGATCACCTTAGGTTCTTTGGTGCCCTGGTCCTCTGGTTGAACTGCTTCTTCCTCCTTTTCTCCTGCTTCATCTCCTCCTTCAACCTTTCCTTGGCCTTCTTCTGCATTTTCTTCGACTTCTTCTCATTCGGACTTAGAAGAGCTGGAGGACTCCTCAAATTTATCTTCATCAGATTTTGAGTCCTCTGCTGCCTTGGAGCTTCTCTCTTGGAGGTGGAGAATTTGTTCCCGATCCTCGACCATCTCCTTCAGCTCAAAAATCAATGCTTGACTCTGTTGAAGCTGAGTCCGAGCTTGGCTTTGCATCCGAGTCGGGTTGGGGATGAAAGCCTAGAAAGCGCCTAAAGTTGATTTGAACTCTATAGCCAGGGAAGCAAGTTTTTTGGCCACCTTATGAAGAAGCTCAATAGAAGGGATAGATAGAGAAGTGGGACCTTAGGAGTAGTCCGAGAGTTAGGTGGAGGAGGAGGAGGAGGTAACTCGGATGAGTGAAACCGGACACCAGGTTTGATTTCTGATATCCAAGACCTATGAGTTCACCTTTGCCAAAACAAACGACAGGCTCTAAGAAAGAGTTTGGGTCAAAAGGGAGATGGACCTCAAACTGAGCAAAAATGGGAGAAAGAAAGGCTCCGAAAGGGTATGGAGTCTTCTTTTGGTCGAGATGGAACAGAAGCAATTTGTTCCAAAATGAATGGAAAGAGGTCTACATCGTAGGCCTCCTAGAATGTCATAGAGAGCCTTGAGAACTTTAGAATTGGGGTTCTCTTTTGACGGATAGTAAGAAAAGAAAATCCTCATGAGAATGAAGCACGAAGTCTAGCTTCGAAGTCATCCGAGTCTTAGAAAAGTTCTTTCTAAAGCGAGCGGGTTCTTTGGCATTCCTATCAAAGAAGTCATCTGCAACTTCATTGAAAGGGATCGGATTGGAGTTGAAAAAGAGGGACTTCACATCAAAAAGTATGTGAAGTAGAGGAAGATTAATTCGAACAGTGTTGCCTTCAACAACGGAAGAGATAACGTTATCTCTTACTTGTCATGTGAGTATAGAACTTCGAGTAACAAGGTCGGGGTAGATATACTCACAAAAGCGAGAGATAGTTGTACACACTAGTTTAAACGATGTGTTTCAACTAAGAAAAAGATGTGCTCTCGAAATAAGCGAATTTCATTCATTGCAAGAAACATTTATATAAGAACAAAGTAAACTAAACTCGAGAAAGAACTAAGGCAAAAAAAACTCCCCTAAACCAAACATCTATTTTTCTATCTTTACTCTTACGCTATGCATTTTAGCAAAAATAACAAAATGAGGGAGGAAAGAACAAGTAAATACATACGATGTTGGACAAGAAAAAAAGAAAACTAAGTTTGAAATCAAGAAAGAGGGCGAGTTTGGCATGAGGTTGAAGATCGAGCTGTGCGCTGCGCTTGTATGCTTGAGTAGAAGTAGCTGGGCGAGGTGGCATCAGAATAGGTAAATTTGGAAATGGAGGGATCTGGGTTCTTTGAACCAAAATGAGATCTTCCTCTTATTCTTCTTCTTCCTCAAAGACTCGCTGTCGCCTAAGGTTACGAGGAAGGGGCCTTAGATTGGTCAATTTCACCGGCCTCTTCTAAGGCACTCGAAGTGTGATAAGAAGAGATCACCTCAAGTTCTTTGTTGCCTTGGTCCTCAGGTTGGACAACTTCTTCCTCCTTGTCTCCTTCTTCTTCTCCTCCCCCTCGGCCTCTCATTGGCATTCGTTTGCTTGCTTTTCGGCGTCTTTTGACTCGAGACTTAGAAGAGCAAGAGGACTTCTCGGATTTTTCTTTAGTAGATTCTAAGTCCTCTACTGCCTTTGATCTTCTCTCTTGGAGGTGGCGAATTTGTTCTTTTTGGTCCTTGATCACCTCCTTCGACTTAGAAATCGGTGCTTGACTCTAAGATTGAGTCCGAGCTGGATGAGAAGGTGGTAACTCGGACGAGTGAACCTAGACACCGAGGCTTGACTTCTTGGTATCCAAGATGAATGAGCTCACTACTGCCAAGACAAACGGTAGGCTCTAAGAAAGAGTGAGGGTCGAAGGGAGATCGATCCCAAAGCGAGTTGAAACAACATTGAGAAGAGCTCTAAAAGGATATGAAATCTTCTTAGTGTCGGAAGGAACAGAGGCTATCTGCTCCAAGATGAATGGAAAGTGGTATACTTTGTAGCCCTCGAGAATGTCATAGAGAACCTTTAGAACTTTGGAGTTGGGGTTCTCTTTAGACGGGTAATAAGAGAAGAATGTCCTCATCGGAAAGAAACATAGAAGCCTAGCTTACGAGGTCATCCGAGTTACGGAAAAGTTCTTTACGGGTCGAGGAGGTTCTTTAGCGTATTTGTAAAGAAGTCATCAGCGACTTCATTGAAAGGAATTGGATTGGAGTTGAGAAAGAGGGGCTTCACATTGAAAAGTTTACGAGGTAAGATAATATTGATTCAAACGGTCTTACCCTGAGCAACAAAAGTGATAATATTATCGCTTGGTGTCATGTTAGTATAGAACTCGGACACAAGGTGCAGGTAGATCTACTCACGAAATAATAATAGGTGTACACACCAGTTTTGAGGATGTGTCTCAATGAAGAGAAGGATGTTTTTGGGAAGAATTTGTCGTCCAGAATGAACTGTTGGGCGACATGATACTTTGAGTCTTCTAAGGCGGGCTCTTTGCCTTGTGTAGCCTCGGTTTGAGTGGACTTGGTTCCGGCCTTCTTGGTGGCCGAACCACATTCCACAACAGATCCTCTCTTAGGCATACTTTGAGAGTAGAGAGTGTTTGAGAGAAATGGGAGAAAGAGTAGAAAACACGGAAGATCGAGAATAAGAGAGACGAGTGAGTGCGACAGGTTAATGAACATTGACAGACAAAGAGAGCAAGAGAATAAGTAGGTAAAGTAGAAGAAAGAAAGTGACGCGATGCTATTTATAGTGAGAAAGGGCTTCTAACCGTTTGACTCGGTTACCAAGCACGGGTTATAAGATTGTTGAGTCTCTCAATGCATAACGGCTAGTTTTACTAACAACTTTCTTCTAACGACTAGTTCTGCTGACTTGTTCATGTGACATAGAGAGAGAGAAGAAAAAGTTTTCGAAAACATTTATGAGATTCTCCATTTATCTAGAGATGATCCCAAAATTTTGATGCCCATTTTGCTAATAATCTAAGTCCGACTCGAGTAAGATGTTTGAGTGACTCGAGAACACACTTAGAAAATATATAACTCATAGCTTAGTCTCATTTTGAGTGAACTCGATCCATTTGTTATCTACTCGAAATATATAACAATCAATCATAGTAGAATAATTCATACAATAACTCGAGATAATCATGCATTTAACATTCCAAGATCATTCACGATAAAGTAAACATGATCTTCACTCGGAGGCTTAGTAAAAATATCAGCTAATTAAAATTTTGTAGGAATAAACTCAAGTTTAATATCACCTTTCTCGAGAATGGTCTCTTAGAAAATGATACCTAACCTCAATGTATTGTGTCTTTGAGTCCTGAACTAGATTCTTAGTGATGTTGATTACACTTTAGTTGTCACACTTGTTTGGAATAGATGTGAATGACATACCAAGATCCTTCAAGTATTGCTTGATCTTGAGAACCTGAGCACAACAATCTCCTGTTGCAATGTACTTGGACCTCCAGTAGTTGATAGAGCAATCGAGTTCTACTTCTTTGAGTGCTAGGAGATGACCGATTGACCCAGAAATTGACAAGCTCCTGATGTGCTCTTTTTATGAACCTTGTATCCAGCATAGTTAGCATCCGAGTATCTAGTGAGGGTTAGTTCTGAGTTCTTTGAATACTAGAGACTAAAATTATGAGTCCCTACAAGATATCTAAAATTCTATTCACTTGCAGTGAGATGTGATTCCTTAGGAGTAGCGTGAAATCTTGTACAAAGGCAAATAATAAACATGATATCTGGCCTAATAGATGTGAGATAAAGTAGAGATCTAATCATACCTCTGTAGAGTTTCTAATCTACAACTTTACCTTTTTCATTTGAGTCAAGTTTTAAACTGGTACTCATGGGTGTTGCTGCATGCTTCACATCTTATAGCTTGTACTTCTTTAATAACTCGGTGTATTTTGATTGATGGACATAGATGCCATCCTTTTCTTGCTTGATTTCCAGTCTAAGAAAGAAATTGAGTTATCCCATCATGCTCGGTTAAAACTCCTGTCTCATTAACTTAGAAAACTCTTGGCATAAAGTTTCATTAGTAGCTCCAAAAATAATATCATCAACATAGATATGAATGATAAGAAAATCATTCTCCTTGGTTTTTATGAAAAGAGTTTTGTCGATCTAACCTCTTTTGAAATCATTTTCAACCAAGAAACTGCTTAGTCTTTCATACCAAGCTCCGGGAGCTTGTTTAAGTCCATATAAAGCCTTTTGCAACTTGAAAACATGATTTAGAAATTGAGAATTTTCAAATCCAGGGGTTTCTCAACATAGACTTCTTCTTGAATATATGCACACTTAACATCCATTTGATAAAGCTTGATCTTCATGCTAGATGTAAATGCTAAGAGAATTCCGATTACCTTTATCCTAGGAATAGGTGCAAAGGTTCCCCACAATCAATTCCCTCTTCTTGGTTATACTCTGAGCAACTAATCTAGCCTTATTTCGACTACCAACCCTTCCTCATCCAGTTTATTCTTGAAAACCTATTTAGTTCCTATTATTGGGTGGTCTGTAGGTCGTTTGGTCGAGTCCGAGTCTTGATTTCTTTAAAATTGATTTAACTCTTCTTGCATGGCCTCTACCCATTCAGGTTCGAGTTAAGGCTTCTAGTGCATTTTTAGGTTCGAGTTAATGATATGAATGCTGAAAATGCACATAGATTTTGTAAAGAAGAATGAGTTCTTACCCCACTTGTTGATATTGGAAAGTATGTTTTCAGGTGGGTGAGTAGATGCATATTTGAAAGCTCTACCTGTCCTCCGATTTATCAAGTTTGTTTGTTGAACAAGTTGATCTTCAGTTGGTTGCCCTTTATGAGCTTCTACATTGGCTTATTCTTCGAGATTTTGAGTTGGCTCTTGAACTTGGTCATTCTAGGTCACTTCATTCTAAGTCGACTTATTATGAGTTGTCTCGGTTCTTTTATTTTGACTCATTCCGAGCTCAACTTCAACAATATCATCTTCATCTTTGTTAAGCTTGAGTTCGAGAAGGTGGATTTAGTTATCCTGCCATGGTCAATCTCATCAAAGACAACGTGAATGCTTTCTTCCACTTTGTTAATTATTTTGTTAAAAACTCTATAAGCTTTACTATGAGATGAGTAACCTAGAAATATACCTTCATCCGATCTAGCATCAAACTTAGTAAGATGTTCCTTACCATTGTTACGCATATAACATTTACATCCAAATGGTTTGAAGTAGGAGATGTTGGGTTTCTTTCCCTTATATAGCTCATTGGGTGTCTTCTTCAGGATGGGTCTAATGAGGCATATGTTGAGTGTATAGTTTGCTATGTTGACTACCTCGGGCGAGAAATAGTAAGGTAGATCATTTTCAATCATCATTGTCCTTCCTCTTTCTTCAAGAGTTCTATTCATTTTCTCCACTACTCCATTTTGTTGAGGAGTTCTTAATGCTAAGAAGTTATGGGAGATGTTATTCTTGTCACGAAGTCTGCAAGTTCGAGTAATCGAACTCCCTTCCATGGTCGGTTCGAATTCTTCCGATCCGATTCTCGGACTCTACTTGAATTTTCCTGCAGATCTGTAACACCCCTAGACCCACCCTAGGAGTATTACATGCCGGGGTTCCCGAGAGGAACCCCTAAGGCTGCTTAAGGTCTCAACTTGGGGTTAATAACCCTTTCTTAGATTGGCGGAAGCGCGGTTCTAGGTTTTGAAGGTTTTTCTAAAAATTTTGGCGAGTTTCCTCTATAATATGGCTAATCCCAGGCTTAAAGCCTTGACCCTGCATGAAACACAATCTTAAACTCAACGAGCCACACGCTCGGAGTAACACAACACGAGACTCAACGAGCCACATGCTCGGAGTATTCACATAGGGATTTTACATTCATAATCAAACTTAAATTCAAATAGAACCGATCTTTGCAAAATCCTTACAAACAAAAGACAAATAAACATGCAGTAAGATTGAAATCTCCTATCCAACTGCTATTTCTAAAAGCCAAAGGCAACTCCTGCGAGTCTTAACTTCGTGCTCGAAATGTTGGTGAGGTCATGAGCTCCACTAGCCCAGTGAATAATCCAAACCCAACCCCGGTTTCACTTTGCACATTAATTCATTAACAAACACACGTAAGTTCACAATTTATTCATAACATGCGATTCGAGATCATACATGCTTAAGACATGCGAGATTCTAAACTTACCAACTTGCCGAGAAACATAATGACATCAATTACTTATGAATTCAATCAAACATACTACGTTGAACTTTCTACGCAAGTAAGTCGTAGAATCATTCATTATGTAAAGCATTCATCACGTAAATCATTCATCAAGTAAGTCATTCATCATGTAAATCATATCTTGCTTCTTATCGTATTCGTTTCTTATGAAATCGGGATTCGTTCTTCTTCTTATTCTTCTTCTTGAGTTCAATCATGCATTTCATAAATCATTGGTTCTTTCTTGTTCGTCATGCATGATTATTCGTTTCTTCACATCATAATTCTTTTAAGTCTTCTTAGTTTTGAATGGAAAGAAGATTTATGTTCTACTCTAAAGACCCAGTTCTTGGAGCCAAAACAATTCGTGGGCTCGGTTCACGGAGGCATACAATTTGTGGCCTCGAGGCAAAACAATTCGTGGCCTCGAAGCGGCCTCCCTTCCCTGAAGGACGCATACTGTCAATAATTCTTGGAACCAATTCAATTCGTGGCTTCGGATTGACGAGACACTTCTATGGCCATAGCTTCGAGAGGGTTCTTTAATTCATGGGGTCTTAGATCAACAACACAATCCTTTCTCCCTTCTTTAGTTCTTTATGTTTCTTATCTTCTTATTATCTTCTTATTATTTATACATAAGATATACTTAATTCATATAATTCATGCTCAACACGTTTATGCATAACTTCTTCAAAACAAGCAATTCACATAAGCAAGTTCCAATTCGAGCACAGTCAATTCATTTCACATATGCATGCTTATGTCATTTACAATCGATGTAATTTAGGATAAACACATAATCACATAAACATGTCAACTAGGATTCCTAATCAACGAACTTATCGTTTTCATGATCGCGTATTATCGCGTATAATGGTTTATGGTTCTATAAATTTCCTTAATCGATATATATCTTTTAATCTAGCCACATAGCTTCTTAAATTTCAGCTCTTAATTCGAGTTACTCACTTAGTTCCAATTTTGCTCAAAACAGGACATTTTCACTTAAAATTGTATATCTCCCAATCTACTCATCCAATGCATACCAAATTTTACAGGAAATTTCCATAAATTGCCACGAAGTTGTAGTAAAACTTTTAGGAAATTTGGGCTACACATGAATTCACAGAAATTCGGACAGCATGCTTAATTTATAGAAATCGCACATGAATCATGAAATTAACTTTATGATTTTTTCTCCCTAATTCTGCTCAAGCTAATCTCATCCAATTCTCAATAATCATTCCCAATAATACTTAAACATCACAAATTCAGAACTAGATATCACATAATCACAACATGATCTTTGATTCGTGAGTTGCTAATTTAGTGAGTTTAAGCCTCTAACTTCTTCAATTAGCTTAGGGTTTCCAATTTCATGAATCAATTTCAAGTCCAAGCCACCTAATTCATTTTATTTTAGAGGATGAATTCGGATTACTCACCTTGAATTCCCTTGAATTCTTAGAGGTTCTAAGAATTTCGGTTTTGGAAGGTTTCGAATTGGGTTTCAATTTCCGTTTCCTCTTTTCCTTTCTTCCTCTCGGTTCCCCCTTCCTTCTTCTTCATGGCGCCCACTTGGTCTACCTTTGCTCAAACTCTCGCTGTCTCCCTCTGCTCTGTTATTTTCGGGTTCTCAAACCCCTAGCCTCGGTTCTGTCCGGTCTCGCCGGCTCCCTTCTCGCGCTCGCCGGCCGTCGGTCGCTATTCCCGTGCTCACCGACTACCTTCCTTGGCCCTCGCGTTCGTTTCCCGTTCGTGGTCTCTGTCTCTCGGTCTCTCGCTTTTCCCTTCCTCTTTTGCTCTGCTTGGCCTCCCGAGCCCTCGCTCTCCCTTGCCCACCGGCGGCGGCGCCCTCACTGTTCAAGTGGCCACCGGCCCGAGCCTCTTAGCTCTCGCCTCCCTCTCTCACTCTGCCTCTGCTTCTTTTCATTTTGCTCTGCTTCTAATTTTTTTCCCGTTCTCTTCTTCTGCTTCTTTCCTTCTATGTCTCAGTCCCACTCTCTCTCTTCTTCTCCTAATTACACATAATGGCTTTCTTGCCTAATTCCAATTGGACCCCATACTCCCTTTACTTAATTCCTTGCCAGCCTTCCTCCTCAAATGCCAGCCATCCTTCTTTATTTCTCATTCCCTTTTCTTTTTATTCTAATTGGGCCCAAACTAGCTTTACAAGGCCCAATTTAGCTAGCCCACGCTTGGGTTTCGGTTCTCGGGTTCTAATTCCAACTCGGAAAAATTCTAATTCACTTAATTTAATAATTTAATTCATTACCAGTGCAAGCACCTGAAATTTCGGGGTCTCACAAGATCTTGGTAAAGTCTTTGAAGGCTTCATTCTTGTTCTTAAAAAACACACCAAGGTAAATCACGAATAATAATCAACAACAACTAGCACATATGATTTACCTCCTAAGCTTTTCACAGGAATTTCACCACACAAATCCATGTGAACTAATTCAAGTACTTTGGATGTAGACATAGTTTTAAGTGGTTTGAAAGATGATTTCACTTGCTTTTCTTTTGTGCATGCTTCACATATTTTATCTTTCTTAAATGGACAGCTAGGTAAACCCCTTACTAATCCATGAGATGCAAGTTTTTGATGGTATGCATGCTAATATGACCTAGTCTATGATGCCATCTCCATGAATCATCATTCAAAGATGCTTTCAAACATGACAAATTCTAATTAGAATATAAGAGAGGAATGGTATAGGTGTTATCGACCTCGGACCCGAGAGCTTTGTCTCTTTGGTGACTACATCGAAATGAAGTAGTTGGTCCGAGTGAATCTTACCTCTTCACCTTTGTCACATAGTTGAGATATGCGCAGGAGATTGTACTTGAGCCCTTTAATAAGGTAGATTGGACTGACTGAGTTGTTTCCTTGACTAATCTTTCTAATTCCAACTATCTTGCCTTTACTATTGTCTCCAAATATGACTTTTCCTCCCTTCATATTTTCTAACTTAAAGAAGAGTTTTGAGTCTCTAGACATATGGCGTGAGCGACCACTATCTAAGTACCAGTGACCCCTCTGTTTCTGAGTCACTTGCAACACGTAAATAAACTAACCCTTATCAATTCCCTTCACAAACCTAGTAATTGCCTTTATTGTGGTCTTTCTCCGAGGAAGAGCACTTTTGGGAACTCGAATTTGAATGATTTTGGGTTTAGTCTTATTCCGAGTCTTCCTTTAGAAAGCCGAGTATGTGTCTCCTTTCTTTGAAAACCTTTCTTTTTCTAAACAGGTTAAAGAAGGCTTTTTCCTGTAAATTGGTGCGTGCTCAGTCCCTTTTCCATATGAGTAAAGGGGACCATGCTCAACCTTCCTGAACTTAACAGTTTTGGAATTAGTTTTAAAAAGATTTGAATAGGAATTAGATTTCTCTTCAGCATTGTAACCAAGACCTTCTTTTCTAAATGAGACACACTCGAGAGACAAGTAAAAGATCAAGGTTTTTCGACCTTGAGTGAGTTTTAAAACCAACTCTTGAGACTCTTTGAGCTTTTGTTTCAGTTGCTCATTCTCTATTTTGAGGCACTAAGACTTAGTCTCTTTTTCTTGAGCACTGGTCTCAAGTACTTTTAGATTTTGCCTCAAGTTTTCTAACTCATTTTTCAAAACAATACTCTCAGTAGTAAGAGACTCGAGGTTGATCTTTGAAATTAAAAGAGTCGGAATTGGACTGTTTTTCCAAAGTAAAGCTATATGTAGCAAGATCAAGTTTGGAGAACTTAAGGAACTATTCATTTACCTCCCGAGGACTTGTTTCCTCAAGCATTCGAGTTGTCATTGTCCGACTCGGATCCAACTTCGAGTCTATTAGTGCCATTAGACACTTTGAGTTATTAGAATCATCTTCAAAGGAGTCATCATCACTTCAGGTAGCCACCATAACCTTTTTCTTCTTTTTATCTTCTTTCTCTTAGGACAGTCCTTGATTATATGCTCCTTGCTGCCACACTCAAAATAGCCAAAGTTCTTAGTTAAAGACAATTTAGAAGGGGTTGAGTATTTACCTTATCTTTCTTGTAAAACTCCTCGTTTGGCATCTTTTGCTACTTTTTGTACTTCATCATCTTTTGGACAACTCATACTAGTGAAGGTATTGGCTTATATTTGCTTGCTTCACTTGGCTAGTTCCTTCATAGGTGTTGACCAATGTATCCCAAACCTCTTTGGTTGTGTCATAGGTTGACACCCTATTGTATTCTTTTAAGCCGATAGTGCACATCAAAGTATTCATGGCTTTGAAGTTCTTTATGAACTTCTCGTTCTCTTCAGTAGTGTACTCGACTTTTCTTTGGGCACGAGATCATATTCCTTCCATCTTTGTAGGAATGAAGTTTCCATTCTTAATGATGTTCTAGACATCCTCATCACGATCTTAGAGGAAGCATTCCATCATCTTCTTCAAGTGTGTAAAGTTTGCTCCCTTGAACTTGGATGGTCCGGTGGATGATCTTCCTTCATTAAACTCTCCATTGTTCTGAGCCATCCGATCTTTATACCTTTGGCTTGTGAGATCCTCTTAAAAGGTTAGGTTTTGATACCAATTGTAGGTTTGCTCTTGGAGAGGTTAAGTCACCCTAGAGTGAGGGTTAATAGGGTGATAGAATATTTTTGAGAAAATAAAAACTGTTTTGCATAGAATTGACTTAGAAAGCAGTTCCGAGTCTAGATTGGACTCGGAAAGTGAAATACGAAAGAATTATGTAGAAACCTTCTTAGGGCGGAAGACCACGGACAGTTCTAATCCAAGTACCAAGTCAAATCCACTAATTGAATCTATAATTACAAGGAATGACTCTTTACGGAATTGCTCCCTTAGATAAATCCCTTACAAGTTTTCACAAGCTCAAAACTTCCTTTATCTAATATAGTACTTCCTAACCGAGATACCCTTTACGGTTAGGGACAATTGAGATGAGCTCAGTCAAGGGACTTAGAAAGAAAGTAGAAAAAGTAGAAGTGATTACAAGACTTTCTTTACAACTCGGAAAGTAAGAAAATACAGATTAGGAGTTGTAAGATGAAGATTGAGTAAGTAAGCACTAATTAAGTGTTAAGAAATGTGTTCAACAATCTTCAAGTCTTATGAAGTGGCTTCTATTTATATAAAATAGGGCAGAATGACTGTTGAGACTTGTTACGGACTGGTGAGCTTCAATGACCATTGTAACGACTTGTATGAGTCACTCGGAAAAGGAGTCGTTGAGATGTAAACGCTGTGTGGTGGTCCTTGGCTCAAAGAGTGGTCCATCCCTTTGGTTGTAATTAAAATCTAGGGTGGAAACAATTGTTTGACACAAAGTTGAAGTTTATCGGATTTGGAAACAAGCAACCCTAACACGGTGTATCGAGCCATGTCCGGAAATGGTTGATTTCTCTCTGCTAGTGTTTAACGGCTAGCAACTGGCTGCTTTTGTATTTCAAAAATAGATTAGGCTTGTTTAATCAACCTACAAAAGAAAATCAAAGTGGTACTCAAAGTATAAAAATACTTTGGTTCAAGATTAGGCAAAGATAATAATTAATTTAAAGTAATTAAGCACTTCATTATCTTCAGACCTAAAAGAATGGAATTTTCTAAGTCTAATATTCATTAGGTTCAAATTCCATCTTGAGTCAATCCTTAAAATGATCAAGTTAGAAAGAATAAACATCCGAATGCATAAAATTAATCAAGTAAATAATTCTCAATAAATAAACTCGCCTTAGAAAGTGGAATTAATGTAGTAATTCATTTTCACTTAAAACAACAAGTCAGTGCTTAGAATAAAAGTGTTAAAAGAAATTATTTACTCATGCCATTGTTCCGAGTTGTATTTGAGTGGGTTAGAAACACAATTAAGAATGTTATGCTTGAGGAATGGTTTCGAGTGGATCGAACATAATGAAAACATAGATATGAGTTTCTTAAAAGCTCGGAATAACTTAGAATTCAAACCATAGAGAGATAGAGAGTTATACTTGAGTATTCAATCTCCTCCTTTTTGATGAAAAGAATTCCATACTTAAGATAAAAACTATTGAGTTCAAAGAGTTAGAATATAGATCGAGCAAGAAGAATAATGATGAATATACGACAGTTTAGCTCGGAGAAAATATACCTCGGAACATGTTTCTTGAAATAATTAGAGCAAATGTGTTATAGAGTAAGGAACAATATATCAGAGCTAGTATGAAACATATACTCAGAAATAGATATGCTCAGAAATAAATAAGTTTCATTCATTTGAAGAAGCATTTATACAAGGACTGAAACTTAAAAAAAAAAAAACAAACAAAGAAAACAACTAAGGGAAAAACTCCCCTAAAATAAACATCTATTTTTCTATCTTTTCTCTCCTCTATGCATTTCAGCAAAACATAACAGAAAGAGGGTGGAAAGAACAACAAAATACAAAAGATGTTGGACAAAAAAAAAAAAAATCGGGAGGGAGGAGAAGTCCGTCGTGAAGTAGAAGAACGAGTGGTACACCTACGCCTGTATCCTTGAGCATAAGTTATTGGGCAAAGTGGCAACAATAGTGGTATATCTGGCGAGTGGAATGATCCCGATTCTATGAAACAAAGGTAGATCTTCTTCAGCGAACAACTGCTGCAAGTTAAGATTCCGAGGCGGGGGCCTTAGACTAGCCGACTTCACGAGCCTCTTCCGAGGCACTCTAGGTGTGATCGAAGAGATCACCTCAGGTTCTTTGGTGCCCTAGTCCTTAGGTTGAGCTGCTTCTTCCTCTCCTCCTTCAGCCTTTCCTTGGCCTTCTTCTACATCTTCTTCGACTTCTTCGATTCACACTCGGAAGAGTTGGAGGACTTCTATGATTTATCTTCTTCGATTTTGAGTCCTTTTCCGCCTTGGAGCTTCTCTCTTGGAGGGGAGAATTTGTTCCGTTTGGTCCTTGATCACCTCCTTAAGCTCGAAATTAGTGCTTGACTCTATTGAAGCGAAGTCTATGCCTAGCTTTACATCTAAGTTAGGATGGGGATGAAAGTTTGGAAAGCGCCCGGAGTGGATTTCAACTCTACCGCCGGAGAAACAAGTTTGTTGGCCACCTTCTAAAAAGCTCAATAGAAGGGGCATGCAGAGAAGTGGATGGTCCAGCAGTTAGAAGTGGGACCTGAAGAGTAGTCCGAGTCCGAGGTCGAGGAGGAGGTGCTAACTCAAACGAGTGAACCCGGATAACAAGTTTGATTTCCTAATATCCAAGACCTATGAGTTCACCTCTACCAAAACAAATGGCAAGCTCTAAGAAAGAGTTTGGGTTAGAAGGGTAAACGGCCTCAAATTGAGCAAAAACGGCGAGAAAGAAGGGCTCCGGAGGGTATGCGGTCTTCTTCCGGTGAGATGGAAGCTGAAGCAATTTATTCCAGAATGAATGGAAAGAGGTCTACATTGTAGCCACCTAGAATGTCATAGAGAACCTTGAGAACTTTAGAATTGGGGTTCTCTTTTAATGGATAGTAAGAAAAGAAAGTCCTTATGAGAATAAAGCATAGAAGTCCGGCTTTTGAGGTCATCTAAGTCACAAAAAGTTCCTTCGGACTGAGAAGGTTCTTTGGCATACTTATCAAAGAAGTCATCTGCGACTTCATTGAAAGGGATGAGACTGGAGTTGAGAAAGAGGGACTTCACATCAAAAAGTTTATGAAGTAGAGCAAGATTGATTCGAACAGTCTTGCTCGAAATAATGAAGAAATAACATTATCTCTTACTTGTCATGTGAGTGTAGAACTCAGTAACAAGGTCGGGGTAATTATACTCACAACGAGCATAGATAGTTGTACACACTAGTTTTGGCGATGTGTTTCAACCAAGAAAATGATGTTATTCGGAAGAACTTGTCATTTAGGAAGAAATGTTGGTCTTTTAAGGCAGGGGCTTTCTCTTTTCCTTGTGCAGCCTCGGAATGAGTGGTTTTGGTTCGGCCTTCTTTGTGGTCAAACCTCCCTCCACTGCTTGAACCTCTCTTAGGCATATTGAGAGAGTAGAAAGTGTTTGAGATTAGAGAAAGAGAGTAGAGAACACAAAAGATTCGAAGCGAGAGAGAGAGAGAGAGAGAGAGATTGAGTGCGAGAGAGAATAAGTTTGAGAGCAATGTGAGCGAGCGAGCGAGCAATAAGTAGGTAAAGTGAAAGAGAGAAAATGAAGCGGTGTTATTTATAGAGAGTAAAAGCTTTTAACAGCCTTTTTGACTCGGTTACCAAGCAACGGTTATCGGATCTGTTGAAGTCTCTCAGTGCATAATGGCTAGTTTTCCAATGACTTTCTTCCAATGGCTAGTTCCGTTGGTTGAACGCGTGACGAGAGAGAGAGAGAGAAGAAATCATTTTCGAAAATAATTATGAGATTCTCCATTTATCTAGAGATGATCCCAAAATTTTGATGCCCATTTTGCTAAAACTTGAGTCCGACTCCGTAATGTTTATGAGTTACTCGAGAACACACTCGGAAAAATTCATAAGTCATAGCTCGGTCTCATTATGTGTCAATCGATCCATTTGTTATCTACCAAGGCATATAACAATAAATCATAGTGGAATAGTTCATGCAATAATCTCGAGATAATTATGCATTTAACATGCAAAGCTCATTCCTAATAAAGCAAAACTAATCTTCACTTAAGGGCTTAGTGAGAATATCAGCTAATTGAAATTTTGTAGGTATAAACTCAAGTTCAATATCACCTTTCTCAGAATGGTCTCTCGGAAAATGATACCGACCTTAATGTGTTTTGTCTTTGAATGCTTGAACTGGATTCTTAGTGATGCTGATTGCACTTTGGTTGTCACACTTGAAGGTTTGCTCTTGGAGAGGTTAAGTCACCCTAGGAGGGGTGAATAGGGTTATGGAAGATTTTTGAGAAAAATCAAACTATTTCGCACTGAAACGAGACTTAGAAATAGATTTTGAGTCTAGATTGGACTCGGAAAGTTAAGTACACACGAAATATGTGGAAACGCTCCTGGGGCAGAAAACCACGGACAGTGCTAATCCAAGCACAAAGCCAAATCCACTAATTGAATCCTCAATTACAAAGGATTGGCTCTTATGAGAATTGCTCCCTCGGACAATTCCTTTACAAGTTTTCCTAGACTCGAAGTTCCCTTATCCGATTTAGTACTTCTTGGCTGAGTTAACCCTTACAATTAGGGATAACTGAGTTGAGTTAACCCTTACAGCTCAGTCAAAAGACTTAGAAAGAAAGTAAAAAGAAGATGAGTGATTATAAGACTTTCTTTACAACTCGAAAGTAAGAAATTACAGATTAGGAGTCGTAAGTCGAAGATTGAATAAGAATGCACTAGGTAAGTGTTAAGCAATGTGTTTAGCAAAATTCAAGTCTTGTGGAGTGGCTTAACCTTGTCTCAAGTAAGTGTTAAGCAATTAGGGACAACTAAGCTGAGTTAACCCTTGAATAAGAATGCACTAAGTGTGTAGCAATTAGGAGTCGTAATCGAAGATTGAATAAGAATGAAGTGTCTTGAGCACTGGTCTCAAGTACTTTTAGATTTTGTCTCTAGTTTTCTAACTCATTTTTTTAAAATAGTACTCTCTACAGTAAGAGACTCAAGTTGTTTTTTAAAACTAGAAGAGTTAGAATTGGACTTTTCTTCCATAGTAAAGATATATCTAGCAAGATTAACTTTGAAAAACTTAAGGAAGTATGCAATTACCTCCCGAGGACTTGTTTCCTCAGTATCTAAGTTATCACTATCCGACTCGGATCTAGCTTCGAGTCCGTTAGTGCCATTAGACACTTTGAATCATCCTAATCATCATCTTCAGATGAGTCATCATCACTCTAGGTAGCCACTATAGCCTTTTTATTCTTTCTGTCCTTCTTTCTCTTTGAACAGTCCTTGACTATGTGCTCCTTGCTGCCACATTCAAAGTAACCAGAGTTCTTAATTAAAGACAAATTATAAGGAGATGAGTATTTACCTTTCTTGTGTTTCTTATATAAATCCTCCTTTAGTGTCTTTTGCCTTTTTTTTTACTGCATCATCTTTTTAAAGCCTTGGGCAATGAGTGCATGGGATCCTCTTCCGAGTCCGAGAAGTTCATACTTTGTCGTCTACTTTATGAGGCCTTCGAGTGCAATGTTCTTTTTGGTGCTGACCTCGACATCCTCTTCCTTAAGGTGCACCCTATGAGTAAGTAGCTTTCTAAAGAGGTCATCTAGCTTCGGTTTAGAGAGATTATGAGCCTCTTCGATTCATCGTTACCTTGGGACTCCATCTTCTCTTTGGTAGACTTCTCGAAATTTTCCGACCATTTCTTCGTGAGAGATCTTTTTACCTAGAGATTTGAGATTGTTGGTAATCTTCGTGAACTGGGCATACATCTAAGAGATGTTTTCTTCGACTCCATTCCGAACAACTCATACTTGTGAAGATATTGACAAGTGTTTCCCACACCTCTTTGGCTGTGTCACATGCCGACGCTCTGTTGTACTATTTTGAGCTAATAGCACACATCGGAGTGTTCATAACTTTGAAAGAACTTAATCTTTACAGAATTGTTCCCTTAGACAATTCCTTTACAAGTTTTCCTAGAGTCGAAATTCCCTTGTCTAGTCTAGTACTTTCCGACTGAGTTAACCTTATAGTTAGGGACAAGCTGAGATGAGTTAGCCCTTATAGTTCGGTCAAGGGACTTATAAAGAAAGTAGAAAGAATATGAGTGATTACAAGACTTTCTTCACAATTCAAAAAGTAAAAAATTACAGATTAGGAATTGTAAGCTAAAGATTGAATAAGAATGCACTAAGTAAGTGCTAAGAAATGTGTTCAACAATCTTCAAGTCTTGTAGAGTGGCTTCTATTTATAAGCAGCAAGGAAAAATAACCGTTGAGACTTGTTACTGGATTGTCGGCCTCAATAGCCATTGTAACGGCTAGTTTGAGTCACTCAAAAAAGATCCGTCGAGATGTGAATGTTGTGTGGCAGTTCTTGGCTCAAAAGATGGTCCATTGAAATTTGGGGGTGGAAACAACCATTAGACTCAAAGTTGAAGTTTTTCAGTTTTGGAAACAAACAACCCATACATTGTGTCCGAGCTATGTCCGAGAAATGGTTGATTTTTGTCTACTGGTGTTTGTTTTATGACTAGAAATTTGCTGCTTTTGTATTTCAAAAATATATTAGGCTTGTTTAATCAACCTACAAAAGCAAATCAAAGTGGTACTCAAAGTATAAAAATACTTTGGTCAAGAATTAGGCAAAGATAATAATTAAATCAAAGTAATTAAGCAATTAATTATCTTCGACCTAAAAAAGGACTTTTCCAAGTTTAGTATTCATTAGGTTCAGATTTCATCGTAAGTCAATCCTTAAAATGATCAAGTTAGAAAGAATAAGATATTAGAATTCATAAACTTAATCAAGTAAATAATTCTTAATAAATAAACTGACTTAGAAATTAGAATTAACGTTGTAATTCATTTTCACTTAAAACAACAAGCTAGTACTCGGAATAAACATGTTTAACAAAGTATTTACTCATGCCATTGTTTTGAGTTGTGTTTGAGTGGGTTAGAAACATAGTTAAGAACATTATGCTTGATGAATGGTTTCGAGTGGGTCGAAACAGAATGAAAACTTAGATATGAGTTCGTTAATGCTCGGAATGAATTAGAATCAAAACCTAAGAGAGATAGAGAGTTATACCCAAGTCTTCAATCTCCCCTTTTTGATGAAAGGCAATCCATACTTAATATAGAAACTAATTAGTTCGAGAGAGTTAAGTTTTCATAGAGAATTGATCGGAGCACGGATTATTAATCGGAGCAAGAAAAATAATGATGAATATTTATTAGTTTAGCTCAAATCAAAACATACTCGGAACATGTTTCTTGAAGTAATAAGAGAAGAGTTGTTAAAGAGTAAAGAGATAATATCAAAGTAAATATAAAGCATATACTCGAAATAGATATGCTCGGAAATAAGCGAATTTCATTCATTGTAAGAAACATTTATACAAGAACAAAGTAAGATAAACTCATAAAACAACTAAGGGAAAAAAACTCCCCTAAACCAAACATCCGTGTTTCTATCTTTTCTCTCCCCTATGCATTTCAGCAAAAGTAACAAAATGAGGGAGGAAAGAACAAGTAAATACATAAGATGTTGGACAAAAAAAAAAAAAAAAAAGAAAACTGAGTTTGAAATCGGGAAGGAGGAGCAATCCAACGTGAGGTTGAAGATCGAGCTGTGCGCTCGCAGCTGTATGCTTGAATGGAAGTAGCTGGGTAAGGTGGCATCGGAATAGGTACATCCGGTAGTTGAGGGATTCGAGTTCTTTGAACCAAAGGGAGATCTTCCTCTTCTTCTTGTTCTTCCTCAAAGAATACTGTAGTCGAGGTTCCGAGGCGGGGGCCTTAGACCGACCAACTTCACCAGCCTCTTCGAGGCACTCCGAGTGTGATAAGAAGAGATCACCTCGGGTTTTTTATAGCCCTGGTCTTCAAGTTGGAAAAATTCTTCCTTCTTGTCTCCTTCTTCTTCTCCTCCCTTAGCCTCTCTTTGGCCTTTCTCTACTACTCTTTCAGCATCTTTTGACTCGGACTCGGAGGAGCTCGAGGACTTCTCGGATTTGTCTTCGATAGATTCCGAGTCCTCGGCTACCTTTGATCTTCTTTCCTAGAGGTGGCGTATCCGATCACATTGTTGCTTAATCACCTCCTTGAGCTCGAAATAAGATCTTGACTATGCTTAAGCTGAGTTTGAGCCTGGCTTTGCATCGAGTCGAGTAGGGATGAAACCCCGAAGGAGCTCGAGTTGATTTCAATTCTAAAGCTAGAGAAGAAAATTTGTTGGCCACCATCTCAAGAAGCTTGATAGAAAGGGCAAGCAGAGAAGTAGAAGTTCTAGAAGTGAGAAGTGGGACCTCTGGATTAGTCTTAGTCCGAGGTGGAGGAGGAGGTGGTAACTCGGATGAGTGAACCGAGACACCAGGCTTGACTTCTTAGTATCCAAGACCAATGAGCTCACTCCTACCAAGACAAATGGTAGGCTCCAAGAAAGAGTGAGGGTCGGAAGGGCGAAGGGCCCTAAGCCGAGTGAAAATAGCGAGTGAGAAGAACACCAAAATGATATGGAGTCTCCTTAGTGTCAAAAAGAACAGAGGTTTTCTCGCTCCAAGATGAATGGAAAGAGGTCTACTTCATAGCCCTCGAGAATGTCTTAGATGAAGACTTAGACTTTGAGACTAGATCATTCCGAGTATCACATAAAGACGAGGTACAAACATCGTCCCTCGTAAGTTTTGATTACAAGTCATTCGATCTGTTATAGAAACTCCTGCATAAGTTTTCATTCGATTTTAATTAACTCATAAAACACATTTTTGTTTATCCACTCGCTTTGAAGTTTCCGAGTCACTCAAACATCACTCAGATTTATCGCATGTTCAAATAATCTCTCTAACACTTCTTATGTAAGTTCTAATTGTATATTTCAAAGCAAAGTGAATTACGAGTGTTAATTCCTATTTCTAAGTCGGGGTATTTGTTTGAGAGTTATTTGCCCGGATTAAGTCCGTATACTTTGATGTTTTTGAAGACTCGGTCTCTAAACCTAGATCATTCTCGAGGACTACAAAAGACTGAGGTACAAACCTCATCTCTTCTTCGTTTTTATTACAAGTCATTCCGAGTGTTATAGAAACTCATGCATAAGTTTTCATTCAATTTTGACTAACTCGAAATCACATTATTGTTTATCTTCTAACGTTGATGTTTCTAAGTCACTCGGACATAACTTAGAGTTATCGCATCATCAAATAATCTCTCTAACATTTCTTATCCGAGTTCTAACTGCATATCTTGAAGTAAAGTGAATTACAACATCAATTCATCTCTCTAAATCAGCATGTTTGTTTGAGAATTATTTGTCCGGATCATGTCTGTATACTCCGATGTTTTCACTCTTATAACTTGATCTTTCTTAGGATTGACTCGATGGAATTTGAGTATAATGAATATAAGACTCAAAAAATTCCACTCTTCTAGCCCTGAGATAATTATGCACTTAATTATTTTAATTAAATTATTATTCGTGCCGAATCTTGGACCAAAGTATTTTATACTTTGAGAACCAAAATGATTTAATTTTTTAGGTTATCCAAACGAGGTTACCTTATTTTTGAATTACAAAAGTAATCGGCTTCAAGTTGTCAATAACCAGCAGACAAGGCTTTTCTACTTCGAACAAGGCTCGGACGCCGTGTCGGGGTTGTCTGTTTCAAAACTGAAAAACTTCAATGCTAAGCTCAACGGTGGTTTCCACCATACTTTTGAGACACCACCAGTTGATTGGAGTACCTTGAGGAGCCATGATCCGTTGCACAACGTTCACATCTCAACGGATCTTTTCTAAGCGACTCGGAAGAAGCTGTTACAACGGCCACGAGAGGACTTCTATTCAGAAATTAGTCACAATGGCTAATCTGCTTGGTCATCTATAAATAGAAGCCAACTCTCAAGAATTGAAGATTGCTGAACACATTGTTGAAACTATATCTCTTAGTACAATACTCATTCAATCTTCTTCTTACAACTCCAAGTCCGTACTTAATACTTTTATGAGTTGTAAAGTCTTGTAATCAGTTACATACTCTTTCTTACTTTTTGAGTAAGGTCCCTTGACTGAGCTGTAAGGGTTAACTCAGCTCGGTTGTCCCTAACTGTAAAGGTTACCTCGGTTAGGAAGTACAAGATCGAGATGAAGGGAATTTCGAGTCTAGGAAAACTCTATAAAGAATTGTTTAAGGGAGCAATTCTGGTTGAGTCAATCTAGCTGTATTTTGTGGATTCAAAATAGTGGATTTGACTTGGTGCTTGGACTAGCATTTTCCATGGTTTTCTGCCCCAGGAGGGTTTCCACGTATATTTGCATTTACACTTTTCCGAGTCCAATCTAGACTCAGATTGTCCAGTTCATTCTCTTCAAAGCTTAAATCTTCCAAGTTTGTTAAAATTTTCTCATCACCCTATTCACCCCCTCGAGGGTGACTAAGACTCTCCAAGAGCAAACCTTCAATTGGTATCAAAGCCTAGCCTTTCGGAAAGGGTCTAACAACCTAAAGGTCTAAAGATCATATGGCTCGGAACAACGAAGAGTTCGATGAAGGAAGATGTTCCAGCAGACCACTTAAGTTCAAAGGATCAAATTTCGTGCACTTGGAAAAAGCTAATGGAATGCTTTCTGCTGGACAACGATGAAGATATCTCGAAACATCATACAAGAAGGCAATTACATTTTAATGAAGATAGAACACACAAGACCTATGCCTAAAGCAAAGTTTGAGAACACCATCGAAGAATCGAAAAGTTCGGAAAGAACTTTAAAGCAATGGACGTTCGATGTGCGCCATCGGCTCGGAAGAATACAACAGAGAGTTCAGCTTATGACATAGCTAAAGTTGTGTGGGACACTCTTGTTAACACATATAAAGGAACAAGCCAAGTGAGACAAGCAAAGATAAGTCAATATCTTCACAAATATGAGTCTGTTCAAGATGGAGCCAGGAGAAAACATCACTTATATGTTTATACGCTTCACTGAGATTACAAATAATCTAAAATATCCGGGTAGAAAGATTTCCCATGAAGAAATGTGCAAAAATTCTAAGAAGTCTACCCAAGAGAAGATGGGGTCCCAAGGTGACAGCCATTGAGGAAGCTCGGAACCTTTCTCAAATAAAGCCGGAAAAGCTGATTGGGAAGTCACTTACCCATGAAGTCCATCTGGAAGAAGAGGATGCCAAGGTCAGCACCAAAAAGAATATTGCACTTAAAGCCTCGAAAACAGAGGAGAATATCCGAGTTCCTCAGATTTTGAAGAAGATCCCATGGCACTCATTGGTCGAGGCTTCAAAAGAATGATGAAGCACAAGAAATGGGATAAGAGACCAAGGGAAGAGTTCTACAAGAAAGATAAGAAGGACGAGAAAAGGTAAACATTCCTCCCCTTTAAAGTTATCTTTAACTAAGAACTCTGGCTATTTTGAATGTGGCAGCAAAGATCGCATAGTCAAAGACTGTCCAAGGAGAAAAAGGGACAGAAAGGAGAAGAAGGCTATGATGGCCACATGGAGTGATGAAGACTCATCTGAAGAAGATTAAGATTCGATGACTCAAAGTGTCCGATGGCACTAACGGACTCGAAGCTACTTGAATCAAATTCGACAATTCGGACACTAAGGAGACAAATCCTCAAGAGGTAACTCGAAAAAAACAAAAGATCATTGGTACCTAGACAGTGGATGCTCATGCCACATCTCGGGAGATTCAAGACTCTTTTTGAGTTAGAAGATTACAAAGGAGGCAAAGTCACTTTTGGAGATGACGAGTAAGGGCAATATAGTTGGAATAGGCAAGATTGGGAAATGTGATACCCTGGTCGACCTAGTATATCTTGTCAAGGATTAAAGTACAATCTACTCAGCATCTCTCAACTGTGTGGCAAAGGTCAAGAGGTAAGGTTCACTCAAACAAATTGCTATATTTCGATGCAACCATAAAACAGACTAAGCTCTCGGGTAAGAGATCGGGTAATACCTACACTATTCCTCTTTCGATCCAAGTCAAAATTTATCTTGTTTAAAAGCATCATTGAATGGTGATTCTTAGACATAGCATCATAGACTAGGTCATGTTAGCATGCATACTATAAAAAAGCTTACATCTCATGGTTTAGTCGAGGCTTACCTAACTGTGCATTTAAGAAAGATAAAATTTGTGAAGCATGCACAAAAGGGAAACAAGTCGGATCATCTTTCAAATCTCTCAAAACTATTTCCACATCCAAAGTGCTTGAAATGTTACATATGGATTTATGTGGTGAAATCCCTGTAAAGAGTCTTGGAGGTAAATCTTATGTGCTTGTGATTGTTGATGACTACTTATGATTTACCTGGGTGTGTTTCCTTAAGCACAAGAATAAAGCTTTCAAAGAGTTCAACAAGCTCTGTAGGAAAATTCACGTAGAGTCTCGAGACTTAGATCAAGAGAATTCGAACCGACCATGAAAGGGAGTTCGATTACTTAGAATTTGCGGAATTCCGTGATAAGAATGGTATCACTCACAACTTCTCAACACCTTGAACTCCTCAACGAGAATGGAGTGGTGAAGAGAAAGAACCAAACTCTTGAAGAAATAGGAAGGACAATGATGATTGAACATGATCTACCTTACTATTTCGGGCCGAGGCGATCGGCACGACAGAAACTACACTCCGAACGGATGCCTCATTAGACCCATCTTGAAGAAAATTCCATACAAGCTCTACAAGGGAAAGAAGCCCAACATCTCATACTTCAAACCCTTCGGATGTAAGTGTTATGTGCAAAATAATGGTAAGGATAACCTGACTAACTTTGATGCTCGATCGGATGAAGGTATTTTTCTTGGTTATTCATCTCATAGTAAAGCATATCGCATTTTCAATAAAAGAACTAACAAAGTGGAAGAAAGCATCCACGTTATTTTTGATGAGATTGATAAGGGAAAACCAAGTGAGTCAACATTCTCGGATCCGAAACTCGGTCGAGATGAAGATGATAATGTTGAAGCTGAGCTTGGACAGAGTCAATGAAAATCAGCTCGGAATGGGGCAACTTAGAATATCATAACTCAGATCGAAGCGGCTCAAGAGCCGACTTAGAATGATGAAGGTCAAATAGATGAGCAAGCTCAATCGGATCGGATCATCGAAGATCAACCAGTTCAACCAACAAATCCGGTGAAGCAGAGAATAGGTAAATCATTCACATATGCATCGAGCCACCCACTCGAGAACATCTTGTCCGACATCAACAGTGGGGTAAGAACTTGCTCTTCTTTGTAAAATCTATGTGCATTCACTGCATTCATATGATTAACTGAACCCGAAATACACTAGAGGCCCTAAATGAACCTGAATGGGTAGAGGCCATGCAAGAGGAACTTAATTAATTTGAAAGAAACCAAGTCTGGACTTTGACCAAATGACCTTCGATCACCCGATTATAGGAACCAAATGGGTTTTCAAGAACAAAATAGATGAGGATGGGTTGGTAGTCAGAAATAAGGCTAAGCTTGTGGCTTAAGGTTACAATCAAGAAGAAGGGATTAATTGTGGGGAAACCTTTGCGCCAGTTGCTAGGATTGAAGCAATTAGAATCCTATTGGCATTTACATCAAGAATGAACATTAAATTGGATCAAATGGATGTTAAATGTGCTTTTCTGAATGGTTTCATTCAAGAGGACGTCTATGTTGAGCAACCCCTGGATTTGAAAACTCGGAATTTCCAAATCATGTTTTCAAGTTGCAAAAGGCTCTTTATGGTCTTAAACAAGCTCCTAGAGCTTGGTATGAAAGACAGAGAAGTTTCTTGGTTGAAAATGATTTTAAAAGAGGTAAGATTGACAAAACTCTTTTCATAAAAACAAAAGGGAAAGACTTTCTTATTGTTCGGATTTATGTTGATGATATAATTTTTGGAGCTACCAATGAAAATCTCTGTCGAGATTTTTCGAGTTAATAAGACAGGAATTCCAAATGAGCATGATAGGAGAGCTTAATTTCTTTCTTGGTCTACAAATCAAGCAAGTCAAAGATGGTATCTATGTCCATCAATCCAAGTATGCTAAGGAGTTCGTTGAAGAAGTGCAAGCTTCAAGATGCAAAACATGCAGACAACACCAATGAGTAGTAGTATGAAAATGGACTCGGACGAAAAAGGTAAAGCGAGTAGATCGGAAAATCTATCGAGATATGATTGGATCTCTACTATATCTAACATCCAAGTAGGCCAGACATTATGTTTAGTGTATGTCTATGTGCAAGATTTCAAGCTAATCCAAAAGAATCACATCTCACTACGGTGAAGAGAATTTTTAGATATCTTGCAGGAACTCGGAATCTAAGCCTATGGTTCTCAAGAGACTCGGAACCGACCCTCACTGGATACTCGGATGCTGACTATGTTGGATACAAGGTTGATAGAAAGAGCACCTCGGGAGCATGCTAGGTTACGGGTCAATCCCTTATATCTTGGCACTCAAAGAAGCAGAACTTAGTTGCTCTATCAACTGCTGAAGCTGAGTACATTGCAGCTAGAACATGCTGTGCTCGGATTCTATGGATCAAGAAACACTTGAAAGATCTTAGACTTTCATTCAAATCAATTCCAATCAAGTGTGATAATTAAAGTGCAATCAGCATCACTAAGAATCCGAGTACAACACTCAAAGACAAAGCATATTAAGGTCGGTATCATTTTCCGAGAGATCATTCTAAGAAAGGTGATATTGAACTTGAATTCATTCCTACAAAATTTCAGTTAGCTGATATCTTTACTGAGCCACTTAGTGAGGATCCGTTTTGTTTTATTAGGAATTGGCATGATAAATGTATGATTATGTGTTCTTCTAAGTGAAATTATCTTGCATGATTATGTGTTTTCTAAGTGAAATTGTCTTGCATGATTATGTGTTATATGTTTTTTTTTCTTTGTCTTGATAACAATTAGTTCGATTGACCCGGTGAGACCGAGCTAGGAGTTATCATTTGCTTGCTCTTTCGAGTCACTCGAAACATTATCGAAGTCGGACTCGGTTTTGAGAAAAATAGACTTCAAACTTCGAAATCATCTCTAGATTAGTGGAGAATTTCATAAATTTCCTTTTGAAATATATCTTTTCTCTCTCTACCGCGCGTATCGATCGGTGAACTAGCCATTGGAAGAAAGACACTTGGAATTCTAACCGTTGGAGACAGATCTGTCACACCTATCCGAGGTGACTGTTGGAGGTTTAGGTTAGAACGAATACTCGAAGGACATTCCTTTCGCTATAAATAGCATCCCTTTTCCTTCATTTCGCTACTTTACTCTCTACTAACCTAATCTCTCGTATGCACTCTCAGTACTCCCTCTCCCTCTCTCTCTCTCTCGTTTCTTCGAAGCTCATTCTCTTTCACTTTAAAATTCAGCCATGCCTAAAAGAGGTTCAGCTCAAGACTTTCTAGAGTCTGCGACTAAGAAACCTAGAACCAAGCAAACACAAGAGGGTCCTTCAAACCCCTCCAAAATCTTCGTCACCTAACATCTCACGTTGGATGACAAGTTCTTTCTAACCACTTTTTTTCGTGGTTGAAGCACATCAAAACCACTAGAGTATATAACTTTCTTTGCTTTAGTGAGTTCGGTTACCAAGAACTCGTTGCTTGAGTTCTACTCCAACCTTTCTCGCTATGAGGGAATCATCACCTCTAGAGTTCGCGACACGGTAGTGCGCATCAATCTCTCTCTCCTCCATCGTCTTTTCAAAGTTTCATATATCTTTCTCAACTGCAATCCCATCCCTTCAATGAGATTGCGAGATGAATTCTTCAAAAATACGCCAAGGAAGTCCTTGAGTCACGCAAAATTTCTCTATGACTCGAGATGAAGACCGAGGCTAGACTTCTCTGTTTCCTTTTGATGAGAACTTTCTTCTCTCATCAATCAAGCAAAGAGAATCCTAATTCAAAGATTCTCAAAGCACTTTTTGATATCCTTGAGGGCTACAATGTAGACCTCTTTCCAGCTATTATCGAGCGAGATGGCCATCGAGCCAGCTCGGTCAAAGAAATCCACCCCTCTTCCCTTTGGAGCCCTTCCGACCTTAATTTTCAAACAATTTAAGGTTCCCTCCCCTCGGACCCGAATGTTGTGTCCGAGGTTGCCATTGTTGTTAGTAGGAAGGTGCTTCTTGGATACGAGTACCAGGAAACCAAGCCCGGTGTCTGGATCCACTAGTCGAAGCCGAGGCCCCCTTCACCTCCTCAAACTCGGACTCACCTTTCACTCCCTCCTCCACCTGGTGGTGCTTCCACCTCAAGTCCTCCTCGTTAAGCCTCTACAGCCTTGTCTTCAGCCCTGCTAGACAAGCTCACCTTTGTGTCCGCGGAATTTCGAGATACTCTCCGCTCCTTCAAAACCGTCCTTTAAAACATGACCATCAACCGAAGACGATCCAATCCCAAATTTGAGAGCAACAGGATGTGCTCCTCGAAATGAAGACTCGGTCGAGGAGAAACAGAAGCAAGCTGGAGCTCCTCGGAGAAAGGCGTACCGAAGCTACTCAAGACCCGGAGAGCTCGGATACCTCCGAGGAGTCCTCGAGCCCTACCAAGTCTCCCTCGGGAGAGGCAGAAGAAGAAGAGGAAGGCTGCGGCTGAAGCAGCTCTTTCGAGGAGAAGGAGGAAGAGAGGAAGGAAGAGGAGGGAGAAGAGAAGAAGAAGGAAGAAGCTTAGGGACAAGGTGCTAACGTTCCTTAACCGAGGCGATCAGCTCGGACAGTGAGTCCGAGTGAGTCGAAGACCCTGCAGATGTTGGACAATCCACGGTGGTCAAGCCTAAAGAAGCACCTCCCTCTATAGTTTTCCAAGAGATGAGCCTCCGGGGTCAACCACTCAAAGTTGAGCCACTACCAGAGATTCTAATGCTGCTGCCGCCCGGATCTTCAACGTCCTCCTAAGCATACAAGTGCGGGCGCACGGCACGCTCATCCACCTCAACACAAACCTCCCTAGCTCCACCATCTTAATTTCTTTTTTTTTTTATCCAGACATCAATCGTATCAACTTGATACGTTCTTCCCAGCTTTTGGTTTTTTGCTGAAAGGCAAGGGGAGAACACTAGAAAATTGTTGTCTTGTTTAGGGGAGTTTTCTCACCCTCTTTTCTTGTATTTTTTTTTTTTGTGAATATATGAATGAAGTTTTTATTTTAGAGCATAATTGTTTCCGAGTTCACTCTTTCGAGTTTGACACCCTTATTCTATATTTTTTTGCTATGATATATCTACTTTCATTATCTACTCTGTTTTGCTCCGATAGATATGTTCACATTATGTTCTTTCTTTCGCTCTAATATAGATGAGCTATCTGCAGAAATTTTCTAAGTAGTGGTACTATCTCGAAATGTTCTAAGTATGAACTCGCTTCACTCACTACTTCGCATATTTTATAGAGTGAGAATGAAAACTCATGTCTTTCGCTAACAAAGTTTCTATCCGAGTATGGAATGCCTTTCATCAAAAAGGGGAGATTGAAGACTCGGACTTTGGGACTAGATCATTCTAAGTATCACATAAAGACTCGTGTACAAACCTTATCCCTTCTAAGATTTTATTACAAGTCATTCGACTATTATAGAAACTCCTGCATAACTTTTCATTCGATTTTGATTGACTCGAAAACACATTCTTATTTATCCACTCGCTTTGAAGCTTCGAGTCACTTAAACATCACTCAGATTTATCGCATGTTCAAATAATCTCTCTAACACTTTTTATCTAAGTTGTGATCTGTATATTTCTAAGCAAAGTGAATTACAGTGTTAATTCCTATTTCTAAGTCAGGGTATTTGTTTGAGAGTTATTTGCCCATATCCAATCCGTATACTCGATGTTTTCACTCTTATAACTTGATCTTTTTAGGACTGACTCGATGGAATTTGAGTATACTGAATATTAGACTCGGAAAATTCCACTGTTCTAGGCTTAAGATAATTATGCACTTAATTGTCTTAATTAAATTATTATTTGTGCCTAATCTTGGACCAAAGTATTTTATACTTTGAGAACCAAAATTGTTCACTTATGTAGTGTGAGACCCGGAATGTTGAGTAGGTTGATTTTATAGTTAAATTAAGCTTAGTATTTTTACGTAATTTATTTTATGTGCTTGTTATGTGCTTGTGTGTTATATAGCCTAATTAGTAAAGGTAATTGCTCGTTTGTCGCTATTTGAGATAGAATCCCAAGCGGACATTTGTCAAAAAAAAAAAAAAAGAAGAAGTTTAATTATGGGGGATTAGTGTACTCGGTGCAGCAGAGTGCTGGCTGCACTCGATGTAGCCACCGAAAAGAGAAAGAAAAGAGGAGAGGAAAAGGAAAGCAGGGGAGGGGAGGCTGGACGAACCGAGGGAACGAAAGAGAGAGAGAGAGCTCGAGTGAGAGAGAGACACCGCGAGCGGGAGAGGGCAAGCGAGAGCAAGGAGAGCCACCGGAGGCCGGTGGGCTTCACGGCGAACGAAGGAGAGGCGATCGACGAACGCGAGGGACGGCCAGTGGCTGAAGGAAAGGGCGAAACCAAGGCCAAGAAAGAGGAAGCAAACGCGAAGGCCGAGGGAGGCAGCCGGTGAGCGCGGGACCGCGACCGGCGCCGGTGCCAGGCGCAAAGGAGGGCGGCGAAATTTGAGGCCGGCAGCGAGGAGAAGGAACGAAAGGAGGAAGGGAAACAGGGGAGCTCGAACAACGAAACCACAAACCGCAATCCCTGAATCGAGGTGGGTAGTCTTATACTCTAAACTATTAGTAATTTCGAAACCTAAGTGGATTTGTTGTGAATGTTGAATGTGTTATGTGAATATTGAATTGTTGTGAACGTTGAGTATCCGTATTATAAAATAAACCCATTCGTTGTTTGAGATTGAAATAAGAGCTTAGAATGTATTTAAGAAATTGAGAGGGCTGAATCGTGAAATGAAGGTAATTACTTGGGTTTAATAGTAGAGTTAAATCGGGAACTTCTAAAGAGCTTTAATAATCACTTAAGGTTGAATTGGGTGTGCTGATTCTGAAGAGGTTAGATTATATAGGTCAAATGAGTAGTATTGAGGTTCGATTAGCTGTTGAGGATGAAGAGTTGGGACGTGGATAAGAATTATGAGTTAATTAAGTTTTAGAGATTCTTGAAGGCTGCGGTATTAAGAGCTAATTATGAACATTGGGAAATGGTAGGTCGAAGTATAAAGAGAAGTATGAATTCGTATGGAGTAATGCGCAATTGGGATAAGTAAGTGAGAATGGGTAATTGTGAGCTTGATTACGTTTGAAGTATATTAATTCCTTGAGGTTGAACTAAGCGTGAAAATAAGCAAAGGTAACGGAAACCGAATAAGGACAGGTGATTGAGAGTTACATGCCCAAGGATGGACGAGCAAGAGTTAAGTAATGAGTTTAGAACATATCTCGGTCTTTGGGATGAAATCAAGTTTAAAGTTAAGCACAGCGAAGGGGACTTAAGCAATAAAGTGAGAGCAAGAGTCGTATGACTAAATACGGGCAAAGGAAGTGGAATTATAAAGTAGAAGCGTAAATGAGTAAGTGAGGCAAAAGGCGGTGAATTGTGACGAACTTGAAATGTAACTTAAGTGATACGCACTTGTGGTTATTGTGGCTCGGAAAATGGGGAGAATCATACTAAACCGATGAATTGAGAAAAGCTTAGTTGGGAAAAGAGTTGAGAATGATTGCTTGTATTGAAGGGTGATTACTCGTGCTATGTGATTGCTTTACGTGATACTCAAAAGTAGTTTCGAAAGGAGTTTTGTATTTTACATGAAATGATGTTTGAATGCAATTTCTTATGGACTGCCTTTCGAACGTGAATGTGTTTTAAAGAAGCAAAGTTGATTTGAGAAAGTGAATTTATAAGGGTGACACGTGGTGTCATGCCTTCCTTAATACTAAATCGATTGAGAAAGTCTGTAAAGTGAATGTGATGAATGAGAATGTGCGAATTGTTTTGAATCGATCGGCTACGGATTGTTTAGCATACCGAAGGGTTCGAACCGGGAACGCCCAGCTAGAGACTTCGAGGGAAGGGTTCTAATAGGGGTCCTGGAGAGACAGGATGCCCGCTCCGAGACTTCCTAGAAGAATGGTCCCGGGAGCCTTTTGTCGGGGTCGCGCCACGAATTAAAGAAGTGCTAGTTCGAGTCCTCGAAGGCCTAGAATGTTGATTCAACCCCAAAAGAATTGTTCCTGTATGTGAAATTGTGTTCTTAAATGATTAAAAGAGTTCTTGATCTTTTCCATTGCAAGAGATTTCAGTGAAAGGTATATAGATTTGTATTATTTCATTATGCTTTCGTAGATTTCATTATTATGTGTATTATGTATAAAGAATTTCTTTTTTAAGGGTGTATGACTCCGGTGAGCCCCGTGGCTTATTGCTCACCCCCACAAATTGCCCCGCTCCCTCCCGGTTGCAGGTACCCCCGAGGCGAATGGCCGGATGCTTGTCTTTGGTGGCGATTATGGTTGCAGATCAAGCCTATGTGTTTCATGTTAGCATATTGTATCTATTCGGCTACTTATGTAAATAGACGAGTAATGTATAGTAAGTTAGACGTATGTATGGAGACCGAACTAGTAGCTCGACAAGCTAGAGATTTCTTTCTCTCGGCAATTTTGATCTTAAGTGGTTGTAAAGTCTGGTTTTGGTGAATTCATGACTTGGGTTGTAAACTAGTTCGCAATGTAAGCTTTGTGATTGTGAATATACTTCGGCGTGTGGCCGTTGAGCTGCGTACTCCGAGCGTGTGGCTTGTTGAGTTTTATTGTGAATTTTATGCGGGTTTTAAGGCTTTTAGCCTATGGGTTGGACCATAGTTCAAACGGAACTCTGCCGAAATTTTTAGGAAACTTCTAACCTTTGGGGAGAATTTCAATCCATACCCTCAAGTTGGATTAAGATAGCTAAGTCAACACCGGAGTGAGCCTTGGGAGTTCCTTTGAGGAGCTCGGCGGTGTAATACTCCTAGGGTGGGTTTTGGGGTGTTACATTTTATGGTATCGAGCATTAGGATCACCCAATTTAGCTCCAATTAGGTTTCGTGTCTTAAAGCATATGAGTTGTGTGCCCTATGTGATTATATGTGCGTTGTTTGCTGCCTTACTTATCTTTTAGTCGTTATTTGTATTCACGCATTGAGATAGGCATCCCTCTATTAGGTTTTTTTTTTTTTAATAGCAATCATGCACTTAGTTGAGGCATCATTTTGTTTTGATCACTCTAGATGCCTCCCGAAGGGAACAAGTTCCACCTCCACCCCTTCCACCTCTAGGGCCCACGGCAATGGAAATGGTGTGCCGGTTCAAAGTGAAACCCCTAAATTTGCTTGGAGGGATAGACCCGTTGGTGTACGAGGAATGGTTATTGACGATGGAAGGTCTCTTTGAGGTGATGGAGTGCCGGAGCGGTTTAAGGTACAATTAGCCGTCCACCGGTTTGAACGCGAAGCTCGATTTTGGTGGCAAACGGTTAAGCCCCGTGAGGGAGAACTTTCACGAACTTGGCCGGAACTTAAGGAATTGCTTGGGATCAAAATATTATCCTAAAGATGTCGAGTGGACCAAGGAGCAAGAATTCCTCTAACTCGGACAAGGAGAAAGCATGAGTGTGGTGGAATACGCTGCCAAGTTTAATGAGTTGAGTCGATTCGCACCATCCCAGGTGGCGACCGAGGAGATGCGAATGGATAGGTTTGAACACGGGCTAAGGCCAAAGTTGAAGAATAAAGTGGTTGGCCTGGTCTTCACAAACTTCCAGGAGATGTACCGAGAGGGCTTTCAAAATCGAAAGGGCGCTAAATGAAAGTGTGGCGTTAAAGACAGCCCAACTCCAAATCAAACGGAGGTGCAGGTATGGCAATATCGGCTCACATCGGGCCAGGCTGCAAAAAGATTTGATACGCGAGGTAATTCCTCCCAAGGCCAACAGCACTTCCGAGAGGATGATCGTCAAATCTGTAAAAAGTGTGGTCGCCGTCATTTAGGAGCATGTACGGGAGAGAAGGGGCCATGCTTTGGGTGCGGAAGGTATGGACACTTCATAGCTCGATGTCCCCGGAAGCCGGAGCTAATCGGGGTATCGGGCAAAGGCAAAGACAACGAGTATAAACCTCAACCCTCCTTACAACAAGGCCAACCTTCCGCCGGGAGCGGGAAAGAAGGGAAGAAACCCCGGTGGGTGGAAGAGTCTACAGCTTGATCGAAGAAGAAGGAACGGAGGACCTCAGCAACGATGCGGGTATCCTTAACAGCGTTGGTATCGCCGATGAGGAAATGGAAAACCCCAACGACGTAGTGGCAGGTACGGTACTCCTCGACAATTTATATGTCTATGTTTTGTTTGATTCAGGAGCAACCCATTCATTTGTGAATTCTGGATTTGCTAAAAAGTTGCCGTGTAAACTCGTGATGGTGAATGCTAGACTTCGCATATCAACCCCAGCAGGATCGGTAGCCCAAACTGATGTGATGTATAGGGATTGCCCGTTAAGTATAACTGGCAAGATTTTTCTGCAGATTTGATGGAATTGGAGATACGAGATTTTGATATTATCCTTGGGATGGATTGGTTGTCAAAGCATAGGGCGGTCATAGATTGCAATAAGACTCTAATATCCATGCTAACTCCCGAGGGAGAAAGGTTGGAGTTTAGAGGAATAGCCTTAAGAGGACGACTCCTCTCGTTTCCGCGATACAAGCGTGCAAAATGCTAAAAAGGGGATGTCAAGGGTACCTATGTGCTTTGTGGAACTAGCCAAATTGGAAGAAATCCTGTTGAAAGTATTCCCATAGTGAGAGAATTTGGAGAAATATTCAAAGAAGTGCCGGGGTTACCCCAGAACGGGAAGTGGAGTTCACCATAGACTTAGTGCCGGGCACTATACCCATATCTAAGACACCGTATAGAATGGCACCGGTGGAGTTGGCCGAGTTAAAAGTCCAATTGCAAGAGCTACTTGGATAAAGGACTAATTCGACCCAGTGTTTCACCTTGGGGAGCACCCGTACTCTTTGTGAAAAAGAAAGACGGTAGCCTAAGGTTGTGTATTGACTACGAGAGAATTGAACAAAGTGACCATTAAGAATAAGTATCCACTCCCAAGAATAGATGATCTCTTTGATCGGCTTGGAGGCTCATCTGTGTTCTCAAAGATTGACTTAAGGTCGGGCTACCACCAGTTGAGAATCAAGAAAGAAGATATCCCTAAGAGTGCTTTTAGAACACGGTATGGTCACTATGAGTTCCTAGTTCTTCCATTTAGGCTTACTAATGCCCCTGCCTTCTTCATGGACTTGATGAACAGAGTGTTCCACCCTTTCCTCGATAAGTTCGTGGTGGTCTTTATTGATGATATCCTCATATACTCCAAAAATAGAAAGGAGCATGAAGAACACCCGAGGGCGGTACTTCGGACCTTGCAAAAGCATTAGTTATACGCCAAACTCAAGAAATGCGAGTTTTGGCTAAAGAAGGTCCACTTTTGGGGCATGTAGTGTGCTGGAGAAGGCATATCCGTGGACCCGGCTAAAATAGAAGCCATAGTGGATTGGCCAAGGCCCACGAGCGTATTTGAAGTAAGAAGTTTCCTAGGTATGGCGGGCTATTACCGTAAGTTTGTGGAAAACTTTTCTAGAACTTCTCTTCCTCTCACTTTGCTCACACGCAAAGGCAACAAGTTCGAGTGGACTAAGAAGTGTGAGGATAGCTTCCAAGAGCTAAAGACACGGCTAGTATCGGCCCGGTTTTAGCAATTCCCAAGGGAACGAAGGATTTGTTGTGTACAATGATGCTTCGGGAAAAGGACTCGGTTGCGTGCTCGATGCGAGAGGGGTAAAGTGATTGCCTATGCATCACGACAGCTTAAGACGTATGAAGAGAATTACCCAACTCATGACTTGGAGTTAGCCGCAGTAATCTTTACGCTAAAAATTTGGAGACACTATTTATATGGTGTAATGTGTGAGATTTATACGGATCACAAGAGCCTCAAGTACATCTTTAAGCAAAAGGAATTAAACATGAGGCAGCGGAGATGGCTAGAACTCTTAAAGGATTATGATATAGAAATCAAATACCATCCGGGTAAAGCAAATGTGGTGGCGGATGCCCTCAGCGAGAAAAACAGGGTCGATAGCTTGTTTACTCACCAGTAAGGATCAACTCATAAGGGAGTTAGAAAAGTTTGAGGTTGAGGTGGTACTACCAAGTGACCAAGGTTATTTAGCGGCTATACAATTGGAGTTTCCCTTGGTAGAGAAGATCAAACAACTTCAAAGCTCGGATCCGGAATTGATAGAGATCAAGAAGGGTGTAGAGGAGGATCGGATTAAGGAATTTAGCATTGAGAACGAGACTCTCCGGTATAAGGGAAGGTTATGTGTGCCCAATGTCGGTGAGCTAAATGGAGAATTAATGAAAGAAGCTCATAATTCGACATTCACAATTCATCCTGGAAGTACGAAAATGTACCATGACCTAAAGAGTCATTTCTAGTGGATAGGAATGAAAAGGGACGTAGCAGAATTTGTAGCTCATTGTCTCACGTGCCAGCAAGTCAAAACAGAACACTAGAGACCGGGAGGGCTATTACAACCTTTACCAATACCCGAATGGAAGTGGGAGGGTATCGGCATGGATTTTATCACAGGATTACCCAAAACTCGAAGCAACATGATTGCATATGGGTGGTAATCGATAGATTGACGAAGTCGGCCCATTTCCTTGCAATCAAGACGACTTTCACGTCTTAGCAACTAGCCGACCTCTACGTAGCCGAGATTGTAAGGCTTCACGGTGTTCCTCTCGAGCATCGTGTCGGATCGGGACGAGTAAGTTCATTGCCAAGTTTTGGCATGGATTTCAAGAGGCAATGGGTACAAGTCTCCACATAAGCACAACTTTCCACCCGGAGTCCGATGGGCGAGCGAACGTACAATTCGGACTCGGAAGACATGTTGAGAGCATGTGCCATGGATTTTATGGGTACCGGGATAACAACCTGCCATTAGTCGAAATTGCTTACAATAACAGCTACCATGCAAGTCTAAATATGGCTCCGTTCGAAGCATTGTATGGTCGTCGGTGTCGAACACCCGTGTGCTTGGAATGAGGTGGGAGAAAGAATACCCTCTAAGGTTGAAATGATAGATCAAGCCACGGAGGCGAGTCAAAATAATACGAGAAAGGTTGCGGGCAGCCCAAGACAGACAAAAAGGTTATGCGGACCTAAAGCGGAGACCCTTAGAGTTCCAAGTTGGGGATCACGTGTTCTTAAAAGTCTCTCTGCTGAAAGGGAACCCGAGATTTGGGCGAAAGGTAAACTTAGCCCCAGATTCGTGGGACCCTTTCAAATCTTGCAAAGGATTGGTCCGGTGGCTTACAGATTGGCTTTACCACCCGCCCTTCAAGGTATTCATGAAGTCTTCCATGTATCTAGCCTCCGTAAATACGTGCTCGGATCCAGAGCACGTCGTCAAACATGAGCCATTAAGGGTTAAAGAGAACTTTAGATTTGAGGAAGAACCGATCCGCATCCTACAAAGGCAAGAACGGAAGCTTAGGACTAAAGCTATCCCGTATGTCAAGGTACTCTGGAAACACCATAAGTTAGCTGAGCGACATGGCAGCCAGAACATGAGATACGAAAGAAATACCCCGCTTTGTTTGCATCGGGTATCTAAATTTGGAGGACGAAATTTTTTAAAGGAGGGAAGAAATGTGAGACCCGGAATGTTGAGTAGGTTGATTTTATAGTTAAATTAAGCTTAGTATTTTTACGTAATTTATTTTATGTGCTTGTTATGTGCTTGTGTGTTATATAGCCTAATTAGTAAAGGTAATTGCTCGTTCGTCGCTATTTGAGATAGAATCCCGAGCGAGACTTTTGTCAAAAAAAAAAAAAAGAAGAAGTTTAATTGTGGGGATTAGTGTACTGGTGCAGCGAGTGCTTGGCTGCACCTGATGTAGCCACCGAAAAGAGAAAGAAAAGAGGAGAGGAAAAGGAAAGCGGGGAGGGGGAGGCTGGACAGAACCGAGGGAACGAAGAGAGAGAGAGAGAGCTCGAGCGAGAGAGAGACACCGCGAGCGGGAGAGGGCAAGCGAGAGCAAGGAGAGTCACCGGAGGCCGGTGGGCTTCACGGCGAATGAAGGAGAGGCGATCGGCGAACGCGAGGGACGGCCAGGGCTGAAGGAAAGGGCGAAATCGAGGCCAAGAAAGAAGAAGCAAACGCGAAGGCTGAGGGAGGCAGCCGGTGAGCGCGGGACCGCGACCGGCGCCGGTGCCGAGCGCAAAGGAGGGCGGCGAAATTTGAGGCCGGCAGCGAGGAGAAGGAACGAAAGGAGGAAGGGAAACAGGGGAGCTCGAACAACGAAACCACAAACTGCAATCCCCGAATCGAGGTGGGTAGTCTTATACTCTAAACTATTAGTAATTTTGAAACCTAAATGGATTTGTTGTGAATGTTGAATGTGTTATGTGAATATTGAATTGTTGTGAACGTTGAGTATCCGTATTACAAAACAGACCCATTCGTTGTTTGAGATTGAAATAAGAGCTTAGAATGTATTTAAGAAATTGAGAGGGCTGAATCGTGAAATGAAGGGAGTTACTTGGGTTTAATAGTAGAGTTAAATCGGGAACTTTTAAAGAGCTTTAATAATCACTTAAGGTTGAATTGGGTGTGCTGATTCTAAAGAGGTTAGATTATATAGGTCAAATGAGTAGTATTGAGGTTCGATTAGCTGTTAAGGATGAAGAGTTGGGACGTGGATAAGAATTATGAGTTAATTAAGTTTTAGAGATTCTTGAAGCTGCGGTATTAAGAGCTAATTATGAACATTGGGAAATGGTAGGTCGAAGTATAAAGAGGAGTATGAATTCGTATGGAGTAATGCGCAATTGGGACAAGTAAGTGAGAATGGGTAATTGTGAGCTTGATTATGTTTGAAGTATATTAATTCCTTGAGGTTGAACTAAGCGTGAAAATAAGCAAAGGTAACGGAAACCGAATAAGGACAAGCGATTGAGAGTTACATGCCCAAGGACGGACGAGCAAGAGTTAAGTAATGAGTTTAGAACATATCTCGGTCTTTGGGATGAAATCAAGTTTGAAGTTAAGCACAGCGAAGGGGACTTAAGCAATAAAGTGAGAGCAAGAGTCATGTGACTAAATACGGGCAAAGGAAGTGGAATTATAAAGTAGAAGCGTAAATGAGTAAGTGAGGCAAAAGGCAATGAATTGTGACGAACTTGAAACGTAACTTAAGTGATACGCACTTGTGGTTATTGTGGCTCGGAAAATGGGGAGAATCGTACTAAACCGATGAATTGAGAAAAGCTTAGTTGGGAAAAGAGTTGAGAATGATTGCTTGTATTGAAGGGTGATTACTCGTGCTCTGTGATTGCTTTACGTGATACTCAAAAGTAGTTTCGAAAGGAGTTTTGTATTTTACATGAAATGATGTTTGAATGCAATTTCTTGTGGACTCGCCTTTCGAACGTGAATGTGTTTTAAAGAAGCAAAGTTGATTTGAGAAAGTGAATTTATAAGGGTGACACGTGGTGTCATGCCTTCCTTAATACTAAATCGATTGAGAAAGTCGTAAAGTGAATGTGATGAATGAGAATGTGCGAATTGTTTTGAATCGACCGGCTACGGATTGTTTAGCATACCGAAGGGTTCGAACTGGGAACGCCCAGCTAGAGACTTCGAGGGAAGGGTTCTAATAGGGGTCCTGGAGAGACAGGATGCCCGCTCCGAGACTTCCTAGAAGAATGGTCCCGGGAGCCTTTTTGTCGGGGTCGCGCCCGAATTAAAGAAGTGCTAGTTCGAGTCCTCGAAGGCCTAGAATGTTGATTCAACCCCAAAAGAATTGTTCTCGTATGTGAAATTGTGTTCTTAAATGATTAAAAGAGTTCTTGATCTTTTCCATTGCAAGAGATTTCAAGTGAAAGGTATATAGATTTGTATTATTTCATTATGCTTTCGTAGATTTCATTATTATGTGTATTATGTATAAAGAATTTCTTTTTTAAGGGTGTATGACTCCGGTGAGCCCCGTGGCTTATTGCTCACCCCTATAAATTGCCCCGCTCCCTCCCGATTGCAGAGTACCCCCGAGGCGAATGGCCGGATGCTTGTCTTTGGTGGCGATTATGGTTGCAGATCAAGCCTATGTGTTTCATGTTAGCATATTGTATCTATTCGGCTACTTATGTAAATAGACGAGTAATGTATAGTAAGTTAGACGTATGTATGGAGACCGAACTGGTAGCTCGACAAGCTAGAGATTTCTTTCTCTCGGCAATTTTGATCTTAAGTGGTTGTAAAGTCTGGTTTTGGTGAAGTCATGACTTGGGTTGTAAACTAGTTCGCAATGTAAGCTTTGTGATTGTGAATATACTCCGGCGTGTGGCCATTGAGCTGTGTACTCCGAGCGTGTGGCTTGTTGAGTTTTATTGTGAATTTTATGCGGGTTTTAAGGCTTTTAGCCTATGGGTTGGACCATAGTTCAAACGGAACTCTGCCGAAATTTTTAGGAAACTTCTAACCTTTGGGGAGAATTTCAATCCATACCCTCAAGTTGGATTAAGATAGCTAAGTCAACACCGGAGTGAGCCTTGGGAGTTCCTTTGAGGAGCTCGGCGGTGTAATACTCCTAGGGTGGGTTTTGGGGTGTTACATGTAGGTTATCTAACCTAGGTTATCTCATTTTGAATTACAAAAGTAGCCGGCTTCAAGTTGTCAATCACCAACAAACAAGGCTTTTCTACTTCGAACAAGGCTCGAGACGACTGCGTCGGGGTTGTCTGTTTCTAAAAATGGAAAACTTCAATGCTAAGCTCAACGGTGGTTTCCACCATACTTTTCGAGACAACACTAGTTGATTGGAGCACCTTTAGGAGCTATGAGCCGTTGCCCAACGTTCACATCCCAACAGATATTTTCCGAGCGACTCGGAAGAACCAGTTACAACGGTCAAGAAGGCTTCGGTTCGGAAATCGGACACAACGGCTAGTCTTTTTGGTCATTTATAAATAGAAGTCACCTCTCAAGACTTGAAGATTGCTAGAATTATTTGTTAAAACACATTACTTAAGCAAAAGTCATTGTATTCATATACAATCTTCTATTTACAACTCCCGACTTGTAATTCATACTTTCCGAGTTGTAAAGTCTTGTAATCGGTTACATACTTTTCTTACTTTCCGAGTAAGATTCCTTGACTGAGTCGTAAGGGTTGACTCAGCTCGGTTGTCCTTCATTGTAAAGGTTACCTTAGTTAAGAAGTACTAGATAAGATAAGGGAATTTCCGAGTCTAGGAAAACTCTATAAGGAATTGTTTAATGGAGTAATTCCGGTTGAGTCGAGTCTATCGTATTTTGTGGATTCAAAATAGTGGATTTGACTTGGTGCTTGTACTAGCATTGTCCGTGGTTTTACGCCCCGGGAGGGTTTCCACGTATCTCTAAGTTTACACTTTTACGAGTCCAATCTAGACTCGGATTGTCTTGTTCATTCCTTTCAAACTTAAACTTTCTAAGTTTGTTAAAATTTCCTCATCACCCTATTCACCCCCTCTAGGGTGACTAAGACTCTCCAAGAGCAAACCTTCAATAGAGAACCTTTAGAACTTTGGATTTGGGGTTCTCTTTAGATGGGTAATAAGAGAAGAATGTCCTCATCAGAAAGAAACACGAAGCCTCGCTTCGAGATCATCCGAGTCACGAGAAAAGTTGTTTCTAGATTAAGGAGGTTCTTTAACATATTTGACAAAGAATTCATCACTGAATTCATTGAAAGGAATTGGATTGGAGTTGAGAAAGAGGGACTTCACATTGAAAAGTCCGTGAAGTAAGGTAAGATTGATTCAAACGGTCTTACCCCGAAGAACAAAAGTAATAATATTATCGCTTGCTTGTCATGTTAGTATAGAACTCGAGACACAAGGTGCGGGTAGATATACTCACGTAAACAAAGATAGGTGTACACACCAGTTTTGAGGATGTGTCTCAACTAGGATAACAATTTTTTGGGAAGAATTTGTCGTCCGAGAATGAAGTGTTGGGCGGCATTATGCTTTGGGTCTTCCGAGGCGGGCTTTTGCCTTTTCCTTATGTAGCCTTAGTTTGAGTGGACTTGGTTCCGGCCTTCTTGGTGGCTGAATTGCCTTCAAAAGTAGATCCTTTCTTAGGCATACTTAGAGAGTAAAGAGTGTTTGAGAGAAACAAGAGAAAGAGTAGAGAACACGGAAGATCGAGAATCGAGAGAGAGAGAGAGTGAGTGCGAGAGTGAATGAATTTTGAGAGCAAAGAGAGCGAGAGAGTAAGTAGGTAAAGTAGAAGAAAGAAAGTGAAGCGAGTGCTATTTATAGCGAGAAAGGGCTTCCAACCGACTTTCTCACTCGGTTACTAAGCAAAGGTTGTCGGACCGTTGAGTCTCTCAGCGCATAACGACTAGTTTCTCAAACAGACTTTCCGCCAACAACTAGTTCTCTTGATTGTTCATGTGATATAGAGAGAGAGAAGCAAAAGTTTTTGAAAACATTTATGAGATTCTCCATTTATCTAGTGGTGATCCCAAAATTTTGATGTGCATTTTGCTAATAATCTAAGTCCGACTCGAGTAAGATGTCTAAGTGACTCGGAACACACTTAGAAAATTTATAAGTATAGCTTAGTTTCATTACGAGTCAACCGATCCATTTGTTATCTACTCAAAACATATAACAATCAATCATAGTAGAATAATTCATGTAATAACTCAGATAATCATGCATTTAACATGCCAAGCTCATTCCTAATAAAGCAAAACTGATCTTCACTCGGAGGCTTAGTAAAAATATTAGCTAATTGAAATTTTGTAGGAAAAAACTCAAGTTCAATATCACCTTTCTCACAATGATCTCTCGGAAAATGACACCGACCTTAATGTGCTTTGTCTTTGAGTGCTGAACTGGATTCTTAATGATGTTGATTGCACTTTGGTTGTCACACTTGATTGGAATATATGTGAATGATAATCCAAGATCCTTTAAGTGTTTCTTGATCTAGAGAATTTGAGCACAACAATCTCCAACTGCAATGTACTCGGCCTTAGCAGTTGATAGAGCAAGTGAGTTTTACTCCTTCGAGTGCCAGGAGATGAGTGATTGACCCAGAAATTGGCATGGTCCTGATATGCTCTTTCTATCAACCTTGTATCCAGTATATCGAGCATCCGAGTATCCGAGTGAGAGTTAGTTTTGAGTCCTTTAAAAACCATCAACTAAGGTTATGAGTCCCTATAAGATATCTAAAGATTCTTTTCACCGTGGTGAGATGTGAATCCTTAGGATTAGGTTGAACTCTTGCACAAAGGCAAACACTAATCATACCTTTGTAGAGTTTCTAATCTACAACTTTACCTTTCTCATCCGAGTCCAGTTTCAAACTTCTACTCATAGGTGTTGCTTCATGCTTCACATCTTGTAGCTTGTATTTCTTCAATAACTCCTTGGTGTATTTAGATTGATGGACATATATTCCATCCTTTTTAGCTTGATTTGTAGACCAAGGATGAAATTGAGGTCTCCCATCATGCTTATTTGGAACTCATGTCTCATTAACTCAAAAACTCTTGGCATAGAGTTTCATTAGGAGCTCCAAAAATAATATCATCAACATAGATCTGAATGATAAGAAAATCATTCCCCTTGGTTTTTGTGAAAAGAGTTTTGTCAATCTGACCTCTTTTAAAATCATTTTCAACCAAGAAACTGCTTACTCTTTCATACCAAGCTTTGGGAGCTTGTTTAAGACCATATAAAGCCTTTTGCAACTTGAAAACATGATTTGGAAATTCTGAGATTTCAAATCCAGGGGTTGCTCAATATAAACTTCTTCTTGAATGTAACCATTGAGAAATGCACATTTGACCTTGATGTTCATGTTAGATGCAAATGTTAAGAGTATTCCGATTGCCTCAATCCTAGCAACAGGAGTCAAGGTTTCCCCATAATCAATTCCATCTTCTTAGTTATACCCTTGAGCAACTAATCTAGCCTTATTATTGCCTACCAACCCTTCCTTAACCAATTTGAAAACTCAAGTATAGCTCTGTCTCTCTTAGGTTTTGATTCTATGTCATTTTGAGCTTTATAGGACTTTTTATCTAAGTTTTCATTTGATTCGACCCACTCAGAATGCACTTTATTACATATCTCTAGTATGTGCTTCGACCCACTTAGACATCACTCGGAACCGTCGCTCGATCAAATAATCTCTCTAACATATTTATTACGAGCATCGACTTCTTGCTTTAAGTTGAAATGAATTACTTGTGTTAATTCTTTGTTTTAAGTCGGTTTATTTATGGAGAATTTTTGATTGAATCAAATTCATGTATCTTATTGAATTATTCTCTAACTTGATCATTTAAGGATTGACTCAAGATGGAATCTGAACCTAATGGATATTAGACTTAGAAAATTGCACTCTTTTAGGCCAAAGATAATTAAGTGCTTAATTACTCCGATTTAATTATTATCTATGCCTAATCTTGGACCAAAGTATTTTTATACTTTGAGTACCAATGTCTTTTGCTTTTGTAAATTGTTTAAAGAAGCCTAATCTACTTGTGAAGTACAAAAGCAATAAGTTTCTAACCGTTAAACACCAGCGAGACAGAAAACAATTATTTCTAGACATGGCTCGGACATCGTGTCGGGGTTGTTTGTTTTCAAAACTAGAAAACTGTAACTTTGAGTCTAACGATTGTTTCCACTTGAGTTTTCAATCACCACCACATGATTGGACCATGTTTTGGAGACAAGAGCCGTTGCGGAACATTTAGATCCCAACGGATCTTTTCGAGTGACTCGGGATAGCCGTCACAATGGCTAGCGAAGATCACAAGTCCATAATCGGACCCAACGATCATTCCGCCCGGGTGCTTATAAATAGAAGCCAACTCACAAGACTTGAAGGTTGCCGAAATTATTGTTGAACCAATTGCTAGTCTCATTCTTACTCAATCTTCTACTTACAACTCCAAATTTGTAATTCTTTTTGAGTTGTAAAGAAAGTCTTGTAATCACTTACATTCTTTTCTTACTTTCTTTGTAAGTCCTTTGCCTGAACTGTAAGGGTTAACTCGGCTTAGTTGTCCCTGATTATAAGGGTTAACTTAGTCAAAAAGTCCTAGATCGGATAAAGGAACTTTTGAGTCTAGGAAAATATTATAAAGGAATTGACTCGGGGAGCAATTCCGGTTAGAATTAGTCCTTTGTAATTGTGGATTTAACTTGGTGCTTGGATTAGCATTGTCTTTAGTTTTCCGCCCTAGGAGCGTTTCCACATACTTCTATATGTATATCTTTCTACGTCCCATCTAGACTCGGAATCGCTTCTACTCAATTCTATACAAAAAGAGTTTGATTTTACTTGAAATCTTCCATCACCCTATTCACCCCCTCTCTAGGGTGACTTAATCTCTCCAAGAGCGAACCTTCAATTGATATCAAAGCCGAGCCTTTCAAGAGGATCTTACAATCCAAAGGTATAAAGATCAAATGGTTCAGAAAAATGGAGAGTTCGATGAAGGAAGATTATCTACCAGTCCACCCAAGTTCAAAGGGTCAACCTTTGCACATTGGAAGAAGATGACGGAATGCTTCCTGATGGATAACGATGAAGATGTCTAGAACATCATTCATAATTGGCTACATCCCAATAAATATAGAAGGTGTAAGATCTATAAATAAAGAGAAATCTTAATACACCACAGGAGAAACCGAGAAGTTTAGAAAAAAACTTCAAAGCTATGAACACACCGATGTGTGCCATCGGCTTAGAAGAGTACAACAGGGTCTCTGCCTGTGACATAGCCAAAGAGGTGTGGGACACTCGGTCAACACCTATGAGGGAATAAGTCTAGTGAGGCAGGCAAAGATAAGTCAATATCTTCGCAAGTATGAGCTATTCAAGATGGAGCCACAAGAGAACATCTTTCGGATGTATGCTCGGTTCACGGAGGTTACTAATAATCTTAAGTCTCTAGGTAGAAAAACCTCACTCGAGGAAATGGTTAGAAAAATTCTAAGTCTACCAAAGAGAAAATGGGGTCCCAAGATGACAGCCATTGAAGAGGCTCAAAATCTCTCTCAAGCGAGGCCGGAGGAGCTCATTGGGAAATTGTTTACTCATGAGATTCATCTGGAAGAAGAGGATGTCGAGGTTCGCACCAAAAAGAACATTGTACTTGAAGGGCTCGAAATGCAAACGCTAATGTATGAGCTCCTCGGAATCATAAGAGGATCCCATGGCACTCATTCCCAAGGCTTTAAAATGGTGATGAAGTACAAGAAGTGGAAAAAGAGGCTAAAGGAAGAGTTCTACAAGAAAGATAAGAAGGATAGGAAAGGTGGCTACTCATCCCCCTCAAAGTTATCTTTAACTAAGAACTCTAGTTGTTTTGAATGTGGCAGCAAGGAGCGAGATAGTCACGGAATGTCCAAAGAGAAAGAAAGACAGAAAGAAAAAGGCTATGATGGCTACCTGGAGTGATGATGGCTCATCTGAAGAAGATGATTCCGATGACTCAAAGTGTCTTATGGCACCGATAGACTCACACGTTGAATTTGAGTCACATGATGACAACTCGGATATTGAGGAGACAATTCCTCAGGAGGTAATTGAATACTTATGTTCTCCAAAGTTGATTTAGCCAGATTTATTTTTATTTTGGGAGAAAAGTCCAATTATGACTCTTCACACTTCAAAGAACAACTTGAGTCTCGTACTCATCGAGAGCAATGTTTTGATAAATGAGTTAGAAAACCTAAGACAAAATATGAAAGTACTCGAGACCAATGCTCAAGATAATGAGACTGAGTCCGAGTCACTCGGAATACGAGAATGAGCAAGCCGAAAAGAAGCTCAATGAGTCTCAAGAGCTTGTTTTAAAACTCATCGAAGGTCGAACAACCTTGATTTTTTACTTGGCTCTCGGTGTGTCTTATTCAAAAAAGAAGGACTTGGCTACATTGGTGAAGAGAAATCTAATTCCTACTTTAGTCTTTTCAAAACTAATTCCGAAGCTGTAAAGTTCGGGAAGGCTAAGCATGGTCCTATTCATATAAATGAAAAGAAGACTGAGCCCATACCAGTTTCCAAGAAAAACCTTCTCGACTCGTTTACAAAGAAAGGATTCTCAAAGAAAAGAGACATAGACTCAAAATCATTCTAATATGAGTTTCGAAAAATGCTCGTTCCTCATAAAAAGGACCACGGTAAAGGGAGTTAATGGTTTCGTAAGAGGAAGTGAAAAGAGTTAGTTTGTTTCTATTTTACGGGTGACTCGAAACGAAAGGGTCACTGGTACTTAGACGGTGGTTGCTCACGCCATATGTCCGGAGATTCAAGGCTCTTCTTAAAGTTAGAAGATCCGAAAGGAGGCAAAGTCACATTTGAAGACAATAGCAAAGGAAATATAGTAGGGATTGACAAGATTGGTTAAGGAAACAACTCGGTCGGTGCGAGTCTACCTTGTCAAAGGGTTAAGTACAATTTCCTTAGCATTTCTCGGCTATGTGACAAAGGTCAAAAGGTAAGGTTCACTCGGACCAACAACTACATTCCTAATGCGAGTCACCAAAGAGACAAAGCTCTCGAGTCCGAGGTCGGGTAACACTTAGACTATCCCTCTTTCGATTCTAATCAGAATTTATCTTGCTTGAAAGCATCTTTGAATGATGACTCATGGACATGGCATCGTAGACTAAGGTCATATTAGCATGCATACTATCAAGAAACTTGCATCTCATGGATTGCTTAAGGGTTTACCTAACTGTGCATTTAAGAAAGAGAAAATTTGTGAAGAATACATGAAAGGAAAGCAAGTCGAGATCATCTTTCAAACCACTCAAAACTATATCTATATCCAAAGTACTTGAGTTGGTTCATATGGATTTGTGTGGTGTAATTCCTATGAAAAGCTTAGGAGGTAAATCTTATGTGCTTGTCATTGTTGATTATTTTTCACGATTTACCTGGGTGTGTTTTCTGAAGAACAAGAATGAAGGTTATAAAGAGTTCACTAAGATCTGCGAGGAAAAGTCAAGTGAAGTCTCAAACTCAAATCGAAGGATTCGAACCGACCATGAAAGGGAGTTCGACTACTCCGAATTTGCGGACTTACGTGACAAGAATGACATTTCTCATAACTTCTTTGCACCAAGAACTCTTAAAAAATAGAGTAGTGGAGACAAAGAATATAACTCTTGAAGAAATAGGAAGGACCATGATGATTGAAAATGATCTACCTTACTATTTGCGAGGTGAAGCGATCAACATGACAAACTATACACTTAATAGAAGCCTCATCGGACCCATTCGAAGAAGACACCCTATGAGCTGTACAAAGGAAAGAAGCCTAGCATCTCCTACTTCAGACCATTTGGATATAAATGCTATGTGCATAACAATGGTAAGGAACACTGACTAAGTTTGATGATACATCGGATGAAGGTATATTTATGAGTTACTCATCTCATAGTAAAGCTTATGGTGTGTTCAACAAAAGGACTAACAAAGTGGAAGAAAGTATCCACGTTGTCTTTGATAAGATTGATCTTGGCAGGATAAGTGAATCCATATTCTCGGATCTCAAGCTTAATAGAGATGAAGATGATCTTCCTGAAGCTAAGCTCGAAAGAGTTAAAATAGAAGAATTGAGGCAACTCGGAATGTTGCGACTCGGAATGAACAAAATCAAGAGCCAGCTCGGAATGCTAAAGAACAAGCCAATGCGGAGGCTTAGCAAGAACACCCAACTGAAGATCAGCCTATCAACCAACAAACATGGTAAATTAGAGGGCATGTAGAGCTTTCAAATATGCATCTAGTCACCCACCCGAGAACATACTTTACGATATCAATAGTGGGGTAAGAAATCGATCTTCTTTGCACAATCTATCTACATTCTCTACATTCATATCATTAATAGAACCTAAGAATGCACTAAAGGCCCTAAATGAACCTGAATGGGTAAAGGTCATGCAAGAAGAGCTTAATCAATTTGAAAGAAACCAAGTTTGGACTCAGACCAAACGACCTTCCGACCACCCGAGTAATAGGAACCAAATGGGTTTTTAAGAACAGATTGGATGAGGAAGGGTTGGTAGTCGAAATAATGCTAGAATAGTTGCTCGGGGATACAACCAAGAGGAAGGAATTGATCAACAAACAATCTATCTCAAGCATATCAGCGCAGGCACATTGCTCGTCCCTCCACCTCTCGACAAGCAAGCCCCCTCTTAATTTTTCTTTTCTCTGTTTTATTTTTTATCCCACATCATTTGTACTCTCTTGATAGTTTCTTCCCTCTTTTTGATGAAATGCAAGGGGAGAAATATAGAAATTTTGATGTTGTGTTTAGGGGAGCTCACCCTCTCTTTTCTTTGAGCAATCAATGAATGATTTTTTTCTTCACTAAACGAGACTTATTTATGAGTTACTCCTTTCGAGTTTTATGTTTCTTATTATCTTTGTGCTGCTCTAATATAATCTGTTTTATTTTCTTTACTCTAATGTGTTATCCGCATAGTTGTTGTGAGTGATGATATTATCTGCAATATATTTTATAAGTATGAACTGCCTTTCGATCGTCACTCCTCGCTCCGATATGTTCTGCATGGTGAAAAAAAACTCATGTTTTGCACTAGCAAGTTTCTATCTAAGAGTGGAATTCCTTTCATCAAAAGGGGAGATTGAAGACTCAGATTCTAACTCTAAGTCATTCCGAGTACTATATGAAGATTCAAGTATAAATCTCATCTCTTATGAGTTTTGATTTCAAGTCATTCCGAGTGCTATAGAGACTCTTGTATAAGTTTTTATTTGTTTCGACTAACTCGGAAAACACATTATTATATATCTTCTACACTGATGTTTCGACTTACTGAGACACCACTCGGAACTATCGCATGCTCAAATAATTTCTCTAACACTTTTATTCCGAGTACTAACTGCATATTTCAACACAAAGTGAATTACGAGTGTTAATTCCTCATTCTAAGGCGAGTTTATTTCTTTGAGAATTATTTGTCCGGATCAAGTTGCTATACTCGATATTTTATTCTTTTAACTTGATCCTCCTTAGGATTGACAACGATGGAATTTGAGTATATTGAATATTAGATTCATAAAATTCCACTCTTCTAAGGCTAAGATAATTAAGCACTTAATTACCCTAATTTAATTATTATCTCGTCCCAATCTTATAGGAAAGTATTTTATACTTTGAGAACCAAAGTGGTTTACTTTTGTAGGTTATTCAAACGAGGCTAACTCATTTTTGAAATACAAAAGTAGTCGGCTTCAACTGTCAATCACCAGCAGACAAGCTTTATCTACTTACGAACAGGGCTCGGACATCGTGTTAGGGTTTTCTATTTCCAAAACTAGAAAACTCCAACGCTAGGCTCAACGATGGTTTTCACCTTGCTTTTCGAGACAACACCAGCTGACTGGAACACCTTTTTGAGCCAAGAGCTATTGCATAACATTCACATCCCAACGGATCTTTTACGAGTGACACAAAAGAGCCGTTACAACGACTAGTGAAGACTTTTGTTCGAACCAAGACTCAACGTTCACTCTGCTAGTTGGATATAAATAAAAGCCACCTCACAAGACAAGAAGATTGCTTGGATTCATTGCTTGAACATCATTGCAAAACACATTACTTGACTAAAAGTTATTGTTTTCATATTCAATCATCTATTTGTAACTCCCGATCTGTATTTAATATTTTACGAGTTGTAAAGTCTTGTAATCAGTCACATTCTTCTCTTACATTCCGAGTAAGGTCCCTTGACTGAGCTGTAAGTGTTAACTCAGCTTAGTTACCCCGATTATAAAAGTTACCTCGGTCGAGAAGTACTATATCGGATAAGGTATCTTCGAGTCTAAGAAAACATTGAGAGGAATTGTTTAAGGGAGCAATTCTGTTAGAGTCGGTCCGTTGTATTTTGAGGATTCAAAATAGTGGATTTGACTTGGTTCTTGGATGAGCACCGACCGTGGTTTTCTCGCCCTATGAGGGTTTCCACATATTTACGAAGTTACGGTATTTCTTAGTCCAATCTAAACTCAAACTCAATTGTTTATCACTTTCCAAGCAAAAAGTGTCTAAGTTCTTTTAAATTTCCTCATCACCCTATTAAGCCCCCTCTAGGGTGACTTAGACTCTCCAAGAGCAAATATTCACAACCCTGTGCCTTTCACTAAAATCGCTGACAATTTCTTTGATAGGTATGCTAAAGAGGTTCATGAGTCCAGGAAAAATTTCTATCGACTCAAATGAAGTCCGAAGCAAGACTTCTTTGCTTCATTCATATGAGAACTTTGTTTTCTCATCATTCCTTTAAAGAGAACCCCAACTCAAAAGTTCTTTAGGTTCTCTTCGACATTCTTGAGGGGTACGAAGTGGACCCCTTTCCCTCTATCCTAGAGCAGATGGAAACTCGCTAGCTAGCTTTAAGAAGTCTGCTCTTTTTCCTTTCGGGGCACTTCGATTCGCTGGTTTTAAACAGTTTAAGGTCCCTCTTCCCTCTTCCCTCGACCCCAAAGATTGCTTGGAACCTACATGTCGCTTAGGCACCAACGAGCTTTCGGATCTCTAATACCAGGAAGTCAAGCCTGGTCTCTGGATTCATGTGTTTGAGTTACCTCCTCCTCCTCTTCCTTAGACTTACACTCGGACTTCATCGGAGGTACCACTTCGACCGCTCGACCTTCTACTTCTCAACCCACTCCTTCGTTGAGCTATTTACGTAAATGGCAAACAAATTTGCTTCTTTGACTGGGGATTTTCAAGCAACTCTAGAAATCTTCAAAACTTTTATTCTAACCTTCGTTCCACTACAAAAGCAAGCTCGGTCTCAACTCTAAGAGAACCAAGAGTTAATTTCTAAGCTGAAGGGGATCATCAAGGAACAACGCGATCGGATCGGACGTCTTTAAGAGTACACATCAAAAGCAGCTGAGAACTCGAAACCACCGACACTTCGAGGAGTCCTCCAGCCTTGCTAAGTCATCATCAATTGAAGCTAAAAAGAAGCTAAAGCCGAGGAAGGAGATAAAGTCAAGGAAGAAGTAGAAGAAGCTAAAGAAACAAAAGAACTAGAAGAAAAAAGAAGTAGAAGAAAAAAACAAAGGGAAGTAGCTGCTCCGCTCGAGGACTAGGGCACCAAAGAGCTTGAGCCGATCTCCTCGGATCATGCTCGGAGCGGCTCGAAGAGGCTGGTGATGCTGGTCGAGTCAAAGGCCCTCGCCTCATAAGCACAACTAGCTGCTGTTTTTGAGGAAGAAGAAGAAGGTTAGGATGATATGCCTTTGATTCCCATAATCAAGATAGCTCAACTTCCTAATATCTCGGTTTCGCAGACCCTCTCACTCATCTACTTCAACACAAGCTTATAGGCGAAGGTGCACTCGCTCGTCCCTCCTCCTCAAGACAACCTGCCCCTCCTTCTTATTCTTTAATTTTTTAACTTAGATTTTAGTTTATTTTGTCAAACATCTACTATACTTACTTGATCCTTCCTCCCTCCTTTTGGTTCTTTTACTTGAAATGCATAGAGGGAGAGAAATAGATAGAAAATTTGGATGTCCGGTTTAGGGGGAACCTTTTCCCTATTTGGTTATTTTGTTTGTTTCTTGTATATATCTTTGGCAATTAAGAAATTTTTTTTTGAGCATATTTGTTCCCGAGTTCTATATTTTACTTCAACAGCTCGACACTTGACTCTTTAACATATCTCGCTCCGATTACAATTATTGCTCCGATTAATATATACAAACATGTTATGACTTATGTTATGATCTCAGCTGCACTTATTAATATTTTTAGATCCATTTAAGAGTATTTTTTTTAATTTGATCAACTCACTATGAAAACTTAACTATTTGAACTCACAAGTTTCTACCTTAAGTATAGAATGCCTTTTATCAAATAAAGGGAAGATTGAAGACTCGAGATATAACTCTTTATCTCTCTTAGGTTTTGATTCTAAGTCATTATGAGCTTTATAGAACTTTTTATCTAAGTTTTCATTCGATTCCGACCCACTCGGAATGCACGTCATTGCATATCTCGGAACAATCGTATGATCAAACAATCTCTTTAACATATTTATTCCGAGCACTCGACTTTATGCTTTAAGTTGAAATGAATTACCGCGTTAATTCTATGTTTTAAGTTAGTTTATTTATGGAGAATTATTTGATTGAATCAAGTTCATGTATCTTATTGAATTATTCTCTTGATCATTTAAGGATTGACTCAAGATGGAATTTGAACCTAATGGATATTAGACTCAAAAATTCCACTCTTTTAGACCAAAGATAATTAAATGCTTAATTACTCCGATTTAATTATTATCTATGCCTAATCTTGGACCAAAGTATTTTTATACTTTGAGTACCAATGCGTTTTGCTTTTGTAGGTTGTTTAAACAAGCTTAATCTACTTTTGAAGTACAAAAGCAACCAATTTCTAACCGTTAAGCATCAATGCGTTTTGCTCCTAGGGTTTCGTGGCCTCACCGTGTTTCCAAGGAATTCTCTAAGCCAAAATGCAGCGTTTCACTCAAATCTTCGGGGTTTTAGGCCCCACCACGACGTCCTTTTGAGGGGAAAGCTCCTAGTCTCGTGTGGATTGTCTCATGGAGCTTAAATGCAGCACTTTCATGCTCGTGATCATGAAATGCAACGCTTAACGCCGTCTTCAACTCCTCGGCTCCTTGTCCGATTGGCCGGTGATGAAATCCCAATCTTGTTTGCGAAGTCGGATCACCTGTCCAGAGTCCGATTGGCGTGATGGAAGCCGGTAAGCCATAAAGAACCCCTTAGCACCACAAAAATCAACTTTCTTTGCTTTGGACCGGCCCACAAACCAATTTTCTTTTGGCCGAACCAAGCTGGGGTCGGGTTGCAAACCATGTTGAAGGTTTGCTCGTAGGGAGTCTCAGTCACCCTAGAGAGGGGGTGAATAGAGTGATGAAGAAAATTAAACAATTTTTGGAACGAAACAGTACGAATAATAGATTCTAAGTCTAGATTGGACTCAAAAAGTAATAACACGGATATACGTGGAAACCCTCCCGAGGCGAGAAAACCATGGACAGTGCTAATCCAAGCACTAAGTCAAATCCACTATTTTGAATCCACAAAATACGGAGGACTCGACTCAACCAGAATTGCTCCCTTAAATAATTCCTTACAATGTTTTCCTAGACGCAAAAGTTCCCTTATCTCGATCCAAGTACTTCCTAACCGAGGTAACCTTTACAATAAAGGACAAGCGAGCTGAGTTAACCCTTACAGCTTAGTCAAGGGACGTTACTTAGAAAGTAAGAAAAAATGTAACTAATTATAAGTCTTTCTTTACAACTTTGAAAATATTAAATACGAGACTTGAAGTTGTAAATAAAAGATTGAGTAAGAATGAGAACAATAATTAGTTCAACAATAAATTTAGTTCCAAGCAATCTTCTAGTCTTGTGAAGTGGCTTCTATTTATATCCAACCAGGCAGAGATACCATTGATTCTTTGTTCTGGATAGAAGTCTTCACTAGCCGTTGTAATGACTTTTCTAAGTCACTCGGAAAAGATCCGTTGGGATGTGATCGTTATGTAGCAGCTGTTGGCTCAAAAAGATGTTCCAATCAACTGGTGGTGACTGAAAGCTAAGGTGGAAACAACCGTTAAACCTAGAGTTGGAGTTTTCTAGTTTTGGAAACAAACAACAACGACAAGGTGTCGAAGCCATATCCGAAGTAGCTAAGACTTGTTTGCTTGTGTTTAACGGCTAGAAACCAGTTGCTTTTATATTTCGGAAAAAGTTAGCCTCGTTTGAATAACCTACAAAAGCAAACCACATTGGTTCTCAAAGTATAAAATACTTTGGTCTAAGATTAGGCATAGATAATAATTAAATTAGAATAATTAAATGCTTAATTATCTATGGAATAAAAGAATTCGAGTCTAATATTCAATATACTCAAATTCCATCTTGAGTCAATCCTAAGTCGATCAAGTAGAGAGAGTAAAATATCGAGTATAACAACTTGATGCTGGTCAAATAATTCTCAAGGAAATAATTTGAGTTAGAATAAAGAATTAACATTGTAATTCTCTTTGCACGATCGGTGCTCATAATAAAAGGGTAGAGAAATTATTTGAGCATGCGATAGTTCCGAATGATGTTTGAGTGAGTTACAAACACTAGTGTAGGAGATATGCGATAAAGTGCTTTCGAGTCACTCGGAACATAATGAAAACTTAGATAAGAGTTTCTATAGTGCTTAAAATCACTTGGAATCAAAACTTAAGAGTGATAGAATTTATATCCGAGTCTTTATGTAATACTTAGAATGACTTAGAGTCAAAACCTAAGTTTTTAATCTCCCCTTTTGATGAAAGCCATTCCATACTTAAGATAAAAACTTGTTAGTGCGAAACATGAGTTTTCATTTTCAATGATCATAGCAGGAAGTAATGATCTCTTAAGTATCGAGCAAATAGTGACGGAAGATACTTATACAATGCAATTCAAATCATAACATAACTCAGAATAAATAATAAATCATAGTAAAGAAAGAAATGAGTAGATTGTATCGAGTAAAAAAAAAAAAAAATCATTCATCTGCTCGAAAGAGGAGTAAACTCCCCTACACTAAACATCAAGTTTTCCGTATTTTCTCGCCCTAGCATTTCATCAAAAAGGAGGGAGAAAATAGCAATCCAATATAACCGATGTTGGGCAAAAACAAAAAAATAGATTAAGAGGAGGGGGCTTGTCTGTCGAAAGGAGGAGGGACGGACATTGCACCTACGTTGATAAGCTTGGAAGGAGGTGGATGATCGCGGCGGCGACAATACGAGGATATCCGGAAGTTGCTCTGTTCGGTTCTTTGAGCCAGGGAAATATCTTCCTCGGGCTCATCCTCCCGAAAGACAATAGAGGGCGGTGCTTTTGAGCCAGCAGCTTTGGACCGACCGATGTCCCAAAATTTTTCTTACTCACTCGGAGCGTGAAATAAGGAGATGAGCTTTGGTTCGGGTTCTGTTGCACCTTGGCCCTTAGGTGGTGGTAGCCTTTTCTTTTTCTTTCTCTTCTTCTTCCTTCTCTTCTTCCTTCTCCTCTTTAGGGTGAACTGCTCCTTCTTCATTGCTCTGCTTCAGCTTCTTTTTCTATCTCAGTCGAGGTAGACTTGGTCTGAGCTGGAAGACTCCTTAGAAGTATCTCGAAGTGTCCGGGTCCTGAACAGCCTTAGACCTACGTTCATCGAGAATTTGGAGCTGCTCGCATTGCTTATTGATAATGGTCTTAAACTCAAGCATAAGGGTCCGACACTCCTTGATATGAGACCGTCCGGCCTTCTAGTTAATCACCAGGCCTTGATAGATGGGTTTGAGAGAGTGGATAGTGTTCTCAAGTTCTTCGGACATAGCTTTTCTACCATTTCGGTAAAAGCTGCAATGAAGGAGGAGGAGGTGGTAGAGAAGTAAAGGGACTAGGAGAGGGAGGTGGAAGTTCTAGTGCTTTTAGAGTCTGGTGGGGGAAAGGGAGATGGAAGCTCGGATGAATGAACCCGGACACCGGGTTTTACCTCCTGGTATCCATAGCCCGAAGTTCTTTTACGCCAACGACCATGGCGGACTCGAAATGGCTTTGGGATCCGAGGGAAGGGTAATCTTAAACTATTTGAAGACAAACGTCAAGAGAGCTCCAAAGGGAAAAGGAGCGGATTTTTAGAGTGAGCTGGCACGGAGGCCATATGCTCGATAATAAAGAGAAGAGGTCTACTTCGTAGCCTTCCATGATATCAAAGAGCACTTTGAGAATCTTATAATTAGGATTCTCCTTACTCGAGTGATGACCGAAGAAAGTTCTCATCGAGAATAAAGCAAAGTAATCGACTTCACTCCTCATCCGAGTCATGGAAAAATTCTTCGTTGCTTAAGAATTTCTTTGGCAAACTTCTCAAAGAAGTCATCCGCAATCTCCATCAAAGGTATGGGATTGGAGTTGAGAAAGAGAGAGGAAACTTTGAAAAGTTTACGTGGAAGAGGGTGGTTAATGCGAACAACCTTTCTTTGAACTTTGGAGGTGATAACACCTTAAGATTGGGGCATGTTAGCGTAGAAGCGGGCGACGAGTTCTAGATAGATGAAATCATCGAAGCACAAGTGGTTGTAGACTCCGAGTGTCTTGTATGTGCTTTAGCAACGAAAAGGATATGGTTTGGAAGAACTTATCATCCAACGTATAGTGTTGGGCGACAAAGATTTTCGAGAGGTTAGAGGTACCCTCTTGAGTATTTTTGCTATGGGGCTTCTTGGTTGCAAACCCCAACAACTTTGGTCATGAACTTCGCTTAGGAATTGTGTGAGGTGAGAAACGAGAGAGGAAACGAGAGAGCAAAGAAAGAGAGAGAGAGGGCTTTGAATTCGGAAAGTGAATATGAGAGAATAGAAATTTCGAGAGAATAGAGAAAAGAGCAAAGTAACAAAAGTAAAAGACAAAGGGATGCTATTTATAGCGAAAAGAAATGACCTTCGACCTTCGGTCGACCTAAAGTTCAAACGGCAGTCTCGGACGGGTGTGACGTTACGTACTCCAACTGCTAATATTCCAACAGACTTTCTTCCAACCGCTAGAACTCGAAGAGAGACTTTTCAAAAACATTTACGAAACTCTCTATTTGTCTAGAGATAATCCCGGAAGTTTAATGTCCATTTTGCTAAAAACCGAGTCTCACCTAGTATGATTTACGAGTGACTAAGAACACTCGGAAAACTAATAACTCACAGCTCGAGTCTCACTCCGTCAACCGATCCACTCGTTATTAAAAACACATAACACATAATTATGCAAGGATAATTCACTTAAAAATCACATAATCATGCTTAATCATACCAAACTTATTCCTAATAAAGAAAAACTGATCCTCACTAAGTGGCTTAGTGAAAATATCGAATAACTAAAATTTTGTAGGAATGAATTCTAGTTCAATATCACCTTTTGCAAAGTGGTCTCTCGAGCAAATGTCACCTAACCTCAATATGCTTTGTCTTTGAGTGCTGAACAGGATTCTTGGTAATGCTGATTGCACTCCGATTGTCATAGTTGATTGGGATTGATGTGAATGACAACCTTAGATCCTTCAAGTGCTACTTGATACACATAATCCGAGCACAGCAAGCTTCAGCTGCAATAACTTAGCCTCGGCAGTTGATAGAGCAACAAAATTTTGTTTCTTTGAGTGCCAAGAGATGAGGGATTGACCCAGAAATTGGCATACTCCTAATGTGCTCTTTCTATCAACTTTGTATCTAGCATAATCAGCATCCGAGTATCCAGGTGAGAGTCAATTCCGAGTCTTTTGAGAACCATAGACTAAGATTATGAGTCCTTGCAAGATATCCGAAAATTCTCTTCACCGTAATGAGATGTGATTATCTTGGATTAGCTTGAAATCTTGAACATAGGTAGGCACTGAACATGATATCTGGCCTACTAGATGTGAGATAAAGTACGGATCCATTCATACCTCTGTAGAGTTTCTTATCTATAGCTTTATCTTTCTCATCCGAGTCTAGTTTCAAACTGCTACTTATAGGTGTTGTCTGCATGCTTCATATTTTGTAACTTGTACTTTTCAAAAGTTCCTTGGTAAACTTGGATTGATGGACATAGATGTCATCTTTGTCTTGTTTGATTTGGAGACCAAGAAAGAAGTTGAGTTCTCCCATCATACTTATTTGGAACTCCTATGTCATCAACTTAGAAAACTCTTGACATAGATCTTTCCCCTTGTTTCATTAGTAGCTCCAAAAATGATGTCATCAACATAAATCTAAGCGATGAGAAAATCTTTCCCCTTGGTTTTAATGAAAAGAGTTTTGTCAATCTGACCACTTTTGAAATCATTTTCGACCAAGAAACTACTCGATCTTTCATACCACACCCCGGGAGCTTGTTTAAGACCATATAGAGCCTTTTGTAATTTGAAAACATGATTTGGAAATTCTGAGTTTTCAAATCTAGAGGCGCTGCTCAACATAAACCTCTTCTTGAATGAAGTCATTCAAAACGAGCACATTTGACATCCATGTGATAAAGCTTGATATTCATGCAAGATGCAAATGCTAGGAGGATTCGATTGCCTCAATCCCAGCTACGAGGTTCAAAAGTTTCCCCATAATCAATTCCTTCTTCTTGATTGTAACCTTGGGTAACAAGTCTAGCCTTATTTCTTACTACCAACCCTTCCTCACACACTTTGTTCTTGAAAACCCATTTGGTTACTATGACTAGGTGATTAGATGGTCATTTGATTAGAGTCTAAACTTTGTTTCTTCCAAATTGATTGAGCTCTTCTTGCATAACCTCTACCCATTCAGGTTCATTTAGGGCTTCTAGTGTATTTTTGGGTTCGAGTTAATGATATGAATGCAGAAAATGCACATAGATTATGCAAAGAAGATCAAGTTCTTACCCCACTATTAATGTCGAAAGTATGTTTTCAGGTGGGTGGCTAGATGCATATTTGAAAGCTTTACATGTCCTTTGATTTACCAGGTTTGTTGGTTTAACAATTTGATCTTCAGTTGGTTGATGTTGCTGAGTCTTATTGACTTAATCTTCAGCATTCTAAGCTGTGCATTCCGAGGTGGCTCTTGAGTTTGTTACTGTCCGAGTTGCCTTAGTAATTCTATTTTGACTCTTTTTGAGCTCGGCTTCGATAAGGTCATCTTCATTTCTGTTAAGTCCGAGATCCGAGTATGTGGACTCAGTTATCCTACCAAGATCAATTTCATCAAAGACAATGTGGATACTTTCTTCCACTTTGTTAGTTCTTTTGTTAAACACACGTTAAGCTTTGCTATGAAAGGAATAGCCCAAAAATATACCTTCATCCGACCTAGCATAAAAATTAGTCGGATGCTCCTTACCATTGTTAGGGACAAAGCGAGTTACACCGGAATGGTTTGAAGTAGGAGATGTTGGGTTTCTTTCCTTTGTAAAGCTCGTAGGGTGTTTTCTACAAGATGGGTTTGATGAGGCATCCGTTGAGTGTGTAATTTACTTGTGTTGATCGCATCGGCCCGGAAATAGTAAGGTAGATCATTTGCAATCATCATAGTCTTTCCTATTTCTTTAAGAGTTCTGTATTTTCTCTCCACTACTCCATTTTGTTGAGGAGTTCTTGGTGCGGAAAAGTTATTAGAGATGTCATTCTTGTCACAAAAGTTTGCAAATTCGAGTAATCAAACTCCCTTCCATGGTCGAGTTTGAATCCTTATGATTTGAGTATGAGATTCCACTTGAATTTTCCTGTAGAGCTTTGTGAACTCATTAAAAGCTTCATTCTTGTTCTGGAGAAAATATACCCAAGTAAATCGTGAGAAATCATCAGCAACAAGTACATACGATTTACCTCCAAAACTTTTCACAGGAATTTCACCACACAAATCCATATGAAGCAATTCAAGCACTTTGGAAGTAGATACGGTTTTGAGTGGTTTGAAAGATGATCTAACCTGCTTACCTTTTGGTGCATGCCTCATAGATTTTATCTTTCTTAAAAGCATAGTTAGGTAAACCCCTAACTAACCCATGAGATGCAAGTTTCTTGATTGTATGCATGCTGATATGAACTAGTATATGATGCCAAGTCCATGAATCATCATTCACGGATGCTTTCAAACAAGATAAATTCGACTTGAATCCGAGAGAGGAATAGTGTAAGTGTTACAAGACCTCGGACCTGATAGCTTAGTCTCTTTGATGATTACATCGGAAATGTAGTTGTTGGTCCGAGTGAACATTACCTCTTGAACTTTGTCACATAGCTGAGAAATGCTAAGGAGATTGTACTTGAGTCCTTTGACAAGCTAGACTGGGCTGGCTGTGTTATTTCCTTCACCAATTTTTCCAATCCCTACTATCTTGCGTTTGTCTGTTATCCGCAAAATTGACTTTTCCTCCTTTCGGATCTTCTAGCTCATAGAAGAGTCTTGAATCTCTTGACATGTGGCGTGAGCAACCGCTGTCTAAGTACCAATGACCTTTCGTCTTCTTCGAGTTATCTACAAGACAGAGACAAACTAACCCTTCTCACTTCCTTTTATGAACCCAGTAACTCCCTTTATTGTGGCCCTTTTCTTAAGAGGAGCACTTTTGGACACCCAAATTTGAATAATTTTGGGTTTGGTATGATCTCGAGTCTTCCTTCCAAAGAACTGATTCTGTGTCTCTTTCTTTTGAAAATCTTTTCTTTTGTAAATGGGAGGAGAAGGCTTTTTCCTATAAACTAGTCCGGGCTTAGTCCTCTGCTCATTTGTATGAATGGGACCATGCTCAACCTTTCTTAACTTTACGGTTCTAGAATCAGTTTTGAAAACATTAGAATAGGATTTTGATTCCTCTTCTTTATTGAAACCAAGTCCTTCTTTCCTGAAGGAGAAGCACTTAGAGCCTAATAGCATATCAACTTTTTCCGACCTTGAGTGAATTTCAAAACAAGCTTTTGAGACTCATTGAGCTTTCTTTTTAGTTGCTCATTCTCTATTCCGAGTGACTCGGACACGGTCTCATTAGCTTAAGTACTGGTCTTAAGTTCTTTTAGAATTTATCTCAGCTTTTCCAATTCGTTTTTCAAAGCATTGCTCTCATCGGTAAGAGACTCACGTTGTTCTTTGAACTAGAACAAGTCAAAATTGGACTTTTCTTCCAAACTGAAAATATATCGTGCTAGATTAACTTTCGAAAATTTGAGAAAGTATTCAACTACCTCATCAATATCCGAGTCCTCGTTGTTTGACTCGGATTCATCTTCTGAGTCCATAAGTGCCATAAGACACTTTGAGTCATCCGAGTCATCTGTTTCGGATGAGTCATCATCATTCTAGATAGCCATCATAGCCTTTTTCTTTCTGTCCTTCTTTCTCTTAGGACAGGTCTCGACTCTGTGCTCCTTGCTGCCACATTCATAGCAACCAAAGTTCTTAGATAAAGATAACTTTGAAGCGAAGAATAATTCCCTTTTCTGTCCTTCTTATCTTTCGTATAGAACTCATCCTTTGGCTTCTTATCCCACTTCTTATATTTCATCATTCTCTTGATGCCGCAAGCTATGAGTACCATAGCATACCAATTGAAGGTTTTCTCGTGGAGAGTCTAAGTCACCCTAGAGGGGGTGAATAAGGTGATGAAGAAAATTAAACAATTTTTACAACAATACAACCCAACAGTAGATTCCGAGTCTTGATTGGACTCGAAAAGTAATAACACATATATACATGGAAACCCTCCGTGGCGAGAAAACCATGGACAGTGCTAATCCAAGTACCAAGTCAAATCCACTATTTTGAATCCACAAAATACGGAGGACCGACTCAACTAGAATTGCTCCCTTAAATAATTCCTTACAATGTTTCCCTAAACTCGAAGTTCCTTTACAATAAGAGACAACTTACCTGAGTTAACCATTACAGACTTAGTCAAGGGACCTTACTTAGAAACTAAGAAAAGAATGTAACCGATTACAAGACTTTCTTTAAAACTTAGAAAATATTAAATACGAGACTTGGAGTTGTAAATAAAAGATTTAGTAAGAATAAGAACAACAATTAGTTCAACAATAAATTTAGTTCCAGCAATCTTCTAGACTTGTAAAGTGGCTTTTATTTATAGCCAACTAGGCAAAGTGATAATTGATTCTTAGTTACGGACAGAAGTCTTCACTAGCCGTTGTAACGATTCTTCTAAGTTACTTAGAAAAGATCCGTTGGGATGTGATCATTGTGTAATAGCTCTTGGCTCAAAAAGATGTTCCAATCAACTGGTGGTGACTGAAAGCTAAGGTGGAAACAACCATTAAACCTAGAGTTGGAGTTTTCTAGTTTTGGAAACAAACAACAATGACACGGTGTCTAAGCCATGTCTAGAAGTAGCTAAGACTTGTCTGCTGGTGTTTAATGGCTAGAAACTAGTTGCTTTTATATTTTTAAAAAAGTTAGCTCCATTTGAATAACCTACAAAAGTAAACCACATTGGTTCTCAAAGTATAAAATACTTTGGTCCAAGATTAGACACGAGATAATAATTAAATTAGAATAATTAAATGCTTAATTATCTTTGGCCTAAAAGAATGAAATTTTCTGAATCTAATATTCAATATACTCAAATTTTATCTAGAGTCAATCATAAGGCTGATCAAGTAGAGAGAGTAAAACACCAAAGTATAACAACTTGATCCGATCAAATAATACTCAAGGAAATAATCGACTTAAAATAAAGAATTAACGTTGTAATTCTCTTTGCGTTGAAATACACAGTCAGTACTCGGAATAAGAGTGTTAGAGAAATTATTTGAGCATGCGATAGTTCCGAGTGATGACCGAGTAAGTCGAAACACCAATGTAGGTGATATGCAATAAAGTGCTTTACGAGTCAGTCGAACATAATGAAAACTTAGATAAGAGTTTCTATAGTGGTCACAATGACTTGGAATAAAAGCTGAAGAGAGATAGGATTTATACTTAAGTCTTTATGTAATACTCGGAATGACTTAGAGTAAAAACCTGAGGTCATTTGAATCACGGAACCCTAGGAACTTCCATGTGACGTCATTACTTGACCGACTCTGTCTTCTCGGGCGCCCTTAAAGGGATTCCCGATTCAAGAGGATATTATCCGGTTTTCCCCTTTATCCTCTTCGGGAAATCCGGCCCGGTTCGATCAATTTTTGCTCGCTTGTTGCATTGCTTTTAGGACATTTTGTGACCTAGCTTTCGTTTATAAATAGAGGACCTAACCCCTCACTTTGGCAGAGGTCATTAACCTAGCCACATGGTGTTGTAATTAGGCTAAGAGTTATTGAATGTTATATGAGTATTCGATCGGTTTGCACATTTTCAGCTAATCATTACTCCACCAAGCATCTCATCATTCTCCTACACTACTATGCTGCCACAAATTCGACAAAAAGCCTTCTTTGGTTTTGTTCATCAACACCGTCACACTTCCGGATCCGTTCGTGATTCAATATCGGAAGGTAGGACAACCTGTGGGCGCACAGTTCATTCTCAATCCCGATTACGGTTTATTTAATTTATGTTTTTTTATCACTTTACGTATTGTGGACAAAGATGTAATCGCATTAATTCCTCCCCGCTCTCTGTAATTTTTATTTCTCACTTTCTTCTTCGCATTCCTTTCTTTGCTTTCTTTTATTGCTTTACTACTCGCTATTTATTGCTTTCCTAGCATGTTTGGTTGATTTAATTTTCGCACTTAGTATGGTGTATGCTTGATTGTTTTAACACATTTCTTTAACTCATAATTCGAACTAGTAGAAGCCGTCTACGGACGGAGCGGAATGGAAGGGCTTATCCCTACATTTCGTACCATCGCCCCCGAACATCGAATTCTCGGTTCTAGACGAATGAAGTCATTTTCTAAACCTCTTTCAAGCTTAGTCTTTCCATACTAAGATTGGAAGAGTATTTCTTTCATTTTTGTTAGTTTTTATTTCTAAAACCGACTGGCGACTCCCTTTTCCTATTTTATTTCTCTTGATTGCTTCTCGTCATTTCTCATTTAAAAATGAAAAATTTTAAATTAATTTTTGCCAGCCATGGCCATAAGACCTAGACCGATTTCTCAGTCTCGGCCTCATGGCCGGCGCCAGTCATCGATCAGCAATGGCTTTCATAGGCGCCGATTGATAACTCGGCTTTGCTTTCGGTCCAAACTGGTTTATCACTTTTTGGCCCAAAAGGCTTGCGGTAGAATGCTAATTTTATTTTTCTATTTTCTTGAATTATGAAATAATTTCTGAGAGTTCTAAAATTAATTTCTAAAATAAAAGATTAATAAAATCGCTAATCACCCTTTCAAAATCAAATTACAAAAATTAGAAATCTCAATAAGAGATATATCCCCATTTCTAATAAACTTTCAAAATTGTCTTCAAAAAGAATCTTCAAATAAGAGACCCGACATTCATGGGGAAACTAGGTCCCAATCTGGTTCCTACAATGTAGTCGTCATCTGTAGCAACCACGTCCCGTACCCCAGGACCGAGTTTCAACACGAATGTCGGGTTTCTTTGATTTTTGAAGATTCTTTTTGAAAGTTAATTTTTAAAGTTCATTTGGAAAGTAGGAGTGTGTCTCTTATTTAGATTTTCGATTTTTGTAATATGATTTTGAAAGGGTGATTGATGATTTTATTAATCTTTTATTTTAGAAATTAATTTTAGAAGTCTCGAGATATGATTTCATAACTCAAGAAAATAGAAAAATAAAATTAGCATTATGTCGTAAGGCTTTTGGGCCAAAAGGTGATAAACCGGTTTGGACCGAAAGCCAAGCCCGGTTACCAATCGGCGCCGATGAGAGCCGGCACGACCGATGACCAACGTCGGCTATGAGGTCGAGATTGGGAAAACAGTCTAGGTCCTATGGGCTCGGCTGAAAAAATAATAATTTAAAATTTTCCATTTTTAAATCGAAATGACGAGAAATAATTAGTCGAGTTTTAGAAATAAAAATTAATAAAAATAAAAGAAATACTCTTCCAATCTTAGTATGGAAAGACTAAGCTTAAAAATGGTTTAGAAAATAACTCCATCGTCTAGAACCTAGAATTTAAGGTTCGGAGGCGAAGGTATGAAATGTACGAATAAGCCTTTCCATTCCGCCTGTCTCGTAAACGACCTCTACTAATTCGAATTATGAGTTAAAGAAATGTGTTAAAATAACCAAGCATAAAACATACTAAGTGCGAAAATTAAATCAACGAAACATTCTAAGAAAGTTGAAGGTTTGCTCGTGGAGAGTATTGGTTACCCTAGAGGGGGTGAATAGGGTGATGAGGAAATTGTAACAAAATGGAAGCGTTAAAGTTTAAGTCTGAATAACCAAGAATTTCTTAGTCTAGATTGGACTCGGAAAAGTATGAACTCGGTTTTATGTGGAAACCCTCCTAGGGCGGAAAACCATGGCCAGTGTTAATCCAAGCACCAAGTCAAATCCACTATTTTGAATCCACAAAATACGGTAGATTGACTTAACCGAATTGCTCCCTTAAACAATTCCTAACAGAGTTTTCCTAGACTCAAAAGTTCCCTTATATGATCTAGTACTTCCTAACCGAGGTAACCTTTACAATTACGGACAACTTAGTTGAGTTAACCCTTACAGCTCAGTCAAGGGACCTTACTTAGATAGTAAGAAAGAGTATGTGACTGATTACAAGACTTTACAACTCATAAAAGTGTTAAGTACAGAGTAGGAGTTGTAAGAAGAAGATTGAATGATTAATATACGAGAGAGATATATATTTCAAGCAATGTGTTCGAGCAATCTTCAAGTCTTGAAAGTTGGCTTCTATTTATAGATGACCAAGCAAATTAGCCGTTGTGACTATCTTCCGAATAGAAGTCCTTTGTGACCGTTGTAACGGTTCTTCCGAGTCGCTCGGAAAAGATCTGTTGAGATGTGAACGTTGTGCAACGGCTCTTGACTCCTTAGGATGTCCTAATCCACTGGTGGTGTTCGAAAAGTAGGGTGGAAACCACCGTTGAACTTAGTATTGAAGATTTCCGGCTTTGGAAACGGACAACCACGACACGATTGTCCGGGCCTTGTTCGAAGTAGAAAAGCCTTGTCTGCTGGTGATTGACGAGCTTGAAGTCGGTAACTTTTGTAATTCAAAAATAGGATAACCTCGTTTAAATAACCTACAAAAATAAACAAATTTTGGTTCTCAAAGTATAAAATACTTTGGTCCAAGATTAGCCACAGATAATAATTTAATTAAGATAATTAAGTGCATAATTATCCGAGACTTAGAAGAATGGAATTTTCCGAGCCTAATATTCATTATACTCAAATTCCATCCGAGTCGAGTCTTAGAGAAGATCAAGTTATAAAGAGAATATCAAAATATGAGTACTTGATCTCGACAAATACATTTCAAACAAACATGCTGACTTAGAAACTTGAATTAACGCAGTAATTCACTTTAACTTAGAATATGAAGTCACAAACACAGATTAAAGGTGTTAGAGAGAAAGTTGGAACATGCGATAAGTCTAAGTAGTGTCCGAGTGACTCGAAGCATCGGTGTGAGTTGATGAATAAGAATGTGATTTACGAGTCGATCAAAATCGAATGAAATCATGTGCGATAGTTTCTATATCACTCACAATGACTTGTAATCAAAACCTAGGAGAGATGAGGTTTGGACCTGAGTCCTTGATAGCACTCAAAATGACATAAATTCGAGCTCGAGTCTTCAAAAGTGATAAATAGCGAGATAGGAAAGCGATAAATGAAAGTAAAGAAAGGAAAGAGAAAAATAAAGCGAGAAATAAAAAATTACAGCGGGGAGGGAGGAATTAAATGCAATTACATCTTTTTCCACAATACGAAAACAGATAAAAAAACATAAATTAAATAAACCGTAATCGGGATTGGGAATGAAATGTGCGCTCTTAGGTTGTTCCACTCGCTGATCTTGAATCGCGAACGGATCTAGAAGCGTGACGGTGGATAAATAAAACTAAAGAAGGATTTTTGTGGAATTTGTGGCGAGTATAGTAGTGTAGGAGAATGATGAGGCGCTTGGTGGAGTAATGTTTAGCTGAAAATCAGCCAAGAGATTAGAATACCGATATAGCATTCAGTAGCTCTTAGCCTAATTTCAACAGCATGTAGCTAGGTTAATGACCTTTGCCAAAGTGAGGCATTAGGCTCTCTATTTATAGAGGAAAGCTAAGTAATAAAATGACCTAAAAGCAATGCAATCAGCGATCGAAAATTAACCGAATTGGGCCGGATTTCTGGAGAGGATAAAGGGAAAATCGGATAATATCCTCTTGAACCGGGAATCCCATAGAGGGTGCTCGAGAAGGCCGGCACCGGACAAGCAATGACGTTGCATGGAAGTTCCTCGGGTTTCGTGCTTCAGATGACCTTTGGGAACAAAACACAGCTTTTAGGCAAGTTCGGCTGAAACGCGGCGCTGGTCACAAACAGTGTTGTGCGGACGTCTCGGATTTTTGGTGCCTCCCTTGGTTGTTGAGTACAAGAGTGACATGATGCGTTTTTCCCAAAACGAAGAAGACCGGTGTCGGTTAAACAACTTTCCATTTGTGAAAACTTTCTATTTTTGTAAAATTTACGTTTTTTGTAGGTTTCTTTTTTGGTAGGTTTCATTTTTGGTACGGGTTTAGGTTTCCTAGTTGGGAGCCCGACTCGTGCTTTGTTCGACCAAAAGAAAGTTGGTTTCGGGCCGACCCAAAGTAAAGGCTTATTTTTGTGGTGTTAAGGGGTTCTTTGCGGTTTGCTGGCTTCGTCACGCTAATCAAATTCCAACCACGATCCAAGTTCACAAGCAGGACTTGAATTTTATCACCGAGCTAATAAATAATAAAAGAGAAAAGGGATGACACTTTTTAGGTGGCTACAGGAAGAGTCACTGTTCCCAAAGCTGTTCTTTTAGAATTATGGTAGGCTCGAACATGAACTGTTTGTTTACTGAGTTGTTGCTCTCTAATGCCTAACTTTTTGGCGGTTCTCCAAGGATAAATGTTCACAATAGATCCATTGTCCACTAAGGTTAGAGGGATAAACTTGTTGATGCAAGTTACGATTAAATAAAGGGTTGTTGTGTGCAATTCCTTCTTCGAGTAGGTCCTTCTTGTCAAATTTGATGGTTTCATCCCCATTATTGACCAATCCTACCTCCTCCTCGGGCATAGCTTCAGGAGAGACCTTAATCTTACTAAGTGTGTCAATTAAGGCTTGCCTATGCTTTTAGGAAGGAGATATAAGTTGTCATATGGAAATGTCGGCTTTGAGTTTTTAAAGCTACATTAGGATTGAGTCTTCTTTTTTAGCAACTTCTTTTTCTTTTAGGGCCTCTTGAGTCATGTTGTGGACCTATTGGTCTATTATATCTTCTAGATCTCATGAGGAACTGGATTTTAGGGCTCTTTGGTTCTCCCCAAAAGTCATCTTCTTCTAAGGGTGGTGTGCCCCGAAGTTGTCATCGATATCATCTTTACTCTCATACATATCTTCTTCATCACTTACCCACAATCCATGGTCTTCCGGTTCTAGGGAAGGTAAGCAAACAAGTGGTTTAAACTTGCTAATGTCTTAAATGAAGGAAAATGGATCCCACTAACCTAGAATGGGTTAAGAAAAGATGGATAAAGTACCACTGAATAGGTTCTTGTTACTATTTGATTTCGAATAGCCTTAGGGACAGGAAGTTGACCGTTATGAAACATACTCTCCAGTTTATGAAGGTTTGGTCGTGGAGATTCCAAGTCACCCTAGAGGGGGTGAATATGGTGATGGAGAAAATTAATCGATTTTTACAACAAATCAACTAAACAACAAATTCCGAGTCTAGATTGGACTCGGAAAATTTATAACACGATTTACGTGGAAACCCTCCTGGGCCGGAAAACCACGGACAGTGCTAATCCAAGCATCAAGTCAAATCCACTATTTTGAATCCACAAAATACAAGGATCGACTCCACCGAATTGCTCCCTTAAACAATTCCTTACAATGTTTTCCTATACTTAGAAGTTCCCTTATCCGATTTAGTACTTCCGACCGAGGTAACCTTTACAATCGGGGACAACCGAGCTTAGTTAACCCTTACAACTTAGTCAAGAGACCTTACTCGGAAAGTAAGAAAAGAATGTGACTTATTACAAGACTTTCTTTACAACTCAAAAAATATTAAATATAGACTTGGAGTTGTAAATAAAAGATTGAATAAGAGTGAGAATGATAATTTCAGCTCCAGTAATGTGTTCAAGCAATAATGTTCAGCGATCTTCTAGTCTTGTGAGGTGACTTCGTTTATATCCGACCGAGCAGAGTGACCGTTGAGTCTTAGTTCCGGACAGAAGTCTTCACTAGTCGTTTTAATGGCTTTTCCGAGTCACTAAGAAAAGATCCGTTGGGATGTGAACGTTTTGCAATGGCTCTTGGCTCCAAAAGATGGTCCAATCACTTGGTGGTGACTAAAAGTTGTGGTGGAAACAACCATTAAGCCTAGAATTGGAGTTTTCCAGTTTTGGAAATAGACAACCCTAACATAGTGTCCGAGCCATGTCTAGAAGTAGGTAAAACTTGTGTGTCTGGTGTTTGACAGACTAGAAGCCGGTTGCTTTTGTATTTCATACATGAGTTAGCCTCGTTTGAATAACCTACAAAAGCAAACCATATTGGTTCTCGGAATGACTTGAAATCAATACTTAAGAGAAATAAGATTTATACCTGAGTCTTTATGTAATACTCGGATCGACTTAGAGTTAGACATTGAGTCTTCAATCTCCCCTTTTGAGGAAAGGCATTCCACACTTAGATAGAAACTTGTTAGTGCGAAACATGAGTTTTCATTTTCACTATTCGAACATATCGAGCAAAGAGTGAAGGAAGAGAAGCATTCCATACTTATAAAATGCTTTGCGAGATAATATCATCACTCACAACAGTTATGTGGATAATACATCGAGCAAATAAATGAATAGATTATATCAAAGAAGAAAAGTAAGAAGAAACATCTAACTTCGAAACATGTAACTCGAAATAAGTCTGTTCGAAAAAAATATTCATTCATTCATTGCTCAAAGAAAGAGAGGGTAAGCTCCCACTAAACACAACATCAAGTTTTCTATATTCTCTCCCCTAGCATTTCATCAAAAAGAGGGAAAAAATTACAAAAAATACAATTGATGTTGGACAAAAAGGAAAACAAATATTAAGAGGAAGGGGCGTGCTATCGAGAGGAGGGATAGGTAGCGCACCGATGCTGATATGCTTGGGAGGAGGTGGATGATCGCGGCGGCAGCGGCACAAGGATGTCCGAAAGTTTCTCGGTCGTGGTTCTATGAGCTAGAGGAATATTTTCCTCGGGCTCATCCTCCTGGAAGACAACCGAGGGTGGTGCTTCGACTTAGCAGCTGTGGATCGACCAATGTCCCCAACTTCTTCCGACCCACTCGGATCGAGATCTAAGGAGATCGGTTCCGGTTCAGGAGGCTGTTACACCTTGACTCTCGGGTTGAGTGGCCTCTTCCTTTTCTTTCTCCTCTTCTTCTTTTTCCTCTTCCCTTTCTTCCTCAGTCGGGCTGCTTCAACTTCTTGTTCTATATCAGCCGAGGTTGTCTTGGCTGGGCTGGAGGACTCCTCATAAGTATATGAAGTTTCGGGTCCTGGGCAGCATTGGACGTGCATTCTTCAAGAAGGTGGAGCTGCTCGCACTTGCTCTTTAATGATGCTCGTGAGCTCGATCAACAGATCTTGGTTTTCCCGGATCTAAGACTGGCCGGTCTTGTGGTTGATAACCAGGCCTTGAAGGACATTTTGAGAGAGCGAAGAATGTCTCGAAGTTCTTTGGACAAAGAAGAAATTTTTCTACCAATACGGTAAACATACTAGCAGATCGTCGAAGGAGGTGGTTGAGAAGTAGAGGGACCAGCGAGAGGAAGGAGGAAGTGGTAGAAGAGTCCGTGTCTAAGTGGGAGGGGGTGAAGGAGGTTTCAACTCAAACCCATGGACCCGGACACTAGGCTTGATTTCTTGGTACCCGAAGCTCCTTTCTATCAACCACAATGGCAGCCTCAAAACCGACATTTGGATCCGAGGGAGGGTAATCTTGAACTGTTTGAAACCAAACGTCAAAAGAGCTTCGAAGGAAAAAGCGGCGAATTTTTGGACTGAGCTGACATGGAGGTCATCTCGCTCAATAATGAAAGGAAAGAGGTCTACATTGTAGCCCTCTAAAATGTCAAGCAAGGCTTTGAGAATGTTGGAGTTAGGATTCTCCTTGCTACAATGATGAGAAAAGAAGGTTCTCATCGGAATAAAACAGAGTAGCCTTGCCTATGATCTCATCTCGAGTCACACGAAGTTCTTTCGTGACTCAAGTACTTCTTTGGCATATTTTTCAAATAAGTCATCCGTGACTTCCATGAAAGTAATAGGATTAGAGTTAAGAAAAAGGAAGAAACTTTGAAAAGTTTTTGAAGAAGACCGAGGTTAATGCGAACGACCTTCCCTTGGACTTTTTAAGGTGATCACACCCTCGGAATGGGACATGTTTGAATAGAACTTGGTGACGAGTTCTGGATAGATGAAATCACTAAGGCATAAATAATTGTAGACTCCAAGTGTCCTGAATGTGTTTTAACCTCAAAAACGATGTGGTTTGGAAGAACTTGTCATCCAACGTAAAGTGTTGGGTGAAAAAGATTTTCGCGGGGTTGGAGGTACCCTCTTGGGGAGTTTTGGTGTGGGGCTTTTTGGTAGCAGGCCCCAACAACTCAAGTGCTGAACCTCTTTTAGGCATGGTGATTTGAGAGAGAAACGAGAGAGAACACAAGAAAGAGCAAAGAAAGTAAGAGCGCTTAGAATTCGAGAGAGAAAGAGAGGAGAATACGAGTGAGCAAGAATGCTTAGAGAGTAAGAAAGAAGTGAGTAAAGTAAAGAAATGAAGGTAAAGGGATGCTATTTATAGCGAAAAGAGATGACCTTTTGCCTTCGATCCGACCTAAAGCTCTAACGACAGTCTTACGGGGTGTGACATTCCGCTCTTCAACGGCTAGAATTGCAGCAGCTTTCTTCCAACGACTAATTTTCTCCGATCGAAATGCGTGGCGAGAGAGAAAGAGAGAGAAGAAATACTTTTCAAAAATATTTATGAAATTCTCCATTTATTTAGAGATAATTCCGAACTTTGATGTCCATTTTCCTAAAAAATTGTGTCGACCTAATATGTTTTTAAGTGACTCGGAACACTCAAAGACCTAATAACTCATAGCTTAGTTTCACGGGATCAACTCGATCCATTTGTTATTAAAACAAAAGAAAACAAATAACACATAATTATACAAGGAAAGTTTACTTAGAAATCACATAATCATCCAAAAATCATACCAAGCTCATTCCTAATAAAACAAAACCGATCCTCACTAAGTGGCTTAGTAAAAATATCAGCTAACTAAAATTTCGTAGGAATGAATTCAAGTTCAATATCACCTTTCTCAGAATGGTCTCTCGGAAAATGATACCTAACCTCAATATGCTTTGTTTTTTGTGTTGCAAAGGATTCTCGGTAATGCTGATTGCACTCGATTGTCACACTTGATTGGGATAGATTTGAATGATAACCCTAGATCCTTCACGTGCTGCTTGATCCACGGAATCTAAGCACAACAAGCTCTAAGTGCAATGTACTCAGCTTTAACAGTTGATAGAGCAATAAATTGTTTATTTGAGTGCCAGGAGATGAGGGATTAACCCAGAAATTGTCATGCTCTTGAAGTGATATTTCTATCAACTTTGTATCCAGCATAATCAGCATCTCGAGTATCCAGCAAGAGTCGGTTCTAAGTCTTTTGAAAACCATAGACCAAGATTATGAGTCCCTGCAAGATATCTGAAAATTCTCTTCACCGTAGTGAGATGTGATTCTTTTGGATTAGCTTGAAATCTTGCACAAAGGCAGACATTGAACATGATATCTGGCCTACTAGATGTGAGATAAAGTAGAGACTCGATCATACCTCTGTAGAGTTTCGATCTACGAGTTTACTTTCTTATATAAGTCTAGTTTCAAACTGCTACTCATAGGTGTTGCTACGTACTTCACTTCTTCTAATTTGTACTTCTTCAAAAGCTCCTTGGTATACTTGGATTGATGGACATAAATGCCATCCTTGTCTTGTTTAATTTGTAGACCAAGAGAGAAGTTGAGTTCTCCCATCATACTAATTTGGAACTCCTGTCTCATTAACTTAGAAAAATCTTGACACAGAGTTTCATTAGTAGCTCCAAAAATAATATCATCAACATAGATCTAAGCAATAAGAAAATCTTTCCCATTGGTTTTTATGAAAAGAGTTTTGTCAATCTGACCTTTTTGAAATCATTTCCAACCAAGAAACCGCTTAGTCTTTCATACCAAGCTATGGGAGCTTGTTTAAGACCATATAAAGCCTTTTGCAATTTGAAAACATAATTTGGAAACTCCGAGTTCTTACCCCAATGTTGATGTTAGAAAGTATGTTTTCAGGTGGGTGGTTGGATGCATATTTGAAAGCTTTACTTGTGCTTTGATTTACCAAGTTCGTTGGTCGAATAGTATGATCTTCAGTTGGTTGATCTTGCTGAGTCTCATTGACTTGTCTTTCAATATTCCGAGCTGGCTCTTGAGTTTGTTCGAGTCTAAGTCATAACATTCCGAGTTGCCTTAGTAATTCTGTTTTGACTCTTTCCGAGATCAACTTCAGCAAGGTCATCTTCATCTCTGTTAAGTCCGAGATCCGACTATGTGGACTCACTTATCCTGCCAAGATCAATTTCATCAAACACAACGTGGATACTTTCTTCCACTTTGTTAGTTCTTTTGTTAAAAACTCGATAAGCTTTGCTATGAGATCAATAGCACGAAATATACCTTTATTTGACCTAGCATTAAACTTAGTCGGATGCTCCTTACCATTGTTATGGACAAAACACTTACACTCGAATGGTTTGAAGTAGGAGATGTTGGGTTTCTTCCCTTTGTAAAGCTCATAGGGTGTTTTCTTTAAGATGGGTCTAATGAGGCGTCCGTTGAGTGTGTAATTTTCTATGTTGATCGCCTCAGCCTAGAAATAATAAGGTAGATCATTTTTAATCATCATAGTTCTTCCTATTTCTTTAAGAGTTCTGTTCTTTCTCTCCACTACTCCATTCCGTTGAGGAGTTCTTGGTGCAGAGAAGTTGTGAGATATGTCATTCTTGTCACGAAGTCTGCAAATTCTAAGTAATCGAACTCCCTTCCATGGTCGGTTCGAATCCTTCGATCTTAGTCCGAGACTCCACTTGAATTTTTACGTAGAGCTTAGTGAACTCTTTGAAGGCTTCATTCTTGTTCTTAAGAAAATATACCCAAGTAAATCATGAGAAATCATCATCACCAACAAGTACATACGATTTACCTCCAATACTTTTCACAGGAATCTCACCACACAAATCCATATGAAGCAATTCAAGCGAGTTTGGATGTAGATACAGCTTTGAGTAGCTTGAAAGATGATCTAACTTGCTTACCTTTTGTGCATGCCTCACGGAGTTTATCTTTCTTAAAAACACAGTTAGGTAAACCCCTAACCAATCCATGAGATGCAAGTTTCTTGATAATATGCATGCTAATATGGCCTAATCTACGATGCCAAGTCCATGAATCATCATTCATAGAAGCTTTTAAACAAGATAAATTCGACTTGAATTTGAGAGAGAAATAGTGTAGGTGTTACCTGACCTTAGACATAAGAGCTTAGTCTCTTTGGTCACCGTATCGAGAGATGTAGCGGTTGGTCCGAGTGAACATTACCTCTTAACCTTTGTCACATAGATGAGAAATGCTAAGGAGATTGTACTCGAGTCCTTTGACAAGGTAGACTAGGCTGACCGTGTTGTTTCCTTCACCAATTTTTCTAATCCCTACTATCTTGCCTTTGCTTGTTATCTCCAAAAGTGACTTTCCCTCCTTTCGGATCTTCTAGCTCGAGAGAAGAGTCTTAAATCTCTCGACATGTGTCGTGAACAACCACCTGTCTAAGTACCAAGATAGAAACAAACTAACCCTTTTCACTTCCTCTTACAAACACAGTAACTCCCTTTACTGAGGTCTTTTCTCGAGGAAGAGCACTTTTGGGAACCTAGATTTGAATAACTTTGGGTCGGGTCTAATTCGAGTCTTTCTTCTAGAAAGCTGAGTCCGTATCTCTTTCTTTTGAAAATCTTTTCTTTTGTAAACGGGAGGAGAAGGCTTTTTCTTGTAAGTTAGTCCGGGCTTAGTCCTCTGTTCATTTGTATGAATAGGACTAGAGTAGTTGATTCCTCTTCTTCATTAAAACCAAGTCCTTATTTCCTAAAGGAGACACACCGAGAGCCTAATAACATATCAAGGTTTTTCGACCTTGAGTGAATTTCAAAACAAGCTCTTGAGACTCATTGAGCTTTCTTTTCGGTTGCTCATTCTCTATTCTGAGTGACTCGGACACGGTCTCATTTGCTTGAGTACTAGTCTTATGTTCTTTCGGATTTTGTCTCGGTTTTCTATTTTTCAAAACATTACTCGATCAATAAGAGACTCAATTTGTTCTTTGAACTGGAAAGAGTCGAATTGGACTTTTCTTCCAAAGTGAAAATGTATCGTGCTAGATCAACTTTTGAAAATTTGAGAAAGTATTGAACTACCTCATCAATATCTAACTCCTCGTTGTCGACTCTAATTAAGCTTCGAGTCCGTAAGTGCCGTAAGTCACTTAGAGTCATCTCGAGTCATCTTCTTCGGATGAGTCGTCATCACTCTAAGTAGCCATCATAGCCTTCTTCTTTCTGCCCTTCTTTCTCTTGGGACAATCTTTGACTATGTGCTCCTTCCAGCCATATTCAAAGAAACCGGAGTTCTTAGATAAAGATAACTTTGATGGAGAAGAATATTTACCTTTTCTGTGCTTCTTATCTTTCTTGTAGAACTCATCCTTTGGCCTCTTTTCCCACTTCTTGTATTTCATCATTCTTTTGAAGCCGCGAGCTATGAGTGCCATAGGATCCTCTTCGATTCCGAGGAGCTCAAATTTTCACATTTGCTTTTTGAGGCCTTCAGCGTAATATTGCTTTTGGTGCTGACCTCGACATCCTCTTCCTCCGGATGAATCTCGTGAGTGAGTAGCTTGCTAATAAGCTCTTCCGGCCTCGGTTGAGAGAGGTTCTAAGCTTCTTCAATGGCTGTCACTTTGGGACCCCATCTCTTCTTTGATAGACTTCTTATAATCTTTCTGGACATTTCTTCCTGAGAAATCCTTCTACCCAGAGATTTGAGATTATTGGTAATGGCACACATCAATGTGTTCATAGCTTTGAAATTCTTTCTAAATTTCTCGGTCTCCTCGAGTGGTAAACTCAGATTTGGATTTAGGTACAAGAGTTGAATTATCTGTCTACATTGGAATGAAGTTTCCTGCTTGGATAATGTTCCAAGCATCTTCATCGTTCTCCATCGAGAAACATTTCATCATCTTCTTCCAATGGGCAAAGTTTAACCCTTTGAACTTCGGTGGTGTGGTAGATGATCTTCCTTCATCGAACTCTCCATTGTTCCGAGCCATCCGATCTTTATACCTTTGGATGCTTGAGATCCTCTTGAAAGGCTAGGCTCGATACCAATTGCAGGTTTTCTTGTGGAGAGTCTAAGTCACTCTAGAGGGGGTGAACAAGGTGATGGAGAAAATTAAATTATTTTTGTAACAAATCGGCTAAACAGCAGATTGTGAGTCTAGATTGGACTCGGAAAATTGATAACACGATTTATAAGGAAACCCTCCTGGGCGAGAAAACCACGGACAGTGTTAATCCCAAGCACCAAGTCAAATCCACTATTTTGAATCCACAAAATACAAGGATCGAATCTACTGAATTGTTCCCTTAAACAATTCCTTGCAATGTTTTCCTAAACTCAAAAGTTCCCTTATCCGATCTAATACTTCTCGACGGAGGTAACCTTTCCAATTAGGGACAACCGAGCTGAGTTAACCCTTACAGCTCGGTCAAGGGACCTTACTCGAAAGTAAGAAAATAATGTGACTAATTACAAGATTTTCTTTACAACTTAGAAAGTATTAAATACGGACCTAGAGTCTGTAAATAGAAGATTGAATGAGAGTGAGAATGATAATTTGAGAAGTAATGTGTTCAGCAATAATGTTAACCAATCTTTTAGTCTTGTGAGGTGTCTTCTATTTATATCCAACCAGGCAAAGTGACCATTGAGTCTTGGTTCGGAAAGAAGTCTTCACTAGCCGTTATAATGGCTCTTCCGAGTCACTAAGAAAAGATCCGTTGGGATGTGAACGTTGTGCAACAGTTCTTGGCTCCAAAAGATGGTCCAATCAGTTAGTGGTGACTAAAAGCTGTGGTGGAAACAACTGTTAAGCCTAGAGTTGGAGTTTTCCAGTTTCGGAAACACACAACCACGACACGGTGTCCGAGCCATGTCCGAATTAGGTAAAACTTGTCTGCTGGACTTTGATCGCTAGAAGCCGGTTGCTTTTATATTTCAAAAATGAGTTAGCTTCATTTGAATAACCTACAAAAGTAAACCATATTGGTTCTCAAAGTATAAAATACTTTGGTCCAAGATTAGGCACATATAATTGGCCTAAAAGAATGGAATTTTCCGAGTCTAATATTCAATATACTCAAATTCCATCCGAGTCAATCCTAAGGATGATCAAGTAGAGAGAATAAAATATCGAGTATAACAACTTGATGTGGTCAAATAATTCTCAAATAAATAAACTGACTTAGAATAATGAATTAACGTTGTAATTCTCTTTGTGTTGAAATACACGATCGGTGCTCGGAATAAAAGTGTTAAAGAAATTATTTGAGCATGCGATAGTTGTGAGTGATCTCTGAATGACTCGAAACATTATTGTATGAGATACGCAATAAGGTGCTTTCTAAGTCGAGTTAGAAACAAATGAAAACTTATACAAGAATTTCTATAGTACTCGGAATGACTTGAAATCAAAACTTAAGAGACATAAGATTTATACCCGAGTCTTCATGTAATACTCGGAATGACTTAGAGTTAGAAACTGAGTCTTCTTAAATGTCGAACACTGTTACATATCGTGTCCTCGTGCACGATGGTATTTACCGAATATTCCTGCGTCCTAATTTTTTGATTGTTTTGCAGTTTTAGATTCTCGCTCTTATAGGCGATAACTCAATTTTTCCTTTTGACAACAAACGATCGAGGGCCCGAGCGTAAGTAGTATCTATAGGAGTGTAGTCATTATACCTATTAAGAGAATTGACATCTACACCCCTGCTAGTACTTCCTTGATTAGAGGTTTTCTTGTCTTTGGATTGGTAATTACCTCTATATCCTGCCACGACTTTTATGGTCGCGGCAGAAAACTCTTCTATCGGCATGCTTGCATCTCGAAAGGTCGTGAAGTTCATAAATAGCGAGAATTTGACATGTTGGTTATAAGCAAGCAAAGTTCTTCACAATAATTATGACTTGGTCCTTCTCGGAAGGTTAGTTTACCATATGGGTAGCCTTTTCCCTCCATCTAATAAGGAAGTCACTGAAGCTTTCCTTCTCCCTTGTTTGATTAACTCCGGATCTCGAGGAGTGATAGGTAGATAAGTGTTATAGGAATATTGATGTAAGAGTTCCTTGCACAGACCAGTCCGAGTTAGTGACCTTACGTGGGTCGACTGCATGTACCATTTAATTACGTCACTATCGAATGTCCATGCGAAGATGATATGGTAAGTGTCTTTGGGTACATTCTTAAGAGTCATTACTCCTAAGAAGTTGCGAACATAATGATGGGGATTTTCGAACCACGAAACTTAATATTTGGCATAGTGAACTTGGGAGGTAATTTCCCTTTGGGGATTGAAGCGAATCCCACGAGATCAAAGTAGTGACTCTTGATTATGGAGGATTCCCTTAACATCTGTTCTATCTAATCTATGCGTGGATCAATCTTAGTTTTGGAATCCGGTGGTAAAAGTCCTCTTTCTTTTCTCGCCTCTTCTTCTTTCTCCTTTCCCTTTCTTTTTCCTCATTCCTCTATCTCTCTCTCTCTCTCATTCTCTTCATTTTCCTATCTCTCTTTCTCCTTCTCTTTCTCTTCTTTTTTTAGTAGAGTTAGTTGTGGGTGAGATTGAGAGTTTCGGACGTGGTTTCTATTTTCTAATCTTGAGCCTCAATCCAAGCTTCCATTTTAGCTGAGGATTCATTGAGTAAGAAAAAGATGGGAGATTGTTGACTATCCATTGGACCGGAATTGTTTTTATGTGTTGTCTTATGATGAAAGATTGATTAGACCGGTGTGGTGTGCACCGAGGCTGGTCGCACTAGCGTAGATTGTGGTGTAGAGTGAGGGGAAGAAGTACTGGACTCTTTACGGAGGCGCTCTAATCTTTTAGAGTTTAGATTCCGATGAAACCCAATGGCAATAGGCTTCCTAATTCTACAACCCAAAGGATAACCGCTTATGACAATGTTTAGGAACACCAACTTTTGGGAGGAAGGGACTCAAGTGCAAGCGAAGAAACTAAGAAAGAAAGAATGCTTTTATTCGGATACACATAAGAAATGCAAAGCAGTTCAAATTAAATGTAATGATGCTAACGACTTAGTCCGAGATGATTTTTATTTGGCTAATGCACAAATGAAACGCAAATATGGACTCACCTTATTAGGGATGAATTTATTTTGACTAAAATGTAAAAATAAAATGCATACATAGACACACCTAATTTGAGATGAATTTACTTTGGCTAAAATGCAAAAATGGAATGAAAATATGGACTCACCTAATTGGAGATGAATTTATTTTTGTCTAAAATGAAAAATGAAATGTAAATATAGGCTCACCTAATTTGAAATGAGTTGATTTTGGCTAAAATGCAAGATGAAATGCAAATATGGACTCACCTAATTTGAGATGAATTTATTTTGACTAAATTGCAAAATGAAATGTAAATATGGAATCACCTAATTTGAGATGAATTTATTTTGGCTAAAATGCAAGGTGAAATGCAAATATGGACTCACCTAATTTGAGATGAAATTTTTGGCTAAAATGAAAAAATGAAATGTAAATATGGACTCACTTAATTTGAGATGAATTTATTTTGACTAAAATGCAAAAAGAAAATGTAAATATGGACTCACCTAATTTCGGATGAATTTATTTTCGGCTAAAATGAAAAATGAAATGTAAATATGGAATGCAAAGATGCTAAAATGAAATCAAAACCCTAAAAACTAAAATGAAAAATGAAATGTAAATATGGAATGCAAATATGACCCTGGCAAGTCCCTCCTGGACTGATCGAAGGTGGTCAACGCCGGCTAAGCCAGCTGCCGGTGGGTACCAATAACCCTAGGCTAAGAGAGGAAATTTTGGGACGTCTCGAAATGCAATAATGGATCGACCTAAAAAGGAAGGCAATTTTTTGACTTTTGGCTAAGATTGCACACATTGGACCAACTAGAGGAAATTAAATATTGTATTTTATAAGCACCCATGCAAGGGTTATTTAGCACTCCTAACCTAACCTAAAAGCTCACAAGTAAAAGATTAAATACTAAAACAACCACATTCATTCAAGCATGCAAATGAAGAGAAAAGGGACCGGATAAACCACAAAAGATCTATGTCAAAAAGAGGGATAAATCTAGGTAGGATACATGGTGTCTCATAGTCGGAACAATTAGTCCTTCGTGGGGTGCATGATAGGAAAAACATGAATCCTTAGTACCTCTTGGTAAACCAAAAGAGCATGTTATGAGGGAAGAGGTACCACCTTCCCGACAATGAAGCCTAATTGAGCCCATCTCGGTTAGCAATTCGAACCTCCTTCAAAAGATGTTCTTAAGGGTAAAGCCTAAAGGTTGAAATTAAAAGCAAGTATGTTCAAGGTTACCTAAATGCAACATGCCTAATGCAAAACACATTAAGAAAACTCACAACTCAAACTTTCAAGTCTCACCCTCTAAATGAGTGACACGTCTCCAGTGGATTCGCCACTGTAGGAACCGACGGCCCGGCCCGGCCCAGTAAAGGGGTTGATCGAAGAGCCGTAGTTCCCCACCAATGTCGGGTCTCTTTTTTTGAAGACTCCTTTTGAAGACGGTTTTGAAAGTTTATTAAAAATGGGGATGGACCCCTTATTGAGATTTCCGATTTTGTAATTTAATTTGAAACGACTTAAAGGGAATATTGATTGACGATTTTATTAATCTTTTTTAGAAATTAATTTTAGAAGCCTCGAGATATTATTTCATAGTTTAAGAAGATAAGAAATATTTAAATTAAATTCTACCGCAAGGCATTTGGGCCAAAAATGTGAAGACACGAGCTTGGACCAAAGCCAAGCTCGACCACTGGCCGGCGCCAACGAGAGCCAACACTTACAAGCACCCAGCGATGGCCGTGGGTTGTTACTCGAAGAATCGAGTCTCGGTCCATGGCTTAGACTATCATAAATAAAATTAATTTTTGCCACTTTAAGTCCGAAATGCTAAGGTGCAACTTTAGAGAAATAAAATGAAGGAGCGGGAGTCGCCAGTCGGTTTGAGAAATAAAAACTAACAAAAATAAAAGAAGACTCTTTTCATCTTAGTATAGGAAATCTAAGCTTGAAAGAGGTTTAAAAGTTGACTCCATTGGTCTAGAACCGAGAATCTAGATCTGCGGGCGAAGGTACAAGCCAAGTTTAGGATCTTCTTACCGGACTTTAGAACGCATGCATCGCGATCAAGTCTAGGCCCCATTTTGTAGTTCATGTTCAATTATAACAAATTCCCTACGAGTACATAATACCTAATATCAAAAATCAAGATAAGTACCCTTTAGTGTTTACTTTGACCCTTCGTCTTTATAGAATCGGTCAAAGTGGGAGTTAACTATAGACACCTAAACAACGTCATCTCCTATCTCTTTATGTCTATATTTTGTTCTTTTGGCCCGATGATGAAATCCCAAGTCCTGTTTGAGGATTTGGATCCGGGTCTGTGATTTGATTGGTGCAACATAAGCAAGTAAACCACAAAGAAGCCCCAACACCAAATAAATAGCCTTTTGCCTTGGGTCGATCCACAAATTCCCCTTTCTTTCGGGCGATCCAAGAACCGGGCCAAGCCCTCGGACACAATGACACTTTTTAGGTGTCTACGATTAGCCTCTACTTTGACCAAGTCTTTCGGACGAAGGTCAAAGTGGACATTAAAGGGTACTTACTCGTAGCTTCGGTTGCCCATTGAATCAATGTGTCTAGAATTAGTTTTCTTTTAACTTGAACTCTAAACGGGGAGCTTGAACTTGAATTACTGAGTCTAAAGTCCGGGTGGATGATTCCTGAACTTGGCTAAAAACTTGAAGGTCAAATTGTTATGCCTATACTACCATGCGGTTAGTTTGAATCTTGGCGAGGAGCTTGAACTTGACTCGGGTAATAAAGTCCGAAGTCCAGGTGGGAGTGCATGAACTTGACCATTCCTTAGATCTTAGGTTCGGCTAGGTACCCCGAGCTTGGCTTGATCAATGTCCAGAAGCTCGGATGAGGGGCCTAAACTTGACCGTTCTTGGTCCGAAGCTTGGCCAAAATTTTCTGCATTAACAATTTTGTTAGATGATAATCAAATGTAAAAAGTTTCAAGTGTTACCCGAAAATGATCCGTAGACAAATCATGTTTCAACTGTGCTTCTTTGATTTGTCCATGGGGAGGTCCTGATGTTTTGGCGTGGTGTCCGAACCTTAACCACTATTGATCTTGAAGTTCGATGGAGGGGTGTCTAAACCTTGACCACAGTTGGATCTAAAGCTCGATGAGGGTTGCCTGAACCTTGACTCGCTACCGGGTCTAAAGCTCCATGGGTTGTGTCTAAACCTTGACCCTTGTTGGGCTTGAAGCTCAACAGAGGATGTCTAAACCTTGACCGATGTTGGTTACTGAAGCTTGACGGGTGTTTGAACCTTGACCGCTGCTGGGTCCGAGGTTCAACTTGAGTGTGTCTCGAACCTTGGCCATTGTTAAGCTTGAAGTTCGACAGACGATGTCCGAATCTTGACCGTTGTTGGGCAAGAAGCTTGACGAGGATGTCCGAGCCTTGACTACTATTAGGGCTGAGACTCGACCGGGTTGTCCGAACCTTGACTCGCTGTTGGGCATGAAGCTCAACCTTGACCGCTCCCGGGTCCGCTACTCGGTTGGGGTGTCCAAACCTTGACCGCTGTTGGATCTAAAGCTCGATGAGGTTGACTTAACCTTGATCGCTGTTGGGCCCGAGACTCGATGGGGATGTGTAACCTTAGCCGATGTTGGGCTCGAAGCTCGACAGAGGATGTCCGAGCCTTGATCACTGCTAGGTTTGAAGCTTAATGGAGGTGTCTAAACCTTGACTCGCTGTTGGGCCCTAAAAGTCTATCCACTTTCATCGAAATAGGGATTAATACTTATCTTGTTTGAAAATTTTACTTAGATTTGGTAGGTAGATGACCTGAAATATAGGGAATGGTGTGCTTAAAAATTTGATGTTTGGTGGGTTTATGTGCCCCATTCTAATTTTGAGCTTTTCAGTATGTGTGCTCAAGCTCCTTTGTTTGTATTCTTGGAGTTGTTGTGTGATCCTTTCGATTGGCATCGCAAGCATCCCGAATTTAAACCCCCACTTTCGTCTTGGGTGCTTGTGTCTAGCTCTTCTCGAATGTTGGATAGTTAGCTAACTTTGATGGAATCTTTTTGAAGCTGGCGGTAAAAGTGACCTTTGTTGAATCCAAAATTATGATATTTTTAAGGAATATTGGATTCTAAAATCCCCAACTTTGGGGTCTTTTGATCGGAATATCTCGAAATATCGATTGGCATCGCAGCATCCCGAATTTAAACCCTAATATTTGTAGGTATCCCACCACCGAGTTACGGTTAAAACGAGTCGGTGGCGATATGACGTGGCAGATGGCGATTGTAAACGTGGCTAATGTTGACCCGCTTTTGACTTTCACTAAGGACACGTTTACACACTCTCTCTCTCTTCCTTCGCCCCCACTAACCCCCTCTCGTATAAACTAAATCAGAATCAAACTATCAAAACCGAAAGTGCAGTAAACTAAAAATCAAGAAGCAAAATTTAGAGGATTGTACCAGCAACTCGGTTCCAATAACAACTCAAAATCAATAGCACAAACCAACACCAATAGCCTCGAACTTTAAGTACATCAATTGAATTCAAAACGGAAGAGCTTAATTGTGAAGTATAAATTGCAAAATTACGAATTGAAAATTTGAAACTAGGAAACTAAGATTTGAGGAATTAGAACTGAAATTTGAACAAAAAAGCTAAATCTAAACTTGGACCTTGGCTCGGCTCCGGTCTGTCACACCTTTGCCTCCGTCGTTCGACCTCCCCTTGTGTGCTATCTCGCTGCTCCCTTTTATCCTCTTCGTCTCCCCTTTGTTTAGGTCTCGAAGGTCTTGGTTTCCGGGTGAGAAGGGTGAGACGATCCATTTCAAAGGGTGATATAAGTAGGCGGCCGAGGAATTGAACCATCCGGAAGGCTAAGCAACTAGTGCATAATAACAAACGAGGTGAATTTTGTGCGCCAGGAGAGCAAGTCATCAACCAACACCAAGGTAGTGGTGACATAGTTGTTGATATTGATGGTCATAATTGTGGGCGGTAGCTAAGTTAGACCACCCGGAAGATCCGGATGAGGAGCCATGGTGGCTGGCCAAGAGGAAGCATCACCGAGTCATGGTTGCAAAAGGAGACGGAAAGGTGGCAAAGGACTATGAGGGCGTAGACCACGCCATCGTGGAGGTGGTCGAAACGTCTCCGAGAAAGACGACACCGGCAACGATCATTGGAAGCGAGGCAAGGGCGACGCAACCAACGAGAGAGGAAGGGAAAGAAGAAAGAGAGGGAACAGTTGCAATCAAAGAATCGGTATGAGAAGGTGTCGCGGACAGAGAATTTGAAAAGGAGAAGGAGTTTGAAGGGCATGGAGAGCTTGGTTTCCGGGTGAGAAGAAGAGGAATGCGGTTAGGGTTTTCGTGTCCGGTGATGGACCGAAGAGAGGAGAAGAGTCCGAGATAGGGGTGGAGTCTTCGATTCGGCGTGAGGAAGAGAATGACAATTAGGGTTTGTAGGATTTTGCTTGATGGCGGGGAAACAGAGGCGTGAGGAAGATGAGGCGGAGGGAGATGTCTTGGGCTAACGAAGGAGGAAATGAAGCCCGCGTGAAATGTAAACGTGTCATTAGTGAAAGTCAAAAGCGGGTCAACATTAGCCACGTTTACAATCGCCACCGCCACGTCATATCACCCCGAGTCGTTTTAACCATAACTCGGTGGTGGAATACCTACAAATATTAAGGTTTAAATTCGGGATGCTCGCGATGCCAATCGATATTTCGGGATATTCCGATCAAAAGACCCCAAAGTTAGGGATTTTAGAATCCAATAACCCTATTTTTAATACCTTTTTACACATTATTTTGTTTGGAATAATTATTTAATTAGGGATTTTAATTTCATTTATTTTATTTTTGTATGAATGTGGAAAAATACGAGAAACAATAAAAAGAGCTAAAATTTGGAAGAAATGGATCGGTCATTTGAAACCGGGCCAAACCAGGCCCAAAATCACCTTTGCCTCAGCCCCCACACGCAGCGCACTACCTTCATTACATAGAAACCCTAGCCTCAAAACTTTCACACCTCCATTCTTCCTCTCTTTCTTCGATTACCCTAGAGAACCGAAAAGCCCAAGAGCTCATCTTCTTCTTCCCACGATGCTGCCCCTCCACACCACTAAAATCCCTCAACATCTCCTACTCCTTCACGGAACCGGACCCTGCTCCCTCTCTCTCGCTGTTGCTGCTCGAATCCTAACCCACCTAGACTCCCCTTCTTGTCCCTCGCCATATCGAAGATATCCACCATCATCGAGATTCATCATCTTCCTCTCTCTCTCGACTGTAACCGAAGTCGGAAGGGGCTCTAGCTCCGATCCTTTTCCTCATTCTCTTGCTGCTGCACGGGGCTAACATTACGAGACCGAAGAAGAGCTCTCACTGAATCCAAACTATATCTCCAATCGAAGACTCAACCACTCGAGAGTAGACTCGAGCAAGGCTTTAAAAGGGGCCGGACGAGACAGAACGAGCAAAGGTGGATGGGCTGTGGCGAAGGTGTGACGGACCGGAGCCTCACCAAGGTCCAAATTTTTAGCTCTTAGTTGATCAAATTTCTAGTGTTAGTTTTTGAATTTTCGATTTAGCTTTCAGATTTTCGATTACAAGTTTCGATTTTTAGTTTTAGAATTTCCCCGAATATGGGTTTGAATTTTGGATTGTTGAGTTGCTTGGCCGAAATCTAGGCATTTGATTATTCGAAGATGAGTTGTGAATTTGTGGATTGCACATGGACATTCAAATTTTCTAGTATAATCTTCTAAATTTGCACTTTAATTTCCTAACTTTGCTGTTCTAATCTTCTCGGATATTTGCCTTAAGCTATTGAATTCTGTTTGTTAAATTAGTCAAATTTAGTTATTGATGTTTAGTATTGAATCTCTATTAGAATGAGTTATTGAATGTTGGTTAGTTATTTTCTGATTGTTAGCAATCTGGTAGTTATTAAACTTCGATTCATGTTAGTTTAAATTAGGTTAATAGTTAAGTTTAAAATTTAGGTTAATAGGTTGGTTTTTAGTTTTTAAGGCTCATTTCACAATCTGATCTCAACTAAGTTCCATCCTTGTGGTTCAAAAATCCCCGTACTCCCTAAAATCACTCCAACAAAATGGCACCGTTGCCGGGGATGGCGGTTATTGAAATTAGGTTGCAAATCGAGTCTATGAATTTTTGTTTAAGTCTTAGTTTAAATTTTAGTTTCTATTTTCTATTCATATTTTGGCTTAGTGTCTTAGTTTTATATTTATTTCGATTCTGATTTTTTGTTTTCGTTTGGGTTAATTAGTTAGTAAGTTTACACACTCTCACTTTTCAAACGAACTTTCAAAAATCATCTTTCAAAAGAATCTTTAAAAATCAAAGAGACCTAACATTCTTCGAAACTCGGCCCCAATCCAGTTTCCTCTACGAGGGGACAAGTCGTGGTTCCTACACCTACCATTGTTAATCTCATCAAAAATAACGCGGTACTTTCTTCCACTTTGTTAGTTCTTTTGTTGAAATGCAGTAAGCTTTGGTATGTAAGGAACAACCAAGAAATATACCTTCGTCCGATCTAGCATCAAACTTAGTCAAATGATCCTTACCATTGTTATGCACAAAGCACTTACGCCCAAAGGCTTGAAGTATGAGATATTAAGCTTCTTCCCCTTGTACAACTCATAAGGTGTTTTCTTCAATATAGGCCAAATAAGGGATCTATTCGAGTGTGTAATTTGTTACATTCCGGGTCAAATAAAAGGTTTAACCGCCCTACAAACATGTCGGTCGATTCAAGGACAAGTCTTATGAGTACTAATCATATCTCACAATTGCGCAAGTAGCTGCCCATTTTGGTCTAACCATTTCACCTTATGAGAAAATGACAGCTTCAAGTAATGGTCTTATACTCTTATGACGAGTCAACACATAATCCAAAAATGTGAAATTAATTGTCCATCACAAACTCGAATCATTAGATTAGTCTACAAACTTTGAAACAAATACAACAAACGGGTTAAGGTGCAACACTTTAATGTCCATATATCTCTTGATAGTTTAATAGGTTGGTTTCAAATTTAGTTTCAAATTTAGGTTAATAGGTTAGTTTTTAGTTCAAGGAAGATCGTTTTCAATCATCATTATCCTTCCTATTTCTTAAAGAGTTGTGTTCTTTCTCTCCACTACTATGTTTTGTTGGGGCATTCAGGTGCGAGAGAAGTTATGGGAGATACCATTCTTGTCGTAGAAATCAGCAAATTCTAAGTACTCAAACTCCCTTCCATGGTCAGTTCTTATCCTTATAATCCGAGTCTCGGACTCCACTCGGAATTTGCTTGTAGACCTTGGTGAACTCTTTGAAGGCTCTATTCTTGTTTTTCAAAAACAAATCCAGGCAAATCTTAAAAAGTCATCAATAATTACAAGTACACATGATTTATCTCCTAAGCATTTAATAGGGATTTAACCACATAAATCCATATGAATCGATTCGAAACAATTTTCGAGTGTTTTAAATGAAGATCTAACTTGTTTTCCTTTTATGCATGCATCACAAATTTTATCTTTCTTAAAATAGCACTTAGGGTGTCCTCGGACTAACCCCTGTGAATCTAGTTTCTTAATTGTATGTATGCTAATATGTCCTAACCTATGATGGCATGTCCATAAATCATCATCAACGAAGCTTTTAAACATGACAAGTGCTGAGTTGAATCAGGAAAGGGATGATATAAGGGTTACCTTACCTCGGACCTGATAGCTTTTTCTCGTTTGATGTAACATCTGTTATGAAGTAGTTGGTCCGAGTGAACCTTACCTCTTGTCCTTTGTCACACAGTTGAGAGATACTCGGAAGATTGTACTTGAGCCCCTTGACTAAGTAGACTAAGTTAATAAAGTTGTTAGCATTACCAACTTTATCAATACCTACAATATTTCCTTTATCGTTGTCTCCAAATGTGACCTTCCCTTCGTTCGTCTTTTTTAACTATAAAAGAGTCTTGAATCTCTGGACATGTGCCTGGAACACCCACTATCGAGATACCAAAGGTCTTTCTTCTTTATCTTAGGTGCCTGCAAAACACAAACTATAATTCCCTGAAATTTCTAATTTACTTATTTAATGTTTTAAATCATAACTAATGCAGCGAAAAACTAAATGGAGCGAAATACTAGGCTAACGTCAAAGAAATACCATACTAAAACTTCCAATGTAACAGCTCAACGTGATAAACAATTAAGCCTAAACATAAAAGTTTTAACTTAATCAAAGAAATCGAAAGCCCGAAATCCAAACTCCACACTCTAAAACCATAATATGGATTGACAACAACGACCTCATTTCATCGAAGACCCCGATCCGCATGCAACCCATCAACACTCGAAAACAAAAGAGTTCATACAATGAGTCGATACTTAATAATACTCAACCCTAATAGTCAAACACAATTCAATCCATTTCAAACATTTATGGATGAGAGGGCACTACAAAAAAAACTCTAAAATAGCGACAGGAATTTTGATGGGAACTTCGACGGAATTTAAGCAATTCGACGGGTTTTCCGATGGATCTTCGATGTCGAAATTCCACTCGTTAGAAAGGCCTTTACTATAGGCCCATCGGACACGTACGACGGGTATTCTAATGGGTCCGACAACAGTTGGACAAGCAAATCCGACGGGATGTCCGACGGTCATGTGCCCGTTGTACAATCATGTCCGACAAATACTCGACGGATGTTCGACGGACACAAATTATATACGCATGTTGGATATCCAACGGGTATTCCGTCGAGAGAACCATCACACTCGTTATTTTTTAAAAAATAGATTAAAAATATTAAATATCATAGCTAAAAATTGAAATGTATTCACTAATATATACTATCTTATTGGAAATTAATTAGAGAAAATATTATGTACTAAATATTAACACTAAACATAATCACACGAATGTTTGTTAAAGTTTAAATAAAATAGTTGAAGTTCATGAATTTAGATAAATTAAACAACAAAATATGAAAGTCACAATGATAGGCTACTCAAGCATCGGACGGATCGGGGCTATCATCATCATCTTCAAGGTCCTCATCGCCTTCGATTCATAATCTTGAGGGCTCCAGTCGGCTTGTTTAGATGAACTTGCTCTTTCACCCATCACGTACTTCCAAATTTGTCTTATCCTATTGTTCATTTTTTTATTGCACTCCTCGAGCTTAAAGCAATGTTGAGAGAATTGCGCAAACAATTGTCAGCCAATACTTTCACCGAGGAGTTAAGCTTGTTCACGAGGGTCAAAGTGGTCGGCAGAAGAATGCCGAGGTGGTTGTGAGAGTCGGGGTAAATGTATTTAACTTCACCCCTTCGAGCCCAAAACCATACACACGACTCTTTCTGTTTAAATTATGTCCGACCCACAACTCCTCTTGTGTAAGAGGTTGTTGCTGGGAGCCCTCAACTGCGAAGCTTGAGCGCTCCGGTACTGCTCCCACTTCTTATCGTGGTCCTCCTGTGAATGCGATTGATGTTATAAATTAGTATAATGAAATTGCTACGATGATAATGTACTATAATATTTGAGAAGTCTTACAATCCTTTTATGAGATTTCTAATCAACGAACACTTTATTTTTCGAATCGAAGTCTTCATCCATAAATATCTCCTTCACAATGGGCTTTCTATTCAAAATTCCCTTCGGCAAAATAAAGAAATACATATTATATAAAACATAATTATACATACATAATGTATCGCAAAAGATTAACATAACACAAAATATTACGGAAAAATGTCGAAGTTACACAATATCATGACAATAAAATTTGAAAACATAAATCACAAAATGGCATTAAGTCTATTAAACGATGAATACAATTTATTTCCATCGAAAGTTAACCTAGTCATCATCCTCATCACTATGTAACATTATCTCTCCTTCATCAACATCGGTGTCTTCCTCTAAATCCTCCCACTTATTCTCCTCGGGGTCATTATTAGTATTATTATTATCGAGTCTCCTCTTCATCTTCCCCAACTTCCTCATCTTTTGCATGAAAAGTAGAGTGTATGGGGACTTCAACAACTTCAGGTGCAATTGTTCGTCTACTAACGATGTCATAATGACCTCATCAACATTCATCTCGATCGGTGTATCCGCTTGACGGGTGATGGGTAATTCTTCTTTAGTCTCATGTACACCATGAGGTTTGTTATGCAAGGCAACCCACCAATTCATTTTACCCGAAACTCGTTACGGGTAATTAAGGTACACCACTTAAGTTACGAGTATGTGCGAATATGAATGGATCATAGCTTCGTATCGTCTACTGCGATTACCTCGGGATAATAAGATAGTTTTGGATATCGTAACCCCCAAGGAATGATAGGGTCAAACCACATACAATTAAACAAAAGGCATCCTTTGATTGGTTATCCGGGGTATTCAATTCGAAGAACCTCTTGAAGGGTGTCATAATAATCTCCACCGACATGTTTTCCTTCCGTAATTCCTTCAACACAAATGCCACAATTATACGCTTTCTTAACTTCTATAATAGCCTTAGTGTGAAAGTGAATGTCGTTGACCTTATATCCCAAAAAATTGTTTAGAAGTCTAGCGGCCAAGTCGATCAAATAAGATTGTCTCTCATTGTTGAAAATAGGGAATCTTGTAACCTACCGAATAGTAGTTTATAATACCGAGGTATTCAATTCAATATGACGTTTTTACATTTGCTGTAAATGTTTACCACATATTTGAATCAAGTGGCAAAGTTCAACTCAATTGCTTAGTCAATGTCCTCATCACTTGAATTTGGATTGGTTTCTCGTAATTGAAGTTTGAAATATCTACTAAGAAATATTGAAGTTATAAATATTGAAAATATTTAATCGATGCAACGTACTTAATGAAAAGGAGATGTACTTACTACATGTAAGGCTGAATTTCCTCACAATTAAGTAAGATATGGAGATGAGCAGCTCTATGTTCCTGTTCATTAAGGCATCTCCCATTACATTGGCCGATTGGCTTTTCGTTATAACTAAATACGGTTAGAGTTTATTGATATGATTGATCATGGTCTTCTATCTCATTTCTTCTAACTCTAGTGCACATGGGTTGTGCATTGGTCTCAAAATAGTGTGATGCAAATTGCTTAATTTCAAATTGCAAGTATGCTATAACCATTGAGGATTCAGGGAAGGCCTTATTCATGGATACATGCTTCATACAGACCAAAGTACCTTTCAAATGCGTACATCCATCGATATTGAATTGGCCCACCTAATAAAGCTTCCTCTCGCCAAATGAATTGGTAGATGCTCCATAACATTCCAAAAGCCGAGGGAAATATCATTTCTAACTTGCACAAAATAATGGTTATATTCTTCCGCATCTCTTCAAGCATGTCAAGTTGGAGTTCACTAGCGCAAAGGTTTTTAAAGAACTCGCTTAACTTAACAAGTGGGGCCAACACATCTTCCGGAAATGCAGCAAATGCCACACTAAGAAGATTTTCTAAAAAAAACAAAACAATAGTCATGGCTTTTCATGTTCTGCAGCTTGAGTACTAAATGGGTTAACCCAATTTCCCACATTAGAGTTTAACCATCAAGCAACTTAACATGCTTAAGCCATTCACAAACGACTCTTCTTTGCTCTAAGGATAATGAAAACCTTGCTTTTGGCTTTCAAGTTTGACCTCTGGATGTTCCACCTAACAAGCTTAACTCCTCTCTATTACAGAGTATTGCCATGTCTATACATTCTTTGATATTGTCTTTTGTTTTCTCTAGCACATCCATCACCCGAGTGAGAGAGTAAAAGAATAGGATTCTGAGTCTAAAAGTGTATGAGAGAGAAAGTTCTGAGTTGGAAATTTGCGAGTGAGAGAGAAAAAATAACAAAGTGAAATAATGAGGGTGAACAATGGCTATTTGAAGACAAAGGCTCTCACTAAAGTGAAATCTCAACCGACCCGGTTTGTAGAGTAACGGCTAGTTGAACTATTTGGCGTTCCAAGCATCCTTCCAATGGTTACCTTGAAACTGCTTTCTCCAATGGCTAGTTTCTTGATCGTTCACGTGCCGAGAGAGAAAAAAAGAAAATTTTGAAAATAATTCTAAGATTCTCTATTGAATTACACAAAATCTCGAAGTTTGATGTCCATTTTCTCTTAACCGAGTCCGACTCGTAGACAGTTTGAGTTGCTCGGAACACACTCGGAAGCTAATAATAGCTCAACCTCATGAAGTGTCAACTGAACCATTAGTTCTTTAGACAAAGCATGTATAAAACAATATAATCACATAATATATCATGTAATAACTCAATCACGCATGCAGTATACCAAGTTCATTTTTAATAAAATAGAATTATTCTTCACTTAGTGGTTTAGTGAAGATGCCAACTAACCGGGATTTAGTAGGAATAAATTAAAGTTCAATATCATCTTTTTCAAAATGGTCTTTCGTAAAGTAACATCCGACCTTAATGTGCTTCGTTTAGTAGGAATAAGTTAAAGTGCTAAATTGGATTCTTTGTAATGCTAATGGCACTTTGATTATCACACTTGATAGGAATGGTTGTAAATGACAGTCCTAGATCCTTTATGTATTGCTTAATCCATAGTATCCGAGCACAACATACCCCTGCTGCTATGTACTCAACCTAGGTTCCTGATAGAGCAACTGAATTTTTCTTCTTTGAGTGTCGGGAGATGAGTGACTAACCCATAAATTGACATGTTCCTGAGGTACTCTTCATATCAACTTTATCCAAGCATAGTCGGCATCCGAGTATCCACTCGGGGACAGACTTGAATCGAGTAGTAGAGACCAAGTGTTTGAGTCCTACAAGATATCTCGAATATTCTATTCACCGTAGTGAGATGTGATTCCTTTGGATTAGCTTGAAATATTGTACATAGACAGACACTAAATATGATATCTAGTATACTAGATGTAAGATTAAATAGTGATCCAATCATATCTCTCGTAAAGTTTCTAATCTACTACTTGACCTTTGTCATATGAGTCCAGCTACGTATTACTCCCCATTGGAGTTGCTGCATGTTTGATATCTTGTAACTTGTACTTCTTGAGTAACTCCTTTGTGTATGTAGACTAATGGACAAAGACTCAATCCCTTTCTTGCTTGATTTGCAGTCCAAGAAAGAAGTTGAGTTCTATCATCATACTCATTGGAAATTCCCGTCTCATCGCTCGGAAAACTCTTGACATAGAATTTCATTAGTAGCCCCAAAAATTATGTTATCAACATAGATATGAATAATAAGAAATATCATTCCCCTTGGTTTTTATGAAAAGAGTTTTGTTAATAAGACCTCTTTTGAAACCATTTTCAACTGAAAAGCTACTTAATCATTCATACCAAGCTCTTGGAGCTTGTTTTAAACCATACAAAACTTTTTGCAATTTGAAAACATGATTGTGAAATTGACAAATCCAAGGGGTTGCTCAACATAGACTTCTTCTTGAATGAAACCATTAATAAATGCACACTTAATATCCATTTGATATAATCTAATGTTCATGTTTGATGCAAACGCTAAGAGAATTATGATTGCGTGAATCCTAGCAACAAGTGCAAAGGCTTCCCCATAATCAATTCATTCTTCTTGATTGTATCCCTCGAAACAAGTCTCGGCCTCATTTTTTACTATCAAACCTCCCTTATCTAGTTTGTTCTTAAATACCTATTTGTTCCACTCGGGTGGTCAAAAGTTCATCCGGTCAAGGACTAAACTTGGTTTCTTTCAAATTGTGAAAGTTCTTCTTACATGGCCTATACCCATTCAGGTTCAAGTAGGGTTTCTAGCATATTTTTAGGTTCAATTAATGAAATGAATGCAAGGAATGCACGTAAATTCTTTACAGAAAAAGAGTCCTTACCCCGGAGTTGATGTCCGAGATGATGTTCTCGAGTGGATGACTTAATTCATATTTGAAAGCTTTACCTATTATCTAGTTTACTAGATTTGATGGTTGAATGCTTGGTTCAGCAGCAGAGTTCAATTGGTTGTATCTCTTCCTCTCCTTGTGCTCCAATGTTCCGAGCTGATTCTTGAGTCGTCTCATTCCGAGTTGGTTCGGTTCACTCGGTAATCAATGATTCCGAGCTTAGCTTCTACTAAGTCATTATCATTTCGGTTAAGCTTAAGTTCTAAGAAAGTAGACTCACTTATCCTGCCATTATCAACTTCATCAAAGATAACATGTATGCTTTCTTCCATTTTATTAGTTATTTTGTTGAAAATACAATAAGCTTTGTTGTGTGAAGAATAGCCAAGAAAAATACCTTCATCCGACCTTGCATCAAATTTAGTCAAATGATCCTTACCATTGTTATGTACAAAGCACTTAAACCCGAATGGCTTGAGGTACGAGATGTTAGGTTTCTTTCCTTTGTAAAGCTCGTAGGGTGTTTTTCTTTAGGATGGGTCGAATAAGGCATCTCGTTGAGTGTGTAGTTTGCTCGTGTTCACTATCTCAGCCTAGAAATAGTAGGGAAGGTCATTGTCAATCATCATAGTCCTTCCTATTTCTTCAAGAGTTCTATTCCTCCTTTCCACTACTCCATTTTTTGAGGAGTTCTTGATGTTGAGAAGTTGTGGGCGATGTCGTTCTTGTCATAGAAGAATGCAAATTGTGAGTAATCAAACTCCCTTTCATGGTTAGTTTCTATTCTTCTAATCTGAGGTTGAGAATCCACTTGAACTTTCCTACGGATCTTAGTGAACTCTTTGAATGCTTCATTCTTGTTGTTTAGAAAATAAGCCCAGGTAAATCATGAGTAATCATAAAAAATGACTAGTACATATGATTTACCTCTTAAACGTTTAATAGGGATTTCACTACACAAATCCATATGAATCAATTCAAGTACTTTCGATGTTGGAAACAGCTTTGATTGGCTTAAACGATTATCTAGTCTATTTTCCTTTCGTACAAGCATCACATATTTTATATTTCTTAAAAGTGCAGTTAGGTAGTCCTCTGACTAACCCTTGAGATGCAAGCTTCTTAAAAGTATGCATGCTTATATGACCTAATATACAATGCCATGGCCATGAATCATCATTAATCGAAGCTTTTAAACATGACTCGACTTTCGAGTAGAATCGAAAGAGGAATGGTGTAGCTGTTACTTGACCTCGGACCGGAGAGTTTTGCCAAATTTGTGGTACCATTAGAAATGAAGCAATTGGTTCGAGTGAATCTTAGCTCTTGACCTTTGTCACATAGTTGATAGATACTCGTAACATTATATTTGAGTCCCTTAATAAGATAGACTGGATCGCCTCGAGTTGTCACTGAAACCAACTTTACCAATACCTATGATCTTACTCTCGCTGTTATCTTCGGATGTGACCTTTCCTCCTTTTATCTCTTCTAGGTTTGAGAATAGTCTTCAGTCTCTAGACATGTGACGAGAACAACCACTCGTTTAAGTAGTAGTGATATCTCCTTTTTGAGTTTCATGTAAGATAGAAACAAACTAACCCTTCTCACTTCCTCTCACAAAACCAAGTAACTATTCTTATTGTGGTAATTCTTTGAGGAAGAGCATTTTCGAGAACCCAGATTTGAATAATTTTGGGCTTGGTCCGATTATGTGTCTTCTTCTTATGAAACCGAGTCTATGTCTCCTTTTTTGAAATCCTTTCTTTTTGTAAACAGAGTTGAGAAGATTTTTCTTAAAAGCTAGTTTGGGCTCAGTTCCTTTCTTCTTTGAATGAATAGGACCATGCTAAGCCTTTTTGAACTTGATTGTTCTGGAATCGGTTTTAGAAACACTTTTGTAGGAATTATATTCTTATTCAAGCATTATAGCCAAGACCTTCTTTTCAAATTGAGACACACCGAGAACCAGGAAGTAAGTTAAGGTTTTTCTGGCCTTGGGTAAGTTTTAAAACCAACTACCGAGACTTAGTGAGCTTCTATTTTAATTACTCATTCTCTATTCTGAGGCACTCGTGACTCGGTTTCATTATCTTTAGAACTAGTTTCTAGTACTTTCGGATTATATCTCAGGTGTTTCTAAATAATTTTGCAAAGATTTGTTCTAGGAATTAAGAAATTCTAATTTCTCATTAAACACAAAAGAATCGGAATTGGACTTTTCCTCCAAAGGAAAAATGTATCTAGTCAAATCATGCTTAGAGAATTTGAGAAAGTTGTTGATTACCTCATGAAGATCGGTTTTCTCGGTGTCTAATGCTTCACTTTTTGACTCGGATCCAGCTTTTGAGTCTATCAAAGCCATGTGACATTTAGATTCATTATCTATGTCATCATCTTCTTCGACTCATCATTGCTCCATGTGGCTACCATGCCTTTTTATTCTTTTTCTCCTTTCTTCCACATTCAAAACAACCGAAGTTTTTAGTCAAAGTCAAATTTAAAAGAAATGAGAATTTACCGTTTCTTTCCTTCTTGATGAATTTCTACCTAGGCTTCTTCTACCCCTTTTTGAATTTTATCATCTTTTTAAATCCTCGGGCCAAAAGTGCCATGTGTTCTTCTTTAGAATATGAGGAGCTCGGACTTGGACCAGATTCCTCGAAGGCTTTGAGAGCAATATTTCGTTTGGTGCTTGCCTCATATTCTTGTTCCTCTAGATATAACTCATGGGTGAGTTGTTTCCCAATGAGCTCATCCGGCTTCAGCTGAGTGAGGTCCCGAGCTTCTTCAATAGTTAAAACCTTTGGACCCTATTTAATCTTTGGTAAACTCCTCATAATCTTTCGATAATCTCCTCGTGGGACATTTTCCTTCCAAGGGACTTAAGATTATTGACAATCTCAGTGAAGCGGATGTACATCTCGATTATGTTCTCATCAGCCTCCATGCTCGAACGTCTCATACTTATGGAGTTACCGACTTATCTTTGCCTGCCTCACTTGACTTGTACCCTCGTAAGTGGTGACCAGGGTGTCCCAAACTTCTTTGGTAGTATCGCAGCGGATACTCGTTGTACTCAACTACATCAATGGCATACATTAAGATGTTCATCACCTCGAAGTTCTTTTTGTGCCTCTCATTTTCTTCATGAGTGAATTCCGACTTTACTTTAGCTACTAATCGAGTGCCGACCATCTTGGTGGGAACATAGTTGCTAGTACATATGATTTACCGGACTTCTTCATCATAGTCTTGGATGAAACACTTCATGATCTTCTTCTAGTGCGCAAAGTTTGATCCTTTTAACTTTGGTAGCCTAGTAAAAGATCTTCCTTGATCAAACTCTCCATAGTTAAAAGCCATTCGATCTTTAGACCTTGGATTGTTAGATTCTTTTAAAAAGATAGCCTCCGATACCAATTAAAGGTTTGCACTTTGAGAGTCCGAGTCTCTCTAGAGGGGTTGAATAGGGTGTGAAAGAAATTTTACGTAATTAAAAACATTAAAGCACAAGTCGAACTCGGAAGAAATGTTCTAAGTCTAGAATGAACTCGGAAAAGTTAGAACAAGAAAGATCACATAGAAACATAGAAACCCACATGGGGAAGAAAACCACGGATGGTGTCAGTCCAAATACCAAGTTAAATCCACTAGTTGAATCCACAAAATATAAAGGATCGACTTCTCAAAATTGTTGCCTTAGACAATTCAAAAAGTTTTCCTAAGCACGTAAGTTCCCTTATCTCGTCCTAGTACTTCCTAACCGAGTTAGCCTTTACAGCTAGATACAACTAAGTTGAGTTACCCCTTATAACGCAGATCAAGGAAAACTACTGAAGAATTGAGTAAGTAAGAGTTTGACTTATTACAAGACTTCTTTGTTTCAACTCAAAAGTTGAGAAAGCTAAGTATAGAGTTGAAAGCTAGAAAAGATTAAGTGTATAAGATGAGAGTTGAGTTCCAAGCAATCTTCTCGGTTTTGTAAAGGAGCTTTTATTTATAATCGCGAAGCGTACAACCGTTGTGTCTTAGTCATGAGTAGGAAGCTTCACTAGCCATTGTAACGGATTGTTTGAGTCCCTCCGAAATAGAACCGTTGTGAAGATGAACGTTGTGTATCAGTCATTGGCTCAAAAATAATCCATCCCACTTGTTGTGACTGAAATCAAGGGTGGAAACAACCATAAGACTCAAAGTTGAAGTTTTCCAAAATGGAGACGAACAACCCCGACATGGTGTCCGAGTCGTCCTCAAAATGTGGCTTTTCCGTCCGCTAGCGTTTAACGGTAAGAAGTCGGGTGTTTTTCTTTTCAATTTGAGATTAAACAACTTTAATCATCCTGAAAAAAATATCAAAGTGGTATTCAAAATATAAAAATACTTTGGCTTAAGATTAGTCAAGGATATTAATTAATTTAAATATTTAGACACTTGATTATCCTTGCTAGTTAAATGGAATTTTTTTGAGTCCAATATTCAATATGTTTGAATTCCATTTGTGTCTATTTTTTAGATAAATAAAGAGTAAGAGAAATATATAGACCCAATACATCAAATGACAATTATATAAATTCAGTTATAAAATAAATATGGCATAATTTATAATTAATATAGTAATTCCGATTCAACTTTTGCAGAGTGAGCCGCTTGACATAATAAGTTGAGCATATGAAACTATTAAGGCAAGATGTTTGCCCGAGTTCTATCCGAGTGGGTCGAAACCCGGATATAAGTGTTCACTTAAGAATAGCTTTCTAACTTGATCACATTGAGATGAAAACTTAAAGATAGCCTTTCTAAAGTGTGTGAATGACTTGAGTTCAAAACTATAAAGAGAGCTCATGCCCGAGTCTTCAATATCATACTTAAAACCTTTCGGATGGAAGTGCTTTATGAATAAGAATGGTAAAGATCATTTGACTAAGCTTGATGCTAGGTTAAATAAAGGTATATTTCTTGGTTATTCTTTACATAGCAAAACTTACCGTATTTTCAACAAAAGGACTAACACAGTAGAAGAAAGTATCCACATTATTTTTGATGAAATTGACAATGGAAAGTTAAGTGAATCTACCTTCTTTGATTTTAAAATGAGCAGAAATGATAATGACATAGTTGAAACCGAGCTCGAATGATGGAGAACAAGAGAACTAAGCCAACACCAGCTGTCTCGGTTCAAGAACCCGCTCGTACAACCGAAACATAAGAAGAAATTAAGACACAATAAGCTCGGACGATCGAAGGAACATGTGCTCAACCTTCAAACCTAATAAACCAAAGGTCGGGTAAAGCATTTAAATATGCTTCTAGTCATCCACCTGAAAACATCATTTTTGACATTAACTCAGGTGTAAGAACTCGATCTTCTTTGCAAAATCAATATGCATTTTCAGCATTCATATCATTAATTGAACCTAAAAATGTGATAGAAGCCCTACTTGAACCTGAATGGATAGAGGCCATGTAAGAAGAACTCTCACAGTTTGAAAAATAATAATAAAGTTTAGACCTTAACCAAACGACCAACCGACTACCCAGTCATAGGAACCAAGTGGGTTTTTTAAAACAAATTGGATGAGGAGGGGTTGGTAATTAGAAATAAGGCCAGACTTGTAGCCCAAGGGTATAACCAAGAAGAAGGAATACATTGTGGGAATACATTTGCACTAGTCGCTAGAATAGAAGCAATTAGGATTCTACTTGCATTTGCATCTAGCATGAACATCAAGTTATATCAAATGGATGTGAAATGTGCATTTTCGAATGGTTATGTTCTAGAGGAAGTTTATGTAGAGAAACCCCTTGAATTTGAAAATTCTCATTTTTTTAAATCATGTTTTCAAATTGCAAAAAGCTCTTTATGGTTTAAAACATGCTTAAGAGCTTGATATGAAAGATTAAGTTATTTCTTAGTTGAAAATGGATTTAAAAGAGGTTTGATTGGCAAAACCTTATTTACCAAAATCAAGGGAAAAATTTTCTTATCATTCGAAATATATGTTGATGATATAATCTTTGGTGCTACTAATGAAATTCTATGCCAAGAATTTTATGAGCTTATAAAACAGGAATTCCAAATGAGCATGATGGGAGAATCGAATTTCTTCCCTAGCTTGTAAATCAAGCAAGACAAAGATCGAATCTTTGTCCACTAGTCCAAGTATGTGAAGGAGTAACTTAAGAAGTGCAAACTTCAAGATGCTAAACCAATAGCAACTCCTATGGCAGTAGTACCAAACTAGACTCGGACGAGATAAGTAAGTCAATAGATCAAAACTCTATAGAGGTATGATCAAATCTCTACTTTACCTTACTTCTAGTAAGCTAGATATCATGTTTATTGTCTACCTATCTCGTAAGTTTTCAAGCTAATTCAAAAAAATTTTATGTCACTACGGTGAAGAAAATCTTTACATATCTTATAAGGACTCGAGTCCGACTCTTAGTAGCTACTCGGATGTTGATTATGCTGGGTATAAGGTTGATAGGAAGAGTACTTCACAAGCATGCCAATTTCTCGGTCAATCACTTATCTCTTGGAACTCAAACAAATAGAATTCAGTTTCCTTATCAACAACCGAGGCTGAGTACATAGTAGTCGAAGCTTGTTATGCTCGATGTCCGTGGATCAAGCAACATCTAAAGGATTTGGGACTAATCTTGTCGACCATTCATATCAAGTGTGATAATCAAAGTGCTATTAGCAACACCAAGAATCTGATTCAAGCATTCAAATATTAAGCACATTGAGGTCGGATATCATTTTCTCGAGAGATCATTTTGAAAAAGGTGATATATAACTGGAATTTATACCTACTAAGCTTTAATTGTTGATATTTTCACACTAATCACTAGGTAAGGATCAGTTTTGTTTTATTAGAAATGAGCTTATTAGTATTTTAAATGCTTGATTACATGTTTTATTGCATAAGTTATTATGTGTTTATGTTGTTTAAACATGTTTTCAATGAGAGAAGTTTGAATGACTTGAAGTTCAGCTTGTTTTGAAGCACTCGGACGGATAACTAAGTCGGACTCAGTCAAAATTAAATGGACATTTAAATTTTTGAGATCATCTCTAATTAATAGCGAATCTTAGATAAAATTTTTATAAAAATTTTCTCTCTCTCTATTCCAAGTGATATAATTAAGAAACTAGCCATTGGGAAGCCATTTTAAGAAAACCCCTAGAGATTCTAGCCGTTAGAACTAGGCGTTACACTATTTTTGAAGTCGATTCATGCTTTTCTATCCATTGAGGGCTTTATCTCTATAAATAGCCCTTACTTTCATTCATTTTCTCACTTTGCTATTTTGCTCTCACTCATCTGAAACTCAACACTTAGAAATCTTTGTGCTCTCACTTAGAATCACTTGTCTCTTTCATTTCGGACTCAAGTTTTCACTCTCTCTTTCTCGCTCTTTCAGCTCACTTCACTTCTACTCCTACTTCTTTCTTTTCTACTTCTCACTCATTCAGTCCCAATGACTAAGTGGGTATCGGAGGTCGAGGTTGGCTTAGCCATAAAGAAGAAAGAAATAACCTCTTTTAGATGTGCCTCTTCCACCACCAATTCGGAGGATGCCTCAAAAGCAAAAATCAGTTCTTCCTTAAATCTAGAAGAATCTAAAACACCTATTGTCGCCCAACACGATTGTCTTGAAGACACATTCTTTTCTTAACCAAAATTTCTTCTGAGAATTCTCTTCGAGGAGACAGAGTCAAGCATTCGAAGAGGTGGAAGAGATAGGAACTTCGGTAGTACCTCCCTCTCCACAGACTTTTTCCACTGGTTCGGGTAGAAAGCTTAGATGTCAAAGAAGAAGAACAATCGCTAGCTTGTTACATGCAAGCTCGGATTGCTCAACTAGTATCTTCTTCACAGCCTACCCATCATCCAACAAAAATTGGAGTACCAAGTACTTTCTCAATCTGTTTCAACGTAGACGTTCCAAGGTGTCTAGACAAGCATCTTTTTCTCAAACAGCAGCTCCACCTCCCTCTTAATCTCTTTATTTTTTTGCTCTGCACAACATTTTTTCTCCCTGTCTTAGCTATTTTTTTATGAAATACATAGGGGAGAAATAGTTGAGTTGTTTAGGGGAGCCTCTCTAATTTTTTTTTCTTTTCTCTATATCGGCTTCATGAATAATGGAATTTTCAGCTATTGCTACTACTCTTATACATTTTCATTCCTTTGTTTATTGATGTGATACACACTTAGATACATTCCTATTTGTCTTTGCTCTAATACTCAAATTCATGCTTTGATACTTAGTTTCACAAAATTTTCTGAGTTTATACTACTTTTCTCAGTCCATGCTCTAACACTTAGTTTTATAACATTCTTTAAGCTCGATATAATTTTGTCTAAGTCTTACTGCTCCGATACTCTTACCTCATCTAAGAAATTTAATTTTGATCTAAGTATGGGTACTTTAATTTATCTTTCTAAGTTTTGAATGCCTTTTATAAAAAAAGGGAAGATTGAAAACTTAGGTATGAACCGACCCCTTATATGATTTTGAATTTGTGTCATTTTTACAAAACATAGATATTTATCTCTAAATACTCAGGTATGACTCTATCTCTCGGTGTAGTTTTGAATCGAAGTCATTCACACACTTTAGAAAGCTTATCTTTAAATTTTCATTTTTGTCTAATCCACTCAAAAATCTATTCTTGAGTGAAACACTTATCTATGGGTTTCTGACCCACCGAGATAGAACTCAAACAGACATCTTGCCTAAATAATTTCATATGCTCAACTTGTTATGTCATCCGGCTCACCTGCAAAAGTTAAATCGGAACTACTGCGTTAATTCTAACTTAACCCGCATTTATTTGTAATTGAAATTATATATTGACATTTGATGTACTATGTCTATATATTTTTAAATCTTTACTCATCTAAAAGATAGACACAAATGGAATTGAAACATATTGAATATTAGACTTAGAAAATTCCATTTATTTAGTCTAAGGATAATTAAGCATTTAATTATTTGAACTAACTCTTATCCTTGATTAATCATGAACCAAAGTATTTTTATACTTTGAGTACCATTTTGATTTGTTTTTATAGGTTGATTAAAGTGTTGTAATCTCTCTTTGTAAAGCAAAAACAATTTCCTTCTTACTATTAAATGCTAGCAGATAGAAAAGCCACATTTTCGGGACGACTTAGACACCGTGTCGTGGTTGCTTGTTTCCATTTCTAGAAAACTTCGACTTTGAGCCTATTGGTTGTTTCCACCCCAGATTTCAGTCATAACAAGTAGATGGATTACTTTTTGAGCTAAGTATCGATGTAAAAAGTTATTCTTCACAACGTTTCTCTTTCGAGAGACTTAGGCTATCCGATTACGGTGGCTAGTAAAGTTTAATAGTCAAGACCGAGACACAACGTCTATCTACTTTGCTCGATTCTAAATAGAAGTCACTCTACAAGACTTAGAAGATTGTTGGAACTGAACTCTTATCTCATACACTTAATATTTTCTAGCTTTCAACTTTCTACTTTGTTTTCTCAACTTCGAGTTGAAACAAAGAAGTTTTGTGATCAATTAAATAGTTACTTTCTTTTAAGACTCGGACCTTACATATATATCATTCTGAGTTCTATCAAGGGATCAGGTATAAGACTTCATCTCTCATAAGATTTTGACTAAAAGTCATTCTATCTCGCTTTAATGACTTTTCCGAGTGATATAGCATGTTTTCCGAGTGTTATAGAATCTATCGTATATATTCTCACTCGACACCGACCGACTCGTAAAGCGTACTCTTGCATGTCACTTCACACACGGTTTCGAGTCACTCGGACAACACTCGGATATATTGCATGTTCAAACACTTGTTCTATTTTGCATAAACTCATGTATGAATTCATGATCTAAGTTTGATTGGATTATTGTGTTAATTCATCTTTCTAAGTCGAGCATGCTTGGTTTGAACATTGGCAGTCTAGATCAAGTCTTCCCACCCCGATGTTATTTATCCGACTTGCTTTACATCTAGATTGACTCAAATGGAATTTGAGTATAATGGATATTAGACTCAGAAAATTCCATTTCTTTCGACTCGAGATAATTATGCACTTAATTATCTTAATTAAAATTATTATCTCGTGTCTAATCTTGGACCAAAGTATTTTATACTTTAAGAACCAAATTGATTTACTTTTGTAGTTATTCAAACGAGGCTATCATATTTTTGAATTACAAAAGTAATTGGCTTCAAAACGTCAAATCACCAAGCAGACAAGGGTTTTTCCACCTCGACCAAGGCCAAGACACTCGTGTCGGGGTTGTCCGTTTCCAAAGCTGGAAATCCGTAACGCTAAGCTTAACGGTGGTTTCCACCCTACTTTTCGGACACCACTAGTGGATTGGGACTTCCAAAGAAGTCAAGAGCCATTGCCCAACGTTCACAGCTAAACGGATATTTTCTTACCGACTCGGAAAATCCATTGCAACGATCACAAAGGACTACCGAGTCGGAAGATAGTCACAACGGCTTATCTCGCTTGGTTATCTATAAATAGAAGCCAACTCTCAAGACTTGAAGATTGCTGAACCAACTGTCAATACACACACTTAAGAAAAAGTCATTGCATTCATACTCAATCTTCTACTTACAACTCCAACCCCGTACTTAATATCTTTATGAGTTGTAAGGTCTTGTAATCGGTTTACAAACACTCATTCTTACTTTCGAGTAAGGTCTCTTGACTGAGCTATAAGGGTTATCTCGGCTCGGTTCTCCCTAAATGTAAAGGTTACCTCGGTTAAGAAGTACTAGATCGGATAAGGTAACTTCTAAGTCTAGGAAAATCTTGTAAGGAATTGTCTAAGGGAGCAATTCTGGTTGAGTCTTTCTACTTGTACTTTGTGGATTCAAAATAGTGAATTTGACTTGGTGCTTGGACTAGCACCGTCGGTGGTTTTCCGCCCAGGAGGGTTTCCATGTAATTTCGAGTTGATACTTTTCCGAGTCCAATCTAAACTCGGACGGACTTAAAGTTTAGTTTAAACTTTAACCCCTTCATTTACTGTATTATGAGTCGGTGCTTTTCCGAGTTCATTCTTGACTCACACTCTCCACGAGTCATCTCTAGTTTTAATCTTCCATTACTCGCTTAAATTTCCTCATCACCCTATTCACCCGCCCCTCTAGGGTGACTTAGCCTCTCCAAGGGCAAACTTTCAATTGGTATCGAGCCTAGCCTTTCGAAAGGATCTAACCATCCAAAGGTTTAAAGATCAAATGGCTCGGAACAATGGAGAGTTCGATGAAGGAAGATCTTCTAGCGAGACCACCAAAGTTCAAAGGATCTAACTTCGCGCACTTGGAAGAAGCTCATGGAATGTTTCCTACTTGGATCACGATGAAGATGTCCGGAACATCATACAAGTAGGGAACTACATTCCAATGAAGATGGAAGAAACAAGACTCGTGCCCAAAATAAAGTCCAAGTACACCATCGATGAAGTAGAGAAGTTCATAAAGAACTTCAAGGCGATGAACATTCCGATGTGCACCATCGGCTCGGAAGAGTACAACCGAGTGTCCGCCTATGACACGGCCAAATAAGTGTGGGACACACTGGTCAACACTTATGAAGGCACAAGCCAGGTTAGATAAGCGAAGATAAGCTAACATCTTCACAAGTATGAGCTGTTCAAGATGGAGCTAGAAGAAAACATCACTCGGATGTTCATATGCTTCATTGAGATTACCAATAATCTCAAATCTCTGGGTAGAAAGATTTCCTACGAGGAAATGTGCGGAAAGATACTTAGAAACCTACCCAAGAGAAGATGGGGTCCCAAGGTGATGGCCATTAAAGAGGCTCGGAACCTATCCCAACTCAAGCCGGACGAACTCATTGGGAAGCTACTCACCCAAGAGATCCATCTCGGAAGAGGAGGACGCAGAGGTCGGCACCAAAAAGAACATTGCGCTTAAAGCCTCGAAACCGAGAGAAGCAAATTTGAGTTCATCATACTCGGAAGAGGATCCCATGGCACTCATCGCTAGAGGCTTTAAGAGAATGATGAAGCACAAGAGATGGGATAAGAAGCCAAGAGAAGAGTTCTATAAGAAGGACAAGAAGGATAGAAAAGGTAAGCACTCTTCACCTTCAAAGTTATCTTTAACTAAGAACTTTGGTCGTTTTGAATGTGGCGATAAGGAACACATAGTCAAGGACTGTCCCCAAGAGAAAGAGGGACAGAAAGAAGAAAAAGGCTATGATGGCCACATGAAGTGATGAAGACTCCTCGGAAGATGATGAGGACTCAAATGACTCAAAATGTCCGATGGCACTCTCTAACTCGGAAGCTGAAACAGAGTCGGACTCGGATAACTCGAGACAGTGAGGAAACAAATCCCCAGGAGGTAATTGAATACTTCCTCAAATTCTCTAAAGTTAATTTAGCCAAATATATTTTTACTTTGGAAGAAAAGTCTAATTCCGATTCTTCTCGGTTTAAAGAACAACTTGAGTCTGTTATTTACGAGAGCATCTCTTTGAAAAACGAATTGGAAAAGCGAGACTTACTCTAAGAGAACTCAAGACTAGTGCTCAATCTAATGAGACTGAGTCTGAGTCACTCAAAAGAGAAAATGAGCAACTGAAGCAAAAGCTCAACGAGTCTCAAGAGCTTGTTTTAAAATTTACTCAAGGTCGGAAAAACCTTGATATGATGTTAGGATCACAATGTGTCTCATTTAGAAAAGAAGGTCTTGGTTTTAACAAAGAGGAGGAATCCCATTCCTACTTAGAACTTTTCAAAAGGTTTCCGAAGCTGTGAAGTTCGGGAAGGATGAGCACGGTCTCATTCATAAGAATGAAAGGAGGACTGAGCCCGGACAAGCTTATAAGAGAAAACCTTCTCCGTCGGTTTATAAAAGAAAAACTTTTTCAAAACAAAGTGACACAAACTCGGTTCTCTAAAAGAAAGACTCGAATCGGACCAAACCCAAAGTTATTTAAATCTAAGTTCCCAAGAGTCTACTTCCTCGAGAAAGGACCACGGTAAAGGGAGTTACTTGGGTTTGTTAGAGGAAGTGAGAAAGGTTAGTTTGTTTCGACTTGCGAGTAGCTCGAAAAGAACAAAAGGGCATTGGTACTTAGACAGTGGATCCTCACGCCACATGTCGGGAGATTCAAGACTTTTTTTGAGTTAGAAGAATACAAGCGAGGAAAAGTCACGTTTGGAGATGACAGCAAAGGCAAGATAATTAGGATTGGCAAGATTGGAAAAGGAAGCAATCTGGTCGGCCTAGTATACCTTGTCAAAGGGTTAAAATAAAATCCGCTCAGCATCTCTCAACTATGTGACAAAGGTCGACAGGTAAGATTAACTCGGACCAATTGTTATATCTCGGATGATGTTACCAAGGAAATCAAGCTCTCATGTAAGAGATCAGGTAACACTTATACTATTCCTCTTTCGACTCGAGTCGGAATTTATCATGTTTAAAAGCATCTCTTCATGATGATTCATGGACATGGTATCGTATACTAGGTCATGTTAGCATGCATACCATTAAGAAACTTACATCTCATGGTTTAGTTAGAGGATTGCCTAATTGTGCATTTAAGAAAGATAAAATCTGTGAAGCTTACACAAAAGGGAAACAAGTCGGATCATCTTTCAACTCTCTGAAAGCTGTTTCTACATCCAAGGTGCTTGAATTGTTACATATGGATTTATGTGGTGAAATCCTCGTCAAGAGTCTCGGAGGTAAATCATATGTGCTTGTTATTGTTGATGACTACCCACGATTTACCCGAGTGTGTTTTCTTAAGCACAAAAATGAAGCATTCAAAGAGTTCAGCAAGCTCTGCAGGAAAATCCAAGTTGAATCTCAAACTCGGATCCGGAGGATTCGAACCGACCATGGAAGGGAGTTCGACTACTCGGAATTTGCAAAGTTCTATGACAAGAATGGCATCTCTCACAACTTTTCAGTGCCAAGAACTCCTCAACAAAATGGAGTGGTAGAGAGGAAGAACGGAACTCTTGAAGAAATAGCTAGGACAATGATGATTGGACATAATCTACCCTACTATTTACAGGCCGAGGCGATCAACACAGCCAACTACACATTGAACGGATGCCTCATCGGACCCATACTAAAGAAAACTCCATATGAGCTCTACAAAGGGAAGAAACCTAATATTTCATACTTCAAACCCTTTGGATGTAAGTGTTTCATTCATAACAATGGTAAGGATCACCTGACCAAGTTTGATGCTCGGTCGAGATGAAGGTATTTTTCTTGGTTATTCATCTTGAAGCAAAGCATATCGTATTTTTAATAAAAGAACTAACAAAGTGGAAGAAAGCATCCACGTTGTGTTTGATGAGATTGAACAGGAAAAACCAAGTGAGTCAACATTCTCATATCTCGAAGCTCAACGAAATGATGATCTTGATGAAAATGAGCTTATTAAGAATCAAATCCATGTCACTCGGAATGAAGTCACTCGGACTCGGAATGAGACGACTCAAGAGCCAGCTCGGAATGTTGAAGGTCAATCGATGAACAAGCTCACTCGGAACGGACTATCGAAGATCAACCAATTCAACCTACAGATCTGGTGAACCATAGAAAAGGTAGAGCTTTCAAGTATGATTCTAGTCACCCACTAGAAAACATCATATCCGACATCAAAAGTGGGTAAGAACTCGTTCCTCTCTTCAAAATCTATGTTCATTCACTGCATTCATTTCATTAACGGAACCCAGAAATGCACTAGAGGCCCTACATGAACCTGTATGGGTAGAGACCATGCAAGAGGAACGCAATCAATTCGAAAGAAACCAAGTCCGGACTCGACCAAATGACCTTCCGACCACCCGAGTCATAGGAACCAATGGGTTTTCAAGAACAAACTAGATGAAGGTGGGTTGGTAGTCGGAAATAAGGCTAGACTTGTGGCTTAAGGTTACAATCAAAAAGAAGGGATTGATTGTGGGGAAACCTTTGCACCTGTAGCGAATTAAAGCTATTAGAATCTTGTTGGCATTTGCATCTAGCATGAATATCAAGTTATATCAAATGGATGTTAAATGTGCTTTTCTCAATGGTTTCATTGAAGGGGAAGTCTATGTTGAGCAACCCCCTGGATTTGAAAACTCAAAATTTTCAAATCATGTTTTCAAATTGCGAAAAGCTCTCTATGATCTTAAACAATCTCCCGGAGCGTGGTATGAAAGACCGAGCAATTTCTTGGTTGAAAATGATTTTAGAAGAGGTCATATTGACAAAACTCTTTTTATAAAAACCTCGGGGAAGACTTTCTTATTGCTCGGATATATGTTGATGACATAATTTTTGGACCTACTAATGAAATTCTGTTCGAGATTTTTCCGAGTTAATGAGACAGGAATTTCAAATGAGTATGATGGGAGAATATTCGGATATCTTACAGGGATCGAATTTAGGTCTATAGTACTCCGTAAACTCGAACCGACTCTCACCTGGATACTCAAATGCCGACTATGCTCGGATACAAAGTTTATAGAAAGAGCACCTCGAGAGCCTACCAGCTTCTCGGTCAATCCTCGATATCTTGGCACTCAAAGAAGAAAAACTCAGTAGCTCTATCAACTGCTGAAGTTGAGTATATTGCGGGTGGGGCATGATGTGCTCGGATCTTATGGATAAAGCAATACTTGAAAGAACTTGGACTTTCATTCAAATCTGTTCCAATCAAGTGTGATAATCAAAGTGCAATCAGCATCACCAAGAATCAAGTTCAAGCACTCAAAGACTAAACATATTGAGGTCGGTATCATTTTCCGAAAGGAAGAGGGGTGTTCTTCTTATTCACGTGTCCGAGTAGGCACAGTCGCCATCTGCTCGACTATAGCAGGAAAGAGGTCTACTTCGTATCCCTCTAGAATGTTGTACGAGCTTTGAGATGCTTGGAGTTGGGGTTCTCCTTGCAGGAATGTTGTGAGAAGAAGGTTCTCATCGAGTAGAAAACAAAGAAGGCGAGCTTCGATTTGAGTTGGGTCACGGAGAAGTTTTTGCGTGACCCGGGGAATTCTTTAGTGTACTTCTCAAAGAAATCATCGGGAACCTCGTTGAAAGGTATGAGGTTGCTGTTCAAGAACATACAAGATACTTTAAAAAGACGGTGGAGAAGAGAAGCGTTGATGCGAACAAGTGATGTTCCGAACTTTGGAGGTGAGGATACCTTTAAAGCTAGAAAGATTGGAATAGAACTCGAAACGAGTTCGGGTAGATGAAATCACCGAAACAGAGGAAATTGTAAACCCCTGTGGACTTTATGTGAGCCAACCACAAAAACTTAGTGGTCAAGAAGAATTTGTCATCCAACGTTAGGTGTTGGGTGACAAGAGGTTTGGAAGGAGTAGAGGGGCCTTCCCGGCTTTACGTGCGAGGTTTCTTGGTAGCGGATCTAAGAAAATCGGGCGGGAAGCTCTTTTTGGCATGTTTGTTGTTGAAAAGAGAGGAAAGAGATGAACTATTGAAAGATAGAGAGGGAGAGAAAGCTCGACGAGAGTAAGCGAACGAAGAAAAAAATGAAAGAGTAATGAGAGAGAGACAAGTGAGAGCAACAGAGCTTACTTGAGATGTTCTTCTCTTAGCTTGAGAGCGACGTACGTTTCTTCGAATGCGAGAGCTTGTTTCGAGTTGGAGTAAGTGCGAGAGTGAGAGTAAGTAGAGAGTAAAGTAACGAAATGAAGGAAAATAGACGCTATTTATAGAGAAATAATCGTCCTTCGATACGGTCACCTCGGACCGGTGTGGATCGTTATGCTCTCCAACGGTTAGAATTCCAGCGACTTACTCTCAATGGTTAGTTGTTTGATTAATGCGCGTGAGATAGAGAGAGAAAAAGAGAGATTTTGAAAGAAATTTATGAAATTCTCCACTGAGAGATCGGTTTTGTTTTATTAGGAATGACCTTGGCATGATTAATGCATAATTAAATTTTTTTTTATTTACTTTGCATGATTATGTGCTATGTGCTTACTTTCCTTAATAGCCAATAGTTCAGCTTGAACCAATGATACTGAGCTGATAGTTATTAGTTATTCGCGATTTCGAGTCACTCGAAACTTAGTTGAGTCGGACTCGGATTTTGAGAAAACTGGACATCAAACTTGTGAAACCATCCGGATCAGTGGAGAATTTCATAAATTTCTTTCAAAATCTCTCTTTTTCTCTCCCTATCTCACGCGCATCAATCAAATAACTAACCGTTGAGAGTAAGTCGCTGGAATTCTAACCGTTGGAGAGCATAACAGTCACACCGGTCCGAGGTGACCGTTGAGGAAGCCGAGTCATAACGAATACCGAAGGACGATTATTTCTCTATAAATAGCGTCTATTTTCCTTCATTTCGTTACTTTACTCTCTACTTACTCTCACTCTCGCACTTACTCCAACTCGAAACAAGCTCTCTGCATTCGAAGAAACGTACGTCGCTCTCAAGTTAAGAGAAGAACATCTCAAGTAAGCTCTGTTGCTCTCATCTGTCTCTCTCTCACTACTCTTTCATTTTTTTTTCTTCGTTCGCTTACTCGTCGAGCTTTCTCTCCCTTCTCTCTCTTTCAATAGTTCATCTCTTTCTTCTCTTTTCAACAACAAACATGCCGAAAAGAGCTTCCCACCCTGATTTTCTTGGATCTCGCTACCAAGAAACCTCGCACAAAAGCCGGGAAGGCCCCTCTACTCCTTCCAAACCTCTTGTCACCCAACACCTAACGTTGGATGACAAATTCTTCCCGACCACTAAGTTTTCGTGGTTGGCTCACATAAAGTCCACAGGGGTTTACAATTTCCTTTGTTTCGATGATTTCATCTACCCGAACTCGTTTCGAGTTCTATTCCAATCTTTCTAGCTTTGAAGGTATCCTCACCTCTAAAGTTCGGAACATCACTTGTTCGCATCAACACTTCTCTTCTCCACCGTCTTTTAAAGTATCTTGCATGTTCTTGAACAGCAACCTCATACCTTTCAACGAGGTTCCTGATGATTTCTTTGAGAAGTACGCTAAAGAATTCCCTGGGTCATGCAAAAACTTCTCTGTGACCCAACTCAAATCGAAGCTCGCCTTCTTTGTTTTCTGCGATGAGAACCTTCTTCTCACAACATTCCCGCAAGGAGAACCACAACTCCAAGCATCTCAAAGCTCGTACGACATTCTAGAGGGATACAAATTAGACCTCTTTCCCGCTATAGTCGAGCGGATGGCGGCTGTGCTCGCTCGGACTACGTAACAAGAAGAACACCCCTCTTCCTTTTGGGGCTCTTCTCACCCTCATCTTCAAAGAGTTCAAAGTTCCTCTTCCCTCATATCATAACGCGGTTTCTCAGGCTGCCATTATCGTTGGCAAAAAGGAACTCCTTGGGTATGGATACCAGGAGACCCAACCGGGTGTCCGGGTCCATATCTCGAAGTGAGGCCCCCTTCTCCGCCTCGGACTCGGACTCAACCCACTCTCTCTCTACCTCCTCCACCTGGTGGTGCCTCCACCTTATGTGTTTCTCATATTCTTTCTTCTTCCTTGTCCTCCACTATCATTGACAAGCTTTCCTCGGTGTCCACTGAATTCAAGGACACCCTCCGGCCATTCAAGACTATCCTTCGGTCTATGAACATTAACCGGAAAACCGCCCAATCCCAAATTCGAGAGCAGCAAGATGTGCTTCTCGAGATGAAGGCTCTTATCAAGGAGCGAGAGGGAGCTGATCGAGCTCCTTCGGGAGAGGCGATCTAAAGCGGCTCGAGGATCCGGTCGACTCGGACACTTCGAAGAATCCTCGAGTCCGGCCAAATCCTCCTCGGAAGAAGTAGAAGAAAAAGAAGAGGAGCCTACGGATGAGGCAGCTCCATCTGAGGAAGGGGAGAAAGAAGAAGAACAAGGGGCAGACGGCGAGCGAGCAGAGGGCCCAAGTGCTCCGAGAACCTCAGCCGAAAATGATCGGCTCGGACAATAGTCCGAGTGGGTCGAAGACCTTGCCGACCATGGTCGGTCGGCAGCTGGTCAGCCCGAGCACACCCCTCCGTCAGCCGAGTTCCGGGAGGATGAGCCTCTGGACGACCTAGTTCTAGGTCGGCCACTCGAGCCGAGCCCATTCAAGAGATCCCGGTGTTGCCTCGGCCTCGCTCGTCAACATCTTCCGGATCTTATCGGCGAAGGCACCCTGCTCATCCACCAACCTCAACTCGAGTCGCTCCATCTCCTCCATCTACTTGATACATTCTTCCTCTTTTTGTTTTTACTTGAAAGGCAAGGGGGAGAATAGTTAGAAAAATTTGTTGTCTTGTTTAGGGGAGTTTCTCTCACCCTCTTGTGTGTAAACTCTTTAGTTTAAATTATAATGAAATTTCATTAATAATCCTGTTATCTCGCCTTCCGAGTTTACTTCTTAAACCAATTATTTCGAGTTTATTATTCCTGAGTTTCGATTTCTTGCTCAGTATTTTTTCCTCTTTGCTCGATTCGACAACTATGTCTATCATTTCTCCGATACTCGGTTATTTTCTTGCTATGATACTTTAGCTCTTTTTATGCAATCTCAGCTTATTTTCTACGATAGAATATAAGTTTCATTCACTGTATTTTCTCTACACAATTCTATCATCTTTTTCCGACTTATTCCTTGAGAAATGATTAAAAACCGGATCTATATCACTAACAAAGTTTCGTCTAAGTATGGTATGTCTTTCATCAAAAAGGGCGATATTGAAGACTCGGACCTTACATATATATCATTCTGAGTTCCATCAAAGGATCAGGTATAAGACTTCATCTCTCATAAGGTTTTGATTAAAAGTCATTCTAGCTACTTTAACTGACTTTTACGAGTGATATAGCTTCTTTTCCGAGTGTTACAGAATCTATCGTATATATTCTCACTCAATACTAACTAACTCGGAAAGCATACTCTTGCATGCCATTTCACACACATTTTCCGAGTCACTCGGACAACACTCGGATATATTGCATGTTCAAACACTTGTTCTATTTTGCATAAACTCGAGTCCGACTTCATGATCTAAGTTTGATTGGATTACTTGTGTTAATTCATCTTTCTAAGTCAGCATGCTTGGTTTGAACATTGGCAGTCTAGATCAAGTCTTTCCACTCGATGTTATTTATCTGACTTGCTTGACTTCTAGATTAACTCAGATGGAATTTGAGTATAATGGATATTAGACTCAGAAAATTCCATTTCTTTCCGACTCGGATAATTATGCACTTAATTATCTTAATTAAAATTATTATCCGTGTCTAATCTTGGACCAAAGTATTTTATACTTTAAGAACCAAATTGATTTACTTTTGTAGTTATTCAAACGAGGCTATCATATTTTTGAATTACAAAAGTAATTGGCTTCAAAACGTCAAATCACCAAGCAGACAAGGGTTTTTCCACCTCGACCAAGGCCAAGACACCGTGTCGGGGTTGTCTGTTTCCAAAGCTGGAAATCCGTAACGCTAAGCTTAATGGTGGTTTCCACCCTACTTTTCGGACACCACCAGTGGATTGGGACTTCCAAAGAAGTCAAGAGCCATTGCCCAACGTTCACAGCTCAACGGATATTTTCTTAGCGACTCGGAAAATCCATTGCAACGGTCACAAAGGACTACCAGTCGGAAGATAGTCACAACGGCTAATCTGCTTGGTTATCTATAAATAGAAGCCAACTCTCAAGACTTGAAGATTGCTGAACCAACTGTCAATACACACACTTAAGAAAAAGTCATTGCATTCATACTCAATCTTCTACTTACAACTCCAACCCTGTACTTAATATCTTTATGAGTTGTAAGGTCTTGTAATCGGTTTACAAACACTCATTCTTACTTTCGAGTAAGGTCTCTTGACCGAGCTGTAAGGGTTATCTCGGCTCGGTTCTCCCTAAATGTAAAGGTTACCTCGGTTAAGAAGTACTAGATCGGATAAGGTAACTTCTAAGTCTAGGAAAATCTTGTAAGGAATTGTCTAAGGGAGAAATTCTGGTTGAGTCTTTCTACCGTATTTTGTGGATTCAAAACAGTGGATTTGACTTGGTGCTTGGACTAGCACCGTCCGTGGTTTTCTGCCCCAGGAGGGTTTCCACGTAATTTCGAGTTGATACTTTTTCGAGTCTAATCCGGACTCGGACGGACTTAAAGTTTAGTTTAAACTTTAACCCCTTTATTTCTTGTATTCCGAGTCGGTGCTTTTCCGAGTTCATTCTTGACTCACACTCTCCACGTAAACATCTCTAGTTTTAATCTTCCATTACCCGCTTAAATTTCCTCATCACCCTATTGACCCTCCTCTCGGATGACTTAGCCTCTCCAAGGGCAAACCTTCATTCTTAATTCTTCCGTAATTTCCTTGAATGAGTCTGTAAGGGGTAGCAAAACTAAATTGTACCTAGCTGTAAAGGTTAACTCAGTTAAGAATTACTAGGACATATAAGGGATCTTCTGTGCCTAGGAAAACTTGTATTGAATTGTCTAAGGGAACAATTCTAATAAGTTAATCCTTTGTATTTTGTGGATTCAAAATAGTGGATTTGACTTGGTGTCTAGATTGACATTGTCCAAGGTTTTTGCTTCAGGAAGGTTTCCACGTAATTTGTCTTGTTCAAAGTTTTCTAAGTTCATTATAGACTCAAAACATGCTTGTTTGAGTTACGAGTTGCTATAGGAACCACAACCCATCGCCCTGGAAGGAGGGAACCAGATTCCTTTTACAATCGATTTAAAATAAATTAGGTAAAGATGATTGGTGATTTTATTATTCATTTTATTTTAGGAATTGTTTTTAGAAGCCTCGGAATGTTATTTCACAACTTAAAAAAAAAAAAAGAACAAAACAAAATAAACTTATTCTTGTCGTAAGGCTTTTGGGCTAAACTGGTGTAAAAACACCGGCTTGGACCAAAGCCTTATGTAACAACCCGATCCTAAGTCACAATTATTTATTTTAAATCACATTGTTTATTTTATTAATTACACTATTTATATAATTGAGCGCGTGCACTTCAATTCGATATTTTGTATTTACATTATCCTTATACATGTGTTATGCGGCTAAGGCGACGAAGTGGCCCTAATAAAAATCTCATAATGAGATTTTAATTTGTGAACATCATTATTAAAACAAAATTAAAAGTAACAATAAAAGGAAACAAAATAAGTAAATAAATAAATAAATCAAAATAATCAAATAATCAAATCAGATTTTCTAAGGAAAAATCCAGAGAAGGAAGTCTCTGGAATGTTAGACAGACTTAAAAATACATTCGAGGCTCATCCTCTCTCTCCCGTGCTCCTTCGTTCTCCCCTTCCCCTGCCTCCTCTGCATCTCCCCTGCCTCTCCACACCCTTCTTCCCCTGGTCGGGCCGATTCGGCGACCGGCGCCGCCAACGCCGAGCGAAAGCCAACGCCAGGCACCGGTCGGAGGCAGCCGGCACCCTTCCCTCACGCTACCGCTCTCTGTCTCGCTCTCCCTCGCGCGCCTTTGCTCTTTCCCTGCCTCCATCTGCGGCCTGCTCCGGCCATCAGGCGCCACCAACGCCGGCCGAAGCCGACGCCGGCGTCGTCGGGGAGACGCCGACACCTCACTCGCCACCGCTCTCCCTCTCTCTCGCTATCGCTCGCGCACGGGCGAGTTACCCTGCCTCCCCACCGCGGCAACGCACTCTGCCGCCTACCACCACCCGCAACACGGCCGTCGGAGCTCGACGCGAGATGCTGCCCTGTAGTCGCCGGAGCAACCGAGCACCCCTAACATCCTCTCCTTGACTCCTCCTCTATGAATTCGAAGGTAAAACCTCAAACCCTAGATTATTGCACTTTGTCATTTACTCGGTTATCGTAGTTGTGAAATTGAATTATCGGATTTATAGACATGTTTGTGGAGTGAACTTAAAGATTAATTTGGGGAAAATTCGAATTGGTACGGAGGATTTAGGTTTGGTATTTTGATGAACCGATTGTGCAAATGTGAACGAATGTGATTCCTTTGGGAAATTATGACTGGTGAATGAGATTGAGGATGTTTTATTATCGAATGGAACAATTTGGTGGAATTGTTGCATTTTGCAAATAGCTAGAATTGAACACAAAGGAAGAAAAAATATGCAGGGAGGATGGAGTCGGATAATAGATTGTGTAAGAGGCATGGGGGACAACCGAACACTTGGTATGCTTAATTTGGTTATGAATACGAGTTCTATCGAGGAAATAACGCTTAGGCACTTAAAATGGTGTATATATGAATTTTGGACGAATCGGCAAAATTGTGAAACCTCCTGATGGAAGGGCATTTACCGGATTAATTAATTACGTAACTATGGGATTTGAGTGTAGAGAAGGGAGGAGTGAGGAATGAATTAAAAATAAGTGTTTGGGCATGTATATATATATACACCATTTTCAATCCAAGTCAACTAGCAAATCGAATAACACCAACATCATTGGGTATTTAGTTAGCCTAATCAACTTCTTTAATTAATATGAATTGTATTCAATAAACACAGTAAAGCTGAGTAATACAAATATTAGCTTAATCGATCTTCATACGAATATAGGAAATTAAATAAATTGTTAAAGCTTATACAAATTCAAGCATTAAAACTCAAGAAAACATTATTAACCCTAGAAATCCATTTTAAACGTAACCGAGGCCACTTCAGTTGCCGAATAGCCGGTGACTCAAATTTCCGCAAAAGGGAGAAACAAATATTCTCGGTTCGAGTTCGTTCATTGCTCGTACCCTTCGAAAATTCACATATTTCATCAAATTTCAACATTTCTCATATATATAACTAATGATGAATCATTTGCAAATCAAGTTTTGCCACCTAATCAAGTGGTCCCCGCCCAATTATCAATTATCGGGGCTTATGCCCATCAATTATCAATAATCGGGGCTTATGCCCATCAATTATCAATAATCGGGGCTTATGCCCAACCCGCGCGCTTCAACTCTGGTTCTCGGTCGGCCCGGGAGGTGTGCACCTTACTAAGATCGTATCAATTATCAAGGGGTTCCACTTTCGAGATAATAACCAGGCAAGCAAGTTTTACTTATATTCTCTCCCACGATTTCAAACTAAAATGAATTGAAATGCGTGCGCTCAATTAAAATATTTTTCAAAGTTGTTTTACGAGTGCAAGAATGTTCGTGCTGAGTTTCGACTCATTCTTCGAAATATTTTACTGTTTTTGTTTTAGGAAGAAGCATTGGTGAACAATCAACCATTTACCAAGTCCGACGAAGGCAAACCTTAGTCGACCACGTTGCATCTGTAATTCGAAGGTGCATAGACGCTCACGAGTGATTTTACCCTCAACCGGGGTTTAGGTATGACCTTGGGAATTATTATGCATTGTACATTATCTTGTGGATTAGACAAAAGTCTAGGTTGTATAAATATTATATTGCTAAACCCATAAACTGTATTTTGGGATGACATAGCTACTTGGGTAATAAGTAGTTACTCCTAACGACATTTTTGAAATATAACCGTGGATGCCCAAACCGTATTTCATTTTATTTCAATTATTTAGCCTTGTCCTATTTTTAGGACGGCGGTAACGCCTTCGATTGTTACCTTCCGTTGTGACCTTACGTAACGAGTCCCCGATGAAGGGATTATTAAGTAATGGTGATTGGGGCGTTACACCTTACCCGGTGATCGTCCGGCGCCAGCAAGAGCCGGCGTTGTACGGTTGCCGACACCGCCCATGGATCGTGACTAAGGTGGTCGAGTCTCGGTCCATGGCTTCACCTGTCGAGAAAAAAAATCTTTTTGCTACTTTTAGTCGGAAATGTCGAGAAGCGAATTAAAAAGAAATAAAAATGGAAAATAGAGTCACCGAGTAAGTTTTAGAAATAAAAACTAACAAAAATAAAGAAATACTCTTCAAATCTTAGTATGAAAAAACTAAGCTTCAAAGAAATTTTGAAAGATGACTCCATCGGTCTAGAACCGAGAATCCAGATTCGGGGCAAAGGTATGAAACATAGGGATAAGCCATTACGTTCGCTCGTCAACGGACGACCTTTACTAATTTGAGAAGTCAGATTAGGGAATGTGTTAAGAGCAAGCATACAACATATTAGATGTGTAATTTAAATCAACCAAGGCATGCTTAGAAAGTAATAAAGGAAGATATGAAAGCAATAAACAAAAGCAATAAAAAATGCAAAAAGAAAAACAAAAGAAAGCCAAAAGAAAATAAAAGATTACATCGGGCGGGGAGGAATTCAAAAGTGATTACATTCCTTCTCCATAATATTGAAAGTAATTAATAAATAATACAAATTAAATAAACCATAATAGTTGAAGGCATATTTGGCTCCCTCAAGTTGTCCCACTCGTTGATTTGGGTCTTGAACTGGATTTGAAAGCATGACGGTGGTAAGCTGGAAGTGGCTTTTTGGTGACTTTTTGTGAAGGTAAAAAGATGTGTGTATCCGAGGAATGATTAAGGACCAAATGTTGGAAATGTGGAGGGGATTAGCTGAAAGAAAACCAAGAGAATAGAATACATGAAGCATTCAATAGCTCTTATATGCGGTGTCGGTCGGTGTTAACTATGGAGCGTTGACCCGGCTTGGATCGATCTAAAGAAATGGGTTTTGGACCAGTCCAAAGTAAATAAGGTTTATGTTTTTGTGTTAAAAAGTTTTTGTGGTTCACCGACTTCCTCATGCCAATCGGACTCGACCGTGATCCGAATCTACAAACAAGACTAGAATTTCATCACCTGGGTAGACAAAATAAAATACGTAAATAAAAAGATAAGGATGACACGTTTTAGGTGTCTACGAGTTAGCCCCTACTTTGACCGAGTCCGAAAGACGAAGAGTCAAAATAGACACTAAAGGATACTTATCTCGCTTTGGGGCATTGCTTTGAATGTTGATTGATTTGTAGTGTCCGGAATTGGTCGTCGTCAAACCCGAACTACGAGACGAGGCTTGGATTTGATCACGATGCATGCGTTCGAAGTCTAGTAAAAGAGTCTTGAGTTGGCTTGATTAGAGCCGTAAAGCTCGATGAATTTTTCTGATGATACTTTAATCATTTCTTGATATGAAGCTTGGCCTAATAATATGTTGTACTAACACGCTTGTTAGTGGGTAATTGTATTTACGAAAGTTCGATATTTTACCCGAATAATTCGATCGAAACAGATCGAAAATCTGATTTGATAAAGTTGACATGGTGGGTTCAATGTCCTACTTGCATGCACATGGTTCTAAGAACCCACTTGCCACACCTGATTGGACTTCACAAGTCTAGCCACCGATTATGCATGCAAAGCTACCGCCAAGGGGACGCCGATCGGACCTCATGATCCGGCCGACCAGCCTTTGGGCAATCTTGTCTCGGCGTGCTCTTGGATTCCTTTCTTGGTCTCCTCTTGATTTTTGCATTTTGTCTTGTGTGTTTTTCATGCATGGCCGAATTTGCCTATAGAAAGAGGGGTTGGTGTGTTCATTTTACACACTTCACTTACTCCTCTCTTTGCTTCTTGCTTGCTCTTAACTTTGCTCCAATTTGTTCCATCTTGTCTTGAGAAAACTAGTGAGGTTTTCAAACACAACTCCTCAAAATGTCTAGAAGAAGAGCTCATTATGTTAGGAGGACAAGAACCGAGAGCTTGGTTCACAATAATTTCTTGGAAAGAGAATGGCGTCCTCACGATGAGTGGAGCCCCAGTGACCTCTTGGAGTAGGCTGAGAGCCATGTCTCTTCACTTAGTATTTCTCTTTCGGTAAGCTTGTTTGCTCAAATTTCTTTCTTTGCTCATTTGGAGTAGTATTTCTACTAAAATCTTGTTAGATTTCCTTTTGTAGAGGGGTATTATTCGGAGCAGTGGGGCTATTCAGAAATTCATGGAGATGTTCAAGAAGAGGAACTATCCTCCGGAGAACATCATGAATAGTGCTTGGTTTGGTTCCTTCTATATTACTTTAAACCACTTATGTGACCAGAAAGAGCGTGACCTTACCAGGGCCATTAGCGAACGTTTTGGGATACTATCAAAATGTTTGATCTTACTTTTGAGGAGATGACCATTACTCCTCTTGACTTTGTCGTTCTTTCGGGTTTGGGCTTCTTAGGGAGCCTCTAGTCTATCGCCGGGATTTGTACAAAAATCGTGATTATTTACGTTACCTTTTTGGTCCCATTGCTAATTGGTTCCCTCGAGCCAATTTCTTCAAGTATACTCTTCTTTTCGAGGCTTTTGAAAATGTTGAATTTTGGGATCAACATACTCCGCAACAAGAAGTCGGGTGGTGCTAGCCCTCATGCTTAGCATATCCATCTTTTTGGACCAAGCTACCAAGGTATATGTTCATTATTTGGTGGACTTAGTGGACCAAGACAAGGTTAAGGACCTTAACCGGGGTGTGCCCACTTACACTTGTCGCATAAGGGGTTTACGCTACGAGTAAGGCATACAAAGGCTGAGAGAGATTTGATGAACTATCTCGCCTTTGTGTGGCTTGTAGAAAATCGTCAAGGTGTGCATCGCTTCATCCCTTAATTTAGTTCTAAAATACTTTATCTACATGGATAAAGGTCTCATTACCTTGCAAAATTGCAGCCATGGCTATACGAATATTTTCCTCATCTTTCGCCCAATTCAAAGAATCATCTTTCATTCCCGACTTCGGTATCATGGGCCAAAATTCACCTTGGACGACTAAAAGCACATGATCATGACTTTTTGAGGTCCGCCCTTAACCACGTGGCCTCGGTATGTCATTTCTAAACTTTAAAATTTAAGTTAGAACAACCCAGAATTTTTGTTCTTTCGTCCAATGTGCTGCCCTAGCCCACGACCTATGGTGGGCTCGTGTCGTGGTGGCCGACACCGGCCAAAAGGCCAAGCGTTTGCTACCCAATTTTGTTGGTTTTTTTCTTGTGTCCTCATGGGTCCTATGTGTACAGGCCAAATTCCACCCTTGGGCCCAAATTCAAGTCTCTCCAAGCTTAGGTGTAGCATGAGAATTAAGTGAGAGGAGCATTTTGCTTGAGGATCCTTTTGGATTTTGTTGGTGGTATCTTGGTGAGCGGGTCATACCACAAATTCGTTACAATACGTGGCCTCCTTTCGTTCCTCAAGATCCACCACAAATAATGTTTTACTTCCGCTCCATTACTCAAGAGGAGCAAGAAGAAATAACTACTAGATATCCCTATAACCATTTTTTAAACATGCATTCGTCCTATATATGCTCAACATTTAGGGTGAATTATGACCCGATTGGTGAGTCTTCATCGATCCTTTCTTTTGTGTAGTTGAATTTCTTGTGTGGAAATTAACTTCATCTTTTATACCTTCTAACGGATGACATCTATATCCCAAGCCTTTATGTCGATGTGTCACAACCCGGGAGACCCCATCCTGTGTTAGAATTCTAAAAATTCCTCAAGATGAGTGTGTGGGGCACCTACTCCCGAAGAATTGGAAAGGGGTAAGAGTACTATGCTATCTTACTTTTAGTTGTATGCTTAAAATGTCTTGCTAACATGATGAATTTTGTAGTATGACCAGGAGCAATCTCGAACTATATTTATCGAGCTCCAATCAACCCTCAAAGGTTTTAAGGATTTATATACCTGGAAAGACCTTCTTAACATTCCAGGCGAGTCTTGGTTAGTGAAGGTGCTAACTCATCGAGCTTTTAGTAAATGTGCTAATTGCTCTATTATTTTTGTTTGTAGGGTCACCGATCTAGATCTTCTCCACGAGAGGTTTCCTTAGTAGTCCCGAGACTCAAGCACGCCCCTCCAGTTAGCAAATTCCTTCTAGTAGCAGGATCGGAGCGAGTACTAGGGGTGTGTGAAATAGGTTAACCGCACTTTCGGTTAACCGAACTTTCGGATACTTAAAAATCCGACTCAGTAACCGATCCGATTTTTTCGGTTAACCAAAAATTGGATATGCAAAATCTCGATCCGTAACCGAACCGAAAGGTTCGGTTAATCGATTTTTCGGTTTAGTTTAGCGGTTAACCGTTATTTGAAACATAACTTATGAATTAAAACGGAAATAAAATACAACAAAATACAAATTTCTAGCTAACAAAAGTGAAATACAACAAAGAGAAGTTTTTGGCTAGCAAAACATAATTTTTTCAATCCCATAAAACAACTTTTAGATTATATACCTATGATTTTTTTAAAAAAATGGTTCGGTTAACCCTCGGTTAACCGAATTTTTAAGTTCCAATCCGTAACTGATTCGTGAACCGAAAAAAATTCGGTTCGGTAACCGAACCGATTTTCTTTAAAAATTTATTTTTGGATCGGTTTTCGGTTTCGATTTTTTCGCACACCCCTAGCGAGTACTTCCCAACATTCTTTACGAGTGTTCGCATCATCGTAGTGCTTCCGAGCGGGGCCTAGTACATCTACTCCCGGGCCTAGCTTCTCCGAGGACTATATGGATATCATGCCACTCCAACCACTTGACCCTCATGACAACCCCTTTGATCTCCGCCGAATGCCATATAACGAGGCTTTCTCATAGAGTTCTCAATCCTCTTGGGACTATGGGGCTAGCTCTTCGCAGGTTGGTGGTGATATGCGAGTTTCTACTTCAATCTTAGAGTATTTCGACAACTACATCTTCGATGTCTTCAATGACGATGATGATTGATCGCCACCTCCTTATAGGATGCTTTTGTTAATATTTAATGTTTTTTAATATTTTGACTGTATGCAATGAGATGAATTCAAAGACTCAATTCTAAAGTGCTTTCTTTTACTTATATGATGAACCAACTTTAGTAAGGCAATTGGAATACATAGTAGATGAGGGCTTTCGAATTCAATTAAGAGCCAGGAAGAGTCGTTAAGGCAAAAGCCAAGATCACAATAGTAATCTTGAGGTTTTGAAATCGGAGAGGAGAGGCTTTGCCGTGGAAAATTTCTAAGGAAAACATTACAAAGACAAATCGAAAAAATTGCTTTAGCCCCCATTCCCCCAAAATAAAATAAGAAAATGAAAAATAGGGAATGGTAAGTGCATGGTCTAAAATAAAATATTAGGGCTCTTGGTATAAATAGGCCGAAGTAGAAACCGAATTTGTCCTAAGGAGTGCTTGGCTCAAAAGAAAAGCGGACCGCTTAGTCCGGTCGGCACCGACCAAGCGCGTGGCCGAGTCTCCGGAGGATTACAACGGCGTGATGGTGATGGACTCTTGTCCAGGAATCTGTTATAAAAGGGACATGCAGCCGAGTCACCGAAAATTACACCTTCTAACCTTTATTCCGCAACTCTTTCGGAAAAACAATTCCTAAGAAATTCTACTCTCATCAATGTTTTACTCCTAACTGCGCAAAACGTAGTGTTTTACTCTACTCTCAGCAGGCCAACCGAGGCTCTTAAATTGAGACGTCCTTACAACGACATGTAAGACCGATATCGTGATTTGCGGCCTTTTAGGTGGGATCCTCCAGGTGCAGGGGGATATCCGGTTCTTTTCCCTTTATCACGTCCGAGCAAATCGGGGCCCGGTTCAGCTAAACTTTAATGGCTTTTGAAGCTAAATTTAGGGTTTTCTAAATCTTAAGCTATTCCTATAAATAGAGGGCTTCCCCTCCCTCATTTCACACACCTTTACACACCGTGAGTAACTGAAAAATCCCTTTAAGCTAATGAATTCTCTCACTCTCTCTTCTCTACATTCTACTTTCTCCACGTACACTCCAAAACTCCATTTCTAAGACTTTCACAAAAAGGCCTTTTTTTTCCTCTTTCGCTTGCCATTGCCCTATATTCACTCCAGTGAAGTCGGATCATGATTCAAGCCTAGCATGTGGGATAACTTGAGGACGCTAGATCCACTTTCAAACTCTCTACATTTTTTATTTATTTATGTCGTTTAGTGCTTTTAGTATTGTCGTTTTAACGATGTAATTACTACTTTCCTCCTAGCCCGTTGTAACTTTTAATTTTCTCTTCACTTTCGTTTTGCTTTCTTTATTTCTTTCTTTAGTGCTTTACTATATGCCTATTTATCACTTTCCTAGCATGTTTTATTTACTTTAATTTCAAGGAAATACTCGTACATCCATGGTTGAAAATTTACCACACAAGTAAATTTTATATCCATACAAGACTGAAATAAAAAGGTTAAAGAGGACAAGAGCAAACCTTAATAATCCTCCAAAAGCTGGTCAAAGGCATATAGCTTACTGAATCCTTCTCCGGAGTAGTACGCCGGGCACTCGTACGCAAACCCCTCATCAATCAATTTTATGCGTGAACACCCCAATTAAAGTCTTTTTATTCGGTGTAAATCCACGAAGTTGGCTAGATAATGGATGTGGACTTTACACCTTGGTTGGAGAAGATGGACTTGTTCAACATAATGGCTATCACAATTCGACCCCGCTATCGTAGATTGTGTCGAGCCCACAACTCTTTATCTCGTGGAGGAAGAAAGAAGGATCGAATATTTAAGAGAGTTTGTGTAGGGAAATTGAAGAGCAATTGGACCAAAAAGGCGACGAAATTAGTAACGGTTTTTCCATAGTTTTCGGTCATACACTAGGGTTCACCTAAAAGTCTAGACCAGTGAAGACAGTAGTGTCCAAAGGGAAGATGAAAAGTAGTAGTGGTTTCCAAAAATTTCTCACAAAAGGGCTGAGTGATATGTCTGGTCAATGAGATCGCACAAGTGACATAAAGTAGTGAAGAGTTTACCAAACCCGACATTGGTTAGGGTTTGTTCCAATGGGTAATCTTGTTCTTTGAACGTATTAAAAAACTTCTTTATGGCATCTCTACTCTTCATTGTATCCCCTTATGAAGAACAAGAAGATAAAGTGTCTTAGTTAAAAACACATTAGCATGAGACTAAAGAAATCCACGTTAAGACAATTGCCGTAACAAAGATCACAAACAAGGAAACATGGTTCTCAGCCTACACGAAGAGGTTACTTGGATTCCATTCGTGGTCGGGACGTTAGGCCCTTTCCATAGACATATTTTGAAGTTTCTAAGAAGACCACACTAGTTTTCTTAAGAAATGAAATAAGCAAGTGTGGCGAACGAGCTGAGCAGACTCAACAAGCAAGTGGACTCCTAGGGCCCACTTATTAAGGTTTTCCAGATTACTTTTCAATCTCTTTTTGATTGTATTATTTAGTTAAAAATATCGAACTTAGGTACATCCGATTATTTACTTGACGGAATGTTAGTACAGCAGAATTATTTAGACAAGGTTCATATCAAGAAATGAGCAAGCTTCAACAAATCCCCAATTCAGGACTTTGATCAAGCCAAGCTCGGGATTTTTAGCCGGACTTCAAAACGCATACCGAAATTAAGTCCGGGCCCTAATTCATCGAAGGTCAAATCAAGAAATGACCAATTCCACACCACTTAATTAAATCGGCATCCGCTGCAACACCGGATAAATAAGATAAGTGCACTTTTAGTGTCTACTTTGACCCTTCGTCTTTCAAAATTAGCTAAAGTCGGGCTAATTGTAGACACCAAAAATGTGTCGTCTTATCTTTCTATTTATGTTATTTATTTTTAGCAGGCTCGTGATGAAATCCCGACCTAGTTTGTGAACTCGGGACATAATCGGACTAAAACAATGTGATAAATGTCATTAGTGTAGACACCTAAAAAGTGTCGTCCCTCTTCTATTTATTTATTTGTTTTTGTTGGCTTGGTAATGAAAATCAATCTCGTTTGTATGCTCGGGTCAAGATCGGACTACAGTAGAGTGACAGAATTTAGTAACCCACAAAAAGCCATCCCGTACCAAAAATATAAATTTTCTAAAAATAACCTTCAATAAATGGAAAGTTCCAAAAATAGAAAGTTTGAAAAAAGGAAAGTCCCAAAAGCGGTGCCGAGTACTCTAGACTACGCAAAAGCGCAGCGGTTTACCTTATTCTTAACAACCAACCGAGGCGGATGTCTACACTATATAAGACTAGCACCGCATTTGACCAACCAGAGGGGATCCTCCTGTCCAAGGGGATATCCAGTTATTTTCCTTTATCACCTGCAGTAAATCTGAGCCCGGTTCAGCTATACTCCAACGAATTTTGAATTTAAGTTTAGGGTTTCCTATACCCCAAGCTTTCCCTATAAATAAAGTTCCATTCTCCCCTCATTTCACACCCCTTTACATACTATGAGCAACTAGAAAATCTCCCTAAGCTACTAAATTCTCTAACCTGTCTCTCCTCTTCATTCTACTCTCTCCATAAACACGTCAAAACTCCCTTTCTAAACCTCTCACAAAAAGGCCATTTTTTTCCTTTTTCGCTTGCCATCGCCTTACCGTTTACTCTACCCAAGTCCGAACATGATTTAAGCTTAGTAGGTGGGACAACCCGAGGGCACCGGATCCGCTTTCAAACTCTCTCTTTCTTTATTTAAGTCATTTACTCGATTTTTATATTGTGGTTTTAACAATGTAATCTATATACTTTCCTCCCCACCCACTGTAAGATTTAATTTTCTTTTCACTTTTTTACTTCTTTCTTTATTGCTTCAATATCTCGTCCGTTTATCGCTTTCCTAGCATGTTTTGTTTATTTTAATTTCAAGGAAATGCTCGTACATCCATGGTTATAAATTTACCACATAAGTAAATTTTACATCTATACAAGAGTGAAATAAAAGGCTAATGAGGAAAAGAGCAAACCTTAATAATCTTCCACAAGTTGGTGAAAGGCATATAGATGATAGAATCATTCTCGGGAGTAGTAGGTCGGGCACTCGCACGCAAACCCTTATCAAACAATTGTATGCGAGGCACACCCCAATTGAAGTCTTTTATCCTATCTAAATCCAATAACTTGGCCAAATAATAGATGTGGACTTTGGACCCTTGGTTGGAGAAGATGGACATGATTAAGGGCTATCACAATTTGAGCCTACTACCATGGATTGTGTCGAGCCCATAACTCTTCATCGGTGAAGGAAGAAAGGAGGAACGAATATTAAAGAGAGTTGGTACAGGGAAATTAAAGAGCAACCGAACCAAAAAGGTGATGAAAATAGTAACGTTTTTCTATAGTTTTCGGTCATACACTAAAGGTTCACCCGAAAAGTCTAGACCTGTGAAGACGGCAAAGTCCAAAGGGGTAATAGTTATTTACTCGAAGGAAAGATAGAAAGTGTTAGTGATGTCCTAAAATCGCTCACTAATGGTCGGAGTAATACCTCGGTCGGTGAGATCACACAAGTGACATAAAGTAGTGAAGAGTAGACCAAACCCGGCATTGGCTAAGGTTTATTCCAATGGGTAATCTAATTCTTTGAATGTATCAAAAACCTTTTTCATGGCACCATTAATCTTAATGGTAACCCCTTACAAAGAACGAGGTGATAAAGCATCTTAGTTAAATGTCACACTAGCATGAGACAAAAGAAATCTAAGTTAAGACAATTACCGTAGCAGAGATTGCAAATGATGAAACGTAGTTTTTGGCCTCCACTAAGAGGTTACTTGGATTCCATTCAAGGTAATGACACTAATCCCTTTCCACGAAAAAATCTTGACTTAAGCTCTCGGTCCTTGTTCTTCTTTCCGAGTGAGGAACTCTTCGAGACATATTTTGAAGTTTCTAAGAAGAGCACACTAGTGTTTCTAAGAAATGAATAAACAAGCTCAAAAGCAAGAAAGAAGAAGCAAGAAGAAGAGGAATTGTGAAGGTGTGCAAAATGAAGCATCCAAGCCCCTCCTTTTATAGGCATACTAGTTAGCATTCAAAAAATAAAGCAAAAACCAAGCCATTTTCTAATTAGTTCAAATGCACGCTCCTCGCCGGATACTACAAAAGCCGACCGGCTCGATCTACAAGGACTGGCATGGTTAGACCGCATGCTGCAAGCGTTCGACGACATCACCTACAACCTTCGTTGTTCCTAGAAGTGTGGTTGACCAGCTAAGAAGCCCAACAAGCAAGTGGACTCGTGGGGCCCACTTATTCAGGGTTTCTAGATTACTTTTCGATCTATTTTTGACTAAATTATTCAAGTAAAAGTATTAGACTTGGGTCCATCCGATTACTAATAAAATATTAGTACAACGGAATTATTTAGCCAAGCTTCGGATCAAAAACGATCAAGCTTCAACATGTTGCCGATTCAGGACTTTCACAAAGCCAAGCTTATGATCTTTTAGCCGAATTTCGAACGTACTACAATCAAGTCCATATCTCAATTGATCGAGTTCGGATCAAGAAATGGCCAATTCCACACCTCCTAATTCAATGGGTATTTGTAGCAACACCGGATAAATAAGACAAGTACCTTTAATGTCTACTTTGACCCTTCGTCTTTTAGATTTGGTTAAAGTGGAGGCTGACTGCGACACCGAAAACTTGTCGTCTTATCTTTCTATTTATGTTACTTATTTTTGGCAGGCCGGTGATGATATCCCAATCTAGGTTGTGAATTCAGGTCATAATCGGACTAAAACAACTTGATGGAAGTCGAAGTGTAGACACCTAAAAAGTGTCGTCCCTCTTCTATTTATTTATTTATTTTTGTTGGCCCAATGATGAAACCCAAGTTTTGTTTGTATACACGAGTCAAGATCGGAGTAAAGTAGAGAGGCGGAAGCCGGTAGCCCACAAAAGCCAACCCGCATCAAAAATAAAACTTTTCAAAAATATAAACCTTCCAAAAATATAAAGTTTCCCAAAATAGAAACTCCCAACACCAACGCCGATTTACTCCAAACTGCGAAAAACTCAACGTTTTACTCTACTATTCACGGGTCAACCGAGGCACGCAACTCAAGATGTTCATACGACATCATATGAGACCAGGGCCGCATTTACAGGCCCTCCGGGCGAGGATCCTGTGGTCCAAGGGGATATCCGATTCTTTTCCCTTTATAACCTCCGGGACCGGTTCAGCTAAACTTCGACGGCTTTGAAGCTATGTTTAGGGTTTCCCATACACAACTATAAATAGAGGGCCTCTCCCTCTTTTTTCACACACCTTTGCACACCTGTGAGCAGTTGGAAAATCTCCCCAAGTTACTGAATTCTCTCTCTCTCTCTCTCTTCTCTCCATTCTACTCTCTCTACAAATACTCCAAAACTCCCTTTGTTTACCTCTCACAAAAAGGCCTCCTTTTGCCTCTTTCACTTGTTATCTCCCTACCGTCACTCTGTCCAAGTCTCGATTCATGATTCAAACCTAGCAGGTGAGACAACCCGAGGGCACCAAATTTACTTTTGAACTCTCTCTATGGTTTTAATTTATTAACGTCATTTACTCGCTTTCCACATTGTGGTTTTTAACGATGTAATCACTTTACTTTCATCCCCGCCCGCTATAACTTTTAAATTTCTTTTTGCTTTCTTTCTTGCTTTCTTTATTACTTTACTATCTTCCTATTTATCGCTTTCCTAGCATGATTAGTTTGCTTTAATTTCCGTATGTCACTTGTTGTTTACTTGATTGTTTAAACACAATTTCTTAAATCACAATTTAGATTAATAAAGGTCGTCTATTGACGAGCGTGAATGGAGAGCATCCCTCTTTATTTCGTACCTTCACTCCTAAACACCGGATTCCGATCTAAAGACTAATGGAGTTCTGTTTCAAAAACTCTTTCAAACTTAGTCCTTCCATACTAAGATTGGAAGAGTATTTTTTGTATTTTTTTCATTTTATTCCTGAAATTGACTCGTGATTCCCTATTTTCTGTTTCATTTCTCTCTATTTACTTCTCAACATTTTCGGTCAAAAATGGTAAAAATTTGGTTCCATTTTGATAGTGGGAAATATAGAGCTGAGACTCATTTCTCAATCACAACCATATAGCCGACGTCGATTTCTAGTTGGTGCCTGGACGGCATCGACTAAAAGCCGGGCTCAACTCTTGACCCGACCAAATTTATCTGTTTGGCCTAAGAGCTTTTAGGCAAAATGTGATCTTAATTTTTCTGTTTTTCTAACCTTGAAATAACATCCCGGGATTTTTGTAAAAATCAATTTCTAAAATGCAAAATGATTAATAAAAATCGTCAATCACCCTTTATACTTAAACTATTTAATCAAATTCTAAAAATTAATGATCTTAATAAGAGGTGCACCCCAATTTCCAAATGAACATTAAAAACTTAACATTCAAAAAGAATCTTAATAAAAATAAGAGAGTCGATATTCGTGGAGAAACTCGATCCCGCTACTTCCCTACGGGAACGCGGCGCTGGTTCCTGCAAGTAGCCCACGAAAAAGCCATTAAGCACCACAAAACGGCCCATTTTTGCTTTTCCGGAATTGTGTTAGCCTCGCAAACCACTTCTTCGGCCGACACAATACTAGTTCAAACACCCAAACCAAGCATCTCTTCTCTCCATTCTCACGGTGTCATTTTGACCGGGGTAAATACCTTGAACGGTGTCATTTTGACCATCCGTACGACGTCCGCACGACGTTATTTCGATTGGCTTCGTCGGGGATACCTTGAACAGTGTCACTTTGACCGGGGTGAATACCCGATTTTATTCTTTGTCCTTTTCTCGGTATTTTTGGGTCGAGTTCAATCAAACCCGGCAGTGGAAGCAATTTCGTGGTTCTTTTTGCTATAAATTGAGGGTACCCCTACTCTCATTTCCACCCCATTTTCAACTGGAAAACCCCCATTTGTGGATAAGGTCTCTCTCTCACACTCTCTTCTGTCCATTCTCACTCAATCCACTCAAAACCTCACTTACTCAAAAATTCTTCTACACTTCTTTTTGCATTGTCACCCTACCATTACGCTGCCGAAGTCCGTTCGTGGTTCAAGTCTAGCAAGTGGGTCAACCTCGAGGGCGTATTCCATCGGCTTTAAGTTGGTGTTTAGAGTTTTATTTTTAATCTAGAATTTTATCGCTCTCTATGTGGATTAAAGTTGTGTTGCTTTATTTCCCTCCTTGCTCGATGTAAATTTCCTTTATTTCTCGATTTTATTGCTTTCTATTATTTCTTTCATTTGTTGCTTTTCTTTATCGCTTTCAAGCATGATTTGATTATATAAATTCTCGTATTTCATATGTTGGTTGCTTCCTCAATTTAATGTAATTTTAACTCATAATTTAGATGTGTAAAGATCATCTCGTCACTACTACAGGAACCACTTTTAACTACGGTTAAAAACGACATTTAACTACGGTTAAGGGGTGTCATGTATGTGTGCGTCATTGTATGTACCACCTTTGATTAGGGTTCAAAACCGTAGTCAAAGAGGACCTATGACGACGATTCTTTCTACAGAATCGTAGTCATAGCTACCCTATTACTACGATTCTACGTAAATAACCGTCGTCATAGCTACCCTATTACTACGGTTCGAAGAAGAACTGTAGTAATAGTTATAATTATTTTTTAAAAAACAATGTACTCGAGAGAAGGAGAGAATACATCTAAATTTGTTGTATTTGCATAACAAATTAAAGTTGTCAAAGATTAAAAAAATCTCAAGTAAAAAATAAGAGTCTCAAACATCTCAAATCGTCTTCCGCAATTCGACCACAAAAAAACTACATTTTCATGACAGATCTAACAGTTGTAGGCTTGTCTATCTTCTTCGCAATTCAATTTTGTTGATACCCTCAAAGCTAATAGTTTTGGTACAAATCTAAAAGAAAAACTACATTCAATCAAACATTTTCATCACTGGCTCCAACCACAAAAAAATTCAAGAAAATTGGATAAATACCCTCGAGTCGTCCCTCGCAATTCTTCGAGCAATCCATCGTCAAAGTCGAACCAATACACCCCATTCGGATATGAAAATTAAATTAGAAAATAAGCCTACAATTGTCGGTGAAATCATATTAGGGAAAACGGAAGAGGAAGATCTTCAGCAAGGAAATTCGAAGCGAAGGCGAGAGAGAGGGAGGGAGAGAGAGAGAGTGAGTGAGAGAGAGAGAAGAGAAGAGAACCCGAAGGCATCAAACTCGAACGAGTGCGCCCCATTCAGATCTAAAAATTGAATTAAAAACAAGCCTCCAACTGTCGGTGAAATTAGATTATGGAAACGAAAAGGATAATTTTTTAGCGAGGAAATTCGGATATAAAGGTGTGCGCGCACGTGAGAGAGAGAGAGAGAGAGAGAGAGAGAGAGAGAGAGAGAGAGAGAGAGAGACAGGAGTACTTGAAGGAGGAGAGATAAAAGGTGAAGGCCAGCGGAGTCATCCATGGTCGGTGAGCAACGAGAAAAGAGAGAGAGTAGGGAGCGGAGTCATTGCAAAGCATTTGGGGAATTTGAGGGATGAGGAAGGAGAGAGAGAGAGATAAGTGGGATGAGAGAGAGGGGGCATAGAAAATTCAGATATGAGGGGAGTCATTGCCTTTTAACAAGTGGTTCATTAGTTGAACCGTCGTTATAGATCATCTATAATGACGGTTCAATAAATGAACCGTCGTTAAAAATGCAATCAGTAAACATTTAACGACGGTTCATTTATTGAACCGTCGTCATATGTACATTAATAACCATTTTTTTTACAAAAATGCCACCGGTCCATTTTTCAAGACGGTTTGTCCTTTTAAACATTGTTAAAGATCCGTCGTTAAAAGTGTTTCCTGTAGTAGTGTGTTGACAAGTGAAATAAGGAGCAATCTTCCTCGTTCCGTACCATCGCCCTGAAAACTGGATCATTGGTTTGACTAATGGACTCCCTTTAAAAAACCTTTTCCGATTTTAGTTTTTTATGTTGAATTTAGAAAAGTGCTTCTTTTATTTTTATTAGTTTTATTTCTTAAATTTGACTGGTGACTCCTCATTTTAGCCTTTTATTATAAAAAGTGCCTCTCAACATTTCTCGTCAAAATTATGAAAGAAGGGACATTTTAACAACCTAAACCATCTCACCGAGATTGTTTCCTCGATCTTGACCGGATAATCGCATCCAATCACCGGTCGGAGCGAGCGATTGCTCGCCTTGGCTAATAACCGAGCTTAGCTCCTAGCCCGAGCGGTTCCAATGCTTCGTCCAAGCAACTTTGCGGAAAAGTAAACTACTTTTTGTTTCTAATTCTTTTACTTAGGAAATAACATCCCGAGACTTTAAAAAATCAATTTCGAAAATAAAATAATTAATAAAATCGTCAATCAAATTTTCCCTTAAACCTATTTCAAAATCTAGTCCTAAAATCAACTTAATAAGAACCCACCACACCTAAAAATTGACGCTATGTGGGAGGCTTCGCCTATTTTTCGAACCGACCGTCTCGCTATACGAAGAAGAGGAACCGGCCTGGGGCACCGTGGCTCATACACCTACATAACCTATAAGATTTTGAGTTCAAGGCACATGTATTTGTACATACATCTAGCATAAAAACATTTATCCGACTAGGTCTTGAGTTCTACCTCAAAGTATCCTTAATTCTTATAGTCAAATAATCTTTACCGAAATTCAAAGGGCCTTAAATTTCCAAATTCGCACAATACTCGACCATTAATCAAAGTACTATGACCAAAATTAGATCAAATCGTATGAATTTATACATTTTGTTAATGCGTCTAGATTTTGGTAAAAATAACATATTTATTGATTTTACGGATTATAAATGTATACTCACAATCTTGTCGATCCAATAAGTCGTCTCATGAACATTTTCTCTTTTGCACTTGATAAAAATAATTGATTCGCTCGTGCTTAATTTGAATTAATATATCTTACAAATGCATCTAGTCATTATTTTTAAAAATTATGCATCTAGTCATTATTGCTCCTATCGTTGCGGTGTGACTCGGACGGATGAACTCCACGTGGCAACAGATTCCTACAAAAAGGCAAGCCGCGGGGTATGGAGAATGCTCCTCGACATTCAAGTCAATAATCAAAAATTGAATGAGAAAATCAAGGAGTATCTTCCTCGATGTGCACAAAGGGCCATTTTAGGGATTTGTGTTGCTTACCGAAGTATGTAAGGCTTTTTAGGGATTTTCCAAGAGTAGTAATTCTTGGGAGTAGTGAAGTCATCATCCGATGTTATGTTGGGGGGTTGGTGAGTATTGATAGGAGAACTAAATGAAGGGTAGAGTAGTAATTTTACCATAATAAGGTGGAAAACCCTAACATTTTACTTGCACGCTTCTCGAGGTGGATAAGTGGAATGTGAAGTGTCTTTCGTTATGTTTTTCATGTCCTAAGCCTTTATAAATAGGGGAAGTTGATGGTAGTAGTAAAATTTCATTTCCTTACTCCTTTCTTCTCTTTTACCTAGGAGAAAATGAGCTAAAGGGCACTTCTTGCCGGATAAGAGAGATTATGCCCTCGCTTTGACAAGGATCGGGTGGAACAGGCAGCTCTTGCCCACCGTTGCCCATCCCTTGTGGCGGAGACGTTCTATAAGTTTCTCATCAAAGACACTGTGGAGTTGGGGTTGATAAATGATGAGGAGCATCATAAGCTTTTTCAAGGTGTAGTGCGCCTCAAGGAGGACTTTCTCAAAACATGGGTAGAGCACTATCATGATCGCCTTATAGAGCTTCAGCGAGTGATGTGATCGGAGGAGGCGCCACTTTAAATGTAGGCTCGTCATCTTATCCTTCTTTGGAGAGCAGCGAGTCGATAGACGACCCTTCCTCTCGTTGTTCTCCCGACCGGAGGAACTTTCCTAAGGAGAAGGGGAGGAACCTTCCCAAGGAAAAAAGAGGAACCTCCCTAAGAAGAAATGAGTACATGCCCTTGGACATTCACATGACGCCGAGCACTCGTAGAATCTTTTTGCTTTTTTAGCTTGTATTTTCGATGCTTCTATCTTATTGTAATGTTATGCCTTATGTCTTTATTTTACAAAGAATGAATAAAATTTCTTTCTTCAACTTTTCCACCTATTCTTCTATTAACCCTTTGTTGACGCGGTGTTGCGATGAATGATTCTTCCAGCTCCTTGGGGCTAAAAAGAGTCTTGAGGACGATGGGTTCTCTCATGGTCTTTTTATGAGAATGACCATTGTGTGGGTCCTTGATCCTTAAAGGATTGAATTTTGGTGGCAACTAGGTGCTCTTTGCCCCCTAAGGTGTATAAGTCTTGTGGGGAGGATGAGTTCTTCCATGGTCTTGCTTGGGACCCTTGAAGCATTCAAGCCCCTAGTTGTCTTAGACTAGAAACATGAGTTTGCCCACGGTGATAGCATTGTGGGTCTATATGCAACCTTTCATCTACCCTAGCATTGAAAGTGCGTGAGTCTAGCTAGGAAACATCCTACAGAGAGCACGACCCCTTAACCCTAAGTTACGAGTGCGAGTGCCTATGATGACATAGGTCTTTACGCGGCCTTTCAGCTCCGGAGGCTTGAAAGTGCATGAGTATTGCTAGTAGGGGCGAGCACATCTAATGGTATCCTGGAATAAACCGATTTTGGCTAAGGTTCCTAAAATTTAGGAACCTATCCAACGAGTTCGGTTCTGGTTCCAAAAATAAAACCCTAGAATCGAAACTTGGAACCTTTAAGATAGATTCGGATTCCGCAGCAGGTACTTGGAACAGGTTAACAATATATCTAGTCTTTAGTATCAATTTCCAGTTCTTATTATGGCCCATGAGTTTTAATTTTCGATTTTTAATGAGGCCTAGCCCACATTTTATTAAAAACCCTAAGTAAGCAACCACCCCCACCAACTTATTATCTCTCTTCTACCTCATTTCTCTATTGCACCAACCTCCACCCGAGTCCTATTCTAGATGTATACTTGGGGTATGCAGACGCTTATTATCTCTCTCCTCTCTCACTTCTCTATTGCTCATCCTCCTAGCCTTCCTTCTCCTCTCCTCCTCCCATCCACCTCAAAGATGACATCGACCATTGATATTTGTGCAACTTCATTGGTGCTTCATCCGTAAGGTTTACAACATCTTATCTCGCCCGAATTGTTTTGACTACTCTTATTTCTCTAGTCATCAATCTCTACTCCGCTATCAATGAGACTCTTCGTGACAGGGCTTTTCTCTTCTTTGCTTTCTTGCTCTTCGTCTATATGTCTTTTCCAAACCCTTGTTTTAATTTGATTGATGATTGATTTTTAGAATTGAAGTCATATGTGGGTTGTTTTGACCCTTTGAGGTATTGGGTTCGCTTGGAATTTAGAAAATTATTATAAACAAGTGTCAATTTTGTGCCTTTTTTCTTTTGCTTTCTTGATCAATTTTTGTGTTTCCTTTATGCCCTTATGGATCTAGTTTATTCTTGACTGATTCATTTGGTATTTGGAATAAATTTTCACAAGGGTAATGCTATGGACAGGGTACCCTAGAACCAAAACCGAACCTTGAGGTTCGGGTTCGGATTCAAGTTCCTAAAATTCGAGAACCGGTCAAACAAGTTCGAGTTCGATTCCTAATTTTGAGACATGGTACCTGAACTGCTCACCCCTACTCACTAGGGAACATCCCACGAAAGCGCGACCTCTTAACCTTAAGTTAGGAGTGCGAGCGCCCATGACGACATGGGTCTTTACGTGACGTTCCAGTTCCCGAAGGCTGGAAAGTGCATGAGAAATGATAACCTCCAAGGGGATTCCTCCATGGAGTTGAGAATGCGATGTTTGTAGCTCCCGGAGGCTAAGTATTCCTCCATGGAGTTGAGAACGCGATGTTTCGATGACTCTCGACTCCCAACTCCGCCTCCCAACCCCTACTAATTATGCTAACTCTTACTATGCCCATTATCTGCTCACGCCTACTCCCTCATGGTAACTCTCTCGCTCTCACCTCTCCCCCTCTTCACGCAGACCCTCCCTTACTCTTACTCGACGCCTGCTTCCTCTCTCCTTCTCCCGACCCCCTCTCCCACTTGGCTCCCCCTCCCTCTCTCTCTCCCGAACTCCCCCTTTCTCCTTCTCCCAACCCTCTTCTCTCTCCCTCTCGACTGCCCCCTTTCTCTCCCTCTCAAATTGCCCTCCTCTCTTTCTCCCTCTCCTCGGCTCCTAGCTTGCCCTTCCCCTCACTCCTTCCTCTCTCTCTCTATCTCTCTCTCTCCCCCTTCCCCTACCTCCTTCCCATTCCCAACTCCCTCCTTCCCTCTCCCTCTCCCTCTCCCGGCTCCCCAGACCCAACCCCCTTCGCGACTCCCACCCTCTCCCTCTCGCTCTCCATCTCTCGGCTACCTTGAACCAGCCCCCTGCCGACTCCCTTCCCCCTTCCCCCTAATTCCCCCTTCCCCACCAAGTTCTCCTCCTCGGCCCCCGAACCCGGACCCCCTAGAATCGGCCCTAGCCCGAGCGAGAACCCTCTCCCCTAACCGAACCTTGACCCACTCCAAACCCTAATCCCCATTTTTTTAATTTTTCTTTAATTTTTCTGTTGGGGTTGTGAATTGAATTTTTAAATTTGAATTTTGAAATTCAACATTTAAAATTAGGGCTTAAACCGGGAGACGGTATTGTCTCCTTCCAATACTAATTGATAAGAGGGGATGCTCTTCTATTTAACCCTCCATTTGTACCCCATTCCACACTTCAGAAAATAAGCCTCAAGGTGATAGACATCATTTGAGTGGAGCCCTCAAGCGAGAATCGGGCATTCAAACTCTTCATTCGATCTTAGAGGTATACCTTCATATCCATCCTCTTTAAGTTTGAATCTTCAAGTTGTTGCATGCTTTAGAATAATGAGTAGCTCGAGGATTTGTTTGCGGATATGTGAGATACTCCATCGAATAATTATGCTTTAAGTAGTGAATCGCCAAGCGCCGAGGATGGGGTATAGTGGCAATGATGTTGTAGGGGGAGTCTAAGGGAGTTGTAGCGTATGGGGATTTACGAGTTTCGGCGGACTCGATAGTCACCCCGCCACGATTTCTTGTGAGTTAGTTGAGGCTAGTCGAGTACGTTGGTGGCATGTCTGCGCACCTAATGAGGTTGAAAAACTCGTCCCTTTAGTTTCGCCTCCCCGATTTCGGACTCCCTTTATGAAAGGTCCCCAACTCCTAGCCTCAATAGTTCTACGCAAGAAATGGTATACCCTTGGGAAGTTAGGAAGAGTCATGGTTCCCCGGGTTAAGTTACATTTACGGATTGCGAATTACAAGATTCCGATAGAGGGGCGCTAGGCCCAAATATGTGGATTAGCTCGTGTACGAGGGATACTGTAGAGGTAACTCTCCATCCTTGGATATTTCAATGAATCACTCCTTCAGTTATGTGTTGAGTCTAAAATTATGATATTTTTAGTACCTTTTTACGTCTTATTTTGTTCATAATAATTATTAAATTATGAATTTTAATTTGATTTATTTTATTTGTGTAGGCAATATGGAAAAATACGAGAAACAGTAAAAAGAGCTGAAAATTTGGAAAAATGATCGGTAATTTGCGCTTGGCCCAGTGTGAGCCCTTTTCCCCCTCATCTCCACACTGCACCAGCCCACATTCCCTCGGCCCATCCATCTACCAAAACCCTAAAGCCTCATAGCCCTTCTTCCTTTCTTTCCCACGCTGCTTCAAGCCTCACACCTACCTCCCTCTTCAAGCAAACCCTACCAGACCCCCAATCCGCTACCTTCCTCTTCCCGCACGCGTCTTCTCTCTCTCTCGTCATCATCTTCTTCTTTCTATCCTTTACCACCGAAAACCTAGCTGAACCCTATTCTCACTTCAGTCCTCGTTACGCCAGAACCGAAGCCCACAATAACTCATATTCTCTCTCGCTACTTTCCTTCTCTCTTCAGTCCCCTACCACGAACAAAATTCGAATTCCACTTTAACTCTATCCACAACCGTAGATTGAGCTGAGGAAATCGGGACATAAGGAAGGACGAGAGCAGAAGGAGAGGATCATAAAAGGCAAAAGCGAGACAGAGCTAAGGGAGAGGTCGAAACGGACGGTAGACAGGCGATCGTTTGACAGGTCAGCCTGAAACCGCGAGTTAGGTCCATGCTTTTTAATTCTTAGTTCTTCAGATTGTTGTTCTTCAATTGTTAGTCTTAGTTCTTCAAATTTCAGGATTAATCTCTCAAATTTCTAGTTTTAGTTTTCGAATTTTAGGTTTTGCTTTCAGAATTTCAGTTGCATGTTTTTATTTTCGATCTTGGAATTTCACTGAATTTGAATTCGATCTTGGATTGTTATTTTGTTGAATCTGGACATTCGATTATTCGAAGTTGGATTATGAGTTTTGTGGAATTGCACCATGGACTTTCGATTCTTGCTGGTATAACATTTGCTCCCTGATTTTCGATTTTGCACTTTCAATTCTGATTCTGATTTAGTTAAGAGTTGCAATTGTTTAGCCTTCTTTTTGTTCGAAATTAGTTTCTTTGAATCTGAGTGAGTTATGATTACACGTCGTTTGCTCGTATTTATGATTGTCAAAGTTTGATGCTCTAATTTCTAATCTCTGGATGTTAATCTGGTTTGTTTGAATAAATTTGTTTCGAGTTAATTTCAGTTTATTAGGTTAGTTTAGTCTTTATGTCTCGTTTCCCACTCTTATTTCAGTTTAGTCCATCTCTGTGGTTCAACAATACCCCGTATTTCCCTAAATCCACTCCAACAAAATGACGCCATTGTCGGGGATGGTTAATTGAAATTAGGTTGCAAATCGAGTCTGTGAATTTTTGTTTGAGTCTTAGTCTAAATTTTAGTTTCTGTTTTATATTCATATTTTGGCTTAGCGTCTTACATTTTTATTTATTTCGGATTCTGATTTTTTGTTTGCGTTTGGTTTAATTAGTTAGTAAGTTTAGTTTTATTTGGAGTTAGTTTTTGTTATTTTTTTTAGTTTTAGTTTTAGTGTACTTGTTTTATGTCTTAGTTTAAATTTGTCTTTATTTTTGTTTTAGTTTTAATTATTTTATTTTTGAAAAAAAAAGCAAAAAAATCAGAAAAGAGAAAAAGACTAAAAATATATTTCTGGTGTGATTAATGCATAGAGAAAATAATTGAATTTGGACCATAAGAGAGAACTTTGAGTGATCACTTTTATCATTCTATGGGATTTAAATCTTTATGTTTTGACTTGCCTAAGTTGGGATTTGATGTCACTCTTTTGATTAAACCAGAATATATTCAAATGCTTCCAAAATTCTATGGTTTTGAAGATGCATATATGTTTTTGATGGAATTTGATGAAGTGATCTCTATGATGTATTTTCCTAATATCTCCGATGATGAAATAAGAATGAGATTAATTCCTTTTTCTTTAAAAGATGATGTTAAAAGATGGATGATAGCTTAATTGTTAAGTCTATTTCTAGTTGGGATGATTTTGTTAGAATATTTTTGAGAAAATATTTCCCGAATAGCAAAAATGATGAAGCTAAGGAATGAAATTAACCAATTTATTCATTTGGATAGAAAACCATTTTGGAATTATTTTGAAAGATTTAAAAATTTGTTGGCATAATGTCCCCATCATGGTTTAGAACAATGGTGTTTGTGCCAAATTGTTTACGAAGGATTTGACCAACAAACTAGGACCATTCTAGAGTTCATGTGTCAAGGTGATTTTCTTTCTAAAAATCCTGTAATTGCTTGGGAATGTTTAGATAACTTAGTAGAAAAAACGATACAATGGGAAACCACTAGAGATGAGAGTCCGAATTATAGGATTAATGATTCAAAAAGGGGAGTTATGTTGTTTCTAATGTGAGTTACCTTGAGTCCAAAATTGTTGCACTTGAAAATTTGATAAGAGGGTTAAGCTGTTCAACCCCAATCTTTCCATACTTCTTTGGTGTCATGATTCCATTGTCAAGGCTTAGATCACCGTTTGAGTACTTGTCCTTACTTGGTCACATGCCGAGATCAAGAGTAAGTGAATGTTGTATTTCCAAGACTTAAGTCTAACTCTTACTCTCTTACTTTTAATGAAGGGTGGAAACATCACCCTAATTTTTCTTGGAATAGTAGACCTAATATTGAAGGTCAAAACATGACCCAACCCACTTTGTTTCATCCTGGTTCTTACCAAAGGTTGACTTATCCAGTTGTGCCCAATGCATTTAGACCACCACCTCCCATTGCTCGGAACCAACCTCCTCCTGGTTTCACTAATGTTGATAAAAGTTATAATAACATGGAGGAAATGTGTAGGATTATGAGTGAGCAGATTGACCTAACTTAAAGGAATTTTTCTTAGTTAATCGTTTGTGAATGATATATCCCTTAGGTTAGAACAAGAAATTGATATTCATGTGAATGACCAAGGATTACATCCTCGAGTTTGGTCTAAAAGTCATTTTTTCACTCTTCTTCTCGGAAGACTAGTCCATCTAGTACTTCTAAAGACACCGATGGTGTCCTTCCAACAACCTTTGCTGATTTTTCGAAATAGAGGAAACTAAGGAGAAAGATACTATTGATACAATAGAACCTTCACATCCTATAGACTCTTCTCGCTTTACTGCTGAAGGGGTTCATAAGCTTAAAATGCATGTTAGTGGTGACAATGAGTATGATATACTTATTGAATCAAAGATCTCAATAGAAAATGATGTTTGTTTTGAGCATGTTGACCATGATAATTTTATAGTTCATTCTTAGTCCTTTTTGTTGACCCCATCATAACTAACTATTAATTTGAACTATTTGAGTCCATGTTCTATGAGTATAACACTTCGAACCTATTGGTTCACAATTTGACAAGTTGAAACAGGACCTCGATATTATGGATGTATTCTTTTTGGCATCAACTCTCGAGTTTTTGTTATTTGTACTTGGCTTAAAGCTCTTCATGCATATTTGATAAATTGCTATGTGCTTTAATGAGATTTAAATTGAGTTAGCAGCTTGAGTTAATATGGAGTGACTATGGAGTGACTATGGAGTGACTCGATGCTCCGAGTCTCCATGAGAACCGATTTAAAGAGACTTTAGTGTGGGTGTACCCTACACCTAACTCAGTATAATCGTTCCTTTCTCTATTCTCATTTTATTTTCTTTTAAACATATTTAATACTTTATTCTTTTATCTTTTTGAGTCATGTCAATTTTTATTTGTTTTAGAGTCTTCTTTTTATTTTATAAATATTTGTTTTCTTTTTAGTTTTATTTTTCTTTTAGGTACTTCCAATTCACAATGAGGACAATGTCAAGTTTAGGTGTGGGGTTGGGGAAATCTTTTCTTTTTGAAAAACAAAATCCAAAAAAGATTTTCTTTTAATTTGGGGAGATATTGTATATATTCTAATTGATTTTTGAACCATTGTAACTTAACCGTTAACTCTGTAAAAGGGAAATATACTTGATGACACTCACCTCCGAGATGACAATTCTAACCTTATTTTTCTAACCTTGGTATATTATGAAAATTTGTAAAATCTACGCCTACTTTTGTAAAAGCCATTTGCCCTTAGATCCGAAGTCTGTCGTTGATTGATTCACCTACTTGTCTTGAGTACCACAAATGAACTTAATGTTATTATGTTTTCATCGAAAGAGAGAAAAGAAAAGGAAAAAAAGAAAAAAAATCGAAAATGACAAGAATCCATTGAGGCGTGCGCTACTGGGTGCTACCCTTTGAGATAATAGTTGCTATTAAGTTTTGCTTCCCGAATGAGAAAAAAAAAAGAATGAAAAAAAGTATTAGTTTAGTGGGTTAAATCGGTTATGTAAGCCTAAACTAAGGGAGCAAGTGGTACACATGCATATAACACACTAGGTGAGATTCATTGTTTTAATGGGTTAACGAGGTTTAAACATTGATGTATGATTGTCGTCAAAAAGAGTGTTAGGTTTGATATGTATAATATACCTAGATACAAGTTGATAATTGAGTACCGAAGGTGATATGATTGATCGGGATATGTATATATGTTCTTCCTTTTATAAATAATTTTTGTAAAAATCTTTCCGAGTTTTTCTTTTTCATCGTCCTTTCTTTTCTCTACTAGATTTTATGGTTTATATTTGTTATAAAACCCTCACGATACCTTACTCATCTATTTGGGCTACCAAGTGGTTTAAAGGGCTTGTTGCATACGCTAAATGCAATCATGATTTCTATAAAAGTAAGTTAGGATTTTCTTATTTTCTGTTTCTAGTTTTATTTTACTCTAGGACGAGTAAAATATAGGTGTGAGGGTATTTGTTAAGTTTAAAATTATGATATTTTTAGTACCTTTTTACATCTTATTTTGTTCGTAATAATCATTAGATTAGAAATTTCAATTTGATTTATTTTATTTGTACTAGTCTAAACTCGTGGTATGCACGGAGCAATATTGTACAATGCATAACTTAAGAAATTATTGAATTACGGAGCGATGTTGTACTTGTGAGTTTCTTTTTCTCGATTATTTGATTTTATTGAATGGTTTCACTTTAAACAACATTCTTCTACATGTTATCCCCTCATAGCAAAAACGCTTTCATGACTCATCAAATTTATCGAACCTAAGATATAAAAATCATTAGAGTGCAGCTCACATTCATCTCCCAATCATTTTAAATTTCAAAAGAATAAATAAATAATCTAAAATAATAAATAAAAAAGAATGTTAAAAAATTCATCAAGGTTTTAAGATTACACTCGTGATTTGGAGTATTAAGAGGTCGGACTCTCTAAGAGTCAAACAATTTAAATAATCATAACTCATACGAGTTATATAAATAGTGTGATAATATATTTTGGTATCAAAAGGTAAATATTAATAGGAAAAGGAATAATATATGATTGATAGATATTGAGTTAGATGACCTATAGATGACAATAAATATCATTATGTCACAAATTAGTATTACAACACAAAGTACATCAAATCAATAAAAGAATATCAAACTTATAACTCATAACTCTCTACAAAGTCAATACTAATTTAACTTAATTGATGCCTAGATAAAAATTTATATGCAACCAACCTATAGATAAAAATTTATATGCAACCAACCTATTAAAATATCATTAACTTAAATATTACACGAACCCATAAAAAGTATACATATACTCATAATGAGATCTCATTTTTTTATCATCCGTGTTTCGTACTTATATTGAAAATTGATCATGATTTTAGTAGTGAATCAATGAGGCCAAAATATTGATACAATTGAGATTTTATAAATATATGTTTTACTCGATTAACAACTAATTGCTTCCCTTGAGGCACAACTCTTCCTCTCAATTAATTAACACAATAAGAGTAACATAAATTTCTATTTCAAGATGACGGGGAGGTTTGATGGCAAATACTCATATTTTAATAATTTAGAAAACTTACAATAGTAAAAGATATGACTTAAATATGTTTGTCAATAATAAGTCACAAATAGACGTGTTAGGAAGAAACTAAAATAAACTATATTTGTAACAAAAAAATGATTTGTATGTTGTGCAAAAATTTTGAGACAAATGAATTTATTCGAAATCCTATGGGCTTAATAGAAGTTAGCATATTAAGTTTACAATCCTTTAAACATCACACAAGTTATGAACTTAAAGTTCACAAATTACGAACCGAAACAATATAATTCCTAACTTTTTATTCATTACGTTTTACTCCACAACATATTTGAATCATAACTTTCTATGTTGTAGAAATTTTTAATTATTAATATCAAGTATATATGTAGTTGTTATATTTTTATTATATTAATTTATGATTTCTTAAAGTTTATTAAATCATTCCGTATATAGGATGAATGTAATAACCAAATTGCTTCCTCATATAGTTAAATATTTAAATAATTTTTTTATAACATGTTCTTGTTAATTTTAATTTTAGAAATTCTTATAATAAATATATTTTGAACTAATACAATTTTATGGCACCAAGTCAAAAACACCATCAATAATAAAAAATTAATAATGTTAGACAAAATTATTATATTTCAGGCCCAAAATAATATTGCACATCAATATACATAAAAATAAATGAGAGCTAATATACAATCCAAACTCTAAATAAATAAATACATAACTATATATATTAATTTATTTTATATCTTAATATATTTAAATTTTCAGATTACTTTTATGTTCGTTCTTGTTATTTTTAGTCGGTTTGTTAGAAGTTAGAATAAAATTAGTTTTCTTCGGTTAATTTTATTTTTATATTATTATAGGATTTAGTTAGAGTCTTAATATGTTATTATTAATTTTCTTAGTTTTTATAACTGATTTGATAATTTTTTAGCTTTTTTTCTAATTTAGGTTAAAGCATATCTTTAATTTAATAAATTTATAAATTTAGTTTTTTCAATTTGATTTTAGGTGTTTAGGATACATTTAGGTCCAAAAAATAATTTTAATATTCTGATAATTTAATTGTTTATTTTCTCATTTATTTAGTGTAGTTTATTATTTGCTTTACTTTCTATTTAAGATTATATTTTTATTTTATTATTATAATTCTGTTTAATTTTTCTAAAAAACTATAAAAAAATACTTTTGGGTTTTAGGCTACTTTAATATTTTTTTCAGATTTTTGATTTAATCTATTATATAATTTTATATATTTGCTATTTATTAATGTTCTACTTGGTTTTGTTTTTATTTTCTGTTTTATATTTTTATGAATTAATGAATGATTAATTATTATTTAATTTTTATATTAAGAATAGATAATTTTATAATATATAAATGATTTAATAATTTTTCAGACTTATTTACTAATTTAGGTTAAAGCATGTTTTTAATTTAATAAATTTATAAATTTAGTTTTTTTATTTTTATTTTAGGTTTTTAGGCTATTAGGTCCAGAAAATTGTTTTAATATTTTGGTAATTTAACTACTTATTTTTGTATTTATTTAGTACATTTTATTATTTGCTTAACTTTTTGTTTAAGATTATATTTTTGATTTATTATTTTTAATTTTGTTTAATTTTTCTGAAAACTTATAATTATATATATATATATATATATATATATATATATATATATATATATATATATATATATATATATATATATATATATATATATATATATATATATATATATATATATTATTTTGGCATGGAGTAAAAAGAGTTCATATATGAGTGGAAACCTATTTTCTTTTCAATGATAAATTATTATTTTTTATTGGACGAAACTCCTAAATTTACTCTCATACCGCCATGTCATCTTTTTGAAAAGATTGCTATTATATATAGTATAGATTATTATTATGATTATGATTATTATTATTATTATTATTATTATTATTATTATTATTATTATTATTATTATTATTATTATTATTATTATTAGAGTCCATAGATGTGTGGAAACTTATTTTTTAAATGATAAATTATTTATTTTTTATTGGACGAAACTCTTTAATTCACTCTAGTTGCAGTATTTCAAAATTTGAAAAGATTGGCATTATATAGTGTATAGATTATTATTATTATTATTATTAGTATTATTATCATTATCATTCTGATTATTATTATCATTATGATTATTATTATTATTATTATTATTAGAGTCCATAGATGTGTGGAAACTTATTTTTTAAATGATAAATTATTTATTTTTTTATTGGACGAAACTCTTTAATTCACTCTAGTTGCAGTATTTCAAAATTTGAAAAGATTGGCATTATATAGTGTATAGATTATTATTATTATTATTATTAGTATTATTATCATTATCATTCTGATTATTATTATCATTATGATTATTATTATTATTATTATTATTATTATTATTATTATTATTATTATTATTATTATTATTATTAGAGTCCATAGATGAGTGGAAACTTATTGTTTTAAATGATAAATTATTTATTTTTTTATTGGACGAAACTCCTTAATTCACTCTGGTTGCAGCATTTCAAAATTTAAAAAGATTGGCATTATATAATGTATAGGTAGGCAATGTGAAAAAATACGAGAAACAATAAAATGAGTTGAAAATTTGGAAGAAACGATCGGTAATTTGCGCTTGGCCCAGTGTGAGCCCTTTTTCCCTTCATCTCCACGCTGCACCAGCCCAATTTCCCTCGGCCCATCCATCCACCAAAACCCTAAAGCCTCACATCCCTTCTTCCTCTCTTTCCCCCGCTGCTTTAAGCCTCACACGTACCTCCCTCTTCACGCAAACCCTACTAGACCCCACCCCAGTCCGCTACCTTCCTCTTCACGCACGCCTCTTCTCTCTCTCTTGTCATCATCTTCTTCTTTCTATCCTTGACCACTGAAAACCTAGCTCAACCCTATCCTCACTTCAGTCCTCCTCACGCCAGAACCAAAGCCCACAAGAACTCATCTTCTCTCTCGCTACTTTCCTCTCTTTAGTCCCCTTCCACGAACAAAATTCGAATTCCACTTCAATTCTATCCACAGCTGGATATTGGGCTGAGGAAATCAAGACATGAGAAAGGACGAGAGCACAAGGAGAGGAGCATAAAAGGAAACAGCTAGACAGAGCTAAGGGAGAGGCTGAAACAGACGGTGGACGGCAGCGTGTGACAGGCCAGGCGGAAACCTCGAGTTAACTCCAAGCTTTTCAATTCTTAGTTCTTCAGATTGTTGTTCTTCAATTGTTAGTCTTAGTTCTTCAAATTTCAGGATTAATCTCTGAAATTTCTAGTTTTAGTTTTCGAATTTTAGGTTTAGGTTTTGAGAATTTCAGTTGCAATATGATTTTCGATCTTGCAATTTTGTCGAATTTGAATTCGATCTTGGATTGTTATTTTGCTGAATCTGGACATTCTATTATTCGAAGTTGGATTATGAATTTTGTGGAATTGCACCATGGAACATTCGATTCTTGCTAGTATAACATTTGCTCCCTGATTTTCGATTTTGCTCTTTCAATTCTAATTCTAATTTAGTTAAGAGTTGCAATTGTGTAGCCTTCTTTTTGTCCGAATTTGGTTTGTTTGAATCTGAGTTAGTTATGGTTACGCGTCGTTTGCTTGTATTTATGATTGTCAAAAGTTTGATGCTCTAATTTCTAATCTCTGGTTGTCAATTTATTTTTTTGAATAAATTTATTTTGAGTTAATTTTAGTTTATTAGGTTAGTTTAGTCTGTGTCTCGTTTCACAATCTTATCTCTAGTTCGACAATTCCCTGTATTTTCCCTAAATCCACTCCAACGTTATGCCATTTGAAGGGGTAGATAAGTTAGCGGAGTTCTTTGTGTTTGCTAAGAGGTCGTATCCTAGTGATAGCCCGGGTTCTTACTTTATTGATGCACGGTTCGCTGAGTGACTGTTTACATGTTTCATGGCTCCGCGGTCATTATACTTTTCCTTCTAGTTATAAGCTTCTTATTCCATCAAAGTGACATACGGTGAAGTCTCCTCTTCATGGGTGTCGCGCTTTTATAAAGCGACGCTCGATAATGGGGTGCGGTCTCTACTCCATCCCCGATTGTATCTATATGTAATAAGTTCAACTTGGGTCCGCCTCGGATTGTCCCCAATTTGTGGCACTACGTGTGTTCATTCATCGCTACTTGTGAGTTGAAGGGTCTCCTTGTAACTTAGATACATTCGCCCTCCTCCATGGCCTGCATAGGAAGGCCTCTCTAAATGGCGAGCAAGGTTGGTATAGCCTCGCAAATAAGAGGGGGTACGTGACCGCCCTAAATAAGGAGTCATTGGTTCGTAGATGGAAGTACATTTCAAACCCCGCTCGTTACTAAACACAATGTTCATCTTCAACATCGTAGCATAACACGGAGCTCAAAGTCTCCATACAAGGTCATTTAGGTCGGCGCCGCGCTTCATGGCTTTCCACGCCAAAGTGCCGCATTTTACTCCAAGTGCCCAACCAAGGCACGGAAGTCAAATTCACCACACGCCGTCGTTTGAGGCCGGCGCCACGCTTCAAGGTTTACATTGCCAAAGCGAGTGCATTTTGCTCCGAGTGTTTAACCTAGGCACTAAAGGTCGGTTTTCCAAGCGACGCCCATTTGAGGCCGATGTTGCGCTTCTCGGAACCTCCGAGTGGCATTCTCGGTCCGGGTTAATTTTATCTAGTTTTTTCGAATTATGGCGAGTTGGTTCAATTGTTCGATGACCGATTTAATGCTTTCGAGTCATTTTTTATGACCTAGACTCGTGCCTATAGTAGAGGAGTTTATTCCTCATTTTTGGTCGATGCATTTTGACCTTTGAAGTTGCTTGAAAGTCGCTACATCTCAACTATAAAGGTCTGCTAAATAAATACCTAACTACACACTTCGTTGAATTTAGGCTAAGAGCTATCGAATGCAAATAAGTATTCGATCTGTTGGCCCATTTTCAACTAACCATTACTCTGTCAAACACCTTCATTATTGTCCTTCACTACTCTGCCTCCACAAATTCCACAAATAGCCTAGTTCAATCTTATTCATCCACTTGTCACTCTTCCGGATGTAGTTTGCAATCCAAGATCGCGAGTGGACAACTTGAGGGCGCTCAACCTATCTTTAATCCCGTAACGGTTTATTTAATTTATGCTTTTATGCTTTCCGTACTTTGGATCAAGATGTAATCGCTTCTAATTCCTCCCCTATCGTAAATTATATTTTTCTCGCTTTCCTATTCGCTTTCTTAACTACTTTTACTGCTTTCTTCGAATGTTTTGGTTGCTCTAATTTCCATATTTGCATGTTGTATGCTTGTTTAAAAACACGTTATTTCAACTCACAATTTGAATTAGTACAGTCGTCTGTTGACGGGCGGAATGGAGGGCTTATCCTTACATTTCTACCTTCGCCTCAAACTTTGGATTGGAGTAATTTTAAACCTCTTTCAAGCTTAGTTTTCTCATACTAAGATTGAAAGAGTATCTCTTTCATTTTTGCTAGTTTTCATTTGTAAAACCGATCGGCGGCTCTTCATTTTCTGTTTTTATTTCTCCTAAATTGTATCTCGAGTATATCTAATAAAAATGAACTAAATTGACTCATTTTTTATAGCCAACACCATGGACCGAGACCGATTCCTCGGTCTCGACCTATGGTCTGGCGCCGTGACCAAACGGTGCTGGCATTCGCCGGCGCCAAGCAAGCCACCGAGCTTGGCTCTTGGTCCGAGCCGATGTTATCACACCTTTTGGCCCAAAAGCCTTGCGTCAAAATGTGAAAAATATTCTGTCTATGTTGTTGAATTAAGAAATAATATCTCGAGACTTTCTAAAATTAATTTCTAAAATATTAGATTAATAAAATCGCCAATCACTACTTTGCTTAAACTATTTCAAATTAAAATTACAAAAATCGAAAATCTCAATAAGAGGTTCACCTCACTTCCAAAATCATTTTCAAAACCCTAAACTTCGATCCGTTGTCCGCCGCCCTTATAGGGGAAGGCGAGGGCCGTCGGTTCCTACATCGCCCATCGGCCTAGACTATCGAGGCAATCTTGCCCGACGGCTTAAGGCTGTGAGTTTGTTTTCCAATTTTTTCGACTTTCGCAAAGAAAAGCCGAGATGCATTTTTAGAATAAAAGGTTGAAAAGAGGAGTCGCAAGTCGGTTTTAGGAATAAAAACTAATAAAAATAAAGGTCATCTTTTTAATTTCAAGTTTACCAAAGGGACTACTAAAAGGGGACAAAACTCAAAATTTCGAAAAGGTTTAAAAATGAGTTCATTGGTCGAAAACCAACGATTCGGTTTCGGGGGCAATAGTTCGAAATGAAGAGGGTCAATCCTCATCATGCCCACTAACCGACGACCTCTACTAATTAAAATTGTGAATGTAGATCTCATTAAATAAAATAGGCAACCAACATGTGAAGTGTGGAAATAAAAACAATCAAAGCATGCTTAAAAGTGGTAAAGAAAGTAATAAACGAAAGCGAGAAATAAAAATGTTGCATTGGGCGGGGTGGAAAAATAAAGCGGTACAACTTCAAACCACAACATGGAAAGCGATAAATGCGAAAATTAAACAAAACTATCAATAACAATTTCCTAAATGATGAAGCGCGCCCGAGGTTGACCCGGCTACCACACTTGAATCACGGTCGGATTTCGACAAGCATAACAGCAAGACAACGGTGAGAAAAAATGGCGAAAAAGGCCCTTTATGAGGTTTAGAAAATGAGTTTTGAGTTTTGAGTGAGTGCGAGTGGAGAGAAGAGATAATGGGAGAGAGTTTCAGTAGCCTCGGGGTAGAAATTACGATTGAAACCACTTGTGAAATGAAAGGGGGAAAACCTCCTATCCATAGAAAAACCCTAAAAATGGCTTCTAGCCGCGAATTAATCGATGGAATCGGGTCCGAAAATATCGAAAATAGATTAAAAAAATCTTGGAACTCGAACCGGTTAAAACGACACAACTTAGAGGATCTTGGGGTCCGAGTGCCAAACCCAAAAGGATATCATATAGTTGCTTGGGAAGGCGTGCCAGGCTTAGTTGAAAGACGGCAAAACATTGCGTTTTGAGCATCTAGGTGATCCAGGCACCGATTAGGTTCCGGGCTTGGGAGTCCGAACCCTTAAAAATTGGTTTACACTGTTTTGTGGGTTAAACTTGCTTCCATCACGCTGCTTTAGTCCGATCTTGACCCGAGCTTGCAAACAAGACTGGGTGTCTACACTAGGTCGACAATAAAATAAATAAAAAGATAAGGACAACACATTTTAGGTGTCTACACCAGGTCGATGATGTTGACATTTAAAAAGTGTTCGGTTCTCCTAACTTTATTGATTTATTTTATACGAGTGGCCTAGTGATGAGAACTTAGCTTCATCTATGTGCTCGGAGCAAGATTAGACTACGATATAATTCTTTTTCTTTCCTTTAGCCTAAAAATCCAAAGGTAGCAACATACTCGCATCACAAAAACACCTTAAAACTACCCAAATTTAGGCCTAGGCGACCCACATAAGTGCCCTGACCTTAGTCTTGGACCACATTAAGCCAAGAATGGATCCTCGGACCGCATGTTGGCTCAAGCTGGTTACAACCCATCTAAGCACTATGTTTTGACTCGTTCAAAACTAGCTGATTTTCAGCTGATTTTTAGCTAGTTTTTGAAGCAAAAATCTATTATTATCCGACCATTTGGAGGCTAAATGAAGGAACCCCGAACCTAATCCATTCTTATAAGGGGTTGTTTGGTTCACTTGCCATGGAATGAAATGAAGTGAAACCTGAAATCTATGAAGAATGAAATGAGATTTGATTCATGAAATCAAGTGTTTACTTCATATTAGGTGAAGGTTTGCTCGTAGAGAGTCTAAGTCACCGTAGAGGGGGTAAATAGGGTGATGAAGAAAATTAAACGATTTGTAACAAATCAGCTAAATAGCAGATTCTTAGTCTAGATTGGACTAAGAAAAGTGATAATACAAATTTACGTGGAAACCCTCATGGGGCGAGAAAACCACGTATAGTGCTAATCCAAGCACCAAGTCAAATCCACTATTTTGAATCCGCAAAATACAAGGACTAACTCTACCATAATTGCTCCCTTAAACAATTCCTTACAATGTTTTCCTAGACTCGAAGTTCCCTTATTCGATTTAGTACTTCCTGACCGAGGCAACCTTTACAATCGGGGACAACTAAACTTAGTTAACCCTTACAGTTGAGTCAAGGGACCTTACTCGAAAGTAAGAAAAGAATATAACTGATTACAAGAAAAGAATATGATTGATTACAAGACTTTCTTTACAACTCGGAAAATATTAAATACGAGACTTGGAGTTGTAAGTAGAAGATTAAATAAAGAATGAGAACAACAACTTCGCTCAAGTAATGTGTTCAACAATAATGTTCAGCAATCTTTTGGTCTTGTGAGGTGGCTTCTATTTATATCCAACCAGGCGAGTGATCGTTGAGTCTTGGTTTTGGACAGAAATCTTCACTAACCATTGTAACGACTCTTGTGAGTCACTCGGAAAAAATCTGTTGGGACGTGAACGTTGTGGAATGGCTGTTGGCTCCAAAAGATGATCCAATCACTTGGTGGTGACTGAAAGTTGTGGTGGAAACAACCGTTAAGCCTAGAGTTGGACTTTTTAGTTTTGGAAATAGACAACCTTGACAAGGTGTCCGAGCCACGTTCGAAGTAGGTAAAGCTTGTGTGCTTGGTGTTTGACAGCTAGAAGCCGATTGCTTTTGTATTTCAAAAATTAGTTAGCCTCATTTGAATAACCTACAAAAGCAAACCACATTGGTTCTCAAAATATAAAATACTTTGGTTCAAGATTAGGCACGAGATAATAATTAAATTAGAATAGTTAAATACTTTATTATCTTTGGCCTAGAATAGTGAAATTTTCTAAGTCTAATATTCAATATACTCAAATTCTATCCGAGTTAATCCTAAGGATGATAAAGTAGAGAGAGTAAAATATCGAGTATAACAACTTGATCCGGTCAAATAATTCTCAAGGAAATAAACTGACTTAGATTAAGGAATTAACACTGTAATTCTCTTTGCATTGAAATACACGGTCAGTACTCGGAATAAAAATGTTAGAGATATTATTTGAGTATGCGATAGTTCGAGTGAGTCAAAAACATCGGTGTAGGAGATATGCAATAAGGTGCTTTCGAGTCGGTTAGAAACAAATGAAAACTTATACAAGAGTTTCTATAGTGCTCGGAATGACTTGAAATCAAAACTTAAAAGAGATAAGATTTATACTTGAGTTCTTCATGTAATACTCATAATGACTTAGAGTTAGAAACCGAGTCTTCATTAGGAATGAAATCACAACCCAATTTCTTTTGTCCGGTTCAGGTTATGAAATGAAATTAAAACTATTTTTTTTTCAAAATACATTTCCCTAAACTAAAATTATGGTTTTCCTTATAAATGTGAAGAAGTACTTTTGCACCATTATTATTTTAATAAATTGTATTTATTATGTTTAATTAATCCTTTATTTCTTTTATAAAATTTACATACCAAAATTATATATCATTGTAACAAAAAACTATGACAACCAAATCAAAATAACAACAAATGAACTTCATAAGCTTTATTTGAAAATAGTTTCGCGACGTGCTCCAATTAAAATTAGCAAATAACATTCATATTAACCTTTACCTATATGCAAAAGTTAATTTTCTTATATAAACTTTATCACTTACGTAACATTTGAAAAATTTAAAAGCGACATATCCTAAAATAAAAATAAACATAAGCAATCCAAATCATGGGGGCGAAAAGGGGCAATGTATTGAGGGGAAAAACAGCAGGTGTCGGCTTCCAATGGGGAGGAACACAAGCCATCACCTTCTAAGGGGGACAAAGTATGGGAATGACCACAAGTTGGAATATGAGGGGAGCGAGATAAGCCATCGGAATTTGGGGGCCGAAATCGGGGTAAAACAAGCAGCGTCCAAATCCGGAGGAACACAGTCGTCGCCGTCCATAGGAGGAAACGAGGGGGAGAGAGATGAAGGGACGGCCACAAGTCGGAATCTGGGGGAGCAGGGGGATGACGCATTACCTGGTCTCCGGCAACTTCGTCTTCTCCGGCGATGCACTAAATCCGAGGAGAACAATGTTCTTTATTCTCTTTTGCAAGCATGTTACAAAGAGTTAGGACTTGATGAAAGATGGAATAAAAGGGGATTTCATGAATATTTTTCTTTTTTTAGAGAAAAGGAAATCTGATTCCTTGGAGGAATAAGATGTGTTACATCTAAAAATGAAAGGAATCAAAATCTTTATATTTGGGAGGTATTTGATACCCCTAAAAATCAAATCTCATTCCTTAAAATTTCAACCAAACACAAATTACGGAAACTTGATACCTAAGGGTATCAAATTCCATTCCTAAACCCCCAACCAAAAACTCCTTAAATGGGACCCTTTACCTTCTTATTCGACTACGACTTATTAAGCCAAAATCAGTCCCAGGTTGCTAAATTTTGCAATCTCTCTCACCTTATTCCCTCATTCCTCATGATCTCTAAATCACACCCTTCATTCTTCTCACCCCCTCAAAGAGAAAGTCTTACTTCCTTTAAAGCTTTAATTTTCCTGCCATTACGTTACCAAAATCCAATCAAGCTTAGTAGAATGACATGTAAGTCTACTTGAGGGCATGGATCCAAACATTCAAGTTTCAATTTTGTCACTTTTATTACTTCATGTACTTCCCTTATTTTAGTTTTTGTATTGTTGTTTTGAGGTGATGTATTTTTATTTATTTTTCTTTTCACTAACGTAACATCTTAGATTTATTGCTCTTTTTCTTTCTTTGTTGCGTTTATTGGCATGCTTTGATTTGTTTAATTTCCATGTCGAGTATGATGTTTTCTTGTTTATGTTTTTCACACAATTTTTACTTCTCATTTTAATTAGTGGAGGCTATTTTCAAATGGGCGAATAACACTCTCCTCATTCTATACCTTCACTCCTAAATACCATATTATTGGTTTAGGGCAATGAAATTTTTTAAAAACTTTTCCTAATTTGAGGTTTTTTGTTTTCCCTTCAATTTAACTTCATTTGTTAGTTTTTGTTTAAAATTGACTTGGTGACTCCTTTTTATTTCTCTATACTAATGCATCTCAATTTTTTTTTCAGAAAATTAAACTATTTTGAACCAGAACTGCAATGGCAACTTTCTAACCAGGACAACGCCCTAGTATAGACTACAAAACCCATGCCGGTTTCCTACCACATGTAACGACGCCGAGTCTCTCATAGTAGGTTATAGCTTGCTACCTGGACTAAGTAGCTTGAGTTGCTTGGACCAGTGAACCTCGCTTTTGTATGTCCAAAATGGTTCTTTTATGTTGACTATCACGAGACTTCTTAAAACTTTTGAAAATAAAATAGTTTGTAAAAATCATCGACCAAAAATAAATGAAACGTTTTTTCTTATAGAAGTTTTGTTTTTTCTTCTTTCAAGCTCTTTTTTTCACTAATGTGGAGTATTCCAACAAGCAAAACATTTTGTTTCTTGATTTTGTTGTACTTTTGGATATGTAGATATTAGTCACTAACTCATTCTAGTATGAGATATATACTTGTTCTTAGGGTACCTACAAAATCCGCCTTTTCAAGCCATACAATATTATAGACACTTAAAAAGTGTCATCCTTATCTCTTTTATTTATGTTAGTCCAATGATGAAAACCCAATTTCGTTTGCATGCTTGGGTCAAAACCGGACTAAAGTAGAGTGGCGAAGTCAGTAGCCCACAAAAAGCCAACTAGAACCAAAAATAAAAACTTTCTAAAAATAGAAAGTTTCCAAAAAGGTAACCCAACGCCGATCTCTTCTTTCGCCTTCCGGCCTGTCCAAATCAGGCTCGGACTCCCATATCGGGATCCAAACCGGCGTCGGTTTAGGAGCCCGCTTAAACACTGATGTTTTACTCTTCTTCAGCGGCCAAACACAACATGCGTCCCGAACATTCGTGCTATATCTTTTTGATCAATGCCTGGTTTCAGGACTCTTGGAATGGTGTCGTTTTGGCCATGAGAATATTTGGTTTATTCCTTTATCCTTTTCTGGAAATTTCGGACCCGATTTTATCTTTAACCGATGGCTGATTTCGAGGGTTTATTTTGACCTAAATTTTCACTAAAAAAAGGGGGCTTCCCTCCCTCATTTGGCCACCCCAATCCAACTAGAAAAACCCCCAACGGTTGAATTCTCCCCTTCTGTCTTCTCTCCATTCTACTTTCTCCACAAACACTCCAAAACTTCTTTTCTTAACCACTCATAAAAAGGCCTTTTTTGCCCTTTTTGTTTGTCATCACCCTACTGTCACTCTATCGAAATTTGATCGTGATTCAAGCCTAGAAAATGGGCTTACCTAAGGGCATCATTCCACCATCCCGGAGTTTTTTATTTAATTTTAATTATTTAATGTTTTCCGTATTGTGGTTTTCACGATGTAATCGCCCTACTTTCCTCCCCATCCTCTATAATCTTTTATTTCTGGCTTTCTTTTTTGGTTTTCTTTCTTTTGTCGCTTTCTTTACTACTTTCATTTAATTACTTTATTTATAACTTGCAATCATGTTTTGTTTGCCTTTAATTTCTGCCTATTGCATGTTGATTGCTTTTTTATTTAACTCAACTTAAACTCACTTTTTCAATTAGTGGAGGCCGTCTTTTTGACAGGTGGAATGAAGAGCATCCCTCTTTGTTTTGTAACTTGGCCCCTAAACACCGGATCATTAGTTTAAGACCGATGGAGTCCTTTTAAAAATCTTTTCGATTTTCGGCTTTTGTAGCAAATTTTAAAAAGTGCTTTCTTTTTATTTTTATTAGTTTTTATTCCTAAAACCGATTGGTGACTCTCTCTTTTAGTTTTTTGTTCTGAAAATTGTCTCTACGTACGTATTTCTGGCAAAATTTAGAAATAAAAAATGGTAAATTTTGGCAACTTAGACATATGGCCGAGATTGTTTTCAATAGTGACAATCGGATGACTAATGCTTGGATATCAACCAGGGTAGGCGGGCGTCGGCCCTAGCTAATATCTAGGCTTAGCTTGTGGCCCAAGTAGTTTTCACTGCTTGGTCCAATAGCTTTGCGACAAAATGAATCCTTTTTATTTTCCAATTCTTTTGCTTACGAAATAATATCCCGAGACTTCTATAACCAATTTCGAAAATAAAATGATTTCAAAAAATCGCCAGTCAAACCCTTCCAAAAAGTCTTTTTCAAAAGCCTTATCGTTCGCTTGATAACTACACCTCACGTGAAACCGACATTATGGGGAAACAAGATCCGCTTCCCTACGGGAACGGGTTGTGACTCCTACAAGTATATTTCTCATTAATTATTGAATTAATAGGGTATGATAATTTGTCACTGAACATACATATATAGGTTGGTGTCATTATGACCAATTTGATAGTATTAATGACTAAATTCAGCCATGTAATTTTCTAAATATTTGATGTCCAATAGTTCTATATTATTAATTCTTTTTCGCAACTCTCTGGTTTTTTCTCCATGGTCCAATTTAACTCTTATGAATTCATTTTCAATTTTCTTGTACAAAGCTTTAAATATAGTAGTTGGTAAATTGACTCATATTTTCCTTCTTCATTATGAGTCATACTAATCAGCAATAGTATTCGAAAAGCTATGTTCAATATTGTTAAAGAAATTTCTAGTTGTCCAAGGGATATTCAGATTACCTAAATCAAACTTACCACTATGTCTCGTTTCATTTACTAAAGAGAGATGTGTTAATAATAATTGCTTTTTAATTTTCTTAATCTCAACTTTAAAACCTTCTGATTTAGAATTTAGTTCTAACACTATATTTGTGATATAGTTTAATTGAGTTGCTAGTGAAGTAGATTCTTTGGGAGTATGAGGACATAACAAATAGATGATGATTCAAGTGTTAATTACAACTAAATAATTATTAATATGACAACCTAGGCTTTGATACCGGATCAAACAAATCATTCAATAAAGATAAAATAATTCATTCAAAAATTTTAAGATAAAAATGTAACACCCGAAAATGTCGAGTGCTTACTTAGTAAGGAATTAAGTTATTAAAAGTTAAATGATTGAATTAGTTGAATTATAATTCTTCCGAATTGAAATTAAAACCCGAGCGTGATTTGAGTAAGTGGGCTTATTGAAATTAATTTGGGTCCAATTACCTAAAGCAGAAAATAAAAGAAAAAACAAGCAAAAGGGAAAGGAGATGGCTAGCATTTTGAGGAGGTCCTGGCGGATAATTAGAGCAAAGATGTTAGGGGTCCAATTAAACTTGGGCAGCCAACTCTATTAGGTGTAATCAAGAAAAGAGGAGAGAGAACGTGGGATTGAGAACACAAAAAGGGGAGAATGAGGGGAACGAAAGAAGCAGAGACCGAGAGGTGAGGGATCGAGAGAGAGGAAGAAGAGCTCGGCCGAACGAGAGGAGAAATAGCGAGAGAACGAGAGGCGAAGAGCGAGCGAGCCCGAGAGGAACCAGGTGTAGAAAGAGACCTAAGAGGGAGACGAGAGCCGGAGCAGAAATGGAGGGGAAGAAGGACAGGGAAGCCACAAAAATGGGTAGATAGAGGGAGGCAGCAAGTGAGCAAAAGGGGCGGTTGTCGTTGCTGGCAAGCAAAAGTACACCAACCGCCGGGTAAAGGGAACCAGGAGCAAAAAAAAAAAAAAAAGAAAGTGAGAGACAGAGAGCGACAACCCGAGGGGAACTATAATGGAGCAGTGGAAGCCGGAGGTCGGGACCGAGAGCAGCGAAAGGAGGAAGAAGAGGGTCGGGTAGAGGAGACCAAAACCGAAAAGAAGAACATAAAGCAAAGCACCCTATTCAAAATTCGATTCAAAACCGAAATTCTTAGAAGCACTAAGAATCTAAGGTGAGTAATTTGAATTCATCCTCTAGAATTTAAATGAATTAGGTAGATTAAACGTGAAACCGATTCATGAAATTAAAAACTCTAAGTTAATTGAAGAAGTTAGAGGCCTAAATTCACGGATTTAGTAACTCACAGATTGAAATGCATTTTGCGATTTATGCTTAGTTCATAAATTTAATGATATTTGAGTATTGTTGAGCGTAATTATTGAGCTGTATGATTGAGAATTTAATAAAATTAGCTTAAATAGGATAGTGAGAAAAATCAGAAAATTAAATTCATGATTTAAGTGCAGATTTTTCGATAATTTATTATGCTATCCGAATTATTGTGAATTCATGTGTAGCCCAAAATTCTTGAAACTTTTACTGTAGTTTCCTGATAATTTATGAGAATTTCTTGTAAAGTTTGGTATACGTTGGATGAGTAGATTGGAAGATATGGATTTTTGAGTAAAATGTGCTGTTTTGGGTAAAATCGGAACTAATTGAGTAATTGAGTTAGGAACTGGAATTTAAGAAGATATTTTGATAGTTTAGGAAGTGCGTCATGATTAAGAAAGGTTATGGAACCCTAAACCACCAATGCAGGATAATACGCAATCACGAAATAATAAGTTCTTTAATTAGATATCATAATTGATATGTTTACGTTATAATGTGTTTGTCTTAAAGTATATTGATTATAAGTGATAAACGCATGCCTATATGAGTTGGATTGATTGTACTTGAGTTAGAACTTGCTTATGTAAATTACTTGTTGTGAAGACGTTACGTATGAAGGTGTTGAGCATGAATTATATGAATTAAGTGCATTTTGTCAATAAGTTATAGAAAGATAATAAGAAAATAAGAAATATAAACAACTAAAGAAGGGAAAAAGGGTTGTGTTATTGATCTAAGACCCCACGAATTAAAGAACCCTCTCGAAGCTATGGCTATAGAGGTGTCCGTCAACTGAAGTCACAAATTATTTTGCTTCCACGAATTATTGACGAGTATGGGTCCTTCGAGTGCGGGGCAATCCTCGAGGCCACGAATTATTTTTCCTCCAAGACCTGAGCCCACAAATTATTTTGGCTCCAATAATTGGGTATTTAGAGCAGGACATAAATCTTCTTTCCATTCGAAACTAAGAATACTTAAAGAATTATGATATGAAGAAACGAATGATTATGCATGCTGATCAAGAAAGAAAGAATAAATGATTTATGAAATGCATGATTGAACTTAAGAAGAAGAATGAGGAGAAGAATGAATCCCGATTTCATAAAAAATTAATACGATAAGATATAAGATATGATTTACGTGATGAGTGACTTACATGATGAATGATTCTATGACGTACTTGTGTAGAAAGAAGAATGAAGCATGTTCGATTGAATTCATGTGTAATTGATGTCATATGTGTCGCTCGGTAAGTTGGTAAGTTTAGTATCTTACGTATCTTAAGCATGTATGATCCGAATTGCATGTTATGTATGAATAGTGAACTTACGTGTGTTTGTTAATGAATTAATGTGTAAAGTGAAACCAGGGGTTGGGTTGGGGTTATTCACCGGGCTCGTGGAGCTCATGACCTCACCAACATTTCAGGTACGAAGTTAAGACTTAAGACTCTCTCGGAGTGGGTTTTAGCTTTCGGGAGTACCAAACTACTAGGAAGTCCCTGGATTAGCTATATGAATGATGTTTTCAATTGTAAATCGGTTGTATGTGAATCTAAAGTTTTCACTATGTATAATAAAAGACCTATGTGTTTACTCCGAGCGTGTGGCTCGTTGATCTTGTGTTATTGATACTCCAAGCGTGTGGCTCGTTGATCTTGTGTTATCTATACTCCGAGCGTGTGGCTCGTTGAGTTTATAAAAGTGTTTCATGCAGGGTTAAGGCTTTAAGCCTACGGGATTAGCCATATTATAGAGGAAACTCTGCCGAAATTTTCAAGAAAACCTTTGAAAACTAAGTAACGCGCTTCCGCCAATCTAAGAGAAAACTATCAACCCCAAGTTGAGATCATAAGTAGCCTTAGGGGTTCCTCTTGGGGAACCCTAGCATGTAATAGTCCTAGAGTGGGTTTTCGGGTGTTACAAAAATGGTATCGGAACAAGAATCCTCCGACCAGTAGATTTCCCTAGAATCAAGTCTAGGACTTGAGTTATTGCTTATGTGACTAATTGAAACATGAATTATGTGATCCGATTAACAAATTATGTGCATATACGTAACCGATTGAATAGTGAGTTATGTGAAATAATTCATGAACCTATATGCCTATATGTGATTGAGTGAATCTTATGTAATCTGAATTCGAACATATATGCATATGTGTGACTCCATGAATATGTGTGAATGATATGATGAAATGTTCCGAGACTGTGTGTAAGATCATAAGTGAATCAAGTTTCGAGGACGAAACATTTTATAAGTGAGGGAGAAATGTAACACCCAAAAATTTCAGGTGCTTACTTAGTAAGGAATTAAGTTATTAAAAGTTAAATGATTGAATTAGTTGAATTATAATTCTTCCGAATTGAAATTAAAACCCGAGCGTGATTTAAGTAAGCGGGCTTATTGAACTTAATTTGGGCCCAATTACCTAAAGCAGAAAAAAAAGAAAAAAAAGGGAAAGGAGATGGCTGACATTATGAGGAGGACCCGAAAGATAATTAGAGCAAAGATGTTAGGGGTCCAATTAAACTTGGGCAGCCAACTCCATTAGGTGTAATCGGGAAAAGAGAAGAGAGAACGTGGGATTGAGAACATAAAAAAGGGGAGAATGAGGGGAATGAAAGAAGCGGAACCGGAGAAAAGAGAAAAAGCACAAACCGAGAGGTGAGGGATCGAGAGAGAAATGAAGAAGAGCTCGGGGCGAGAATAGAGGAGATGCAGCGAGAGAACGAGAGGAGAAGAGCGAGAGAGACCGAGAGGGAGACGAGAGCCGGAGCAGAAATGGAGGGGAAAAAGGACAGGGAAGCCACAACAACAGGTAGACAGAGGGAGGCGGCGGGTGAGCAAAAGGAGCGGTCGTCATCGCCGGCAAGCAAAGTACACCAGCCGGCGGGTCAAGGGAACGACGGGCAAAAAAAAGAAAGTGAGAGATAGAGAGCGAGAAACCAAGGGGAACCAAAATGGAGCAGTGGAAGCCAGAGGCCGGGATTGAGAGCGAGTGAAAGAAGGAAGAAGAGGGTCGGGTAGAGGAGACCAAAATCGAAAAGAAGAAAGTACAACGAAAGCACCCGATTCAAAATTCGATTCAAAACTAAAATTCTTAGAACCACTAAGAATCCAAGGTGAGTAATTTGAATTCATCCTCTAGAATTAAAATGAATTAGGTGGATTAAACTTGAAACTAATTCATGAAATTGAAAACCTTAAGTTAATTGAAGAAGTTAGAGGCCTAAATTCACGAATTTAACAACTCACAGATTGAAAAACATGTTGCAATTTATTCCTAGTTCATAAATTTAATGATATTTGAGTATTGTTGAGCATGATTATTGAGCTATATGACAGAGAGTTTAATGAAATTAGCTTAAATATGATTAGTGAGAAAAATCAGAAAATTGAATTCATGATTTAAGTGCAGATTTTTCAGTAATTTATCCTATTTTGTTTCTTTTGATTTGCTCCTCGACATTTTTGATCGAAAATAACAAAAAGGATTTTTATTTTCTAACAGCCAGGCTATGGACCACCTCGGTCACGGCCTATGGCCGACACCGTGAACCGTACGACACCGGCTCTCGCCGGCACTACACGATCACCGGGTAGGACTTTGGTCCAAGCCGGCGTTTACACGAGTTTGGCCCAAAAGCCCTGCGGCGAATTAAGTTAATTCTAATTTGTTTTGTTTTTAGTTGTGAAATAATATCCCGAGGCTCTTAAAAATAATTCCTAAATTAAAATGATTAATAAAATCGCCATTCACCTTTGCCTAATTTATTTTCAGATTATAAAAATCAAAAATCCTAGTAAGAGATGCATCCCCATTTTAAAAAATTATCACCTTTAAAAAATCATCTTCATTTTCAAAAAGAGAGAAACTTAGCCAATTTGTGGGGAAGCTCGGTTCAAAATCCGGTTCCCCTCCTAATGGAGGTGGGACGCGCGGAGGCCATGGTTCCTATAGTGGTGACTCCAGTGGGTTCTATCAATTATTAAGAGGGAGAAACTTGAAAGTTTGAGTTGTGAGTTTTCGTAATGTGTTTTGCATTAGGCATCCTGAATTTAAGCAACTTTGAACATAATTGTTTTTTTATTTCAATGTTTAGGCCTTACCTTTAAAAACAATTTTGGAAGATGTTCGAACCGCTAACCTAGACGAGCCCAACTAGGCTTGATTGTCGGGGAGGTGGTACCTCTTCCCTCATAGCATACTCTCGTTTGTTTACCAAGAGGCACCGAGGATTCACACTTTTTCCTATCGTGCACCCCACGAAGGACTAAATGCTCGAAATATGAGACACCATGTATCCTATCTAGTATTGTCCCTCTCTTTCGACCATAGATCCTTGATTGTTTAGGTGGTCCATTTCTCTTTATTTGCATGCTTGGATGAGTGTGGTTGCTTTTACTATTTAATCTTTTACTTGTGAGCCTTTAGGTTAGGTTAGGAGTGCTATTTAACCCTTGCATGGGTGTGAATAAAATACCATAATTAATTTCCTTGGGTCGGTCTATTATGTGCATTTTTAGCCAAAAGTCCAAAATTGCCTTCCTTTTTACGTCGGTCCATTACATGCATTTACGAGTCATCCTAAAACTCATCCGAGTCTAGGCAGTCTAGGTTTCGGGTAACCACTGGTCGTTGGGCTTAGCCGGTGCCGGCCACCGCCGGTCGGTCCTAGAGAGTCTCGTCGGGGACCCTCCTCTTTTTTTTAGTCGGTCTGTCTGGTTTTTAGGGATTTGACTTTTTTTTTGCCATTTTGCATTCCCATTTTCATTTTTCATTTAGCCAAAATAAATTTATCTTGAGTTAGGTGAGTCCATTTTCATTTTTCATTTTGCCAAAATAAATTCATCTCGAATTAGGTGAGTCCATTTTCATTTTTTATTTAGCCTAAATAAATTCATCTCAAATTAGGTGAGTCCATTTCCATTTTTCATTTAGCCAAAATAAACTCATCTCAAATTAGGTGAGTCCATTTTCATTTTTCATTTATCTAAAATAAATTTATCTCAAATTAGGTGCGTTTGTCCATTTCTATTTTTCAACTAGCCAACATAAATTCATCTTCAATTAGGAGTATTCATTACATTTATGCATTAGCCAAATCATAATTCATTTTCAATTAAGTCATGAACATCATTGCATTTCATTAACTTTGCATTCCTTATGTGAATGCAAACAAAAGGCATTCTTAGTTCCTTCGGGTCCCCCACTTAAGCCCCTTCCTCCCAAAAGTTGGTCCTAAGCATTATCCTTTGGGCTGTAGAATAGGGAAGTCTACTGCCATTAGGTTTCTTCAAAATCCAAGCTCCAAAAGGTTAGAATGTCGCAGCAAGGATTCTGGTACCTCTTCCCCTTACTCTACACCTCGGTCTATGCTAGTGTGACCAACCTCGGTGTATACAACACTAGTTCAATCAATTTTCTCGTCATAGGATAGTACCTCAAACGAATTCCCCTCTAATGGCTAGAGAACCAGAACAAACCCCTATCCTCACCTTGCTCAATGAATCCTCGGCTAAGATGAAAGCCCGAATTGAGGCTTAGGATAAGAAAATAAAATCCATAGCTAGCACTCTTATAGCTATCCTAAAAACTCTTGAGGATAATAAGAAAGATGGTGAAAAAGAAGAAGAAGTACGACCCACCTAATCCTTCTCATGAGGGCACTCTTGAACCTAAACGTAAGTCTAATCCACACATAGATCAAATAGAACAAATATTAAGGGAGTTATCCATGTTCGAAGCCACTATTTCGATTATACAGGATTCACTTCAATCCTCAAGGGAAATTACCCCCAAGTTCACCATGCCGGACATCAAGTTTCGTTCCGAGAATCCCCATCATCATGTTCACAACTTCTTGGGAGCAATGACTTTTAAGATTATACCTGAAGACACTTACCACATCATCTTCCCATGGACCCTTGACAGTGAGGTAATGAAGTGGTATAACGTGGTTGTACACAAGGTCACCAATTGGAATGACCTGTGTAAGGACTTCCTACACCAATACTCCTATAACACCGATCTACCTGTCACACTTAGAGACTTGGAGTTGATCAAACAAGGCAAGAAAGAAATCTTTATAGACATTCTCACCAGATGGAGGGAAAAGGCTACCCACATGGTAGATCGACCTTCCTACAAGGATTAGGTGAAGATCATTATGAAGAACCTTTAGCCTGCCAAGAATCAAGACCTCAAATTCCAACCGGATATAGAGGTAACTATCAATTCAAAGACAAGAAAACCTCTAATCAAGGCAATACTAGCGGGGTGCAGATATCAATCCCCTTAACAGGTATAATGACTACACTCCAATTTATACTACTTACGCTCGGGCCCTTGACCGTTTGTTGTCTCAAGGGAAAATTGAATTACCACCTATACGAGTAGAATCAAAAACCGCAAAACAAGTAAAAAACTAGGATGAAGGAAAATTCTTTAAATATCATTGTGCACAAGGACATGGCATCGAGCAATGTAGGTCATTCAGGAACAAGTTGGTGAGTATGTTTTGCAATGGTTAAATCCCTTTCCCTAAGGCCACCTAGAAGCCTAGCAACAATAAGAATCCCTTTAGTGGTACTTTAGCTATCTTCTCCGACCCCATTCCAGGTCGATGGGATCCATCTGTCTTTATTCAAGACATCAATGAGTTCAAACCACTTGCTAGCTTACCATCTCTAGAGCCAAAAATCCATGGATTGTGGCTAAGTGATGAAGAAGAAGTATATGAAACCAAAGATGACGAGTGATGATAACTTCGGGCCATACCATCGTTAGAAGAAGACAACTTTTGTGGAGAACCAAAGAATCCGAAATCCAATTCCTTACTAGATCCGAACGACATAATATACCAATGGGTCCACAATAGACTCAGGAAGCCCCAATTGCTGAGAAAGAAGCAACTAAAGAAGACCCAATCCTAAAACAGACTTCAAAAACTTAAAATTGATATCTCTATTTGGCAACTCATATCCGCTTCTCAAAAGCATAGGCATGCCTTGATTGATGCGATTAGCAAAATTGAGGTCTCTCCTAAAACTACACCTGAGGAAGTAGTAGGATTGGTCAATGATAGGGATGGAACTATTACCTTTAACAAGAAAGATTTACTCGAAAGAGGCATTTCACACAACAATGCTTTTTATTTGATTGTAACTTGCATTAACAAGTTCATCCCTATAACCTTAGTAGATAACGGATCTGCCATAAACGTTTGTCCTTGGAGGACCACCACAAGGTTAGGCATTAGAGAGCAACAACTCTCTAAGAAAATTTTTCATCTCCGAGCCTTTGATAATTCTAAAAGGATAGTTTTTGGACTGGTGACTCTACCAATTAATGTTGGACTAGGAGTGAAGAACATTAACTTCCAATTCTTAGACATCCCAACTACCTTTAACCTTCTTCTAGGATGCCCTTGGTTACTCGACCATCGAGCGAGTGCCCTCCACACTCGCATCGGAAAGTCAAGATGATTATCAAAGGTAAATTTTTAACCGTCCATGAGGACAATCTACGTGCCACCATCACCTCTAAAGAATATGTCGTCGAAATTGAACATGACGCCGATGATGAGGAGCTCTATGTGTTTGAGACTGTCACTGGTATCCTCTCAACTTCAATCCTTATGGCAATCCTAGGGTCCATTCGATGCTTAGGAAAAAGGGTATTTTCCTGGCCTAGGCTGCAGGAAAGAGGGCATACCACCCAATTTTCCACCCTTTGAACCCACCAACAACTATAAGCTTGGGTTGGGCTATCAACCTACTGCTGAGGAAATATACTAGAAAAGGAGGCAGCCTACCTCCTTGAAGAGGGAAAGTCCATGCAAGATTGGACCAATCTTGTTGAGAGTAATATTTTTGGACTACTGTTCGGACAGGAGAAGATCCTAAAGGGAATTTGGCTTCGGTATTATCCCAAGCCATGTCGCGCCCGTAGTTTGATGCATCTAGATTTATCACGGACGTTGACGCTGAAGGGTCCAAGCCTCGTTACTTGTATCGATGCTCGAGGAGGGCTAAGAATTCGCTATTATCCTAGGAGAGCAGCTCATTCTTGAGTCTAGCACTAAAGTCTGCTATTTCGTTTGTAATTCTATTAGTTCTTCTTCTAGTTTTGTAATTTTTAATTCTATAATTTCTGTTTTCGAGTCTTATGTACTCATTTCCTCATTCAATAAGATGAACCTTTCCGCTTACTCTTGCCTTCTCCTATTTTTTATTGTTTTTGAAGGTTTGCTCTTGAGAGGCTAAGTCACCCTAGAGAGGGGTGAATAGGGTGATGGGGAAATTTCAACAAGTAATGGAAGAATAAAACTAGAAATGACTCGAGGAGAGTCTAAGTTTAGATTGAACTCGAGAAAAGTACTAACTCGAGAAAGTTACGTGGAAACCCTTTTGGGGCGGAAAACCACGGTCGGTGCTAATCTAAGCACCAAGTCAAATCCACTATTTTGAATCCACAAAATATAGTAGAAAGACTCAACTAGAATTGCTCTCATAGATAATTCCTTACAAGATTTTCCTAGACTCGAAATTCCCTTATCTCGATCTAGTACATCCTAACCGAGATAACCTTTACGAGTTAGGGACAACCGAGCTGAGTTAACCCTTACAGCTCAGTCAAGGGATCTTACTCGAAAGTAAGAATGAGTGTTTGTAAACTGATTACAAGACCTTACAACTCAAAAAGATATTAAGTACGGAGTTGGAGTTGCAAGTAGAAGATTGAGTATGAATATAATGACTTTTTCTTAAGTGCGTGTATTGATAGTTGGTTTAGCAATCTTTAAGTCTTGAGAATTGGCTTTTATTTATAGATAACCAAGCAGATTAACCATTGTGACTATCTTTTCACTCGAAGTCCTTTGTGACCGTTGCAATGGATTTTCGCGTCGCTCGTAAAATATCTGTTGAGGTGTGAACGTTGGGCAACGGCTCTTGACTCCTTTGCAAGTCCCAATCTACTGGTGGTGTCCGAAAAGTAGGGTGGTTGTAGATTTCCGGTTTTGGAAACCGATAACCCTAACACGATGTATCGGGCTTAGGTCGGGAGTAGAAAAAGCCTTGTCTGCTGGTGACTTGACATCTTGAAGCCGGTTACTTTTGTAATTCAAAAGTAGGATAACCTCGTTTGAATAACATACAAAAGTAAACCAATTTTGGTTCGCAAAGTATAAAATCCGTTGGCCCAAGATTAGACACGGATAATAATTTAATTAAGATAATTAAGTGCGTAATTATCTGTGTCCTAAAAGAGTGGAATTTTCCGAGTCTAATATCCATTATACTCAAATTCCATCCGAGCCGATCTAGAAGTAAAGCAAGTCGGATAAAGAACATCGAGTAGAAAGACTTGATCTAGACTACCAATGTTCAAAACAAGCATGTTGACTTAAAAAGATGAATTAACACAATAATTCAATTAAACTTAGATCATGAAGTCGGACATGAGTTTATGCGCATTAGAGCAAATGTTTGAACATACAATATATCTCGAGTGTTGTCCGAGTGACTCGAAGCGTGTGAGAACAGAGTATGCTTTACGAGTTAGTCGAATCAAGTGAGAACATATGCAATGGTTTTCGTAACACTCGGAAAAGATTCTATATCACTCGGAAAAGTTTCTCGAGACACTTAGAATGACTTGTAATCAAAACCTTATAAGAGATGAAGTCTTATACCCGATTCCTTGATGGAACTCAGAATAATGTATATGTAAAGTCCGAGTCTTCAATCTCCCCTTTTTGATGAAAGGCATTCCATACTTAGATAGAAACTTTGTTAGTGATATAAATGCGGTTTTTCATCCTTTCTCAAAGGATAAGTCAGAAAAACATGATAGAATTGTATAGAGTAGATACGAGTGAATGAAATTTATATTCTATCAAAGCAAATAAGCTTAGATTGCCAAAAAAAAAAAAAACCTAAAGTATCATAGCAAAAAAAAATTACCGAGGAACAGAGCAATGATAGACTCGAATTGAAACTCGGAGGTAATAAACTTGAAACTGAGATTTCATTACAATTTAAGTTAAAAATTTACACAAAAGAAGGTAAGAGAAACTCCCCTAAACAAGACAACAAATTTTTCTAACTATTCTCCCCCTTGCCTTTCAGAGAAAACAAAATGAGGAAGAATGTATCAAGAAGATACAGATTTGTATGTCCGGACAAAAAAATAGAAAAATTGAAAACAACAGAAACAAAAATTTTAGGATGGAGGAGAGGGAGTAGTTTGAGTCGAAGATGGTGGACGCGTAGTGCGCCTTCACCGATAGGATCAGGAAGATGTAGATGAACGAGGCGGGGGCAGCACGGGATCTCTAGAATGGGCTCGGCTCCGAGTGGTCGACCCGGAACTAGGTCGTCCAGAGGCTTATCCTCCCGGAACTCGACCGATGGAGGGGTGTGCTCGGGCCGACCGGCTGCCGACTAACCATGGTCGGCGGGGTCTTCGACCCACTCGGACTACTGTCCGAGCCGATCACTTCCGATTGAGGTTTTGGAGCACCTTGGCCCTCGGTTGCTTCCGCTCCGGTTTACGCTTCCTTCTCCCCTTCTTCTTTCTCCTCAAACGGAGCTACCTCAGCCGCAGTCTTCGCTTCTTCTTCTTCTTTTTCTTCTTACGCTTCTTTATCTTCCCCGTAGAGGGGACTTGGCCGGACTCGAGGATTCTTCGGATGTATCTTAGTCGACCGGATACTAAGCTACCTTGGAGTGTCTCTCTTGAAGGAGCTCAATCATTTCCCTTTGCTCCTTGATGAGAGCTTTCAGGTCAAGAAGCACATCCTGTTGCTCTCGGATTTGGGATTGAACAGGTTTTCGGTTGATGGTCATAGGTCGAAGGACAGTCTTGAATGACCGAAGGGTGTCCTTAAATTTAGTGGACATCGAGGAAAGCTTGTCCAGGATGGAAATGGACAAAGCGAGAACGGAGAATCCGAGAGGCACCTGAGGTGGAGGAGGCAGAGAGAGAGTAGGTTGAGTCCGAGTCTAAGGCGGAGAAGGGGGCCTTAGTTACGAGCTACGAACCCGGACACCCGGTTGGGTCTCCCGGTATCCATACCCAAGGAGTTCCTTTTTGCCAATGACAATGGCAGCCTTAGAAACCGCATTAGGATCCGAGGGAAGGGGAACTATGAATTGTTTAAAGATGAGGGTGAGAAGAGCCCCGAAAGGAAGTGGGCTATTCTTTTTGGTCCGAGTCCGAGCGAGCACAGCCGCCATTTGCTCGACTATAGCAGGAAAGAGGTCTACTTCGTAGCCCTCCATGATGTCATACAGAGCTTTTAGATGCTTGGAGTTGGGGTTCTCCTTGTTGGAATGTTGTGAGAAGAAAGTTCTCATCAGCGAGAAAACAAAGAAGGCGAGCTTCGATTTGAGTTGGGTCATAGAGAAGTTTTTGCGTGACCCAGGGAATTCTTTTGCGTATTTTTCAAAGAATTCATCAGCAACCTCATTGAAAGGTATGGGGTTGCTATTGAAAAGAGAAGAGACTTTAAAGAGTCGGTGGAGAAGAGAGGTGTTGATGCGAACTGTAACACCTTGAACTCTGGAGGTGAGGATGCCCTCGGAGCTAGAGAGGTTGGAATAGAACTCGAAACGAGTTACGGGTAAATGAAGTCACCGAAACAAAGGAAATTGTAAACCCCTGTTGATTTGATATGAGCCAACCACGAAAACTTTGTGGCGGGAAGAATTTGTCATCCAACATTGGATGTTGGGTGACAAGAGGTTTTAAAGGATTGGAGGGGCCTTCTTGGCTTTTGGTATGGGGTTTCTTGGTGGCGTAACGAAGAAAATCAGGGTGGGAACTTGTTTTCGGCATGTTTGATATGGAAAGAGAGAGAGGGAGATGAACTTTTGTGAAAGAGAAGGAGAGAGATAGAGATAGCTCTACGAAAGTGAGCGGAAAAAAATATGAAAGAGTAGAAAGAGAGAGCCGAGAGCGACAGAGCTTACTTGAGATGACCTTCACTTAGCTTGAGAGCGACGAGAGTTTCTTTGATTGCAGAGAGCTTGCTTGAGTTGAAGTAATTGAGAGAGTGAAAGTAAGTCGAGAGTAAAGTAGCGTAATGAAGGAAAATGGACGCTATTTATAGAGAAATAATCGTCCTTCGATATTCGTTCTAACCCGGCTCTCCAATGGTCACCTCGGACCGGTGTAACTATTCTCGCTCTCCAACAGTTAGAATTCCAGTGATTGTCTCTCAACGGCTAGTTGTCCGATCGAAGCGCGCGAGAGAGAGAGAGAAAAAGAGAGATTTTAAAAGAAATTTCGAAATTCTCCACCGATCTAGAGATGATTTCGAAGTTTGATGTCCATTTTTCTCAAAATCTGAGTTTGACTCAGTGAAGTTTTGAGTGACTCGAAATTGCAAACAACTAATAACTCGGAGCTTAGTATCACAGGTTCAATTGAACTAATTGTTATTAAAGAAAGAAAGCACACAACACATAATCATGCAAAGTAATTTTACTCGGAAAAGCACATAATTATGCATTAATCATGTCAAGCTCATTCCTAATAAAGCAAAACTGATCCTCACTAAGTGGCTTAGTAAAGATATCAACTAATTGAAGATTGGTAGGAATGAATTCAAGTTCAATATCACCCTTTTCAGAATGATCTCTCGGAAAATGATACCGACCTCAATATGTTTAGTCTTTGAGTGCTTGAATTGGATTCTTTGTGATGCTGATTGCACTTTGATTATCCCACCTGATTGGAATTGATTTGAATGAAAGTCCAAGATCTCTCAAGTGTTTCTTTATTCATAAAATTTGAGCACAGCATGCTCTAGCTGCAATATACTCAGCTTCAGCAGTTAATAAAGCTACCGAGTTTTGCTTCTTTGAGTGCCAAGATATCGGGGATTGACCCGAAACTAGCGAGGCTCCTAAGGTGCTCTTTCGTCAACTTTATATCCAGCATAGTCAGCTTCCGAGTATCCAGTGAGAGTTAGTTCCGAGTCTCCGGAGTACCAAAGACCTAAGTTCCGAGTCCCTGCAAAATATCCGAAAATTCTCTTCACCGCAATGAGATGTGATTCTTTTGGTTTAGCTTGAAATCTTGGACACAAACAGACACTAAACGTTATGTCCGGCCTCATTGGATGTAAGGTATAGTAGAGATCCAAACATACCTTGGTAGAGTTTCCGATCCACTGCTTTACCTTTCTCGTCCGAGTCCGGTTTTATCTTGCTCGCTTGTAGGTGTTGCTACATGTTTGTACTTCTTCAGCAGCTCCTTGGTATACTTTGATTGATGGACATAGATGCCATCTTTGTCTTGCTTGATTTGTAGACCAAGGAAGAAATTGAGTTCTCCCATCATACTCATTTGAAATTCCTGTCTCATTAACTCGGAAAACTCTCGACACAAAATTTCATTAGTAGCTCCAAAAATTATGTCATCAACATAGATCTAAGCAATAAGAAAGTCTTTCCCCTTGGTTTTTATAAAAAGAGTCTTGTCAATCTGATCTCTTCTAAAATCATTCTCAACCAAGAAATTGCTCGAGTCTTTCATACCAAGCTCCGGGAGCATGTTTAAGACCATAGAGAGCTTTTTGCAATTTGAAAACATGATTTGGAAATTATGAGTTTTCAAATCCAGGGGCTGCTCAACATAGACTTCCTCTTCAATGAAACCATTGAGAAAAACACATTTAACATCCATTTGATATTCATGCTAGATGCAAATGCCGGTAGGATTCCAATAGCTTCAATTCGGCAACAGGTGCAAAGGTTTCCCCACAATCAATCCCTTCTTCTTGATTGTAACCTTGAGCCACAAGTCTAGCCATATTTCGACTACAAACCCACCTTCATCTAGTTTTTCTCGAAAACCCATTTGGTTCCTGTGACTGGGTGGTCGGAAGGTCGTTTGGTCGAGTCCACACTTGGTTTCTTTCGAATTGATTGAGTTCCTCTTGCATTGTCTCTACCCATTCAGGTTCATTAAGGGCTTCTAGTGCATTTACGGGTTCGATTATTGAAATGAATGCAGTGAATGCACATAGATTTTGTAGAGAGGAAGAAGTTCTTGCCCCACTGTTAATATCGGATCGAGATGTTTTCTAGTGGGTGGCTAGAAGCATACTTGAATGCTCTACTGTTCTCTGGTTCACCAGATCCGTAGGTTGAATTGGTTGATCTTCGAAGTACTGTTCGAGTGAGCTTGTTCATCCGATTGACCTTCAACATTCGAGCTGGCTCTTGAGTTGTGTCATTCCGAGTCATGTTGTTACGAGTCACTTCATTCTCAATAACTTTGATTTGATTCTTGATGAGCTAATTTTCCTCAAGATCATCATCTTTGCTTGAGCTTCGAGTCCGAGAATGTTGCCTCACTTGGTTTTTCCTATTCAATCTCATCAAACACAACGTGGATGCTTTCTTCCACTTTGTTAGTTCTTTTATTGAAAATACGATATGGTTTGCTATGAGATGAATAACCAAGAAAAATACCTTCATCTAACCGAGCATCAAACTTGGTCAGGTGATCCTTACCATTGTTGTGAATGAAGCACTTACATCCAAAGGGTTTGAAGTATGAAATGTTAGGTTTCTTCCCTTTGTAGAGCTCATATGGAGTTTTCTTCAGGATGGGTCCGATGAGGCATCTGTTCAACATGTAGTTTGTTGTGTTGATCGCCTCAGCCCAGAAATAGTAGGGTAGATTATGTTCAATCATCATTGTCCTAGCTATTTCTTCAAGAGTTCGGTTCTTCCTCTCCATCACTCCATTTTGTTGAGGAGTTCTTGGTGTTGAAAAGTTGTGAGAGATGCCATTCTTGTCACGAAATCGTAGAATTCCGAGTAGTCAAACTCCCTTCGATGGTCGGTTCGAATTCTCCGAATCCGAGTCCGAGACTCAACTTGGATTTTCTTGCAGAGCTTGCTTGAACTCTTTGAATGCTTCATTTTTGTGTTTAAGAAAACACACTCAAGTAAATCGTGAGTAGTCATCAACAATAACAAGCACATATGATTTACCTCCGAGACTCTTGATAGGGATTTCACCACATAAATCCATATGCAATATTTCAAGCACCTTGGATGTGGAAACAGGTTTTAGAGATTTGAAGGATGATCTGACTTGTTTCCCTTTCTTAAATGCACAGTTAGGCAATCCTCCGACTAAACCATGAGATGCAAGTTTCTTAATGGCGTGCATGCTAACATGACCTAGTCTACGATGCCAAATCCATGAGTCATCATGAAGAGATGCTTTTAAACAAGATAAATTTTGACTCGGGTCGAAAGAGGAATAGTATAGGTGTTACCTAATCTCTTACCCGAGAGTTTGATCTCCTTGGTGGCATCATCGGAGATATAACAATTGGTCCGGGTGAATCTTATCTCTTGACCTTTCTCACACAGTTGAGAGATGCTGAGCATATTGTATTTTAACCCTTTGACAAGGTCTACTGGGCTGACCAGATTGCTTCCTTTTCCAATCTTGCCTATCCTAATTATCTTGCCTTTGCTATCATCCCCAAACGTGACTTTTCCTCCCTTGTAATCTTCTAACTCGGAAAAGAGTCTTGGATTTCCCGACATGTGACGTGAGCATCCACTATCCAGTACCAACGCCCTTTTGTTCTTTTCGAGCCACTCGCAAGTCAGAAAGAAACTAACCTTTCTCACTTCTTCTAACGAACCTAGTAACTCCCTTTACTATGGTCCTTTTCGAGGAAGTAGACTCTTGGGAACCCAGATTTGAATAACTTTGGGTTTGGTCCGATTATGAGTCTTTCTTTTAGAGAACTGAGTCTGTGTCTCTTTCTTTTGAAAAGCTTTTCTTTTATAAACCGGTGGAGAAGGTTTTCTCCTTTAAGCTGGTCCGGGCTCAGTCCTCCTTTCATTCTTATGAATGAGACCATGCTCAGCCTTCCCGAACTTCACAGTTCGGAATCCTTTTGAAAAGAGTCTTGGATTCCTCCTCTTTGTTAAAACCAAGTCCTTCTTTTCGAAGGAGACACATTGAGACCCTAAGAGCATATCAAGGTTTTTTGACCTTGAGTAAATTTTAAAATAAGCTCTTGAGACTTATTGAGCTCTTTCTTCAAATGCCTATTTTATCTTCCGAGTGACTCGGACTCGGTCTCATTAGATTGAGCACTAGTCTTGAGTTCTCTTAGAGTAAGTCTCGGTTTTCCAATTCATTTTTCAAAGAGATGCTCTCGAAGTAACAGACTCAAGTTGTTCTTTAAACCGAGAAGAATCGAATTGGACTTTTCTTCCAAAGTAAAAATATATTTGGCTAAATCAACTTTGGAGAATTTGAGGAAGTATTCAATTACCTCCCGAGGATTTGTTTCCTCACTGTCTCGAGTGATCCGAATCGACTCGATTTGGCTTCGAGTCCGAGAATGCCATCGGACATTTTGAATCATCTAAGTCCTCATCATCTTCTAATGAGTCTTCATCACTCCAAGTGGCCATCATAGCCTTTTTCTTCTTTCTGTCTCTCTTCCTTCTGGGACAGTCTTTGACTTTGTGTTCCTTGCTCGCCACATTCAAAACAATTGGAGTTCTTAGTTAAAGATAACTTTGAAGGGGAAGAATGTTTACCTTTTCTATCCTTCTTGTCTTTCTTATAGAACTCTTCTCTTGGCTTCTTATCCCATCTCTTATGCTTCATCATTTTTTGAAGCCTCTCACGATAAGTGCCATGGGATCCTCTTCCGAGTCGGAGGAACTCAAATTTTCTTCTCTATTTTCTCGAGGCCTTTAGTGCAATGTTCTTTTTAGTGCTGACCACTCGCATCCTCCTCTTCCAGGTGGATCTCATGGGTGAGTAGTTTCCCAATGAGTTCGTCCGGCTTCAGTAAGGACAGGTTCCGAGCCTCTTGTTTGACCTGGCTTATCTTCGCTTGTGTGACCTGGCTTGTGCCTTCATAAGTGTTGACCAGTGTGTCACACACTTCTTTGGCTGTGTCACGAGCGGACACTCGGTTGTACTCTTCTAAGCCGATGGCGCACATCGAGAATGTTCATCGCCTTGAAGTTCTTTATGAACTTCTCTACTTCATCGAGTGGTGTACTCGGACTTTGTTTTGGGCACGAGTCTTATTTCTTCTATCTTCATTGGAATGTAGTTCCCTACTTGTATGATGTTCCGGACATCTTCATCGTGATCCGAGTAGGAAACATTCCATGAGCTTCTTCCGAGTGCACGAAGTTAAATCCTTTGAACTTTGGTGGTCTGCTGGAAGATCTTCCTTCATCAAACTCTCCATTGTTCTGAGCCATTTGATCTTTAAACCTTTAGATGGTTAATCCTTTCCGAAAGGCTAGGCTTTGATACCAATTGAAGGTTTGCTCTTGGAGAGGCTAAGTCACCCTAGAGGGGGTGAATAGGGTGATGGGGAAATTTAAAACAAGTAATGGAAGAATACAACTAGAAATGACTCGAGGAGAGTCCGAGTTTAGATTGAACTCGGAAAAGTACTAACTCGGAAAGTTACGTGGAAACCCTCCTGGGGCAGAAAACCACGGTCAGTGCTAATCCAAGCACCAAGTCAAATCCACTATTTTGAATCCACAAAATACAGTAGAAAGACTCAACCAGAATTACTCCCTTAGACAATTCCTTACAAGATTTTCCTAGACTCGAAATTTCCTTATCCGATCTAGTACTTCCTAAATGAGATAACCTTTACAGTTAGGGACAATCGATCTAAGTTAACCCTTACAGCTCAGTCAAGGGACCTTACTCGAAAGTAAGAATGAGTGTTTGTTGCTGATTACAAGACCTTACAACTCGGAAATATGTTAAGTACAAAGTTGGAGTTGTAAGTAGCAAATTGAGTATGAATACAATGACTTTTGCTTAAGTACGCGTATTGACATTTGGTTCAACAATCTTCAAATCTTGGGAGTTGGCTTCTATTTATAGATAACTAAGCATACTAGCCGTTGTGACTGTCTTCTGACTGGAAGTCCTTTGTGACCATTGCAATGGTCTTTCCGAGTCACTCGGAAAATATCCGTTGAGATGTGATCGTTGGACAACGGCTCTTGACTCCTTTGGAAGTCCCTATCCACTGGTGGTGTTCGAAAAGTAGGGTGGAAACCACCGTTGAGCTTAGCGTTGCAGATTTCTAGTTTTGGAAACAGACAACCTTGACACGAGTGTCTAGGCCTAGGTCGAAGTAGGAAAAGCCTTGTCCGCTCGTGATTTGACATCTTGAAGGCGGTTACTATTATAATTCAAAAGTAGGATAACCTCGTTTGAATAACCTACAAAAGTAAATCAATTTTGGTTCTCAAAGTATAAAATACTTTGGTCCAAGATTAGACACGGATAATAATTTAATTAAGATAATTAAGTGCGTAATTATTTGAGTCCTAAAAGAGTGAAATTTTCCGAGTCTAATATCCATTATACTCAAATTCCATCTAAGTTAGTCTAGAAGTAAAGCAAGTCAAATAAAAAACATTAGAGTAGAAAGACTTGATCTAGACTACCAATGTTCAAAACAAGCATGTTGACTTAGAAAGATGAATTAACACAATAATTCAATTAAACTTAGATCATGAAGTCGGACCGAGTTTATGCACATTAGAGCAAATGTTTTAACATATAATATATCCGAGTGTTGTCCGAGTGACTGTTAAGCTTGTCGTACAGCAACAAATTAAACCACTACTTAGGCTTATAATAAACAATATAGTAAGGGCAAGTAGGGATCGAATCCATGAGGAAAGATACTGTAAAGAAAAATCAAACTTCCAATCTAATTAAACTAACTATCTTAGTTATTTACCTTATAAAATTCAAACAAATCAACTTAACTACTAAATTTCTAATTTTAATTCTAAGAAAAACTTCTGAGATTATTCACTATTATTCTAATAATCTAAATTTAACAAAACTATCCTAATTAATTCTGGAAAAATCAAAACAGAAAATCAAATAAAAACTTAAACAGAAAATTAAAACGTAGAATAATTCAGAATTAAATAACTAAAAATAACAGAAAATTATCTAATAATATTAATAAATATTCCAGAAAGAATATAAATCTTGGAATAACCCAGGAATGTTTTTTATAAATTTTCAGAAAAGAAAACTAAAGCAGAAATTAAATAAATTCTAAAACAGAAAATTAAATAAACAATATTCTGCACTAAAATAATTACGAAAATAAATAATAAAATTATCCAGAATAATAATACTAATTTTCTAAACCTAACCAGACCCTAAAAATATAAAAACAAAATTTAAAATCTAATTTACGAATTTATTTTATTAAAAACCTGCAGTAATTAAATTCAAGAATTAAATCTGAAAAATATCAAATTAATTCCAAAAATTCTAAAATTTAATCACAGCAAACTAGGACTCTATCTAAACCCTAAAAGAAAATAAAACACGAAAAATGACAAAAGAAACTATTTTTAAACTAATTTCTAACAAACTAACTCCAAAAATAATAAAAACTGACAGAAAATTAATTCTGAAAATTAAAATATATAATGACTCAAAGTTAAATTAAAATAAAATTACTAAAATTAACCTAAAATACTGATCTTTAGGGGGTTTAATGAAATTGATAATAAAAGACTATAACTTTATAAGTAAAAATTGACAAACTAAAGAAAATAACTAAAAAGCAACAAATAATTATCAAAGATAACAAATTTATAAAAACACTTAGTATAATCTATATCCACCATGCAAATTATTATTTATCATTAACACACGAATTGATCTACCCATGAGCTAAACTGTAGAAGACAACCACTAGCGGATCTTCCCGTTTTTCCTTAGTTATTAGTTTACTTAGGCCTAGCCCTAATATAAACCCTACTAATATTGATAACCCTAGCACTAGCACTAGAATTTAATCAAATTAGAGCATTAAGTATTAGAAAAACATCATCTAGCACCTAATAACCAATCTACTAGCAAATTGATTTAAGAAGGATCTATGATAATTTCCTAATTAAAAGAGATGGGTATGAGCCATCCATGATTAACTAGGGTGATACTTATGTCTAAAAGATCAAGCAATTACGTACTTAAACCCTCTAAACTATCACATGAATTTATATAAAACTAAATAGCGTGCACTCTAATTAATTAGACATAAATTCATAAACATTAAACACAAATTATCATAGAATCATGGATCAAATCAATAAGACAATAAAAATCAAAACTTTGTTTCAAAATAAATAATTTAACATGGCTTCAATGAGATTATACTAAGTATAAGAAAAACTACTCACACATCATGTAATTTAAAACATGTAAACTAAATAAAAGTAGCATCTTTAGTATTAATCTATCAATAAAAACTCAATCTTTTCTAATAAAAATTACAAAACTAAATTATACTACCGATATTAGTTTCTTTGACCACGGGACGATGATGATGAAGATGATTATAGGATTGTGATTTGGGGCTGGTGTGAGGGATTGAGAGAAGCAGGAGGTGGCGTGGGAAGGAGCTGGGCAGCAGCAGCAACAGGCGTGAGATGAGCAGCAAGCGTGAGGAGCAGCGAGGGAATTTTGGGCAGCGAACGTGAGTCGTGTGTGTGGCTGCTTGGGAAGGCAGCGAAAGGATGTCGTGGTCGGCGAAGGGCTGGGCGGCCTGCAAGAGGCAGCAAGGGCTGCGTGGGGTGGCTGGGATGTATGTGGCTGGCTTCCTCCTCCTCCATGATGATAATAAGTAGTATATATAGGGTGAAAGAGTTAGGGTTTATTTCTCTTTCTTCTCTTCTAAGTTTCCCTTTTCTATTCCACTTAGGATTTCCTAAAATATAATATCCTAAAATAAATATTTTATTACATATTATATTTATGGACCGACTTCATATATTTTCTTGGATGCTTGTCGGTAGCTAAAAATCCACTTTTAACGACTTTTCTTCTCTTCCCCACTTTATTCGATAATTACCTATAAATAGATAAAATAGAATAAATTAGATAAAATAAACTATATAATATAAACTCAATAACTACTAAAAATACGTATAAAATACGACTTAACAAGTGACTCGAAGCGTGTGAGAACAGAGTATGCTTTCCGAGTTAGTTAGAATCAAGTCGGAACATATGCAATGGTTTTTGTAACACTCAAAAAGATTCTACATCGCTCGGAAAAGTTTCTAAGACACTTAGAATGACTTGTAATCGAAACCTTATAAGAGATGAAGTCTTATACCCGATTCCTTAATGGAACTCAGAATGATGTATATGTAAAGTCCGAGTCTTCGCTTTATCTCTAATGAAGAACAAGAAATCCCTAAAGAATTAATAAAAGCTATGAAAGATCATGAAAATCGCTCACCAATAATAGAGGAAACAATAACTAATCTAGGATCGGTTGGTCAGCCCCAAGAGTTCAAAATTAGGAAAACACTCGAATCTAGAAGAGCAGAAGCAATTCACTTCGCTCCTTACTAAATTCATACATATCTTTGCATGGTCCTACAAAGACATGTCACGGATAGATCCAAGTATAGCGAAACATAGAATTCCTCTTTATGAAGATGCTAAGCCGATAAAGCGAAGTTTAGGAGGATGAACTCGAATGGGCATTAAAAATTATGGAAGAGGTCCGAAGCAATTACAAGTCGGGTTCATCAAAGTGGTCCACTACCCTCGGTGGGTAGCAATCATAGTGCAAGTTTCAAAGAAAGATGGCAGGGTCCGGATGTGCATTGACTTCAAGGATTTGAACAAGGAAAGCCCTAAAGATGATTTTCGGCTACCTCATATGGACATGCTCATAGATAATAAGGCAAGACATGCCTTGCTCTTGTTCATGGATGTTATGCTCGGGTACAATCAAGTGAAGATGGCTGAACAAGACATAGAGAAGACGATCTTCATCACTCAATGAGGGACGTACTTCTATGTAGTGATGCCATTTGGGCTCAAAAATGCTGGAGCTATATAACAAAGGATAACCACAACATTACAACATGACATGATACATAAGGAAGAAAGAATGACGGATGGAGGGACCGGAGCCAAGAGGAAGAGGCTGGCATGCCTCCTGCCTAAACGACAAGAACGGCAACCAGCAAGGCTGAGAGAGAAGAAAACGAAAGCGAGGACGAGAGAAAAAGAGAGACGTGAGAGTAGAGCAAGAGGAATAACGACACGCAGAGGGGAAGTGAGGGAGCAAAGAAGAAGAAGGAGCCGAATAGAGGTAAAAAGTGAGAAGGGCATAACCGAACGGGCAAGTGAGGCTAGGAACTTTCCGTTTTAAGAGTGTAAGATTCTCCACTAAGAGGATTGGTGCTTACCCCCCACATATCCCCTCCCAGTTGTAGGCACTCTCTCGGTGGCTTGTCTCGTACTTTAGCATATACTTGGACTTGTATGTGTTGGTTGCTATTTGCTTATGACATTTCCGAGTAGCACAAGTTGTTGATGTGCATTCCATATATTTCTAAGTGTTGTGGCTTGTAACTAAGTTCATATAGTTTGTATTAACTGTGTCATGAACCATTTAGATTGTTTTAAGTCTTAATGCATATTGGTTGGACTCCGGCGTGTGGTCGTTGAGTGGTGAACTTCGAGCGTGTGCCTCGTTGAGTTATATTGTGATTTTTTTGCAGGTTTTTAAGGCTTTAAGCCTAAGGGATAAATCATATTATAAACGAAACTCTACCGAAAGTTTTAGAAAATTCTCAACTAAATCAGACAATCACCTTTATCACCTTTAAATTGGAATTAGAAAATCAAATCGACACCTTAAGTAGCCTTGGGAGTTCCTTTTGAGGAACTCGGCGATGTAATACTTCTAGGGTGGGTTTCGGGGTGTTATATTTATGGTATTAGAGCATATAGTTAGTGACCTTAAGTTTGCATTACACATAGCTGGCTAGGATCTCTTGTTATGTGATAATATGGTTTATTTCGACAAATATACATTTGGCATTATGTGTAATATTTGAATCATAAGTGATTTCCTAGTCAACTTAATTAAAATAGTTGATTTCGCATTACCCATTAAGGTGATATGCAAAGGACTTGTGTGTGCTAAGTGTATGACTAAGTGTGGATGAAAATTTATTTCCGTTTTATTACTCATTGGTTTTGTTGACTCCTAAACTAGAAACCCTTACCTCTAAGACTTCATTGATTTGACTGTTTATGTGATTAACCGAAAGATTAGTTATGTGATTTGAATTATGAACCTATGTGCCTATATGTGTGAGGGATTGAATTTTCTATGACTTGTTTTACGGGCATGTGTGATTACACTTGGAGTAATATGGTGAAGAGTCAATAATGACCACGTAACTTAACCTTGCTAGATAGCTAGTGGGTAGGGAAATGATAAGGTTGATGTACACAACAATGTAATTGATCCACTAATAGGCACTAACCTTCGAATAGGTTTTTGAAGTTGCAACCTACCAAGCTTAGGGGTACTCCAAGGCCTACCGAGTTAGATGAATGAATGAGTGAAATAGATAGAATATTTAAGACTATGACGTGTCCCGAAAAGTATAAGCGAGGATTAGCCACATGTCTTTTGTTAGAAAAGGCGATCATTGGTGGAATTCTATTAAACCAAGTTTGGAAGAAGAACAAGGAATGCCAATAAAAGGATGAATGGTCACTGTCCTAAGCATATGCATGGAGCTAAGGAGTTGAAGTTTATCAACTTAAAACAAGGAAAAATGAGTGTTCTAGAGTACGATGCGAAATCTACAGAACTTAGGTAGATATTTAGTAGATACGAAGCAAAGAAAAGCTTACAAGTCCGAAGCCGATCTAGCATTAAACACATGTGAAAGGAGAGTAGCTCGGACAAGTACCAAATACCAAGATAGGTGTCGGAGAGCAATCCGTATAGAATGAGTTTTGCAGGAGGTTGCCAAGACTACTACAATAAGAAAAGTTGGAGAAAGGAAAAAGAGAAAAAAAAAGAGGGGTATGGTGTCTATTCGTTGAATTAGCTTGACCATAAACCTTGTTTAGTTTTAAAATATAAGAAGCAAGAATGTGATATCAATGTGCATAATTGGAATATAAGTGGACTTAGTAAGCTATGTTTCTAGGTTAGTAAGTGAATGAGGGAATAACTAGTTTACGTGTGCTTTGTCTTGATTGTATTGGCATGAGTGGGTTGATGTTATGGAATTATTAGATCATTAGGTGTGGAATATCCCAAATAACAAGTAAATATCTATGCATTGCTTGAAAGTAATGCATTGGTTGCTTAGGCATTTGGTTGAGATATTAGTATTCAATTTAAAACGAATGGTGGAATCGTTCCAAGCCAACTTTTTCCCACTTTCGGCACGATATGGTCCTTGGGCCCCGTAATTAAGTGATCGGACGTATTGAAAATGATGGTAGAGGGGAGGCTGGAATTCATAAACTTCTTATCATATTCGCAGAACTTGCTTATATTGACTTTGAAATGATTATTGTTCATATTCCATTAGATTGTAATTGTATTTTGTTTCTACGTGAAGTTCCAAAAGAACGTTACCCTAACACATAGAGAGTTCCATAGGAATTCAAATAACCGTGATTAAAAATCATTGTCCGATTAAGGTTTGTTCTAGGTTCAGTAATATTAGTGTGCTTCATGTATATATGGTTATACCTTACTCGTTTCGAATACTACTTGTTACGAATTTCGAGGACGAAATTCTTTTAAGGGGGAAGAATGTAGTACCCGTAGTTTTATTTGAGGTAGTTAAATGAGTTAATAAATGAATTTGCTTTAATTAAATGAATTATGTCGAACACCTAGAATATATACGTGGATATATATTCATAATCCTTATTTGAGCGAATTATTATAAGTTGTGCAACTATGATTAGTGAGGTACATTAATCTACTTCTCTGTATTTTCCATCCTAACCAAAATAAGTAAAAGCTTCGGGGTAAATTATGTAACATATTTGAATTTAACTTAAAGACTACGCCTAACTAAAAAATAGAGGTGGGGGGGGTTGCAATGAGCTTTTGACCATAGGTGGATTAGTGTACCGTGGAAAATATGTGGCCTTCTCTAACGAAGCCATTAAGAGTGTGATAGAGAGAAGTAAAGTGAGGAAGATATTAGTATACCTGGCAATCGGGTCATCGGTTCGGGTTCGGTTTGGGTTAGTTCGGTTTGGGTTAGTTCGGTTCGGGTTAACTTCGGGTCGATCTTGTTCGGGTCCGGTTCAGTAACACCCCGTCCCTAAGAAAATAATTAACTATAAATACATTCAAGATTAGCATGAGCGCGTGCATTTCAAATTTCAAATATTTTCATATTACTCATGTGTATATACGTATGTGTATATATATAAAAATATATGTCAATGTTGTTTAAACTGCGAGAACCGGATGATGACAACGACGACGCACGAATATATTTTATAAATTTTCATGACTCATAAGATAATTAACATTATTGTGTAGCTAATTTATTTTGAATTCTAAAAATCCTTAAACAAGTGAAATTAATATAATTTTTGTAAGCTTACTATATTAAAAATAAAATTACTTGGATTAGAATAAGTTTTATGAGCAAGGTAATAATAAGTTTAGAAGATTAAGAAAATAATGAGGATGAGTGAGTTGGATTAGGATTAGCACTAATGAGAATTGGGCCGGAGGATTTGAGTAGAGTCAACCGGCCCATTTAGAGGAAGGCTAGAGGAGGGGGTATAAAAGCAAAAGTTACCCTAAGAAGCTCATTATTTTAACCTAAAGCGAGATAAAACTCACAACCCTCTCCCTCTCCTTCTCTCACCACCGAAACCCTCCTCCCTCTTTGCGCCCCTCCCGTTTTCACCACCCACCGAGCTGCATCGGCGGCCCTCCGGCCACGCCGCCGTCGCCGCCAGCTAGCCACCACTACCACCACCACCATCTTCGCCGATCTCCTCATCAAACACCCTAAAACCCATCCTTCCCTTCGCTGCCTCGTCCGCCTCCCTCCTCCCGCTTGTTTCATCCACCGGAAACACTACCACGACACACCGACAGCCGCCGCTACTACCTTACGCCGCGCTGTCGCCGCCTCAGCCACCAAACGCCGATAAACCACCGGTTTTGCGCCTGTTCTGCCCGGATTTGCGACCGTTTGGCCTCGGCTACCCTTGCCCTCGAGCCTCCGGCTTCAGCCGCCTCGTCGATCACCGGCGCCGCTCACGCCACCGACGACTGCCGCGACCGCAGCCGCCTACTTCGTTCGAGTCATCCTCCGACCTTCAACCCTTCAACCTTTAACCTTCAACCACCTCAAAAACCCTCAAAAATTAATCCCCGTTCACTTGTGATTTTTGGGTAAAATTTTCAGTTCGTTAATTTAATTCCTTAGAGTAAATTTCAGTTTCGGTTCGTTTAATAAATTTCTTAGGTTAATTTTCAGATTCGGTTCTTCGAGTACTTTTAATTCAATTATTTGAGTTGTAATTGGTATTCTTTTACTGTTTGGAGATTTAAATTGGATTATGGGTTGTTTGTGACTGATTCATGAAATTTAGGAAGATCTCGGTGATAGTAGGTATATGTGGGATATACTGAAAATTGAAGAAAAACTATGGACAATCTCCGTATGAAGAATATATCGTATGAGGGATATTTATGGACAAATCCTCGTATGAGGGATATTTATGGACAAATCCCTATATGAGGGATATTTATGGACAAAAACCTGTGTAAAGGACAGTCACAAGTAATTCTGAATCACAATATTTTTGGTTAGTTTAAATATTTAACCTAATGAGGAGATTAAGGAAAAGATTGAGGATGATATCTAATTTTTGGGCGGTTTGTAAAAGCGAAGTGTGAGAAATTGGCATCTTTGGGGAAATAGTTATGCCCTTATAAAATAGAGTAAGGCTAGAAAATTTGAAGACAAGTATATAAAAGAATGAAAGTATTTAAGTAATGAAATGACTAACGGCAGTTATTAAAAGCATAATTTTTCTTTGATCTTAAAGTAAGTATTTGGTGTAATGCTTATATATATATTTATATACGCATTTAGAAGAAGCTGAACATATGTTTAAAATTGCTATATATATATACTTATATATATATATATATATATATATATATGTAAAAGTTATGCTTACATTGTATAAAATAAGATAATCGAGTCATATGAATTAAAGATAACATTAATATCCTTTAGTAGAAGTTAACTTTATTAATTTTCATTCCAAGCATGTCCGAAATGACTTAATAAATAAATAAGCCATAAAAATTCAAGTTATTAATAAAACTCTTATGTCCTTAATTAAGGTCATCCAACACCAGCATCGTGCGTTCATCCGGATTCCGCCTGAAAGAAAAAGAAGAAGGGATATCAACTCAAGGTACGTTTATTGATCGTGCCCTTCAATGTTTTATTTATAAATCAAGGCCGGATATGGCCGACAATAACAACAATAAAGAATTGTTTGCAAATAATATTTGCCATCATTAATATGGACCCGCCCATCAAGTGCCATTATTTGGTACGTCCAATAACCAAGTTGGTAACCCCGTAACGGTTAACCGCCTTCAACCGGACTATCCGATCGGTGCAGGTGTGTGCACATGCGTTTAGGGAAACCCGATGATCGTAAAGGGATCCGTTCGGATAATTAATCAGCAACAGTTTTATATTATTCACTCCCCTCATTTACAAATGAATTGAAATGCATGCACTCAACTCAATTAGTTCATAACTATTATTTTACTCGCATGATAGTGAACGTATTGAGCTTCGGCTCACATTTCGACAATGTTTTCTTGTTTTGTTTTAGGTAAAGGTGTGGAAGATTTGAAGCAAACGTCCGTTAAGGACTTAGAGGCTCGTAGCGACAACCTAGTTGGGGTATCAAGGGTTAAGTGCCGTTGTTGTAGTTTACCGGATCGTAGTCTATACTTATGCTTAATCTTTGTACAAGTTATAATTTATGCCTTATCATGAGACATTTGTTGTTAACGGCAAAGCAAGTGTAACCCAAGGTTAGAAATGTACCTATTGTTTTAGCCTTGCCCTTTCCTCCGGTAAGGGCGGCGGTAATGCCTCGACCTACTTTCCATTGCGCTAATCATCGGCTAGCGTCTTGTTTAGTCAAAAACCGGTGATTATAGGTTTGGGGCGTTACAGGTTCGGTTTTGGGTTCGGGTCAACTTCGGTTCGGGTAAACTTCGGGTCGATCTCGTTCGAGTTCGTTCGGTTTCGGTTCGGGTCAACTTCGGTTCGGTTCAACTTTAGGTCAATCTCTTTCGGGTTCGATTCGGGTTAATTTTGGATCTAGTCGTAATCGGGTCACTTTTTGGGCAAATTCGATTCAAAATTGTACCACTATAGGCACAAAAGTCCATCCCGAGAGACATAACAAAAAAAAAAAGTGGGTTGGGTCACTTTTATTGGGGTTAAATCGATTCGGATCCGATTCGGTTCGAGTCATTTTGGGTTTGGTTCGGTTTCGGTTCGAGTCATTTTGCATTGGGGTCGGTTTCGATTCGGGTCATTTCGGGTCGGTTCGGTTTGGGTCGATTCATTTAGGTTTTTAGGTCAAAATCGGTTCAACTGTTTTGGATGTCGGTTCGGTTTGGGTTTCGGGTCGTTCGGGTTGACCCGTTCGGTTCGAGTCAATTTTGCCAGTCTAGATAAGAGGGAATCCGGGGGCACAAAACAGATAGGGAAAGTGAGGGCAAGCGAGAAAAGCGAGAGCGAGAAGATTCGAGACCAAAGAGGAAGAAAGAACTAAAGACGGAGGGACCAGGAGCCAAGAGGAAGAGGTCGGTGTGTTTCCCACCTGAATGGCAAGAACGGCAACCGGTGAGGCAAAGAGGGAAAAAAAGGAGAGAGAGGGCGAGAACAAAAGAGAGAGACCCGAGAGCAGAGGAAATAACGACAGGTAGAGGGTAAGCAAGGGAGCCAAAAGCGAAGAAGCCGAGCGGAGGTAAAAGCGAGAAGGGCGGAACCGAGAGGAGCAAGTGAAGCCGGGAGCCGAAACGAGCAAGGCGAGGGAGAGTACTAGAAAGGTTGGAAGCCGGGAGACTCGAACCGAACGCGAGTGAGAGTAGAAGGGGCGGGTAACAAGCGATTCAATCTATTGTCCAAAACCCTAAAATTTTGAGGTGAGTCGTCTTATACTCTAAATTAAGGATAATTTTGAAACCCAATTGAATTTTATTGTGAATATCGAATGTTTGTGCTATAAAGTGAATTTAGGAAGTTACTAGGGCTGAATTGCGAAATGAGATAATCTGATTGAGTTAGATTGCTAAGGTCTTAAAAGTGATATTGAAAGTTCGAGTTAGTGACAATGGAATACTTACGATTTCGGTTGCAAAATGTCAATTGAGGTGGTAGTTGAATCATTCCATGACTTCTTGAATTTTCTGAGTTGAATTCTAAGTAATTATATTGTGAATTGGAGAATTAGAGTATAAAGGGGAGTAGGAGTTTATCTTAATTAATGTACAATAGAGCTATGGAAGTAGAACATGGGTGATTGTTGGATTAAATTGAGTTTGAGTTATATCTTAATCATTGAGATTGAACTAAACTTGAAAATAAGCGGAACAAAAAGAATTAATTTTACTAAATTGGCGGATTTAGAGAGGCGTAGTCGAAAATGAGCTGAGGATGACTGTCTGTGCTGACTTTTTGATATTTGTGTTAAGTGAGAACTGATTGTGATAAATGATGCTCAAAAAGTTAGTTTTGAAAGGAGTTTTGTGTCTTATGCAAAATGATCATTGAATTCGATTTCTTGATAACTGCCGTTCAAACATTAAAACATATTCCTAAGAAGTGAAACCGATTTGAGAACCGAATTTGGAGGGGTGGCACGTGGTGCTATGTTTTCTAGTGTGTTAAAGCTGATTTGAGAATGTTGTCTAAACCTGCTTAATGAATGTGTTTACATTGGTTTGAATCATGTGGGCTAGGATCATTTAGCACGAGTGGAAGGGTTCTAACTGGGGTCCTCACCGTGAAGATGCCTGGACTGGAAACATCGAGGAAAGGGTTCTAACCGTGGTCCTCACCGATGAGGATGGCCGACCAGAAACTTCGAATGAAGGGTTCTAATAGGGGTCCTGGTGTATCGGGATGACCGATCGAAACACCTTAGAGATAGGTCCGAGCAACCTTTATTAGGGTTCGTGCCCCGGAGAAACTCGGAAATGCTAGTTGGAGTCCGTACCCTAGAATGTTGATTAAGATCTAATGAGTTAACGATTTTGAAGCACTATTTTAAAGATTTAAAGGTTATAATGATAAGTCTGTAGGGTATTTTCGTATAAAGATATTCGAGTTCTAACTAAAAGCATTTAAAGGAAAGTGTTGGTGGTTCGACCATGTTTTTCAAAGTTGATTAAACCATTTATGGCTCCAAAGAATTTCATAAATGAGTATTTATGTTATCCTCGAGCTATTTTAATTTTCTCAATGATTCTTATTGGTAGTATGTGTGAAGAACTTTCCATTTTGAGAGTGTAAGATTCTCCACCGAGAGGATTGGTGCTCACCCCCACATTTCCCCTCTCCAGTTAACGTGTCTCGTACTTTAGCATATACCGAACTCGTATTTGGTGGTTGTCGTTTGCTTATGACATTTCTAAGTGGCACATGTTGTTGACGTGTATTTAATATATTTCCAAGTGTTGTAGCTGCTAACTAATTTCATATAGTTTGTATTAGCCGTATCATGAACCATTTAGATTGTTTTAAGTCTTAATACATATTAGTTGGACTCCGGCGTGCGACCATTTAGTGGTGAACTACGAGCGTGTGGCTTGCTGACTTACATTGTAATTTTTATGTAGGTTTTGAAGGCTTTAAGCCTAAGGGATAAACCATATTACAATGAAGTTTCTAAGAAATTCTCATCGAAAATAGACAATCACCATTATTACCTTGAAATTGGAATTAGAAAACCAAATCAACACCTTAAGTAGCCTAGGGAGTTCCTTTTGAGGAACTCGATGATGTAATACTTCTAGGGTGGGTTTCGGAGTGTTACATTTATGGTATCGAGCATATATTTAGTGACCTTAAGTTTGCATTACATATAACCGGCTATGTGATAATCGCTTTACTTGTAAATATACATGTGGCATTATGTGTAATATTTGACTCATAAGTGATTTCCTAATCAACTTAATTATAATAGTCAATTTTGTATTACCTATTAAGGTGATATGCAAAGGACTTGTGTGTGCTAACTGTATGACTGAGTGTGGATGAAAATTTATTTTCGTTTAATTTATTTTCGTTTTATTACTCATTTGTTTCGTTGAGTCCTGAACTAGAAACCTTTACCTCTAAGACTTCGTTGATTTGACTGCTTATGTGATTAATCGAAATATTAGTAATGTGATTTGAATTATGAACCTATGTGCCTATATGTGTGAGTGATTGAATTTTTATGACTTGTGTAACGGGCATGTGTGATTAGGCTGGCGGTAATATGGTGAACGACCACGTAACTTAACCTTGCTAGATAGGTGGGTAGGGAAGTGATAAGGCTGATGTGCACAACAATGGAATTAATCCACTGATAGGCACTAACCTTCCGAATAGGTTTTTGAAGTTGTAACCTGCCATGCTTAGGGGTACTCAAGGTCTACTGAGTTAGATGAATGAATGAGTGAAATAGATAGAATATTTAAGATTAGGACGTGTCCTGAAAAGCATTAGTGGGATTAGCCACACGTCTTTTGTTAGAAAAGCCGATCATTAGTGAATGTCTGTTAAATAAAGTTTTGAAGAAGAACAAGGAATGTCAATAACTTGGGAGGAATTAAAGGAAAGGATGAATGGTCACTATCCTAAAGATATGCATAGAGCTAAGGAATTGAAGTTTATCAACTTAAAACAAGGAAAAATGAGTGTTTTGGAATACGGTGTGAAATTTACGGAAGATAGGTAGATATTTAGTAGATACGGAGTAAAGAAAAGCTTATCGATCTGAAGATGATCTAGCATTAGACATATGTGAAAGGAGACCAACTCGGACCAGTACCAAATACCAAGATAGGTATCGGAGAGCAATCAAAATAGAACGAGTTTTGCGAGGAGGTTGCCAAGACTACTACGATAAGAAAAGTTGGAGAAAGGAAAGAGAGAAAAAAAAGGGGTATTGTGTCTATTCATTGAATTAGCTTGACCATAAACCTTGTTTAGTTTTAGAATATAAAAAGCAAGAATGTTATGTCAACGCCCATAATTGGAATATATGTGGACGTAGTAAGCTATGTTTATAGGTTAGTAAGTCAATGAGGGAATAACTAGTTTATGTGTGCTTTGTCTTGATTATATTGGCATGAGTGGGTTGATGTTAAGGAATTATTGGATCATTAGGTGTTGAAAATCATAAATAACTAGTAAATATCTATGCATCGCTAGAAAGTATTGCATTGGTTGCTTAGGCATTTGGTTGAGATATTATTATTCAATTTAAAACGAGTGGTGGAATCGTTCCAAGCAACCTGCTTGCCCTTTTCATGCACGATTTGGTCCTTGGGCCCTGTAATTAAGTGAGTAGATTTACTGAAAATGATGGTAGAGGGGAGGCTGGAACTCATAAACTTCTTATCATATTCGCAAAGCTTGCTTCGTTGACTTTGAAATGATTACAGTTCATATTCAATTAGATTGTAATTTTTTTGTTTCTACGTAAAGTTCCAAAAGAAAGTTACCTTAACACATAGAGAGTTCCATAGGAATTCTAGTAATGGTGATTGAAAATCATTGTCTAATTAAGTTTTGTTCTAGGTTAAGTAATATTAGTGTGCTTCATGTATATATGCTTATAGCTTACTGGTTTCGAGATACTACTTGTTATGAATTTCGGGAACGAAATTCGTCTAAGGGGAAGAAATATAATACCTGTAGTTTTATTTAAGGTAGTTAAATGAGTTAAATTAATTAATTAGCTTTAATTAAATGAATTAGGTCGAACACCTAGAATATATAATCCTTATTTGAACTAATTATTATAATTTGCGCAACTATAAATAGTGAGGTACATTAATATACTTCTCTTTATTTTCAATCTTGATCCAAATAAGTAAAAGCCTCGGGGTAAATTATGTAAGACATTTGAATTTAAGTTAAAGAGTAAGCCTAACTAAACAAATAAAAGGGGGAGGAGGATTGTAATTAGCTTTTGACCATAGGTGGATTAGTGTAAAGTGGAAAATACGTGGCCTTCTCTAATGAAGGTACGAAGAGAGAGAAAGAGAGAAGTAAAGAGAGGAAGAGAAAAGGGAATCGGGGGAGAGGCACAAAACAGAGAGGGAACATGAGGGCGAGCGAGAGAAGCATAGAGGGAGAACAATCGGGACCAAACAGGAAGAAAGAACGAGAGATGGAGGGAACGAAGCCAAGAGAAAGAGGTCGACGTATCTCCTGCTTGAATGGCAAGAATGGCAACCGGCGAGGCAGAGAGGGAACAAGACGGAGAGAGAAGCCTATAGCAAAAGAGAGACCCTAGAGTAGAGGAAGAGGAATAACGACAGGTGGAGGGGAGGCGAGGGAGCAAAGAAGAAGAAGAAGCCGAGCAGAGGTACAAAGTGAGAAGGGCGGAACGAGAGGGGCAAGCAAGGCCAAGGGCCGAAACAGAGCAAGGCGAGGGAGAGAACTAGAGATGCTGGAAACTTGGACACCTAAACCAAAACGCGAGTGAGAGTAGAAGGGGCGGGCAACAAGGGATTCAATCAATTGTTCAAAACCCTAGAATTTGAGGTGAGTGGTCTTATACTCTAAATTAATGATAATTTTGAAACCTAATTGAATTTTGTTATGAATATCGAATGTTTGTGCTATAGAGTGAATTTAGGAAGTTGCTAGGGCTGCATTGCGATATGAGAGAATCTAATTGGGTTAGATTGCTAAGGTCTTATAAGTGATATTAGAAGTTCAGTTAGTGACAATGGAATACTTGCGATTTCGGTTGCAGAATGTCAATTGAGGTGGTAGTTGAATCATTTTGTGACTTCTTGAATTTTCCGAGTTGAATTCTAAGTAGTTATATTGAAAATTAGAGAATTGAAGTATAAAGGGCTGTAGGAGTTCATTTTAATTAATGTACAATTGAGGCATGGAAGTAGAACGCGGATGATTGTTGGGTTAAATTGAGTTTGAGATGTATCTTAATCCTTGAGATTGAACCAAACTTGTACATAAGTAGAGGAAAAGGAATTAATTTTACTAAACTGGCGGATTTAGAGAGGCGTAGTCGAAATGAGTTGAGGATGGCTGTCTGTGCCGACTTGTGGATATTTGTGTTAAGTGAGAACGGATTGTGATAAATGATGCTAAAAAGTTTAGTTTTGAAAGGAGTTACGTGTCTTACGCAAAATGATCATTGAATGCGATTTCTTGATAACCGTCGTTCAAACGTTAAAACATATTCCTAAGAAGTGAAACTAATTTGAGAAACTGAATTTGGTGGGGGTGGCACGTGGTGCTATGTTTTCTAGTGTGTTAAACTGATTTGAGAATGTTGTCTAAACCTGCTTAATGAATGTGTTTACATTGGTTTGAATCATGTGGGCTAGGATCGTTTAGCACGAGTGGAAGGGTTTTAACCAGGATCCCCACCGGTGAGAATGCTCGACCGTGAAACTTCGAGGGAAGGGTTCTAACAGGGGTCTTGTTATATCAGGATGCTCGATTGAAAACTTCTTAAAGATAAGTCCAGCGAGCCTTTATTAGGGGTCACTGCCTAGAGAAACTATGAAGTGCTAGTTCGAGTCCGTATCCTACAATGTTGATTCGGATCCAATGAGTTGTTAACGATTTTGAAACTCTATTGTAAAGATTGAAAAAGGTAATAATAATAAGTCTGTAGTGGATTTCCCTTAAAATATATTCAATTTCTAACGTAAAGTATTTGAAAGAAAGTGTTGGTGGTTGCATCACCTTGTTCAAAGTTGATGTTAAACCATTTACGATCGTAACGAATTTCATTAATGAGTATTTATGTTATCCTCGGGCTATTTTTATTTTCTCAATGATTATTATTGGTAGTATGTGTGAAAAACTTTCTATTTTAAGAGTGTAAGACTCTCCACTGAGTGGATTGGTGCTCAACCCCCAACATATTCCTTGCCCAATTGCAGGTACTCTCTTAGGTAGTGTGGGTGTGTCTCATACTTTAGCATATACTAGACTTGTGTCTGGTTGTCTGTTTGCTGATGACATTTCTCGGTGGCAATAGTTGTTGGCGTGCCTTCCCTATAGTTCGAAGTGTTGTAGCTTGTAACAAAGTTCATAAAGTTTGTATTAGTCGTATCATGAACCATTTAGATTGTTTTAAGTCCGAATGCATATTGGTTGGACTCCGGCGTGTGGCCGTTAAGTTTTGAACTCCGAGCATGTGGGTCGTTGAGTTATATTGTGATTTTTATGCAGGTTTTTAAGGCTTTAAGCCTAGGGGATAGACCATATTACAAACAGAATTCTACCGAAATTTTTTAGAAATTCTTAACAAAAATAGACAATCACCTTTGTTACCTTTAAATTTGAATTAGAAAACCAAATCGACACCTTAAGTAGATTTGGGAGTTTCTTTGAGGAACATAGGCGATGTAGTACTCCTACAATGGGTTTCGGAGTGTTACACCGAGCTTCCCCATGAATTGACAATTAATATTTTTGGTTTTGAAGATTGATTTTTAAAAGTGGAGATTTTCGTATTTAGATTTCCAAATTTTATAAATTAAGTTACAATGAATTAAATTGGGTTGAGTGGCGATTTTATTAATTTTTTAGTTTAAAATATTATTTTCAGAAATCCTAGGATATTATTTCTTAATCGAAAAATAAAGAAAATTAGGGTTTACTAAATCGCCATGAGGCTTTAGGGCTAAATTGGTGTGAAAACACTGGTTTGGACCCAAGCCTTACCCATCGACCATTCCGTGCTTGGAGAAAGCCGGTATCCAGTGGTCGGTGGCTGAGGTGGTTAGCCTCAGCCTCTAGCCTGGCTGGTAGGTCCAGAAATCCCCTTTTTTTTGTTATTGTTCAGTCGGAAAAGCCGAGAAGCAAATTTAAGAGAAATAAATCGAAAAGGAGTCGCGAGTAAGTTTTTTAAGAATAAAACCTAACAAAAAATAAAATGAATAAATGTTCTTCTAATCTTAATATGGGAAAACTAAGTTGAAAGAGGATAAAAACTAACTCCATCAGTCTAGAACCGAGAATCGGATTTAGGGGCAAGGGTACAAAACGTAGGGATAAGCCCTACTGTTCCGCCCGTCAAATGACGATCGTTACTAGTTTGAGTAGCAAATCTAGATAACGTATTTAACACAAGCATACAACATGTGATAAAGAATTAAAAGCAATCAAAACATGATAATGAAAGCGATAAAGCCAAATATGAAAAGCGATAAAGAAAGTAAAAGTGAAAAGAAAAGAACAGGTGGAAAGAAAAGAAAGCGGAAACTAAAAGATGACATCGAACGGGGAGGAATTAAAAGCGATACAACTTTTCTCCACAATACGGAAAGCAATAAAAACATAAAATAAATAATGTCGAGAAGGCTGAATTAGTGCCCTTTGTCCCATCTACTAATTTGGATCTCGGATTTCGATCTGTTGATGCGACGATGTTGATTCGAGAAGGCTTTATTGTGAATTTTTTTATGGAGATGAATAAAAAAGATGTATGGAGAATTGGAAAGATCAGCTGAAAAGAGACCAAGAGATCAGAATAACCGAATATTCAGTAGCTCTTAGTCATGATTCAGCGACGTAATGTTTAGGATTGTGATATCCAACTTAGCATTCAGTAGCGTGACGCTAAGGAGTAACTTGTTTGAGGTTAATATCCAGCAGCGTAACGCATAGGAGAAAGTCGCGCTAAAATTAGAGCCTAATCTCTCTATTTATAGCCAAACGCTTAGTCACAAAATGACCTAGGCTTTGGATTCAATCAACCGTCCAAAGCTAATCCTGAACTAGCTGCAAAATCACAAAAAATCGGGCCAAAAATGAAGGAATAGAACTGGATCACGGGGTTGGCGGCGCCGAGCATACGACGTCGTTTTGGATCATCCAGGTTTTTCGTGCTGCAACGGGATTCTCGGGAAAAGCGCAGCGTTTTAGGTGAAAATGGACCTGGTACGTGGAGCCGGACACATCGTTGTTTTGAGGGAGGAAGCTGCGTATCTCGGGCGGACTGTCTTGGAACTAAACACGGTGTTTTGATGCTTTTGATCATGAAAGCGACGCCGGACACGACGTCGTTTTGATGTCTTTAGTCTCCGTGTCCGGGTTGGACGCTAGTAATGAAACACGGTGTTTTAAGCCTAGAATCTCCTGTACACGGCACCGGACTTTCGTTGACTCTAGAGGTTTGACCCGAGCTTGAACCGTCCAAAAGAAAAGGATTTTTGGATCGACCAAAGCCAAAAGGCTATTTATTTGGTGCTAAGGGGTTCTTTGTGGTTTATCGGCTTCCATCACACCAATCAAATATCGTCTCGTGATCCGGATCCTCAAACAAGACTCCGAGATTTCATCATTGGCCAACAATATAAAATACGTAAATAAAAGAGATAAGGGATGATACGTTTTAGGTGTTTATAACCGCATGAACTGATTAGTGACCATGGTAGTCACGTCAAGAAGGAAGGAGCAGATTTATCGGACGAATTTAAGATTAAACACCGTAAGTTTTCTCCCTATCGCCCTCGGACCAACGGTGTAGTCGAGGCCGCCAACAAAAATATTCACAACATAGTGGAGAAGATGGCTGTTAGCTATAAGGATTGGCCCGACAAGTTGCCCTTCCTTTTATGGGCTATCCGACCTCCATTAGATTAGGCCAAGGCATGCTACGAAAAGTTAGTATTGCTAGATGAAAGACGCCTAAATGCTTTACATAATTTCAAAATATACCAAGCGCGTATATAAAGGGCATTTAACAAAAGGTGAAACCTCGTAATCTCCAGATTGGGGATTTAGTCCTTAAGGACATTAAAGCGCCAATTCAGGATCCTCGAGAAAAATTTAGGCCCAACTAGCAAGGACCATTTATATTTAGTCAAATACTACCAGGAGGAGCGATCAAATTGATTGATTTGGAGAGTGAAGAAATCTTTCAAGTATACAAACTTGGACCGGTTAAAGAAATACTATGTTTAGCATGACAATAAACAGTTCTTGTAAATAATCGAGCATAGCCTAATCAGGCCACACCTTAGAGGGCGCCGGTCACATTCTCGAACAATGGTGGACTCGACCTAGCCGGGCAATCCCTCTAGCTATATTTTGTATTTAATTGTTATTTTATTTTGACGGTCCAATCGGATGGTCCATTTAATTAATTAATTCTTTAATTGTTAATTTATTTTGACGGTCTCCAAATTTATTATGTCTTCCTCTAAGTGAGCGTAAAAATAAATAAAGCATAAAAGTGAGCATAAAACTTACTTTTTACTTTTATTAATAAAAAGTAAGCCTACTACTTACCCGAATACATAGCTAATAAAAGGGAAGTAAACAAGCATACTCGCTTTAAAATAAATTTTTCCAAAGAGGTAAAACAACCATTCTCAAATTTTTATTTCTTCCTAAATTCTTCTTAAATTTTAGCCCTAGTCAATCTTTACTTTCTTTCCTTTTGGATAATTAGACTCAGTTGCATCCTCTTGAGCACGTTTCTTCAGCTCATCGATCTTGTGAGCCCTCCTCTCTTCAGCTTCTTTAGGCTCAGCTTCCCTACTATGGGTTTGTTCGTCTATCCGTGGATTCACCTCACGAATTTGAAGTGGTGTCTGCAGCAAGAATAGCTCCCCGGGGTCCCGTTCTCGAGTCCTCGGTGCCTTGTGACGCTTGGGGTCAACTTCTTTTATCCATTTCAAATAAAATTCAGAAACTACGGTTGTTCGTTTATCTGCAGGTTTCAACAAATTCGCTAGGTTCATCCAATAATCAAGCCATGTCGAAAATCTTGAGTTGCCAAAACCTGCAAACAGCTCAAAAGTAGCAAGCTAGACATAGTCTAAGTAAGGGATCTCCTATACCCGTCCCATTTATCGCATTGCACGGTCGGGGAAGTGGTACGTATTGGTTTTTAGACCCGGAAACATACAAAAGAGTGTTGGTCGGTGTGTGTCCTAAATTGGGACACTTTTCGGTGTTCGATGTACCATTCAATGGGATTCTCAACTCTAAATCAAGCCTCCCATCAAGAAGCAAGATGGTCAACCAAAACACTCCTTCACTTCCGCCGACGAATTATGTAGCTAGGTACAGGTCCACGCTGGTGCCTATAATAATTTAATGTGCTCCACCAACCAGATCCGCACACAACAGATGATAAAATTAATTATTAAAGTCTTGCACTATCGAATTCATCATTATTCACAGCCCAACAGGAGCAAAATCAAACTAAATAAAAAAGAGAGTGGAAAAGCAAGACTTTGGGCAAAGCCGGAGGCTTTTCAACCTCGCCAAGACCTGGATCGCCATCTCTTGGCGGCGTCACCTACCTAACCTCACTGCCTAGGTTCCCGGATATAGTTTTTTGCTTACCTGTAATAATAGGGGCTGTCCGTGATTCCTATTAGTTACCTACCTAACCTCAACCTGGCCCTATAATAGTCTCCACAACGAACAATGGAGTTAGGGAGCCGTGATCCTCCAACTACTCAATGAAATTCAATAACGCAACAGGAGCTATGTCCTTGTGACCTCCCATCAATAAGAATCCACCTATCAAGCAGGTGATTATGGTTCGCTGTCTCTTGAATGTGGCGTGCACCGAAGAGTGTATTGAGCGGTAATGTGACAACAGATTCATTAGATGCACCTCATCCCTAATAAGGATCCAATTTAGATTCCTATTAGTTAGCTTCGATGAGACGCTTGTACGTTTCATACATATCATTAGAGGGTGTCGACATTATAGGTTTAGTTCGACGTTGAATGCCTAGCATAATATCAAATTCTTCAGGAATAGGACATAACTCGCTTATCCCTAAACCTAAAGATGTGATAGTGTCGATCCCAAAAGGCTACAAGCAACCCTTAAGAAAGTCCAGTAGACTTTCACTGCCGAATGCTAAATAGGGTGTTCTGTCCATAGAGGGACAACCCAACCCTATCAACATCTGTCATCTCGTGCATCCAACGGGATAGTTTAATCATGAAGTTCATCTTTCCGAAGAAGTTACGAAGGAAGGTTTAGAAGGTGTGATTTTCGGTAACTAGCTGAAGGTCCCTTTTATAACGGTTTCCAGGACTCGAGTCCATCACCATCACGCCACCGAAGTCTACTAGAGCCTTGGCCAAGCGCTTGCCACTTCGGCCATTTTCGGTTCCGCTTCTAGCCCATTTCGGCCGCTCTACTTTATTTTCGGCCCGAGCACTCCTTGGGCCGGTTTCGGTTTCCGCCTCCAGCCCATTTCGGCCAGGTCCTAATATTTGTGGACTATGAACTTACCACTTCCTATTTTCCATTTTTATTATTTTATTTTCGGGGAATGGGGCTAGTGTAGATTTTTTGGATTTGTATTTGCAATTTTCCTTAGAAATTTTCACATCATATAAATAAAAGAAAGCACTTTAGAATTGAGTCTTTGCATTTATCCCATTGCATAGCATCAAAATATGACATGAACAAAACATTAAACATTAACAAAATCACCCTACAAGGAGACGGTTAATCTTCATCATCGAAGATATAGTTGCCGAAATCCTCCAAAATTGACGTGTAAACTCGTTTGTCCATTAGCCTCGTGAAAAGCTAGCCTCGTAGTCCTAAGAAGCTTCATGGGGAGGCCCGCTATATGACATTTGGTGGAAATCGAATGGGTTACCATGACGATCAATTACTTGAAGAGGCATGATATCTATATAGTCCTTGGAGGAGTTAGGCCCAGCCTCGGAAGAGCTAGGCCTAGGACCCGCCTCGAAGCACTACGATGATGTGAACACCGTGAAGAATGTCGAGAAGTACCCGCTCCAGCCGTGCCGCCGGATGACGTTTGTTGAATAGATAGGCACGCCTGAGTCCCCGAACCACCAAGGAAGCCTCCCGATGAAGAAGATCATATCAAGAAATGATTGAAGTTTCAACAGAAAAATTTGTCGAGCTTCAAGGTTCTGATCAAGCCAAGCTATGGATACTCTTACGGAATTCGAACGTACCCATCGCGATCAAGTCGAGGCCCCGTCTCGGAGATTAGGTTTGACATCAACCAATTCCGGACACTAGAAAATAATAAGCATTCAAATCAATGCCCAAAAATGAGATAAGTACCCTTTAATGTCAAAGTGGGGGCTAATTGTAGACACCTAAAACACGTCATCCTTATCTCTTTTATTTATATATTTTATTTATGTTGGACCGATGATGAAATCCCAGTCTTGTTTGTTGATTCCGATCATGATCGGAATCTTATTGGCATGACGGAAGCCAATAAACTAAAAAAAAAAAAACCTTTTAGCACTAAAAATAAACCTTTTTGTCTTGTGTCAGTCCAAAATCCATTTCTCCGACGAGTCAAGCCCTAGTCAATGCTTAGAGTCAACCCTTGGCCGGCATCGCATACAGAGCCTTGCTGCACTCAAAACGTCATGTTGTATCGTTAGCGTTCAACCAAGACACATAGCTAAACTCATTCGTATGACGTCGTATTGGCCGGCGCCACATTTCATGGTAAACATCGCTATAATGTTGCGTTTTGCTCCAAGCATCCAACCGAGACACGAAGCTCTCTTTCACAAAACAATGTCGTTCAAGGCCGGTGCCGGGTTTCAGGGATTTTTCCCCCAAACGCTAAGTTTTACTTCGAGTTTAGTTGAAATACGGAAGGAAGCAGAGTACGTACGATGTCATTTCGGCTAGCGCCGCGCATCTCGGTACTATTCTTGGGATCTGGTCCAAACTTGATTTTGTTCGGTTTTTGTGATTCTCGCTAGCCGGTTTTCTACTTATTTTGGACATGCCCAACCCATAATCACTAATTTAGGCTAAACAACCCGCTAACTAGTGATTAGCGCTGCGAAAAGTAGGTCAAGGGCATTACCGCCGCCCTTACAAGAGGAAAGGGCAAGGCTATAATGATATATATATTTCTAACCCTGGGTTACACTTGCTTTGCCACTAACAACAAGTGACTCATGATAAGGCATAAATTATAACTTGTACAAAGATTAAGCATAAGTATAGACTACGATCCGGTAACTTACGACAACGACACTTAACCCTTGATACCCCAACTAGGTTGTCGCTGCGAGCCTCTAAGTCCTTAACGGACCTTTGCTTCAAGTCTTCAACATCTTTACCTAAAACAAAACAAGAAAACATTTTTGAAATGTGAGCCGAAGCTCAATACGTCCATTATCATGTCTGTAAAATAAATGTTATGAAATAGTTGAGTTGACCGCATGCATTTCAATTCATTCGCAAACGAGGGAGAGCGAACAATGTAAAACTGTTGCTAATTAATTATCTGTGTGGTTACCCTTGCGATAATCGGGTTTCCCTATATGTGTACACACCCGGACCGATCGGGAAGTGCGGTTGGTGCGGCGCAGTTATGGTGTGCCGACTTTAAACAATGGTGAAGTATCAATGGGCGGGTCCACTTTAACATGGAAAATACTGTTGCAAATGATTCTTTGTTGGTTGTTAATGGCGGCCATATCCGGCCTTGATTTGTAAATAAAACATTGAAGGGCATGATCAATGAACATACCTTGTGCTGATGTTCTTTATCCTTTTGGGGCGGAATCCGGATGAACGCACGACGCTTGATGGCCTTGAGAGATATAAAAGATTTTATTAATGAACTAAATTTTCATCTCTTATTTGTTAAATTACTTCAAGGATATTTGAAATGAAGATTAACAAAGTTAGTTTTTACTTAAAGAATACTAATGATATCTTTAATATATACGATTTATTTATCTTATTTTATACAATGCATGCATGAATATATATATATCGACCTTAAAATATAAATAGCTTTCTTCTAAAGAATACTAAGGTTATTTCTAACCTATGAGGTTTAGTAGTTTTCCTTTATAGAATGCATGCATAAATATATGCATATAATAATATCGAATATTATCTCCTCCTTCTCTACAAAATTCTATTAATAAGTGATAATGGTAATAATTGTTTCAAAACTAAGGAAGGGTTTACTTTTAATTACTCGCTATTAGTTATTTTATTATGTAATTACTTTTATTTACTCATTTATGCACCTATTTTCTAACCTTATTTTGTTTTATGAGGGCATAATTAATTCCTCGGAATGTGCTAATCTCCTATTCCTTCAGTTCACACACCCTCAGTATTTGAAATCATCATCGATTTTTCTCCGAATCTCATCACTAGGTCAAACGGTCATCTCAATTAATCCATGTCCTTCATACGAAATTATCCATGATTTTTCTTTAATCTCAAGTATATTCACATATACCAACTATCACCAGATCTTCCTAAATTCCATGAACCAGGCACAAACAAACCATAATCCACCTTAATCTCCAAGCGAAAAAGAAGAACAACCGATTCCAACTTAAATACTCAAATAAAAACCGAATCTGAAAAATTATCCTAAGAAATTAAATTAACGTAATTGAATCTGGAAATTTTACCCTAGGCAATTAGATGGAGGAGGTTAATTTAAGAGGGATTTTTGCGATGATTGAAGGTTGGAGGGTTGAAGACCCGAGGCTAATGAAACGAGTAGACATCCGGTGGTCGAAGTAGTTGCCGAGAGTTGCAAGCGGCGTCGGTGCCCGGCCAAGTTGGCGGTAGCCGGACAGGGCTCGAAACCCGGCAAGTCGCGACCAAATTAGGGCGAGACTCGGGGCGTAACAGGCGCAAACTCAGGCGAGAGAGGGGAGTGAGGACGGTAGTGTATTGGTGTTTGATGGCTGGGACAAGTGACAAGGTGGTGGTCGGGCGTAGTCGACGGTGGCAGGCGGTGGTTGCCGATGCTCGGGCGGCAACCGGACAGGATGCCGAGGGAGTGAAGGAGGGCGATTTCTTGGTGGTGGCTGGCGGTTGGGGTTTTTGATGGTGATCGGTGGTGTTGATGGTGGCATCGAACCAGGGGTGGCTGGAGCGAAGCTGCGGTGGTGGCCGATAGGCGGTGGCGGTTGAGGTTAGTGAAGGAAGAGGTGCGTTTTGGGTGTTTGATGAGGAAATCGGTGAAGGTGATGGTGATGGTGCCGGTGGCTAGCCGGTGGTGGCGGTCGGCGCAGCCAGAATGCCGCCGAAGCTGTCGGTTGGCGGTGAAGACGGGAAGGGCCCGGAGGTAGGCGTCGGGGGCTGAGAGAGAGAGAGGGGGTTTGTGAGTTATCGGTATTTAGGTTGAGGAATGATGAGGGCTTTTAGGTTTCTTTAAGCTTTTATACTCCCTTTTGCTTTTCCTTCAATGGACCGACTGACCTAATTCCCTTCTTCGGCCCGATTCCCATTAGCACTTAACCTAATTCAATTCCTTATCCTCATCTACTTCCTAATCCTCCAAGCTTATTATTATTTGACTCATTAAGCTTATCTTAATCTACGAATTTTTATTTTTAGTAATATTAAGTTTATAAAAATTATATTAATTTCATTTGTTTAAGGATTTTTAGAACTTAAAATAAATTAGGTATATAGTAATATTAATTAGCCTGAGTCGTTGAAATTTATAGAGTATGCTCGTGCGTTGTCGTTGTCATCATCCGGTTCTGGACTTTAAACAACATTGACATATATATATAAATATATATACATATATGTAATATGAAAATATTTGGAAATTTGAAATGCACGCGCTCAAGCTAATCTTGAATGTATTTAAAGTTAATTATTTTCTTAGGGACGGGGTGTTACATGCTACATATAGCTGAAACGCTAGGTCATTTGTGACCTAATCCTCTTCTATAAATAGAGAGCTTAGGATCTTATTTTGGTAATGTCTTTTTCCTATGCATTACACTACTGAAGTTTAATTAAAAGCTACAAAATATTCACTTGTTCCGATCTCTTGGTATCCCTTCCTACACTACCAACATTTGAACCCTAATACTCCATCAGTCACATACGTTTTTCTACACACCTTTATAAAAATTCACAAAAAGCCACTTCTAGTCACCACCGTCATTGTTTAAGATCCGGTTCGAGACCCGTATCAACAGGTGAGACAACTCGAGGGCGCTAAATCCGCCTTCAACTACGATTTATTTAATTTGCATTTATTTATTACTTTCAGTATTGCGGAGAAAGAATGTAATCGTTTTTTTAATTCCTCCCCGCCCAATGTAATCTTTTATTTTTGTTCTCGCTTTCTTTTTCTTTTCTTTTCATTTTCTTTATCGCTTTCATTATCATGCTTTGGTTTATTTAAATTCCGCATCTTAGTATGTTGTATACCTATCTTTAATGCATTACCTAAATTCATTCTTCAAATCAGTAAAGGTCGTATGTTGACTGCAGGAATGGAAGGGCTTATCTCTACGTTTCGTACCTTCGCCCCGAATCTGGATTCTCGGTTTTACATCGATGGAGTCATATTTTCAAACCTCTTTCACGCTCAGATTTCCCATGCTAAGATTCGAAGAGTATTTATTTATTTTTGCTAGTTTTTGTTCCTAAAACTTACTAGCGACTCCATTTTACTTGTTTTATTTCTTTTAATTCACTCCTCGGCATTTCGACTAAAAATAACAAAAAGGATTTTTATTTTCCGATAGCCGGACCATGGACCGAGACTCGACCATTTCAATCATGGACCATGGCCGACGCCGTGAACCGTACGACACCGGTTCTCGCCGGCGTCGAGACGGTCACCGGGTAGGACTTTGGTCCTAACCGGTGTTTATGTCGGTTTGGCTCAAAAGCCTTAAGGCAGAATTAAGTCAATTCTAATTTGTTTTATTTTTAGTTGTGAAATAACATCCCGAAGCTCTTAAAAATAATTCCTAAATTAAAATGATCAATAAAATCACCATTCACCTTTCCCTAATTTATTTTCGATTATAAAAATTGGAAATCCTAATAAGAGATGTATCCCCATTTCAAAATTATCACCTTTAAAAAATCATCTTCATTTTCAAAAAGATAGAAACCCCGCCAATTCGTGGGGAATCTTGGTCCGAAATCCGATTTCCCTCCTAACATAGGAGGGACGTGCGAGGGTCGTGGTTCTTGTAGTATCTCATTGAATATATATATCCCTCAACACTTAGGTTGCTTAGCAAGATCCTATTCAACAATGTGAAATTTTGATTCATTCCATAGTGATAATTCCCAAAAGACAACTACCATACCTAAATCAACAAACAGGATCATAAGTACCTAAGAATGCTTTAATTACGCTAGTGTACTATATGTCTTTTCTTTTCTTACCTATGATCAATTATGTATTACATTAGCTCGGTAGATATAAATATATGTATAATCAATACATAATTGAATACCGGTATACTTCTTAGAGGTAGAGGTCTCCGCAACTCGTGGCACTCGGATATAACATCATGCACATGAATCCAGGGTATGACAAAGATATGGGGCAATTCATCGTAAGGTAGTACCTGCAAAGAGAGATACCGGGTTAGCAAACCACAAGCTCAGTGGGTAATTCTATCCCAAAAATCACAATATTTGCATGTTGTACATATGTGACAACCACAAAGTAGTAGCATTAAAGTCCATTAACCTTATTTCGACGTCCAATATGTATTTCTATTTGTAGTTCAACATTTAGCGTGTTCCACATAATATTCAAGTAATCATTTCTCGTATCTTCAAAGGATCTACTAAAAGAATAAACCCTTATCAAAACCAGGTAAAACTCTAGTTATTCAATACGCACACAAGTTCAAACAAGTTCACATAATTTAATGCTGAAATTAGATTTCCATAATTTTCTCAAACAAGGTTCTGCGCTTGTTAACAATTACTCGAAACATCGAGTCTTTTTCCAGGGAAATCCCTTGCACCTTATCGTTATAACATTTCAATCTTTGAAAACAAGGTTTCAAAATCATTAACTCCTCATTGGATTTGAATCAACATTCTACGTTACGGACTCGAACTATCACCACACATTTTCTCTATTGCGCGACCCCTAACTTAGGCTCTCATGACCTATCTTTAGGAAGTCTCCGGTAGGGCATCCTGATATACATGGACCCCAGTTAGAACCCTTCTGTGGAAGTCTCTGGTTGGGCATCCCGACACGCAAGGACCCCAATTAGAACCTTTCTCGATGCTAAATGATTCTAGTCCACTTGATTCAAACCAATGAAAACACATTCATTAAGTTGTTTCAGACATCACTTTAACACAATAGAAGGCATAGCACGACGTGCCACCCCTTCAAATTCAGTTTCTCAATCAGTTTCACTTCTTTAAAACATATTCATGTTTGAAAGGCAATTATTAAGAAATCATACTCAAGAACCGTTTTTGTGAAAAAAACTCCTTTTAGATCTAACCACTTTAAAATGAATTGATTATCCACATTCAAGTTCAATCACTCACACTTAACCCTTTCTTTTGCGTAATCCTAGCAAGACAATTGAATTCACGATAATATCACACGAATACTTAACGGACTCAAATTTGTAGCTTCCCTTTTCTCTTATTTCGCATTTAAGTTCCTTTAGTACTCGATTCGCCATTAAATCGCGCATTTAGTAGTATGTACGCATACTAACTTCTTACTTTACATAATATCCTCATAATCCCACATGGATGGTTAAATTCCACGGTATTACTTCATTTCAAGTGGTGCACCTCAAGCTCAAGTTCCATTCATAGTTTTTATTCGCTTAAGTGATTCAACGACGTTTCTCGAACTACAAATTTCATCAATAGAAGCTTAAATCACGCGTTAAACACCACATAATTTCCACTATAATTACCTGGGGTTCCAAAATTCATTTTGAACCTCTATACTCCAAATTCACTCTCCCTTTCTATACTCGACACATTATTTCTTCAATAATCTCGGTTCAACATGTCTCAGAAACCACCGAGCCACAATAACCACAAGTCGTTGCCATTTTCAACCCAAGGACTCACCTCATCACAGCTTGTTATATTTGCTTCAAATTCTCCTATTACGTCTCCCTAACTTGTTAATTCACTAATCTAATTCCCAATGAGCCACAATAATCGCAAACAGTTAATATTCCCTATATTTGATTTATTCTGCGATTTCCTTCGTCTAACTAATAAATTCCCTATTCCAACTTCCCATTTCAAGTTTCTCCACGGTCACTTTCACATAATCAATCCACTAATTCCATCCCTCTATTTATGGTTATTTCACGGTTAGTCCATTCCACCATATCGCGCAATCAAACTATTCAACATACCTTTAAACAAGTATTCAATCATAAATATGATAATTTTAGGAAACTATAAACTTCAATCGCACGGGGAATTAAAGCATATTAAACCATTATTTAATCTACTAATTCCATTAATTCATAAGTTGAATTACCCACCTCGAATTTTAAGGTTTGAGCAATCAATTGATTGAAGTCGATTCGGGTCCCTTGCTTTCCTCCTCTCGGTTGCTACTTGCTCTCGCTCTCCCTTTGCTCTCGGGAATCTCGTTCTATTCCTCCTTTTCATGGGCCTCTCTGGTTCCATCTCTTAGTCCCCTACTTCCTCTCTTTCGGCCTCTACATCTCTTCTTTCTTTATTTTTCTCGGACCTCTCGCTCTCTCGCTACTCACCCTCTCTGCCTTTCTTCTCGTTCACGGTTTGTTTCGATCGCTCGTTGTATTCCTCTCTTTCCCTTGGTTTCTCATTCTCTATGTTGTTCCTCTTCCTCTCTGCTACTCTCGTTCCCCCTTAGTCTTTTCTTCTTCCTGTCTTCCGCGGTCTCTCAATATCTCGGTCTTGGACCTCTCTCAATCTCTTACCGAACTCAATCTCCTTTTCTCCCGTAGCCTAACTCTCACTCTCTCAATCCTTTTATCTCTCTTCTTCTTATCCCTTTCTGCTCTATCTCCCCTAAGCCCCCTTTCTTTCTCCTTCTCCAGTCAGTCCTCTCATTTCTTTTCCCGTGGCTCCACCATACTCAGCCACCACCAACTTCCTTCCCCTCTTTTTATTTTTTTCTTGTTAGGCATAATTTAATTATGAACCCAAAATAGATATCATAAGTTGTTTTGGGATTTAATTTATTTGGGTTCGGGGAACTAAAAAGGATTAATATATTTCACTAATGATAGTTATGTGAACACGTATTAATTTTCTTAGAATAAAATTAAGAATATATATATTCACGTATATTTTAGTTAATCAATCTGAATTATTTAATCAAATCTAATTAATTAATTTAACTCCTATAATTACCTCAATTAAAATTATGGTTCTTATGAACCTAAATTCGGGAAAAATCATGAACCGATGCACTAGATTTGATTAGCTTTACAAGGAATTTTCTCTCAAGCTAAATACAAGCTTACACCTTGAACTCTCAACCACGTAAAACAATGGAGGCCAATATACTAATTTATACCCATTACCGAACATTAACCAAACATTAACAGTCATTAAACAGAGCAAAAATGGATGAAAACAACTATAGATGAAAAGCCAACAGTTAACACGGCCATGTCGGTGCCGCATAAGGGTGTGGACACCTAAAACATGTCGTTCCTTATCTTTTTATTCCTTTATTTTATTGTGACAGCCCGATGACGAAATCCCGAGTCCTGTTTGAGGATTTGCATTACGGACGGTATTTGAATGGTGCGACGGAAGCCACTAAACCACAAGGAACCCTTTAACACCAAATAAATAGCATTTTTTGGCTTGGGTCAGTCCAAAATCCCTTTTACGTCGGACAGTCGAAGCCCGGGTCATACCTCCGGAGTCAACTAAAGTCCAACACCATGTACAGGGAGATTCCGAGGATAAACCGTCACGTTTCATCACCAGCGTCTTCCCCGAGCACGAGACCGATCGGAATGACATCATGTCCGGGCCGCATTTCATGATGAAAATCATCCAAACGCTGCATTTTGCTACAAGACAGTCCGCTTGAGGCACGGAGCTTACTTCCTCGTAACAGCTCGTGTCCAACATCGCGTACCAAGTCCATTTTCACCTAAAACTTTGCATTTTTCCTGAGAATCTCGTTGTAACACGTAGGGAGCTGGATGACCCAAAATGACGTCGTATAGTCGGTGCCGCTAACCCCGGGATCCGATTCTATCTAGTTCTATCCTTTGATTTTTGGCCCGATTTTTTATGATTTTCCAGCTGGTTCCTACCTTGCTTTGGACAGCTGATTGAACCCTAACCCTAGGTCATTTTGTGACCTAGTATCCATATAAATAGAGAGTTTGGGCTCTCATTTCAACAACAACTTATTCCTTAGCATCACACTCGCCAAACAATAAGCTTGAAGGGCTCTCTCCTAAGCATCACGCCTCGAATCGTGACTAAGAGTTGCTGAATATTTAGTTATTCCGATCTCTTGGTCTTTTTCAACTCGATCTTTTCAACGTTCCTCACATCCTTTTATTTATCTCCACAAAAACTTACAAAAAGCCTTCTTAATTGACCACCGTCACATCATCGGATCCGTAACCGTGATATAGATCAACATGTGGGACAACCTCGGGGCACCAATTCGGCCTTCTCGACGGTGATTTATTTCATGTTTTTATTGCTTTCCGTAACGTGGAGAAATGTTGTATCGCTTTTAATTCCTCCCTGCTCAATGTAATCTTTTTAGTTTCTCGCTTTCTTTTCTTTTTGCTTTTGCTTTATCGCTTTTCATATATGCCTTTACCGCTTTCATTATCATGTTTTGGTTGCTTTTAATTTCGTATCGCATGTTGTATGCTTGTGTTTGAAGGTTTGCTATTGCAGAAGTTAAGTCACCTTAGAGGGGGTGAATAAGGTGGTGGAAGATTTTTTGAATTAACAAACAGTTCTGCCCAACAAACACTTAGAAAATAATTTTGAGTCTAGAATGAACTCATAAACAAGTAAAACACATAAAAATACATGGAAATCCTCCTGGGCGAGAAAACCACGGACGGTGCTAATCCAAGCACCAAGTCAAATCCACTATTTTGAGTCCACAAAATACAAGGATTGACACTTTACAGAATTGCTCCTTTAGACAATTCACTTATAAGTTTTTCCTAGACTTAGAAATTCCTTTATCTTAGCTAGTACTTCCTAACTAAGGTAACCTTTACAGCTAAGTACAACTGATCCGAGTTAAACTTATAGCTCAGTCAAGGGACTTAACAGAGAATTGAAAGTGTAGAAGTGATTACAAGGCTTTCTCTTTACAACTCAACAAGTACAAACTTAAGAATTGGAGTTGCAAGTTGAAGATTGAGCAAGTATGCACTAAGTAAGTATTTTGTAATGTTCAGCGAGCAATCTTTAAGTCTTGTAGAGAGGATTCTATTTAAAGAGAGCAGTGCGGAGTTAGCCGTTGAGGCTTGTTCTGGACTTGTGAGCTTCAATAGTCGCTGTAACGACTAGTCCGAGTTACTCAAAAAGGATCCGTACCAATGTGAACGTTGTGCGGTGGTCCTTAGCTTGAAAATTGGTCCATCCCACTGGTTGTGACTAAAATATGGGGTGGAAACAACCGTTAGACTCAAAGGTGAAGTTTACCGGATTTGGAAACAAACAACCCTAACACGGTGTTTGAACCTTGTTTAGAAATGTTTCTTTTTTGTTTGCTGGTGTTTAACGGCTAGAAACCGATTGCTTTTGCTTTTCAAAATAAGATTAAAATACTTTAATCAACCTATAAAAGCAAATCAAAGTGGTACTCAAAATATAAAAATACTTTGGTCTAAGATTAGGTAAAGATAATAATTAAATCAAAGTATTAAAGACTTAATTATCTTTAGCCTAAAATAAATGGAACTTTCCGAGTCTAATAATCATTAGGTGAAAATTCCATCTTAAGTCAATCCTTTAAATGATCAAGTTAATAAGAGTGAATAATCGGAATGCATAAACTTGATCAAGTAAATAATTTCATTCAATAAACCGACTTGGAAAAGAGAATTAATGTTGTAATTCATTTTCAGCTTAAACACTAAGTCAGTACTCATAATATAAAGTGTTTGTGAAATCATTTACTCATGCCATTGTTCCGAGTTGTGTCCGAGTAGGTTAGAAACACGGTTAAGTGCGTTATACTCAATAGATGGTTTCGAGTGGGTTAGATACAATTGAAAACTTAAAGATGAGCTTCTTAAATGCTTAGAATGACTTGAAATCAAAACTATATAGAGATAGATAGTTATACCCGAGTCTTCAATCTCCCCATTTAGATGAAAGACATTCTATACTAAAGATAGAAGCTAATCGAGTCGGAGCGTTAAGTTTTCATTGTATATTGATCGGAACAAAAGAAAAGATAAAATATTAAACAGCATAGCTTAGATCATATACAACTCAGAGCAAGCATCTTGAGGTTAACAAAGCATACTTGTCACGAGAATTATAAGCGGTTAGAAAATATATTAGAGTAAATAAGAAACATAGCTCATGTATGCTCGGAAATAAGAAAATTTCATTAAAGGTTAGAGAAACATTACACGTGAAAATAAAAAACATAAACACACAAAGAGCTAAGAAACTCCCCCGAACCAAACATCTCTATCTTTTCTCTCCCCTTACGCATTTCATCAAATTAAAAAAATAGGGAGGGATGAATAATAAAGTACAAAGATGTTGGACAAAAACAAAAGAAAATTATAAAATCGGGAAGAAGGGGCAGTTTGAGTGGAGGCGAAGAAGGAGGACCACGGCTATGCCTGTAGGCCTGAGCTAATGCAGCTGGGCAAGGAGGCAAGAGTAAAGGCTACCACAGCTGCTTGCAGCTCTTTTGCTACAAATTGAATTGCCCCATTCTTAAGGAGTTCAACAAAGAGACAGGCTGAGAAGACGAAGGTCTAGCAATGAGAAGTGGAACCTTGTAATCTTTCCGAGTTTGAGGTGGAGGAGGAGGAGCAAGTTCGGAGGTGTGAGCCTAGACACCAGCTTCTATTTCATGGTATCCTAGGCCAATGAGTTCCTTTGCTGAAACATACGACAGGCCAAAACTTTGTTGGGATTAGAAGGGAGAGGTAGCTCGAACCGAGCGAAGATAGTAGAAAGAGCTCTAAAGGGGTATGGAAGCTTCTTCGGGTCGAAGGAACAAAAGTAATTTGTTTTAGAATGAAAGGGAAGAGGTCAACCTCATACCTTTTAAGAATATCATAGCGAACCTTAAGCACCTTGCTGTTAGGGTCTCTTTGAATGGATAGAAGGAGAAGAAAGTTCACATCGAATGAAGCGGAGAAGTCTTGGTTACAAAAAATCCTTTCCGGATCGAGGGATCTCTTTTGCATATTAATCAAAGAAGTCGTTAGTGACTTCATTGACGGGAATAGGATTGGAATTGAGAAAATACACTTCACATTGAAGAGCTTGTGATGTAGAGCAAGATTGATACGAATAACTTTGCCTTAGACAACGAAGAGATCATGTTAGTCTCTTGTTGCCGGATGACAATAGAACTCGGTGATGAGTTTTGCGTAAATGTACTCACGAAACACAAGTACTTGAAAGTACCTGTTCTAATGGTGCATTTGATATAAGAAAACAAAGTTTTGGGGAAAAACTTGTCGTTAATGAAAAAGTGCTTGAGCCACCATGATTTTTGGATCATCCGAGGCAAGGGCTTTTCTTTCCTTGGGGATTCTCGGAGCGAGTTGTTTTGGTTCCGGCCTTCTTTGTGGCCGAACCTCCTTCCATCGTTGAACCTCTTTTAGGCATAGTGAAAGAGAGTGTAAGAAAGGTTAAGAGTGAGAGAGTGAAGACTAGAGAGAATAGAGCGAGATGAACGAGAAATAGAGAGAGAGATAAAGTTAAGTGTGAGAGTGTTAGAGTATGAGAGCAAAGAGAGCAGAGTAAGAGCAATAAATAGCAAAGTGTGAAGGTTTGCTCGGGAGAGTCCGAGTCACCCTAGAGGGGGTGAATAGGGTGAAGGAAAATTCTTCGCAAAAAACACACTCTTTTTAATAAAAACGAGGCAAAGACAATTTCGAATCTAAACACAGGGTCGAAACGATTGGACTCGTAAAGCAATGAATCGGAATAAAAAGCACAGTAAGGTTGTCCGAGTCTAGAATGAACTCGGAAAGAGAACACAGAGATTTTACGTGGAAACCCTCCCGGGGCAGAAAACCACGGCCCGTGTCAATCCAGCACACGAAGTCAAATCCACTATTTTGAGTCCACAAAATACCGTGAATCGACTTAACCTGAGTTGCTCCCTTGGACAACTCTATACAAGTTTTCCTAGACTCGAAGTTACCTTATCTCGATCTAGTACTTCCTAGCTGAGATAACCCTTACAGCTAGGGACAACTAAGTTAACCCTTACAGCTTAGTCAAGGGACCTTACAAAGAATGTAAGAAGAGTTCGTAACGAGTACAAGACCTTACAACTCGAGAGTAATGAATTACAGAGTTGGAGTTGTAAGTTGAAGATTGAAAGTAAATACAATGACTTTTCTCAAGTATGTGTATTAACAATAGAATCGTCAATCTTCTAGTCTTGTGAAGTGGCTTCTATTTATAGATGACCAGGCAGAGTAACTCGTTATCTTCATCTCGCTGACCGAGAGTCTTCTGCGACCGTTGATAGAAGCTTTCGAGTCACTCGTAAAGTATCCGTTGAAATATGGACGTTGAGCAACGGTTTAACTCTCTTGGAAGTCCCAAAACCATCGGTTGTGTCTTGAAAAATGAGGTAGAAACCACCGTTAGGCTTGGCGTTCCAGTTTTCCGGATATGGAAGCGGACGGCTTCGACACAATCTTCCGGGACTAAAGCGGGGAAGGTGAAAAGCCATATCTCGCTGGTGATTTGACGTTCGAAGCCGGCTACTTTTGTAGTTTGAAAAGATATCCTCGATTGAATAACCTACAAAAGTAAAACACCTTTGGTTCTCAAAGTATAAAATACTTTGGTCCAAGGTTAGACACGAGATAATAGAATAATTATGATAATTACGCAATTGATTATCCGAGTCGGAAAAGAAATGGAATTTTCCGAGTCTAATATCCATGATACTCGAATTCCATATGACTTAGTCTTAAGCAAAGAATCAAGTTCTATAACGAATATCGAGTGGGAAAAACTTGATATAAACTAAGCATGAGAAGAACTACGAATATTGACTATGCAAACAATATAATAGAAAAGCATAAGTCAGATTCCGAGTGAGAAACAACGAAATACTTGGTAAATTCGAAATGCGATTAATCCGAGTGAGAGTGGACTCGGAATAAAGAACCAGTTTTCGAGTCGCTAATCGAGAAACGATAAAAGGAGATAAGTGAGGGCCGAATCACTTAGAGAAAATACTATTTTACTCAAGTAAGTTTCTAAGACATAGAGAATGCCTTGGAATCAAAACTCTACATGAATAACATCGGTATACCTGATTCCTTTTGCATGACTCGGAAAGATATTGAGCGAGTGTCCGAGTCTTCAATCTCCCCTTTTTGATGAAAGGCATTCCATACTTAAACAGAAACTTTGTTAGAGAAAAATAGATTGATTCCGAGTAGTTTGCTCATGAGTAAGGCATAGTGAGTAAATCGGAGCAAGTATATAATATATCGAGCAAAATAAAATAAAGTATGCTTTAACAATAACTCGAAACATAAAGAACTCAGAAAGTAATAATGAAATGCATCACTTCATTAAAGAGAAATTACAAACTCCCCTAAACAAGACAACCAGTTTGACTACATTTCTCCCCCTTTCCTTTCAAAGAAAAACAGAAACAAAAAGAAGGGAGAAAAGTACAAGTAATACACATAAGTTGTCCGGACAAAAAGAAAATTTGAAAGAAGAAATTCTGGAGACACCGAGGAATTGTGACTCGGTGCATGGCTCCAACTAGGGAGGAGGGGATTTCGAGTGGAGGCGGAGGTGCGCCGGCGCCGATACGATCTTGACGATGTGCTTAAGCGCAGCGAAGGGAGAACCGGAATTGTTCGCAGGGGCTCGGCTCCGAGTGGCCGACCCGGAGAGAGTGGATCGAGGGGTTCTTCCCTTGGGACCTCCGGGCTGGAGGGGCTGCTCTGGCCGACTCGCCGGAGGAGCGAGATCTTCGACCCACTCGGACTCGCTGTCCGAGCCGAGTACAACAATTTGAGCTTGGGGAGCGGATCGACCCTCGGCAGTTGCCACGACCTCTTCTTCCCTTTGCCCAGAAGGGCCTGCCTCGGCCGCGGGTTCCTCAAGCATCCTCCGCTGCATCTGCAGCTTCTTCCTCTGCTTCCTCGGCTTCCTCGCTATCCGAGGAGGTCGGGCCTGGGCTCGAAGACGCCTCGGATGTGTGAGTTATCCGGGTCCCGAGCCGCCTTGGACCGTCTCTCTCTTAGGAGCTCAGCCAGCTCCTTCGCTCCTTAACCAGCTCTCTCATCTCAAGAACGAGAGACTGCCGCTCTCGGATTTGGGACCGATCGGTCTTTTGGTTGATGGTCGGACCACGAAGAACGGACTTGAAAGCCCCGAGCATGTCTCCGAGTTCGAAGACACAGAGCTGATCTTGTCCATGAAAACAGGGACAAGAGGGCGAGAGAGTTTTGGAAGCACCTGAGGTGGAGGCACCACCAGGTGAAGAGGGAAGAGGGAGAGGGGTTGATTTCCGAGTCCGAGGTGGAGAAGGAGGCCTCGGCTCGAGTTGTGAACCCGGACACCGGGGTTAGTTTCCTGGTATCCGTACCCTGGAGTTCCTTCTTGCCGACCACAATGGCCGCCTCGGACACCGCGTTAGGGTCGGAGGGAAGAGGAACTTGAAATTGTTTGAAGACAAGGGTGAGAAGAGCACCGAAAGGAAGGGAGGTGTTCTTCTTGGTTTGGAGTCGAGCTGGCACAGCGGCCATCCGCTCAATGATGGAGGGGAAGAGGTCGACTTCGTATCCCTCCAAGATATCGAAGAGGGCTTTGAGATGCTTGGAGTTGGGGTTCTCCTTGCTGGAATGCTCGTGAGAAGAAGGTTCTCATCAACGTAAAACACGAAGCCCGGCTTCGACTTCAACCGAGTCACGTAAAAGTTCTTTCGGACCCGGGGAATTCTTTAGCATACTTTTCAAAGAAGTCGTCGGCGACTTCAAGTGAAGGAATAGGGTTCGTTGTTCAAGAAGAGAGAAGAAACTTTGAACAGGACGGTGAAGGAGAGAGGTGTTGATATGAACAAGTAATGTTATGAACCCGAGAGGTTAGAACATTTTCGAGTGGGAGAGATGAGAAGGTGTAGAAGAGAAGAAAACGGAAATGGTAGAAGAAAAGAGAATAGAGCGATCGAGACTTACGAGAGAGAGAGAGAGCTTCTTCAACGCTTGCGGACGATCGGGGAACACTGTTCACGTAGATAACTTTCGCGAGAAGATTTTCGTTTGAGAGGGAAGGAGTTTCGAATATCGAGATGAAGATGGATAGTCGTTATTTATAAAGAATAAGCGCGCCCGTTCACTATCCGTTAAGTAACTCCGTTCGACTCACCTCGTCCATCGGTCATTAATGCCCGGTGTGACGGTTCTTCTTCAACGGTTGAGATATCGCGGTTTGAAATCTACGGTTATGATCCGATCGCAGCGCTCGAGAAAGAGAGAAAATTTTTTTGAAAATAATCCGAAACTCTCCACTTGTTCTAGAGATAGCTTCAGAAAATTTGATGTCCAAATTTTTCTACTTCGAGTTTGACTCGGAAAAGTTTCGAGTGACTCGAAACACGAAATAACTATCAGCCCGAGTATCACGGAATCAATCGAACTAATGATTATTAACACATAGCACATAAATATGCAATAAACGTAACACGTAACTAAGCATTTAACATACCAAGCTCATTCCGAATAAAGCAAAATTGATCTTCACCAAGAGGCTTAGTAAAGATATCAGCTAATTGAAGATTAGTAGGAATGAACTCAAGCGCAATATCACCCTTTTCGAGTGATCGCGTAAGAAGTGATACCCGACCTCAATATGCTTTGTTTTTGAGTGCTTGGACAGGATTCTTAGTGATACTGATTGCGCTTTGATTGTCACACTTGATTGGAACCGAGTTGAGAAATAGTCCAAGATCCTTCAAGTGTTGTTTTATCCGAGAGAATCGAGCGCAACAAGCTCCAACGGCAATGTATTCAGCTTCCGTAGTTGATAGAGCTACTGAGTTTTGTTTCTTCGAGTACCAGGATATTAAGGATTGACCCAGAAATTGGCAAGCTCCGGATGTGCTCTTTCGATCAACCTTGTATCCTGCGTAGTCTGCGTCTCGAGTATCCAGATCGAGTCGGTTCGAGTTTACGGAATACCACGAGTCCTAGATTCCGAGTGCTGCAAGATATCTCGAATATTCTCTTCACCGCAGTGAGATGTGATTCTTTTGGGTTAGCTTGAAATCGTGCGCATAAGCAAACACTAAACATTATATCTGGCCTGCTTGAAGTAAGATATAACGAGTGATCCAATCATACCTCGATAGATTTTCCGATCAATTGCTTTACCTTTCTCATCCGAGTCAAGCTTTATCTTTGCTTGCTCATGGGGGTAGATGCGTGCTTGGCATCTTGAAGCTTATATTTCTTCAGCAGTTCCTTGGTGTATTTTGATTGATGAACAAAGATTCCATCTTTGTCTTGTTTGATTTGCAACCCAAGGAAGAAATTGAGTTCTCCCATCATACTCATTTGGAACTCTTGACTCATCAACTCGAGAAAATTCTCGGCACGGAAATTCATTAGTAGCACCGAAAATAATGTCATCAACATATATTTGAACAATAATGAAATCTTTCCCTTTGGTCTTTATGAATAGAGTCTTGTCGATCTGACCTCTTTTGAAATCATTTTGAACCAGGAAGCTGCTCGGTCTTTCATACCAAGCACGAGGGGCTTGCTTAAGACCATAGAGAGCCTTTTGAAGTTTGAAAAGATGATTTGGAAATTCCGAGTTTTCAAAACCAGGAGGCTGCTCGACATAAACTTCTTCTTCAATAAAACCATTGAGAAAGGCACACTTAACATCCATTTGATATAATTTAATATGCATGCAGGATGCAAATGCCAACGAGTATTCTAATGGCTTCAATTCTAGCTACTGGTGCAAAGGTTTCCCCATGATCAATTCCTTCTTCCTGATTGTAACCTTGAGCTACAAGTCTAGCCTTGTTTCGACTACCACTCCACCCTCATCCAGTTTGTTCTTGAAAACCCATTTGGTTCCTATGACTGGGTGATCGGAAGGTCGGTTGGTCGAGTCCGGACTTGGTTTCTTTTAAATTGATTTAGTTCTTCTTGCATGGCCTCTACCCATTCAGGTTCATTAAGGGCCTCTAGTGCATTTTTGGGTTCGATTAATGAAATGAATGCGGTGAATGCACATAAATTGTGTAAAGAAGAACGAGTTCTTACCCCACTGTTGATGTCGAAATGATGTTTTCTTAGGGATGAGTGGGAGTAAATTTGAATGCTTTACCAGTTCTTTGATTCACCAGGTTTGTGGGCTGAATTGCTTGATCTTTAGAGACTTGTTCTAAGTGATCCTCTTCATTGACTTGTTCGTTCGAGCGACCTCTTGAGCTGTCTCATTATGAGCTTCCTCGTTACGAGTGGTCTCAATCCGAGTCTTAGTAGGCTCATCTTCGTCATCATCCTTTTGAGCTTCGGTTCGAGTATGAGGACTCACTTGGTTTCTCCTGTTCAAGCTCAACAAACACTATGTGGATACTTTCTTCCACTTTGTTAGTTCGCTTATTGAAAATACGATAAGCTTTGCTATGAGAGGAGTAACCTAGAAGAATACCTTCGTCCGACCGAGCATCAAACTTAGTCGGATGATCCTTCCCATTGTTGTGGACAAAGCACTAACATCCGAAAGGTCTCGAAATAAGAAATATTTGGCTTCTTCCCTTTGTAGAGCTCATAAGGTGTTTTCTTCAGAATGGGTCCGATGAGGCATCGATTGAGAATGTAGTTTGCTTGTGTTTATCTGCCTCGCCTGAGAAATAGTAAGGCAAGTTGTGTTCAATCATCATTGTCCTTGCTATTTCTTCAAGGGTTCTGTTCTTTCTCTCCACTACTCCATTCCGTTGAGGAGTTCTGGGTGCTTGAGAAGTTGTGAGAGATACCATTCTTGTCACAAAACTCGAGAATTCCGAGTAATCGAACTCCCTTCCATGGTCGGTTCGAATCTTTTGAATCCGAGTCCGAGACTCAACTTGAATCTTTCTACTGAGCTTGCTGAACTCCTTGAAGGCTTCATTTTTATGCTTAAGAAAACACACCCAGGTAAATCTTAAAAAATCATCAATAATGACAAGTATGTAAGATTTACCTCCGAGGCTCTTCATTGGGATTTCACCACATAAGTCCATATGCAGTAATTCAAGCACGTTGGATGTGGAAGCTGTCTTCAGAGATTTGAATGAAGATCCGACTTGTTTCCCTACGGTGCATGCTTCACATACTTTGTCCTTCTCAAACGCACGGTTAATTAATCCTCTAACCGGATTATGAGATGCAAGCTTTTTGATAGTATGTAAGCTAATATGACCTAATCTACGATGCCAAGTCCAAGAATCATCTTGAAGAGATGCTTTTAAACAAGATAAGTTCGACTTGGGTCAGCAAGAGGGATGATGTAGGTATTACCCGATCTCTTACCCGAGAGCTTTACCTCTTTGGTGGTCTCATATGTGATGTAGCACTTGGATTGAGTGAATCTTACCTCTTGACCTTTGTCACATAGCTGGGATATGCTAAGTAGATTGTACTTTAGCCCTTTGACAAGGTAGACTGGGCTCACCAGATTGCTTCCTTTTCCAATCTTTCCAATGCCCACTATTTTACCTTTCTTTGTCATCACCAAAAGTTACCTTTCCTCGTTTATATGACTCCAGCTCGGAAAAGAGTCCTTGGTTACCTGACATGTGTCGAGAACATCCGCTGTCCAGGTACCGGTGTCCTTTGATCTTTTCGAGTGACCTGCAAAACAAAGAGAATCTAACCCTTCTCACTTCCTCTAACGAACCCAAGTAACATTCCTTACTTGTGGTCCTTTTACGAGGAAGAAGGTGCTTCGGAACCCAGATTTGAATGACTTTGGGTTTTGTCCGATTCCGAGTCTTCCTCTCGAGAGAAATGAGTCTGTGTCTCTTTTCTTTTAAACACTTTTCCTTTTGAAACAGGAGAAAATGGTTTCTTTTTGTAAATAGGTCCGGATTTAGTCCTCCTTTCATTTACGTGAATGGGACCATGCTCAGCCCTTTTGAACTTTACGGTTCCGGAATCCTTTTGAATAATTACGAGTAAGAATTAGATTCTTCCTCTTTGTTGAAACCAAGACCTTCTTTTCGAAACGAAACACATTGTGATCCCAAGAGCAAGTCAAGGTTCTTCGACCTTGAGTAAACTTTAAAACCAGATCTTGAGACTCAGTGAGCTTCTGTTTTAGTTGCTCATTTTCTTTCTTGAGTAACTCGGACTCGGTCTCATTAGTTTGAGCACTTGTCTTGAGTTCTCCGAGTGTGAGTCTCGGTTTTTCTAACTCGTTTTTAAAGAAGTGCTTTCGAAGTGATTGACTCAAGTTGTTCCTTGAAATGAGAAGAATCAGAATTGGACTTTTCTTCCAAAGTAAAGATATATTTAGCTAAATCAACTTTGGAGAATTTGAGGAAGTAGTTTATTACCTCTTGAGGATCGGTTTCCTCGTTGTCCGAGTCCGAGTCGACTCTCTTTCAGCCTCCGAGTCGAAATTGCCATCAAACACTTCGAGTCATCCGAGTCCTCGTCGTCTTCGGATGAATCCTCATCGCTCCATGTTGCCATCATGGCCTTTTTCTTCTTCCTGTGCCTTCTTCATTTTGGACAATCCTTGACTATGTGGTCTTTGCTGCCACATTCAAAACATCCAAAATTCTTAGACAAAGATAACTTTGAAGGTGAAGAAAACTTACCTTTTCTGTCTCTCTTATCCTTTTGTAGAATTCTTCTTTTGGTCTTTTGTCCCATCTTTTATGCTTCATCATTCTCTTGAAGCCTCTTGCAATGAGTGCCATGGGATCATCCTCCGAGTTAGAGGAGCTTGGACTAGCTTCTTTGGATTACGAGGCTTTAAGTGCAATGTTCCTTTTGACAGTACCCTCAGCATCTTCTTCTTCGAGATGTATCTCATGAGTCGAAGCTTTCCAATGAGCTCGTCGGCTTCAAGAGTGAGAGGTTCCGAGCCTCTTCTATGGCAGTCACCTTAGGACCCCATCGTCTCTTGGGTAGGCTTCGAGAATTTTCCGGCACATTTCTTCATGGGAGATTTTCTTTTCCAGAGATTTGAGATTGTTTGTGATCTCGGTGAAACGAATGAACATCCGAGTAATGTTCTCTTCGGCTCCATTTTGAAAAGCTCATATTTGTGAAGATACTTGGCCGATCTTCGCTTGTCTCACTCGACTTGTACCTTCGTAGGTGTTGACCGAGTGTCCCACACCTCTTTAGCAGAGTCACGAGCAGAGACTCGATTATATTCTTCCGAGCTTATGGCGCACATGAGGATGTTCATGGCTTTGAAGTTCTTTCGAACTTCTCCGCTCTGCTGGCGTGAACTCGGCCTTTGTCTTGGGAAGGATTCTGAATTCATCTCGTCTTCGTTGGAATGTAATTTCCTTGTTGTATGATTTCCCATACTTCTTCATCATGATCCATGAGGAAACATTCCATAAGCTTCTTCCGAGTGACCAAAGTTTGAACCTTTGAATTTCGGTGGCTCTGTTAGAAGATCTTCCTTCGTCGAACTCTCCGGTGTTACGAGCCATCCGATCTTTAAACCTTTGGATTGTTAGATCCTTTTTGAAAGGTTAGGCTCGATACCAATTGAAGGTTTGCTCGGGGAGAGTCTAAGTTACCCTAGAGGGGGTGAATAGGGTGAAGGAAAATTCTTCGCAAAAAACACAATTTTTTAACGAAACGAGGCAAAGACGGTTTCGAATCTAAACACAGGGTCGAAACGATTGGACTCGAAAGCAATGAATCGGAATAAACAAGCACGAGTAAGGCATGTCCGAGTCTAGAATGAACTCGGAAAGAGAACACAGAGATTTTACGTGGAAACCCTCCTGGGGTAGAAAACCACGGCCCGTGTCAATCCGGACACGAAGTCAAATCCACTATTTTGAGTCCACAAAATACCGTGAACCGACTTAACCCGAGTTGCTCCCTTGGACAACTCTATACAAGTTTTCCTAGACTCGAAGTTACCTTATCTCGATCTAGTACTTCCTAGCTAAGATAACCCTTACAGCTAGGGACAACTAAGCTGAGTTAACCCTTACAACTTAGTCAAGGGACCTTACAAAGAATGTAAGAAGAGTAATACAATGACTTTTCTCAAGTACGTGTATTAACAATAGAATCGGCAATCTTCTAGTCTTGTGAAGTGGCTTCATTTATAGATGACCGAGGCGAGTAACTCGTTATCTTCATCTGCTGACCGAGAGTCTTCTGCGACCATTGATAGAAGCTTTACGAGTCACTCGAAAGTATCCGTTGAAATATGGACGTTGAGCAACGGTTTAACTCTCTTGGAAGTCCCAAAACCATCGGTTGTGTCTTGAAAAATGAGGTAGAAACCACCGTTAGGCTTGGCGTTCCAGTTTTCCGGATATGGAAGCGGACGGCTTCGACACAATCTTACGGGACTAAAGCGGGGAAGGTGAAAAGCCATATCTCGCTGGTGATTTGACGTTACGAAGCCGGCTACTTTTGTAGTTTGAAAAGATATCCTCGATTGAATAACCTACAAAAGTAAAACACCTTTGGTTCTCAAAGTATAAAATACTTTGGTCCAAGGTTAGACACGAGATAATAGAATAATTATGATAATTACGCAATTGATTATCCGAGTCGGAAAAGAAATGGAATTTTACGAGTCTAATATCCATGATACTCGGAATTCCATATGACTTAGTCTTAAGCAAAGAATCAAGTTCTATAACGAATATCGAGTGGGAAAAACTTGATATAAACTAAGCATGAGAAGAACTACGAATATTGACTATGCAAACAATAGAATAGAAAAGCATAAGTCGGATTACGAGTGAGAAACAGCGAAATACTTGGTAAATTCGAAATGCGATTAATCCGAGTGAGAGTGGACTCGGAATAAAGAACCAGTTTTACGAGTCGCTAGCGAGAAATGATAAAAGGAGATAAGTGAGGGCCGAATCACTTAGAGAAAATACTATTTTACTCAAGTAAGTTTCTAAGACACGAGAGAATGCCTTGGAATCAAAACTCTACATGAATAACATCGGTATACTCGATTCCTTTTGCATGACTCGGAAAGATATTGAGCGATGTCCGAGTCTTCAAAGTGAATGAAAGAAAATGAAGCGACGCTATTTATAGAACAAGTGCTTTCATTGAACGAGAGCCTTTCGACTTAGCCCTCCAATTAACGGTTAACGAGACCGTTGAGTCTTCCATAGTGTAACGGCTAGCCGCCAAACTGCTTCCCTCTAATGGCTAGTTTTCCGGAGTGTTCATGTGCCGGAGAGAGAAAAGAGATTTTCGAAAACATTTCAAAGATTCTCCATGGATCTAGAGATGACCCTAGAATTTTGACGTCCATTTTTTAATAAACTGAGTCTTACTTAAGAAGGTGTCCGAGTGACTCAGAACACACTAAAAAATTAATAACTCATAGCTCGAGTCTCATTTTGGTTCACTCAAGCATATAACAATCAATCTTATTCATGCAATCAATCGAGATAATCATGCGGTTAACATGCCAAGTTCATTCTTAATAAAGTAGAAGTTATCTTCACTAAGAGGCTTGGTGAAAATATCAGCTAATTAAAATTTGGTAGGAATAAACTCAAGTTCAATATCACCTTTCTCATAATGGTCTCTCGAGAAAATGATACCGACCTCAATGTGTTTCGTTTTTAGTGCTTGAACTGGATTCTTGGCAATGCTAATTGCACTTTGATTGTTACACTTGATTACGACCGATGTGAATGACAGTCCAAGATCCTTAAAGTGTTCCATGATCTAGAGAATCCGAGCACGGCAAGCTGCGGTTGCTATGTGCTCGGCCTCGGCTGATTGATAGAGCGGCGAGTTTTACTTCTTTGAATGCCAAGAGATAAGAGATTGACCATGAAATTGGCATGCTCATGATGTGCTCTTTCTATCAACTTTGTATCCAGCATAGTTAGCATCCGAGTATCCAGTGAGGTTCATATCCGAGTCTTTCGAATACCCGAGATCAAGTGTCTAGGTCCTCGCAAGATATCTAAAAATTCTCTTCACTATAATGAGATGTGATTCCTTAGGATTAGCTTGAAATCTTGCACAAACGGAAACACTAAACATGATATATGGCCTACTAGATGTGAGATAAAGTAGAGATCCAATCATACCTCTATAGAGTTTCGATCTACAGCTTTACCTTTCTCATATGAGTCCAGTTTTGTACTACTACTCATAGGTGTGGCTGCATGCTTCACATCTTGTAGCTTATACTTCTTCAATAACTCCTTGGTGTATTTTGATTGATGAACATAAATGTCATCCTTTTCTTGCTTGATTTGCAATCCATGGAAGAAATTGGGTTCTCCCATCATGCTCATTCGGAACTCCTGTCTCATTAATTTCGAAAAGTCTTGGCATAGAGTTTCATTAGTAGCTCCAAATATAATGTCATCAACATAAATCTCAATGAAAAGAAAATCATTCCACTTGGTTTTTGTAAAAGAGAGTTTTGTCAATGAGACCTCTTTTGAAGTCATTTTCAACCAAGAAACTGCTCGATCTTTTATACCCAGATTTAGGAGCTTTTTCAAACAATACAAAGCTTTCGCTTTGGACAGTCCTTGACTATGTGCTCCTTTCTACCACATTCAAAATAGCCGAGTTCTTAGTAAAAGAGAAATTGGAAGAGGATGAGCATTTACCTTTCTTATCTTTCTCATAGAACTCCTGCTCCGGCCTCTTTTTGCCACCTTTTCAATCATCATTGTCCTTCCTATTTCTTCAAGAGTTATGTTCTTTCTCTCCACTACTCCATTTTGTTGAGGAGTTCTTGGTGCTGAGAAGTTATGGGAGATTCCATTCTTGTCAAAAAGTCTGCAAATTCCGAGTAATCGAACTCTCTTCTATGGTCAATTCGAATTCTCCTGATCCGAGTCTTAGACTTCACTTGAATTTTCCTGTAGATCTTAGTGAACTCTTTAAAGGCTTCATTCTTGTTCTTCAGAAAACACACCGAGGTAAATCGTGAGTAATCATCAACAATAACTAGCACATATGATTTGCCTCCTAAGCTCTTTACAGGAATTTCACCACATAAATCCATATGAACTAATTCAAGCACTTTGGATGTAGATACAGTCTTAACTAGTTTAAAAGATGATCTTACTTACTTTCCCTTTATGCATGCCTCACAGATTTTTTCTTTCTTAAACGTACGATTACGTAAACCCCTAACTAATTAATGAGATACAAGCTTCTTAATAGTATGCATGCTGATATGGCCTAGTCTATGATGCAATGTCCATAAATCATCATTCAAAGATGCTTTTAACATGATAAATCTTGACTAGAATCTGAAAGAGGATTGGTGTAAGCATTATTTGACCTCGGATATGAGAGCTTTGACTCTTTGGTGACTGCATCGGAAATGAAGCAGTTGGTCTAAGTGAATTTTACCTCTTGACCTTTGTCACATAACCGAGAAATGCTGAAAAGATTGTATTTAAGCCCTTTGATAAGGTAGATTGGACTGACTGAATTGTATCCTTGACCAATTCTTCCAATCCCAACTATCTTGCCTTTGCTATTGTCTCTAAATGTGACATTTCCTCCTTTGATTTCTTCTAATTCTAAGAAGAGTCTTAAGTCCCGGACATATGGCGTGAGCACTCACTATCTAAGTACCAGTGACCCTTTCGCTTCGAGTGACCTGCAAAACAGAAACAAACTAACCCTTCTCACTTCCTCTCACAAACCTAGTAACTATGGTCTTTTTTTGAGGAAGAGCACTTTTGGGAACCTAGATTTGAATAATTTTGGGTTTGGTATGATTCCGAGCCTTATTTTTAGAGAAATGAGTATGTGTCTCTTTTCTTTGAAAAACATTTCTTTTCTAAAAAAATTGTGAAGGCTTTTTCATGAAGACTAGTCCAGGCTGAGTCCCTTTTCTCCGTGAATGAATTGGGCCATGCTTAGCATTCCTGAACTTAATAGTTGGGGAATCAGTTTTGAAAAGATTGTTATAAGAATTATCTTTGTCTTCAGCATTGTGACCAAGATCTTCTTTTATGAATAAGACACACCGAGAGCCAAGTAAAAGATCAAGGTTTTTTTAACCTTGAGTTAGTTTTAAAACCAACTCTTGACACTCATTAAGCTTCTATTTTAGTTTCTCATTCTCTATTATGAGGCACTTAGACTTAGTCTCATTATCTTCAATATTGGTCTCAAGCACTTTCGGATTGTGTCGTAAATTTTCTAATTCCTTTTTCAAAGTGATGCTCTCAGTAAGTAAGAGACTCTAGTTGCTCTTTGAATTCAAAAGAATCAAAATTAGACTTTTCTTCCAAAGTCAAGATATATCTAGCAAGATCAAGTTTGGAAAACTTGACTAAATAGTTATTTACCTCTTGAGGGTTTGATTCCTCAAGCATCCGAATTATCACTATGTGACTCACATCCAGCTTATGAGTTTGTCGGTGCCATTAGACACTTCGAGTCATCACAATCATCATCTTCCTCTCGAGTCATCATCACTCCAGGTAGCCACCATAGCCTTTTTCTTCTTTTTGTTCATCTTTTGCATTGGACAGTCCTTGACTATGTGCTCCTTGCTGCCACATTCAAAACAACCAGAGTTCTTTGTTAAAGAGAAATTAGAAGAGGATGAGTATTTACCTTTCTTGTATTTCTTGTATAACTCCTGCTTTAGCCACTTTTTATATTTCATCATCTTCTTAAAGCCTCGGGCAATGAGAGCCATGGGATCTTTTTCAAAATTTGAGGAGCTCAAACTTTGTCAGCTGTCTTATGAGGCTTTAAGTGTAATATTCCTTTTGGTGCTTACCTCGGCTTCTTCTTCTTCTAGGTGCAGCTCATGAGTGAGTAACTTCCCAATGAGCTCATCCGGCTTCAACCGAGAGAGATCTTGAGCTTCTTCTATTGTTGTCACCTTGGGACCCCATCTTCTCTTGGGTAGAGTTCTTAGAATTTTTTAATAATTTCTTCATGAAAAATCTTTCTTCGAAGATTTGAGATTGTTGACAATCTCGGTGAAGGCTGATGTACATTTGAGTGATGTTCTCGTCGGGTTCCATTTTAAACAGACTCATACTTATTGAGGAACTGACTTATCTTTGCTTACTTCACTTGACTGGTTCCTTTCATAAGTGTTGAGCGAGTGTATCCCAGACTTCTTTGGTTGTGTCACGAGCAGACACTCTATTGTATTCTTCCGAGTTGATAGCATACATCAAAGCGTTCATGGCCTTGTAGTTCTTCCTGTACTTCTCATTTTCTTCGATGATGAACTCGGACTTCACCTTGGGTATAGCTCTTGTTCCTTCCATCTTCATACGAGTGAAGTTCCCATTCTGTATGATTTTCCGGACCTCCTCGTCGATTCTCGGATGAAGCACTCCATCATATTCTTCTAGTGTGTGAAGTATGAACCTTTGAACTTGGGTGGTTTGGTGAACGATCTTCCTTCATCGAACTCTCTATTGTTCCGAGTGATCCGATCTTTAGACCTTTGGATTGCGAGATCCTTTTAGAAGGCTAGGCTCTAGTACCAATTGAAGGTTCGCTCTTGGAGAAGTTAAATCTCCCTAGAAGGGGCTGAATAGGGTGATGGAAGGTTTTTTGAATTAAGAAAGAATTCCGCCCAACAAATACTTGGAAAATAATTCGAATATAGAATGAACTCGAAACAAGTAAAATACGAAATACGTGGAACCCTTCCTGGGGAAGAAAACCATGGACAATGCTAATCCAAGCACCAATTCAAATCCACTATTTTGAATCCACAAAATACAAGGACTCGACTCTTTATAGAATTTCTCCCTTAGACAATTCACTTACAAGTTTTTCCTAAACTCAAAAATTCTCTTATCTCGATCTAAGACTTCCTAACCGATATAACTTTTACAGTTAGGTCCAACCGAGCTGAGTTAACTCTTACAGCTCAGTCAAAGGACTTAATAGAGAATTGAAAGTGTAGAAGTGATTACAAGACTTTCTCTTTACAACTCGGAAAGTAGAAACTTAAGAATTGGAGTTGTGAGTTGAAGATTGAATAAGTATGCACTGAGTAAGTGTTTTGTAATGTTCAACAACAATCTTTAAGTCTTATAAAGAGGCTTCTATTTATACAGAAGCAGTGAAGATTAGCCGTTGAGGCTTGTTCCGGACTTGTGAGCTTCAATAGCGGTTGTAAAGGCTAGTCCGAGTCACTTAGAAAATGATCCGTTCCAATGCGAACGTTGTGCGGTGGTCCTTGGCTCGAAAAGTGGTCCATCCCACTGGTTGTGTCTAAAATCTGGGGTGGAAACAACCTTAGACTCAAAGTTGAAATTACCGGATTTGGAAACAAACAACCCCGACACGGTGTCCGAGCCTTGTCTAGAAATGTTGCTTTTACTGTCTGCTGGTGTTTAACGGCTACAAACCGGTTGCTTATCAAAGTAATTAAGCACTTACTTATCTTCGAGCCTAAATAAATGGAATTTTCTGGGTCTAATATTCATTAGGTGAAAATTACATCTTGAGTGAATGCTTTAACCGATCAAGTTAATAAGAGTGAATAATCGGAATGCATAAACCTGATCAAGTAAATAATTTCATTCGATGAACCGACTTGCAAAACAAAATTAACGCTGTAATTCATTTTCGGTTTAAACACTAAGTTGGTACTCGGAGTATGAAGTGTTTGGGATATCATTTAGTCATGCCGTTGTTCCGAGTTGTGTCCGAGTGGGTCGAAACACAATTAAGTGCGTTATACTCAATAGATGGTTTCGAGTGAGTCAAACACAATTGAAAACTTAAAGATGAGCTTCTTAAATGCTTAGAATGACTTGAAATCAAGACCATAGAGAGATAGAGAGTTATACCTAAGTCTTCATTGCTTAGTATGTTATGTAAATTCACTACTCAAACAAGTAATGGTCATCATTTGACGGGCGAAACGGAAGGGCTTATCCCTACGTTTCATGCCCTCGCCCCGAATCCGATTCTCGGTTCTAGACCGATTAGAGTCATTTTTAGCCTCTTCCAAGCTTAGTTTTCCCATACTAGGATAGGGAAAGCGTTTCTTTATTTTGTTTTGTTAGTTTTTCATTCCTAAAATCGACTGGCGACTCTTATTTTTATTTAGTTCTTCTATTACGCTTCCCGGCTTTTCCGAGCGAACAATAAAAATAAAAAGAGTTTCTGGATCTTCCAGTCGAGGCCAGAGGCCGAGGTTGACCACCTTAGCCACGGCCCCTGGCTGGCGCCACCAACCACCAAGTGCTAGCTTTCGCCGAGTACCCGGTGGTCGGTGGGTGGAGCTTTAGTCCAAGCTGGTGTTTTCACACCAATTTGGCCTTAAAGCCCCACGAGCATAATCGAGTAAACCCTAATTTTCTTCATTTTTCAATTAAGAAATAATATCCCGAGATTTCTGAAAATAATTTCTAAAATAAAATAATTAATAAAACCGCCACTCAACCCAATTTAATTCTTTTTAACTGAATTTATAAGTTCGGAAATCCTAATAAGACTCTCATCCCCACTTTCTAAAATTAATCTTCAAAACCTTAAAGTCATTTCCATCATCTCTTCAAAAAGAAAAAGTTTAAAACCCACCAATTTGTGGGGAAGCTCAAGACCCCCTCCCGGGGCAAAGCTGTGGTTCCTACAGGTGGCAACTCCACTGGGGATAAATCACTTATTAAGAGGGCGAAACTTGAAAAATTGAGTAGTGAGTTTTAATAACATATTTGCATTAGGCTTCTCGCATTTAAGCAACCTTGAACATAGTTTATTATTTGTTGGTGGACCATGAGGCTTACCTTTTAAGAACAATTTTTGGATGAGGCCCCAACTGCGTCCCAGCACGGTCCTAACTAGGCTTGATTGTCACCGGAAGCGGTACTTCTTCCCTCATAGCATGCGCTCTTGACTTACCGAGAGGCACCAAGGATTCATGCTTTTTCTTGTCGTGTACCCCACGGAGGAAAAATTCTCGGACTATGAGACACTATGTATCCTACCTAGATTTAACCCTCTTTTGACCATAGACCCTTGGTCTAGGTGGCACCTTGTCTCTTCATTTGCAAGCTTGGATGAGTGTGGTTGCTTTTAGATTTAATCATCTACTTGTGAGCCTCTAGGAATAGGTGAGGAGTGCTGATTAGCCCTTGCATGGGTGCAAATAAAATATCATAATAAATTTTCTAGAGTTGATCCATTATGTGCATCTTAGCCAAAATTCTAAAATTTCCTTTTCCTTTTAGGTCGGTCCATTTATTTCATTTTCGAGTCATCCTAAAATATTTCTTAGTTTAGGCGGTCTAGCCGGACACCGCCGGTTAGTCGAGAAAGGTCTAACCAAGGTCCCTTCTATCTCTTCGATCGGTGATTCTTTAGATTTTGACCTCTTTTATCTTCTGCATTTCCATTTCGCATTTTTTCATTATTCCATTTAGCCAAAATAAATTTATCTCAAATTAGGTGAGCCTATTTTGCATTTTCTCTTTCAATTTAGCTAAAATAAAATTCATCTCAAATTAGGTGAGTCCATTTCGCATTTTCTCTTTCATTTAGCCAAAATAAAATTCATCTCAAATTACGTGAGTCCATTCCGCATTTTTCTCTTTCATTTAGAAAAAACAAAATTCATCTTAAATTAGGTGAGTCCATTTTGCATTTTCATTCTTCATTTAGCCAAAACAAATGCATCTTCAATTAAGATCAATCATTTATGCATTCCAATTATGCATTAGTGAAACCATAAAATCATCCCAATTTAGGTCATAAGCACCATTGCATACATTTCATCTATTTTGCATTAATTATATGCATCCAAATAAAAAGCATTCTTAGTGCCTGCGAGTCTCGTGCTTAATCCCCTTCCTCCCAAAAGTGGTATTCTTTCACATGGTCCTAAGCATCATCCTTTGGGCTACAGAATAGGGAAGTCTAGTGCAATTGAGTATCATTTGTATTCGAGCTCTAAAAGGTTAGAACACCTCAAAAGGAGTCCGACACGTCTTCCCCTCACTCTACAACTCATTCTCGCCCGCAGTCTACACTAGTACGACATACTTCGGTGCCTACCACACCGGTTCGGTTATTTTCCGTCGTAGGATAGTACCTAAAATGAATTTCCGTCCAATGGACGAAACACCAGAACAATCTCCTATCCTTGCCTTACTCAATGAAAACTCAGCCAAAATGGAAGTTAGGATTAAGGCTTAGGATAAGAAAATAGAGTCCATAGCAGGTGATCTTAAGGCTATCCTTAAAGTTGTTGAGGATAGTAAGAGAGATGAGGAAGAAGAACGATTAAGAAGAAGAGGAGGTCCTTCACTTCCACCTAGTCCATCTCCTTGAGGCAGTCCCAAGCATGAATCCAAGCTTGATCCATGTATAGATCAGATAGAACAAATGTTAAGGGAGTCATCCATGTTCAGTAATCACTACTTCGACCATAAGGGATTCACTTCAATCCCCAAAGGAAACTATCCCTAAGTTCACCATGCCCGATATCAAGTTTCGAGGTTCCAAGAATCCCCATCATCATGTTCGCAACTTCTTAGGAGTAATGACTCTTAAGAACATATCGGAAGACACTTACCAAATCATCTTCCCATGGACTTTTGATACTAATGTAATAAAGTGGTATAACGCGGTTGACCCACACAAGGTCACCGATTGGACTGATCTATGTAAGGAGCTCTTACACCAATACTCGTATAACATTGGTCTACCTTTCACACTTAGAGACTTGAAGTTGATTAATTAGGATGAGAAAGAGAGCTTTACAGACTTTCTCACCAGATGGAGAGCAAAGGCCGCCCACATCGTAGACCGACCTTCCGAGAAGGACCAAATACTCCTATAACACTAATTTACCAGTTACTCTTAGAGACTTGGAGTTGATCTAGCAAGGTGAGAAATGAAGCTTTACAGATTTTCTCACTAGATAGAGGGCAAATGCTACCTACATGGTAGACCGACCTTCCTAGAAGAACCAAGTGTGGATCATCGGGAAGACTTCAGCTTGCCTACAACCAACATCTTAAATTCCTGCGAATGATGAGCTTCTTCACCCTTAGAGATGCTGGTATGCTGATAGAAGAGGAGTTGACTTCCATGACCACAAAAGTCATGACGGGGTATAGAGGTAATTATCAGTCTAAAGATAAGAAAACCTCCAATCAAGGTAATACAAGCAGGGGTGCGAGATGTCAATGCCCTCAACAGGTATAATGACTACACTCCAATTGATTACACATACACTTAAGCCCTTGACCGCCTGTTGGTTAAAGAGAAGATAGAATTGCAACCCATAACGGTAGAATTAGAAACAAAGAAAGAATCTAAAAATTGGGACGCAGGAAACTTTTGCAAATACCATCGTGCACAAGGACACAACGCTGAGCAATGCTTGGATGTTCAAGAACAAACTGGAGAGTATGTTTCGCAATGGTCAACTCCCTCTTCCTAAGGCCGGTCGAAACCAAGTAACAGTAAAAATCCTTTTAGTGGTACCTTAGCTATTTTCTTTAAACTCATTCTAGGTCAGTGGGACCCATCTGTCTTCATTCAAGACATTATTGAGTCCAAACCACTTCCTAGCTTACCTCCTTTAGACCTAGAAGTTCATGGATTGTGGGTAAGTGAAGAAGAAGACGTGTACGAAACCAAAAACAATAGTGATAATGACGACGACTTCTAAGGCACACCGCCCTTAGAAGAAGAAGACTTTTGGGGTGAACCAAAGAGTCCAGAAATCCAATTCCTTACTAAATCTTGACGACATAATCCACCCGTGGGTCCACAACAGACTCAGGAAGCCCCAAAAGAACCCGAAGTCTGCTAAAGAAGAAAATTCAATCCTGAAACAGACTTCAAAAGTTAAAAGCCGACATCTCTATCTACCAACTCATATATGCTTCCCAAAAACATAGGCATCCCTTAATTGACGTATTTAGCAAGATTGAGGTCTCTCCTAAAACCACGCCGAGGAAGTAGTAGGATTGGTCAATCTGTAGGAACAAAACCATTACCTTCGACCAAAAAGATCTCCCTAAAGAAGGCATTGCACACAACAATGCCCTTTATTTCACTGTAACTTGCATTAACAAGTTCATTCCCTAACCTTGGTAGACAACGGGTCCGTTATAAACATTTGTCCTTGGAGTGTTCATCTCCGAGCCTATGATAATTCTAAGAGGATAGTCTTGAGGACAGTGACCTAACCAATCAATGTAGGGCCACTGGTGAAGAACATCAACTTCCAAGTCATAGACATCGCACCTTCATTTAACTTCGCTTCTAGGACGCCTTTGGTTACATGATCATCAAACGAGTGCCCTCTACACTCGCACGAGAAAAAATCAAGTCAGGTCATAACCGTCAAGGGGGACAATCTCCGTGCTACTATCACCTCCAAAGAATCGGTCGTCGAAATTGAACACGATGCTAATGACGAAGAGTTTTACGGGCTTGAAACTGTCGTTGCCTTGGATGAGGATGAAGCACCTCTTAACTTCAATCCTTATGGCAACCTTAGCATCAATTCGATGCTTATGAAGAAGGGGTATTTTCCGGCTTAACTGCAGAGCCGGAGGGCATATCACCGTATCTTTCCACCCCTTAAACCCATCAATAGTTATAAATTTAGGCTAGGCTATCAACCTACTACTAAGGAAATAGACTAAGCCAAGTGGGATTTCAAACTAGGAGGACTGCACCACACATAGTCTGTTTCATCAAGCCCTTTCTTTATACTCTAAATGGGTAGTTCCTAAAAGAAGGGGATAACTTTCACTACTACGGTTTTCCTGAGCCTTATTACCTCAAAGAGAAGGGTATTCTGGTACCCGGCTTGGAAATTTTTAATGACTGCTATATATTAGAAAAAGAAGCACCCTACATCCTTGAAGAGGGACAGTCCATACCAGACTCGGACCAACTTGGCTGGAAGTAACATCTTCGGTCTACTATTTGGACAGGAGAAGAACTTAGAGGAGAATTAGGTCTCGGTGAAGACTCGGACTATACACCTCACTTTTACGAGGAATCAGGTATAAGATTTTCTCACTTATAAAGTTTTGATTCCAAGTCATTCCCTGTGCCTTAGAAACTTTTCCGAGTGATATAGTATTTTCTCTAAGTGTTACGTAAATTATTTCATGTATTTATGCATGACTCTGTGTGACTCGAAAGCATTTCGCACTCACCTGTTTCACTCGGTTCCGAGTCACTCATCACTTAGAGTTATCACATGCTCAAACGCCAATATTCGTATAACCATACTCGGGACTGACTTCATATTACAGGTCTTATTCAGTAAGAGTCGGTGCTTCTAGTTTGAATCATGTTAAGTCTAGATCAAGTTTATTCTCTCCGATATTCGTTATTTAACTTGATTCTCTTTTAGATCGACTCAGATGGAATTTTGAGTATTATGAATATTAGACTCAGAAAATTCCATTCCTTTTCGACCCGGATAAGTAGTCACTTAATTATCTTAATTATATTATTATCTCGTGTCTAATTTTGGACCAAAGTATTTTGTACTTTGAGAACCAAATTAATTTACTTTTGTAGGTGATTCAAACAAGGCTATCCTAATTTTGAATTACAAAAGTAACCGGCTTCAAAACGTCAAATCACCAGCAGACAAGGCTTTTTCCACCTCTGACCTAGCCCTAGACGCCGTGTCGGGGTTGTCTGTTTCCAAAACTGGAAATCTGCAACACCAAGCTCAACGGTGGTTTCCACCTTATTTTTCAAGACACCGCCAGGTGGTTTTAGGCACTTCCAAGGGAGTCAAGAGCGATTGTCTAACGTTCATATTTCAACGGATATTTTCTGAGTGACTCAGAAAATCCTTCACAACGGTCATAAAGAAACTTCCAGTCAGAAGATGGACACAATGGCTAAGTTGCTTGGTCATCTATAAATACAAGCCAACTCTTAAGACTTGGAGATTGCTGAACCAATTGTAAAAATACATACTTGATCAAAAGTCATTGTATTCATTCTCAATCTTCTACTTACAACTCCAATTCTGTATTTCATTATATTCTAAGTTGTAAGGTCTTGTACTCGGTTACAAACTCTCTTCTTACTCTCTAAGTAAGGTCCCTTGACTAGGTTGTAAAGGTTAACTCAGCTCGGTTGTCCCTAGCTGTAAGGGTTATCTCAGCTAGGAAGTACTAGATCGAGATAAGGGAATTTCCGAGTCTAGGAAAAACTTGTAAGGAGTTGTCTAAGGGAGCAACTCGGGGTTGAGTCGATCTACTGTATTTTGTGGATTCAAAATAGTGGATTTGACTTCGTGTTTGGATTAGCACGGTCCGTGGTTTTCTACCCCAGGAGGGTTTCCACGTACTCTCGGTGTTACCAATTTTCTGAGTACATTCTAGACTCATATTGTTTACTTGTTCAGCCTATTCTGCTTCTATATTGTTTACTGATTTCGAGTCGGGTGTTTTCCGCATTCATCCAGTGACTCAAACTCTACTCGGACGACTTTATTCTTTATTCAAGAAGGAAATTTCATCATCACCCTATTCACCCTCCTCTAGGGTGACTTAATCTCTCCAAGAGCTAACTTTCAATTGGTATCGAGCCTAGCATTTCAAAAAGGATCTAACCATCCAAAGGTTTAAAGATCAAATGGCTCGGAACAATGCAGAGTTCGATGAAGGAAGATCTTCCAGCAGACCACTAAAGTTCAAAGGATCCAACTTTGTGCACTGGAAGAAACTCATGGAATGTTTCCTCCTGGATCATGATGAAGATGTCCGGAACATCATACAAGAAGGAAACTACCTCCCCATGAAGACAGAAGAAACAAGAACTGTTCCCAAAACAAAGGTTGTGTTCACAGCTAATGAAGCTGAAAAGTTCAGAAAGAACTTCAAGGCTATGAACATTCTTATGTGCGCTATCAGCTCGGAAGAATACAACCGAGTGTCTGCACTGTGATACAGCCAAAGAAGTGTGGGACACCCTGGTCAACACTTATGAAGGTACAAGCCAGGTTAGACAAGCAAAGATAAGCCAATATCTTCACAAATATGAGCTATTCAAGATGGAGCCGAAGAAAACATCACTCGGATGTTTATTCGATTTACAGAGATTACCAATAATCTCAAATCTCTGGGTAAAAAGATCTCCCACGAGGAAATGTGCAGAAAGATACTCGAAGCCTACCCAAGAAAAGATGGGGTCCGAAGGTGACAGCAATCGAAGAGGCTCAGAACTTATCTCTACTAAAGGCGAGACGAACTCATTGGGAAGCTTTTCACCCATGAGATCCACCTGGATGAGGAGGATGCCGAGGTCAACACCAAAAAGAACATTGCGCTGAAAGCGTCGGAAACCAGAGAAGAAGATCTAAGTTCCTCTAACTCGGAAGAAGATCCCATGGCACTTATTGCTAGAGGCTTCAAGAGAATGATAAAGCACAAGAGATGGGATAAGAAGCCAAAAGAAGAGATCTATAAGAAAGACAAGAAGGAAAGAAAAGGTAAATACTCTTCTTCCTCAAAGTTATCTTTGACTAAGAACTCTGGATGCTTTGAATATGGTAGCAAGGAACACATAGTCAAGGACTGTCCGAAGAGAAAAAGGGGATAAGGAAGAAAAAGTCTATGATGGCCACATGGAGTGACGAGGACTCATCAGAAGATGATGAGGACTCGAGATGACTCAAAGTGTCCGATGGCACTTTCTGACTCAAAAGTGGAAGCAGAGTCGGACTCGGATCAATCGGACAATGAGGAAGCTTATCCTCAAGAGGTAATTGAGAACTTTCTGAAATTCTCCAAAGCTGATTTGGCTAAGTATATTATCACTTTGGAAGAAAAGTCTAATTCTGATTCTTCTCACTTTAAAGGACAACTTGAGTCAATTTCCTCTCGAGAGCATTTCTTTAAAAAATGAGTTGGAAAAGCTGAGACTCACACTCAGAGAACTCAAGACTAGTGCTCAAATCAATGAGACTGAGTATGAGTTACTCGAAGAGAAAATAAGCAGCTAAAGCAAAAGCTCAATGAATCTCAAGATCTTGTTTTAAAGTTTACTCAAGGTCAGAAAAATCTTGACATGCTCTTGGGATCTCAATGTGTCTCCTTCGAAAAGAAGGTCTTGGTTTTAACAAAGAGGAGGAATCCAATTCCTACTCAGAACTTTTCAAGAAAGATTCCAGAACTGTAAAGTTCAAGAAAGCTGAGCACGGTCCCATTCATAAGAATGAAAGAAGGACTGAGCCCAGACTAGTTTATAGGAGAAAATCATCTCCATCGTTTTCAAAAAGAAAAACCCTTCAAAAGATAGAGACATAGACTCAGTTCTCTAAACGGAAGACTCAGAATCAGACTAAGCCCAAAGTCATTCAAATCTGGGTTCCGAAAAACCTTCTTCCTCAGAAAAGGACCACAGTAAAGAGTGTTACTAGGTTCGTTAGAGGAAGTGAGAAGGGTTAGCTTGTCTCTGTTTTGCAGGTCACTCAGAAAAGATCAAAAGGACATTGGTTCCTTGACAGTGAATGTTCACACCATATGTCAGGAGACTCGGGACTCTTTTCTGAGTTAGAGGAGTACAAAGGTGGAAAAGTCACTTTTGGAGATGACAGCAAAGGCAAGATAATTGGGATAGGCAAGATTGGAAAGGGAAGCAATCTGGTCAGCCCAGTTTACCTTGTCAAAGGATTAAAGTACAACTTGCTTAACATCTCTCAATTGTGTGATAAAGGTCAAGAGGTAAGATTCACTCAAACCAATTGTTACATTTCTGATGACACTACCAAGGAGATCAAACTCTCAGGTAAGAGATCAGGTAACACTTATATTATTCCTCTTTCTGACCCGAGTTAGAATTTATCTTGTTTAAAAGCATCACTTCATGATGACTCATGGAAATGGCATCGTAGATTAGGCCATGTTAGCATGCATATTATTAAGAAATTGGCATCTCATGGTTTAGTCAGAGGATTGCCCAATTGTGCTTTCAAGAAAGACAAAGTTTGTGAAGCCTGCACAAGAGGAAAACAAGTCAGATCATCATTCAAATCCCTGAAGACAGTTTCCACATCCAAAGTGCTTGAACTGCTACATATGGACTTATGTGGTGAAATCCCTGTTAAGAGCCTCGGAGGTAAATCATATTATAACGCCCCCAAAAACCATAATCACCATTTAGTCATAATGACTGACTAACTAGTAATTAGCGCAACGGAAAAGAGAATTAGAAGCGTTACGACCACTCTTTAACAAGAGCAAGACAACTACCTAATTGACATACAAACATAACTTATTAGGTTGAGGTTCATAATACGTAGGACGCCCAACTTATAACAACATAATGAGTAACAAGTTATCGAGCACCATCATGGCTATAACTTATTAACCAAAGTATACACGACTCCCACACATCACATTCTTGACTATCACTGTGAGCCTCTAAGTCTTGATGACCAAAATGAACTCGTTTGTTTTCCTCTGCATTAGCCTTACCTAAAACAAAATAGAGAAAAACATTTCGAAATAATGAGCCGAGCTCAGCACGTCTATCCATGTACTGTAAATAACTTATGTAAAGAAATATTGATTTGAGTGCATGCATTTCAATTCATTTATAAATCAGACAGGAAGAATATAGTTAAACAATTATTCATTGATTATCTGAGTGGCTCCTTACGATCATCGGTTTCCCTAAATATGCGCATACCCAGACCGATCGGCAAAGTCTGGTTGATAATGGCCAAATATATATGATATGATATGATCATGATATAACATGATTGATATGGGGAGGACCACATAATAAGGTGACAAATAATATTTGAAATGGTTCATTTTATTAAGCAAACCATTTGATATTGTTATGTATAAACATATGGATTTTCGTAAGGTACAAGCAATAAACGTACCTTAAATCGTGGAAATATTCTTTCTGATTCCTTTGAAGTTGCTGACCCGGATGAATGACGTGGATGCCTTAACAAAATAAGGTGTTTCATTAATAGGTTCAATACTCTTAGTAATCAAATTTATTATCGTTATTATTGTCATCGCTATCATTATTCCTATTGTTATCATTTACATTATTTCCCTTTTTTTTTCTTTGTAACTTCCCATGATTAGATGAATTTATGAAGGCAAAAATCACTTCTTTCCTTCAACCCTCAAAATGACTTATTTTTTTTAATCTTCCTAAAATCACTCATTGTCTTCAACTTCTTACAATCATTCAATTACCTCTTCTCCTTAATTCACAATTTTAATCTTTATCCTCATAGCACAACAAGCGTGCCTTTAGTTAATCTCTTCCTCCACAATTTTCTAATAAACTCGAGTCATCACGAAAATTAAATTTCCTTTGCTTTGGAAGTCATCACGTACCTCCTCACGGCCAGTGGGGGTCAATGGCTAGTTCTAGCGGTCATCAAGGGCCTTCCCACGGTCAGTGGGGACTTCTGGTGGCCACCGCGGGTTGTCCCACGGCCTGTAGGAGCACCTGTGGTGGGTGTTTTGGGTCAATTACGCGCTGCTGGCCACCACGGCCTCTCCCACAGGCTGTGGGGACACCCGTGGTGGGAGGCAGAGTCTTCCAACTTCACTTTCTTATGCTCTATGAATTTTTTTGTCTTGTGATTTCTCTATGAAAGGTTTAGTATACACATTTTCCATCATTTTAAGTATCATATTAGCCCACTAAAACCCATTAAAAGCACATGCAAGATAATTACTTCTCATACCAAAATTTGGGCAACCCGAGTTAACGTTTCCAATCAACGATCCCCAAAAGCATAATACTAACTATGTAATCTGATTTTACACAATAATCCCTTGCATGCAACATCTAACTAATTAGTTCTAAAAAAATTCAAGGAATTAATTAGTTGAATATTGAGGTTTTTACCCAAAACTCACAAGAGAATGAGGGTTTTATGGTGGAATGGGGTGGCTGATCGGAGTTCCGGTGGCTGCAGTGGTTGGCGGTGACAACTGGCGGCGGCAACAGGCGGCAACCGGTGACGACTGGTAGCTGGCCTGGCGGCAGCAGCTGGCGACAGTCAGCAGGCAACAGCAGGTACAGCAGACACAGCAGTAGCAGCTACAGCAGCGGTGGTTCGCTCGCGGTGGCCGGCGACTTGTGGCTCCAGTGATGGCGACCAGAGGAGCTGGTGGTGGTGGTCAGCCTAGATGGGCAGTGGAGGGGGTTGAGTGAGGGAGGTGAGTTTTGTTACGAAGGGAAACAATGATGAAGGTGATGTTTTTGGGATTTTGAGGTTTAAATAGGCAACATTTTGAATCTGAAAATCTCTCTCCTCAATCTAAATCCAGCCCTTTTTTTATTTTATTTTATTTGGTTATTGGGCCCTCCACTCTCTACAAGCTCAATTACCCTAATAGCCAAGTCCAAGTTAAAAGAATGTCAGTTTTAGGAATTCCCGACTTGAATAATTATTACAAACTTTATGCGTATGAATTATTGTTATTATGATTCCAATAATGTCTTATTATTATTATTATTATTATTATTATTATTATTATTATTATTATTATTATTATTATTATTATTATTATTATTACTATTATTATTATTATTATTATTTCTTGAATCATCACAAAGCATACTTTACTTGCGTATTTATTTATTTACTTATTTTTGTCCAAGCATCGTTATCATCATCCGAGTCCTGCAACACATAAAATTGTTACCTGTACAAGTACATAATATATATATATATATATATATATATATATATAGATATGATCATGAGAAATGAAAGTGTGAATTAAAGTGCAGGCGCTCATTAATATTTATTAGTCTTTGTTAATGTATTGGTTTAAGGTCGGCGCATTACACATATGTACTCGTTATTATTGATGATTACTCACGATTTAATTGGTTGTGTTTTCTTAAGAACAAAAATGAAGCATTCAAGGAGTTCAGTAAGCTCTGCAGAAAAATCCAAGTTGAGTCTCGGACTCGGATCCGGAGAATCCGAACCGACCATGAAAGGGAGTTTGACTACTCAAAATTCTCAGAGTTTTGCGATAAGAATGGTATCTCTCACAATTTCTCAACATCAAGAACTCCTCAACAAAATGGAGTAGTGGAGAGAAAGAACAGAACTCTTGAAGAAATAGCTAGGACAATGATGATTGAGCACAATCTACCCTACTATTTCTGGGCTGAGGCAGTCAACACAGCCAACTACCCGTTGAACAGATGCTTCATCAGACCCATTCTGAAGAAAACACCTTATGAGCTCTACAAAGGGAGGAAACACAATATTTCCTATTTCAAGCCTTTTGGATGTAAATGCTTTGTTCATAACAATGGTAAGGATCACCTGACCAAGTTTGATGCTCGATCAGATGAAGGTATTTTTCTGGGTTATTCATCTCATGGTAAAGCTTATTGCATTTTCAATAAGAAAACTAATAAAGTGGAAGAAAGCATCCACGTTGTGTTTGATGAGATTGAACAGGAAAAACCCAACGAATCATCATTCTCAGATCTGAAACTCAACAGAGAAGATGATGATAAAATTGAGTATTGAAGCGACTCATAATAATATGACTCGAACGAGACAACTCAAGAACTAGCTCAGAATGACGAAGGACAAACTGATGAACAAGTCCACTCAGAACAAACTTCCGAAGGTCAACCAATTCAGCCTACAAATCTGGTGAATCGGAGAACAGGTAAAGCATTCAAGTATGCTTCTAGTCATCCACTAGAGAACATATTATCTGATATCAACAATGGGGTAAGAACTCGTTCCTCTCTTCAGAATCTATGTGCATTCACTGCATTCATTTCATTAACTGAACCCAAAAATGCACTAGAGGCCCTAAATGAACCTGAATGGGTGGAGGCCATGCAAGAGGAACTCAATCAATTCGAAAGAAACCAAGTCTGGACTTTGACTAAATGACCTTCCGACCACCCAGTCATAGGAACCAAATGGGTTTTCAAGAACAAACTGGATGAAGGTGGGTTGGTAGTAAAAATAAGGCTAGACTTGTGGCTCAAGGTTACAATCAGGAACAAGGGATTGATTGTGGGGAAACATTTGCACCTGTTGCCGAATTGAAGCCATTAGAATCCTATTGGCATTTGCATCTAGCATGAATATCAAGTTATATCAAATGGATGTTAAGTGTGCTTTTCTCAATGGTTTTATCGAAGAGGAAGTCTATGTCGAGCAGCCCCTGGATTTGAAAACTCAGAATTTCCAAATCATGTTTTCAAAGTTCAAAAAGCTCTTTATGGTCTTAAGCAAGCTCCTAAAGCTTGGTACGAAAGAATGAGCAATTTCTTGGTTCAAAATTATTTTAGAAGAGGTCAGATCGACAAGACTCTCTTTATAAAAACCAAGGGGAAAGATTTCCTTATTGTTCAGATATATGTTGATGATATAATTTTTGGAGCTACTAATGAAATTCTCGTGTTGAGACTTTTCTGAGTTAATTAGACAGGAATTTCAAATGAGTATGATGGGAGAACTCAATTTCTTCCTTGGTCTACAAATCAAGCAAGACAAAGATGGAATCTATGTCCATCAATCAAAGTACACCAAGGAGCTTCTGAAAAATATAAACTCCAAGATGCAAAGCATGCAGCTACACCTATGAGCAAGCAACATAAAACTTGACTCGGACGAGAAAGGTAAAGCAATACTCTATCGAGGTATGATTGGATCTTTGCTATATCTTACTTCGAGTAGATCAGACATAATATTTAGTGTCTGTCTATGTGCAAGATTTCAAGCTAATCCAAAAGAATCACATCTTACTGCGGTGAAGAGAATATTTAGATATCTTGCAGGGACTCGGAATTTAGGTATGTGGTACTCAAGAGACTCGGAACCGACTCTCACTGGATACTCGGATGCTGATTATGCTGGATACAAAGTTGATAGAAAGAGTACTTCAGGAGCTTGCCAATTTCTGGGTCAATCCTTAATATCCTGGCACTCAAAGAAGAAAAACTCAGTAGCTCTATCAACTGCCGAGGCTGAGTATATTGCAGTTGGAGCATGCTACGCTCATATCTTATGGATAAAGCAACACTTGAGAGATCTTGGACTTTCTTTCAAATGAGTTCCAATCAAGTGTGACAATCGGAGTGCAATTAGCATCACCAAAAATCCAGTTCAGCACTCAAAGACAAAGCATATTGAGGTCAGGTATCATTTATTAAGAGACCATTCTGAGAAAGGTGATATTGAACTGAATTTCATTCCCACCAATCTTCAACTAGCTGATATCTTTACTAAGCCTCTTGGTGAGGATAAATTTTGTTTCATTAGGAATGAGCTTGGTATGATAAATGCATAACTATGTGCTTTCTATGTGAAAACTTCTTTGCATGATTTTGTGTTATGTGTTCATTAGTAACCATCAGCTCGGTTGACTTAGTGATACCGAGTCGATAGTTATTATGTGCTTCCAGCTTCGAGTCACTCGAAACCGAGCGGAGTCGGACTCGGACTTTGAAAAGAAAAAATGGACATCAATCCTCCGAAATCATCTCTAGATAAGTGGAGAATTTCAGAATTTATTTTCAAAATCTTTTTCTCTCTCTCTCTCGCGCTGTAATCAGATAACTAGCCATTGGGAGACAACCGCTGGAATTCTAACCATTGAAGAAGAGAACCGTCACACCGGTCCGAGGTGACCGATGAAAGAGCTTAGTCGAACGGATACTGAAGGACGATTATTTTCCTATAAATAGCGACTATTCTCCTTCATTTCGTTACTTTACTTTTCACTTACTCTCTCACTCGAAATCAAAACTTCGCGCATAAGCTCTCTGCGTCTACAGCGACTTATGGTAATTTCAAACTTCGTGAAGATCATCTCAAGTAAGCTCAGTTGCTCTCAACTCTTTCTTCTACTCTTTTATTTTCTTTCTTACTCTCTTCTAGTTCTTCTTTCCTCATCCTTCTCAAGCCTTCCTACTCTCTCTTTTTCCCTCAAAGATGACAAAAAGAGGTTCTCACCCCGACTTTCTTGGCTCTTCTACAAAGAAGCCCCGCACAAAAAGCCAAGAAGGCCCTTCCACTTCTAAACCTATTGTCATCCAAGCATCTTGCCCTAGATGATAAGTTCTTCCCAACCACCAAATTTTCGTGGTTGCCTCACATCCAATCAACCGGGGTTTATAATTTTCTTTCTTTCAGCGAGTTCATATACCTTGAACTCGTATCTAAGTTTAACACTAATCTCACTAGCTCCGAAGGTGTTCTAACCTCAAGGGTTAAAAACATAATAGTTCGCATTAACACTTCCCTTCTCCATCGTCCTGTTCAAAGTCTCTTCTCTCTTCTTGAACAGCAATCCAATTCCTTTCACCGAGGTCGCCGACGACTTCTTTAAAAAGTATGCCAAAGAGTTCCCCGGGTCACGCAAAAATTTTTTGTGACTCAGCTAAGGTTAAAGCACGATTTCGTGTTTCCTGCCGATGAGAACCTTCTTCCGTCAGCACTCTAGCAAAGAGAACCCCAACTCCAAACACCTCAAAGCTCTTTTTGATATTCTCGAGGGCTACGAAGTAGACCTCTTTCCATCCATAATTGAGCAAATGGCAGTTGTGCTAGCTCAACTCCAAAACAAGAAGAATACCCCTCTTCCTTTCGGTGCTCTTCTTACCCTTGTTTTCAAACAATTCAAAGTTCCTCTTCCCCGAGACCCAAACGCTGTTTCGAGGCTGCCGTTGTTGTCGACAAAAAGGAACTTCAGGAGTATGGATATCAAGAGACCCAACCTGGTATCCGGGTACACAGCTCGAGCCGAGGCCATCTTCTTCGCCTCGGACTCGTAAAGATGCCCCCTTTCTCTTCCTGCCCCACCTGGTGGTGCTTCCACCTCAGGTGCTTATAAGACTCTCTCTTCCATTTTGTCCTTCGCCTTCATGGACAAAATCAGCTCCGTGTCCCTGGAATTCAAGGACATACTCCGATCATTCAAGACTGTCTTTCGCCTATGACTATAAACCGTAAAACCGCCTAGCCTCAAATCCGAGAGCAGCGAGAACTCGCTCATTGAGATGAAGGCCCGGTGAAGGAGCGAGGGAGCTAATGGAGCTTCTCCAGGAGAGACGGTCCAAGGTAGCTCAAGACCAAGGCGACTCGGACACATCCGAAGAGTCTTCGAGCCCGGCCATGACCTCCTCGGATAGAGGAGAGGATAAAGAAGAAGATCAAGAAGAAGCGTAAGCCGAGGAGCCCGCGGCTAAGGCAGCTCCTTCCGGCCAAGGGGAGGCACAACAGGAAGAACAAGGAGCAACAGCTGAGGGTCTAAGTGCTCCTAAAGCTCAACCGGAAGTGATCAGCTCGGACAGCGAGTCCGAGTGGGTCGAAGACCTTGCTGCATAAGGACAATCAGCAGCGGGTCGAGCCGAGCGAGCCCCTCCAGCTAACGAGATACAAGAGGATGAACCTCTAGATCCCCTCGTTCGGGTCAACCACTCGAACCGAGCCTTTGCCGGAGATCCCCGTCCCGCCTCCGCCGCGCTCAAGCACATCGTCAAGATCCTATCGCGCCGGTGCTCCACTCGCCCTTCCTCTTCAACTCGGACAAACCCATCCCCTCCTTAATCTCTTAGTCTTTTATTTACAATGTTTTATTTTTTGTTTTGTCTAGACATCGTGTACTTCTTGTTGTATTCTTCCCATTCTTTTTGTTTTTGCTTGAAAGGCAAGGGGAGAATAGATAGAAAATTAGATGTCTTGTTTAGGGGAGTCTCTCTCAACCTTTGTAAATTTTTTTTGTGAAGGCAATGAAAGTGCATTTCGTTTCAATGTTTCGAGTTCGTTGCTTAAATTCAAGTATTTCGAGTTCCCATCCAATATGATTAAGTGCTCAGCATTATCATTCAAATTAATGCATTTCATTAATAACTTCTATGTATCTGGACTCATGTCTTCTCCTACTCGTGATCTGTGAAATATGAAGTCTCTTTTCCGAGCAAGTTTACAAAATCAAACTTATATTACTAACAAAGTTTCTGTCTAAGTATGGAATGCCTTTCATCAAAAAGGGGAGATTGAAGACTAAGACTATACACCTCACTTTTCCGAGGAATCAGGTATAAGATTTTCTCACTTATAAAGTTTTGATTCCAAGTCATTCCCTGTGCCTTAGAAACTTTTCTGAGTGATATAGTATTTTCTCTAAGTGTTACGGAAATTATTTCATATATTTATGCATGACTCTGTGTGACTCGGAAAGCATTTCTGCACTCACCTTGTTTCACTCGGTTCCGAATCACTCATCACTTAGAATTATCGCATGCTCAAACACCGGTATTAGTATAACCATACTCGGGAGTGACTTCATATTACAGGTCTTATTCTGTAAGAGTCGGCGCTTCTAGTTTGAATCATGTTAAGTCTAGATTAAGTTTATTCCCTCCGATATTCGTTATTTAACTTGATTCTCTTTTAGACTGACTCAGATGGAATTTTGAGTATTATGAATATTAGACTCGAAAATTCCATTCCTTTTCGACCCGGATAAGTAGTCACTTAATTATCTTAATTATATTATTATCTCGTGTCTAATCTTGGACCAAAGTATTTTGTACTTTGAGAACCAAATTGATTTACTTTTGTAGGTGATTCAAATGAGGCTATCCTAATTTTGAATTACAAAAGTAACCGACTTCAAAACGTCAAATCACCAGGCAGACAAGGCTTTTTCCACCTCTGACCTAGCCCCGGACACTATGTCAAGGTTGTCTGTTTCCAAAACTGGAAATCTGCAACACCAACCTCAACGGTGGTTTCCACCTTATTTTTCAAGACACCGCTAGTGGTTTTAGGCACTTCCAAGGGAGTCAAGAGCGGTTGTCTAACGTTTATATTTCAACGGATATTTTCCGAGTGACTCGGAAAATCCTTCACAACGGTCATAAAGAAACTTCCAGTCGGAAGATGGACACGACGGCTAAGCTGCTTGGTCATCTATAAATACAAGCCAACTCTCAAGACTTGGAGATTGTTGAACCAATTGTAAAAATACATACTTGATCAAAAGTCATTGTATTCATTCTCAATCTTCTACTTACAACTCCAATTCCGTATTTCATTATATTCTAAGTTGTAAGGTCTTGTACTCGATTACAAACTCTCTTCTTACTCTCTAAGTAAGGTCCCTTGACTAGGTTGTAAAGGTTAACTCAGCTCGGTTGTCCCTAGCTGTAAGGGTTATCTCAGCTAGGAAGTACTAGATCGGATAAGGGAATTTTTGAGTCTAGGAAAAACTTGTAAGGAGTTGTCAAAGGGAGCAACTCGGGGTTGAGTCGTCTCACTGTATTTTGTGGATTCAAAATAGTGGATTTGACTTCGTGCTTGGATTAGCACGGTCCGTGGTCTTCTGCCCCAGGAGGGTTTCCACGTACTCTCAATGTTACAAATTTTCGAGTACATTCTAGACTCAGATTGTTTACTTGTTTAGCCTATTCTGCTTCTATATTGTTTACTGATTTCGAGTCGGTGTTTTACGAGTTCATCCGTGACTCCAACTCTACTCGGACGACTTTATTCTTTATTCAAGAAGGAAATTTCATCATCACCCTATTCACCCCCTCTAGGGTGACTTAATCTCTCCAAGAGCTAACTTTCACTCGGTACCATCTCGAGCCATGTCGCACTCGTAGTTTGATCCATCCAGATTCATCACCGATGTTGACGTTGAAGAGTCTAAGCATATTACTTGGATTAATGCTCGAGGAGGCCAAGAGTTTGTTATTAGCTTAGGAGAGCATCCCATTCTTGAGTCTAGTACTAAGGCTTTTATTTATGTTCTTGTTGCTTCTAGTTCATCTTCTAATTCTATTGTTTCTAATTCCGTTATTTCTATTTTGGAGTCCGATGTACTCATTTCGTCATTCAATAAAGATGAATCTTTCTGCATACTCTTTACCTGTTCCTATTTTTAATTATTTTGCCTCTAATGATGAAAAAGAAATCCCTAAAGAATTAATGAAAGTTATCGAAGATCATGAAAATTGCTCGCCAATAATTGAGGAAACAATAACAATTAATTTGGGATCAGCTAATCAACCCCAAGAGGTCAAAATTAGGAAAACGTTGGATCAAGAAGAGTAGAAGCAATTTAATTCGCTCCTTACAGAGTTCATAGATGTCTTTGCATAGTCCTACAAAGACATGCCGGGAATAGATCCATGTATAGCGGAACATAAAATTCTACTTTACAAGGATGCTAAGCCGATTAAGCGTAAGCTTAGAAGGATGAAACCTGAATGGGCACTCGAAAATCAAGAAAGAGGTCTAGAAGCAGTTAGAGGTTGGACTCATCAAAGTAGTTCACTACCCTTAGTGGGTAGCAAACATAGTACAGGTCCCGAAGAAAGACGGCAGGGTTTGGATGTGCGTCGACTTCAGGGATCTAAATAAGGCAAACCCCAAAGATGATTTCCCGCTGCCTCATATCGACATCCTTGTAGATAATACAACAAGGCATGCTTACTCTCATTTATGGATGGCTATGCCGGGTACAATTAGGTGAAGATGGCCGAAGAAGACATGGAGAAGACGACCTTTATCAATCAAGAATGTTGGCGCAACATATCGGAGGATTGCTACAATACTACCGCACGACATGATGAACAAGGAAACCAAATCTATGTGGATGACATGATCATTAAGTCAAAGGATAGGGCAAGGCACCTACCCATCCTTAGAAAGTTCTTCGTAAGATCGAGAAAGTATAACATGCGCCTTAATCCTCAAAAGTGTGCCTTTGGAGTGAACTTAGGCAAACTATTAGGCTACGATGTTAGTCTTAGAGGAATCAAAGTTGATTCATTAAAGATCAAAGAGCCCAAAACAGAAAAAGAGATACAGGGTTTCCTAGGACTTTTACAATACATCAGTCATTTCATATCAAAACCGATTATGGTCTATGAAGCCATTTTTAAGAAATGGAAAAAGGATCTAAGCCTATTTGGGATTACGAGTTCCAAAAAGCATTCGAGAAGGTTAAGGAATATCCAGCTAACCCTCCAGGTGTTGGTTCCGCCCCAACCAGGGAAGTCTTTATTTTTATACCTCGCCACAACGAAACCGCTATGGGAGCCATGTTAGCTCAACGGAACGAAAAGGAAGGGTACGTGGCATATTATCTAAGCGAGAAATTCTTATAGTATGAAACTAGATATACGTCGTTAGAGAAGACATCATTGGCATTAATCTTGGCTGCCAAGAAGCTTAGGCATCTGTATGTTGGCCCACATGGTACATGTGGTAGCATCAATGGATCCCATTAAGTACATCCTTGAGCAAGCGACCTTCAGCAGCAAGATAGCTAGATGGACTGTAATGCTATCGAATTTAAACTCAAGTATGTCCCTCAAAAAATGATCAAAGGAAGGGTAGTGTCGGAATTCCTAGCTAATCTACCTATAACTGAATCGCAACCCAAACACCTCGACTTTCTAGAAGAAAATATCTTACAAGTGGAGGTAGACGTGTGGAAAATGTACTTTGATGGTCCTTCCAATCAAAAGGGCTTCGGAGTAGGGATCCTTCTAGTCTCACCAGAGGGAGCACATATTCCAATTTTAGTCAAATTAGACTTCGAGGTCACCAACAATGCCGCCGAATATGAAGCATGTATCACGAGAGTTTAAGCTGCTATAGAGATTGGAGCCAAGAGCATCGGGGTTTTTGGTAACTCTAATATGATCATTAATCGGATCTTGAAAAATGGAAGGTATATAGTGAAGCCTTGGCTCTCTACCAAGCACATCCGATTGAATTAGCAAAACACTTTGAAAGCATTTCATACACATACCTTCCTAGGGATGACAACCAATTCGCGGATGCTTTAGTTAAGTTAGCATCCATAGTCAATATCCCTAATGGCATTCATTCAATGCTCATCCACATAGAGCGACGGAGTCACCATGCACACATATACACATTAGAAGTGTCTAGTACCGACCAAACTAGTTAGTACCATGACATTTATCGAGTATCCGGATAAGCAAGAATATCCGTTGGACTCTACACCTAGAGCCCAACGAGCCATCAGGATGTTAGCAGCCTAGTTTTTCATCAACTAAGGATAGTTGTACAAGAAAACCAACATGAGGATTAGCTTACTTTGTGTTAACCAACATGAAGCAAAGCGTATCATGGATGAAATTCATGGTCGGGAATGTGGACCTCGTATGAATGGAAGGATGTTGGTTCGGAAGATTCAAAGGCTTGGATACTATTGGTCAACCATGGCAGCAAACTACCATAAATTCATTAAGCAATTATATAAGTGTCGGGTGTATGAAAATTTGCAACACCAACCATCATCTTTTCTCACGACACTTGCATCACCTTGGTCATTCTCGTTTGAGGAATCGATATCATAGGTAAAGCGACCCCTAAAGGAATCAATGGTCATGAATTTCGTTAGTAGCAAGTGACTACTTTACCAAGTGGGTAGAAGCAGCCTCTTACACAACCTTGACATCAAAACACATAATGAAATTCATTACCCGAAACATCATTTTCCGATATGGTGCACCCCACGAACCGATCAATGACCATGGTGGTCACTTCAAGAAGGAAGTAACAGATTTACTCGGAGAAATACAAGATAAAACACCACAAATCTTCTCCTTATCGCCCTCGGACCAATGGAGCAGCTTGAGGTCGCTAACAAAAATATCCACAAAATAGTGGAGAAGATGGTTGTCGGTTATAAAGATTGGCCTAACAAGCCGACATTTGCCTTGTGGGGCTACCGGACCTCCATTAGGACCTCAACAGGAGAAACACCCTACTCCCTAGTGTATGGCATGGAAGTAGTCCTTCCGATAGAAATTGTCATTCCCTTATTACGGATTATTGCTGAGAGTCAAATTCCCGAGGCGGAATGGGCTAAGGCACGCTACAAAGAGTTAGTGTTTCCGGATAAAAGGCACCTTTGATGACTTACATAATGTCCAAATATACCAGGCACGTATATCAAGGGTATTTAACAAAAACGAAGCCTCGTAATCTACGAGGTTGGGGATTTTGTCTTTAAAGACATTAGAGCACCAATTCAAGATCCTCGAAGAAACTCAAGCCTAACTAGCAAGGTCCATTTGGACTTAGTCAAATACTATCGGGAGGAGCAATGAAAATTTACTGATTTGGATGGTGAAGAAATTTTTAGTGCACAAACTTGGATCGACTTAAGAAATACTATGTTTAGCATGATAAACATATGGCATAATGGGCCAAGCCTGGCCCAACCAGGTCATGCTATAGTAGGCATCGGCCACCACCCGGACAATGGTGGGCCGGTCGGGCTAAGAAATTTCCCTTCACATTATTTCTAAAATTATTTGTTTCAGCGATACAATCGGACGGTCCGCTTGTTTATTTAATTTTTTGGGCGGTCCAACTAGATGGTCCATTGTTTAATTAATTCTTTAATTGTTTTAATAAATTTCAAGGACGATCCAATTAGGCAGTCCAAATTTATTTACTTCTTCAGGTGAGCAATTAAAAATAATAAAACATAAAAGTGAACACAAAACTTACTTTTTAAAAATTCTCTCCAAATTTAAGCCCTAGTCTATCTTCACTTTCTTCCCTTTCGGATCACTAGACTCGCTCTGCATCATCCCGGGTGCGCTTCTTTAGCTCCTTAATTCTGTGGGTCCTCCTCTCTTTAGCTTCTTTAGCCTCGGATTCCCTTTTGCGGGCTTGTTCATCTATCCGAGGGTTTACTTCGCGAATTTGGAGTGGTGCAGCAGCGGGAACAGCTCCTTCGGGATCCAACTCTCGAGTCTTCGATGCCTTGCGATGTTTGGGGTCTACTTTTGGTATCCACTCCGGATAATATGCAGATACCGTAGTGGTCCCCTCATCTACAGGTTTCAGTAGCTTCGGCGAGTTTATCCAGCTGCTGAACAAAGCTCGAAGTGTTGTAGGCGCCATATCCCCGTGGCCTCCTACTAGCGTAAAACCACCTATTAGACAGGTGATTATAGCTCCACGCCTAAGCGGACTCGATGATGAAAACATCAGGCAGTAATGCTTCATTAGATTCATTAAGTCCACCTAATCTCCAATAAGAATCCAAACTAGATTCCTATTATTCAACTTCAAAAGGCGCTTGTAGGTTTCGTGGATATTTTTGGAGGATTTGGGCATGACAGAGTTTCGTATGGCGTTGGATGCCCAAAATTGCATTAAACTCTTCAGGCAGGGGACACAATTCCTTATCCCCAAACTTGAAAACGTGGTAATGCGAATCCCAATAGGCCACAACATCCCTTAAAAAGTCCAATAGACTTTCACTTGACGAATGTTGAATAGGGTGATCGATCCATATTGGGACAATCCTACCCTATCAACGTTTGACATTTCATGCATCCAATGGGACAACTCAGTCATGCAATTCATTTTTGAAAATAAGAAGGGAATTGAAGGCACCGAGGAATTTTTCTTAGGATTTGTTTTTTTGAGAGAATTGCGGAAGAAGGTTCGTAAGGCATGATTTTCGGCATCCAAGCAAAGGGTCTAATTTATAGCAATTTACAGGATCAAGAATCCTACTACACCACACCATCGAAGACCGCTAGCCCCTCGGCCTCCCGCATGGCGGCGCCGGCGGGCGGTCCGATCTCTTTCAGCCCAAGCACTTCTTGGGCCATTATTTATTTCGCCTCGCGCCTATTTTTCGGTCAAGCCCCATTATTTCGGACCATGCGCTTACAAATTTCCAGTTTTCATTTTATTATTTTCTTTTGGGGGAATGGGGGCTGGTGCAAATTTTTTTGATTTGTCTTTGTAATTCTCCTTAGAGCTTTGTGCATCATATTAATAAAAGAGAGCATTTTTAGAATTGGTTCTTTGCATTTCATCTCATTGCATAGAGTCATTTATAAAATAATAAACATTAAAAACAAAAGCACCCTACAAGGGATTAACTAAACTTCATCGAAGCATCATCAAAGAGATAGTTCCCGAAGTCCTCGAAGATGGATGAAGAAAACCGACCGTCTCCAACACCATGTGAAGAGCTGGCCTCATGGTCCTAAGATTGAGAAGCTCTATGAGAAGGCCTACTATAAGGCATCCGGTTGAAGTCAATAGGGTTCCCATGATGATCAAGTGCTTGAAGAGACGAGATATCCATACATTCTTCGGAAAAGCTAGGCCCCGCCCAGCACCGGAAAAACTAGGCCCCGCTTTAGAAGCGCTCCGGTGATGTGCACGCCATGAAGAGCACCGAGAAGTATGCAATCTAGCCGTACCACTATAGGTCATTTGTTGGTTAGATGGATCCGCTTGAGTTCCCGAGCCACAAAGGAAGCCTCCCAATGAAGACGTTATAGATCGACACCTCTACAAAAACAAAAGAGAAATTAGCATTTCTACTAAAAGCTTAATAAAGTTAGCATTTACATTAACTAAGACTCACCTAGAAGGTTTGGAAAGTGTTCCTAAAGAATAAGTCTCGGATACCCCTCGGGGCATATAGAAATCGACCGACATGGTCCAAGATTGCTCTTAGTCATACTACAAGATTTAATGGTGTTACTAAGACACTTTGAGCATGCAACTAAAAGTAAAAGGCATAAAACTCTTACCCTTTGTCGGTTTCTAGGGAAAGGATGCCCCACACACTCCTCTTCGGGACTTCAGGAATCCTTATGTAGCATGGGAATTCTCCGAGGTTGAGAGACATCCGCAACAAGGCTTGGAATATGGATTTCCTCCCGGAGGAGCTACAACGATGAAGTTAATTTCCATACCAGAAATTCAACTACAAAAGGAGGAAAAGATGGGAACTCACCAATCGGATCATAATCCGTCCCAAATGGTGAACATAAGAGGTATACAAGTTTAGAAACTAGGTATAAGGATACCGTGTAGTCGCTTCCTCTTGCTCTTGTTGAGAAAGGGAGCGAAAATAGAACATGGTCCGAGGTGGATCTTAAGGAACGAATGGAGACCATGTGTTCGAGAGAATTTGAGTTGTGACTCGCTCACCAAGGTACCAACAGAAACCCGAAATGACCCTCAAATAAGATCCTCCTCTCGCTTAACTCCCGTGCAATACCTACACTTGGAGGGAGTTGAAGTTGGGCCCACAGATGGAAATTGGCCTGCACATACATGACTCATAAGGAGACAAGCGAAAAACAGGAAAAAAAAATTAGGCACCGGCGCATAGCCTATGGTAGGCATCAGCCACCACGCCGGTGCTCACCGACCCACCACAAGTCGTGAGCGGGGTTAGCCAGCTAGGCAATGGAGAAGATTTTTCTAGGGTATATTTTTTTAGGGAAATTTAAAGTTTAAAAGTAACATACCGAAGCCACACGATTGAGAGCGGACCACAAAAGGCCTAAGTAATGGGCTTTGGGTTGTCAAAGATGGATCTTAGCCCATGATATCGAGGTCGGGAATATAATGTGATTGGTTGAGCCGGGTGAAAGGCGCAGCAAATACACATACAACCATTGGTACAAGTTTACAAAAGAAATTAGATTTTTATCCATACAAGATAAGAATATGTTGGAAATAAGTGAAGAAATAGAGCATACCTCAATGATCTTCCACAAACCACATAGGGGAAGATAGTTTGTCAAGTCTTTATCGAGCTTGGTATGCCTCATACTAGCACGTAAACCCCTTATGAGGCAAGTATATGCGGATGCACCCCAGTTAAGCTCTTTAATCCTATCCAAAGTTCACCAAATAGTGAATATTAACCTTTGAAGCTTGATCGAAAAAATTACCGTGCTCAACAAGAGAGCAAGAAAGACTTGGACTTATTGTTGAGGTGAATGTTGAGCCCAAAACTCAACATCCTCAAAAGCATTGAAAAGAAGGGTGTATTTGAAAAAATTCTCCCGAGGAAACCTACTAGCCATGGGACCGAAGAGGTGATGTAGATAGTCACGATCTTTGTACAAGCTCCAACTGTAGACTAGAGACTCCTCGAAAAGCCCAAACCCGATAAGACAAGCAAAATCAAGAAGTGTAATGGTCATCTCCCGAAAAGAAGATAGAAGGTGTTAGTGGTACCCCAAAAGCGCTCATTAATAACCCTAATGAGATCTTACTCTTTCTTGTCACACGAATGACTCAAAGCGGTAAAAGGGAACTAAACCTGACATTCTTCATGACATCTTCTAAAGGGTAGTTCCTTTCTCTACCTGTTTCTATGAACTTTGGAATGGCCCCGCTACTCCGAATTGAGCCCTTCTATAAAGATGAAAGTTCAACAAGATTTTAGTTGAAGTACTACTCTAAGGGAGCAAGTATAAAGGTTTAAGCCAACAAGCTTACCGATGGAGTATTGGTAAGCGAAGATACGTGATTTTGACCTATACCAAGAGATCATTTGGGCTCCATTAGTCATGGGGGCACCATTCTCACTCTAAGAAGTTGTCATGGACCAACTACTCTGCCCTGGTTTTTCAACGAGCATGACCCTAAAGAACCGTTGTACTTAGGAGAGAGCACACCTCAAGAAGTAAGCATACCTCAATTGGATAAGTTTTTCTTCTAGACATATTTGAAGAGATTATTTGAAAGCCAACTGGTTTTCTCAAAGAGCAAACCAAGAGCACAACAAGTGCAAAGCTAGAGAAGAAAGCAAGAGAGGAGTGTGCAAAATGAACACACCAACTCCCCTTTTATAGATCCATTCGGCCAACGCATGCCAAACATACAAGATAAAAGTCAAAAAAGCAAGAGGAGACCAAGAAGGAATCCGACAACGACGTCGAGCCCCGGCCTGCTAAAAGACATGGTGGCATCCCATCGGCAATAGCTTTGCAGCCCTAACCGATGGCCTAGCTTGAGGAGTCCCATCGGGCGTGGCAAGTGGAGTTTGGCACCATGTGCATGCAAGAGCAGCCTTTTGGACCCACCATGTCATCTTTTGTAGATCAGATTTTCAATCTAATTTCGAATGAGTTATTCAAGTAAAATACTAAACTTTCCTCAATTTGATTATCTACTAACAAGCATGTTAGTATAGCAGATTATCGGGCAAAGCTTCGGATGAAAGGACGATCGAAGTTTCAGCATAAAAATTCACCGAACTTTAGGCTCGATCAACCCAAGCTTAGGATCCTCTTGCCGGACTTCGAACGCATGCGTCGCAGTCAAGTCCAGGCCTAGTCTTGGAGTTCAAGTTCGACAGACAACCAATTCGAGATGCTATGTAACATTCAACGTTCAAAAACAACGCACGAAAGCAAGATAAGTATCCTTTAATGTCTACTTTGACCCTTCGTCTTTCGGACTAGGTCAAAGTAGGGGCTAATTGTAGACACCTAAAACGTGTCGTTTGTTATCTTTTTATTCCTCGTATTTTATTATGACAGCTCGATGATGAAATCTCAAGTCCTGTTTGAGGATTTGGATCATAGACGGCATTTGATTAGTGCGACGGAAGCTAGTAAACCACAAAGAACCCTTTAGCACCAAATAAATAGCCTTTTTGCTTTGGTTCGGTCAAAAATACCTTTTCTTTCGGATGATCCAAGCCCGGATCAAACCTCTAAAGTAAACGAAGTCCGACACTACGTACGGGGAGATTCCGGGCACAAAATGCCGCTTTCCATCACCAGCGTCCCACCCAGTGCACGGAGACCGAAGGCATGAGAACAAAGTCATGTCCGGCGCCGAGTTTCACAATCAAAAGAATCAAAACACTGCATTTTGCTCCAAGACAGTCCGCTTGAGACACGGAGCTTACTTCCTCATAACGACGTCATGTCCGACCCCACGCACCGAGTCCATTTTTACCTAAAACATTGTGTTTTGCTCGAGAATCACATTGTAACACGTAAGCGACTAGATAACCCAAAACAATACCGTATGGCCGGCACCGCCAACCCCTGGATCATGTTCTATCCGGTTCTATCCTTTCATTTTTGGAGCCAATATTTTGTGATTTTTCAGTCGGTTCCTACCCCGCTTTGGATGGCTGATTGAAACCTAACCTTAGGTCATTTTGTGACCTAGTCTTTCCCTATAAATAAAGAGCTTGGGCTCTCATTTCAACAACGGTTCTTTAGCGTCATGCTCGTTGAATACTAAGCTTGAAGGGCCCTCTCCTAAGCATTACACCGTTAAATCGTGACTAAGAGCTACCGAATATTCGGTTATTCCGATCTCTTGGTCTCTTTTCAGCTAATCTTTCCAACTCTCCTCGTATCCTTTTGTTTATCTCCACAAAAACTAACAAAAAGCCTTCTTAATTCACAAGCTGTCACATCATCGGATCTAGATCGGAGATCCGAGATCAATTGGTGGGACAACCCGAGGGCACTAATTCGGCGTTCCCAACGGTTATTTATTTCATGTTTTTATTGCTTTCCATTTTGTGGAGAAAAGTTATATCGCTTTTAATTCCTCCCCACCCGATGTAATCTTTTTAGTTTCTCGCTTTCTTTTCTTTCCGCTTTTCTTTTCGCTTTTTTACTTTATTGCTTTTCATATTTGCCTTTACCGCTTTCATTATCATGTTTTGGTTGCTTTTAATTCCGTATCGCATGTTGTATGCTTGTGTTTAGTATGTTATGTAAATTCACTACTCAAACTAGTAATGGTCGTCGTTTGAAGGGCGGAACGGAAGGGCTTATCCCTACGTTTTGCACCCTTGCCTTTGAATCCGATTCTTAGTTCTAGACCAATGGTGTTAGTTTTTATCTTCTTCCAAGCATAGTTTTACCATACTAAGATTGAAAGAGCGTTTCTTTATTTTGTTTTGTTAGTTTTTCATTCCTAAAACCGATCGGCGACTCCTATTTTGATTTAATTCTTCTATTCTATTTCTCGGCTTTTCGATCGAATAATAAAAAAAGAGCTTCGGATATGCCACCCGGGCCGAGGCCGAGGCCGACCACCTCCGCCATGGCCCCTGGCCGAGCCCCCAACCACCAGGTGTTGGCTTTCACCAGCACCAAGTGGTTAGTGGGTGGAGCTTTGGTCCAAACCGGTGTTTTCACACCAATTTGGGCCCTAAAGCCCCACACCATAATCGATAAACCCTACTTTTCTTTATTTTTCTATTAAGAAATAATGTCCCGGGAATTCTGAAAGTTGCTTTAAACCTTAAACTAAAATTTCCCTAGGCCCAAAACTTTCATTAGGCCCAACAATCTCCCACTTGGAGACTAATGGCTTCACCTCCTCGTTCCATCCTTCTAGCTTAGTGAAACCCAACCTCTTTATTGGGAAAGACCAACCAAGGCTTTGGACCACTTCACCATTTCTGCATCTTTACCTTGGACTAACATCCTTGCTGGTATCCAGCTATCCAAGCCCTTCTCAAGCCCATCATCAACATCATCGGACGTAAACTCCCACTCGGATCGATCAACTTCTTGCATAAGATTACCATGCAAAATTGGCTCACCGGCGTTTGTCAATAAAACATAATGAACAAGAATTTATACCTTTGGGCTTTACCTCCCATTTTTAACTCCACTTTCTTCATTACCCCTGGTTCTCATAATTTACCTTGCGAAGCACTCGTTGACCAATTCGTAGACCCAACGAACATACCATCATCCTTACCAACTCCTACTACAGCAGAACCACCATCCAGTCTAACACCCTGTAAACTCCTACTGGAACAATCAAACACGACATTTGTAGCTAAGTCAGTACACCCACTGGTAGACTATAACAAGCCAGATTTTAAACCCTTAGATACAACCAATGCCCCTTTAACAATTTCAACCACCATTGCAAAACTTCGTTAGATACCCCGACTTATCCAATTGACTCACGGATGAAGACTCGGATTTTAACTCTAAATATTTTGTTAAAGACTCAGGTATAAACTTCTATCTGTCTTGAGTTTTGATTGCACATCATTATGAGATTCATAAAAACTCATATCTAAGTTTTCATCTTTGTTCTGAATGACTCGGATATCACTTTGTTCTATATCTTCTCTACTGAAGTATTCCGACCTACTCGGAATGTACTCGACCCATCCTATGATCAAATCATTCTTTTAACACATCTTTTCTAAGTATCGATCGTGTTCGCTAACTCGGAACCAAGTTATTCTCTACCGAGTTTGTCTAAGTGAGTTTATTCCTTAAATGATTATTTGATAGATTAAGTTCACTTTCTCTGCTCAAATATTCTTCTACTTGATCTCTCTACAAATTATTCCGAGTTGAGTTTGAACCTATTTGATATTAGACTTCGAATATTCCATTCTTCTAGGCGAAAGATAATTAAGCATTTAATTATCCTAATTTAATTATTATCTATGCCTAACCTTGGACCAAAGTATTTTATACTTTGAGAACAAATGTTGTTTGCTTTTGTAGGCTATTCAAACGAAGTTAATCTATCTTTTGAATTTCAAAAGCAACCGACTTGTAGTTGTTAAACACTAACGGACAGTTTTAGCCAATTCTGGATAGGACTCAAACACTATGTCGGTGTTGTCTGTTTCAAAACTGGAAAAATCCAATGCTAGGATCAACGGTGATTTCCGCCTTGCTTTTCGAGACAAAACCAGTTGATTGGAACACCTTTTGGAGCAAATAGTCGTTACCTAACGTTTACACTTCAACAGATCTTTTCGATGCCTCATAAAAGCCCTTCCAATGGCTAGTGAAGATTTCAGTCCGGAAACCATACTCAACGGCTACTCTGCTTAGTCATCTAAAAATATAAGCCACTTCATAAGACTTGAAGATTTGCTAAAACTATTTATCAATACACTCGCCTAACTCTCTTAGTGCAGTACTCTCTCAATCTTCTACTTACAACTCCAAGTCTATAGTTAATATTTTTCCGAGTTGTAAAATCTTGTAATCAATTACATACTTCTCTTACTTTCCGAGTAAGGTCCCTTGACTGAGTTGAAAGGGTTAACCGTAAAGGTTGTCTCGGTTAGGAACTACTAGATCGAGATAAGGGAACTTCTTAGTCTAGGAAAACATTGTAAGGAATTCTCTAAGGGAGCAATTCTGGTAGAGTCGATCCGTTGTATTTTGAGGATTCAAAATAGTGGATTTGACTTGGTGCTTGGATTAGCATTGTCCATGGTTTTCTGCCCGGGAAGGTTTCCACGTATTTTTAAGTGTTTACTTTTCCGAGTCTAAACTAGACTCGAGACTTAGCTGTTTATCTTTTCAAGTAAAAAGTTTCTAAGTTAGTTCAAATTTCCTCATCACCCTATTCACCCTCCTCTAAGTTGACTTAGACTCTCCAGGAGCAAACCTTCAATTGGTATCGAGCCTAGCCTTTTAAGAAGGATCTAACAATCCAAAGGTCTAAAGATCGGATGGCTTAGAACATTGGAGTGTTCGATGAAGGAAGGTCTTCCACCGGACCACCAAAGTTTAAAGGATCAAACTTCGTGCACTTGGAAGAAACTTATGGAGTTCTTTCTATTGGACAACGATGAAGATGTCTAGAACATCATCTAAGAAGGCAACTACATCCCAATGAAGTTGGAAGGAACAAATTTGTGCCTAAAGAAAAATTTGAATACACCAATGAAGAGTCGGAGAAGTTCGAAAGAACTTCAAAGCAATGAACATTCTAATGTATGCTATCAGCTCAAAAGAGTACAATAGAGTGTCGGCCTACGACGGACCCAAGATCCGTGGGACACTCTTGTCAACATATACGAAGGTACAAGCCAAGTGAAACAGCCAAAGATAAGCCAGTATCTTCACAAATATGAGTTGTTGAAGATGGAGCCAGAAGAAAACATCACTCGGATGTTTATTCGCTTCACCGAGATTACAAACAATCTTAAATCTCTGGGTAGAAAAATTTCTCACGAGGAAATGTACGGAAAAATTTTGAGAAGTCTACCAAAGAGAAGATGGGGTCCCAAGGTGACAGCTATCGAGGAAGCTCATAACCTCTCTCAACTAAAGCCGGACGAACTGATTGGGAAGTTGCTCACCCATGAAATTCACCTGGAAGAAGAGGATGCCGAGGTCGGCACCAAAAAGAACATTGCGCCGAAGGCCCCAAAAGGTAGAGGGAAAGTCCGAGTTCCTTAGACTCGGAAGAGGATCTAATGGCACTCATTGCCCGAGGCTTCAAAAGAATGATGAAGCATAAGAAATGGGAAAAGAGGCTAAAGGAAGAGTTCTATAAGAAAGATAAGAAGGACGAGAAAAGGTAAATATTCTTCCCCTTCAAAGTTATCTTTAACTAAGAACTCTGGTTGTTTTGAATGTGCCAGACAATGATCACATAGTCAAAGACTGTCCAAAGAAAAAGAATGACAGAAAGAAGAAGAAAGCTATGATGGCCATGGAGTGATGACGACTCATCCGAAGAAGAAGATGATTTTGATGATTCAAAGTGTCCGATAGCACTAACGGACTCGAAGCTGAATCTTACTCGGATGTTGACAACTCGGACACCAAGGAGACAAGTCCTCATGAGGTAATTGAATACTTTCTCAAGTTCTTCAAAGTTGATTTGACTAAATATATCTACACTTTGGAAGAAAAGTCTAATTCTGATTCTTCTCGGTTCAAAGAACAACTTGAGTCTCTTACTTCGAGAGTAATTGTTTGAAAAATGAATTGGAAAAATTGAGACTAACTCTGAAAGAACTCAAGACTAGTACTCGGACTAATGAGACCGAGTCCGAGTCACTCAAAAGAGAAAATGAGCATCCGAAAAGAAAGCTCAATGAGTCTCAAGAGCTTGTTTTGAAGTTTACTCAAGGTCGGAAAAGCCTTGACATGCTTTTAAGCTCTCGGTGTATCTCCTTCGAGAAAGAAGGACTTGGTTTTAACAAAGAGGAGGAATCTAATCCCTACTCAAATCTTTTCAGAAAGGATCTCGAATTGTGAATTTCAGGAAGGCTGAGCATGGTCCTATTCATAACAATGAAAGGAGGACTGAGCCTAGACCAGTTTATAGTAGAAAGCCTTCTCTTCCCGTTTATAAAAGAAAAGATTTTCAAAAGAAAGAGACACGGACTCGGTTTTCTAGAAAGAGGACTCGGAATCGGACCAAACCCAAAGTCATTCAAATCTAGGTTCCCAAGTGTAACACCCAAGACCCACCCTAGGAGTATTACATGCCGGGGTTCCTCGAGAGGAACCCCTAAGGCTACTTAAGATCTCAACTTAGGGTTAATAGCTCTTTCTTAGATTGGCGCAAGCGTGTTTCTAGGTTTTCCTGAAAATTTCAGCAGAGTTTCCTCTGTAATATGGCTAATCCCATAGGCTTAAAGTGTTAACCCTACATGAAACACATTCATAAACTTAACGAGCCACACGCTCGGAGTATCAACAACACAAGCAACTAGCCACACGGTCGGAGTATTCGCATAGGGCTTTTATATTCATAGTCAAAACTTAAGCTCACATACAACCGATCTTTACAAGCATGCAAAACATAAAGTATATAATAAGTCCGGAGATGTCCTATCCGTTGGTTCACTTCTTCTAAAAGCCAAAAGCAACTCCAGGGAGTCTTAACTTTTGTACCTAAAAATGTTGGTGAGGTCATGAGCTCCACGAGCCCAGTGAATAACCCAAACCCAACCCCGGGTTTCACTTTGCACATTAATTCATTAACAAACACATGTAAGTTCACTATTCATTCATAACATGCGATTCAGATCATACATGCTTCGGATATGCAAGTTACTAAACTTACCAACTTACCGAACGACAAATATGATATATATTACTCATGAATTCAATCAAACATATTTTCTTCTTCTTTCTACAACAAGCATGTCACATAATCATTCATCATGTAAGGCATTCATCACGTAAATCATGTCTTACTTCTTATCATATTAGTTTCTTATGAAATCGGGATTCGTTCTTCTTTTCATTCTTCTTCATGAGCTCAATTATGCATTTCATAAATCATTGATTCTTTCTTTCTTGTTCATCATGCATAATCATTCGTTTCTTCATATCGTAATTCTTTAAGTATTGTTAGTTTCGAATGAAAAGAAGATTTATGTTGTGCTCTAAAGACCCAATTCTTAGAGCCAAAATAATTCGTGGCCTCAGTTCTTAGAGGCATAACAATTTGTGGCCTCGAGGAAAAACAATTCGTGGCCTCGAGGCAAGCCTCAAACTCGAAGGATGCATACCGTCAGGAATTTGTGGAAACAATTCAATTCATGGCTTCAGTTTAATGAGACACTTCTATGGCCATAGCTTTAGAGGGTTCTTTAATTCGTGGGGTCTTAGATCAATAACACAATCCTTTTTCCCTTCTTTAGTTCTTTGTGTTTCTTATTTTCTTATATCCTCTTATTACTTATACACAAGATACACTTAATTCATATAATTCATGCTCAACAACTTCATACGTAACTTCTTTCCAAATAATAATTCACATAAGCAAGTTCCAACTCAAGTACAATCAATCCAATTCATATAGGCATGCTTGTGTTATTTATAATCAATGTACTTTAAAATAAACACGTCATCACATAAACATATCGATTACAATTTCTAATAAACAAACCTATCCTTTCATGATTGCGTATTATTGCGCATAGGTGGTTTATGGTTCTATAACTTTCCTTGACCATTATATATATCTTATTCTAGCCATATAGCTTCATAAATTTTAGTTCTTAATTCAGTTACTCAATTAGTTTCGGTTTTGCCCAAAACAGCACATTTTCACACAAAATTCCATATCTTCGAATCTACTCATCCAATGCATACCAAAATTTATTGGAAATTCTCATAAATTATCAAGAAGCTACAGTAAAAGTTTCAGGAATTTTAGGCTAGACATGAATTCACAATAATTCGGACAACGAGGCTAAATTATCGCAAAAATCTGCACCTAAATCATTAATTCAATATTCCGATTTCTCTCACTAATTGTATTCAAGCTACTTTCATCAATTTCTAGATATACAGTTCAATAATCATGCTCAATAATGCTCAATCATCACTAAATTCATGAATCGGACATGAAATTCGCAACATGCTTTTCAATTCGTGAGTTGCTAATTTCGTGAATTTAGGCCTCTAACTTCTTCAATTAACTTAGGGTTTCCAATTTCATGAATCAATTTCGAATTTAATCCACCTAATTTGCTTTATCTTTAGAGGATGAGTTTGAATTACTCACCTTGGATTCTTAGTGATTCTAAGAATTTCAGTTTGAAGATTTCCGGATTGGTGATTTTGCTTTACTTTCTTCTTTCGCTTCCCGTTCCTTCTTCTTTCCCGACCCTCTGCTTCTTCCCTCGCGGCCTCAGTCCCGGCCTCCGGCTTTCTTCATTTCATTCTGGTTCCCTCAGGTTCTCGCTCTCCGTCCGCATTTCACTTTACGCTCACGAGTCGCCGCTGCTCCTATCTTGCCCACCGGTCGCCGTTCCTCTTCCCCTTCGTGGTCTCTCTCTCTCGTCTCTCGCTTTTCCGCTCTTATTTTTCTCTACTCGGCCTCCCGAGCCCTCGCTCTCCCTTGCCCATCGGCAGCGGCGTCCTCGCCGCTCAGGCGGCCACCAGCCTCCTGGCTCTCGCACTCTCTCCCTCTCTCGCTTTCCTCTCGCTCCCTCTCGCTTTCCTCTATTTCTGTTTTTCCCGTTCTTCTTCTCTTTCCCTACTTCGCTTCGCTTCGCTTCTTTTGTTCCCCCTCTTTTGTTCTCGGTCTCAATTTCTCTCTCCTCTTTTCCTAATTACACCTAACTAATATGTTGCCCAATTTTAATTGGACCTCAAAATCTCCCCGACTTAATTATTTGACGACTCCCTCAAAGCCAGCCATTCCTTCCTTCACATTTCTCATTTTCTTTTCTTTTCTTTTTATTTTAATTGGGCCCAAATTAGCTTTACAAGGCCCACTTACTTAAATCACACTCGGGTTTTAATTTTCGAGTTTTATTCTTACTCGAAAAATTCTAATCACTTAATTTAATAATTTTGAATTTTTAACTTTTAATACTTAATTCATTAGCCAACAAGCTCCTGAATTTTTGGGTCTTACACCAAGAGTCTAATTCCTCATAAAAGAACCATAGTAAAGGGAGTTACTTGGTTCGTTAGAGGAAGTGAGAAGGTTAGTGTGTTTCTAACTTGCAAGTAACTCAAAAAAGGACGAAAGGTCATTGGTACTTAGACAGTGGATGCTCACGCCACATGTCGGGAGATTCAAGACTCTTTTCCGAGTTAAAAGATTTTAAAGGACGCAAAGTCACTTTTGGAGATGATAGTTGGAATTGGCAAGATCGGGAAAAGAGACAACCTGGTTAGCCTAGTCTATCTTGTCTAGGGACTAAGGCACAATCTTCTTAGCATCTCTCGGTTGTGTGACAAAGGTCAAGAGGTAAGATTTACGCAAACCAACTCGCTATATTTTTTATGTAACTACCAAAGAGACTAAGCTCTCGGGTAAAAGGTTAAGTAATACCTACACTATTCCTCTTTCGACCCTAGTCGAACTTATCTTGTTTAAAAGCATCATTGCATGATGATTCTTAGACATGGCATCACGAGACTAGGTCATGTTAGCATGCACACTATCAAAAAGCTTACATCTCATGGTTTAGTCGAGTTTTACCTAACTCGTTCATTTAAGAAAGATAAAATCTGTGAAGCATGCACAAAAGGGAAACAAGTTAGATCATCCTTCAAACCTCTCAAAACTATTTCCACATCCAAAGTGCTTGAATTGCTTCATATGGATTTATGTGGTGAAATCTCTGTGAAAAGCCTTGGAGGTAAATCATATGTACTTGTGATTGTTGATGACTATTTACGATTGACTCGGGTTTGTTTTCTCAAGAATAAAAATGAAGCTTTTAAAGAGTTTAGCAAGCTCTATAGGAAAATTCAAGTAGAGTCTCGTATTCATATCGAAGAATTCGAACCGACCATGGAAGAGAGTTCGACTACTTAGAATTTTCGAGTTCTGCGACAAGAATGGTATCTCTCACAACTTCTCAGCACCCGAACTCCTCAACGAACGAGGTAGTGGAGAGAAAGAACCGAACTCTTGAAGAAATAGAAATGACGATAATCATTGAACAAGGTTTGCTCGGGGAGAGTCCGAGTCACCCTAGAGGGGGTGAATAGGGTGATAGAAGTTTTTGTGGAAACGTTAGCTCTTTTGTTAACCAAGGGACAGAGACACGTTTTGAGTCAAATAGCAGGGTCGAAAAGCTTGGACTCGAAATGCTATCACGAATAAACAAGCAAGTCAAGCAGGAGTAATATGACCGTCCGAGTCTAGAATGAACTCGAAAGATAACACTTAGAAATTACATGGAAACCCTCCTGGGGCAGAAAACCACGGACCGTGTCGATCTAGACACGAAGTCAAATCCACTATTTTGAGTCCACAAAATACCGTGAACTCGACTAAACCCGAGTTGCTCCCTTAGACAACTCTATACAAGTTTTCCTAGACTCGAAATTCCCTTATCCGATCTAGTACTTCCTAGCTGAGATAACCCTTACAGCTAGGGACAACTAAGCTGAGTTAACCCTTACAGCTTAGTCAAGGGACCTTACAAAGAATGTAAGAAAGAGTTTGTAACGAGTACAAGACCTTACAACTCGGAAGATAATAAACTACAGAGTAGGAGTTGTAAGTAGAAGATTGAGAATGTATACAAAGACTTTGAGCAAGTATGTGTATTAACAATATGTTCGGCAATCTTCAAGTCTTGTGAAGTGGCTTCTATTTATAGATGACCAGGCAGGGTAGTCGTTATCTTCATCTCGCTGACCGAGAGTCCTCTCGTGACCGTTGACATAAGCTTTTTGAGTCACTCGGAAAGTATCCGTTGTAATGTGAATGTTGGACAACGGTTTAACTCTCTTGGAAGTCCCAAAACCACTCGGCGGTGTCTTGAAAGATAAGGTGGAAACCACCGTTAAGCTTAGCGTTCCAGTTTTCCAGATTTGGAAACAGACAGCCCTAACACAATCTTTCGAGACTCGGAGCGAGAGAAGGTGAAAAGCCATGTCTCGCTGGTGATTTGACGTTCGAAGCTCGGTTACTTTTGTAGTTTGAAAAGTGTATCCTCGATTGAATAACCTACAAAAGTAAATCAATTTTGGTTCTCAAAGTACAAAATACTTTGGTCCAAGATTAGACACGAGATAATAAAATAATTATGATAATTAATCAACTAATTATCCGAGTCGAAGAGAAGTGGAATTTTCCGAGTCTAATAACTATATAACTCAAAATTCCATCCGACTTAGTCTAAGCGATAGATCAAGATAAGTAAGGAATATCGAGTGAGATAACTTGATATAGACTAAGTATGAAACAGACTAGAGGTACTGACTCTAATGAAATAGAGCTTATAATCGAAGTCGATTCTAAGTGAGAGAAGGTGAAACACTAGTCCACTCAATCTGCGATAAATCTAAGTGATGTTGGACTCGGAGCAAAGAACCGGTTTTCGAGTCACTTAAGGATAAGCAAGAAATATATGAAGTAAAAGCTCGTATCACTTAGAGAAGATACCATTTCACTCGGAGAAGTTTCTAAGATATAAAGAATGCCTTGGAATCAAAACTCTATAAGTATGAGATGGTTATACCTGATTCATTTAATGCAACTCGAAATGCGTTGAGCAGTGTATGAGTCTTCAATCTCCCCTTTTTGATGAAAGGCATTCCATACTTAGACAGAAACTTTGTTAGTGAAAAGATCTGACTCGAATAGTTGCTTATAAAAGAAATTAAGAAAAGGATACTTAGTGTATCGGAGCATAACGAAAACAATCGGAGCATAAAGCAAAAATATGCTAAATAATGAAATAGTGTTAACTCGGAAAGATTGTGAACACGAAGTTATAGAAGAGAAAGCATTACTTCATTGAACTTAACAAAATTACATAGATTGAAAGGGAAAGCGCCCCTAAACTGGACAACAAGTTTGTCCGAATCTATTTCTCCCCTTGCCTTTCAACAGAAACCAATAAAAAGAAGGGAAGAAAAGAACAAATAGTGCAACTTAGATGTCCGGACAAAAGAAATAGAAATCTCTCGAAAGAAGAAGAATCGGCAAACTTTGGCATTGTGACACAATGCATGGCGCCTACGAGGGAGAGGGGATTTCTAAGTGGAGGCGGAGGGAGCGGAGGTTCGCCGGCGCTGGTAAGATCTTGACAATGTGCTTGAGCGCGGCGGAGGGAGAACCGGTATGATCGTTAGGGGCTCAGCTCCGAGTGGCCGACCGGAGTGAGTGGATCGAGAGGTTCCGCCCTTTGAACCTCAAGAGCTGGAGGGGCTGCTCGGTCCGACCCACTGGTGTAGCTAGGTCCTCCGACCCACCCGGATTGTTGTCTAAGCCGAGTACAGCCTATTTGAGCTTGCGGAGCAGAGTCGACCTCAGCAGTTCCCACTCGCTTCTTCTTGGTGTTCCTCCCTTGCCCGGATGGACTGCCTCAGCCCGCGAGCTCCTCGGCGTCTCCTCGCTTCGCATGTGCAACTTCTTCTTCTTCATCCCCGTTGTCCAAGGAGGTCGAGCTGGGCTCGAAGATGCTTCGGACGCGTCCGAGTCACCATGGTCTCGAGCCGCCTTGGACCTTCTCTCTCCGAGGAGCTCGACCGGCTCCTTCGCTCCTTTACCAGTTCCCTCATCTCAAGAACTAGAGACTCGCTGCTCTCGGATTTGGGATTGACCAGTCTTATGGTTGATGGTTAGATGTTGGAGGATATGCTTGAAAGACCGGAGTGTGTCCTGGAAAGCGAGAGGACACAGAGCCGATCTTGTCCATAAAAACGGGGGACAAGAGACTAGAGAGAGTTTTGGAGGCACCGGAGGTGGAAGCACCACCAGGTGGAGAGGGAAGAGAAAGAGGGGTTGATTTCCGAGTCCGAGGCGGAGAGGGAGGCCTCGGTTCCGAGTTATGAACCTAGACACCAGGGTGAGTTTCCCGGTATCCGTACCCTGCAGTTCCTTTTGCCGATAACAACGGCAACCTCGGCATACGATGTTTGGGTCCGAGGGGAGAGGAACTTGGAATTGTTTGAAGACAAGGGTGAGAAGAGCACCAAAAGGTAGTGAGGTGGTCTTCTTTGATTGAAGTTGAGCTGGCACGGCGGCCATTTGCTCAATGATGGAGGGGAAGAGGTCTACTTCGTAGCCCTCAAGAATGTCAAAGAGAGCTTTGAGGTGCTTGGAGTTGGGGTTCTCCTCGCTGGAATGTCTGTGAGAAAAAAGTTATCATCAGCAAAAAGCACAGAAGGCGAGCTTCGACTTCAATCGAGTCACGTAAAAGTTTTTCCGGGACTCGGGAAACTCTTTGGCGAACTTGTCAAAGAAGTCGTCGGCGACTTCAGTGAACGGAATGGGGTTGTTGTTCAAGAAGAGAGAGGAGACCTTGAACAAGCGGTGGAGGAGAGAGGTGTTGATGCGAACGGTGATGTTCTGAACCCTGGAGGTTAGAACATTTTCCGAGTGGGTAAGGTGAGTGTAGAACTCGAAATGAGTTTGGCATAGATGAACTCGCTGAAGCACATGAAGTTATATGCTCCGGTGGTTTGAATGTGAGCCAACCAAGAAAATTTGGTTGTAGGAAAGAACTTGTCGTCCAACACAAAGTGCTTGGCTGACAATGGGTTTGGAGGGGTTGAGCTTTCGGCATTTTGGTGCGAGGCTTTTTGGAAGAAGAAGAGGTCCGGAAGTTGGGATGGTTTCCTCTTGTAGGCATTTTGAACGATAGAAGGAAAGATGAAACTTTTGAGTAGACAAGAGAAGGAGAGGTAGAAGAGAAGAACCGAAAAGATGTAGAAAAAAAAATGAGAGCAAGTCGAAACTTACGAGAGATGGCCTTTACGATGCTTGAAGAACTTTAAAGATCACTGTTCACATAGAAATCTTCCGCGAAAAGTTTCGTTTGAGAGAGATGGAATGTAGAGTACCGAGACGAAGATGAATAGATGCTATTTATAGAAAATAAGCGCGCCCGTCAACTATCTCGTTAAATATAACTCCATTCCGACTCGGGCTTGTCCATCGGTCATCGAAGACCGGTGTGACGGTTCTCTTCAACGGTTAAGATTTCAGCGGTTAGAGATCCACGGATATCGACCGATCACAGCGCTCGAGAGGAAGAGACAGAAAAGATTTTGAAAATATAATCCGAAGCTCTCCACTGATCTAGAGATAGCTTCAGAAAATTTGAAGTCCAAGTTTCTCTACATCCGAGTTTGACTCGAGATAGGTTTTCGAGTGACTCGAAACACAAAATAACTATTAACCCGAGTATCACTGAATCAACCGAGCTAATGGTTATTAAAGGGAAAACACATAACACGGAATCATGCAATGAATAAGAATAGCACATAATTAAGCATTTAACATACCAAGCTCATTCCGAATAAAGCAAAACCGATCTTCACCAAGAGGCTTAGTAAAAATATCAGCTAATTGAAGATTAGTAGGAATGAACTCAAGTTTAATATCACCTTTTCCGAGTGATCACATAAGAAGTGATATCTAACCTCGATATGCTTTGTTTTCGAGTGCTTGGACAGGATTCTTGGTGATGCTGATTGCGCTTTGGTTGTCACACTTGATTGGAATTGAGTTGAGGAATAGTCCAAGATCCTTCAAGTGTTGCTTAATCCATAGAATCCGAGCACAACAAGCTCGAGCTGCAATATATTCAGCTTCAGCGGTTGATAGAGCTACTGAGTTACGCTTCTTTGAGTGCCAAGATATTAGGGATTGACCCAGAAATTGGCAAGCTCCGGATGTGCTCTTTCGATCAACTTTATATCCTGCGTAGTCCGCGTCCGACTATCCAGTAAGAGTCGGTTCTAAGTCACTGGAATACCATAGACCTAAATTCTAAGTGCCTGCAAGATATCTAAATATTCTTTTCACCGCAGTGAGATGTGATTCTTTTGGGTTAGCTTGAAATCTTGCGCATAGGCAAACACTGAACATTATATCTAGCATGCTTGGAAGTAAGATATAGCAAAGATCTAATCATACCTCGATAAAGTTTCTGATCTATTGCTTTACCTTTCTCGTCTGAGTCAAGCTTTATCATCTGTTGCTCATGGGAGTAGATGCATGTTTTGCATCTTGGAGTTTGTATTTCTTCGAGTAGTTCCTTGGTGTACTTTGATTGATGGACATAGATTCCATCTTTATCTTGTTTGATTTGTAACCCAAGGAAGAAGTTGAGTTCTCCCATCATACTCATTTGGAACTCTTGACTCATCAACCCGAGAAAATTCTCGGCACGTAAATTCATTAGTAGCACCGAAGATAACATCATCAACATAGATTTGAACAATAAGGAAATCTTTCCCCTTAGTTTTTATGAAGAGAGTCTTGTCGATCTGACCTCTTTTAAAATCATTTTGAACCAAGAAGCTACTCGAGTCTTTCATACCAAGCTCGAGGTGCTTGTTTAAGACCATAGAGAGCCTTTTGAAGTTTGAAAACATGATTTGGAAATTCGAGTTTTCAAAACCAGGAGGCTGTTCGACATAGACTTCTTCTTCAATAAAACCATTGAGAAATGCACACTTAACATCCATTTGATATAATTTAATATGCATGCTGGATGCAAATGCCAACGATATTCGATAGCTTCAATTCGGGCAACAGGTGCAAAGGTTTCCCCACAATCGATTCCTTCTTCTTGATTGTAACCTTGAGCCACAAGTCTAGCCTTGTTTCGACTACCACTCCACCCTCATCCAGTTTGTTCTTGAAAACCCATTTGGTTCCTATAAGCTGGGTGGTCGGAAGGTCGGTCCGAGACTTGGTTTCTCTCGAATTGATTGAGTTCCTCTTGCATGGCCTCTACCCATTCAGGTTCATTAAGGGCCTCTAGTGCATTTTGGGTTCTGTTAATGAGATGAATGCAGTGAATGCACACAGATTCTGAAGAGAGGAACGAGTTCTTACCCCAGTGTTGATGTCGAGAGTATGTTCTCTAGTGGATGACTAGAAGAGAACTTGAAAGTGTTACCTGTCCTCTAATTCACCAGATTTGTAGGTTGAATTGGCTGATCTGTCTGTTCGAGTTAGCTCCATGCTCGGTTTCACCTTCGAGTGTTCGAGTTGACTCTTGAGCTACTTCATTCCGAGTGGCATCATTCCGAGTCAGCTGAGTTTGAGTCTTTCCGAGCTCGGTTTCATCTTCTTCTCTGCTGAGTTTCGGATCCGAGTATGAAGACTCACTGGGCTTTTCCTGTTCAAGTTCATCAAAAATAACGTGGATGCTCTCTTCCACTTTGTTAGTTCTTTTGTTAAAGACACAATAAGCTTTACTATGTGAAGAGTAACCCAGAAAAATACCTTCATCTGACCTAGCATCAAACTTGGTCAGGTGATCCTTACCATTATTGTGAATAAAACACTTGCAACCAAAGGGCTTAAAGTATGAGATGTTTGGCTTCTTCCCTTTGTAGAGCTCGTAGGGTGTTTTCTTCAGAATGGGTCCGATGAGGCATCTATTCGAGTGTAGTTGGCGGTGTTAATTGCCTCCGCCTGAAGTAGTAGGGAAGATCATGTTCGATCATCATAGTCCTAGCTATTTCTTCAAGAGTTCTGTTCTTTCTCTCTACAACTCCGTTCCGTTGAGGAGTTCTTGGTGCTGAGAAGTTGTGAGAAATTCCATTCGATCGCGGAACTCCGAGAATTCGAGTAGTCGAACTCCCTTCCATGGTCGGTTCGAATCCTTTGAATCCGAGTCCGAGACTCAACTTGAATCTTTCTACAGAGTTTGCTTGAACTCCTTGAATGCTTCATTTTTATGCTTGAGAAAACACACCCAGGTAAATCTTGAAAAGTCATCAATAATGACAAGAATGTAGGATTTACCTCCGAGGCTCTTCACCGGAATTTCACCACATAGATCCATATGTAGCAGTTCAAGCACCTTTGATGTGGAAACAGATCTTGAGAGACTTGAATGAAGATTTGACCTATTTCCCCTTGTACATGCTTCACAAACTTTGTCTTTAGTGAAAGCACAACTTGGCAATCCACGACTAGGCCATGATCCGATAACTTTTTAATAGTATGCATGCTTATATGACCTAATCTATGATGCCATTGCCAAGACTCATCAATGAGAGATGCTTTTAGGCACGACAAATTCTGGCTCGGGTCGAGAAGAGGAATGATATAAGTGTTACCTGATCTCTTACCCGAGAGCTTTACCTCTTTGGTGGTCTCATCTGAGATGTAGCACTTAGATTGAGTGAATCTTACCTCCTGACCTTTGTCGCATAGCTGGGAGATGCTAAGCGGATTGTATTTTAGCCCTTTGACAAGGTAGGCTGGGTTGACCAGATTGCTTCCATTTCCAATCTTGCCAATACCAACTATCTTGCCTTTGCTTTCATCCCCAAAGGTCACTTTTCCTCCTTTGTATGACTCTAGCTCGGAAAAGAGTCCTTGGTCACCTGACATGTGTCGTGAACACCCGCTGTCCAGTACCAATGTCCTTTTGTTCTTTTCGAGTAACCTGCAAAACAGAGAGAGTCTAACCCTTCTCACTTCCTCTAACGAACCCAGTAACATTCCTTACTCGTGGTCCTTTTCCGAGGAAGAAGGTGTTTTGGAACTCAGATTTGAATGACTTTGGGTTTTGTCTCGATTCTGAGTCCGTATCTCTTTCTTTTTGAAAACTTTTCCTTTTGAAACAGGAGAGAATGGTTTCTTTTTGTAAACGAGTTCCGGGCTTAGTCCTCCCTTCATTTCTGTGAATGGGACCGTGCTCGGCTTTCCTGAATTTTACAGTTACGGAATCCTTTTAAACAATTCCGAGTAGGAATTGGATTCTTCCTCTTTGTTAAAACCAAGACCTTCTTTTCGAAAAGAGACACATTGTGATCCTAAGAGCATGTCAAGGTTCTTCCGACCTTGAGTAAACTTTAAAATCAGATCTTGAGACTCAGTGAACTTCCTTTTTAGTTGCTTATTTTCTTTCCTGAGCAGACTCGGACTCGGTCTCATTAGTTTGAGCACTAGTCTTGAGTTCTCCGAGCGTGAGTCTCGGTTTTCCAATTCATTTTTCAAAAACGTGCTCTCGGAAGAAATTGACTCAAGTTGTTCTTTGAATTGAGTAGAATCGAGTTTGACTTTTCTTCCAAAGTAAAAATATACTTAGCTAAATCAACTTTAGAGAATTTAAGAAAGTATTCGATTACCTCCCGAGGATTTGTTTCCTCATTATCCGAGTCCGACTCGCTTCTAAGTCGGTGAGTGCCATCGGACATCTTGAGTCATCCGAGTCCTCGTCTTCGGATGAGTCCTCATCACTCCATGTGGCCAACATAGCTTTCTTCCTTTTTCTGTCCACTTTTCTCTTTGGACAGTCTTTGACTATGTGGTCTTTGCTACCACATTCGAAACAACCAGAATTCTTAGTCAAAGATAGCTTAGAAGGGGAAGAATACTTACCTTTGCGGTCCTTCTTGTCTCGTTTGTAGTAGTCTTCCTTAGACTTCTTATCCCATCTTTTGTGCTTCATTATTCTCTTGAAACCTCTTGCAATCAGCGCCATGGGATCTTCTTTTGAGTCGGAGGAACTCAGAATTTCATTTTGGGTTTCGAGACCTTCGGAGCGATATTTCTTTTTATGCTTGCCTCGAGCATCCTCCTCTTCTAGGTGGATTTCGTGAGTAAGAAGTTTTCCTATCGGCTCGTCTGGTTTCAGCTGTGCAAGATTCCGAGCCTCCTCTATGGCGAGTTACTTTTGGACCCCATCGTCTCTTGGGTAGGCTTCGAGAATTTTCCGGCACATTTCTTCATGGGAAATTTTCTTTCCTAGACATTTGAGATTATTGGTAATCTCGGTGAAGCAAATGAACATCCGAGTAATGTTTTCTTCGGCTCCATCTTGGAAAGCTCATATTTGTGAAGATATTGACTTATCTTTGCTTATCCGACCTGGCTTGTGCCTTCGTAAGTGTTGACAAGGGTGTCCCACACTTATTTTGCTGAATCACAGGCAGACACTCGGTTGTATTCTTCCGAGCTAATGGCGCACATCAGAATGTTCATTGCCTTGAAGTTCTTCCCGAACTTCTCCGCTTCTCCTCGAGTGAATTCAGCTTTTGTCTTGGGAATGATTCGAATTCATCTGTCTTCATTGGAATGTAGTTTCCTTGTTGTATGATTTCCCATACCTCTTCATCATGATCCATAAGGAAACATTCCATAAGTTTCTTCCAGTGCCAAAAGTTTGATCCTTTGAATTTTGGTGGCCTGTAGGAAGATCTTCCTTCATCGAACTCTCCGGTGTTCTAAGCCATTTGATCTTTAGACCTTTGGATGGTTAGATCCTTTCCGAAAGGCTAGGCTCGATACCAATTGAAGGTTTGCTCGGGGAGAGTCCGAGTCACCCTAGAGGGGGTGAACAGGGTGATAGAAGTTTTTCGTGGAAACGTTAGCTCTTTTGTTAACCAAGGGACAGAGACGGGTTCCGAGTCAAACAAGTAGGGTCGAAAAGCTTGGACTCGAAATGCTATCACGAATAAACAAGAAAGTCAAGCGGGAGTAATATGACTGTCCGAGTCTAGAATGAACTTAGAAAGATAACACTTAGAAATTACATGGAAACCCTCCCGGGGTAGAAAACCACGGACCGTGTCAATCCGGACACGAAGTCAAATCCACTATTTTGAGTCCACAAAATACCGTGAACCGACTAAACCCGAGTTGCTCCCTTAGACAACTCTATACAAGTTTTCCTAGACTCGAAATTCCCTTATCTGATCTAGTACTTCCTAGCTGAGATAACCCTTACAGCTAGGGACAACTAAGCTGAGTTAACCCTTACAGACTTGTCAAGGGACCTTACAAAGAATGTAAGAAAGAGTTTGTAATCGAGTACAAGACCTTACAACTCGGAAGATAATAAATTACAGAGTAGGAGTTGTAAGTAGAAGATTGAGAATGTATACAAAGACTTTGAGCAAGTATGTGTATTAACAATATGTTCGGCAATCTTCAAGTCTTGTGAAGTGGCTTCTATTTATAGATGACCAGGCAGGGTAGTCGTTATCTTCATCTACCGACCGAGAGTCCTCTGTGACCGTTGATGAAGCTTTCGAGTCACTCGGAAAGTATCCGTTGTAATGTGAATGTTGGACAACGGTTTAACTCTCTTGAAGTCCCAAAACCACTGGCGGTGTCTTGAAAGATAAGGTGGAAACCACCGTTAAGCTTAGCGTTCCAGTTTTCCAGATTTGGAAACAGACAGCCACGACACAATCTTCTAGGACTGGAGCAGAGAAGGTGAAAAGCCATGTCTGCTTGGTGATTTGACGTTCGAAGCCGGTTACTTTTGTAGTTTGAAAAGTGTATCCTCGATTGAATAACCTACAAAAGTAAATCAATTTTGGTTCTCAAAGTATAAAATACTTTGGTCCAAGATTGGACACGAGATAATAAAATAATTATGATAATTAATCAACTAATTATCCGAGTCGAAGAGAAGTGGAATTTTACGAGTCTAATAACTATATAACTCAAAATTCCATCCGACTTAGTCTAAGCGATAGATCAAGATAAGTAAGGAATATCGAGTGAGATAACTTGATATAGACTAAGTATGAAACAGACTAGAGGTACTGACTCTAATGAAATAGAGCTTATAATCGAAGTCGGATTCCGAGTGAGAGAAGGTGAAACACTAGTCCACTCAATCTGCGATAAATCGAGTGATGCTTGGACTCGGAGCAAAGAACCGGTTTTACGAGTCACTTAAGGATAAGCAAGAAATATATGAAGTAAAAGTCTGTATCACTTAGAGAAGATACCATTTCACTCAGAGAAGTTTCTAAGATACAAAGAAAGCCTTGGAATCAAAACTCTATAAGTATAAGATGGTTATACCAGATTCATTTAATACAACTCGAAATGCGTTGAGAAGTGTCCGAGTCTTCACAAGAAGAGCTTAATCAATTTGAAAGAAACCAAGTCCGGACTTTGACCAAATGACCTTCCGACCACCTAGTTATAGGAACCAAATGGGTTTTCAAAAACAAACTAGATAAGGATGAGTTGGTAGTTAGAAATAAAGCTAGACTTATGGCTCAAGGTTACAATCAAGAAGAAGGGATTGATTATAAGGAAACTTTAGCACCAGTTGCTAGGATCGAAGCAATTAGAATCTTATTAGCATTTGCATCCAACATGAATATTAAGTTGTATCGGATGGATGTTAAATGCTCTTTTTCGAATAGTTTCATTCAAGAGGAAGTCTATGTTGAGCAACCCTTGGATTTGAAAGCTCGGAATTTCCAAATCATGTTTTCAAATTGCAAAAGGCTCTTTATGGTCTTAAACAAGCTCCCGGAGCTTGGTATGAAAGACTAAGCAGTTTCATGGTTGAAAATGATTTTAAAAGAGGTCAGATTAACAAAACTCTTTTCATAAAAACCAAGGGGAAAGATTTCCTTATTACTCAGATTTTTGTTGATTATATCATTTTTTGAGCTACTAATGAAAACCTTTGTCGAGAAATTTCGAGTTGATGAGACTCGGAGTTCCAAATGAACATGATGGGAGCTCAATTTCTTTCTTGGTCTATAAATCGGATAAGATAAAGATGGCATCTATGTTCATCAATCTAAGTATACCAAGGAGTTGTGAAGATGTACAAGCTTCAAGATGTGAAACATGCAGCAACCCCCATGAGTAGCGAGCATGAAACCGGACTCGGACGAAAAAGGTAAAGCGAGTAGATCGAAACTCTATAGAGGTATGATAGGATCTCTGTTATATCTCACATCCAGTGAGGCCGGACATTATGTTTAGTGTATGTCCGTGTGCAAGATTTCAAGCTAATCCAAAAGAATCACATCTCACTGTGGTGAAGAGGATATGTAGATATCTTGTAGGAACTCGGAATCTTGGTCTATAGTTTTCAAGAGACTCAAAACCGACTCTCACCTGGATACTTAGATGCCGACTATGCTGGTTACAAGGTTGATAGAAAGAGCACATCAAGAGCATGCCAATTTTCGAGTCAATCCCTTATATCTTGGCTCTTAAAGAAACAGTAACTCAGTTGCTCTATCAACTCGCTAAAGTTGAGTACATTGCAGTTGGAGCATGCTGTGCTCAAATTCTATGGATCAAGCAACACTTAAAGGATCTTGGACTTACATTCAAATATATCCCAATCAAGTGTGATAATCAAAGTGCAATTAGGATCACTAAGAATCCAGTTCAGCATTCAAAGACAAAGCATACTGAAGTCGGTATCATTTTATGAGAGACCATTCCGAGAAAGGTGATATTGAACTTGAATTCATTCCTACGAAATTTCGGTTAGTCGATATTTTCACTAAGCCACTTAGTGAGGATTAGTTTTGTTTTATTAGGAATGAGCTTGGCATGATTAATGCATGATTATATGCTTTATGTGTTTTTTTTTTTTCTTGATTACCAAATGGATCGGTTGACTTAACAATGAGACCGAGCTATTAGTTAATTGCTTTCGTGTCGCTCGTAAACCATACTAAGTCGGACTCAGTCTTTGATCAAAATGGACACCAAACTTTTAAGATCATCTCTAAATGAATGGAGAATCTCATAAAGATTTTTTAAAATTCTTCTTCTCTCTCGACACGCGTCATTTTCAAAGAATTCGAACCGTTAGAGAGACAAACACTAGAATTGTAGCCGTTAGATCGTTGTACGTCATGTCTATCTCGAGAATGTCGTTTGAACGTTAAGAAAGAAGGTTTAAGGACATTTCCATTCTCTCTATATATAGCATCTATTCGTCTTCATTTCTTCACTTTGTGCCTTACTCTTCTTATACAAAATTCTCTACTCTCTCATACTTGTCCCTTGCTCTCAAAGTGCTCTCTCTCTCTCTCTCTCTCTAGTAACCTCTCATCTCTTCACTCTCACAATGCCTAAACACGGTTCTACTTCCGAGTTCATGGGGTCCGCAACAAAGAAGGCCTCGAAAGATAACTCAAGAGGGCACGTCCGATCCCTCAAAAGTGTTTGTTGTCCAAGCACTTCACATTGGATGACAAGTTTTTCAAAACCACCTCCTTCTCTTGGGTTAAATTCATTCAAGAAACTGGAGTATACAACTATTTATGCTTCATTAATTTCATTTATCCGAACTCATGGCTGAGTTCTATGCCAACAAATCCTTTTCCGGAGGTGTCATCACTTCCAAAGTTTAAGGTACCACTGTCGGAATCAACCTCCCTCTTCTCCACAAACTTTTCATTGTTACTTCTCTTTTTCGAATCCTAACTACATTCCTTTTCTAGAATTTATCGATGACTTCTTCGACAAATTTGCCAAGGAAGTGCCTGAGCATAGAAAATATTTCTCTATGACTCGGATGAAAAGTGAGGTCGATCGCTTTGCAACATTCTCGATACTGAACTTTCTTTGCTCACCACTTGAGCAAAGAAAACCCAAACTCTAGGGTTCTCAAAGTTTTATTTGATACTATTAAGGGCTACGACGTACACCTCTTTCCTTTCATTATCGAGCAAATGGCTCAAGTGCCTGCTCAATCAAAGAAATCCACTCCTTTTCCTTTTGGAGCTCTTCTCTCTCTTATCTTCAAACATTTTAAGATCCCCTTGCCTCGGATCCCTCTGCTGTTTTTGAGTCGGCCTAGTTTTGGGCTGAAAAGAACTTCGGGGTATGGATACTAGGAGGTTAAACCTAGTGGATGGGTTCACTCTTCCGAGTTGGAACCCGCCTCTCCTCCTCCCCGGACTTAGATTCAACCCGCTCAGCCATCCACTTTAGCTGGCCACTCCTCCTCTCAACCTCCTCTCTCGGCTGGCGCATTTGCTCGCCTTCGTTGAAAAACTCGTGTCTACAATCGACCAACTTCGGTTAGTTGTTCGCTCTCTCAAGCCTATTTTTCGCGGCATGGTCATTCACCAAAAGACCGGCCAATCCCGGATTCAGGAGTGTCAACCCCGATGCTTGAGTTCAAAGGGATTCTTGGCGAGCAATGCAAACGAGCTCCAACTTCTTCGAGAGTCCAAACCAGCTGACTCGAAGCGCCTATAGTATTCCAGGAGGACGAGCCCGATGATGACATTGTCCCGACACGACCACCCAGGTCTAAGCCACTTCTCAACATCCCAGTGCTACGCGCCGCGATCTACCACCTCCTCTCGGACTTACCGGTGCACACGCACTCGCTCGTCCGTCCTCCTCCACCCAACCGGCTCCACCGTCTTATCTCTTTTCTTTTTTTTTTTGTGTCCAACATTAAGTGTATTCACTTCTAACTTTTCTTCCCTCCTTTTTGCTGAAATGCTAGGGGAGAAAAATAGAAAACTTGATGTTTGGCTTAGGGGAGTTTCTTTTCTCTCTTTTTGTTGTAAATAATTTTTTTAATGAATGATCGTTAATGTTTATCTTTTCTATGCTCGATCATTTCGAGTTTCTTTTAGTATTTATCTTATCTACTCAAAAATCTGCGTTGGTTCTAATATCTACTTATAAGTCATGCTTTGACCTGGAATTTCTTTACACTGTACATGCTCGATACGTAAGAAATCACGGATCATTGGCACTGAAAACTTAATCTGTACTAACAAGTTTCTACCTTAAAAATGCAATGTCTTTCATCAAAAAGGGGAGATTGAAGACTCAGATTTTAACTCTAAATATTTTGTGAAAGCCTCGGTATAAACTTCTATCTCTCTTAAGTTTTGATTACAAGTCATTTTGAGCTTCATAGAAACTCATATCTAAGTTTTCATCTTTGTTCTGAGTGACTCGGATATCACTTTGTTCTATATCTTCTCTATTGAAGTATTCTGACCTACTCAGAATCTACTCGAACCATCGCATGATCAAATAATTCTTTTAACGCATCTTTTCTTAGTATCGACTGTGTTCGCTAACTCGGAACCAAGTTATTCTCTATTGAGTTAGTCTAAGTCGGTTTATTCCTTGAATGATTATTTGATAAATCAAGTTCACTTTTTCTACTAGAATATTCTTCTACTTGATCTTTCTAAGAATTATTCCGAGCTGAGTTTGAACCTATTTGATATTAGACTCGGAATATTCCATTCTTCTAGGCCAAAGATAATTAAGCATTTAATTATCCTAATTTAATTATTATATGTGCCTAACCTTGGACCAAAGTATTTTATACTTTGATAACCAATGTTGCTTGCTTTTATAGGCTATTCAAACGAAGCTAATCTATCTTTTTGAATTTCAAAAGCAACCGGCTTTTAGTCTGTTAAACAATAGCGACAGCTTTAGCCAATTCGGACAGGACTCGGACACCGTGTCGTGGCTGTCTGTTTCCAAAACTGGAAAAATCCGACGCTAGGATCAATGGTGGTTTCCGCCTTGCTTTTCGGACAACACTAGTTGATTGGAACACCTTTTGGAGCAAATAGTCGTTGCCTAATGTTTACACTTCAACAGCATCTTTTCGAGTGCCTCATAAAAGCTCTTCCAATGGCTAGTGAAGATTTCAGTCCAGAAACCATACTCAACCGCTACTCGCTTAGTCATCTAAAAATATAAGCCACTTCATAAGACTTGAAGATTTGCTAAAACTATATATCAATACACTCGCCTAACTCTCTTAGTGCAGTACTCTCTCAATCTTCTACTTACAACATTGTAAGGAATTGTCTAAGGGAGCAATTCTGGTAGAGACAATTCGTTGTATTTTGAGGATTTAAAATAGTGGATTTGACTTGGTGTTTGGATTAGCATTGTCCGTGGTTTTCTGCCCCAGGAGGGTTTCCACGTATTTCGAGTGCTTACTTTTTGGAGTCCAATCTAGACTCAAACTCATCTGTTTATCATTTTCAAGTAAAAAGTTTCTCGGTTAGTTCAAATTTCCTCGTCATCCTATTTACCCGCACTCTAGGGTGACTTAGAATCTCCAGGAGCAAACCTTCAATCGAAATCAAATTCTTACTCAACCCCGGGATAAACCTAAGTCCTTGCAAAGTCCAAAACCCTTCACTAGAGGTTTTGATCCTCACATCCCCTTTCCCTAGTATATGTCCAAACTTTTCCCATTAGCAACGAAAACCTTGCCAAAATTTCCTGTAGCAAAATTGTGGAACAAGTTTACACTTGGACTCGGAATGAAATGATGCCCCGAATCCTCTATCCATGACTCAATAAGACTTTCCACACTCAACATAAGTGCATCACCTATATCTTCAACTGAATGCAATGAATCCTAGTCATCAATTCTTTTAGGACAATTTTTCTTAAAGTTTTCGTTATCACTACAGCCCCAACAAACAACCTCCCTCGGGTTTTGGAATCAACCCCTTGCTTTGGACTTTAACATATCCTTTTGTTTCTCCCTACCCTCACATGAAATGCATTTCCCGATGACTCCACTATATCTTTCTTACGAATGCTTTCGCTATAGATCACATCTTGAACTTCATCATAGTTTAAAACATTTGACTCCCTAGCACTACTAACACTACTACAAGAACCATTTTTAACTATGGTTCAAAACGATCTTTAACTACAGCTTATCCGGCTTCCTGTATGTAGCCATAACTATAGATGGGTATCTTTTACTTGTTCACAACCGTAGTTAAGGACAACATATTACTACGGTTGTTGTAATAAAGTACCTATTACTATAGTTATAAGCCAATAACCGTAGTAATAGGCTAAGATATTACTATAGTTCCTTACTAAGAACCATAGTAATATGTCCGGCCCCAAAACGACCTATTCTTCCAAAATGTTTGGCCCGGATCTATGACTATGGTTGTTGACTAACAACCGTAGTCATAGGTTATAATTTAGACCTTTTACAATAATTGTTTCTTAATAACTATCGTAATAGGTATAAATTTTTTTAAGAATTTTTTTGTGTTTACTTACCCCCTGTACAGTAAAAATAACATATACAAGCATTTACACAAACTCTTTAAGAATATATACAAACTAGAATCCAACAGTCTTGACCAGAATATATATAAACCAGATTCATCACACGAGTTGTATATGGTACATTTAAAATAATGAAGACAAGTGTAAATATATATACCTATGTAATTGTATACCTATGTAAATATATATCTACGTAATTGTATACCTACGTCAATATATACCTCTGTAATCGTATGCCTATGTAAATCACAAACTTGACCAATCAAATAATGAAGAACAAGTGTGAATATATACCTGCGTCTTTATACGGTTATATACAAACTCTGTCCAACCTTGTTTTAACTTGTTGAGCACTTCATCTTTATAGGGAGTGTGTGGGTCTTTTCCCAGGAAACATTGTGATCAATGCTGTAAAAGACATATTAATTAGGTCAAGTGCAAGTGTTAATCAAGCTTAAAAGAACATTAAAAATTTAATTTTTTTCATAATCAAATACAAGTGCAAGTAACTCTTTAGGATTTGAATTATTTAAATCGAGTTGGGTCACAATCTCTTTCATGTACTAGATAATGTAGAAGTCGCACTCTACGTTTTCCGATTTTTTATGGCACTACAATAATTAAAATAGATTCCCAACACATGGAGAATTAATTAGTACTTTATCTAGCTAGCAAGTAATATGAAATGAAAACAATTAAAGTAGACTCTAAGCAAGAGAACCTCACTATTACAGAGACAATTTGTGGGTTTGGTCTCACATGTGAGCCTCTCAAGCTTCCCTTATGATAATAATGTACTAGAGCACTATTTTTCAATCGGAAAAATAAAATTCAAATTAGACATACAATTAAAAAGAATACTAATTAACAAAAAAGCATAAAATAATTAAAGTATGAACTCACGAGTAGAGTACTTTCTTGATATCTTTCCTGATGGTTCGACCAAAAGGATCAAGCTAGTACGCGACATTACCTCTTGGAAATATGGCAGCAAGTATCCAATAGTGGCTACACAGACACAAATAACACGTTTATAAGTATGTAACTCCATAAAAACTTCATTTAAGTTTATTTGTGCACTTACTCCTCAATGAACTGCGCCAAGTACCATTTTTTGTTCTGCGCATTATGTTTCATGACTTTGAAAGTATATTCAACTCGTTCATCGGTTGTCAAATCCTTGAACGCAATTAGGGTTGAGAAATTGAGCCGACTCGTTTCCCATCTCAGGCAACTACCTTACATATTAATTGTATGAGTTAGAAATTGACATTAATAATTAAAAAATAAACTTATGAATATAGTAACTCACATAATGCCAATCATAATAACGAATGCGCCGATCTCTTACATCTCCAAAAATTTTAGTATGTCGTCCGGAAGACATATAAGGTTATGTCCTCATCATCCCCGTCAAATTGCCCAAACACGTGACATGGCGCGCTGATTTGCAACGTTGTATCTGCTGATAAAGCCTTCACATAACTTTACAGAGTAGCACACCAACCCGTGCGGGACTTGTGAATGGATACAAGAAGGGACTGGTTCGGACTGACGAATGGGTGTCGCTAAATACTTGCTTTGCAAACGGAGGGAGATGGATTGTGCTTCATCCCACTCTCGGATCTGTCCCCGATATCCTAGTGAATAATCAATACACAAATTAGAAATATATATATATACATTGAAGGTTTGCTCAGGGAGAGACTAAGTCATCCTAGAGGGGGTGAATAGGGTGATTGAAGTTTTTCGTGAAAAACAAACTCTTTTCAACAATGTACAGATAGAAGCGCATTCCGAGTCTATATTGGGGTCGAAAAGTATGAACTTAGAATACGAGTGAAGAGCAAAGACGCAGATAAAAATGAAACTTTAAATCTGTCCGAGTCTAGAATGTACTCAGAAAATGATACCACAAAAATACGTGGAAACCCTCCCGGGGCGGAAAACCACGGACCATGCTAATCCAAGCACGAAGTCAAATCCACTATTTTGAGTCCACAAAATACAGTAGACCGACCGAACCCCGAGTTGCTCCCTTAAACAACTCCTTACAAGTTTTTCCTAGACTAAGAAATTCCCTTATTTGATCCAAGTACTTCCTAACCGAGATAACCCTTACAGTTAGGGACAACCGAGCTGAGTTAACCCTTACAGCTCAGTCAAGGGACCTTACTTAGAGAGTAAGAAAGAGAGTGTTTGTGACTAAGTACAAGACCTTACAACTCGGAATATAATGAATTATAGAGTGGGAGTTGTCAGTAGAAGATTGAGTATGAATACAAAGACTTTTGATCAAGTATGTGTATTAACAAATAGGTTCGGCAATCTTCAAGTCTTGAGAGTTGGTTTCCTTTTATAGATGACCAAGCAGCTTAGCCGTTGTGTCCATCTTCCGACTGGAAGTTCCTTTATGACCGTTGTGAAGGATTTTTTGAGTCACTTAGAAAATATCCGTTGATATGTGAACGTTAGGCAACGGCTCTTTGGCATACTTTTCAAAGAAGTCGTCGAGACCTCGGTGAAAGGAATTGGATTGTTGTTCAAGAAGAGAGAAGTGACCTTAAACAGACAATGAAGAAGAGAGGTGTTTATGCGAACTGTGATGTTCGAACCCCGGAGGTTAGGACACCCTCGTAGCTGGTGAGATGAGTGTAAAACTCGGATACGAGTTCGGGGTAGATGAACTCGCTGAAACAAATAAAGTTATAAACCCCAGCTTGTTTGGATGTGGGGCAACCACGAGAATTTGGTGGTTGGGAAGAGCTTATCATCCAGCACAAGATGCTCGGGTGACAATAGGTTTAGAGTTTGAAAAGCCTTCTTGGCTTTTAGTTCGGGGTTTCTTTGTGGCAGAGCCAAGAAAGTCGGGATGAGAACCTCTTTTAGTCATTTTTGAGAGAAAAAAGAGAGTAGAAAGGCTTGAGAAGGATGAGGAGAGAAGAGCTCGAAAAGAGTAAAAGTAAAAGAGTAGAAGAAGGAGATGAGAGCAGTTGAGCTTACTTGAGATGGTCTTCACGAAGCTTGAAATTTAGCAGAAATCGTCGTAGACGCAGCGAGCTTTGTGCGCGAAGTTTTGATTGAGAGAGAGAGAGAGTAAGTGAAAAGTAAAGTAACGAAATGAAGGAGAATAGTCACTATTTATAAGAAAAATAATCGTCCTTCAATATCCGTTCGACTCGGCTCTTTCATCAGTCACCTCGAGACCGGTGTGACGGTTCTCTCCTTTAACGGTTAGAATTCCAGCGGTTTACCTTCCAACGGCTAGTTGTCCGATGACAGCGCACGAGAGAGAGAAAAAGGTTTTAAAAGATAAATTCTGAAATTCTCCACTTATCTAGAGATGATTTCGAAGATTGATGCCCATTTTTCTCAACGTCTCGAGTCCGACTCAACTCAATTTCGAGTGACTCGAAACCGGAAGCAAAAAACTACCGGCTCAGTATCACTAATTCAACCGAACCGATGGTTACTAAAGAATTCTAAACACTTAACACATAATCATGCAAAAAAAAATTTTCACATAGAAACCACATAATTATGCATTTAACATACCAAGCTCATTCCTAATAAAGCAAAACCGATCCTCACCAAGAGGCTTAGTAAAGATATCAGCTAATTGAAGATTAGTAGGATTGAATTCAAGTTCAATATCACCTTTCTCAGAATGGTCTCTTAAGAAATGATACCCGACCTCAATATATTTTGTCTTTGAGTGCTGAACTCGGATTTTTGGTGATGCTAATTGCACTCGATTGTCGCACTTGATTGGAATTGATTTGAAAGTAAGTCCAAGATCTCTCAAGTGTTGCTTTATCCATAAAATCTGAGCACAAGATGCTCCAGCTGCAATATACTCAGCCTCGGCAGTTGATAGAGCTACTGAGTTTTGCTTCTTTGAGTGCCAAGATATTAGGGATTGACCCGTAAATTGGCAAGCTCCTGAAGTGCTCTTTCTATCAACTTTGTATCCAAGTGTAATTAGCATCCGAGTATCCAGTGAGAGTCGGTTCTAAGTATCTTGAGTACCACAGACCTAAATTCCGAGTCCCCGCAAGATATCTAAATATTCTCTTCACCGCAGTGAGATGTGATTCTTTTGGATTAGCTTGAAATCTTGCACATAGACAGACACTCGAACATTATGTCTGGTCTACTTGAAGTGAGATACAAGCAAAGATCCAATCATACCCCGATAAAGTTTCGATCTATTGCTTTACCTTTCTAGTCTCGAGTCAAGTTTTAAGTTGCTGCTCATAGGTGTAGCTGCATGCTTCGTATCTTAGAGTTTATATTTTTTAGCAGCTCCTTGGTGTACTTTGATTGATGGACATAGATTCCATCTTTGTCTTGCTTGATTTGTAAACCAAGGAAGAAACTGAGTTCTCCCATCATACTCATTTGAAATTCCCGACTCATTAACTCGTAAAAGTCTCGACATAGAATTTCATTAGTAGCTCCAAAAATTATATCATCAACATAAATCCGAACAATAAGGAAATCTTTCCCTTTGATTTTTATAAAGAGAGTCTTGTCGATCCGACCTCTTCTAAAATCATTTTGAACCAAGAAATTGCTCAGTCTTTCGTACTCAAGCTCCGGGAGCTTGTTTAAGACCATAAAGAGCTTTTTGAAGTTTGAAAACATGATTTGGAAAATCTAAGTTTTCAAAACCAGGAGGCTCGCTCGACATAGACTTCCTCTTCAATAAAACCATTGAGAAATGCACACTTAACATCCATTTGATATAACTTGATATTCATGCTAGATGCAAATGCCAACAGGATTCTAATGGCTTCAATTCGGCAACAGTGCAAAAGTTTCCCCACAATCAATCCCTTCTTCTTGATTGTAACCTTGAGCCACAAGTCTAGCCTTGTTTCGACTACCAACCCACCTTCATACAGCTTTGTTCTTGAAAACCCATTTGGTTCCTATGACTGGGTGTTCGTAAGGTCGTTTGGTCAAAGTCCGGACTTGGTTTCTCTCGAATTGATTGAGTTCCTCTTGCATGGCCTCTACCCATTCAGGTTCATTTAGGGCCTCTAGTGCATTTTTAGGTTCGAGTTAATGAAATGAATGCAGTGAATGCACATAGATTCTGAAGAGATGAACGAGTTCTTACCCCACTATTGATATCGATAATATGTTTTCTAGTGGGTGGCTACAAGCATACTTGAATGTTCTACCTGTTCTCTAATTCACCGGATCCGTAGGCTGAACCGCTTGATCTTCGAATCTTGTTATGAGTGATCTTGTTCAACAGATGTTTCTTCAACATTCCGAGCGGACTCTTGAGTTGTCTCGTTCGAGTCACATTATGCCGAGTCGCTTCATTCCGAGCTGGTTGGGTTTGAATCTCGATAGATTCAGCTTTATCATCATCTTCTCGCTGAGCTTCGGATCCGAGAACGATGACCCGCTAAGTTTTTCCTGTTCAATCTCATCAAACACAACGTGGATGCTTTCTTCCACTTTGTTAGTTCTTTTATTGAAAATACGATAAGCTTTACTATGAGATGAATAACCCGAAAAATACCTTCATCTCGACCGAGCATCAAACTTGGTCAGGTGATCCTTACCATTGTTATGAACAAAACATTTGCATCCAAAAGGCTTGAAATAGGAAATATTGGGTTTCTTCCCTTTGTAGAGCTCATATGGTGTTTTCTTCAGTATGGGTCCGATGAGGCACCTATTCAAAGTGTAGTTGGCTGTGTTGACTACCTCAGCCTGTAAATAGTAGGGTAGATTGTGCTCAATCATCATCGTCCTAGCTATTTCTTCAAGAGTTCTATTCTTTCTCTCCACTACTCCATTCTCGTTGAGGAGTTCTTGGTGCTAAAAAGTTGTGAGAGATACCATTCTTGTCACAAAACTCGAGAATTCTAAGTAGTCGAACTCCGTTCCATGGTCGGTTCGAATTCTCCGGATCTCGAGTCCGAGACTCAACTTCAATTTTTCTCGCGAGCTTGCTGAACTCTTTGAATGCTTCATTTTTGTGCTTAAGAAAACACACCTAGGTAAATCGTGAATAATCATCAATAATAACAAATACATATGAGTTACCTCCCGGGCTCTTAACAGGATTTCACCACACAAATCCATATGCAGCAGTTCAAGCACTTTGGATGTGGAAACTGTCTTCGATGATTTGAATGATGATCCGACTTATTTCCCTCTTGTGCAAGCTTCACAAACTCTGTCTTTCTTGAAAGCACAGTTAGGCAAACCTCTAACTAAACCATGAGATGCTAATTTCTTAATAGTATGCATGCTAACATGGCCTAATCTACGATGCCATTTCCATGAATCATCATGAAGTGATGCTTTTAAACAAGATAAGTTCGACTAGGGTCGAGTGAGGAATAATGTAAGTGTTACTTGATCTCTTACCCGAGAGTTTGATCTCCTTGGTGGTGTCATCGAAATGTAACATTTGTTTTGAGTGAATCTTACCTCTTGACCTTTATGACATAATTGAGAGATGCCGAGCAAATTGTACTTTAATCCTTTGACAAGGTAAACCGGGCCGACCAGATTGCTTCCCTTTCCAATCTTGCCTATCCCAATTATCTTGCCTTTGCTGTCATCTCCAAAAGTGACTTTTCCTCCTTTATGCTCTTCTAACTCGTAAAAGAGTCCCGAGTCTCCCGACATATGGCGTGAGCATCCACCGTCAAGATACCAGTGTCCTTTGATCTCTTCCGAGTACCCCGCAAAACAGAGACAATCTAACCCTTCTCATTTCCTCTAACGAACCCAATAACACTCTTTACCGAGGTCCTTTTCCGAGGAAGAAGGTTTTTCGAACCCGATTTGAATGACTTTGGGCTTAGTCCGATTCTCGAGCCTTCCGTTTAGAGAACTGCGTCTCGTGTCTCTTTCTTTTGAAGGGTTTTTCTTTTGAAAATGGGAGGAAATGATTTTCTCTTGTAAACTTGTCTGGCGCAGTCCTTTTTCTTTCTTAAGAATAGGACCGTGCTCAGCTTTCCCGAACCTTACAGCTTCGGAATCCTTCTTAAAAAGTTCCGAGTAGGAATTGGATTCCTCCTCTTGTTAAAACCAAGACCTTCCTTTCTGTAGGAGACACATTGAGATTCCAAGAGCATGTCAAGGTTTTTGTGACCTTGAGTGAACTTTAAAATAAGATATTGAGACTCATTGAGCTTTTGCTTTAGCCGCTCATTTTCTCTTCCGAGTAACTCGGACTCAATCTTATTGATTTGAGCATTAGTCTTGAGTTCTCTAAGTGTGAGTCTCAGCTTTTCCAACTCATTTTTTAAAGATATGCTCTCGGAGGAAATTGACTCAAGTTGTTCTTTAAAGTGAGAGGAATCAAAATTGGACTTTTCTTCCAAAGTGAAAATGTACTTAGCCAAATCAACTTTGGAGAATTTAAGAAAGTACTCAATTACCTCTTGAGGATTAGATTCCTCATTGTCTGATTGATTTGAGTCTCGACTCTACTTCGCTTCGAGTTAGAAAGTGCCATCGGACATTTTGAGTCATCCGAGTCCTCGTCATCTTCTCGATGAGTCCTCGTCACTCCATGTGGCCATCATAGCCTTTTTCTTCTTTCTCGTCCCTTTTTCTCTTGGGACAAGTCCTTGACTATGTGTTCCTTGCTGCCACATTCAAAGCATCCAGAATTCTTAGTCAAAGATAACTTTAAAGGAGAAGAGTATTTACCTTTTCTATCCTTCTTGTCTTTCTTATAGAACTCTTCTTTTGGCTTCTTGTCCCATCTCTTGTGCTTCATCATTCTCTTGAAGCCTCTAACAATTAGTGCCATGGGATCTTCTTCCGAGTCGGAGGAGCTCGGACCTTCTTCTCTCGGTTTCGAGGCCTTTAGCGCAATGTTCTTTTTGGTACCGACCTCTCGCATCCTCCTCCTCTAGGTGGATCTCATGGGTGAGAAGCTTCCCAATGAGTTCATCTCGGCTTCGTAGAGACAAGTTCTAAGCCTCTTCGATAGCTGTCACCTTAGGACCCCATCTTTTCTTGGGTAGGCTTCGAGTATTTTTCTGCACATTTCTTCGTGGGAGATCTTTTTACCCAGAGATTTGAGATTGTTGGTAATCTCTGTAAATCGAATGAACATCCGAGTGATGTTTTCTTCGGCTCCATCTTGAATAGCTCATATTTGTGAAGATATTGGCTTATCTTCGCTTGTCTCGACCTGGCTTGTTCCTTCATAGGTGTTGACTAACGTATCCTATACTTCTTTAGCTGTGTCACAAGTGCGACACTTGATTGTATTCTTCCGAGCCGATGGCGCACATCGGAATATTCATTGCCTTGAAGTTCTTTCTAAACTTCTCTGCTTCATCGGAGTGAACTCGGCCTTTGTCTTGGGAATGAGTCTTATTTCTTCTGTCTTCATGGGAATGTAGTTTCTTTGTTGTATGATGTTCCGGACATCTTCATCATGATCCAAGAGGAAACATTCCATGAGTTTCTTCCAAGTGCATGAAGTTGGATCCTTTGAACTTTGGTGGTCTCGCTGGAAGATCTTCGTTCATCAAACTCTCCGGTTTTCGAGCCATTTGATCTTTAGACCTTTGGATGGTTAGATCCTTTTCTGAAAGGCTAGGCTCGATACCAATTGAAGGTTTACCCGTGGAGAGACTAAGTCACCCTAGAAGGGGGTGAATAGGGTGATTGAAGTTTTTCGTGAAAAACAAACTCTTTCCAACAATGTACGGATAGAAGCAGATTATGAGTCTATATTGGGGTCGGAAAAGTATGAACTCGGAATACAATGAAGAGCAAAGACGTAGATAAAAATGAAACTTTAAATCTGTCCGAGTCTAGAATGTACTCGTAAAATGATACCACGTAAAATACGTGGAAACCCTCCCGGGGCAGAAAACCACGGATCGTGCTAATCCAAGCACGAAGTCAAATCCACTATTTTGAGTCCACAAAATACAGTAGACTGATCGAACCCCGAGTTGCTCCCTTAAACAACTCCTTACAAGTTTTTCCTAGATTCAGAAATTCCCTTATCTCGATCTAGTACTTCGTGAATCGAGATAACCCTTACAGCTAGGGACAACCGAGTTGAGTTAACCCTTACAGCTCGCTCAAGCGACCTTACCTAGAGAGTAAGAAAGAGAGTGTTTGTAACTAAGTACAAGACCTTACAACTCATAATATAATGAATTACGAGTATGAGTTGTAAGTAGAAGATTGAGTATGAATACAAAGACTTTTGATCAAGTATGTGTATTAACAAATAGGTTTGGCAATCTTCAAGTCTTAAGAGTTGGCTGCCTTTTATAGATGACCAAGCAGCTTAGCCGTTGTGTCCATCTTCCGATCGAAAGTTCCTTTATGACCGTTGTGAAGGATTTTCCGAGTCACTTAGAAAATATCCGTTGATATGTGAACGTTAGGCAATGGCTCTTGACTTCCTTGGGAGTGCTTAAAACCACCGGTGGTGTCTTCAAAAGTAAGGTGGAAACCACCATTGAGCTTAGTGTTGCAGATTTCCATTTTTGGAAACGGACAACCCCGACACGTTGTCTCGAGGCTAGGTCGGAGGTGGAAAAAGCCTTGTCTCGCTGGTGATTTGACGTTTTGAAGCTAGGTTACTTTTGTATTTCAAATATAGGAAAGCCTCGTTTGAAACACCTACAAAAGTAAATCAATTTGGTTCTCAAAGTATAAAATACTTTGGTCTAAGATTAGACACAGATAATAATATAATTAAGATAATTAAGTGACTAATTATCCGGGTCGAAAAGGAATGGAATTTTCCGAGTCTAATATTCATGATACTCAAAATTCCATCCGAGTTAGTCTAAAAGTAAATCAAGTCAAATATGAAATATCGAGTAGACAGACTTGATCTAGACTAAACACATTCAAACTAAGATACCAGAGTTAGAGCGTAGAAAAGATAGTGTTTGAATCATGCGATATGTCCGAGTGTTAAGTGACTCGTAACCGAGTGAACCATGCAGAGATGATTTCGAGTCACACAAAGTTATGCATAAATACATGAGATAGATTCTATAACACTTAGAAAAAACACCATATCACTCGAAAAGTTTCTAAGACACAAGGAATGACTTGGAATCAAAACTTTATAAATGAGAAAGTCTTCTACCCGATTCCCTAGATAGAACTCGTAAAGGTGAGATGTAAAGTCCGAGTCTTCATACATGATAGTAACAACAGCTTAAATCTAATATTTTAAAAATAAATTACCATAGAGAGGATGACCAAACTCTTCGGCCAACAAACAAAGTTGTTGATTGCATCGCCAACAAACAAAGTTGTTGATCTGCATCATCAACAAGCATGGAGTCTAGTGACTCGGATCGGCAAATCATAGTTGCCTTTCCCTTGTACGACTTCTCTCATACTCACCCTCACTTGATCGGCTAAAAGGGGTGCTCCGTGAACGACAATATCTAGCCTCCACGGGTAAACAAGCCTCGATGCCATAATATGATGTTGGGGAGGGTGATGAGAAGTTAGCATGCACTTCGCCGCCTGCATAAGAATAAGGATAACAATTAGAATCATGGGATAAACTTTAACATAGAAGTTAAACTATCTAAGAATCCTGGAAAAAAGCAGACAGAGGTTCCCCTTAAAAGTAGACATTTTCCTGGGATAACGGCTCTCATCCGAAACAACAAAAACATACTATAAGTAATTACTTAAAGGCCACAGGCCGAGTTCCACAACAACCACACAATATACACCATTCATTCAACAATATCATACACCAATTAGTCAAAATATAAACATGTAAGTAAATAACGACCCTCATCCGAAACAACAAAAACATACTATAACTAATTACTCAACAACCACACAACGGAGTTCCACAACAACCACACAATATACACCATAGTTAAAATATAAACATGCATGTAAATATAATTAGGTAGCAAAATCTAAATTACTTGGACCAAAAGTTCGAATTGGTCGAAAGGTGAGTTCGCGTTCGCACTTGCTGGTGTCCGGGGTGAGAATGGACGTAAATTGTACATGGGTATGCTAGGTGTCGACATACCCATGTTGGTAAAGTATGCCGTGATGCATTCCTTCATCCGGGCTTGCATCTGCGCATGCATCTAGGCTTGTGTAGACACCTAAAAACTGTCATTCCCTTTTCTATTTTATTTATTTGTTAGCCCGATGATGAAATTTCGATTCCTGTTTGAGGATCCGGATCACGGATCGCATTTGACAAGTGTGATGGAAGCCAATAAACCACAAAAACCCTTTAGAACTAAACAAAATAGCCTTTTGCCTTGGATTAGTCCAAAAACCCTTTTCTTTTGGACGGTCCAAGCCCGAGTCAAGCCTAAAGAGTCAACGGAAGTTCGGTGTCGTGCGTAAGTGATTTCGGGTTTAAAATTCTGCGTTTCACTTTTGTCCAACCGGACACTGGAGTCGAAGACAGTCCGCCCGAGATAAGGAGCACACATCCCCAAAATGCCGCCATCTAACCTAGGTGCCCCTACCAAGTGTACTTCATTCAAACCGCTGTGTTTTGGCCGAGACTCCTGTTGTGGCACGTAAAGGGCACGAAGCCCTAGGATGACACTCCATGGTCGGTGCCCCCAACCCGAGTTATATCCGATTTATCCGGTTTTATCCTCTCATTTTGATAGACTGGTTTTGTAGCGATTTTGGCTCGGTCCGGATCGTTGGCCAAGAGTAACCCTAGGTCATTTGTGACTTACTCTCCTCCCTATAAATAGAGAGCTTATGCTCTCATTTTCACAATAGCTCATCCCTCACCATCACGCTACTCGAAACCTTATTAAGTGCTACTAAATACTCCTCTTTGTGTTCCGATCTCTTGGTCTCTTTTCACCTATTATTATTCTACTCCCCATTCCAACTACATCCGAACTTAAAAACTCCATCAGCCGCACATATTTTTACCTACCTACACTTAAAACTCACAAAAAGCCCCTTCAATTCACCACCATCGCATCACTACATCTAAATTCGAGATCCAAATCAGCGAGTGGGACAACCCGAGGGCATTAATCCAGACCTTCACAACAGTTTACTTGTTTATTTATTTTATTTATCGTTTTCGTATTGTGGAAAGAATTGTATCGCATTAATTTCCTCCCGTCCGATGTCATTTTTAGTTTTTTCGCTTTCGTTTCTTTTTGCTTTTCTTTTGCTTTCGTTTATCGCTTTTTCTTACTTGCTTTTTATCGCTTTCTTTTATCATGTTTGGTTGCTTTTAATTTCACGTCATATTTCTTGCTTGCTTGTGTTAGATGCATTATTTAAATTCACTACTCAAACTAGTAATGATCGTCGTTTGATGGGCATAATGGAAGGGCTTATCCCTACGTTTTGTACCCTCGCCCATGAATCCGATTATCTCGTTCTAGGACTGATGGAGTCATTTTTAATATTTTTCGGTCTTAGTTTCTCCCATACTAGGATTGGAAAAGTAAACTTTATTTTATTTTTTTAGTTGTTCTTTCCTTAAAACCGATCGGCGATTCCTATTTTTGCTTTATTTCTTCAATATTACTTCTCGGCTTTTTCTTACTACAATACAAAAAAAAAAAGGATTCTGGATTCGCTAGCCAAGCCAAGGGCTAAAGTTTATTTCCCTAGCCATGGCTCTCTGCGGCCGCGCCGATCGCCAGTGCAGGTTGCCGCCTGCACTGGGGATCAACCGATGAGGCTCAGGTCCAAACCGGTGTTTTCACACCGGTTCGGCCCTAAAAGCCTCACGATAGAAACGAAAACCCCGATTTTATTTATCTTTCGGTTAAGAAATAATATCTCAAGAATTTTGAATATAATTGCCACAATAAAATAATTAATAAAACTGTCATTCAAAACATTACCTAATTCATTTTAAATCAAGTTATAAAATTTGAAAATCTTAACAAAAAGTTCATTCCCACTTTCTAAAATTCATCTTTTAAAACCCTAATATCATCTTTTATCTTTGAAAATCAAATGCTTTCTAAAACCCGCCAACTTCGTAGGGAAGCTCGGCCTAGCCCAGTCGGGGAAGTTCGTGGTTCCTAGAGTGGCGACTCCGCTGGCATAATCACTTATTAAGAGGGCGAAACTAGAAAATTCGAGTAGTGAGTTTTAATAATGTATTTGCATTAGGCATCCTGCATTTAGCAACCTTTGACCATACTCGTATTTACGTTGGTGGACCATTAGGTTTTACCCCCTTGAAAACCCTTTTGTTAAGAGGTCGCCACTCCATCCTGCACCGGCCCAACTAGGCTTGATTACCAACAGAGGTGGTACCTCTTCCCTTGTAGCACGCACACTTGGCTTACCGAGAGGCATCGAGGATTCAATGCATTTTTTCTTTTCGTGCACCCCACGGAAGACTAAATCCTCAGATTATGACACACCGTGTATCCTACCTAGATTTAACCCTCTTTTGACCATAGACCCTTGACTCGTTAGGTGGCACCTTGTCTCTTTATTTGCATGCTTGGATGAGTATGATTGTTTTTAGATTTAATCATCTATTTGTGAGCCTTTAGAGATAGGTGAGGAGTACTAAATAATTCTTGCATGGATGCAAAAATAAAAATAAATAATGAACCTTTTTGAGTCGATCTAATTTTGTGCATTCTAGCCAAAAGTCCAAAAATTATCTTCCCCTTTTAGGTTGATCTGATAATTGCATTCTTTTCATTTTTCATTTAGCTAAGAAGAATAAATTTCATCTCAAATAGGTGAGTCCATTCTTGCATTTAGCCAAAAGTAAAAATCATCTCAAATAAGTGAGTGCATTCATCTCCCTTTTGCATTTACTCAAAAATAAAAATAATCTCAAATAGGTGAGTCCATTCATCTCCATTTTGCATTATCATTTTGCATTTAGTCAAAAATAAATTTCATCTCAGATTGGTGAATCCATTCTTGTATTTAGCCAAAAAGAAAATCCATCTCAAATTAGGTGAGTCCCATTTTGCATTTCATTTTATATTAGCCAAAAATAAATTTCATCCCAAATAGGTGAGTCCATTATTTGGTTAGCCAAAAATAAAAATCATCTCAATTAAGGTGAGTCCATTCATTTTTGTTTTGCATTTTCAATATTTCTCATTCAGTCAGATTAAAACCCACCTCAAATTAGGTGAGTCCATTCTTTCATTTAGCCAAATTTAAATATATTTCAATTAGGTGAATTCATTTTGCATTAGCTAAATTTTAAATTAGGTGAGTACACTTTGCATTTTTTAAATTTCATTTTAGCTAAAACAAATCCATCTTCCATTAAGATTAATCATTCATACATTCCAATTATGCATTAGCCAAATAAATCGTCCCTACTTAAGTCATGAGCATCATCGCATTTCATTTTGGTCTAAGTTTGCATTTTTATGTGCATCCAAATAAAGAGCATATCATTTTTTTGTCCTAAGATCAATTGTTCCTCGGGTCAAGCACTTAAGCCCATCTCCTCTAGAAATCTTTCCACAAGCTAGTCCCGAGAACCTACTCTTTTGGGACGCATGATAGGGAATCCTACTCAAATCGAAAATCCTAGCACGAAGCGTTTAGGGAATAAGAAGTTTGTTTCAACACTACTACGGTCGACACCGATATGTCCCACACCAAGTGCATCCAACATCTTTACTTGTAACACCAATACGTCTCTCAAGGTCTAAACACAACCTTCCTCCAAAAATGGTTAACTAGCCGGAGCAAACTCCCATTATGACCTTGTTTAAGGAATCTGCTGCTAAGATAGAAGCTAATATTGAGGCTTGAGATAAGAAGATTGAGTCAATAGCAGAAACTCTCAAGTGGGAAAGAAATCAAAAGAAGGAGAACCCCGCCCGAACCTCAGCCCAAGCCTCGGCTTGATCCACGAATAGAACAGATAGAGAATATGGTACAAAAGTCTTCAATGTTTAATAACTACTATTTGGCTTAGGGGTTTACTTCAATCCTTAAAGGGAATCTACCCCCAAAATTCACCATGCCCGATATCAAATTCTGCAGGACTAAAAACCCTCATCACCACGTGAGGAACTTTATAGGAGCAATGACTCTACAAATTGTACTAGAGGACACATACCATGTCATCTTTCCATGGACGTTTAGCGAAGACATCGTGAAGTGGTACAATGCTATTAACCCACACAAGGTCACAAATTGGTAGGATCTATGCAAGGAGTTCATACATCAATACTCCTACAATACTGATTTACTGTCACTCTTCGAGACTTAGAGTTGATCAAGCAAGTAGATAATGAAAGCTTCACCGACTTCCTCACTCACTGGAGGGCAAAGGTTGCCCATATGACCGATCGACCATCTAAAAAGGATCAGGTTAGACTCATCATCAAGAATTTGCAACTCTGCCTATCAGCAGACACTTGAAGTTCTTGCGTTTCATAGACTTTAAAACACTCCAAGATGCCGACATTCTTATAGAAGAGGAGCAAGTCATCCACAACTAGTTAGAAGACCATCCAATGAGCCTATCCCTCATCAAGGATGCCAATAAAGTCTGCATTTTCCCTTTTTATATTTGTTTTATGTTTATTTCCTTTTTCGATTTTCTCAAAAAAAAAAACCAACGCCAAATCAATTTTCCTTTTTGAACTACGAAGGCCTAATTTCCGCTATAGCGAATACGTAAGAAGCCCATGAGGTCCAGCCCCAATCCTAATCTTGTTTTCAATTTCCATTTCCAATTCCCAAAACTAAAGCCATTTTTTGCCATACTCGAGAGGAGCATAAGTCAATTAGGAAGTATGAAATTCTGACTCAACACCAAATTGTCATGATCAAAGTTCACCGTAAGCAGACACAACATTGCAGCTCAAGCATCTTACTTTTCTTTAGGCTCTACTTTGGGAGCGGGGGCTAAAAGTGCAATTTTGTTTTTATCTTTTTTAACTTTTAGCATCATCTTAATAAAAGAATGCATTTATTCTTAGAATAAAGTCTTACATTCATCTCATTTGCATGAGTCAAACTCCTAAAAACAAAAAAATTAAGAACAAAGCACCCTACAAGGACTTATTCAAAAACAAAGCATCAAGCATCGTAAAGGTCACCGACACCGTCACTTTCAAAGAGGATCTTCCATGCCATCAACTAATCAAAGCTGGTCTCCAACATTCAAGAAGAGCTAAATATAAGCACCCAAGAAGATCATGGGGGCTCATGATCGAAAAGGTCATACAATAACTCCAAGAACACTCAATGGAAGACACAAATCGTCTACCTTACAAAGGAGTTATTAGAACACAAACTAAAAGCTCAAATTTAGAATGAGCACATAACCTCGGGAAAGATTTCAGCGAGCGTTCCCTAGACTTCAGGTCATCCAACAACCAAGTCTAGGCAAAAATTTCTACATAAAGATAAGCATCCGTCCCTATTCGGCGAAAGTGGATAGAAGTCGAGTCTTAGGCCCAACAGTGGTCAAGGTTCATTCGGACACATCTCGGTCGATTCCGAGGCCCAACAATGGTCAAGGTTTAGACGCATTCTAGCCGAGTCTCAAACCCAAGTAGCGATAAAGTTTTAGACGTCCCTAGTCGAGTCTCAAACCCAAGAGAGGTTAAGGTTTAGACATACCTCGGTCGAGTCTCGGACCCAGCGAGCGATCAAGGTTTAGACATCCCTCCATCAAACTTCGAGCCCAAACCGTGGTCAAGTTTCGGACATCCCTCCATCGAAGTTCGAGTCCAACAACGGTTAAGGTTTAGACACCATGCCAAGACTTTAGGACCTCCCCATGGCCAAGTCAATGAAACAATTTAAAATATGATCCGACTACTTGCCCATTTTCGAGTAACGCTTGAAAATATTTACATTTAATTATAAGCTAACAAAACTATTAGTGCAAAAAGGTTTCAACCAAGCTTCAAACCAAGTACACAATCAAGTTTAGGCCCCTCATCCGAGCTTCGAACATTAATCGAGCCAAGCTCAGGATACCCAGCCAAACTTCGGACCCAAGAAGTGTTCAAGTTCGAGCCCCTGGTTGGACTTCGGACTTTACTACCCGAATCAAGTTCAAGCCTTCCGCCAAGATTCGGATTAACTACACGGTCAAGTTTAAACACAACAATCCACGCTTTAGGTTTTTAAGTAGCCAAGTTCGGGAATCAGCAACCCGGACTTCGGACTCGCTAATCAAGTCCAAGTCCCCTGTTAGAGTTCAAGTCAAAAGATACCTAATTTCAAATGCATCAATTCAATCGGATTTCGAAGCAAGGTCAATACCAAGTAAGTACCCTTTAATGTCCGCTTTAACCTTCGTCTTTCAAACTTGGTCAAAGTGGGGGCTAACTGTACACACCTAAAAAGTGTCATCCCCTTTTCTATTTTATTTATTTGTTGGCTCGATGATGAAATCCTCGATCCTGTTTGAGGATCCGGATCACGGATCGTATTTGACTCGGTGTGATGGAAGCCAGTAAATCACGAAGAACCCCTTTATCACCACATAAAATAGCCTTTTCCTTGGGTCGGTCCAAGCCCGGGTCAAGCCTACAGAGTCAACGGAAGTCCGGTGCCACGTGTGAGAGATTTCGGTTAAAATTTTGCGTTTCACTTTTGTCCAACCGGACATGGAGTCGAAGACCTCAAAATGACGTTAAAGCGCCGCATTTCATGATCACAAGTATCAAAGTGTTGTGTTTAGCTACAAGACAATCCGCCCGAGACAAGGAGCACACATCCCCAAAACGGCACCGTATGGCCGGCGTCCCCAACCAATGTATTTCACTCAAAACGTTGTGTTTTGGCTGAGACTCCTATTGCAACACGGAAAGGGCATGAAACTCTAGGATGACACTCCATGGCGCCGTGCCCCCAACCCAGGTTTTATCCGATTTTATCCTCTCATTTTACTCGGACTGATTTTGTAGCAGATTTTGGCTTAGTTTGGACTGGCTAGCCGAGAGTAACCCTAGGTCATTTGTGACTTACTCTCTTCCCTATAAATAGAGACCTTGGGCTCTCATTTTCACAATAGCTCATCCCTCGAGTGTCACGCTAATGAAACCTAATTAAGTGCTACTCGAATACTCCTCTTTGTATTCTAATCTCTTGGTCTCTTTTCAACCTATTCCTATTCTACACCCCATTCCAACTACATATGAACATGAAAACTCTATCGACCACGCATCTTTTTACCTACCTACACTCAAAACTCACAAAAAGCCCCTTCAATTCACTATTGTTCCATCACCGGATCCGGATTCGAGATCCGGATCGGTAGGTGGGACAACCTAATGGCTTCAATCCGGCCTTCAAAACGGTTTACTTGTTTATTTATTTTATTTATCGTTTCCAGTATTGTGGAAAAAATTGTATCGCATTAATTTCCTCTTGGCCCAATATAATTTTTTGTTTTTTCACTTTCGTTTCTTTTCGCTTTTCTTTTGCTTTAGTTTATTGCTTTTTCTTACTTGCTTTTTATCGCTTTCCTTTATCATGTTTGGTTGCTTTTAATTTCACTTCATGTTGCTTGCTTGCTTGCTTGTGTTAGGTGCATTATTTAAATTCACTACTTGAACTAGTAATGGTTGTCGTTTGACATGCGGAATGGAAGGGCTTATCCATACGTTTCGTACCCTCGCCCCGACTCGATTCTCGGCTCTAAGAACGATGGAGTCATTTTTAATCTTTTTCTGTCTTAGTTTATCCCATACTAGGATTGGAAAAGTAAACTTTATTTTGTTTTTGTTAGTTTTTCTTTCCTAAAAGACTTATTGACGAATCCTATTTTTGCTTTATTTCTTCAATATTGCTTCTTGGCTTTTTCGAATGTGGGATAAAAAAGGATTCTGGATTTGCTAGCCGGGCCAGGGGCCGAGGCCGATTTGCTTAGCCGTGGCTCCCCGCCGAGCGACGCCGACCGCCAGTGCAGGTGAAGTGGTCAACCGGTGAGGCTCGGGTCCAAACCGGTGTTGTCGCACCGGTTTGGCCCTAAAAGCGTCACGGCAGAAACAGAAACCCCAATTTTATTTATCTTTCGGTTAAGAAATAATATCCCAAAAATTCTAAAAATAATTGCCAAAATAAAATAATTAATAAAACTGTCATTTAAAACTTTACCTAATTTATTTTAAATCAATTTATAAAATTCAAAAATCTTAATAAAAGGTTCATCCCTACTTTCTAAAATTCATCTTTCAAAACCCTAAAACCATCTTTTATCTTCGAAAATCAAAAGCTTTCTAAAAACCCCGCTAGCTTCATGGGGAAGATCGGCCTGACCCTGGTCGGGGAGAAGGTCGTGGTTCCTACAAGCATGCATCCGGGCTCGCATCTTTGCCCTCATTTGTTCCCTCATCTCTTCCATCTCGTACGACCATTTAGGACATTTGGAACCGCATTTGGAGCTGCATTTGGGCCATTTGGGCCTCCATATGCACTTGGCTAGAAGAAACGAGGCGCTTCTTCCTAGCCCCAAAGTGCTCAACTATCCCCACCCTTCCACCGACGGCCGAAACACGACGGAGATGCTCATCTCTTTCTAGGGCCAAGGCTATCTTGTCCCTCCTCCCGATGGTGTCAACGACTTTTGAAGTCGATGTCTATGATAAAGACTCTGTAAAAAGGAAATAAATTATCATTTGGCAATTCATAATATTAAAACCGTTAAGTTCTCAAAATAAATAAAAAAATAGTAAAAAAACTCATGAGTCGTTGTATAATAGATTCTACTTCGGTCGTAATGAAGGTTCGGTCTTTCTTCTTTCTTCCTTCGACCCACAGCTCGTCCCTCTCGATAGTAAGTCTGTGAAGTATCTATGATGGAACCTTCACCGGATGCGCTTTGAAGTTGTTCAAGCTTCGCTTGTACAACTTGTCCTCCAACTTCGTGTATCCTCCACGGGACATCGTATGGGGATACGCATTGCTCTTAATCCTCTTTTGATTGACTTCACCTCGTGCCTACGCAAGTAATTAAGACAACAAAAATATCGAGTACATAAGACTTAAATCAAAAAAAATAACAAATGATAAACTACCATGTATTCGAAGATGAGACATATGCCTCAAACATCCTCTAGTCCTCCTCGGTGATGAAGTTGTAGACCTCATAAGGTCTACCTTCTTCCTTTATCTCGCCTTATTTTGTAGACCCATACAACTGTAATGTGATATTTGAAGTTTCTAAATTTTTATGTCGCCGACATAAGGGTCTTGTGTCTTACCAAGGGGATCTCAGCTTCTTTAACGTCCCGAAACACAAGAACAACATGAACTAGTACATATTAACCATTTAAAATAAGTTGCAATACTAAGTTGAGATGTAATGCATTTACCTAAATATCATTCCAAAGGTTATCTCGAACGGAATCGGGGACTTTGCCCGACTTTTGTACATGATGTTCACGTATCTGCGGGTTGCCACACCAACATAGCTCATAAAACGAGTTACGTGATCACCTACAACATTTTCATGCCTATCAAATTGGACCAATGGAAGGAGAGTTGCATCGTTTCGCTCCGGACCAACTTCTCCTTATTCATCATTGTTCGTCCCCTTGGTTTTTTTATACTTTGGGGAAGATCCATTTTATACTCGCAAGTAATTATACAACTCTTGATAAATAAACATATATAACAATTTTCTTTTTAATACTCCACTTTCCACAGTCACATTTATTTACAATTTTTAACATGCATATCTAATAGTAATCTTCCTAAATTTTAGAAACCGATATCCACGTGAATTACATAGTCATACTCTAATTACTTTGCAAAATAAGCGAAAAAATATAATGTCTTCCAAAAATAGCAATTAATTAGGCCAGTTAGAGCATTTACAATAGTTGGTTCACCATTTAAGTTCAACCGCATATGGTACAATATCACAATTAGGCATCCCTATATTTCAACGGTGAGAAAGTGATAGGTCTCTAAATTAGAACCCAACACTTGCACAAGTAGGTAGTCACATATACCATCCAAGCTCAAGCAATACACATATTTAATATGCAAAATATAACAATATAAGATTTTTATGAGTATATATAACAGTTTTCAGTTCAAAGATTGTTACCCACAAAGATAAGAGTTTATTAGAATCACTATTAGAAATTAAACTTATAAAGATGACATTTTAACGACCAATCATAAAATTTATCGTTAAAAGTTGCTAATAATGACGAAATTAGTTTTTTGTTATTTAATTTCATCAAATAATTATCATTAGACGATGAAAAAAAAAGGTCACTATTACTTTAATATGTTAGTCATTAATACTATTAAGATTGAAAATTAATTATTACTATTACCTTTTTTAAAGTCAACATCATTAGGGGAAAAATCAAACTAAAACTTCCCCTCCTAAGTTAAACTACGAAAAATTAAACTAGTTTTTACCAAGTGAAAACTAATGAGCTGCTATAAAAAAATAAAAAATAAAAAACTGATGAACGAATTGATTAATGATAAAAAAATTTAAAAAAAAAAAACTGATTTGCTTTGCTCTTCGTTCATCACCGAGCCCAAACCCTAACCCCTGTCTATCTCCTTCCTCTCGGACCCTCACACTCAGTCTCCAAATCACCGGCCATCAGCAGTTATCCCTCCACCCTCCTCACATACGGCCTGTCTCTCTCTCTCTACCTCTCCGATGCTTAATCACCAGCCGCTGACAACCTTGCCACTATCAACCCCCGTTGCCTCGACGCTGCCTCCTATCGCTATGCGTATGGCTTCTTTGCCAATCTGAAGTTCGGAATTTGAACAGGTACTTTGTTAAGCATTTTTTATTGTTTATGTACAATTTGTTCTGGGTTCTTGTTTGTGTTGAGGATGGGATTGAATTCTAGGTTTTCTTGATTGAATTTTGATTGAATTTCGATTATGGGTCCAGCCTTGCTACTGCCAACCCCTTGGCGCCTAGCCGCCGCAGCCTAAAAGGATTTGGCTAATTACTGATGTCGCCAAATGAGTTCAAATGTATGTCTCTTTCTTTCGGTTGTTCTACTTCTTCAATTTCGGATTTGTAAGTGTTTTGCTATGGCTCTTTTGGGAAATCAGTTTGGTGTTAGGGTTCTGTTTTTTCTCTCCAATTTCTATTTGCTTTATGATTTAATGTGCGAGAAGTTCGTGTCTTAGTGATCATATTGCTTATTTATTGATCAATTGGATGTTCTTGCTTGAATGTTCAATTTTGCTTTAGCATTGTTGTGAAAACCTGATAGTTGTACTCTGCTCAAACTCATAGTCATAGTATGCTCTAGTTGAAGCCAGTTTATGGTCAAATGGATTGATTTGGTGTTGTCAAACTTGCTTCTTTCTTGTCTGTTTAATGAGGTTGAAATTTTGCTTTGCAATTATATCTAACTCATCGTAAGCTGGCTCAGAGATGGGTGCTCTTCATGGGGACAAAGATCAGGCCTCTCGGATGGAGATATTGCAAAATCTTAAGTCTAGAACCTACCATGTTCTTGTTGCTACTAACGTTGATGTTCGAGGTCTTGATATTAAAATGTGTTTCCATCTTAGAGGGCTCATGGATTTTCTTTCTGCAGTAATGCTTAATGTAGTATCTGTGTCTATAATTGCCCAATACCACGATATCCCGAGGTCAATTGAATACCGTATTTTTCAAGTTATGACCTAGTGCTTCTAATATTGGTTATAGCTACTATCATATGATTTTATTTGACAAGGAGAATATGTATAGAAGAAGCTGTCTCTTCGTGCTCCCCTGTAAACTACATTGTTGCATAAGTTGAGTGATCTCTCGATTTACCTTAAACCTCAATTTGTTGGTGTTTTCCCTCCTCCCATCTAATTTGCTACGCCTCCAAGCATTATAATAGCACCAGGTAAAGTCATTAAAATTTGTCTTACTGAAGAAGCGCACATTCTCATAATGTTAGTTAGGCATGAGATTCAAATGTCACAATTGCTCAAATGTCAAACTCGTGAGACTTTCAATCCTTGGCTTAGTCATCTGAATCACTTGAATATAAGTTCTCAATGTGTTTTTATTATTGCCTGCACCAAATGGTTTCTTTTGGTTATTCCTTTGAGAATCCATAGTGTGTAGAAATCTTGTTGTGTGTAGTGTCTACATGTCCTTATTGACACTTATGTTGTCATGTTTGGGATGGAAGATTCAGGTCTAAATGTGATGCAAGAAAAGGAGGTATGTTGTCTTCGTTTCTCTGTTGTACGGTTAGGCTTGATGCCTTAGTTTTTCTGTTACTTGGCAACTCTCTTCATCCTTTGAAACTTGCAAAGTCTTAACCTTCTAGAAATTCATGCAGAATAGTTGTGCAAGAATTGATGTTAGAGAGAGAGAGAGAGAGAGAGAGAGAGAGAGAACTGGACCGAGAAAGCTATGCCTAGGCAAAGTGCTAATAAGAACCTTTTGTAGTTTGCGAAAAGGAGTACCTTCTCTAATAGAATGGCATGGATTTGAATTGTGACATTTTCCTCTCCTTTTGGGGTTTGATGCTATTGAATAGAGGACTATTCTCACTCGCCTACTAGTAGGATGATGTGAGACCTCTCGTCGTAGGTATTTGGGCTTTCAATCATCTGGTTTGGGATCTTTGTTTCACATAGATAATGTAGGTTTGGGTGAATCTGAAACCATGCTTTGCTTCATTCATGGTCTAACAATTAATTAGCTTGCTTTGTTCTCAGCTCTCTACTTCTCTGATTATGAATTTTTATTGTTTACCTAGTTGAGACTTCAAGGTCATCAATATCAATTGGTGGGAAGGCTTCTCATTTAGTTCGAAATTCATGTTTCAATGTCACAAGGTAGGAGGGACTTGTATAATAATAATTTTATATAGTTAGGTTCTAACTCAATTTGCAATATCACAATTTGATTGGAGAGAAAGCTTTACAAGTAATGTTGAAAGGAATTATTGACATATACCTTCCTTGAGCTATTTGGAAATGATTTTATTGACCATGACATTTTCATAATTGTTTTTACCTTAATTGACCTTTGCTAAATTTAACTAGGGGTACCCTTTCTAATTAAGGGTGACGGTTAAGGGTTCGAAAGACAAAAATGCCCCTTATTTAAAATTTCATAATATCCAATGCCGTTGTCCAATTCTCAAAAGTCTAAGCTTCACTTTCTTCTTCGATGGTTGAGTTCAGAGAGATTAGAGAGAGAATGGAAGGAATTGCAGCTTCATTTTGAAGTTCGAGGGCAGCCATTGATTAAGAGACGAACGTATAGAAAAAGAAGAGACGGAATTGGAGAAAAAGAAGAAAAGAGAAAGTTTTGGTTGAAGAAGAAACAAAGAATCCATGGTTGAAAAGGATCGAAATTTGGAAATGTATGCAAGATTGACGAACTCTAAGGTAATCTCCTCTTTGCACATACTCTTACTTCGATTTCTGGTTCCATTTGCACTCGAAAATGTCAATATTTTTGTTTTGAAATTTTTAGGGTTTTAAAAAATTTTTGAAAATTTTGTTATTTGCCGTTTAATTGCGAGATGGACCCTAATTTAGGGTAATTTTTGGTTCAAGCGATAGATGGCTTATATGGGGAGTAGGGATTTTAATAGGTGTCGGATTATTGATGTGGTTAGGAATACTAGAGTAGTTCTTTCAAAGCCTAACATTAAGGGGGCTCCTAGGTACTTCAACATTGCTTCATATCCTCCAAATAGGCAATAGAACGATTGCCTATTGAATGTGATAAGGATGGGGTTACATTGACTTCTACATTAATAAAAGGAGAAATGCATCGGATGTAAATAAGATTGTGGAAGAACTTGATGCTTTAGATGTTGATGTGAGTAAACCCGGGCATGTGGCAATGGACGAGTAGTGAGGAAGCATTAGTTAAACAATTTGAAACCGGAGCCGGAGGTGGATTTGGAGCTCGAGTGTGAGGGGTGGGCGAGAATGCTTAAATTGATGGAGTTAGGCATGACAAAGCGAGAGGAAGTAGATGAAACTCTATGGGATCAAATTGTGGCCTCTATAGATGAGTCCTTACTCGGATATGAATAGCCCACATAAGGTCCACCCTTGTGATATGTCTTCCATATTCCTTGGTTCTAATCCATCCTAAAACTAGTTGTTTGAGGTGGTGTTGGATAGTCCTAATTCGAGAAAGCAAAGTCCGAAAAGATATGTAGAAGTTCCAAGAGATGTTCGAGATAAAGGCAAAGGAATTGTAATTAAAGAACCTCGTGTTCTAAGGTCCTCTATTAGTGCCAGGGGTAAGGGGCTTGTTATATGTAAACCTAAGGACAAAGGTAAGGGAGTTGTTACTTGTGAACCTAAGGACAAAGGGAAAGGTTTGTTGGTATAGGAGCTTGAGAGTGACGATAGTTCATGGGGTGACTCTAATTCTAAAGAGAGTGGGGTGAGTGCAAAGAAGATTATGGAACAGGTAGTGAGGATAGGGATGAGGACAAGTAGTGAATCTTTAGTAGAAGAAGATGAAATATTTGACAATGACAGTGATAATGAGTGTGATGCTATTGAGAGGATGCATGAGAATGGGACATAGTGGGAGCACTCGGATGGTTATATGGAAATAAGAGAAGGGGATATGTTTTTAGGGCAAAGAAAAGTTTCTTGAAGTTATTAGAGACTACCAAATATATAAAGGTTGGTTTTTCACTACTATGCGAGAATGAAAGAGTGAGGTGCACAACAAGTATGCAATGGGAATAACTAGAAGTGGAGATTGCATGCTTTCCTTCTTCATGATGGTGTAACCTTCCAAATTAAGGTTATACGTGGTAGGCATAATTGTTCATTTCTCCAAAACAAGTAAATGCAAGAGTTTGCATTTTTATCTCGCTCCTTGGATAGCAAGGCATCTATATGAAGATGTTAGAGATAATCCCGAGATTGATATCAAAGGGATGGCCAACATTTTGATGCAAAGGTTTGGTTTATTATGACATCGGCACATATTAAAGAGGGTAAAGAGGAAAATAACGGAAGTTATCCAAGGCAAGCAAGAGCAAGGGTATGAGTTCTTAGCCGGTACACTCAAATAGTTAAGGAAGCAAACCCCTGCAAGTGTGTGTTATGTAAGATGGAGTAAGCCTATGACGAGAGGAAGGCAACCCTGTTTTTCACAAGATGTTTATAAGCTTTGATGCTTGTAAAAAGGGGTTTCTTGCTAGTTGTAGGAATTTCATTAGCGGTGGATAGTTGTCATCCGAAAGGTCCATATAAGGGGATTCTACTCAATGCACTTGGTCTTGATGGGGACAATCATTGCTTTCCCAATAGCATATGACTAAGATAGCAAGGACAACTAGTCTTATTTTCACGAACGAGTAAGAGGTACTATAGGGGATGACTTTGAAGGTCAAGTACACCTTCATTGCATATAGATGCAAGGTAAAAAGAATACATATTAAGGTTGCATTTTTTGTTATTTTCAAACTAATGAATATTTTTTTGTGTTCCGATTGCGTAGGTGTAATAGTTGCTTGCAACGTTGCAAGTGAGGCAATGTTCCTACAAGAAATTGTTCCATGGGAAGAAATTAGCACCACCTGGCAGGGAGAGCACCGACAGGGACAGCTAATGCTTACAATCATTACATCCATAAAAAAACATGGATGCTCCGGAGAAGGAAAGGAAAACCTAGCTGGAATGACATGGTTGCTTGAAGAGCCATAGGAGTATTGGTGCAAGTATTTGTTTGATACATCCACAAAAGCCCCGACAATTCCACAAATTTTTTGGAAATTTTTAACAATGTCATTAACTTATATAGAGATAAGTTTGTGTTTTGCATTATGTGAACATATAATGGAGAAGTGGACTGAGTGGATTGTTGAGAGGAGAAAAATGGTTTCAAAATGGAAAGGAAAAATTGTGCCCGGTGTTAAAAATACTTTGAAGAAATTGGAGAAAGATAGTTAGGGCTTAACTTTGAGGTTTTGTGGGGATGCTATGTTTGAGGTAGTTGATGGTAGGACTAAGTTCTTTATGAACCTAGACATGAGAACCTCTAACCGCAATTAGTGTAGATCTCGAGTATTCCTTGCAAGCATGCTATGAGGTCCATATTGCACATGAATTATAAGGTAGAGGATTGGGTTGATGAGTGCTACAACATTCAAAAATTCAGGGCGACTTATAACTTCAATATTCACCCAATCAAAGACCCTTATTTCGCCCCCGCCCCCATGGGTGGAATACCTCTTTAGCACCACCACCAGCTCAAAAGAGATGAGTTAGGCCACCAAAAGATAGAAGTAGAGGATATGAAGAAGGCAGAAAAAGAAGTAAAAGGAGAATGATAAGATACAACATAATGAGATGCAAATATGCCATCAAATTGAGAAATTGGGCATAGCTCAACAAGTTGTTCATACAATAAAGAGAAACAAGCTAAAAGAGAGGTCAAGGAGCCGAGGAAGAAGAAAGTCGAACAAATACCGAAACAAGACCAAAATGAAGGCAAGAAAAAGCAAGACCTTGAACAGTTGCATCTAAGCGGCCTTCCCCTTCAGTTATGACCATCTACGAGTCCTCCACTTCTTTCACAAGTTTCTTCATCACATGTAAGTCGAGCCAACAAGCTATTCTCTCCAACAAGAATCCGGGCCAAGAGCCGACAAGATACCTCCCATGAGCCCCGTGCAAATCGAAAGAGGAAGATTGATGTGTAGGAGCTAGAAAAGGAGTAAAAGGGGAAAGATGTTTCAGTGACAAGGAGTTTGTGATATTATATTTTGGACAATGTGGACACCTTTTTTAGAGAATGGGTGCCCGTAATGCTTTAATGCTTTTGTTTTTTTAGAACTTTGCAATGCTTTTGACTTGGTCATTAGCTAGTTGGATTATGTGGTTATTTTATTTTGGACAATGTGGGCAACTTTTGGTTGTTTGTTAGGGACATATTTTGTCTCTTCAACGTACATAAACTCTACATTTTCAGCTACTTGTCATTTTCTTTCTTAAGCTATTTACCAATTGTGCCCGATAGTCATTAGCTACTGAAACTTTACTATCATTATTGGTTTATATATGTTGTATTCATCTGCCAGGATTTACGGTCACATTCCATAATATACTTGACTTGTACTTAATTTCTAGCCCCCAGCTATATTCCGAGTACAAATTTAGCACAAGTCAAGCAACTATATAGCACAAGTATCAAGCAACAATGTAATTCATGCACTCAAAACGAAGTCAAACAACAATACAACACAAGTTAAGCAACAATTTACCAAAAGTCAAGCAAAAATCTTCGACATTTCATTCATTCAAATTCATCACATACATATCGACCATATCATTTATCCATTCAAAATACATTGTACTTAGTCTATTCTCATACTTCATATCTTCAATGTAATTGCAATCAACACTATCAAAAAAATACCTAAACACATAAACACTATTATCCTAGAAGTTTCCAAGTTTCTATCAGCTATAGCTTTAATATCTATCTTCATTTTCCTAACATCATTTTCTATGGTTGTTATATAATCCTTCATCTTGATGATTAATTCATAAACATTACATCCAGACACGCCTTTCTTCACCAACACCAATTCCACTACTTTGAGTTGTGTTTTTCCCCTTTGAACTTCATTTTCTGCAGCTCTAGAATAAAAGGCACCGCATTTCATGCAAGCATAGTAAGGCCTCGTAAAGTTCTTCCGAGATCTAGACACACTATATTTGACTTCACAAGGCAATCCGCATCTTGGACAATTAATTTTCTTTCTCCCATCATCAAATCTTTGATTAGAAGATCCATTCATACTTCTCATTGTATCTAAACAACACAAGAACACCAAAATTTGTGGAGATAGATGCAATAAAAGAAGATAAGAACAAGAGAAGCATAAAAAGAAGAACAAAAACATTACAAATCAAATTGAAAAGAAGAAGAATAAGATATTATTAGATTTCATACCTCAAGATTCACGGGCTCCAATTTTCAATTTTAATTGCTCCAATTTTCAAATTATCATGCACAGATTTTGTGTACGGATTTCATGTGTGTGCGGATCCTCCTTTGTGAAGTTGGGTCCTCTAGGAGAAGAATAAGACAGGAACAAGAAGAAGAAGAAGAGAGATAGGTCCTCGATGAGAGAGGAAGAGATGAAGAACAAAAGAGATGAAGAAGAAAAGAAGAGATGAAGAAGAAAAGAGATGAAAAAGAGGAGGATATAATATAAGGAATTTCGGGTTAAAGGAGAGAGAGCATAGACAGGTTAAGGGATATTGTGAAATTTTAAATGAAGGACATTGTCTTTTCAATCCCTTAATTGTCACCCTTAATCGGAAACATGATCCGTAATTAAATTTAACAAAGGTCAATTAAGGTAAAAATAATTGTGAAAAGGTCACGGTTAATAAAATCATTTCCAAATAGCTCAAGGAAGGTATATGTTAATAATTCATTTTGAAAGCCTACCTTTTGTTCTTATTTTGTTAATTTGTTAATGCAATATACTAATTGCTTAATTATTTTTCTTATAAAGTTAGCTATAATTTTTTTTTTTCATTCAATTTATAATACTAAATATTTTTTGTTGGATGAGCTTAAATGTCATTTAATATAGTTGAAATCAGTGACAACTCGAAAGTATGTATGCTGAGAATGGTGGAGGTATCGCCTTAGTTGCAAATAGACCCGTTTCATTTACCGGGCTCATTGTATCGGAGGTTTTTGCACTCGCTAGAACTTTTACGGGTGCTTATTCTTAGGTATAGGAAAATAGTAAATTACTTCACTTGTGCTTTTCAATCGCAAAGCAAGGCCATAGAATTGAGAATTCAAGTTGATATGTTTTTTGTTAAGGATTTTATAGAACCGAGAATTCTTAGACTTTTATCCTTTGTTCCGTAGATGCTTGAAATAACGAGCTCTTCGGTGTGAGTTTTAACATGTTCATCATTTAATTGGTTGACGAGGTGGGAACATTCTACTTCCCCTCCCCCTTTTTATGATTTGTATCCGAAATACTACACAAATACTAACAATTTTTAGTTTCTAGAATTATTTTGTTAAGTTTCAAGATGCTTTTTATGTTATAGTTGTATGCTTTGTATCAAACATTTGCAAATTAATGATCTTTATATATATTTCAAATTTTGTTGGAATTATTTTATTAATCATATTATTATATTGAATGATATTATTAACGAAGAAAGCAATTGGTTGTTAGATAATGAAGTAGTGATTTTTAACAACAAAAATATTTCGTCGTTAACCTTGTTTAGAAAAAGTCACGACAAACAAATGTCAGTCGTTAATGATAATAATTATAAAATTTTAATTTTTAATTTTACAAATACACATCGAACAATATGGTCGTTATTAATATTTTTTGGTTGTTGATAAGTTAACTTATAATGACCATGTGTATTTTCGTCGTTATTGTAATAACGACGAAAATTTTCATTTCGTCGTTAAAACTAATAACGACGAGCGACTGACGAATACTTTTTTGGTTGTTAGAGCTTTTAATGACCATAAATCATGCTTTTAACGACTAACTTTTCGTCATTAAAAAGCGTTTTTCTAGTAGTGAATACAAAATATGTTTCTAAACTCTTTGCCAAGCATGCCATTGTCGAAACCCAAAAACTCTAAACTCTATTTAGCATGCTACTCGTTAAAACCCTAAACCTTTGATGACGTGAGTACAAAGAACCTTTGACGACCATAAAGTGTGCCACATTTACACATTTCATTTAGTAGAGTACAAAATAAGAGAGGGAAAAATGACTTACATATGAACCGGCGAGTGTGAGAAAGAAGGAGCAACGAACGGCGACGAGAGTGAGCGAGGAGAGACAAGAGCATGAACAGAGAGTGGAGAGAATAACGGCGACAACGGCACGTCGAAAACCATCGACGACGGCAAGGAGACAGCAAAGAGAAGAGAGATGAGAGCAAGTGGAGACCGTGAGACAGCAGAAAGACCGGAGTGAAGTGAGAGTGAGAGTGGAGAGACCGAAGGTGGCGGACATCGGCTGAGGGGTTTTTTTGCTTGTGAAGACACTTAACGACAGTTCAATGAAAGAACCGTCATCATATATTCATCTTTGATGACAATTCTTTCATTGAACCGTCGTTAAAAGTGAACTTTTAATGACGGTAAAGAATTGTCATCATATATACACTAAAAACCGCTTTTTACAAAAATACCACCGCATTAATTTTTACAATGGTTTTCTGTTATAACCGTTGTTAAAGACCCGTCGTTAGTGGTTTCTATATTAGTCTCGTAGAAACTATAGTATCCCATGACTCGGGTAACCATGACAACAAAATTAACGCATTAACTTCATCCTCAAAGTTAATTTTCGCCGAAGCAAAATTTGAAATAATCATATTAAACTTGTTAATATGGTCCGCTATACTAGTGTCATCATGCATTTTTATTGAATAACCGACGCATAAGATATACTTTATTCATGGTCGATGGTTTCTCATACAAGTTGGACAACGCCTCCAGCGAGTCCCTTCGTCGTCTTCTAATCCATCACGTTGAACAAAGCACGTTCCATGCCAACATCAACATTATTATCCCTAGTGCTTGTCGATCGAGCACCTCTAATATATTTTGCTCTATGTCGGCGGGCTTCTCTCGAGAGGCCGATATAGCTTCTTCTAGTACAGAAAATCTTTAATTTGCATTTTCCGAATGCAAAGTTCTTCTCATCGAACCTCTCAATTTTTACTTTACCACTCTCCATGTTTGATGTGAACTCTCAAACTCACCTCGCTCCGATACCACTTGTTATGATCGAGAGCTCACTCAAACAAACAAAATAGGAACAAAAGGAATAACAAAAATGGGACAAGAGTTTTAGCGTGGAAAAACCTAAAACCGGAAAAAAACCACAAATCAATCTACTAGAAACCCGTAGCAATTATAAGGAATTTACAACCAAGCTAACTTAAGCTTACACCTTGCAATTCTATTACCTACTCAACAATGGAGGATTATACTTGGTTTTATAGTCATAAAATTGAGCTTAAATAGGTATTAACACGAATTAACACAAAGAAAATCGAAGAAAACAAATGAAAACCGAAAAGCCCGAAGCCGAGCGACTGATATGGGCCATGCCGACTAGCACGAGCTGCCTATGCTGCTAGCATGGGACGTGTTAGCCAACACGGCCAACTCGTGTTGGCCGCTTGCCGTGCTCGCCCTTTGTCTTTTCATCCAAGCAATTCGATTTTTCGAGCCCAAAACCTTCCATTAGACTCCGCACACCCAACAAAGGACTCGAGAGGAGATAAATTTTCAAATAGCTAGAGATGCACTCGATAAGAGAGTGAATGTGAGCAACTAGTTACTCGACTAACCAAGTACGATAAATCAAGGACTCGGATTAGCTAGAACAAAATCAAGTAGGGCATGTTCGAACTTATATACAAACACACATAAAGAGAAATATAAACATAAATGAACATAAACGAACAAAAACAAACATAAACGAACATAAATTAGTTGTTAAATAAGAAAAGAACGAACATAAACGAATATAAAAGAACATAAACGAACATAAACAAACATAAGATAACATAAAAGAATATAAACGAACATGAAAGAACTAAACGAACATAAAACATAAATATATTATGTTTTTTATGTAAAATCGAACATGCCTCATGTAGATTTATATATTATAATAGTTGTTTTGGGGGCAATGGAGACAGAAAAAAAAAAAAGCAACTATATGAGCATTCTCTGTTGAGCTTTACGAGATAGACAGTTGACAACTCGGGCACGATCCCTGCTAATTACTATAAAATTTTTTGAAAAAATATTGATTAGTATAGAATTTTTCTTGATTCAATAACTACACATGTCCACGTTTATTTATTATCAATTAGGTAGAGTAGTAGGGAAGCACAAAATTAGCGGACCCCCTAAAACCCCCTTGCCTCCTTTTCCCACTAGGTTTTTGTCAAAATCAACTACTGCCCCACTCCCTAATAGAACGAAAAATAAAAAATAATAGTCTTATTAATTTACACCAGCGTAAGTCGTTAGTCGTCACTAGTCACTGCACGACCATTCTCAGATCTCTATCTCTCTCCTCTCCTCTTGCATTCGTTTGCCCCGCTCTCTCTCTCTCTCTCCCTCTCCCTCTCCCTCTCCCTCTCCCCTTCGATGTTCAATCCATTGCGTTGAATTATCGAGTCAAATTGGTAAGAGATCGCCTTCGAGTCGCTTAGATCTGCGTGCTTTTGTGTAATTTTCTCGTTCATTTAACTAATTTGTATCAAATTTATGACTTTTAGTTCTGGGTTTTTGATTTGTGATCTTGCCGATTTGCAGTGAAACCAGCAAGAGGCGTTTTGGGAGGACCGAGTTATGGTATTCTGCCAATCCCATCGATTTGTTTGCCTTCTTGAACTTGCATTCTAGTAGGAGTATTTCGTTAATTATTATATTGTTTCTCGTTAATTTTGAGGGTTTTCTGGAAATTATAATAATTTTGTTTTGTCTTTCTTACGTGTTTCGAGAATGAAGTTTCAGCTTCCTGTAGACCATGTTATTCATAGGTAGAATGCAAACTCATTATAGTCCAGTTTTGGGTTCATTTCTATGGCTGCTCAAGGTCAGTTTAGCTCATTAACCCTTTTTCAGTCTGCAAATTATACTTGTTGACGAGCTACCTGATGATTCAACAATTTTGGTGCCCTATAATACATGCAAGAAGTTCTGATAAGGTCTTACATTGGTTCATAAGCTACCTGATGCCACCGTCTGTGGATGGCTTCGGAAGTGGCTTCATTGATTCTAGAGTATTCATTAGATATCTGGTCCATTGACTAGGCATTAGTTTTGAAGTTTTCTGGAAGTTCTGGAGGATGTGAGGCACATTCAGATTGCAGACCTGTGAAATTGAAATCGTTCTTTGGTAGCTATGGTTATTCTGGGAAAATTTAGTTATGTCTTTCTTTCGTATTTCCAAATGAAGTTTTAACCTTTGTGTAAACTTCTCAGTAGGTAGAAAGGAAACCCATCATAGTCCAATTTTTGGTTTTCTTTCTATGGCTACTCTAGGTTTCTTTTACCTCACTAACCCTTTCCAGTCCACCTGTTATACTTGCAGATTGCTATATAACCTAAACTAAACCAAGCCAATTAATAAGTGGGCTATGCAACATGGATTACAGCTAGAATTTTGGGCCCCCTATGACAGATGCAGGAAACTCTGACGAGTCTTACATTGGTTGTTAGCTACTTAATGGTACCCTATGTGGAATGTGTTGGGAAATGAATTGATTCTGGATATCTGTCAAATGTCTGGTCCATTGACTTGGTAAAATGAGTTTGTTACATATCCCAGGAAGGTTTCTTTTTCTTGATGATTACCACTGGGATAAGGCCATAAATTTGGATATTTGAAGACCTGCTTCAACTGGATCCATGTTGGGCTATTGTTATGTGCTTAGAGAGCTCCAAGCTATTCGGTCATAATAAAGAGCAGATGAATGCAAATTGTTGTTTTTGACTCTGAAAATAAAATCTAGCGATTAGAAAGAATTCAAGTTCATCTTAATCTGACATGTATCATGATAATCATTATATACTTATATTTTCCTCCTTTGGAAGTGTCCTCTTCTTTAGAACTTCTTGGTGCATTGAAGTCTTCAAAATTTTTGTGTTGCCACTCCCTTCTTTTTTGAGTAGTTGAAAGTATTTGTTTGGTTTAGTTTTTCAGCTTAGATTACAGTAGGATGAAGCAAAGTACGCACCAAACTATCATCTAATTCTTTTTTTGTGGAGTAATGGGTAGCAATCAAGTTTTACGTAGGGTGCATGGAAGTAACGTCTGTAGAATTCAGAGGTAAGGCTGTGATATCTAACCCCTCCCATTGCCTTCCGTAAGTGAGACCGTGGGGTATGCTTTGAATTCGACTACGATGTTGGGATAAACAGGGAAACTTCCATCATGACATGTTTTTCATCTTAATTACATGTTGTGCTTCTCATTTTTGGCTTTAGCTGAAAGAAGACGTGACGGTGCCAATTTAAGGGCATTTGGCTTACAAATCGTTTTCCCCATTTTCTCTCTGGAAAAATTCGAGGTGGGATTATTTTTCATATATGTTGGGGAAAATGAAGAAAAATAATCATCCTTTTCATAGCAGGGAAAGTTTTGTTGTCCCTCATAACTCAAAAATTTTCTGAAACTGCCTTTCACTTTGCCTCTTCCTCCACCTTTTTGGCATCCACTTAAACGTTATATCATCATCAATTTACTCCACATAATTCTTCAGCATCTTTTGGTTCACTTGGGTTGCCTGACCTTGACTGAGGGCTCGTTGTCAGGGTCAGTCGAGCCAATTGATGGCCCCAAGGTATGTTTTGACTATATGATTATATACTCATTTTTAAAATGGTTTCACTGCTAATTTCTTGTGAAGAATGTGGGGTTGTGGGAGTAAAAGCTGGTTTCCTTGCTCCTTTGACTCGGGGACAAGGAATATAAATGTAAAAACTGGTTTCCTTGCTGCAAAGTGCAAAGTTTTCTGGAGCCAACCAGAAAGGTTTGAACTGTTTGTATACTATGAGTTAATCATATAAATGAGAAGCTATGCCCTTTTGTATGACTGGAAACATCCCAAAGATAGGTTCATCAATGAAGGATCTAAGTTTGGCACATTTTAGTTCTTACCAATGTTGATCTGTGCAATATACTTGAACATCAGTAGTTTGAAGGACGGCAATGGAGTAGATCTAGGCTGATTGAAAGAGGTTATTGGATGTATGTGATTGTAGGACCAGTGATTGTCCAGTTGTATCTGTCTTTGATATAATTGAGCCTGGATATGTATAAGTTGATCTTATATAATTTGATCTTATGATATGAACTGGGTTTTCTTTGTATTTTAGCGTCAATTATGGGATAGTAAACAATGGATCAATTTCTAATGCTGTGGAGTTTATTTCATTTCAAAAAGGTCAGTACTGTGGGTTGAGTTGTCCTCTTACATTGTAGTAATCTAAAGGTTGATTGCCTCAAGAGGGAAGCTTGATTGAAGAGACATTGTTTGATCTGCTGCTTTTTTTTAATTTTTTTATTTTTATGGTGGCTGCAGATCTACATTTAGAAAATGAAAGCATCAATTGAGTTCCATGGTGCATTATTCAATAGTGTTATCAAAAATACCAACAACTACCAGCATAGCATACTTTATTTTACTACATCTAATTAGTCAGAGAGAGAGAGAGAGAGAGTGTGTGTGTTTATCTTGAAGAAATCAATGGCTTCTTTAGAAGGCCCTATAGTGGTGTAGTGGTGCTTCACCAGTTATCATAGTCATTGCCTGTTGAATAAAGTATTGCAGAAGGAAAAGATTGTTAATACTGCCTTTTATTCCTTTTAGCATATTGTTGTCAAATTCCAGTGACAATTTCCTCCTTTTTCATGTATTTTTTCATCAATTTCTTGGTCTTTTCCCACCCCTCCCCTGTTCTCTGGTACGTGTTTCAGCTTTCTCTCGAATCTTTCTAGTGTGGGACTAACCCCCAGTTTTCTCATGAACAGGCGGTGAATGAAGCTGAAGTTAAAGGCTTCAATCCAGGGCTCATTGTCCTCCTAGTTGTGGGAGGACTTTTGGTAACGTTCCTTGTTGGGAATTATGTACTTTACACGTATGCTCAGAAGAACTTACCACCAAAGAAGAAGAAGCCAGTTTCAAAAAAGAAGATGAAGAGAGAGAGGATGAAGCAAGGTGTTGCACCCCCAGGAGAGTAAATATTCCGTGTTGGAAGCAGATTTACTTTCTATTTCAACCCTCAATATTCAGCACAGCTGCTTCAGTACTGTTTTTTTTTTTTTGTTTCTTGTGTAATTTTTAGTTGAGTTTCGAGTCTTGTAGCTAGTTATTGTTGCATTTGTCATGCTGATTTGGTAGTTAGCATCAGATCTAAACTCATCTTAGTGTCTTGAATAAGCCTTATCACAAGGCGCAGCTCGAAAGCTTTAGAGGGAGAGATAGAAATAGCGGTCCTAGGTCATTTAGGTATGTTCCTCAATAGCATTGATCCGTAACTATGTATTTGGGAGTCTTGTGTTCAGATTCGCTTATCTAATGGAAAAAGTCGTGTTTTGGAGGTGTTTTATACTGTCTTGTTTTACTTCGTTCCCTTCTTTCTTTCTACATTTTAGTGAAAAAGGAAATACTGTAATACAAGTATATAACTGAGTAACTGATGATCAGTTGGGTGAACTTGGAAGACACATCAGAAAAATTCTAAAATACAATGTTAAGTCGTTACATTATGGGCTTGTTTCTGTGATGGCTGATGAACTATTACTCTTAAGTTCCCTTTGATTCTTGGAGAATTACATGGAAACAAAAAATTCTTGGAGAATTACATGGAAACAAAAAAATTCTTGGAGAATTACGTGGAAAAAAAAATGGAAAATGAGATTTTTCTGCTATGTTTGAATTAAAAAATTAAAAATAACAAACATTATTCCTCTGTCCTAGGAAAACCTAAACCTAGGTTGTGTAGGGTCTTTTCCCTCTAGCTTCGGAAGGGCGCTTCAGTGGTTCAAGCGGGCTCCAGTGTGAGCAAGGATAGACGGTCACCGTTTGTATGAAGTATTAAGGGCTACTAGTGCTTTTCTGTTGACACTTGCGATACTCTCACTCTGTTCACGTAATCTCGATCAATTTCAGCGATAACAATGGATTCAGAATTGGAAGAGTATTGAGCAGTCAACCTTGACTTTGGAGGAGGAGGAGGTTATTGAGTTCGAGGAGGAAGTGGACGCTGAGAAGGTTGAACAACTTTCTTTGAGTTTGATTGGGAGATTGAATACAAATAACTCCTACAACATTGGAGCAATGAAGTTTATTTTCAAGAATGTATGGAAGCCAGCAGGAGATCAATTGAAACCTCTTTATCTTCCTATTCTTCTCCCTGGCGAATCGAAAGTACGTCCAGACTGAGGGTCCATGGCCCTTCTATGGTATATTTTGCTGCTTAAGGAACTAAGTGGAGTGGAAAAGTATTATGATGTGGTTTTTGATACGGCGAGGTTTTGGGTGAAGGTGTATGACGTCCCGGGCTTAAACAAACTAAGGCGTTTTCTGAATGCATTGCAAAAACGGTAGGAGCCTTTGTGAGTGTGAACGAGGATAACCTGATTGGCATAGATAAATCCTTGAATTTCATGGTGGACATCAATATTAACAAACCCCTTCGAAGAGGCGTAAAAGTTAAAATGGGGGAAGAGACTGTTTGGCTTGATCTGAAGTACGTAAAGTTGTTCGATTTTTGCTATGCTTGCAGAATGCTGCGGCACACTTATAAGGGATGTGACCTCTACATAGAGAACATTCCTAAGTTGATGCTCCCTTACTGAGCCAAACCAAGAGCATCACCTGTAAAAAGCATGAGGAGGGGCTGGGAGGCTGAAAAACAAGAGGAGCGTAAACTGGTGTAGGAATTTAGAGACAGCAAGAAGAGTGAGACACCAAAACTGAAGTTAAACTTCAAAACTCCACGTCAGTTCAGTGGTGCAGCAGGAGGGGATGAGATAAACACTGAGCAAGTGGCGGCGGAACTAATGAACATAGATGAGACTAAGGTTATTACGCCTAGTACAGAGGTGTATAAAAGGACTAGGTGTCTAAAAGGAAGAGTCCAGAGGTGATGTCAAGGACAACAGTGGTTGTAAAGCAGCCCCGCGGTGCTTGTAAACTGTCGGGGACTAGGCAAAACCCAGGCAGTGACAGACTGCTGAAGTGTCAGAAGCCGAGCTTAAATTTCTTATCAGAAACTAAGGTAAGTTTGAATGAGATGACTAGTGTATTGATTTAATTTGATGGTTTTACAGGTGTAGCTGTCGACAGTCGTGGTAGAGCGGGTGGCTTAGCAATGTTCTGGAAGATGAATATGCAAGTATCTTTACTATCTATGGCCTCAAATCATATTGATGTGTCATATTGATGTGTCAATTAGGTGGAGGACGGGGGACATGGACTAGAGATTTACAGGGATTTATCGGTTCCCTGAAAGTCAGAACAAACTAAAAACATGTGATCTTCTAGCAAATTTGAAACATAACTCATCGTTGCCTTGGTTGATAAGGGGATTTGAATGAGATCCTATATAATTTTGAGAAAAAAGAGGGCCTATGAAACCCCAAGGTGTCTTGGAATCTTTCATATCAGCACTGAAGGACTGTGATTTGTACAATTTTGGTATTTTGGACACAAATATACATGGTGGAATTGCCAGGATAGAGTGGGGTATGTGGAAGAAATATTGGATAGATATTGTGCTTCTTCGGATTCATCTACTTTATTTCCTTGGGCTAAGGTCTATCATATCGATAATGATATGTCAGACCATCTCCCAATCCTATTATATTGTTTTGAGCCTCACCAAGAAAGAAGGAAACTGATCCGTAGACGATTTGAAAACATGTGGGCATTAGAAGATAGATGTGAAGAGGTGATCAAAAGGTTGTCGAACCGGGCAGAGGACGCTAATGAAATAACAAATTGCTTGGGGAAAATCAATAGCTTCTTGGAGGTGTTGTGGGAGTGGAATAAAAACAACTATGGGAACGTCAAAAGTGAGATCATCCATTGTACTGAGGACTCAAAAGGAACTCGGATGCTGCTAGCCGAAAGATGCTGTTTGACCAGATTCGGGATTGGCAAAGAAAAGAGGAGGTCATGTGGTGGCAACGATCTTGCATTAGTCACTACAGTATGGTGACCGGAAATCAAGTTGGTTCCATCAAAGAGGGAAAAGTATACGTTCCTCAAATTTAATCAATGAATTGAAGGGCGAAGATAGAGAGCTACATTCAGACCAACAGGAGCTAGAACGTATTGTTACGACCTACTTTACAAAGCTATTTAGTACCTCTAACCGGACACGATTAGAGGCGGTCCTTGGATATGTGGAACAAAATGTAATAGGGAAGATGAATGAGAAGCTATGTTGCCCGTATACGGAAGAGGAGGTAATGAAAGCGCTGAATGAAATGCATCCTAGCAAGGCTCTGGGATCAGACGAGTTGAACCCGCTTTTTTATCAAAAATATTGGAAGATTGTTGGAGAAGATGTCGCTAAACTTGTCCTAGCCATCCTCAATGGAGAGCTGATGCTTCCTAAGCTGAATCACACGAATGTTGTTCTGATTCTGAAGAAGCGTAATCCCACCGAAGTGGTTGATTTTCATCCCATCAGTTTATGTAATGTGTGCTACAAGCTTGTGACTCAGGTAATCACCATTAGAGATTCTGCCCCATATTATCACTGATAATCAAAGTGCGTTCACTTCGGAGAGGTTAATTTCTGATAATATCCTAGTGGCATTTAAACTGTTTCACTCCATGAATTGCCACTCGGATTCTGATGGAAATATGGCTATGAAACTTGATATGTCGAAGGCATTTGATAAGGTGAAATGGTGTTTTTTAAGGGGAGTTATGAAGAAGGTGGTTTCAAGATGATTGCATTAAGCTGGTAATGCATTGTGTGGTGACCGTGTCTTTTTCTTTTATCATAAAAGCCTTGGGGCTGGGTGATGCCGCGGCATGGTCTACGCCAAATGGACCCATGTCACTGTATTTATTTTTGTTCTGTGTAGAAACGTTTTCACAAATGCTTTCTCATGCGGCAGAAGATGGGCTTATCTCGGGTGTCCAAGTTTGTTTCGGAGCCCCTACGATTTGACATTTACTATTTGCGGATGACTCAGTTTTCTGTAAGGTTAACTGAGACCACGCGCAAGTAGTTAAACACATCCCGACCATGTACGAAGAAGCATCGGGGCAGAAAGTTAACTTCAATAATCGCGTGTGGTATTTAGCCGGGGTGTGGCGCAAGCAAAGAGGGACGAAGTCTTGATCACCTTAGACATGGGGAGGTTCTCTCCCATGAAAAATATCTTAGGTTTCCAACCCGGATTGGTCGGTTGAAAAAGAAAGCTTTTGCTCCTATTAAACATTGCATTGTGAAAAAGATTAGAGGGTGGTTGGGAAGAAACTTCTCATGGGCGGAAAGGGAATTACTTTGAAGGATATTGCCCAGGTTGTCCCTACATACGCGATGAGCGTTTCCGGTTCCCGAGAGATTTTTGCCAAGACATTCAATCTGTGATCAATAGGGTGAGCAAGGGTCGGTTCGGTTTGGTTCGGGAGTTTCCGTTTGATTCACCAATTAACCAGCACCGTTATTAGTTTAACTAACTATATATGCAGGGGAAAAATAAATATACTTTGGAACATTTGTGGAGTATTGGCGGCAGTAACTTTTTTTTTTTAAATTTTATTTTATGAAATCATAGCAAATAATTAACAATTCAATGAACTCATGCCATGCATACTTATACTAATAGTCAGGTAGTAACTTAATCATATTAATAATCCATACCAATTCCATACAACTACTCTCTGATAGGCAGTAAATTAATAATCCATAACATAATTAATTTAGCTTAATATTTTTCAACCAGAAACCAGAATCCCCAAAAAAATTACACAAAAATGCGAAAGAAACACATTTTTTTCAACTTAATATTTTATTAAAAAAATTAAAAATAATTATCGGGTCGGTTCAGTTAACCAGGAGTTTCAAAATCGTGAATCGGAACAAGAATCGGGTAAAGCGAGTTAACCGAATATCAGCTAACCAAACCGGTTCAGTTAACCGAAAAATCTGTTCGGTTTTATCGGTTTTTCGGTTCCGGTTTTTTGCTCACCCCTAGTGATCAACTAGTTTTTTTGGGGTGCAAAGGAAGGATCACGTAAAATTCATTGGATTGGGAAGCAAAGGCTTTGTAAACCAAAGACAGATGGGGTTTGGGCTACCATGACTTTGAGGATTTTAATTCGGCACTCTTAGCTAAACAAGCGTGGAGACTTTTGCAAAGGGAGCATTCGTTGGTGTTCGAAGTGCTAAAAGCCAAGTACTTTCCCAATTGTTTGTTGGTGGAAGCGCCACTCGGACATCCACCGAGTGATACAAGGAGAAGTTTGGTTGGAGCAAGGTGAGTTATAGAGAAGGGGACAAGATGACTAGTAGGAGATGGTTATTCACTTAGGCTCTATTTGATTTGAAGAAAATAGGTTGGAAAGAAAATTTAAATGGAAAAAAGTAATAGGGAAAAAAGTTCAGTGGAAACTTAATTTTTTCTTGTGTTTAGTTCAAGGAAAAATAAAGGAAAAAAAGTATAATCATTTTCCAATTTCTTACCCATCACTACATTGTCATGGAGAGGAGAGAGAAAATACTCAATAAAATTGATTAATTGAGAGGAGAGATAAAATTCTTCATGACCTTTCTTAATAGGATTCTCTCTCTTTTCTCCACTTCTCTCTCTTTGTGAATTATTTCTTCCATTTTCCTCTCAATTTTGGAAGGAAAATATCATTGACCAAATTGATAAAATTTTTCATGAGTTTTTCCATCAAATTTTTTTTTCTCCTTTTTTCTTCAATTCAAACAAGGGAAAGAAATTTATTTTCCACATTTTTTTCTTTCCTTCTAATTTTCTTAGAATCAAATAGAGCCTTAATGTATGGGATGCCAAATGGATTCTCGAGACCATTTTCCTTTAGGAATATTATGCCTAAGCATGAGATCTTCTCACCGATTCGGGTAGGGGACTTAATTGATAGGGATGAGAGAGTGAGGAGGAGGGACATGATAGACCATACATTATTATCGATGGATGCAGTCATTATAAAATCTATCCCTCTATGCAACTCGTGGCCCCTCGACCAAGTAATGTGGCACTTTTTCTAGATAGAAGGTTTTCGGTTAAGTCGGCGTATCGATCGCTGAAAATTTCTATTAACTCAAGGTGTAGCAATGATGAGCTATTGAATTTCCGGGCAGATCTTTGGAGCCTTAATATCCCACTTAGAGTGAAGCTTTTTGCGTGGAGAGCGATAAACGAGTGTTACCAATGAAGTTAACAATCTCCAAATGGGTACCGAGTTTAAATCCAAGCTTTGCCATTTGTGGTGATTGGGAGGAATCAGATAAACATGCCCTGTTTGAATGTCGTATCGCCCGGGAAGTATGGATGGGAAGTGCTATGGATGAAAGCCTTTGGAGGACCGAATACACTCGGGGTGATGAATGTCTTTGCAGTAGCTAGGCGGTGCTCTAGGAGACAAGTGAGCTGATTTTATTATTGTGGCTTAGGGTTGCTAGAGCTCAAGAAATAAATGGGTCTTTGACAAACCAAGCTTCAATCTCCACAATCTTATGGAGTATTATCTCGAGCAACATTGAGGAGTACCACAAAGTTCGGGTTAAGCTTGACAAGAATGGCATGGCGATAACTTCCTCGTGGATCCCCGAACTCAATAAAACTAATTTTTGATGGGGCGGAACTAGGGGATTGAGGACATGGGTTGGTAGTGTTGGTGAGGGATTGTGGTGGAGTAGTGCCCATGATGGCTGTGCAACAAGGGTTGGGCTTTGAAGGGCCAGGTTTGGTGGAGGCTAAGGCATGTAACTACGTGTTGAATCAAGATACGATGCATGGTTTCAACTCGATCATTGTGGAAGGCGATTACTTAAACCTCATATCCAAACTCCAAAAACAAGAGATCTCAAATACTAAATCGAGCCTTCTAATTCGTGGCATCCTAAGTTTAGCTCGCATTTTTTGTTTTTTATTTCTTTTGTTCATGTTAGGAGAATGGGGAATAGAGCGACACACGCTCTAACTCATTTACAAACCCATGGCTCTAGCTCTAGCGTTTGTTTGGATGAGGGACCGGATCATATTCTTGATCCGGTTGCTGCAGATTATTATAATGTCTTCATGACTTGATTCAATGAAAACTCGTGTTTTCAATCACAAAAAAAAAGAAATAAAAAAATTAAAAATGAGATTTTTTTCCTTTGTTTGAATTAAAGAAAATTTGAAAGAAAAAAATTGTGATGGAAAAAACCATGAAAATTATAACAAATTTGGGGTGTGTTTGGTTGGAGGAAAAATGATTTCCTCGGACAAATTTTTTATGGGAAAATTTTTTTAAGGAAAATAATTTTCAACTAATTTTTTTCCATTATTTGGTAGGAGGAAAATAACATTCAACTCATATTTTATATTTTCTTTGTGGTTATATATATGGTGATAAATATCGACAAATGAAGAAATTATGACCTCAAATTTTTTAAAGTTGAACATTTTTTAGGTTTTTTATTACGATATAAATAACAAAAGGAAAATAATTCATAATTTTCCATTCCCTAAGCTAAAATCCTGACATTCCCCTTGGCCTAGCACCCCCTTCCCCCAAAAAAAAAACTCTCATATGCTTCCCAATCTCCTTGTCTCTTTCCCGTAATTCTCTTGCCGTATCACACCGCCGACCTCTTCATTACTCTCTAATTCTTTGTCGCTACCGCCTGTCTTTCTCACTCCTCTTGGCCTCCCCTTATCTTGATTCAACCGTGGATCAAAAAAGGAAAACATCGGTAGTTGCACTGGCTCCAGCCACCCGGGGTGATCGAAAAATGGTGATGACTTCTAAAAGGAAGGCATTGTTAGAAAATGGAGGAGAGTGATTATCACAGGGAACATTGAGAGAGATGTGAGAGCTATGGTATACTTTGTTATAGTCAGCCTTGAGATGTTGAAAAAATTTTCTGTTAGTTTTCCTTTCATTTTTGAGGAAAAATTTGATTATCGAAAATGAACAATTTTCCGTACTTTCCATCATATTATTTTTTCCATCCAATTTTCCTCATTATAAACATAAGAAAAAATGTAGTTTTATTAATTTCTTTTTTGTTTCCGTCATATTTTCTTAGAATCAAACAAACCGTTAATGTTCCCTATCAAACGGTAAAGATTTGATTCAAACCATTGAAGTAACCCCGTATCAAAAATTAGTCAAATGAATTATTTTAATGGTTACATATATGGCCATAAATATTGACAAATGAAAGAATTTTCACATAGAGTTGAGCTTTTCTTAATGTTCTTTCTCAAATGGTAAAATTTCAATTCAAACTATTGGAGTCATTTTGTATCCGAAGAATTAGTCAATTGAATTATTTTATGGTTGCATATATGGCAATAAGTGTCAATAATGAATGAATTTTGACGTCAAATTTTAGAGTTGAGCATTTTAAAATATTGCCTATCAAATTGTCATGTTCCAATTCAAACCGTTGAAGTCATATGTATTCGGAAAATAAATTTCTTCTCTTTTTAAATGAAATTTTTTTCCCCTTTATGGGTGAAAATGATTATCCTTCAAAAATAATTTTCCATCCTATTTTCACCAAATGACGGAAATTGAAAATTATTTTTAGAAGAACATTTTGTAACACCCCTAGACCCACCCTAGGAGAATTACATGCTAGGGTTCCCGAGAGGAACCCCTAAGACCGCTTAGGGTTAATAGTTTTCTCTTTGCTTGGCGGAAGCGTGTTTCGAGGTTTTCAAAGGTTTTTCTGAAAATTTCGGTAGAGTTTCCTCTATAATATGGCTAATCCCATAGGCTTAAAGTCTTAACACTGCATGAAACACATTCATAAACTCAACGAGCCACATGCTCGGAGTATCAACAACACAAGCTCAACGAGCCACACGCTCGGAGTAAACACAACACAACTCAACGAGCCACACGCTTCAAGTAATCATATAGGGCTTTTATTAGAAATAGTCAAAATTCTGTCCAATCATACAACCGATCTTTACAAGTACGAAAAACATAAGGCACATAACAGTCCGAAGATGTCCTATCCGTAGTCCGCTTCTTTTAAAAGTCAAAAGCAACTCTAGGGAGTCTTAACTTCGTACCTGAAATGTTGGTTAGGTCATGAGCTCCAAGAGCCCAGTGGAATAACCCAAACCTAACCCGGGGTTACACTTTGCACATTAATTCATTAACAATTACAGGTAAGTTCACTATTCATTCATAACATGCGATTCAAATCATACATGCTTAAGACACGTGAGATACTAAACTTATCAACTTGCCGGGAAGCACAATGACATCAATTACTCATGAATTCAATCAAACATACTTCATTCGTCTTTCTATGCAAGTAAGTCATAGAATCATTCATCATGTAAGGCATTCATCACGTAAATCATATCTTACTTCTTATCGTATTCATTTCTTATGAAATCGGGATTCGTTCTTCTTCTCTTTTTTCTTCTTGAGTTCAATTATGCATTTCATAAATCATTGCTTCTTTCTTTCTTGTTCATCATGCATAATCATTCGTTTCTTCATATCATAATTCTTTAAGTTTTTTCAGTTTCAAATGGAAAGAAGATTTATGTTTTGCTTTAAAGACCCAGTTCTTGAAGCCAAAACAATTCGTGGGCTCGGTTCTTGGAGGCATAACAATTCGTGGCCTCGAGGCAAGCCTCAAACTCGAAGGACGCATACCGTCGAGAATTCGTGGAAGTAATTCAATTCGTGGCTTCAGCTTGACGGACACTTCTATGGCCATAGCTTCAGAGGGTTCTTTAATTCGTGGGGTCTTAGATCAATAACACAATCCTTTTTCCCTTCTTTAGTTTTTTATGTTTTCTTTATTTTCTTATATCTTCTTATTACTTATACATAAGATACACTTAATTCATATAATTCATGCTTATTACCTTCATACGTAACTTCTTCGCAAATAAAAATTCACATAAGGAAGTTCCAACTCAAGTACAATCAATCCAACTCATATAGGCATGCTTATGTCGCTTAAAATCCATATACTTTAGGATAAACACATCATAACATAAACATATTAATTAGGACTTCTATTTAACGAACTTATCGTTTTCATGATTGCGTAATATCGCGCACAGGTGGATTATGGTTTTATAACTTTTCTTAATCGATATATATCTCTTAACCTAGCCATATAGCTTCTTAAATTTCAGTTCTTAATCCAGCTTACTCACTTAGTTCCGATTTTTGCCCAAAACAGCACATTTTCACTCAAAATTCCATATCTTCCAATCTACTCATCCAATGCATACCAAAATTTACAGGAAACTCTCATAATTTATCAGGAAGTTACAGTAAAGGTTTCAGGAATTTCAGGCTACACATGAACTCGCAATAATTCAGACAAGCAGTATAAATTCATGAAAAATCTGCACTTAAATCATGAAATTCAATTTTCCGATTTTTCTCACTAATTCTATTTAAGCTAATTTCATTAAATTCTCAATCATACAGCTCAATAATCATGCTCAACAATGCTCAAATATTCACGAATCATATCTAATAAATCACATCATTCACATCATGAATCACAATTAGCGAGTTTCTAAATTCAAGCAAATTAGGCCTCTAAGTTCTTTAATTAAGTCTAGGCTTTCCAATTTCATGAATTGATTTCGAATTTAATCCACCTAATTGGTTTTATCTTTAGAGGAAGAATTTGAATCACTCACCTTTGATTCTTAAAGGTTCTAAGAATTTCGGTTTTGGAGGGTTTCGAATTGGGTTTCGATTTGCTTTCGCTTTACCTTTCTTCTTCTCGGTTTTCCCCCTCGTTCTTCTTTCCCGAGCCTCTTCTTCTTCTTCTCGTTGCCTTAGTCCCGGCCTCCGGCTTCCTCTCGTTTCGCTCCGGTTCTGGTCCTCTTCGTCTCCCTCCTCGCGCTCGCTGGCCGCGCAGCACACCGTGCCTCATCTTCCCTCTCGTTCCCCTTCGGTCCCTCTTTCGCTCTCGCTCTTTGGCTCTCGCTTCGGGGTCTCAACCCCTCTTGGTTTGTTCCGCTTCCCGATTCCTCTCGGGCTCTTTCGCTACTCTTCTTCTTCTTCTTTTGCTCTGCTCGGCCTTCCGAGCCCTTGCTCTCCCTTGCCCACCGGCCTCTTGGCTCTCTCGCTCTCTCGCTCTCTCGCTCTCTCACTTTCCTCTACTCCCTCTCGCTTTCCTCTGTTTCTACTTCGCTTCTTTCGTTCCCCCTCTTTTGTTCTCAGTCCTATTTTCTCTTTCCTTATTTTGTACTTCCACATAAGGGGTTTTGTGGTTAATTCCCATTGGACCCCTTACACCTTTGCTCTAATAATCCGCCAACTCCTCCTAAAAATGACAGCCAATTCATCCATCCTGCCCATTTTCTTTTTTGTTTTAAATTTTCTATCTTGGGCTTTTATGTGATATTAGGCCCATATCAATATCACAAATCTATTTTAGCTAGCCCATACTTTGGTTTCAATTCTCGGGTTTTAATTTCGACTCGGAAAAATTGTAATTCACTTGATTTAATAATTTTGAATTTTTTAACTTAACTTTTAATAATTTAATTCATTAGTAAGCAAGCACTCGAAATTTCCGGTCTTACACATTTTTTCCCTAACAAAACACACATTTGATGATTAATATTTTTCCCCCAAATTGAGAGGAAAGTGAAATATTTTTTGTGAGATCCCGATGGGCCTATTGCATGAAGAACTCAACTTTCTACTATTTAGCCACTCTATCAATCGACTTCGATGACAGAGGAGACCAAGCCGCACACTACTTCAATATCAAGGACGACTTGAGGCTTGGCCGATGGTGGATACGGATAGAAGGCAGATGGGCCAAATTCCTCTTCAATCAAATTGTATTATGAAAATCTTATTAGTGCTAGCATAAAAGAAACAAGTTTTTCCCATCTTCAAAAAGGAAAGAGGAAGTAGGAGAGATGAAAGAGAGAGGGTAGAGTGAACCGCTTGAGTTTTAGCTCCGGGTTCAATTGCGTTTGGTAAATTGAAATTAGATAGGAGAGAGAAAGAGGGGGTAGGGGAGGACCAATTAGGGGTTGAAGGGGTGACACTCAAAAAGGCTAAGGGAAGGGGCGAAATCAGAAAATTTTCCTTGGGGGTCAAGTAGTAAGGTAAAAAATACTATTCATTAAAGGTAAAGTTACTATTTGGTGAGCGGTGAAAAGATAAATTGTTAAAGTGTATGAGTAAAAATCCTTAAAAACTCCACGAAATGTTACAGGGATGCCTATAAAAATAATTATTACTTATAAATTCAATGATAGTAAAAAAGGGGCATCGTCGGATAAAATTTATAGCTCTACCATTACTATTTATGTAAGTTATAAAATAAGTTAAATTATCATATATCAAACATTAGCTATAAGAATATTATGAAGAAAATTTTTGTGTGATAAATAGATAAAAATCATACCTCACAACTAATAATACAAAAATGATCCCTTGAATAATAATCACTCACAAAATCTAATACAGTTTGAGAAATAAATTAGATTAACTAATACTATAATACATAATTTAATAATACTCAACTCACTAAAAGAAATATAATATCAATGCAGAACATATATGGTGTTTGAATTAGGAATTTCAAAAGACCAAAAATTTGTCTTCTTTTGGAAATTACTAATTGGGAATGAAATTTACACTACTTTACATTAAAAGGTACGGAGAAAAAGTAGTATTATAACTTACAAGACAACATATTAATAGGTTGAAGAGAGGGATGAAGGATGACAAAGAGATAACAAGAGAGAGATCATATAATTAACACGGGCTATATATATTATCAATTTTCCATAACATGTACCTTAACTTTCTCCATCCTAATTTATTAAACTAATATAAGACATGTGCAAAATATTATATGAAAAATAATACATTTTATACAATAATCATATAATTTTACCTTACACCAAAAGGAAATTTATTTTACTTAGAGAGTTAAAAAATGTTAAAATAATTTTTTAAATAATTATTCTTTTTTATTTTATTTTTTTAGAATAGATTTTATAAAAAAAATTATTTTTAACAGTCATGGGGGACCTTCTGCCCCTATCTCCGTCGGTGGCTAAGGGAGGATAGAGAAAAGCTTTCCTATTATTTTTCATTTGTATTTTTCTAAGGATCAAACAAAGGAAAAAAAATTATCTTTCTTTCATTCTTTTTCCTTTCATTTTTTTCATTCAGATTTTCTTTACTTCTTATTTTCTTAGAATCAAACAGAGCCTAGTTCGGATTATCTTGTCGATAATTAGTCTATGTATGAACCAACTCCACCAGGCGCCAATGTTGTCACCACTTCGTGAGGACTCGGGTATGACTTTATCTCTCTTTACACTTTTAAACTCAAGTCATTCACACACTTTAGAAAATCTATCTTTAAGTTTTCATCTCTATTTGACTCGCTTCGAGAAAGTTATTCTTGAGTGAACACTTATATCTAGGTTTGTGACCCACTCAGATTGAACTCGGATAGACATCTTACCTAAATAATTTCATATACTCAACTTGTTATGTTAATTGGCTCATTCCAAAAGTTAAATCAAAATTACTGCGTTAATTCTAACTTAAGCTAAATTTATTTTAATTAACTGAAATTATCTTATGGCAAATATGATGAATTGTGTCTACATATTTTACTAACTTTTTTTCACCTAAAGATAGACAAAAATGGAATTGAAACATATTGAATATTAGACTCGGAAAATTCCACTTCATTAGTTTAAGGATATTCAAGGATTTGATTATTCGAATTAAAATGATATCCTTGATTAATATTGGACCAAAGTATTTTTATACTTTGAGTACCACTTTGATTTGTTTTTATAGGATGATTAAAGTTTTTTAATCTCAATTTAAAAAAATAACGGCCTTCTTACTCGTTAAACGCTAGCGGTACGTAAAAGGCACATTTTCAAGATGACTCAAATATCATGTCGGGGTTGTTTGTTTGCATTTTTGGTAAACTTTAATTTTGATTCTAACGGTTGTTTCCTCCCCATTTTTTAGTCACAACAAGTAGTATGGATTACTTTTTGAGCCAAGGACCGACATACAACATCTATCTTAACAACAGTTCTATTTCTAAGGGACTCACACTACACTGTTACAACGGCTAGTAAGCTTCCCAATCAAGATTGATACACAATGGCTATCCGCTTTGCTGATTATAAATAGAAGCCACTTTACAAGACTTAGAAGATTGCTGGAACTCAATTCTCAACTCATATACTCAATTTTTTCTAGCTTTCAACTCTGTATTTAGTTTTCTCAACTTTTGCGTTGAAACAAAGAAGAATTGTAATAAGTTAAACTCTTACTTACTCAATTCTTCCGTAATTTCGACTGAGCTTTAAGGGATAACTCAATTCATTTGTACTGATCGTAAACGTTATCTTAGTTAGAAAGTATTAGGACATATAAAGGATCTTTTGTGCCTAGGAAAACTTGTATTGAATTGTCTAAGGCAACAATTCGAGTGTCAGTCCTTTGTATTTTGTGGATTCAAAATAGTGGATTTGACTCGGTGTTTGACACTCGTCCGTGGTTTTTTGCCCTAGGACGGTTTCCACATAAAATATCTTGTTCTAATTTTTCGAGCTTATTTTAGACTCGGAACATCCTTTCCGAGTTTTGACTTGTGCTTTAAAATTTTATATTTTCGTAAAATTTTCTTCACACCCTGTTTACCACCACCTCTAGAGTGATTCGGACTCTTGAAGAGTAAACTTTCAATTGGTGTTCTAGCCTTTCAAAAGGATCTAACAATCCATGGTCTAAAGATCGGATGGCTCTTAGCTATGGAGAGTTTGATGAAGAAAGATCATTTACCGGGCCCTCAAAGTTCATAGGATCAAACTTTGCGCACCGGAAAAGATCATGGAGTGCTTCATCCTAGACTACAATGAAGAAGTTTGGGAAATTATTTGTAATGACAACTATCTTCCCATCAAGATGGATGACATGCGATTAGTAAACAAAATGAAGTCGAATTCACTTATGAAGAAAATGAGAGGCACATAAAGAATTTCAAGGCCATGAACATTTTGATGTGTGCCATTGATGTAGCAGAGTACAACAAATTATCTGTCCGTGATACAACCAAAGAAGTTTGGGACACCCTTGTCATTACTTACGAGGGTACAAGTCAAGTGACGCAGGAAAAGATAACTCAGTACCTCCACGAGTACGAAATTTTTAAAATGGAGGCTGATGAGAACATAACTCGGATGTACATTCGCTTCACTAAGATTGTCAATAATCTCAAATCCCTTGGAAGGAATATGTCCCACGAGGAGATTGTCGAATGATTATGAGGAGACTTCTAAAGAAGAGATGGGGACCAACGGTGACAACTATTAAAGAAGATTAGGACCTCACTCAGCTGAAACCTGGATGAGCTTATTGGAAAACTACTCACTCATGAGTTACATCTAGAAGAATAAGAATATGAGGCCAACACCAAATGGAACATTTCTCTCAAAGCCTAAGAGGAATTTGGTCCAAGTCCGAGCTCATCAGATTTTAAAGAAGAACCCATGACATTTCTGGCCCGAGGATTCAAAAAGATGATGAAATAAAAAAAGTGGCAGAAGAAGCTAAAGAAGGAATTCTTCAAGAAAGAAAGAAAGGTAAATTCTCATCCTTTTCAAATTTGACTTTGACTAAAATTCCGTTGTTTTGAATATGGAAGCAAGGAGCACATTGTCAAAGACTCGTCCAAAGAGGAGGACAAAAAGAAGAAAAAGGCAATGGTAGCACATGGAGTGATGATGAGTCAAAATAACATGATGACACGAGATGATGAATCTAATAGTGTCTCATGGCTCGATAAACTTAGAGGCTGAATTTGAGTTAGAAAGTGAAGCATCGGACACTAAGGAAACTAATCCTCGGGAGGTAATCAACTACTTTTTGAAGTTCTCCAAGCATGATTTGGCTAGATACATTTTTACTTTGGAGGTAAAGTCCAATTATGATTCTTCTATGTTTAAGAGAAATTGGAGTCTCTCAATTCCGAGAAAAATCTTTACAAAATGATTTAGAAAACCGGAGACATAATCTGAAGGTACTAGAGATTAGTTCTCAAGATAATGAGACTGAATCAAAGTGCCTTAGAATAGAGAATGAGCAACCGAAACAAAAGCTCATTGAGTCTCGGGAGTTGGTTTTGAAACTTACTCAAGGTCGAAAAAACCTTAACTTACTTCTTGGTTCTTAATGTGTCTCTTTTTGAAAAGGTCTTGGTTATAATGTTGAACAAGAAGATAATTCCTAAAAAAAAATTTCAAAATTGATCCCAGAACAATCAAGTTCATAAAAGCTGAGCATGGTCCTATTCATTCAAAGAAGAAAGGGACTAAGCCCGGATCGGCTTTTAAGAAAAGTCTTCTCAACCTGTTTACAATAAGAAAGGATTTTAAAAGAAGGAGACACATACTCAATTTCGTAAGAAGACGACTTAGAATTAGACCAAGCCCAAAATTATCCAAATTTGGGCTCCCAAAAGTGCTATTCCTTAAAGAATAACCATAGTAAGAATAGTTATTGGGTTTACAAGAGGAAGTGAGAAGGGTTGGTTTGTTTCGTTTTACGGGCAACTCGGAAAAGGAGAGATCACTAGTATTTAGACAAGTGGTTTCTCTTGTCATATGTCTAGAGAGTTAAGACTGTTCTCGTAACTAGAAGAGATGAAAGGAGGAAAGGTACATTTGGAGATAACAATAAGGGTAAGATTGTAAGTGAAGGTAGAGTTGGTCTTGGTGACAACTTAGTCGATCTAGTATATCTTGTTAAGGGACTCAAATATAATCTTCGAGTATCTCTCAATTGTGTGACAAAGGTTAAGGGGCAAGATTCGCTCGGACCAATTACTTGATTTCCGATGCAACCACAAATAAGATAAAGCTCTCTTATCCGAGGTCAAGTAACACCCCTACACCATTCCTCTTTCGATTCTACTCAAAATCTTTCATGTTTAAAAACTTCAATTAATGATGATTCATGGACATGACATCGTAGATTAGGTCATGTCGGCATTAGTACTCTTAATAAACTTGCTTCTCAAGGGTTAGTCGGAGGACTACCTCACTCGCACCTTTAAGAAATATAAAATATGTGATGCTTGCACGAAAGGAAAACAATTTATATCATCATTTAAGCCATTCAAAACTCGTATCTACATCAAAAATGATTGAATTGATTCATATGGATTTATATGGTGAAATCCCCGATAAAAGCTTAGGAGGTAAATCATATGTACTAGTCATTGTTGATGATGTCTTACGATTTACCCGGGTTTGTTTTCTAAAGAATGAGAATGAAGCCTTCAATGAGTTGGCTAAGATCCGCAGGAAAGTTCAAGTGGAGTCTTAGACTCGGATCAAAAGAATACAAACCGACCATGAAGGGAGTTCAATTATTCGGAATTTGCAGACTTCTCGACAAGAATGACATCTCCCACAACTTCTTAGCATGAAGAACTCCTCAACAGAATTGATTAGTGGTGAGAAAGAACAAAACTCTTGAATAAACAAGACGGACTATGATGACTCGAAAAGAACCTTCCCTACTATTTCCGGGTTGAGGCGGTGAACACAAGCAAACTACACACTCAACAGTTGCCTTATTTGACCTATCTTGAAGAGAACACTTTACGAGCTTTACAAGGGAAAGAAACCTAACATTTCCTACTTCAAACCTTTCAGGTGTAAATTCTTTGTGCATAACAATCGAAAGAATCATTTGACTAAGTTTGATGCAAGGTCATATGAAGGTATATTTCTTGGTTATTCTTTACATAACATAGCTTATCGCATTTTCAACAAAAGAATTAACAAAGTGGAAGAAAGCATCCACGTTATCTTTGATGAAGTTGACAACGGAGTGATAAGTGAGTCTACTTTCTCAAACTTAAGCTCAACCGAAATGATGATGACTTAGTGGAAGTTGAGCTTATGATGATTGATTACAAGCGAACGTAGCCAACTTAGAATGAGACAGCTTAAGAATCAGCTCGGACCATTGGAGCGAAGGAGAGGAAGAGACATAATCAGCTGAACCAGCTTGAAGAACTAAGCATTTAACCATAAAATCTGGTAAACTAGAGAAAAAGTAGGGCTTTCAAATATGCATCAAGTCACCACCTGAGAATATCATCTCGGACATCAGCTCTGGGGTAAGAACTCGTTCTTCTTTGCATAATTTGTGTGCATTCTCTGCATTCATTTCATTAATTGAACCTAAAAATGTGTAAGAAGCCCTACTTGAACCTGAATGGGTAGAGGCCATGTGAGAGGAACTTTCACAATTTAAAAGAAACCAAGTTTGAACCTTGACCAAAAGACCTTATGACAACCCAGACTATACGAACCAAATGGGTATTTAAGAACAAACTAGATGAAGGAGGTTTGGTAGTTAGAAATGAGGTTTGACTTGTTGCTTAAGGAGATAATAAAAAAAAGTAATTGATTGTGGGGAAACCTTTGCACTTGCTACTAGGATTGAGGCAATCAAAATTCTCTTAGCATTTGCATCCAGCATGAATATTAAATTATCTCAAATGGATGTTAAGTTTGCATTTCTTAATGGTTTCATTCAAGAAAAAGTCTATGTTCGAGTAACCCCCTGGATTTGAAAACTCTCAATTTCCCATTCATATTTTCAAATTGCAAAACTCTTTTCACAAAAACCAAGGGGAATGATTTTCTCATAATTCATATTTATGTTGATGACGTAACTTTTGGAGCTACTAATGAAATTCTATGTTAAGAGTTTTCTGAGCTTGTGAGACAGAATTTCAAATGAGTATGATGGGAGAACTTAACCTCTTTCTTGGATTGCAAATCAAGTAAGAAAAAGAGGAAATCTTTGTTCATCAAGTATAAATACAAACATGAGTTACTTAAGGAGTACAAGCTACAAGATGTCAAACATGCAGCAACTCTAATGGGGAGTAGTGCTAAGTCTGGACTAAGATGAGAAAGGTAAAGCAAGTAGATTAGAAATTCTAAAGAGGTATGATTGTATCTCTACTCTATATTACATCTAGTGGACCAAATATCATGTTTAGTGTCTATCTATGTGTAAGATTTCAAGCTAATCTAAAGGAATCACATCTTACTTCGGTGAATAGAATATTCGGATAACTTATAGGAACTCGGACACTTGGTCTCCGGTACTCAAAAGACTCTAGTCTAACCCTTAGTAGATACTCGGATGCTGATATGGTGGATACAAAGTTGATAGGAAAAGTACCTCATGAGCATGTCCGGGTTAATCACTCATCTCCTCGCATTTAAAGAAGCAAAATTCAGTTGCTTTATCAACGGCTGATGTCGAGTACATAGCAACATGAGCTTGTTGTGCTCGGTTACTATAGATCAAGCAACACCTGAAGGATTTAGGACTATCATTCTTAGCCTTTCATATCAAATGTGATAATCAAAGTGCAATCAACATTACAAACAATCCATTCCAATACTAAAAACGAAGCACATTAAGGTCAGATATCACTTTATGAGAGACCATTCTGAAAAAGGTGATATTGAACTTGAATTTATTCCTACTAAATTTCAGTTAGCTGATATCTTCACTAAACCACTAAGTGAAGAACAATTACTGTTTTATTAGGAATGAACTTGGTATGCTTGAATGCGTGATTACTTGAGTCATTGCATGAGAAATTTATGATTATATTGCTTTACATATGCATTGTCCGAATAACTAGTGGTTCGATTGACATTTCATGAGATTGAGCTATAGTTATTAGTTTCGAGTGCATTCCGAGTAACTTAGACAATCTATCGAGTCGACTCGGCTTTAGAAAAATAAGACATCAAACTTCGACATTATCTTTAATTCAATAGAGAATCTTGGAAATAGTTCTAAAAATTTTCTCTCTCTTTGGCACACAAACGGTCAAGAAACTAGCGATTGGAGAAAGCCATTTCAAGAGGTAACCGTTGGAATGATGCTAGAATGCCAAACGGTTTAACTAGTCTGTTATTATGCAAACTAAGTTGGTTGAGGATTCGCTTCGATGAGAGCCTTTGTCTATAAATAGCTCTTGTTTACCCTCATTCTTTCACTTTGCTATTCTTGCTCTCTCACTCTCAAATCTTTAACTCGGAATTCTCTCTCTTAGACACTTTTAGACTGAAACTCTAAATCTTTAACTTTTTCACTCTTTCCTACTCATTCAAATCTATTTCTCTCTTCATCTTTCACTTTTCTCTCAATATGCCAAAAAAGGGAATGTTATCGAAGGAGGTTCTTCCACCAAGAAGGAAAGAACTCGCATTGCTCAATCTGAGGATCCTTAAAAGGATACCTCAAAGGGAAATGCCCTATCTTTCGAGGACCCCAAACACTCAATCGTTGCTCAGTATTACTTTTTAGAAGATAAGTTCTTCCTTTTTACCCAGCTTGTTTTGACTCAAACCGCTCACCAAGACAGGTATTTTCTATTACATTTGCTTCGTGACTACATCTATCCCGAGTTAGTCTCGGAATTCTACTTGAACATGTCGTCAAAGGACAATGTCATCTATTCGACTTGTCTAAGACAAGAAAATCACTGTCAATCTTCCACTTCTTCACAAACTCTTTGATGTTCGATGTCTATTTCTGAACACTAATCCCATTCCTTTTGCTGAACTAGCGGAAGAATTCTTTGAAAGGTATGCCCAAGCCCCTCCTAAATCTCACAAAAACTTTTCGTTACCCAACCGAAGACCGAGGCCGGACTTCTATTTTTCTTTCCGATGAGAACAATGTTCTCATTCTTTCCATCGAAAGAGAACCCCAACAAGTAAGGTTCTCAAAGTTTTTAATAGAGTATTAGAGATATTATTGTACATAAAATAATTGTAAATTATTTTTTTGTATTATCTTCTATATATATAGAATGCTTGACTCCCATATTGGTTGAGTCATTCCGTCATTATCTTTCACATGGTATCGAGCCAAAGGCTCGATTTAAAATTTTAGTGCAACCCTAGCAGCCACCTTTGTCACAAAAAAAAAAAAAAAATTTATTGCTACTGTTCACTGCTGCTACTATTCACGACTGCCCCAACCACAAACCCTAACCCTAGCTTTCTCTCTCCTCCATGGCTGCCCTCCTTCCGACTCGCCGCCGGCTACTTCCGCTTCTTCCGCTGCCGTCGTCTAGGTTGCCGGCCCTGCTCCTCTAGTCGGTGCTTCCCCGTGCACTCCTCGCCGGCGTCCACCTTCTTTTCTTCTCCCACCGCGATCGCCTCTGTTTCGGTTTCTCCTTGTGCGGCCTCCGACGTCCATGCTGCCTCCGCCTCGGGGTTTGCCTTCTCGCCGTCGCCGTCGCCGTCTCTCCTCTCGTCGAACGCCGGGCTCCTGTTGCCACTTTCGGCGTCTTTCCCTGGCGCTTATGTATGGAGCATGCCGCCTCCATCGCTGCCTTCGATTTTCTTCGGGTTGCTTGCATTCTCTCGCCGCTGCTCCTAGCCATCGTCATCGTCCTGTCCCTACCGATGACGTCACCGTCGGCTTCTTTGCTCCGCCGCCACGGGGTGGTCTACCACCCCTTCCATAGTCTCTTTGGACGGTAAACATTACTAATTACGTTACGATTATTCTTCGTTCGGTTGACGATTATTTATCTTGGCGAGAGCAATTTTCCTCTTTCACTATTATGCATCGATTAGTGGTATGCTTGATGGTTCTGTTTCTTAACCGTCGTCTCACTTAGTTGTTGCCCGAGTTGTTCGGCTGTCAATCCTAATTACTCTTATTGGTTACGATTTCCTCATGGGATGAATGCGACTTCTTGAATCATTTTCTAAAAGACTCTTGTAGGTGTTGTCCTCCTTATTAGAGTTAAAACCCAATCCTTCTTTTCCGAAAGAAACACACTAAGAACCAAGCAATAAATCAAGTTTTTCCTATCCTTAAGTCGTTTCAAAACAAGGGTTTGAGATTTGGTTAGCTTTTTCTTCAATACCTCATTTTCAGTTTTGAGGCTCAAGTTTTTCTAAATCACATTTTACACTTTGTTCTCGGATTTTATAGACTCAAGTTTTTCTTCAAATAAAGAAGAATTAGAATTGGACTTCTCCTCTAAAGTAAGAATATATTTAGCTAAGTCGTGCTTAGAGAACTTGAGGAAATAGTTGATTACCTATTGAGGATCGGTTTCCTTAGTATCGGATGCCTTAACTCAAACTCGCTTCGAGTTAGTTATGGCCATTAGATACTTTGGCTCATCCTTAGTGTCTTTATTATCATCCGACTCGTCTTCATGCCATGTTGCCATCATGGCTTTCTTTTTCTTCTAGTACTTCTTTCTCTTTTGGGAATCCTTTACGATATGTTCCTTACTCCCACACTCAAAGCACCGGGAATTTTTAGTGAAAGAAGAATTCGAACAGGATTGAAATTTACCTTTCTTCTCCTTTTTGTAAATCTCATTTTTGGGCTTCTTCTTCCATTTCTTATGCTTCTTCATATGCTTGAAGCCTCCGGCCAAAAGTGTCATTCTTTTGAGTCTAAGGAGCTCAGATTAGGATAAGCTTCTTTGAGGCCTTTAAAGTGATGTTCTTTTTAGTGTGACCTAATAAGCTTCTTCCTTGAGGTATAACTCATGGGTAAGAAGTTTCTCGATGAGCTCATCTAGCTTAAGCTTGTTGAGGTCTTGAGACTCCTTAATAGTTGTTACCTTATAACCCCATTTTTCTTTGGAAGACACCTCGAAGTTTTTGGACAACTTCTTCATTAAATATCTTCTTTCCAAGAGATTTCAGATTGTTCACAATCTCAATAAACCGAGTATACATCTTAGTGATGTTCTTGTCGGTCTCCATCTTGAATAGCTCATACTTGTGCAAGTACTAACTTATCGTGGTTCGTCTCACTTGGCTTGTGCCTTTGTATGTGGATACTAGAGTGTCCCACACTTATTTAGTTGAGTCATAAGCTAAGACTCTATTGTACTCGGATGCATCCAAGGCACACATAAGGATGTTCATTGCTTTGAAGTTTTTCTTGTTCCTACCCTTCTCTTCAGTTGTTAATTCCAACTTTAGCTTTGCTATGATCCGGTTGCCAACTTGCTTCATAGGAATATAGTTTCCATTGCTGACGAACTCCTATACTTCTTCATCTAGATCTTGGATGAAGCATTCCATTAGTTTCCTCCAATGGGCAAAGTTGGAGCCCTTGAACTTCGGTGATCCGGTAAATGACCTTCCTTCATCAAACTCTCCATTATATTTAGCCATTAATCTTTAGACCTTGGGATTATGAGATCCTTTTGTGAAAGGCTTGGCTCGATACCAATTGAAAGTTCGGATAGAGAATCTAGATCATCCTAAAGGGGGTAAATAGGGGGTGACGAGGGAAAATTACAAAAATTTGAAGTTCTTTATGAAGATAATGAACTCGAAACTAGAACCGAGTCTAGAGTGACTCGGACGAGAGAAAAATAGAGATTTAACTTAGAAACCCACTTGGGGTAAAAACCATGATCAGTGCTAATCCAAGAACTAAGTCAAATCCACTATTTTCATCCACAAATACAATGAATTGACTACCCAAATTACTCCCTTAGACAATTCTAATACAAAGTTTTCACGAGCACGTAAATTACGTTATCCGCCCAAGTACTTCCAAATTAAGGTAGTCTTTACATTTTGTGACAACTAAGTTAAGTTAACCCTTACAACTCGGTCAAGGGATAAACAAGAAAAGTGTTTGAGAAAAGAGTAGAGATTACAAGAGTTTTCTTTACAAGATTTTTAGAACTCGTAAAGTTGTGATTGAATAAACAAGAGCTGCAAGTTAGAAGAGAGTATAAGAGTATGAATTCTTAGTTCCAGCAATATTGTAAGTCGTGAATCAAGGCTTCTTTTTATAGGAAGCAATAAAGAAAGTCGGTGCCTTGGACTGGAGTTTCGGGTCAGCTAAGCCGTTACAACGGATAGTCCGAGTCCTCATAAATAGAACTCGTTGAAAAGATGTAGTCGTTGAACATAAGTCCTTGCTTCGAAAGCAATTATACCAACTTGTTGTATCCGAGAAACAATGTAGAAACAACAGTTAGACTCATAAACCAAAAGTTACTATAAATGGAAACAAACAGGTTTGACGCTGCTATCCGAGTCTACCCAAAATTTTTGCCTTTTCTCGCATGTTGACTTTGAACAGTAATGAAGTCGTTGTTTTTGCTTTAAGCTAAGATTATTGAGCTTTAATAAATCTACATAAACAAATTAAAAATAGTACTCAAAATATAAAAATACTTTGGTCCAAGGTTAGATAAGGATTAGCCTAAATAAATCATTTAATGACTAAAACTTCCTTAATCTATCAAAATGAAAATTTTCAAGTCTAATATTTAATATTCAAATTCCATATATTTTCAAACTCAAGAAATAATTAAGGTAGAATTAGGTTTAAAGAGTTAATTGGACATATTAGTTTTTGCCAATGTAATTAAATTCAACTTAATAAATATGGCCAAGTTAGTATATTAACACTAGTAATTCTAATTCAAATTGTGAAGTAAGCAAGTTTAAAAGATGAGTTATAACTGTGAAAATATTTAGGTAAACTTTTCATCCGATCCGTACTAAGAGGGTCAATTTCCATAACCGAGTAGCGGTTAGTGCTTAGTTTCCTTGATTCAGTTGGTTTCTACTTTTATAAGTAGAATTGAGACCTTAGACTTTAAGAGATATACATTAAGATCCAAAGTCTTAGGTTATTTATCTTTTATTCATCATCGGCTTGTGAACATCATTTTAGAATGCAACTTATTTAATCATGAGGACAAGAATACAAAGCATGATCCGATGAAGAATTCCGAGGGATATTCCTAAGTTTTGGATGAATGACTTGAAATCAAAATCAAATAAAAGTTTAGTTCATATCCGAGTCTTCATCCTTCTTCCTCTTTAGGCAATCTTTCACTATGTGTTTCTTGCTGCCCCACTCAAAACAACTAGAATTTTTAGTGAAAGAGGAATTTGATGAGGATGGAAATTTACCTTTCTTATCTTTCTTGGAGATCTCGGTTTTGGGCTTCTTCTGCCATTTCCTATACTTCATCATGCATGTAAGCCTTTGGCTAGAAGTTCCATGGGATCTTCTTTTGAGTCCGAGGAGCTCGGACCGAGACCAGCTTCTTCTAAGGCTTTTAAAGCAATGTTCTGTTTGGTGTTGACCTTATGGTCTTCTTCCTCGAGATGTAACTTATGAGTAAGGAGTTTCTCAATGAGCTTATCTAGTTTGAGCTTGCTAAGGTCTTAGGCCTCTTCAATAGATGTCACCTTCGGATCCCATTTCTTCTTTAGAAGACACCTTAGAAGCTTTTGGACAACATCTTCATTGGACATCTTCTTTCCAAGTGACTTGATATTGTTTACAATCTCAAGTAAACCATATATACATCCGAGTGATGTTTTCGTCAGTCTCCATCTTGAAGAACTCGTATTTGTGCAAGTACTTGACTAATCTTAGTTTGTCTCACTTGACTTGTGCCTTCATATATGGTCAACATATATCCCGCACCTCTTTTTCCCTATCATAAGCTGAGACTCTTTGTGTGCTCAAAAGCATCCAAGGCAAGCATGAGGATGTTCATAACTCTTTAAGTTTTTCTTGTGCCTTTCCTTCTCTTCGATCGTGAATTATGACTTTAGCTTTGCCATAGTTTGGTTTCCAACTTGCTTCATAGGAATGTAGTTTTGATTGGTGATGACCTCCCAAACTTCTTCATCAAGATCTTGAATGAAGCACTGCATCGACTTCTTCTAGTAGGCAAAGTTGGAGCCCTTGAACTTTAGTGGTTTACTAAATGACCTTCCTTTATCGAAATCTCCATTATATCAAGCCATTAATCTTTAGACCTTTATTAGATTATGAGATCCTTTTGTGAAAGTCTAGGCTCTAATACCAATTGAAAGTTCAATCAAAGAGTTTAATCACCATACGGGAGAGTAGGTAAATAGGGTGAAGAAGGAACTTGCAAAAATTTTAAAGTTCTTGAAAAATCGAAGGAACTTAGAAACAACAAATGAGTCCAAAGTGACTCACACAGAAAGAACCGAGTGAGACAACTATTTTTACATTGAAATCCCTCGGGGCCAGAAAACCATGATCGGTGCTAATCTAAGCACTAAGTTAAATCTACCATTTTAATCCTCAAATACAATAAACCGAGTAACCGAATTGCTCACTTACCAATTTTAATACCAGCTTTTCCCGCATACGTAATTTCCCTTATCTTCCCCAAGTACTTCCAAACTAAGGTAGCCTTTACAATTTGGGACAATTGAGTTGAGCTAACCTTCACAACTCAATCAAGGGATAACAAAGAAAACTGTTTGAGCTAAGAAGAGAGGTTACAAGACTTTTCTTTACAAGATTTTACACCTCGAAGGTTGTGATTAAATGAGTAAGAGTTGTAAGCTAGAAGAGAGAATAATAATGTTAAGTCCTTGGTTCCAGCAATCTTGTAAGTCTTGAATCAAGGCTTCAATTTACAGGCTGCAATGAAGAGAGTCATTGTGTCTTGGGTTGGAAGCACTAGGTCGGCTAGCCGTTACAATAGCTTGTCTAAGAACTCGGCTTTAGGATCGTTAGAGTCATTGAGCTTAGGTCCTAGCTCCCAAAAGTCGTACTACCAACTTCTTGTATTTGAGAAACAAGGTAGATCAACCATTAGACTCAAAAACCGAAAGTTACCAACAATGGCAACAAATAGGCTTGATAGCCTAGTCCGATTCTACCTGTAATTTTCAGCTTTTCTTTCAACGAGTCTTTGAACGGCAACGAAGTCGTTATTTTTCTTTAAGCTAGGATTAATCAGCTTTAATAAACCTGTAAAAATAAATTATAAATGGTACTCAAAGTATAAAAATACTTTGGTCCAAGGTTAGATAAGGATTAGTTCAAATAAAGCATTTAACAACTAAATTTCCTTAATCTATCAAAATGGAATTTTTCAAGTCCAATATTCAGTAAGGTCAAATTCCATATACGCCTTAACTCAAAGAATAAATTTGGTAGAAATAGTTGAAAGAGTTAATTAGACATATTTCACTTGTTTACCAAAGTAATTAAATTCAACTTAATAAATTTGGCCAAAATAGAATTATTAGAATTAGCACAAGTAATTTTGATTGATGAGTTAAAGATGTGAAAATATTTAGGCAAATATTTTGTCTAAGCCATACTTGAGTTAGTCGGTTTTCATAACTAAGTGACTCAGTTAGTGCTCGGTTTCATTGATCTGGATTAGTTTCTACTTTTCTAAGTAGAACCGAGTCCTTAGACCTTAAGAGATAAACTTGTAGATCCAAGTCTTAGGTTAGATATCTTTTAGTCATTACCTTGTGAATTTCATAGAATGCATCTTGCTTAATCCTAAGTTTCGGATGAATGGCTTTAAATCAATATTAATTAAAGGGTTACTTCACACCTGAGTCTTCACGCTAAAATTTAACCGATATCCGCTACTCAAACAATTATTTGTTGCTCAAATAGTTATTAGCTACTCAAACAACTACTTTAGTCAAACAGGGTTGTAGAAAATATTTGATTGAAAACTTCGAGTCAATTTCTTGCATATAATTGACCGAATAAAAATTCAACAGACAACTAATGAACAACTCACCAATCAGCTTTAACCCCATTGTGACAAAGTTGGAAGTGATGAACGGTATCGTATACACCTAAAATATGTCATCCGTATATCTTTCATTTCCTTATTTTATTTTGTCGCCTGGTGAAGAAATGACAGTCCTATTTACATATTCGGATCACGGCGGAGTTTGATTGGCGTGACGGAAGCCATTGAACCACAAAACATCCTTTAGCACCAAAAAATAAACCCTATTTGCTTTGGGCTTGTCCAAAACCCATTTCTTTCTGCCGGTCCAAGCCCGGTCAACACTCCAAAGTTAACACTCGGTCCGCGCCACGCATAAGGCTCGCTACACTCAAAATGTCGCGTTTTATCTTCAATGTCCAACCGAGCCACGGAGCTAATTTCGTCCGTACAACGTCACATTGACCGGTGCCGTGTTTCATGGTAAACATCGCCAAAACGTTGCGTTTTACTCCAAACGTCCAACCGAGACACGTAGCTCACTTTCACAAAATGACGTCATTCTTGACCGGCGTCGCGTTTCAAGGGACTTTCCTCAAAACGCTTCTTTTGCTCTAGAGTTCAGCTGCAACGTGGAAGGAGGCTGAGACCGTACAATGTCATTTCTTGACCAAGGCCGCACATCTCGAGCACTATTCCGGGATCCCAAATCAAGATGGATTTGGTTCCCTTTTTATGATTTTGCTGGCCAGTTTTCTACTTTATGTGGACAGTAGTTTAAGCTAAACCGTAGGTTATTTTGTGACCTAATCTTCCACTATAAATAGAGAGCTTAGGCTCTCATTTTTCAAATGGCCATTTCCTATGCGTTACATCTGCTAAACTCGATGAAACTTGACTAAGAGCTACTCGAATGCTTCACATACTCGATCTCTTAGTTTCCTTTCAGCTAATCCCCACTACATTTCCAACATTCAATCCTAATTTTTCATCAGTTATATACATCCTTCTACCTTCACAAAAATTCACAAAAAGCCACTTCCATTTTACAACTGTCACGCTTATAGATCCGGTTCGAGACTTAAATCAGCAGGTGGGACAATCCGAGGGCGCTAAATCGCCTTCAATTATTATGGTTTATTTAATTTTCATTATTTATTGCTTTTAATATTATGGAGAAAGAATGTAATCGTTTTTAATTCCTGCCCACCTGATGTAATCTTTTATTTTCTTTTCGTTTTCTTTTGTTTTCCCTTTCACTTTCCTTTATTGCTTTTATTTACTACTTTTGTATATGCTTTTATCGCTTTCTTTAGCATGCCTTAGTTGATTTAAAATAAAAATTTAATATGTTGTGTGCTTGCTTTTAAGTGGTGTACCAAGAGACCAAGAGACAAGGTTTGGGAAAAGTGGAGAATGGCAAACACAAAGCTGAGGCGGATTAAGGTGTCCACGGTAATGGTTTGAAACAAATGAGTGTGGGGGTCCATTTGTGGGGGGTTTGGGTTTGAAATTTGGTGTGATGGAAGTTAAGACCTTGGGAAAGAAGAGGGGAAAAGTAGACATGCATCCAAGATTAGGTTCTCACAATGAAAAGCTTGCAATCCGCTTAAAGGTTCACGGATCTCAAAACAGACACACTTTATTTAATTCCGAGGTGGGGAACAAGGCAAATTTTGGTTGGGGCTGAAACTTGGGAATTAAAAACTCAACAAGCTGGAGAAAGAAGTGGAAAAGCTTTTTTGAAGTTAAGCTAAAAATTGAGGAGAGGGGAAATTTGTAACAAGCACCAAGATAGAGCTAAAATCAAGATAAGACACACCACTTGATCTTAGTTTAGGGCCACTAATGTGGTTTAGTGGATAAGACACACCACTACTAAGCTAGATTAGACTCTAATGCACCACTTAAATAGGACATATTTAAGATAAGCATTGAGAGAATTTTAAGGTTTAAGGAGCAAAGCTCAACTCTAGATTAATTGTCAAAAAGTCCCTTTAGAATCCTCATACTTAAGTATTTATAGTATGGGATTCTTTAGAGCTAATAAAAAGAATCCAAAGGTCCAAATTACATATTAATCATCCAAGGACTTTACTTACATTAAACTAACAAAATACAAAAGCATAAAGCACAAAATCAGCAACTCAAAAGGGTGAAAGAAACGGCCAGTCGCTTTCACCGACAAGCGCTTTTAGGTGGTATTTCCAACGGCCATATTTTCTTGGGTGAGGCTCTATTTGTAGCTCCAAAGTGATGGCTAGAAATCTTGGGATGTCCTCTTCACAATCATATGCTTTTTTCACAAGCCGACTCAGAATTGAGGAAGATATGACTCATGTTATTGACAAAGGTCAATTGGTCGCCCGGTTCTACTAACTTCGACAAATTGGACCCAAAACTTATTATCTTCTGTTTTAATGGAAGAACCAAGATCCCCCCAGAGGAATCATCAAGGTAATTCCCTACAAAATTTGGGATCCCCATCCCTTCGAAATCTTGACTTATGCAGCTCGAAGTGAGCCATGCATGTGCTTGAAATTGGACAATATTGAAGGCTTGCATGGGATGAAATAAGGTGATATTTTTGCTTGCAAACTTCCTTCCTCCTGACCTTGATCTTTTATGGACTCCCTCCATCATCCTCCACTGGTAGATGAGAATGTTCCCTTAAATTATCAAGAGTATCATCCTTCAAATAAGGGGAGAGGTCGACCACATTAAACCTTGCCGAGACACCATACTCTCCAGGAAGGGTTATCTTATATGCATTGTCATTAATCCTCCCCAAGACCTCAAAGGGGCCATCAGCTCTAGGCATGAGTTTAGTCTTCCTCCTTGCTAGAAACCTTTCCTTGCGTAGATGAATCCATACCAAGTCCTCCGGTTGAAACACAACCTTCTTGCGATGTTTGTTTGCTTGAGCTTCGTAGGAGGCGTTTGTTTGCTCAATTTTGGTCCTCACCTTTTCATGCATCTCTTGAATTTGTTGAACTCTTTGGCTAGCTTCCGAACTTGGTCTTTCATCTATGGCTTTTAGAGCAAGACTCAAAGGGGTAAGAGGATCAACTCTATACACCACCTTGAAGGGAGACAAATTGGTGGCCTTACTAGGAGTTCGGTTAAAGGAAAATTTAGCATGGGGTAGGAGCACGTCCCATGAATTGGCATTGCCTTTGCTCAAGACTCTAAGGAGAGTTCCCAAAGTTTGGTTCGTCACCTTAGTTTGGCCATTGGTTTGGTGGTGATAAGTAGTGCTATACTTGAGCTTTGTACCCAATTTCCTCCACAAAGCCACCCAAAATGGCTAAGGAACTTGGTGCCTCTATCTCGAAACCATGGACCTGGGACTACTGTGTAACCTTATAACCTCTTTGAAGTACAAGTCAACAATGTGGGTGGCGTCATTTATCCTAGTACATGGTATGAAATGAGCCATCTTGGAAAAACGGTCAACTACCACAAAGATAGAATCATTTCCCCTTTGTGTCCTAGGCAGCCTAAGGACAAAATTTAAACTCACTTCTTCCAATGGCTTGTTTGGAGTAGGCAATGGTGTGTATAAGCCATGAGGTAGTGAATGACTCTTGGCAAAGTGACATGTAGCACACCTCTTTACAATATCTTGCACATCCTTCTCCATGCTTGGCTAATAGTGATGTTCCTTGAGCATGATCAAAGTCTTTTGTTCGTCAAAATGCCCATCCAAGCTTCCTCTATGCACTTCTTGGATTGGTAGCTCCGTTGTCCCACGTTGAGGAATGCATAGCCGAGTGCCCTTAAAAAGATACCTCTCTTGGCTTAAGAACTCTCCCTTGGGATGCTTCTCACACTCTCGGTACAAGGCTTTAAAATCATTATCTAACACTCTTGGTAAAAGGCTCTAAAATCATTATCAACATCATACAAACACTTTAGATTCTCAAAGCCAAAAACACAACTTTCCAATTGAAAGAGTAAGAGATACCTCCTTAGAAAAGCATCCAAGTGAACGAACGATAAAAACTCTTTGTTGTAGGTGGAGTATTTCCGTTTTGAGTCACACAACTTCTCACCGAAATAAGCCAATGGACGGCCCTCTTGAGTTAGCACACCACCAATTCCTAGCCTTGAAGCATCACACTCCACCTCAAATACTTTGTCAAAGCATGGTAAGGCAAGAATCGGTGATTGAGTAAACTTCTCTTTGATCTCTTTAAAGGCAGATTGGGCCTTAGGAGTCCATGTAAACGAGCTTCCCTTAAGATCTTCGATCGTAGTAGCCCTTATTTATATGAAATTCTTAATAAACTCCCTATATAATGAAGCTAGACCATGGAAACTTCTCACATCATGGATGCTAGATGGAGTTGGCCAAGTCATAATGGCCTCAATCTTGCCTTCATCTACCTTGATCCCCTCGGCTAAACCAAGTACCCTAAGAAAGTAACTTCATGGCTGAAAAATGCACATTTTTGTAGATTTTCATATAGCTTCTCTCACTCAACTAGTTGGAAAACTCTCTCTAAATGTCCTAAGTGTTCTTGCTCATCCCCACTATACAACAATATGTCATCAAAGTAAACCATAACAAAGTGACCAATGTAGTGCCTAAACACTTGATTCATCAATCTCATAAAGGTTCTATGGGTGTTGGACAAACTGAATGGCATGACAAGCCACTCATACAACCCACCGTTGGTCTTGAAAGCTATTTTGTACTCATCTCCCTCCCTTATGCTGATTTGGTAGTAGCCACTCCTTGAGTCTTTCTTGGAGAACACCCTTGAACCATACAACTCACCAAGCATATCTTCTAACCTTAGAATGGGGTGCCTATATTTGATGGTTATTTTGTTGATTACACGGCTGTCCACACACATCCTCATACTACCACCCTTCTTAGACACTAGTAAGGCAGGGACAACATAAGGACTTCAACTCTCTCACACAAGTCCCTTGGCTACAAGCTCCTCAACTTAGCATTGGATCTTCATTGTTTCTTTGGGATTCATGCGGTAAGCGGGCTTGTTGGGGAGGATAGAACCGGGTATAAGGTCAATGTGGTGCTAGATATTCCTCTTGGATGGAAGGTCGGGTAGTATTTCCTCCGGGAAGACATGGGCGTATTGGGTGAGAAGTGTTTGGGCTAAAGGGTGTATGGCTTGGACATTTTCTGGTTGGTTTGTGTTTAGGAGGAAGAGCTCTCTACATGACCAAAAATCATGTTGGTTTCCTTAAGATAAGACTCCCCAAACGTAAAGAGCACCTCGGTTTGGTCTTGGTCTTTTTATGAATTGGGTTTTGTGAGTTGGGAAGGGGATGAAGGGGCTAGTGATCTTCTTCCCATCTTTAGTGAAGGAATAAGTGTTCAAGTACCCATCATGAGAAACCCTCCTATCATACAACCAAGCTTGCTCCAATAACAATTGGCATGCATCCATTGGAATGTTATCAAACCAAATCTCATCTACATAGTGCTTGCCTACACTAAATGTAATGAGGCAACGTGAATGAACTTGTAAGCCCTTACCTTGGTTAAGCCATTGAATGTTATATAGGTGTGGATGAGCGGTTGCTTGAAGCCCAAACTTGTCTACCATGCTCACGACAACCACATTGGCATAACTACCCCCATCAATGATGATAGAGCACACCTTCCCTTACACGATTCCACGAGTGTGAAACATATTCTCCCTTTGCTCCTCCTTTTGGCCCTTGATTCTACTTAATGCATGGTGCAAAACCAAAAATCTCCTTCATCCTCCTCCTCTAACCCTTCCATGAGACACAACTCATAGGATGACTCCTCTTCAACCCAAGGAATCTCCTCAAACTCAGCCAAGGTAATGACCCTCCAGTTTGGGCATTCGAAGCAACGTGACCAAGGCCTTAGCATTTGTAACACCTCCGGTTAGCATTACTCCAGCTCTCAAAGGGTGGTTTGACTTTTGGAGTCGGGTTTTTTGTGGCGGAAATGGGTTTGAAACCATAGGTTTTTAGAAAAAGGGTGGTGTAGGGTTTTGGGAAAGGGGTTTGGTCTAGAAGGAGGGAATTTTAGGGTCTCCTTCTTGAAGGGTAGAGCCTTCTTGTGTTGCTCCACCTTATGTGCCAAGACACACATTTCATCAAAGGTTGAGTATTGTTGATGTTCAACCACTTGAGCAAAATTTGGATCCAAGCCTCCCAAATATCTCACAATAGTTTGGTCCCCATTTTCTTGGATGTCACACTTGATGAGGAGTTGCTTAAACTCCCTTGTGTGTTCCTCCAGGGTCATACTCCCTTGTTGAAGAGTATGGAGCTTAGCATAGCTATCTTGCATGTAGGTGAGTGGTAGAAAACATGCCTTGAGCTTTGAACGCATCTTCTCCCAACTCCCGATCTTAGGCTTGTGTTATTTAGCCCTCTTGTACACCAAATTTTCCCATCATGTGGAAGCAAACCCATGAAGCTTAATGGCCACTAGCTTAACCTTCTTCTCTTGAAGCACCTCTTTATAATCAAAGATCATCTCCACTATTTGCAACCAATCAAGGAACTCATCCGGGTTTAGTCTACCCTCAAATTATGGAATTTCAACCTTGAAGTCATGGCTTTGTGGGCGCTGGTGATGCCTCCTCCTTCTCCTTTCTCGACTTCTCTCTCACTCATTAGAAGAGGCAAATGGGTTTCTGTCTTCCCCATCACTTTGAGAAGGGTTTGTTGATGGTGGGTTGGGTGAAGACTTCTCAAGTTGGTGCCATTTTTGCTTCAAGGCATCACCGTGTTGTTTACGGAGGTATGCATTTTGATTTCTCAATTCCTCATTGTTCTTCATCAACATCTAAAAATATCTCCTTCTAGTTGTGTGCTACTACTAATCTTGAGCTTTTGGTTTGGAAATGGTTAGGGACAAAAATGGGTGAAAGGAAGGCCAAGGAGACTCCTCTAGGCTCGATACCAAATATGGTGTACCAAGAGACCAAGAGACAAGGTTTGGGAAAAGTGGAGAAAGGCAAACACTAAACCAAGGCAAATTAAGGTGTCCACGGTAATGGTTTGAAACAAATAAGTGTGGGGGTCATTTTGTGTGGGTTTGGGTTTGAAATTTGGTGTGATGGAAGTTAAGACCTTGGGAAATAATAGGGGAAAGTAGAGATGTAGCCAAGATTAGGTTCTCACGAGGAAAATCTTGAAATCCGCTTAAAGGTTCGCGGATCTCAAAACAAATAAACTTTGTTTGATCCCGAGGTGGGGAACAAAGCAGATTTTGGTTGGGGCTGAATTTGGGCATCAGCAACTCAACATGTTGGAGAAAATAGGGGAAAGTTTTCTAGAAGTTAAGCTAAAAATCGAGGAGAAGGGGAATTTGTAACAAGCACTAAGATAGAGCTAAAACTAAATCAAGATAAGACACGCCACTTGATCTAGGTTTAGGGCCACTGATCTGGTTTAGTGGATAAGACACGCCACCACTAAGCTAGATTAAACTCAACTCTAGATTTTGAAGGTTTAAGTACCAAAGCTCAACTCTAGATTAATCATCAAAAGTCCCTTTAGAATCCACATACTCAAGTATTTATAGTATGGGATTCTTTAGGGCTAATACAAAGCATCCAAAGGTCCAAATTATATATTCATCATCCAAGGGCTTGACTTACATTCAACTAATTAAATACAAAAGCATACAGCACAAAATCAACAACTCAAAAGGGTGAGACCAGTCATTTTCACCTGGCAGGCGCTTTATATGTCGTATTTCCAACGACCATATCTTCTTGGGTGACGCTCCATTTGTAGCTCCAAAGTGATGGCTGGAAATCTTGGGATGTCCTCTTTACAATCATATGCTTTTTTTCCCAAGTTGACTTAGAATTAAGGGAGATATAACTCATGTTGTTGACAAAGGTCAACTAGTCTGTCCTGGTTCGCTAACTTTGACAAATTGGACCCAAAACTTATTATCACTAGTTTTAATGGAAAAACCAAGATCTTGCCCTTGGAGGAATCATCAAGGTAATTCCCTACAAAACTTGGGATCCACATCCCTTCGAAATCTTGACTTATGCGGCTCGAAGTAAGCCATGCATGCGCTGAAACTGGATAGCACCGAAGGCTTGCATTGGCTGAAATAAGGAGATGTTTTTGGCTTGCAAACTTCCTTCCTGCTGACCTTAATCTTCCGTGGCCTCTCCTCTATTATTAACAAATTTCTTAAACTAACTTCTCGAATTAGTAAAGGACATCCGTTGACGGGCGGAAAGGAAGAGCTTATCCCTACATTTCGTACATTTCGTACCACCTCAGTCATGGCCCATGGCCGCGCCGACTACCATACAGCAGTGACTCTTGCCGGTGCCCTACGGTCACCGAGTAAAGCTTTGGTCTAAGCTGGTGTTTTTACACTAGTTTGGCCCAAAAGGCTTATGGAAAGAATAAATTCATTCTGTTTTGTTGGTTTTTTAGTTGTGAAATAACATCTCTAGGCTTCCGAAGTAATTCCTAAAATAAAATGATTAATAAAAATCGTCAATCGGCTTTGCTTAATTTACTTTAAATTAGATTATTAAAATCAAAAATCCTAATAAGAGACATATCCCCATTTCTAAAATTATCATTTTTAAAAAATCATTTTCATTTTCAAAAAAGAAAGCCCGTCATTCGTGGAGAAGCCCGGTCGAATCCGATCCCACCTCCTGCCGAAGACGGGCACGGGGCACGGGGTTCCTACGAGTGGCGACTCCACTGGGGATAATCACTTATTAAGAGGGTGAGACTTAAAAGTTTGAGTTGTGAGTTTTCGTAATGTGTTTTGCATTAGGCTTCCTGCATTTAGGCAACCTCGAACATAGTTGCTTTTAAATTCGACCTTTAGGCTTTACCTTTTAAGAACAATTTTTAGAGGAGGTTCGAACTGCTAACCCAGACAGGCCCAACTAGGCTTGATTGTCGGGGAGGTGTATACATCTTCCCTCTTACCACGCTCTCTTTGGTTTACCAAGAGGCACCGAGGATTCATGCTTTTGCCAAGTGTGCATCCCACGGAGGACAAAATGCTCGGACTATGAGACACCATGTATCCTACCTAGTTTTATCCCTCTTTTTACCATAGATCCTTAGTTGTCTAGGAGGTCCCCTTTTCTTCATTTGTATGTTTGGATTAATGTGGTTGTTTTTAGTATTAGTCTTCTACTTGTGAGCCTTTAAGTTAGGTTAGGAGTGTTGATTAACCCTTGCATGGGTGCGAAAGAAAAACACAATAACTAATTTCCCGAGTCGGTCCATAATGTGCATTTTCAGCCAAAAGTCAAATATTGCCTTCTCATTTTTAGGTCGGACCATTTGTTACATTTCGAGTCATCCCAAAAATTCATCCCAATCTAGGTTTCAGGCAGATAGTGGCCACTGACCTTAGCTAGCGAAGGCTACCGCCAATCAGTCCCGAGAGAGTCCTACTGGGACCGCCTCTCTTGAGCAATCCGTCTTTTTTAGGGATTTGAATTTTCAGCATTTTTGCACTCCATTTTGCATTTTCATTTTTACGAGTTAGCTAAAATTCATCTCAAATTGGGAGAGTCCAATTTTGCATTTTATTTTTCATTTAGCCAAAAATAAATTAATCTCAAATTATGTGAGTCCAGTTTTACATTTTATATTTTTTGCATTTAGCCAAAAATAAAGTCATGTCAAATTAAATGAGTCTAATTTTTGCATTTCAATTTTGTATTAAGCCAAAAATAAATTCATCTCCAATTAGGTGAGTACATTTTATATTTTTGCATGTAGCCAAGAATAAATTCATCTTCAATTAGGAGTATCCATTTATGCATTAGCCAAATCACAATTCATCCCAAATTAAGTCATGAGCATCATCTCATTTCATTTCATTTGTTTTGCATTCCTTATGTGCATCCAAATAAAAAGGCATTCTTTTTAGTTCCTTCGAGTCTCGCACTTAAGCCCCTTCCTCCCAAAAGTTGGTGTTTCTTTACATGTTCCTAAGCATTATCCTTTGGGCTGCAGAATAGGGAAGTCCACAGCCATTGGGTTTCGTGGAATCCGAGCTCCAAAGGGAAGAACGCCTTGATAAGGAGTCCGGAACCTTTTCCCTCACTCTGCACCTCATTCTACATCTTGTTCTACACTAGTGCGACTAACCTCGGTGCATACAACACCGGTTATGTCAATTTTCTGTCGTAGGATAGTACCATAGAACAATCACCCATCTAATGGATGGAGCACCAAAATAATCCCCTATCATCACCTTGCTCAATGAATCCTCGGCCAAGATGGAAGCCTAAATCGAGGCTTAGGACAAGAAGATAGAGTCCATATCCGACACTCTTAATGTCATCCTAAAGACTTTTGATGATAATAAGAAAGATGGTGAAAAAGAAACGAGGAGGAGGAGGTCGTCCACCAAATCCTTCTCCCGAAGCCGATCCTAAACGTAAGCCTAAGTCCGATCTACACATAGATTAGATAGAACAAATGTAAAGGGAGTCATCAATATTCAAGAGTCACTACGTTGATCTTACAGGATTCACTTCAATCCTCAAAAAGGAAGCTACCCCTATGTTTACCGTGCCGGGCATCAAGTTTCATGGTTATGAGAATCTCCATCACCATGTTTGCAACTTCTTAGGAGTAATGACTCTTAAGAATGTACCTGAAGATACTTACCACATCATCTTCCCATGGACTTTCAACAATGATGTAATGAAGTGGTATAATGTCGTTGACCCACGCAAGGTCACCAATTAGAATGATCTATGCAAGGAGTTCCTACACCAATACTCCTATAACAACGATCTACCTATCACCCTCGGAGACTTGGAGTTAATCAAACAAGGAGAAAAAGAAATCTTTACCGACTTTCTCACCGGATAGAAGGCAAAGGTTGCCCACATGGTGGACTGACCTTTCGAGAAGGACCAAGTGTGGATAATTATGAAGAACCTTCAGCCTCGCCTACAACTAGCACCTCAAATTTTTACCATTCATGAGTTTCACAGACTTTTAGAGATGCAGGCATTTTGATAAAAGAAGAATTGTCAACCACGGCCACAAAAGTCGCTTTCGGATATAGAGGTAACAATCAATCCAAGGACAAGAAAACCTCTAATCAAGGCAATACCAGTAGGGGTGCGAGATGTCGAGTGCCCTTAATAGGTATAATAACTACACTCCAATTGATACTACTTACACTCAAGCCCTCGGCCGTCGGTTGTTTAAAGGGAAGATTGAATTGCCACCTGTAAAAGCAAAATCGAAACCGCGAAACAGTCAAAAAACTAGGATATAGGAAAATTCCGTAAGTACCATCGTGCACGAGGACAAGACACAAAGCAATGTTGGACATTCAAGAAAAAGTTGGAGAACATGTTCCGCAATGGTTAACTCCCTCTCCCTAAGGTCGCCCGAAACCTAACAACAACAAGAATCCATTCAGCGAGTACCTTAACCATATTCTCTTAATCTATTCCAGGTCGAGTAGGATCCATCTGTCTTCATTCAAGACATCGGTGAGTCCAAACCACTTGCTAGCTTACCTTCTTTAGACACTGAAAGTCCATGGATTGTGGATAAGCGATGAAGAAGATGTATATGAAACTAAACATGATAGTGATGATAACTTCTTGGGCACACCACCCTTAAAAGAATATAATTTTAGGGAGAACCAAAGAGTCCGGAAATCCAATTCCTTACTAGATCCGGCGACATAATCTACCAATGGGTCCACAACAGATCGGGAAGTCTCAAAAGAACAAGAAGTTGCTAAAGAAGAAGTCTCAATCCTAAAACAGACTTCAAAAACTTAAAGTTGATATCTTCATCTAGCAATTCATATTTACTTCCCAAAAGCATAGGCAGGCCTTGGTCAATGCACTTAGCAAAATTGAGGTCTCCCTAAAACCATGCCTGGGAAGTAGTAGGATTGGTCCATAACGGGGATGGACCCATTATGTTTGACAAGAAAGATCTACTGAAAAAGGCATTGCACACAACAATGCCTTTTATTTGATTGTAACTTGCATTAACAAGTTTATCCCTCTAACCTTAGTGGATAATGGATCTGCTTGTAAATGTATGTCCTTAGAGGACCGTGAAAAGGTTAGGCATTAGATAGCAACAACTCTTTAAGCAAGTTGTTCATCTTTGAGCTTACGATAACTCTAAAAAGAACAGTTTTGGGAACAGTGACTCTTTCGATTAACGTCGAACTAGTAATGAAAAATATTGAATTTCAAGTCCTAGATATCCAGCTACCTTTAACTATCTTCTAGGATGCCCTTGGTTACACTACATTAGAAGGTTAAGATGATTATCAAAGTCAGGTCGTAACTGTCAATAGAGACAATATCCGTGCCACCATCACCGATAAAGAGTCTCTCGTTGAAATTAAACACGACGCTGTTGATGAGGAGCTTTATGGGTTAGAAACGTCACTCGCTTATAGACAAGGATGAAACACCTTTCAACTTCAATCCTTATGTTAACCCTATTGTCCACTTGATGCTAAGGAAGAAGAGGTATTTTCCTAGCATAGCTACAGGCAGGAGGGCATACCACCCAATCTTTCCACCCCTTGAACCCACCAACAACTATAAGTTTGGGCTGGGCTATCAACTTACTGGTAAGGAAATAGCCCAAGCCAAGTGGGACATACAAACTAGGAAGACTGCACCATTGATAGTTTGTTCAATCAAACCCTTTTCTCGTACCCTAAATGGGCAATTCCTGAAAGAAGGGAATGTCTTCCCTGTTACAACTTTCTCGAGCCTTACGACCTCAAAGAGAAGGGCATCCTGGTACCTGGTTTAGAGGTCTTCAACGACTGCCATGTACTAGAAAAGGAAGCACCCTACCTCCTCAAGAAGGGACAGTCCACACAAGGCTGGACCAATTTGGTTAGGAACAATATTTTTGGGCTACTATTCGGACAGGAGAAAAGTCTAGAGGGGAATTCGGTTTCAATACTATCCCAAGCCATGTCGTACTGCAGTTTGATCCATCTAGATTCATAACCGACGTTGGCACCGAAGGGTCCAAGCATATTACTTGGATTGATGCTGAGGAAGGCCAATAATTTGTCTGTTATCCTAGGAGAGCATCCCATTCCCGAGTCTAGCACTAGGTCTGTTGTTTCGTTTATAATTCTATTCCACAGTTTCTAACTCTACAATTTCTATTTCGAGTTCGATGTACTCATTTCCTCATTCAATAAGATGAACCTTTCCGCTTACTTGTTGCCTCCTCCTATTTTTAATTGTTTTGCTTCTAATGATGTAACAAGAAATCCCTCAAGAAATAATAAAAGTTGTGGAAGATCATGCAAATCGCTCACCAATAATAGAGGAAACAATAACAATTAACTTAGGATCGGTTGATCAGCCTCAAGAGGTCAAATTGGGAAAGCACTAAATCTAAAAGAGAAAAAGCAATTCACTTCGCTCCTTACCGAATTCATAAATGTCTTCGCATGGTCTTATAAAGATATGTCGGGATAGACCCCGAGTATAGCGGAACATAGAATTCCACTCTATAAATATGCTAAGCCCGTAAAGCAATGCTTAGGAGAATGAAATCTGAATGGGCATTGAAAATAAAGGAAGAGGTCCGAAGTAGTTAGAAGTCGAGTTCATCAAAGTGGTCCACTATTCTCAATGGGTAGCAAACATAGTGTCGGTCTCGAAGAAAGATGGAAGGGTCCGAATGTGCGTCGATTTCAAGGACTTGAATAAGGCGAGCCCTAAAGATGATTTCCCATTACCTCATATCAACATTTTAGTTGATAATACAGCGGGATGTGCTTTGTCTGTCTTTCATGGACAGATATGTTGGGTATAATCATGTGAAAATGATTGAAGAAGATATGAAAAAAATGACCTTCATCACTCAATGGGGACGTCATTGTTATGTCATGATGCCTTCTAGATTAAAAAATGTTGGAGCTACATATCAAAGGACAGCTACAACATTACTATATGACATGACACATAAGGAAGCTGAAGTTTATGTGGGTAACATGATCATCAAGTCCGAGGATAGAGGCGGGGCACTTAACTAGCCTTAGAAAATTCTTCGAAGGACTAAGAAAGTATAACATGCCCCTCAAGCCACAAAAGTGTGCCTTTAAAGTAACCTCGGATAAAATGCTAGGCTATGTGGTTTGAAGTTTATCCATCCAAGATCAAAGCTATCTAAGAGATTCTACCACCGAAGACAGAGAAAGAGATATGTGGTTTCATGAGACATTTAGAGTACATTAGTCGTTTCATGTCAAAACCGACTATGGTCCGTAAGCTCATCTTCAAGAAGTTTAAGAAAGGATCTGAGCCAATTTGGGATAACAAGTGCCAAAAACATTCGAGAAAGTTAAAGAGTATTTGGCTAATCCACTAGTGCTAGTTCCACCCCAACCAGGGAAGCCTTTACTCCTATACCTCGTTACAACAAAAACTACAATGGGAGCCTTGTTAGCTCAATTGGATGGAAATGAAGAATATGTATTGTATCATCTAAGCAAGAAATTCTTAGATTATGAGACTCAGTATACTCCCTTAGAGAAGATATCGTTGCCTTTAATCTGGGCTATCAAGAGGCTTAGGCACTACATGTTGGCCCACACGGTACATGTAGTAGCACCAGTGGATCCTATTAAGTACATTCTTGAGCAACCAACTATCAATAGCAAGATAGCTAGATCGACGAGTCATGCTTGTCGAATTCAAGCTCAAGTATGTCCCTCAAAAGATGATCAAAGGAAGGGTAGTATTAGAATTCCTAACCGATCTACCAAGTAACTAAATTACAACCCGAACATCTCGATTTTCCGGACAAAAACATCCTGCAAGTAGAGTTTAACATGTGGACAATGTCCTTTGAGGATGCTTCCAATCGGAAGGGTTTTAGAGTAGGTATTCTTCTAGTCTCACCAAAGGGAGCACATACTCCCATTTTAGTTAAGTTAATATGAAGCATGCATCACATGACTTCAAGCTGCCATAGAAATTGAGCCGAGAACGTCAATGTTTTCAATGACTCCAGTTTAATCATTAATCAGATTTCACGAAGTGGAAGGTAAGTAGTGAAGCCTTGGCACCCTACCAGGCACATCCGATGGGTGCGAAATATTTTGACAATATAACATACACATACCTTCCTAGGGATGACAACCAATTTGACGATGCCTTAGCTAAGTTGGCATCCATGATAAATATCCCTAGTGGTATTCATTCAATTCCTATCCGTATAAAACGACGGAGTTAACTCCGTGCACATTTACGCACTCAAAGTGTCTAGTACTTGACCAAATTAGTTGGTACCATGACATATATCAATATTTAAAAAATCAAGAATACCCATCGGACCTCCATTAGAACCTCAACGGGAGCAACACCCTACTCCCTAGTCTATGGTATGGAAGAAATCCTTCCAATAGAAATTGTCATTCCTTCACTATGGATCGGTGCAGAAAGTCAAATTCCCGAAGTGGTGTGGACTAAGGAACGCTACGAGGAGTTAGTGTTGCTAGATGAAAGAAGCTTCAACAATTTACATAATGTCCAAATATACCACGCATGTATATCAAGGGCATTTAACAAGAAGGTAAAACCTCGTAATTTGTAGATTGGAGATTTGGTTCTTAAGGAGATCGAGCACCAATGCAGGAACCTCGAGGAAAATTTAGGCCCAACTGTCAAGGCACATTCATACTTAGTCAAATACTACTAGGAGAACCAATCAAATTGACTTATTTGGATGGTGAAGAAATTTTTCAATGTACATACTTGGATCGGTTAAAGAAATACTATATTTAGCATGACACTAAACAGTTCCTATAATTAGCTAAGCCTAGCCAACCAGGTCGTGCCGTAGCCAACGACGGGCTCGCCGAGCTAGGCAATCCCTCCGGGTATATTTTGTATTTAATTGTTATTTTGACGGCTCCCTTTTTACCTAGCATAATAACTAAATAACTAACAGAGTCCGATTCCTCGGGTCTTCTGCGTCGACCCTCAAAAGTAGATAGGAGGCCAACTTCTAAGAATCCTGTTATGAGAAGTCTCCCTTTGCGGCCTTTTAACTAGATAACCAAGCCTACTTAGACTACTTGACCTGAGCTGCTCATCAAGAAATGTCTCCCAAGTCGTGTTTCAACCAAATGACTCCATCTCCCTCTTGGACTCTGTCTCGAATCCTCGGAATCGGTGTCGATGGACGGTCCACTTAATTAATTAATTCCTTTAAGAAGTTTTGTATTCTTAATTGTTATTTTTAGGGATGGTCTAATTAGATGGTCTAATTATTTCCTCCTCTAAGTGAGCGATAAAATAAATGAAGCATAAAAATGAGAATAGAACTTACTTTTTACTTTATTATTAATAAAAGGTAAGTTTACTACTTACCCGAATACATAGCTAAACAAAAAGGGAAATAAAACAAGCATACTACGTGAAAAATAAATTGTTCTTAAGAGACGAAAACTAAAAAAATTCCCTAATTTTTATTTCTTCCTAAATTCTTCCTAAATTTTCAGCCCTAGTTAATCGTTATGTTCTTCCCTTTTACATTGCTAGACTCAACTACATCCTCCGGAGTTCGCTTTTCAACTTTTCAATCCCATGAGCCGTTCTCTCCTCAACTTCTTTAGTTTCGAGCTTCCCTCCTATCGGCTCGTTTGTCTATCTCGTAGGTTCATTTCGCGAATTTGAAGCGGTACTACGATGAGGTACAGCTCTTCCGGGTTCTCGTTCTTGAATCCTCGGTGCCTTGTGACATTTGGGGTCAACTTCTTTTATCCATTCCGGATAAAATTCCGAAACTTCGATAGTTCGCTTGTCTATAGGTTTCGAGCACTTCGGCAAGTTCATCCAAGTAATCAAGCCATGCCGTAACTCGCCTTGAGCTGGCAAAACCCGCAAATAGTTCAAAAGAGGTAGACGAGATATACTCTAAGTAAGGGATCTCCTAGACCCATCCCATTTGTCGTATTACACGGTCAGGGAAATAATATGTACTCGGTTTTCGGACCCAACAAATGTACGAAACGTTGTTGCTCAATATGTGTCCTAAATTGGGACACCTTCCGAGTGTTCGATATACCACTCGATGGGAGCCCAACTTTCAACCAGGCTTCCCACTAAGAAGCTGCATGGTCAGCCAAAACACTTAGTCATCGTCGCCGACAAAACTATGTAGCTAGGTACTAATCCGCTTTTGTCGATGGTTACACTAACATAAGGTGCTCCACCAACCAGATCCGCACACAACAAATAATAAAATTATTAAGGTCCTGCATGATCGAGTTTGTCATTATTCATGGCCCAACAGGAGCAAATAAAAATAAAAAAGGAAGCGAGACTTTGGGCGAAGCCGAACACTTTTCAGCCTCGCCGGTCTTGGGACTACTAACTCTTGGCCGGCGCCACCAATCTCACTGGCTGGTTCCCGGATATTATTTCCGCTTACCTGCAATAATAGGGGTTGTCATGAAGTCCTCGTTTGGATTTGCTTCAACCCGGTCGAACCGTATAATAGTTTCTGCGACAATCGGCGGAATGATGGAGCGATGGTCCTCTAACTGCTCGCTAAAGTTCAGCGAATGCAGCGAGCGCCATGTCCTATAGCCTCCAATTAATAGGAAGCCACCTATTAGGCAAGTGATTATGGCCCAACGTCTTGAATTTGTGTGTTCACTGAATAATGCATTGGATGGTAAACGACAACAGATTCATTAGAAGCACCTCGTCCCTAATAAGAATCCAACTTAGATTCCTATTCTTTAGCTTCGATAGACGCTTGTACATTTCATACATATTAGTAGAGGGTGTTGTAATCACAGGTTTGGTCCGATGGTGAATGCCTAGGATGGCATCAAATTCTTCGAGAAAGGGACACGGTTCTCTATCCCCAAACCTAAAGACATGGTATTCCGGATCCCAAAAGGCCATTACGAGTCCTTAAGAGAGTCCAGTAGACTTTCGCCTGTCGAATGCTAAAAAGGGTATTCAGTCCATAGAGGGACAACCTTACTATGTCAACTTCGATCGTCTCGTGCGTCTAACCGGATAGTTCGATCATGAAATTCATCCTTGAAAGGCACAAGGAATTAAAGGCACTAGGGAATTTCTTAAGAACTATTTTTACGAAAGAGTTGCGAGTGTAATTTTCGATAACTAATAGCTAGGTCCTTTTTATAGCAAATTCCAGGATCGAGTCCTTCCACATCACGCCACCGAAGTCCGCCGAGCCACTAGGCCATGGGTTGGCTGGCACTAGCCAGCTGGCCGGTCTACTTTATTTTTTCGGTATGAGCACTCCTTGGACCTAATTTCGATTTTTGCTTTTGGCCCATTTCGGCCAAGCCCTAATATTTTTGGACCATGCACTTACCATTCATTATTTTTCATTTTATTATTTTTTTTATGGGGAATGAGGGCTAGTGCAATTTTTTCGATTTGTCTTTGCGATTTTTCTTAGAATTTTTCGCATCATTTAAATAAAAGAAAGCATTTTAAAGTTGAGTCTTTACATTCATCTCATTGCATAAAGTAAAAATAATACAAAACATTAAACATTAAACAAAGGCATCCTACAAGGAGGTGGTGATCAATCTTCATCATCGGAGACGTCATCGAAGATATAGTTACCAAAATCCTCCAAGATCGAAGTAGAAACTCGTCTATCCCCATCAACTTGTGAAGAGCTAGCCCTATAGTCCCAAGTGGATTGAGAAGGTTCATGAGAAGGCCTATTATATGACATCCGGCGGAAATCAAATGGGTTACCATGAAGGCCAAGTGCCTAGAGGGGCATGATATCCATATAGTCCTCGGAGAAGCTAGGTCCGAGCATTAGAAGAACTAGGCCCGAGTACGGATGTACTAGGCCTCGCTTCGAAAGCACTACGATGACAAATGCCGTGAAGAACAACGGGAAGTACCTACTCCAGTCGTGCTACTAGATGGAATTTTTTTACTAGAGGGGCGTGCTTGAGTCCCGGACCGCCAAGGAAACCTCCTGATGGAGAAGACCTAGATCGGCGACTCTACAAAGATAATGGAGAATTAGCATATTTACTAAAAGCTCAATAAGTTAGCAGTCTCTCTAACCAAGACTCACCTGAAATGTTCGAAAAGTATTTCCAATAAACAAATCCTTGAAAGCTTTAAGGGCGGATCGGAGTCTAATAAATACGATTCGAGATTGCTCCCGATCATACTATAAAATTCATAATGATTAGCAAGATACTTTTAGCATGTAGCTAAGAGTAAAAGAGAATAATACTCTTACCCCTTTTCCAATTCTTCAGGAGAGGATGCCCCATACACTCATCTTCGGGAATCTCTGGAATTCTAACATAGCATGGGGACTCCCGGGTTGTGACACATCGACATCTAAGCTTAGAATATAGATGTCATCCGGGAGAACCATAAAAGACAAAGTTATTTTCCACATAAGAAATTCAACTACACAAGAAAGGATAGATGAAGACTCACCAATCGGGTCATAATTCACCCCAAATGTTGAGAATAGGACGAATGCATGTTCAAAAACTAGGTATAGGGATACCCGATGGTCATTTCTTCCTGCTCCTCTTGAGTAATGGAGCGGAAGTAAAACGTCGTTTGTGGTGGATCTTGGGGAATGAAAGGAGGCCACATGTTGTTACATATTTTTGGTGTGACTCGCTCGCCAAGATATCAATAAAATCCAAAGGGACCCTCAAGAGAAATCCTCCTCTCGCTCAATTCCCGTGCTACACCTAAGCTTGGAGGGAGCTGAATTTGGGTCCATGGATGGAAGTTAGTCTGCATACACAAGACCCATGAGGAGACAAGTAAAAAGGGCAAAAATGGGCAGCAAACGCCCGACTTTTGGTCAACGCCGGGCACCACGAGTCGTGCCCATAGGCCGTGGGATGGGGCAGCGAGTCTAGAGCGAGAAGAAGGAAAATTTCTAGGTTGTTTTAGCTCAATTTGTAAAGCTTAGAAGTGACATATCGAAGCCATGCGATTGAGGGCGGACCTCAAAAAGTCAAGATCATGTGCTTTGGGTCGTCGAAGGTGAACTTTGGTTGATGACACCAAGACCGAGAATGAAGGATGATTACTTGAACCAGGTGAAAGATGAGGAAAATATTCGTATAGCCATGGCTGCAATTTTATAAGACAAATGAGACCTTTATCCATGAAATGTAAGATAGAGTATTAACGTAAGGGATGAAGTGAAGCATACCTCGATAATCTTCCACAAGCCACATAAGGCCATGTAGTTCATCAAATCTCTCTCGGCCTTTATATTCCCCACCCAGGAACGTTGATGGAGAGTTGCTTGCTACATGGACTCCAAAACCTTGTGTCATCGTTACCATGGTACAAAACGAAGCGCTAGCATGATAAACTACGGGTTAATGAACGTTTGTACAAAAATAATGCAAGCTGGTCGGTCCATATTTCCTTCTACAAATAAATCAAGCAAGAGAAGGAGCATTCTAGAAGCATACATCATGGTGGAGGAAGGTTGTTAGAATCTTGACAAAGGAGGAAGCAACCGTGGCCACATGTTCCTTAACCATCAAATGCTTGGCTAGAATTCACCCTAGCTTAGCTTGGAGAAAGGGAAAGGAATATTGTTAGTTAGCATTTTGTTTTTGCATTATTTTCAGCTTGAATTCTGTTATGCTTTCAGCTTGCATTCGGTTATGTAAATGCCAAAGCAAGGCATTATAAATTCAGCTCATGTACTTCATTGTAATACACCTTTGATGAATATATTTGAGTTTAAACTCTTGAGCTGGATTGCTCGTTTTTGAATCCTCAAAGTTGTATCCGTGCTTGGCATCACGGTGGTGTTCTTTGAGTCTCTTGAGTCCCGGTGGTGTTGCTGTATCCGGACCACTTAAGAGCGCCCCTTGATTCACTCGGTGGTGTTGCTTGTATCCGAGCCCGAGTCAAGGTTCTATCCCTCACTTTGCTGCCTCATATCTCACAATCTACCCAGCCATTTCACTCCAAATTTTAACCACAATCCTTCCAGTCCATCTACTACTATTCCTCCAATTTTCAGCTCCATCCAAGAAACCCTCCGTCCTCCACCCTTGATCCAAACAGAAGGTGTCAGCCTGAACATCCAGTCCAGTGTCTGCTCATTTCAGGCGTGCAGATCAAGGACTTCCCTAACTCCAAAATTTCCCAAATTTTACCACAATCAACCTTCACCTGTTACCTTTCTTCCCACCAATTTTTAGCTAAATCCAAGAACCTTTGCCCCTCCATTTCCCCAATCTGCCAAGATTGCGCATGCAGACCGCATTCTGGCCGGTTGTGCTTCTTGCGGTTTTCTCTACTTTTTCTTTGCTTCCGCCACTACACATCAAACGTAAACCCCTTATGAGACAAGTGTAGGCGGGCACACCCCAATTAAGGTCCTTAACCTTGTCTAGGTCCACTACGTTCACCAAATAATGAACGTAAACCTTGGTAGTGTGGTCCGAGAAGATGGATATGCTTAGCATGAGGGCTAGCATTACCTCAACCTATTGTTACGGAGTATGTTGAGCCCAAAACTCAACATTTTCAAAGACCTCAAAAAGAAGAGTGTACTTGAAGAAATTAGCTTGAGGAAATTGGCTAGCAATGGAACAAAAACGTGATGTAAATATTTTTATACAAGTCTCATTCATAGACTAAAGGTTCCCCGAGAAGCTCAAATCCGAGAGAACGGAAAAATCAAGAGGAGTGATGGTCATCTCCCCAAAAGGAATATGAAACGTGTTGGTATTATCTCAAAAATGTTTGCTAATAGCCCGGGTAGGGTCATGCTCTTTCCGATCACATAAGTGGTTTAAAGTAGTATAGAAGGAACCAAACCCAACATTGTTCATAATGTTCTCCAAAGGATAGTTCTTCTCCTTGAACATCTCTATAAATTTTTCGATAGCCCACTTGCTTTGAATAGTGCCTCTCTACAAAAGGAAAATCCAACAAGGTTTTAGTAGAAGTACTACTCCAAATGTGCAAAGAAAAACTCAAGCCAATAAGCTTACCGAATGAGAAATAGCAAGCGAAGAGACATGGCTCTCGGCTTCCACCAAGAGGTCACTAGGGCTCCACTCATCATGAGGGTGCCATTCTGTTTACGAGAAATTGTCGTGCACTAAGCTTTCACCTCTTGTCCGCCTAACTGGATGAGCTCTTCTTCTAGACATTTTGAGGAGTTTGTGTGTAAAAACCAACTAGTTTTCTCAAAGACAAGAATGAGCAAAGTTGGAGCAAGCAAGAAGAAGCAAAGAGAGGAGTCGGTGAAGTGTGAAAAATAAACACACCAACCCCTCCTTTTATAGGCAAATTTGGCCAAGCATGACAAACACACATAACAAAGTGCAAAAAGCAAGAGGAAAACAAAAGGGGAATCCAAGAGCACGCCGAGGACAAGACCTACCCAAAGGCTAGCCGGCACCAACCACGAGGCCTGACCGATGTCCCCTAGGCGACAGCTTTGCGGGTCTAGCTGGTGGCTAGGCTTATGAGGACCAATCAGGCATGACAAGTGGGTTCTTGGAACCATGTGCATGCAAGTGGGACTTTGGAACCACTATGTCAACTTTATTAGATCAAATTTTCAATCTGTTTTTGACTAAATTATTCGGGTAAAATACTCGAACTTTCCTAAATACAATTACCCACTAACAAGTATGTTAGTATAGCAAATTACTAGGCCAAGCTTTAGATTAAGAAAATGATCAAGGCTTCAACAAAAATTCACCGAGCTTCGGGACTCGATCAAGTCAAGCTCAGGACTTTCTTACTTGGACTTCGAATGCACGCATTGTGATCAAGTCCAGGCCCCGTGTCGGAGTTCAAGTTCAATAGCAATCAATTCCGGACACTACAAATCAATCAACATTTGAAACAATGCCTAAAAGTGAGATAAGTATCCTTTAGTGTCTACTTTGACCCTTCGTCTTTCAAAGTCGGTCAAAATGGGGGCTAACTATAGACACCTAAAACTTGTCATCTTTATCTCTTTCATTTCTTTATTTTATTTATTCAGCTCGGTGATGAAATTCTAGTCCTGTTTGCCGATTCGGATCACGATCGGAGTTTGGTTGGCGTGACGAAGCCGGTGAACCACAAAATACCCTTTAGCAACAAATACTAAACCTTATTTGCTTTGGGCCGGTCCAAAAACCCATTTCTTTCGACCCGTCCAAGCACGGGTCAACGCTCTAGAGTCAACACTCGGTCGGTGCCATGCATAAGGCTTTGCTACACTCAAAATGTCGCGTTTCATCTTCAATGTCCAACTCGAACCATCCGTACGACGTCGTATCAACTGGAGCCATATTTCATGGTAAACATCGCCAAAACACTCGCATTTTGCTCCAAACGTACAACCGAGACACGTAACTCACTTTCACAAAACGAAGTCGTTCTTGACCGATGCCATGTTTCGAGGGACTTTTCCTCCAAATGCTACATTTTGCTCCAAAGTTCAGCTGCACATGGAAGGAGGTTGAGATAGTACGATGTGGTTTCTCGACCAATGTCGCATATCTTGGCACTATTCCGGAATCCCGATTCAAGATGGATTTGGTTCGGTTTTTTATGAGTTTGTTGGCCGGTTTTCCGCTTTATGTGGAGAGCAGTTTAAGCTAAACCCTAGGTCATTTTACGACCTAATCTTCCACTATAAATAGAGATCTTAGGCTATCATTTTTTAAATGGCCATTTCCCATGCGTTACGCTGCCAAGATCTACCGAAACTTGACTAAGAGCTACTAAATGCTTCACATATTCCGATCTGTTGGTTTCCTTTCAGCTAATCCCCACAATATTTCCAACATTCAATCCTTAATTTTTCATCGAGTTATATACATCCTCCTACCTTCACAAAAATTCACAAAAAAGCTACTTCCATTTTACAACCTTCACGCTTACGAGATCCGGTTCGAGACTTAGATCGACAGGTGAGACAACCTAAGGGCGCTAAATTTACCTTCAATTATCATGGTTTATTTAATTTGCATTATTTATTGCTTTCAGTATTGTGGAGAAAGAATGTAATTGTTTTTTAATTCGTCCCCGTGCGATGTAATCTTTTATTTTCTTTTCGCTTTTTTCGCTTTCCCTTTTGCTTTCCTTTATTGCTTTTATTTACTTGCTTTTGTATCTCGCTTTTATCGCTTTCTTTAGCATGCCTTGGTTGATTTCAATTACACATTTAATATGTTGTGTGCTTACCTTTAACACATTTCTTAAACTCACTTCTCGAATTAGTAAAGGTCATCCGTTAACAGGCGAAACGAAAAGGCTTAGCCCTACATTTCGTACCTTTGCCCCCGAATTTGGATTCTCAATTATAGACGGATGGAGTCATCTTTTCAAACCTATTTCCAACTTATTTTTCTCATACTATGATTGGGAGAGTATTTCTTTATTTTTGTTAGTTTTTACTCCTTACAACTTACCCTCGACTCTATTTTTTTAATTTCTTTTAATTCGCTCCTCGTCATTTCGATCGAAAATAACAAAAAAATAATTTTTATTTTCTGACAGCCAAGCCATGGACCGAGACTGACCACCTAAGTCACGACCCATGGCCGGCGCCAACGACCGTACGACGCTAGATCTTGCCGGCACCGGACGGTCATCGGGTAAAGCTTCGGTCCAAGTTGGTATTTTTACACCGGTTTGGCCCAAAAGCCTTACGGCAAGAATAAATTCATTTTGTTTTGTTGTTTTTTAGTTGTGAAAAAACATTCCGAGACTTTTAAAAGTAATTCTTAAAATAAAATGATTAATAAAAATCGTCAATCGCCTTAACTTAATTTATTTTAAATCAAATTATTAAAATCGAAAATCCTAATAAGAAATATATCCCCATTTCTAAAATTATCATCTTTTAAAAATCATTTTCATTTTCAAAAAAGAAACTCCGCCATTCGTGGGGAAGATCGGTCCGAATCCGATCCCACCTCCTGACTGAGGCGGGCGCAGGGTCGTGATTCCTACAAACACACATGCATTTATTTTGAAGATAATGACATTGACTAACCCAATAGATATACTTGCGTGTTAAAGCTTAACCTCACAATCACAATAGTTATACGCATTAACACGATACTTAGACACAAATGTGATGACAGCCAATAAATTGAATGGTGATCGTTTAAAATCCAAATGCAAATAAAAAAAATCCTTATGTTACCCTTTGATTTTTCTTTGCTTTTGTATTTATGTTTGTTGAGCTACTTTGCCTTTTTATTTTCAAAGAATTCTCTCTCAACTCCTCTCTTCTTCTATATTAATTATTGATATTCAACCTCTTTACCTATTGCAATTTCCTTACTTTCAACATGTCAATTTAGAGTCAAATCACAATAGATGTAGCTTTTCAAAATTGTATCGGTAGAGTTTTCTATGGTTTGAAGGATTAACCAAACAAATCAATTTATTTCTTGCACACCTTGTGTTTATTTACTTTGTGAATATAAATTGTGCACAATTGTAATTTTGCGTTAATATCGGAAAAAATTTGGTATAATGTCTGAAATTTAAAATAAACAAATCCACTTATTCCATTTTAACTTGAATGCTTGGTATGACGGTACGTTTAGGAAAAATGCCCCTCCTTCCTCCTTAATGGTCAAGTGAGCTTTGACTTGTTAGCCCATATTAAGCTTCAATTGAATTTATACAACTTGGATTATGTTGACTTAACCAGACATTCAGTTAGCTACCTTGACAATGCATTGAGATACCAATAACTATTGCGCTAGGCGACTGAACACTTGACTGTTGACTAGGCTTTGATTGACTTTGATTTGGGAGTCAATTGGATCTAGAAATGTTGAATCAATTAATGTGCAAGTCCAGTTTGAATTTAATTTATGAGATAACATTATTATTATCTTTTACTAGCTACAAATTGCCACATTGAGATTATTAATGACTTGAGGTGTTTAAGAGTAAGCGTGTAAGATCTTAAATTTCAGCAGCTTGCTTGCTAATGAATTAAATTATTAAAAGTTAAGTTAAAACTTTGAAATTATTAAATTAAGTGAATTAGAATTTTTCTGAGTTGAAATTAAAACTCGAGGATTGAAACCCGAGCATGGGCTAGCTTAATTGGGCTTATTGGAATTAAATTTGAGCCTAATTCACACTAAAAGCCCAAAATAGAAAAGAAAAAAAAGAAAAGAAAATGAGAAATGGGAAGGAAGGTTGGCTGGCATTTTGAGGAGGATGAGTTGGCAGACAAACAAGTAAGAGAGAGAAAGGGATCCAATGGGGTTTTAACAGCAAAATTACGAGGGGTTGATTAGAGGAAGGCAAGAGGAAATTGAAGATATAATTAAGAAACAAATAAACAGCAGAGAGAAAAAGAGACTGGAAAACCGAAAAGGAGTCGAAACACGAAGAGGAGAAAAGGGAACAAGGGAACGAAGAAACAAGGGAATGAAAGAAGCGAAGCGAGAGCGGAGAGGGCCGGGGATTGAGGGAACTAGAAGCAAAGATTGAGAATGAGAGATTGAGGGGAAGAGTGAGAGGGCTCGACCCGAAGCGAGAGAGCCGAAAGCGGGAACGAAAGAGGGACCGAAGAAGAAGTAGAGGAAAGCGAGAGGAGAGACAGAGCAAAGAGGGCGAGGGATTGAGGGAACTAGAAGCAAAGATTGAGAATGAGAGATTGAGGGGAAGAGTGAGAGGGCTCGACCCGAAGCGAGAGAGCCGAAAGCGGGAATGAAAGAGCAATCGAAGGGGAACCAAGAGGAAGAAGGGGCACGAAACCGTAGCCCACTGGACGACGAGTCGAAGAGGATAGGCAACGAAACCGGGCGGAACTCGGACGGAATCGAGGCCAGGAGTGAGAAGAGCGAGGGAGTGAGAACCACGGCAGAAGAGCAGAGACAGAGAGATGGTGAGGGTTTGAGCAAGAAAAGGGGAAATCGAAAGGAAGAAGAAAGCAAAGCAAACCAAAACCAATCCGAAAATCTCCAAAACTTAAATTCTTATAACCTCTAAGAATCCAAGGTGAGTAATTCAAACTCATCCTCTAAAGATAAAACAAATTAGGTAGATTAAATTCGAAACCGATGCATGAAATTGAAAACCCTAAGTTAATTAAAGAAATTAAAGGCCTAAATTCACGAAATTAGCAACTCACGAATTGAAAAGCATAATGCGAATTTGGTGTCCGATTCATAAATTTAGTGATGATTGAGCATTGTTGAGCATGATTATTGGGCTGTTTATTGAGAATTTGATGAAAGTAGCTTGAATAGAATTAGTGAGAAAAATCAGAAAATTGAATCCATGATTTAGGTGCAGATTTTTTGGTAATTTATCATGTTGTCCGAATTATTGTGAATTCATGTGTAGCCCAAAATTGCCAAAACTTTTACTGCAGCTTTCTAATAATTTATGAGAATTTCCTGTAAATTTTGGTATGTGTTGGATAATTAGATTAGAAGATATGAAATTTTGAGTGAAAATGTGCTGTTTTGGGCTAAACCGAAACTAATTGAGTAACTGAATTAAGAACTGAAATTTAAGAAGTATATGGCTACATTAAGAGATATATAATGATTAAGGAAAGTCATAGAGTCATGAACCACCTATGCACGAAATACACAATCATGAAATGACAAATTCGATAATTAGAAATTCCAAGCGATATGTTTATTGTTATGATATGTTTATCTTAAAGTACATCGATTATAAGTGATATAAGCATGCCTATATGAATTGGATTGATTGTACTTGAGTTGGAACTTGCTTATGTGAATTGTTAGTTGTGAAGAAGTTACGTATGAATCAGTTGAGCATGAATTATATGAATTAAGTGCATCTCTTCAATAAGTAATAAGAAGATAAGAAACATAAAGAACTAAAGAAGGGAAAAAAGAATTGTGTTATTAATCTAAGACCCCACGAATTAAAGAACCCTCCGAAACTATGGCCATAGAAGTGTCTCATCAAACCGAAGCCACGAATTGAATTGCTTCCACGAATTCCTAACAGTATGCGTCCTTCGATTTTGAGGCTTGCCTAGAGGCCACGAATTATTTTACCTCGAGGCCACGAATTGTTATGCCTCCAAGAATTGAGCCCACGAATTGGTTTGGCTCCAAGAACTGGGTCTTTAGAGCAGAACATAAATCTTCTTTCCTTTCGAAACTAAGAATACTTAAAGAATTATGATATGAAGAAACGAATGATTATGCATGATGAACAAGAAAGAAAGAAGCAATGATTTATGAAATGCATAATTGAACTCAAGAAGAAGAATGAGAAGAAGAACGAATCCTTATTTTATAAGAAATGAACACGATAGGAAGTAAGATATGATTTACATGATGAATGGCTTGCATGATGAATGATTATAGGACTTACTTGCGTAGAAACATGAATGAAGTATGTTTGATTGAATTCATGAGCAATTGATGTCATTGTGCTTCTCGGCAAGTTGGTAAGTTTAGTATCTTACGTGTCTTAAGCATGTATGATCCGAATCACATGTTATGAATGAATAGTGAACTTATGTGTGTTTGTTAATGAATTAATGTGTAAAGTGAAAACCGAGGTTGGGTTTAGGTTATTCATTGGGCTCGTGGAGCTCATGACCTCACCAACATTTTAGGTACGAAGCTAGACTTCTTGGAATTGCTTTTGGCCTTCGGGAGTAGCGAGACCGACGGATAGAAGATGTCGAACTTGCTATGTGTTCTTATGTTTCCATGTTTGTAAGACTCGGATGTATATTTATCCGAATGTTGACTATGTATAATAAAAGCCCTATGTGAATACTCCGAGCGTATGGCTCATTGAGTTTGTGTTGTGTTTACTCCGAGCGTGTGGCTTGTTGAGCTTGTGTTGTTGATACTCCGAGCGTGTGGCTCGTTGAGTTTATAAATGTGTTTCGTGCAGGGTCAAGGCTTTAAGCCTATGGGATTAGCCATATTACGAGAGGACACTCTGCCGAAATTTTCGAGAAAACCTTTGAAAACCTAGAAACATGCTTCCGCCAATCTAAGAGAGAGCTATTAACCCTAAGTTAAGATCTTAAGTAGCCTCGGGGTTCCTCTTGGGAACCTTGGCATGTCATACTCCTAGGGTAGGCCTTGGGGTGTTACAAAGCGACATCTCAACATTCATCTTTTCATGACATGTTGTCTTGGAAGGTCTGTGAACTTGGCTTGTTGCATTATTGACCTAACTTACAATACTGTCAACTCGTCACTTGACAGGTGGATATTGTCGACTTGGCTTGTCATTCATCGTGTTCTCACTATGTCCACTAAATTGAACATGACATATTAGCTTAAGGAGGCTCATGTTAAACACTCGTAATGACCAACATTTCTTTTTGGATTTTTAAGATGTACATTAATTATTTAAATAGTTATCACGTTTTTTAAATTATTTACAACCTCTCCGACTATTGATAAGAACTAGCTTTTAGTCGTGCATTACACGGTTATGTTCTAGAAATTACTTCATATGTCTTTGTGTGACTCGATCGACTCGGAAAGCATACTTGTACTAACTCGGCTCCGAGTTACTCAACACTCGAATTATTGCATGTTCAAACACTCGTATTCACACACTTAAACTCGAGTCCGACTTCATGGTTCGAGAATTACATTGTTCCAAGTCGAGCATATTTAGCTTGAATTTTGTTTAGTCTAGATCAAGTCTGTTTACTCTAATATTCTTTATCCGACTTGATTGTCCTCTAGACTCGACTAAGATGGAATTTGAGTTTCATGGATATTAGACTCGTAAAATTCCTTTCCTTTTCCGACTCGGATAATTAGTCACTTAATTATTTTAATTATATTATTATCTCGTGCCTAATCTTGGACCAAAGTATTTAATATACTTTGAGAACCAATTTGATTTACTTTTGTAGGTTATTCAAACGAGGCTATCTTAATTTTGAATTACAAAAGTAACCGGCTTCAAAACGTCAAATCACCAACAGACAAGGCTTTTTCCACCTCGACCTAGCCCTGCAGACACCGTGTCGGGGTTGTCCGTTTCCAAAACTAGAAATCTGCAACACCAAACTCAACGGTGGTTTCCACCTTATTTTTCAAATACCACCAGTGGTTTTAGGACTTCCAAAGGAGTCAAGAACCGTTGTCCAACGTTCATATCTCAACGGATATTATCCGAGTGACTTAGAAAATCCCTTACAACGGTCACAAGGGACTTCTAGTCGGAAGATGGGCACAACGCCTAAGCTGCTTGATCATCTATATATAGAAGCCAACTTTCAAGACTTGAAGATTGCCGAATCTATTGTTAATACACATACTTGATCGAAGTCATTGTATTCATTCTCAATCTTCTACTTACAACTCCAATTCCGTATTTCATAACCTTCCGAGTTGTAAGGTCTTGTACTCGATTACAAACACTTTCTTTCTTACTCTCTAAGTAAGGTCCCTTGACTAAGCTGTAAGGGTTAACTCAGCTCGGTTGTCCCTAACTGTAAGGGTGATCTCGGTTAGGAAGTACTAGATCGGATAAGGTAATTTCGAGTCTAGGAAACACTTGTAAGGAGTTGTTTAAGGGAGCAACTCGAGTCAAGTCGATCTACTATATTTTGTGGACTCAAAATAGTGGATTTGACTTCGTGCTTGAATTAGCACGATCCGTGGTTTTCTCGCCCCAGGAGGGTTTCCACGTACTTTCGATTTATTACTTTTCCGAATACATTCTAGACTCGGACGGTTTAGCACTGCATTTAATCTGTTTCTTCACTGCTACTCGAATTCCGAGTTTATGCTTTTCCGAGTTTAACCTTGCTTCACGCTCACCTCAAATTCATATCTATTTTAAATTCAAGCAAGTTTCCTAATCACCCTATTCACCCCCTCTAGGGTGATTTATACTCTCCAAGAGGAAACCTTCAAATGGAGCAAAGCAAACGGCTCGATTTGCTTCAAAACTTGTAATTTATTACAAATCAAATAAGATATAAATAGTGAACTTAGCAACTTCGCAATATTAAAGGAACAAATGAACAATAGCAAATCAACTCAAATAAAAATCACAAATAATAGTAAGAGTTATATATTAATTTCACTAGCGATCATTATTTTGAAGGAAGTGTACCTGTCTTAGGCTATTTAATATTCATTCATCCAATCCACATAAGAGCCAAGTAAATTCCTCTTCATCATTGGCTAAAGTTCAAACCATCAAACAACAACTCATATGTTAATAAAAATAGGGACAAAAGCATATAAGTTAGGAAAAATATAAATAGAAGGAAAAATAAAGCAAAACACTTACAATTAAAACCATACAACCAACTTCGAGTAGCTATCAAAGCTTCCACATTTTCAGGAATGAAAGAGCTTTTCCATTTGTTCAAAATCCCACCACCAATGCTGAAGGTTGATTCTGAAGCAACCGTAGTAAGTGGCACACTCAATATATCACTAGCCATAAGAGAGAGCTCTTTATACTTTTCGTAATTTTCTTTCCAAAAAGATAAAACATTCAAATCTCTTTTGCACTCCATTTTAGGATCTTCCAAATATCTATCAAACATTGTCTTTTGATTGGTGTAAGAATCATCACCAAATTTAACATTATCGAAATCCTACAAAATTACAATTAGTAACTTAATTATATCTTTAATAATCAATTAAAATAAATAATATTAACGTATAAGGTAAATAAAAAAAATACATACATCTAAATAATTGAACTTTCGCTATGCAGGTGGAGATTTCAAACTTTGGGAAATGCCTAGGTTGAAGATAGTGTTGATGCCATATTAGATGAAGGACTAGCACAATTGGTGTACTCTCTAAGAAGAACCTCTAACTTAGCAATCACTTTATTCACCTTAAAAGTTACAACTTCTTCACTTCCATACAACTTTTTGTAACAATATTTCAAAAGCACTTTTTGCATCGGGGATCAAGAAGTGTAGCAAAAGAAAACAACAAAGTATATTCACTCCAATACTTGTCAAACTTTGCCTTCATATTTCGCACCATCTGTTTAATCTCTTCATCCCTACTTTCCGATTGCTCTTTTAAGAACATATCTATCTTCCATATATTTTCAAAATACAAATTTGCTCGCTGGATACTCGACTACCGGAGAATATTTCATTAATTTCACAAAAAGGACCAAGAAGTTCATGAATTCTTTCAACTCTTTCCCATTCATCATCCGAAGGAAAACTCGTATAAGAAGAATCGAGTGAGGTAAAAGTGCTTAAAAGCTTTGCGATAAATAAGTATGTCGAAGTCCATCTAGTAAGAACATCTAACCATAAGGCTTTGGTTTCCTTAATCTCACCTCATTCCATACAAGCCTTAAAATGCAATTTCCTACTCTCCGATCCTTTGATATACTTTACAGTTTCTCTAATCTTAACCACACAATCATCAATTGCCTTCAAACCATCTTTCACAATAAGATTTAAAATATGTGTTGCACATCGAACATGAAAATATTCCCAGTGCTCAACAAAGACCCCTTGTCCAAAAGTTTCAATTTCAATCATCTTGGATTCTATCATTACTAGATGCATTGTCCAAAGTTAAGGAAAAGACCTTATGCTCAATGCCCCAATCTACCAGCAAATGAAACACAATCTCACACAAAATAGGGCCTGTATGGGGTGGTTCCACGTGACGAAAATTCAAGACTTTACTATGCAACTTCCAATTAGAATCCACATAATGAGTAGTCAAACACAAATATCCCTCGGTTTGACAAGAAGTCCATAAATCACAAGTTAAAGAAATTTGCCCGGAAGTGAAAGCAAAGTATCTTTTAGTTTCTTTTTAATTGAGCATGCAATTTCGGACAATCTGCTTTTGCGGTATTCCTAGTTATAGTTACAACTTTGTTGTTCGGATATGCATGAATTTCCCTATTTTCTTGGTGCTCAACCCATGAAAAACTATAGCTATGCCTTATGATTGCCTTAGCTACCAATTCATGATAAACATGTTGATCAAACCTAATAGGTTGGTTGGAAGCCTCTTGACAACCTTTGCTTCTAGATATGGTTTGCACTTGTCAAGATGCTTCTTCATGTTGCTAGTTCCATACCTTGAGTCTGCTAAAAAGTCCTTGATTCGCAATGTCTACAAGTTGCTCGCTTCTTCCCATCTCGTAGATCCGGATGCAGGTATTACCAAATACTCTAGCCATACTACACTTCTAGGTCCACCAACATTAGTAATTGTGGAAGTATGCACGCTACCTTGATTATTTGACTCCTCGTTCAAATCAATATGGACATCAATTGGATTGTCATAATCAATGTCAAAGAAACATCCACCATCTTCACCATCTAATTCCATAACTCCCTATGAACTTTGCAATAATAAGTTTAACAAAAATAAGAAATCAAAATTACTAATGTTATTGCAACAATATAGTTTGTTCATAAAACTAATAGCCACATATCATTAGAGGAGACTTGTTATATACAAAAGTAATATCAATAACAACACTCGGACTAAGCCAATCTAATGGCATTTTTCAATTGCATCCTCCTGTTTTTACATCTAAATATGACATAAACTGTGAGCACTTTTGACTTGGCAATCACATACACATAACGAAGTCCGGGGCAGATTTACTCAAGATGCTTGGCATGTCGGGCTTTTTAAAGGTCTTGTAAGCAACATTAATCGTAGGAACTACGTCATTTTGTAATAAACATTAGAAAATGATGTATTTTTTATGACAAATGGAAGTGCAAATAATCATCGAATTCACAACTATTCATCAATAAGAAGACATTACTTAAGTAGCAGTAAGCATAGGCTAAAAGTGATGGTCTTATAGCTATATAAAGAATGTAAAAGACGAAAGAAGCATAGGTCTCAATCTCAAAGTGTGCAATGGCTATCCGTAATAAACATTAGAAAAACAACAAGGCATCAAAATCCGAGGATGACATTCACGGAAAATTTACCGATCATATTACAATTTACACAAACACCCGTAACAAATCAAACCAAAATTAAGCGATACAATATACATCAAAATGAAATCAGCATTAGCCAATTTGAAGGAAATTACCAATAAATCAATCACAATAAAGCCGACTGACCGGAAACCAGTCACCAACGATCGTCGACGAGAGACCAAAGAAAAAGAGTCGAGGAGAGACCGTCGACGACCGAGAGAGAGAGCGATGAGAGACCGGAGAGAGAGCCGAGGAGAGACCGAGAGAAAGAGCCTAGAAGAGACCGTCGACGAGAGACCGGAGCGGCGAGAGACTAGAGAGAGAGCCGAGGAGAGACCGTCAACGACCGGAGAGAGAGTGACGAGAGACCAGAGAGAGAGCCGAGGAGAGACCATCGACGAGAGACCATAGCGGCGAGAGACCATAGCGGCGAGAGACCAGAGAGCGACGAGCGACGAGCGACGAGAGAGAGAGTCGAGGAGAGACCGAAATGGTGCAAGCTTGCAGCCGTGGAGGAGAGAACAGAAGACCTGAGCCAACTAGTGAGAAAGAAAGGCTTAGGGTTTGGTTTTTTTGTTTTATTTCTGTTCCTTTTTTTGACAACTAAATCTAAAAGTCTAAAATAAGAGAGGGAGCTTTCTCTCCAAAATCTAATTGTAATTTGTGACAAAAATTTTGATTTTTAAATTTTACTAGAGTAGAGTGGAGGTGAAAATTCGACTTTTGTCAAACAAATAAGAGGAAAAAAATAAAAGCTTGAAATTTTTATATTATAACTTTATAAGATATTATTAATAGAATTTAATTTAATTTAATTTAATGAATACGTTTAAAGAATTTACATTAAAAAGTAAGTTATTATTTTGTTCATGAAAATAAAGGTAAAATATATAATTTAAAGAATACTAAAACGTGTAAATATATATGTAATTGAAAGAATAATGAAATATGTGTAAATATATAAATAATTTAAAAAATAATGAAATATGTCTACAATATGTAATTTAATTTGTATAAATAAGTTCAATTCGAATTGTATTAATTTTCACTTTGATTTAGCAAGTTTATTTGGGATTATATCGATTCAAACTTATCTAAGTCGGGTTCGTTTCATATTAAATATAGTCATTACATGAATAAGTTAAATACTTAACTAATATCGATGAGCATTGAGACTTGGTTTAGCAAATTAGTAGTCATTACCATGTCTCGGTATCTCGCAACTCCGTTTTTGTTAATCTGTACTAGTTTGACTTTGACCAAATCGATATTAAATTTAACTCTAGATTAATGTTCAAATTAGTTCAATTAATTGGTTGGAAAATTATAATACAAGATGATAATCGTAAGTCGAGTATTTCGAGTTGAGGAATAACCGATTGATCGATCGACTAGATATTCTTCTTAGGTGGTTATTATGACTAGTGGCACCTAGTGGCCGATGAATATTCAATTTTTATTTTGATTTAGCAAGATCATTTTAGATTGTATCGACTCGAACTTATCTAAGTTATTATAACATTATCTTTATAAATTTAACATCAAATATAATCATCATAAGAATTCGAACCGTTGCTATTTAGTCTATTAGTATTGTTATTATGTCGGTATCTCGCAATTTCGATTTTATTAATCTATGTAGTCCGTACATAAGTTCGGTTGAAATTGTACTAGTTCGAATTTGACCAAATCGACTTGGCCTCGTATGAAATTCAACGTCAAATTATGGTTCACATTAGTTCAATTCATTCATTACAATTTACAATTCATCGAGTAAATTCAGTTAATCTTAACTTTTATATCTATCGGACTATTGTTGTCTTGCGATTTCATTTTTGATACTTATCAATAAGTTTGAGTTGGATTACACATATATGACGTATTGAAATATTAACTTGGTTTATCGTGTTTTAAATTTAGAGTAAAATATTCAAATTTTGCTTGTGTACACTTATAAGTTACTAGTATTTTTTTTTAATAAACAATATGTACAACAACAAACGTGTAAAATAAAAATAAAACTAATATTAATAATAAATTAACTTTATAAAATTTTATTTTTCTTCAACTCAAAAAGGTTTTGTAAAAAAATTTGACACGACAAGACCGAATATCAACAGGCCCAAAAGTGATCCGACCAAATTTTAACCCGAATCCGATCCAAAGTTAACCTGAAATCATACTTGAAACTCACCCATATTGACATTGACCCAACCCGAACCGAAACCGACCCGAATTAATTTCACCCGAAGTTGACCCGACCCGAAATTAACCCAAACCAAACCGAACCCGAACGAGATTGACCCGAATTTGAACCGAACCGAAGTTGACCCGAACCTAAACCAAACTAACCCGAACGAGATTGACCGGAAGTTGACCCGAACCCGAAACCGAACCGGACCCGAACAAGATCAACCCGAAGTTAACCCGAACCGAACTAACTCCGAACCGAACGCAAACCGAATGACCGATTGCCAGGTCTCATAAGAGTGAGCCTTTGTTTTTGTATGCTAAGACCGAGTTATGTGTAGTTAAAATAAATCCTCACTATATGAGTTTGATAGATTTAGAAAAGTACTTTTATTTTATCGGCTTTTATTTTCAAAACCGACGAGATGACTCATCTTTTTATTCTCTTTTTCTCCCGAATTTGCATCTCGGTTTTCTTAAACGAAACCGGTGAAAAATTTATCACGTGGACGACGACATTGGTGGGTTGGCCTCGACCACTTAGCCATTGTCCCATTTGAGCTCCCGGCCCAATCGGTTTAGTTGGTCGGTCCAGATTGAACATCGCGGCAATAACTTTTTCATTTATTTCCTTTTTGTCTAATAAAGTATCATGAGACTTCTAAAATTAATTTCAAAAATAAAATAATTTCTTAAAAATCGGCAATCAATCCCTTCTTAAAAATATATTTTAAAAGCCTTATCGTTCGCTTGATAAGCACACCTTACATGAAGCCGACATTTGTGAGGAAACTTGATACGCTTCCTATGAGATGGTCCGTGGCTCCTACAAATATCTTTCTTAGTAAATGTTGACCATTAGGCCATCAACTATCGTCCATAAGTTTTGAAGGATAATCAACTTTTCAATTCTTAATTGTTAAAAATTACGTGTCACAACAATAGAGAGATAAGTTCTCAAGAGTTTATTAATGGAGACGACCTCATTCTCTCTTACTTTTCTTTTTCTCAATCTAATGTAGTGAGGAACTTTGGTTAGATATGTATGATTCATTAAATTATGATATTGTAAAAACAAAGTAAAATGAGTTGTTTATGTAATAGATAGTTATTTATATAACGGATAGTTGTTTAGGAAGCAAATAATTTTTAGATTTTATTTGTTAGCGGATAAGCTGTTCAATTGAGCGATTGAATAAATGTGTTTGATAAATTTAGTGGCGAGGTTGGTTGATTATTGTAAAGTAATGAAGGGATACTTTTGTTTAAAAAATATGAAATACTACTTTAAAATATGAAAATTTAATATTGTTAACTTTTCAAAAACACAATTTAAAACGTTATAAGTTATTGCAAACGCTACTTAAAAACCACTACTTTACCAAACATTAAAATTTAATTAATTAAAATTTTAACATTAAATATTACTCCAAGGATGGGAAACCTTAAAAATATGTATGTAAAAAAAATTGTTTATTTCTGTTTCCTTGCCAAAGTCTGATGATAGGTCGCAAAATGCCAAAACCAAAGGAAGTTGGAACGTTCAGGACTTCACGCAATTTTGATACTTAATACAAAATCCGTGGACGAGGGCTCCTTGGTGTTTTGCTTTCGTGGATAAATAAGCTCCTTGCCTTAAACGTGGAATGCGTGGCTGCTTTTTTTCTTTTTCTTTTTTAATTCCCCATTGGGCGCCTCTTCGTCCGCTTGACCCGCTGCTGTTCTGACACTCAGTTCTTGCATCAAGCTGATTTAGCGTCCCATAGGTAATTTTAAAATTAAATTAGGGAATTTTATCCTATTTTATGCCTTGAAATCTTGGATTTTGAAATTTGTCACTTGCATCTTGCTTATCTCACTTGGCGAATTTGCATCTACCAAGTTTTTCTCTCTCTCTACGTCTGTTTCAATTTCTTTAGCTCGTCAGTGGCGGGGAATAAAAACTTGGCTTTAGGCTGGGACCTTAGGGCTTGTATCCGTTGTTTTTGTTGTTGTTGTTGTTGTAACCAGGGGCTTCACTGCCTGGCATAAATGCAACTGATCATGCACCCTTTTCATTTTTATTTTTGTGGGTTGAATGATGGATGTGGTGACAAATTGCCGGGCGTTAGGAAAAGCTAGAAACTTCGTCAAAGGAAGTAACTGATGTCTCCAGAATGTACCTGTCAACTCCTGTTTGCAGTCTAGTGTTTTGAACTTATTTAGCATGTTGCTGCCACCTTTAAGACGGTTAATCTTGATGCCCTTCTGCTGCTTATGCGCTTGCCTCCGTTGCAGCTGTGATTTTTTAAAAAAGTATGACCGACCCTGATTAGCACGAATTGTTGGACAATGCCCCTCGTTTTCTGTTGTATGTCTTGGCCTTGCCTTATAGTGTAGGTTCATCGCCCATCATTGTTCTTTCAAGTCCCATTTCGTACACTGACTCGGTCTTTTGAAGCTGAGTATAGAGTCCTTCACGAGCTAGGGGGAGGGGTTCGTCCTAGCTGGAGTTATCAAGACCCATTTGTGTGCGCAAGGTTGACTAACTCGGTTCTTTAGACACCGAGTAGAAATTCCCATTACAGTGGGATGTCATACTTGGAGTTGTCAACGCACAACGTGTGTGCAAGGTTGACTGACTCTGCCCTTTCACACAGAGTAGAAAGTCCTTCACTGTGGGAGGCCCCATTATGCGACCCCATTGGGCAGGGTCGACTGACTTGGTCCTTCGACACCAAGCAGAAAGTCCTCTACACAGTAGAGTGAGAGGCCCATGAGGCCCATCCTGGAGTTCAAGACCCACTGTGTGCCTGACTCCATCCTTTGACATTGCATAGAAAGTTCTTTGCGCGTTACAGTGGGAGGCATATCCCAGATGCCAAGATCTATTGTGTATGTGGGGGGACAGACTTGGTTTGTTGACACCAAGTAGAAAGTTCTTTGCATGTTGCAGTTGGAGGTACTATACCCATTCGATGTGGAGGTACTACACCCATTATGTGTGGAGGTACTACACCCACTTTTGAGACCTTGAGTAGAAAGGCTTCCCGCCATGTATTGGGAGAGAAGACCCTTAGGTAGTCCCAGCACGCATACAAGTACATCAAGTCCTTGTTCCTTGAGAAAGTGCGTGTATTTCCTTCTTTTTTCGCTTTCGTTATTTGCCCCCGTTTATACTTTGTTAGGGTGAACATTTTATGTTTTTTCCCTAGTTAATTTAGCTATTGAAGATTAGGCTTCTCTTCCTCTCTCGCTTGGAGAGTAAGCTTCTCCTACCATGGTGAAGCAAGGGAGGCCGAGAAATTCTAGATTCCAATCAAAACAACCCCCAAACCAGGAGCAAAACTTGACACCTCTTACTGACTAGCTAGCTACACCAAATCCTGGGCAGATGACCATACCCATTAATGAAACAGTAAATCGAGCTGGGTCTTCATCTATTCGACCATCTATCCAGGGAAACCTTCAACCTCATCCGGATTCTAATGTGATTGAACAAGAATGAGGTTTTACTAAACCCTCTGTTTGGGACTCATCGATATATCAAAATTATGCAATGCGGGTGAGAGACTAAGCTCATAGCTCCTGAGAAAGATAATGACATCCTCTTTACTTCGATTAATATTGATGATATAGAACTTGAGCTTCGATTTTGGGAATCTGCCGTAGCTTGCTATGTATTGGGAGCATCCCTCCTTTTTCGGTGCTTAGTGGATATATTAGGCGAATTTGGAAGGATTACACCATTGACTGGATTGTAATGATGAGTAATGGGGTTGTACTTGTTAGATTTGATTCAATTGCAACAAAAGATGAAATTCTGGAGAATGGAATTTATCATTTTGATACTAAACCATTCATAGTGAAGCCTTGGCCCAAGGACTTCAAAAGGAGGAAATCCATCAAATTCCGAGTGTGGGTTTAGTTTATAGATCTAGACCTCAAATATTGGAGTGTTTGAGTGTTGAGTAAATTAGCACTTGGTAATTCTATTACGGCAGATGGGAATACAAAAGCAAAAATTAGAGCTGGCTATGCAAGCTTATTGATAGAGGTACCTATTAAAGAAACAATTCCAAAGCATATACACATTGCCAATCAGCAGGGAATAGTGATCAAGCAACCGGTACTACTTGAATGGGCATTTGTGGAATGTTCTAAATGCAGAAAGTATGGCCATGAAACTGAAGCCAAAATTGGCAATGGAGACCCAAACCCATACCAACAAAGCATGTGCTCCCTGTAATCCCTGGCAGGAGCCCCTGGATTACCAAAATATGGATGGATAACTATTGGTTCAGGAAATCCTAAGCTAGTCAACCAGCCTCAGACACTAGTGCATAATCCTTTTCTAATCCTTTTATCTTGACTGAAACCAGCATTGAGACAGTGATTAGCATCTCACAGGAGGGAAGATAGGTAGCTCATTCTCCTCCTAATGGATAACATCACCACTTGGAATATAAGAGGCTGAATAACCCAAATAAACATAGAGCTATGAAGGCATTTTGTTATAAAAATAAAGTTGGTCTACTATGTTTATTGGAGACTAAATTGGCTTCAAGGTTCCAAAAGTGGTCACATTATGTGAATTATGATGATCACAATAGGGATAGGATATGGATCATGTGGCTGTCTACTTTTGTCAATGTTCAAGTTCTTAATACTAATGAACAGCTCTGTCGAACACAGCTGTCAATGTTCAAGTTCTTAATGCTAATGAACAGCTGAGTCAAACACACCTTCTCCAATGAGGGTTTTTACTTGACTGCCGGCTATGGGTTTAATGGAGACAGTGTGACTGGTATGTGGCAGGCTTTGAAAGGCTTTGCTAGAAATTTACAAGGGCCATGGATTACTGTGGGGAATTTAATTGCCCTTTACATCTTGATGATAGCATTGGAGGGGTCGTAGTTACCTTAACTTACATTCATGATTTTCAGAACTGGTTTAAGTGACATGCCTTGGAAAGGATGTAGACACACTTGGAACAATAAGCACGAGATGGGAACCAAGATTTTATCTAAACTTGATAGAGTACTAATTAATACTGCTTGGGCTACCATGTTTCCTGTAGAAACCTTATTCTTGTCTGATGAAACCTCTTGACTGGTTAAATTCTTTGAGTTGAAGGATGGACCTAAACCCTTTAAATACTTTGATATGTGGGCTACTAATCCCAGCTACAATTCAATTGTTGATAATGCATGGAAGCAGTATATTGAGGGCTCCCCAGTGCAGCAGGGTACTAGGAAGCTCACATGTTTACAAAAACCTCTCAAAGAACTGAATGAAAGTAGGTTTGGGGAAATCCATGTGCAGTATGCAAAAGCCAAAGAAAGGCGTAACCTTTTGCTCCCCCAAATGCACAACCACCCTTATGATTCACAAGCAGTGGCTGAATTGAGCAAATGGCAAGAGAGGCTATAGTTTTTACATTAAGAAGACCAAAGAAGACGGGCTCAACCTAGGTGATACTAATGACTAGTTTTTCTATGAGATCTTAAAACACAAGTAGCTTTATAACAAAATATCTATACAAACTGTCATACATTCAGGAAAATGGTGAATGGACCTGGAACTATTTTGTAAACTATTATGAACACTTCTTGGGGAAGCCTGCCATTACAAATGGGACTGCTGAGCCAGAGGTTATACAGATGGGAGCATGTTGATTTATCCATTTAACAACAAATAGCTCTCATAAAACCCTTCACGAGGGAAGAGATTAAACAAGCTCTCATGGATATACCTAATTGTAAAAGCCCAGGGATGGTTACAGCCTTCAAACAAAGTTGAGATGTGGTGGGAGATGACATCTGTAAGGCAATTTGGTCTTTCTTCACTACTGGCAAGATGAATCACTCTTGTAATGCAACCAGAATTACCCTCATACCTAAGGTACCAAACCCTCAAACTCCAGGTAAATTGTATAAATGTATTTTAATGCTTATTTGTAGTAGATTGAGGCCTATTGTGCTTGCTATTGTGCATCAAAACCAGCGAGTTTTTATTGAGAATAGGTTGATTGCTCATAACATCATGATATGCCAAGATATGGTCAAATTGTATCAAAGAAATCATGTCTCTACTTGATGACTCTTCAAAATTGATACGAGAAAAGCCTATGATTCTGTATCATGGAGATTTGTGGAAGATTTACTGCATGCTTTACATTTCCCCCTGAATTCACTATGTGGATCACGACCATGATCACCACAAGCAGCTTCACCATTAATATAAATGGGACTGATCATGGCAGCTTCAAAGGAGGGAAGGGGCTCAGGCAAGGGGATTTAGTCTCCCCATTAATATTTGTGCGAGTGACTGAATACCTCACTAGGATCCGATTGCTCAAAGCCCATCAGCAGAATTTTAGGTTCCATCCTATGTGCAAAACCTTGAACTTGGTTAACCTTTGCTTTGCTAATGACATAATGTTGTTATGCAAAGAACACCCTATCATAGTGCAACTGATTATAGAAGGTTCTCAACGGAGGTTTCTGGGTTACATATTAACCCATCAAATCTTAGGCATTTATAGTTGGTTTCAGAGGAAAGGAAAGAAGCAATACTAAGTATCACTGGATTTGTATTGGGGGAATTCTCTATAAGATACTTTGGAGTTCCTCTTACAACCAAGAGATGGAATTAAGAAGACCGAGTAAAGAAGACTGCAGTAAACTCACAGAGGGGATAACTGCCAGAATCAAGAACTGTAGTAAAATTCACAGTTATATAACTGCAGTAAACTCAGAGAGTACCAGAATCAAGAGCTGGCAAACTAGTCATATGCGGATTTCTCATTGCACACATATTGTACCTCTTTCTTTATACTTGCACCAGGAGTTATCACAGAAGTTGAAAGGATATGTAGGGCTTTCCTCCGGGGTGAAGACCCCGAATCTAGCAAAACCCCTCTTATGAAGAATTAAGTCTTAAATCTATAACCCCAAGTGTATGACGTAGTTGTGGCTAGCAAGCACAAGTAGTGTCCACGGATAATTGTGTTTCAAGTATCAAAGGTATCTTAAACTTTCTATCTAGGAGAATCGAGAGAGATAAGAGATATGATAACTAATCTAATCCTAAAAAGCAATAAAAGAATGCTTGCGTTGTGATTTTACCACTTAATAAATTAACTAATCAAGACAAGCCTAAATAATCAAGACAAACCTAAACCTAACCAAGCCTATGCAAGCATTTAGGAGTGGTCGAGTGGGACCATCAAAGGCCATTCAAGTCACACTTGTGAGGGTCTTGAGCTAATCTAATTGTTTTAACCATCTATTTTCGTGGGGTTAGCCCAATTAGACTACAAGAATAGCAACCTCAAACCTAGCTATGATTCCGGCTATTTTGACGCCAAATCCCCGACTATTCTCTACATTTATGCTAGCAAATTGGCTCCACCTTTCAGTGATAAACCAATCACCCAAAAGTTAAGATAAAAATCCCTTTCGGGCATTTCATCGAACACGTGGTGGGCGGAAGAAACAATTCCAATTAATAAGCATAAACTAGTTGGGTTAAGGCCTAAATGAGATCAATTAGCCATTATAGAGGCTAATCATAACCAAAACAACCAACTTTAATAACTAATTAACATAAAAGCATGAAATAAATATAAAACTACACTAAAGAACAAACTTCCACAAACCCATTTGAATAAGAACATAAACTAGTTAATTAAAACCAAACATGAAAATAAGCAATCAATCTAATGTTAATTAACATCTAAACTAATAAAAATAAAATCTTTAACTAAATTGAACAATCAAAATAATAAACTTTAAGTAAAGAGGAAAAGAGAAAGAGAAAACTTATACTTGAATTGAAATTGAAGGTTTGAATTCAAAATCTTTTACAAAATATACACTAACCTCCCGTTTAATGCGGTTTTATTTTAGCTAAGTAAGAACCCTTGGAGGTTTCCTAAAATCCCAAAAAGCCGAGCTCCTAAAAGCAGAGCCAAAGTTGTCTTTTATAGCCAAAGTTTTATTTTAGCTAAGTCTGCACGCCCGTACGACCCTGTGCAAGTCTGAAAGTTTCTGGTGTAGCGCTACACAGCCGTGTCGTGCAGACCTAGCTGCCTAGGCACCCCATTATCTTCCTCAACTCTTTGGCTCAAACTTTTTCCTATTCGCTCGATTCAACTTATTACCTACAAAAGTGAATAAACCAAGTAAAAATCCTTTAAATATATTATACAAGTAAAAAACTAAGTGAATAAGGATATAAATAACGTATTATTTGGACCGAACAACCCCACTAGTGGCGTAGAATCTAGTTTGGTGGACTGAGGATTAAGAATTGCAAAATATGGAACAAACCTGCAGTGGCCAAGCACCTATGGTTTATAATAGCTGACAAGGAATGCCTATGGGTAAAATGGATTCATGAGCTATATATAAAATTGAATTCCATCTCGACAGATAAAGCAAATGCTCAGGATGCTTGGTTTTGGAAGAAAATGATGAAACTCAGAGACTTATTTGCACTAGGCTATCAAGGCTCAAAGTGGAAATTCCATGCCATAGGGGACTACTCAATATCCTCAAGTTATGAGTGGGTGCTGCGAAGTCTTGCAAAGAATCCAAATGCATAGCTTATCTAGAGCAAAATCAACATTCCCAAGCACATTTTTTGCTTTTGGTTAATGATGCAATGCAAACTCAATACCAAAGACAGATTGATTGCTAAAAATATTCAGATTGAGGAAATCTGCCCCTATGCCTCAATGAGCCTGAAAATCATGACCACTTGTTCTTCAAATGTGCTTTCAATCAATCATGCATAATGTTCTCTCCAAAATGGGAATACAGACTTTGATAGTTGCAGTAGGAAAGATACCTCAAATGGTGAAACAATTAAGTAAACAACAAATATTGATGTTAATGCTTTGTATCTCTACTACAACCTACTACATATGGAACGCAAGAAGCACAAGCATCTTCAGGGGGACCAGGATTAGCAGCAGAGAAATATCCATGCAATGCATTAGCATGATTATGGCTAGAGCAACTTTTATAGCTAAGAAATGTAAGAACAAGAAAATTCAGCTATTTATGCTTTCTAAGTTGATCTAAAGGGCAGGACATGTATTCCTCCCTTTGGATTTTGTATCTGTTGACAAATTCCCTCTGTTGGTAATGAGAAAATTCTCCACTTTACCCCAAAAATAAAATTAGCTAAGAAACCTAGGTAGCTTGCAAGCATGTCACATGGATGATTTGTTTTATCTTATATGACTCTTTGATGATTTGAGAGCTGGTTGGCTGACCTTGAGAGTCCGTAGCTCTATAATCTTTGGAGATGACGTGGAAGTCTTCAAGTTGTGTGACTTGAAAGTCTGCAAGTGGTGATTTCCGAGCCCGACTAAAAAATTTACAACTTACACGAATTTAAAATTTGTTTGGGGACATCTTTGAACCCAACTACTTGATGACTCGTGAGTCAAGAAGGTGACATGGAAGTCAGCAACTTGAACTTGAGTGACTTGAAAGTGTATAAGTGGCAGGTGAGCAACTTTAAAGCGAGTTGTATGACGATTTAAGAGTCGGGTTGTCACTTGAAAGTCCGAAACTTGAGTGACTTAGAAGTATGTAAGGGAGCAACTTTGAAATCCATTACTCGATGATTTGGGAGTCGGGAGGTGACTTGTATGTTTGCAAACTTAGTTTAAAAAAGTAGTTGATGCTTATATTGGTATGGGGCAATGTAGAGAGAAAGCTTCTTCTTGCAAAATGGCAAGAAAAGCCGGAAAATCAAACTAAAATTGAGGACAACCCGCCTCGCCTCTAACAAGGACAAAGAACTTGCCCGGAATCTCTCAATTGACATCGAGAAGGAAGTTCATGATGAATCAAATGGCACAAGTAGCGAATGAAACAAATGAAATAGTAGCACACAAAAGAGAACCCTCACTAACACGACCGAGGCATTACAAGCTGAATTTTCATAATGGATTGATACGTTAAGAAGGAAATGCCAATCCCAATCATGGGCGAGATCAAATGGGCGTAGAAGATAATACGGCAAGAGCAATTAAAGGCCCCCTTGGTCACGAGGCTAGGCTTCATTCCTCCACCGACTCACAATGGTATGCAAATTCAATGTATTAATGAAAAGGATATTGAAACCGAGATTGAGTATTGGTCGTCATCAATTATATGTTTTGTGCTTCGAGTAGTCTGTTATGTTAGGCTTTTTCAATCGAATTTGGGGATCTAGGGGTTTTGACATGGCCATTGCTAAGAAATGGGGTGTTTTCATAGCTGATTTCATTCGGTGATGGAACGCGATGAGGTTCTCAAGAATAACTTTATCTATTTTGATAAGAAACCACTAGTCATGCACCCATGGGCGAGAGAGATTAAATAGCAAAAATACCAGTGTGGGCAAAATTTCACCACTTGGACCTCAAATTTTGGAGCATAGAGGGATTAAGCAAAATAGCAAGCCTAGTTGGAAGACCTCTAGCAACTCGGAGGCATACTCGGAACAAATCCAAGGCAACCTTCGTGCGAATACTCATTGAAATGGATTTGGGAAAGGATTTTAAGGATGAGATTACATTCATGGATGAAAAAGGTGAGCTAATACATCGGATGGTGGAATATGAATGGAATCCGGTGAAATGTGAATTTTGTAAACAATTTGGACATGAGACTAGCCAAGTGTAGGAAAAAGGTTGTGAGGGTGTGGAGATGGAAAGAGACAATACCGAACCCCGTGGAGTACAAGACCCTCAACCAATACAGTAAGCCACACAACAATCTAAGCAACAATTGGAAATGCATGAAGAGGAGCACCAGGATACCATAATTACATAGTGCAGGTAAACTCAATCCCTAATACTTGTGCTACACCACGTAATATGATGTCACCTGCAGAATAGTTTTGATTCCTTACATCTTGATCATGGATAGAGTATGTTTTTGGAATGTGAGAGATCTTAATGGACCAAATAAGCAAAGTGCGGTTCAGCACATGCTTAGAAGCAATAAATGCTAGGGCTAGGGCTATTTGAGAAAACACCGAGAAATAAAGGGATTGAAATCAAAAGACCTGGCAAGGAATGGAAGCAATCACAAATGCTACAATGACTGGAAGAAGCAGATTCTGGGAGCCTAAATTGGTGGCTATTAGTGCTGTGTAGACAATTTATACATGCGAAAGCAGATGCTTATGGGATGGCCTTTGCCATAACAGTAGTGTATGGTGACAATGATGCTGAGTGTTGGAGAAAACGGTGGGCTGAAGTACAAAATGTACAATACCAAATAAATTGTCCATGGATAATTGGGTGAGACTTCAATGCTTTGTTAAGAACTGACGAGAGAATAGGTGGAGACCATGTAGCTGTGGCAGAGACAATGGAATTTAATAAATGGATGGTGCTTAATAAATGGATGGTGGACTGTGAACTTCAGGAGATGAGACACACAGGGCATACGTTCACATGGAGCAATAAGCAAAGTTTTCTCTAAAATTGACAGAGTGTTCATTAATGAAGGAGGACTACAACAATTTTCTAATGCTAACTACACGGTGCTCAATGAGGGAGTCTCAAATCACTGCCCATTATTGGTCAACTTGTAGGAGGCAAGGAACAAAAGGAAAAAAGATTCAAATATTACAATATGTGGAGTATAAGTGAAACATTCTTGCAAACTGTGAAGGAGCAATGGGATAAGCAATAAAGGATAGCAATGTTCAGGTGCTGAAAAATTTGAAGAAGCATTTATAGGCTTTAAATGTTCAGCAATTTTGGGAGATCCATATGAAGGTGCAGGAAGCCAAAGACACACTAGATACTGCAATACACTATGATCCACTAACACTGACCTGTATAACAGGGAAAGGGAGGCAGCAAAGATCTATAATTCTTTATGCAAGGTAGAAAGGATGTTCTTCCTACAAAGAACAAAGGAGACATGGCTCGAAAAAGGGGTCGAAACACTAAACTACTTTTTCTCTTGGCTAGCTAACAGGGATGGACTGCAGGCATTGGAGAATAAAGATGGCAAAATGGAGTATGAACAAGAGAAAATTGGGGGGGGATCGAAACACTAAGTACTTTGCAAAATTTCTGGACAGAAGGATGCAACTTAACAAGTGTCCCTAGAAGTAATTCTACAGGGAAAATGCCTTGAAACTGCACAACAGATGGAAATGGAGAGACCAATCACTGATGAAGAGATAAAATAGGCTATGTTTAGCATTGATAGCACAAAGAGCCCGGAAGAGATAAAACAGGGTATGTTTAGCATTGATAGCACAAAGAGCCCGGGCCAGATGGGTATGGGAGTGGTTTCTTCAAGAAAGGTTGGAAAATTGTGGGGAATGACATATGTAATGCTGTGAAAGATTTCTTTGCTACAGGTTGCTGAAACAAGTTAATGCAACAGTTTTAGCAATGGTACCTAAAGTAGCCAATCCTACTAAACCTGCAAAGCCAATTGCATGTTGCAATACAATATATAAATTCATCACCAAAATAATATCTAACAGATTGAGGTGTGTACTACCCTGGTAGATAAGACACAAGGTGCATTCATCTCAGGGAGCAATTATGCACGATGTACTAATATGTGCTGACAAGAGAAAGGGTGTAACACCAAAGATGCATGATGAAGATTGATTTAAAAAAGCATATGACTCCGTGAACTGGAGTTTTATTGAAAAGTTGATGCTAGGATATGGCATTCCCTATAGATTTGTCAAAATTATCATGTGCTGCAGAACAACACCCAGTTTCTCAATTCAGATAAATGGAGATCTCCATGGATACTTCCAAAGTGGGAGGGGTTAGAGACAAGGAGACCCTATGTCCCCACTTATCATTGTTTTAGTCATGGGATATCTAGCAAGAGCTATCAAAGTTGCCACTGCACAAAATGAGTTTAAATACCATCCAGGTTGCAAGAGGATGGGACTGAGCACTCTCAGCGATGATCTCTTGCTATTTTGTAAGGCAGATATCAAAGTGTGACAATGGTGGAGGCTCCTTTCAAGCATTTTTCAAAGGTTTCAGGATGGAACCTAACTTAGATAAGTCACAGAGAATGCTTGTTGCTGTGGAGGATCAGATGGCAGAAAAGCTGACTAACTTGACAGTCTACAGGGCTGGAGAAATACCCTTTAGGTACCAAGGGGTACGTATGAAGGCTCAAAGATTATCCAAAAATGACTTAGCATGTTCCTTAGCATGTATACATGTTGGAGTCAAATCACTCGGAGACAATGGCCAGTGAAGAGATTATCCTATGCTGGCGAGGTGCTAGTGATAGATTCACTGGTACTTAGCATGTTTACATATTGGAGTCAAATGTTCATAATCCCAAAGGCTGTCACAAAAGAAGTAAGTAAATGCAATCTCCAGGATGTTTTTGTGGAGCATCACAAATGAAAAGGGTAAGTTGGCACTAATAGCATGGAAGACTATATGCTTACCTAAAGGAGGAATGGGGATTAGAGACTTCAATGCAAAAACACTACTTTAGTGTTTAAATTGGTATGGGCTATAGCCCAAAGGAGGACAACCTATGGGTGAGGTAGGTACACCATTACCATATAAAAGGTGAATCTATTTGGTAGTGCATCCCTAAAACTAATGCTAGTTGGTACTAGAGGAAGCTACTTAAAGTGAGATGAAATGAAGGCTTGTGTGAACAGAAGCAGAGCGGTGTGGAGACAAACCGGCAAGCACACATACACGGCAGGGCTATGATTTGGCATAGGCTGAGATGGAGTAAACCAAAAATACCAAAATGTTCATTCATAAGTTGGCTGGCAAAACACCAAAAGCTCCTCACAAAAGACAGAGTGCTAGGGATGCATATGGCAATGGACACACAATTAGTGGACAAACAATGCGTGCTGTGCAATGATAAAGAGGAATCACACAAGCATCTATACTTTGAATGTTATTATACACAAGCTGTATGCCAAAAAATAACCTATGAGCATACACAATAGAGACTAAACAGCTTCTCCTGGAGAACAAGCAAAACAAATGGACTGACGAAGTTATGTTCAGCAGTTTGCATCTACAACATCTACAACTGCTGGAGAGAAAGAAATAGAAGAGTATTTGCAAATTCTAGCAGAGGCTCTAGTGCTAGAATGTGGTAGAATGATAATATGTAGAAGTAAGAACTGATGATGTTTTGAACATAGCCAGGGTATGCCCTGTGTAAGTTGTAATGTTATACTCCAATGATCAATTTTACCCAAAAAAACTTAGTTTAAAAAGCGTGCCCTGTCCACAAGTAAACAAGGGGCGCACACCTTGGTGCTTGGAAGGGGGTCAAACACAGCCCTCGAAAATGCCCAATGAGGTGCGCACTTTTTGCTCTTCAGGTTGAGGGCGGCGTGCTTAGTGGATCCTTCTCCTGGTTCAATTCTCTTCCTTCGTCGCAGCTTCTTCAATTTTCTTCTTCTTTATGTTCTTTTAATGTCGTTTATCCTCTTCCGTTGCTTCATCTATCCTCTATGGTTTATTGTTTTTGGCCTCTCTCTCTCTCGCTGTTCCTTTTTTACTCCTTTTTAATGGTGTGGGTTGTCATGACTTATTAGGGAATGCAACTTTTATGCCTAAAATCTCTTTTTGCTATTATCTTTTACTTGGATAAAACCTTTTAATTCAATTTTTCCTTTTTTTAATCGCTTTTATTCAATGAAAGAATCAGCCAGTTTTCTGCCTTTTCTTAGATAGGAAGAATTATGTCCCTTCATATCAACTAATTTCTAAAGTTTTTTGAACAATGATATTTTTCTTATTTTTCTTTTTATCATAATGGTGAGATTTTCAAAATCCTCAAAGCTTTCTCTAAATTATTCCTTATAATTTGGGAGATTTGGGTTTTAAATTGGAAAGATAACTACCCTCCATTTATTCCTACAAAAAAATTTATATTTTTGCAATCATTTTTTTAATTAAAGTGCTCCTCGGGTCTTACCCCAAAGCCTCGGGGCTCTTTGCACTTTTGTGCGCCTAGCTTTTTTAACTAAGTCCGCAAAAGCCTAAGGACTCTTTGCACTTTTTCTACCTCGAGCTTTTTAAACTAAGTTTACAAACTTATCGAAGTTTATAGGGGATTGACTCAATAGTCTGTTGTGTTGGTTGAAAGTGATGATTTGGAAGTTAGCTACTTTGATATCTTGAAAGTCTTTAGGTGTGACTCATAAGTATGCAAGTTTGATGATTCAAACCTGTTTAGTGGCTTGAGAATAATCGACTTTGATGACTTGAGCATTTGCACGGTGACTTGAGAGTCAGCAACTTCAATAACTTGGGAGAGTTTAGGTGTGACTTGAGAGTTTGTGATGGTTTGAGGACCAACATTGATGGCTTGGGTTTTCGATAGGGTTTTAAGAGTTTACACATTTATTGACACAATAGCCTCTTGGGATGAGTTCTTAACGACTTGGAAGTCTTTTATCTTAATGACTTGGAAGTCTTGAGGGAATGACTTGCAAGTCCGAGCCAAATTAAGAATGTGGAACTTTGATGAGTTGATAGTCTTTCGGATGAGACTTGTAAGTTTGCGTTATTGATGACTTGATAGTTTCTTGCTTAAGTCGGCTTGACACTTTGAGGTGTCTCGGATATCACTTTGATGATTTATAAGTCTTTAACTTTGTTGACTTGAGAGGTCTCACCTTTGTTGATTTGAGAGTTTTCAATTTTGAGAACTCATAGTGAGTTGTGAGTTTACAAATTGATATATTAGGAGTTTTTTACAACTAATTAGTGAGTCCGTTACTTGAAAGTATGTAACCTTGAAGACTTGAAATTCTTAAGGGTGACTTGACAGTCTATGATGACTTAAGGGTCTATAAGTTTGATGACTTAATCGTCATTAGGGTGACTTGAGTTTCATAATTTTTTGATGATTTGATAGTTTTTAAGGGTGACTTGGAAGCGAGGATTCAAAATGTGGTTTCGTCGTGGTACGACAATCGCCTTTTATATCGCGGTTGTCGTTGGGTGAAAACGCATTTCACTCAACTTGAAAACCTTTTCGGTTAACCATTTTGTCACGGAGCGGTGACATTTTTGAATCTATGCATGGAAGTATGTCGTGTTAAGAGACATATGCGAAGAAGAAGCTTGATGGGTATTTTTGAATTGATAATAAGCCTAGGGTGCCAATTTTTTTGTTGTTCAGGCTAGTGTTTCATGAAATTCCTTGTGGTCATTATGGTTGTCATGGCATACCTTGTGCAGCATTTTGTAACACACTTTTCCTTTTTAAGGGTGCCAAAACTCTAGTCTTGACAGGTGAGATTCATCCGTATTTTCTTCATCTAGCTAGATTTTTCCTATCTTTGATAATTGCACGACTTATTCTTTGAAAGCCCTAGGCCTCTCAATTTGATGGTTAGTGATCCTGTCGTACTTGCAATATTTGGGATTAGTAGTCCTTGCAACTTCTTTGGAGGGCTTTGACCCGTGAAGTTGTATGAGTCCTTCAAGAAGTTTGTCGGATATTCCTGATATTGCTCTTCTTTATACTCTTTGACTATAGGTCTTCCTTTTGACATTTAGGATGTGATTGGTTCAATAATGTTGGGATCTTTTACGTGCTCTATTCATGTGCTTGTTGCGAAGTCTTGAAAAGTTTTAGGCTTGTCCACTTTTAAAGTGTATAAAATGTATAATATGTACCAATCCATTCCTTGAGTGCTGGCAGACAATTAGACAAGTGGTCCTTTCACTTTAGCAAAGGGGCACGCAGCACGCAAATTATTAATATAGTCAACGAATGGCTTATTATTCCATTGTTTAGTATTAGTCAGCACAATCATGTTGACCACATGCGGTGTACTAAAGAATCTGTCCAAGAAATCTTGCTCTATTTTCTCCCAACTATTGATGGCCTCAGAGGCAAGGGCTGTATACGAGTTGAATGCAATGCCTTTTAAGGATCCCACGGACTGCTTAACCATGCGGTTGGCACTCATGCAGTCCCCTGTAGTGCCGAATACTTTTAGTGCCTATAAATGTCTTTATGCATTTTTCTTGGAGCAATTTGATTTTTTTGTACTAAAAGATTGATCAACTCAGTGCCTCCTGTGAACTTCCATTGATACTGTCTGCATTTTCCCCTTATAGAATCTTTTTTTCAATTTCTGCCTCGAGGGAAATAGCTCTCTTTAGTCCCCTGGCAAGGCAAATGCTACATAAGTCTGACACCTCATCTGCTTTGCCTTGAGCACAATTTTGTGGGCTAGATTAGTCGGATTTAACAGGTTTTGTTTCACGCTAGTGCTGTAGATTAGTTGTGTTTAATTGATTTTGTTTCACTGTGGCACTAGTAACTACAGTACTTTTTATATTTCGCTAAAATTGGTGTGTTATGGTGAAAATTGCTCATTCCATGACTGTGCTAGTCCTCATTCACTCCTCTGATTGCATTGCTAATATGACTTCTTCTAGGGACATAACCAAAACTTTCAGTTTTTTATAATTTGGAGGGTCCATATAGCCGAAGATCAGTCTAGTTTACGTGTTTAGTTTAATTTATCGTATATGCTCAGCAAAACATATACTGAAAGGTGATGTATTTTTGTATGCTTGTGGCTGATATTGATTTGGAAGTTATTATGAACATGCTGCTATAAGCTTTACAATGTTGTTGTAATTATATGCTTCATCATCTTTTTCAGGGACCCTCTTAGATGGCAGCAATCCTAGCTTCACAGAGCTGTTACTGCCGTGACATGGAGTTGCCTCACCAAAGGATAGCAATTGATGATCTCACATTTTCAAGCTCAGTCTCTAGCAAAAGATTTCCCCAGTTTGCGAGGCACATGAGCAATCTGCCATCATTTCCAGAAGTTTTCAGTTTTCAACTGGAAATGCGTCAAACTAAAGAGCCAACAGATCGAGGAAGCAATGGACGGCCCATCAAAATGGTGCCCACAAGTGAGTTGATGAGAAATACAACAAACTCGATAGTGAACAAGGGTATGGCCGTGAATGGAACTAAGCAAAAGATTAATGGAGCAAGCAAAGTTTTAAATGGAGTGAGCATAGTCAAGAAAGAAACCTCCCCTCTGGTTAAGAGATCAAAAGTTGCTGAGGATGAAGGACTTCCTCCTTTAGATGAGCCAAGGGTTCTCCCAACTGATGTGGGGTTCAGTTGGGCTAGTGATAATTACAATTCTGTACAGAGATCTATAGATGTCTGGTCATTTGTTCTTTCTCTTCGTGTACGTATTCTGTTAGACAATGCTAAGTGGGCATATGCCGGTGGATTCAGTGAAGAAAAGCAGGTAAATTAGGTGTTCTTTTGCTTAATGTTTTCTTCTTTCTAGAATATTATGGTTTGAATTTTTTTATTAATCTTTTGAATACTTGTTCAGAAGAAGAGAAGGGAAAAACTGCTGCGTGGTTAAGGGAATGTGTCTTGCAGCTTGGTCCTACATTTATTAAGTTAGGACAACTTTCATCTACCAGATCCGATCTGTTTCCTCGAGAGTATGTGGATGAGCTTGCCAAGCTACAGGTAGAAAGATCTGCAATCACCAAAATGTCTAGCCCCATTGTGCTACTTCTATCTAAAGAATCTTTAGCAATATCATTAATTCATTATGAGTGCAAACGTTTTTCTTTCTTTCAGGATAGGGTGCCTGCATTTTCTTCAAAGAAAGCACGAGATTTCATTGCGAAGGAACTTGGAGCTCCTGTTGACCTTCTATTTAAAGAATTTGAAGACCAGCCCATTGCTGCTGCTAGTCTTGGTCAGGTGTCCAGTTTATGTTTGCCATTTTTTTTTTTTGCATCATTTTTTTATTTGGTAATCCCATTAAATTCAGTCGAGTGCTTATCATCAGTTGAAAATAGTTTTATATCATCGTTTAATTTTCCCTCCTACCATAGTATCTTACTGTGACCTTTCCAGTTCAGCATAGAAGTACAGGAGTAGATCGTAACTTTAAGTCCGTGAATTATAATCCTATGATAACAATGGTTAGTGAATTTGATTTACTTGTCTCACTAACTTGTATAAAAGAAAGGCTACTTAGACATTAGGGAAATGTAAGTTTGTTGTAAGACTAGGTCTTTTTAAATATATTGGAACATGGAGATCAGGGGCAGATGTACTCTATGGCTAGGGTGTCTCGTGCACCTGGTGGCTCATAGGAAACTAAAAATATTATATCAAAATCATAAAATTTTTAGAAGGGACACCCCCACACCCATAAAAATCAATTAATACGTATAAAATTCTATGGAGTTCAGAAGAGGGAAACTGTTATGCTAATTTATGTATCTGCCACAATGGAGATTTCACTTAGCTTTCTGGAGAATTGCATGTTTCCAAGATGTTTGTTTCCAAATAACATCTTAATTGATGTGAGAAAGGAACCACATCATGCTTCTAAACTGAACTGAGAAATTATTAAATTTGTTATGTTCTTTGGAAGTTTTCTTCATCTGTTTCCTGTTATCACTTGGATATTGTGCAATAATGATAGCAATTATTCTCAATATTTTTTTTATAGGAAGGATAGCAGATTATTTAATAGCCTTAGAAGGTTTGTCTTTGCTAGGTTGCAAGTGACTATTCAACTTTCTGAATTCAAACTTTGTGACTGTTTCTTGTAGGTACATCGGGCTATCCTGCATAACGGTGAAAAGGTAGTTGTAAAAGTTCAAAGGCCCGGATTGAAAAGACTTTTTGACATTGACTTACGTAAGTGTTGCCTGACTTGGAATTTTTTCAAAATAGTCTGTATTAGATGCTGACTTTGGGAGGATGCAATGCTTACTACTTGCTTCCAGAACTTAAATAGTTCCTAAGCTAGTTGAGAACCAAAAGCTCTCCTCTTCTTCCCCTTATTCCCTATCTGGCTTAAAGATGGCTTTACTGAATTTATGATGATGTATCTCTTTTTTCTTTTGCAATTGGTTTGCTGTTATATATTTGTGCTGATTATGTCTGTAGGACAAGGCCCATTTAGTTGATTGTAGATTGTACGGTCTACAATTATTTTCTGACTGGAATTTCTACTTTCTATTAGATTATGGTAGCATCACAATATGTTGTTCCATGCATGAAGTCCTCCATTTATTCTCATGCTACTTTCTGCTGGATACCTTTCTTGTTCTAAGGTCAAGTAATTTAGTATGCAAGGATCCGATTCACATGTAATTCTTAGTGACCAGTGGAATAACTCCTATTTTAATCAGGGACTTGAATAACCTCTATCTATGGACCTCTGTCATAAACTGTGTAAGCTAGCTTGGCTTACTTACTACACAGGTTGTGCAACTGTATTGTCTTGGTCAGAGTTCATGTCCTTAACTTAAAAGTTAAGTTCTCCTCCAAGATTGAGATAAACTCCTATGCAGTTAATTGATTGAGGCACATTGATTTTCTATACTTAGCAATTAGCTTACTCCCGTAGTTTGTTGTTTTAGTATGGCAAACTACTAAAGTTGGTTTCTCACGTACAGGAAATCTGAAGCTGATTGCAGAGTATTTCCAGAATAGTGAGAGTTTGGGAGGTCCTACTAGAGACTGGGTTGGAATATATGAAGAATGTGCTACGTAAGTAATACATATTTTGTTCAGGTCTGTTCTTTCGTTTATGTTGTCTTAAGCTTTCATGGATATTGCCTTCTTAGAGTTATGCGAAAGATTACATAAGTGACAAATATGTATATATAAAGAATATTTTGTTCAGCTTCAAACCATTTTGTTTCTTTTCTTTCTACTTCTGGAGGTATAAGATAGTGGTTTGAATATTCTGTCTTGATCTCTCCTTGAATTTTGGTTCCATTTCTATGAACTTTTGAGGTTATTTCTCTCTGAAAACTTGAAGAGTTCTGAAATTGATGGCTGAGTCCTAAAACTTTTAGTGGAGCTATAGTTTTTATTTTTTTCCTGGTTTTATTTGGGGAGGAGCGCTGAAATTTATATTAGAGTTCTCAAATTTGTGTAGTAGTTCTGAAACTTCTTGGGTTCTGAAAGTTCAATACTTTGAAATTTGTGTAGTAGTCCTGAAACTTCTTGGGTTCTGAAAGTTCAATACAACTCCACAACTTATATTAGAGCTTTGACGTTCGTCCTGTAAATATCAGAAAAGATCTGAAAAATTTGTTGGCAATGTCGTCTTACCTGATTATCTGAGTTTCAATAAGACCCAGAAAAAACAAGGTACATTAAAAAAATCATCCGATTTTTAAAGCTAGACCCTAGATTTTCCCTTTCTAGAGCCGAAACCAATATTAACCCAAATTCAAGCTTGTCTAACTTGAGATAAACTACATATTGGTTCCAAATATTTCGCACAATTTTTTTAGCATTGTTGGTCAATTTAAGTTTCAACTAAACCTGAATGTTTTTTACCACTAGGAAATTCCATGAAGGAGGAAATGAACATGCCCAATATTTTGTTGCTAGTAAATTTATCTAATAGGTTAGAACTTGGGTGACATGATGATGTCTTCATGCGAATAGGCGGATATTTCCCTTTTTAATTTAATAAATTGAACTGTCAATTAGTCTTCAAGTACACTATTTTGCACTTCGTTAGGGAGGGTTTATATGAATATCTCTTAGCCTTGACATCTAGAGGCTTGTTTGTAAGTGGGAGCAAACAAGTGGGTACTGAAATGGTGAGATTAGCCTAAGTGAGAATTCAAAATTCAATCCATTTGTTTGTTTGGTACATGGAAATGGGAATATGGTTGGGTCATAGAGCAGTCTTTGGCTCTGTTTGGTAAAATGAACTATTTGAGTAGCTCACAGCCGTTTAGATAGCTATTTAACTTTTAGATAGCTATTAAACTTTTAGCGGATAACTATTCAACTTAGCGGTTGAATAAATATGTTTGGTAAATTTAGTGGTTGAATTAGGTGTTATTATAAATTGACGTAAAAGGATATAAATAATTGCCAAATATAAATTATCGAAGGGATGTTTTTGTCAAAAAATATGAAACGCTACTTTTAAATGTGAAAAACTAATATTCTTAACTTTTCGAAACACTACTTGAAATACTATTTGAAATGTTATAAGTTACTCGAAACCGCTAGTTGAAACACTACCTTACCAAACACTAATATTTGGTTGGTTAGTGTTTTGACTTGGTCAAAATGTTAAAAGCTACTCCAAAAGCTATTACCGAACAGGGCTTTTAGCTAGTTGTCGAGTTATGTCTAATGGACCTTGTCTTCAACTAGTCCGAGGAGGACTTGGCCATCAAAGGAAGTGAAATCTCTTCCGAAGCAGTGGGTATTAGGTTCCAGCCATCAGATCTGTTGTTTAAGATCTCTAACTGACAGGTCTCTGGCAAGTCAATGGTTGAAATGTGATTGGTGGACGATGAAAGTTTATTGAGCATTGTTGTAGCCATTGGTGACTGTTTGGGGTTCCTGCTGTCGTAGGCAACAAAGTGAATCTTATGAGATGCTGGGTTTCTTGCTTGCATATTTTTAAATCAACTCTCTTGGAATGTGCTTATTTGGAGTAATCCCAATTCCAATTTTTCATTCCTACCAAATGAGTCCTACCAAATGAGAATGATGGCTTAGGCCACAAAATAGTGGTACCAGTTGCTATTGCAATAATGGATGCTCTGCTCTCATATACTTCTTAACTGCTCAGTCTCTCAATGGAATGTGCTTATTTGGAGTTATCCTGTTCAAATCTTTCCTTCCTATGAAATGAGACTGATGGCTTAGGCAGCAAAATTTTGGTAACAATTGCTATTGCAGTAACTGTTCTCATATACTTCTTAACTACTCTGTTATTATTTTTTCCGTAAAATAAGAGATTCTAAGCATTCCTATAAGCCAAAATTTGAGTTCCCAAAATTATTTATGAGTATAATATAGTTGCATAATTGTTTTGATGATGTACTCAAACAATCAATTCGGTAAATTGATGACAAGCATGGGACTGCAACATTGTGATATTAGTAAAACCAATGTTACATAGCAGCCTATTGCTTGACTATGAGCTAAAATTCCTTCATTGTGTCATGGCCTTAATTGGTTCCATGGTTCATTCCTACTCTTGTCCATTTAACCTTCTTCATCCTTGGTTTTCACTAATGGAAATTGGAGTCTTGACATTTAATCACCATTTGAACTTCCCTTTTACCAAAATGTGCTTAGAAGTGGAAATGATGGCGTTGTCTGTCCTTCAATTTGTCATTGTCCTGCTTTTTATTTTAAAGATCCCCCTCCAAAAACAAAAGAAGAAAAGAATAAAGAAACCAATCACAACTCAGCCCTGAGTCAGACTTGTTCAGCCTAAGGTTATGTACTGACAACCTTAGCAGGAAGTGGTATACTTTACAGAGATAACTGTCTTTACTGACTTCCATTCATGTGGCATTACAGAATGCAATATATTGTTGGAATTGCATCCATGACATAGCTTTATTGCGACGTTCATTTTTCTTGTTCATCTTGGGAAAATATATTATGATCCCTGAGCTACCTTTCTTTTTGGGATTAGATGGGATAACGTTAGTAGAACTAGTGAATGTGTCTGCATCTGAGACTAATTAGGTCTTTGTTTTGTTACTTCTCTTTTTAAATCTATTATTTGCAGACATAAGCTCCCATTCTGGAGGTACTGATTTATTTGTGTTTGACTTGAATAAGTTGGTGAAAATTTTGGCACTTTTTTTGAGCTGCAGAATCTTGTACCAAGAAATTGATTACATCAATGAAGGCAAAAATGCTGACAGATTCCGCCGGGATTTTCGGAACTTAAAGTGGGTCCGAGTGCCAGTACGTTTATCTTGTTCTCGCAGCTTTGATTTAAGCTGTTGTTTCTTCATTTCTTATTCATGACTGTAACTTTGTCTGCGTGTAGTTGGTCTACTGGGATTATACTGCCACAAAGGTGTTGACCTTAGAGTATGTTCCAGGTAGCAGGCAAAAGTTGTGAACTTCATAAATTTAATCAAAAGGAATCCTTTTTTCTTTTTTTGGAATAGCTTAGTACAATGACTATGCTATAGTATTCAGCATGTTACTTTTTTGAACAGGCATCAAAATAAATCGATTGGACAAGTTGGATGCAGAGGGTTTTAATCGTCCTCGGATAGCTTCACGTGCCATTGAAGGATACTTGATCCAGGTACAGTCTGTTTCATTCTTGACGCTCGTGGAATTCCTTCATGTACATCAGTAACCAGATAGAGAGATATCTATCAATTGCATCTGGTCTTGGTAGGAGTTGATGCTGCTGTACTTTGAATTTTATCAAAGATTAATGTCTCTGCATCTAGTGCATGCCAAAAAAAGTACCTTAAAATAAAAAGATATCAGACTGCTTTTGGACTTGGTAGTTTGACGAAACCTTTATGTTACAGCTTTTGTACTTTTTACTATTGAGACTGGTACTATATGGTTGACAAATGTTTGTTTATCATGTATGTTCCTGTACCAATTATCATGCTTCCAGTTCTATCTTTATTCTTGATACAACTTATGTTTCCACCTCTTATATATTTTGATCTTAAGGTTTTGCATGCCTGATTGTATGAGAAAAACATGAGTCTATCTGCCTATTTTAAGTTTGCGACATGATAGAAGCTTACTTGTGTGTCATTTTTAAGCTTGTGTTTTTCGTCCAAGTTTGCTCCCTGTTATGTACGTTTGTTAATTCTGTTTCGACTTTCGAGTATTGATTTTTTATCCTTTTTGAATCCTTGTAGATATTGAAAACAGGCTTTTTCCATGCTGATCCTCATCCTGGAAATCTTGCCATAGACAAGGATGAAGCTATCATCTACTATGATTTTGGAATGATGGGAGAAATCAAAACCTTCACGCGAGAAAGACTGCTTGATTTGTTCTATGCAGTATATGAAAAGGACACAAAAAGGTTTGCTTTTTAACATTGGATTGCTTTGGCAAGCTTCTATTGTTTTCCTTCTCATCTCCAAAACATGATGTTTAGTACTGTCACATATGCTAGTAGTTATGCCAAATTTGAATCTTGAGCATGATAATCAAGTTTTTGCTTTCTTAAAAGGAAATACAACGTTATTGTGCTATTTGTAAGTGTGGGAGTTGTCAATTAGCTCAATAGGTAAAGTCTCTGGAAGTTGGACTTAGATTCGAATCCCGCCTACATTGGCCTTTGCATCTCTCTCTCTAACCCAAAAATATATATTATGTATGGGGCAGCACACTAGCACTGTTTTTCGAGTGTATTTTTTTTTTTTTGAACTGAATCAATACATGCAACAGCCTTCTAATGTTAAATATGGATGGCTTCTTCACGTTGAATAAAGAAGCTCGTTGGCATGCGATTGCTGGTGTCATGATTGATGACAAAAGATCTTGTCATTAACATATGATTTAACCACTAGTGTTGTTGTAGCTTTTGTCATTTCTCAACATCACTTATCTGCCATGTAAATTGAGCCAACTAATTCACTTAATGTTGAATGGATCAAGCTTCGATTACATATGCTTTTGAAATTTCCACAGGTGGTGTTTTTTCAATTTTCAGTTGCAGGAAGTTTAAAATGTCATTTTTGGGAGGGTTTTTTTTTTATTTTTTTATTTTTTACCTTAGATTATATTGGACCAAAGCACTAAAAATATCCTGTAGCACAGAACAGCCTCTTTGCAACCTAGGCAGGGGGTTGCATTTTGAACGCAGGCTGTACTTATCAAACACCCCCTGTGGGCCCCAAGAAAAGAATAAAAAGATTAAATACAAGAAAAAGCCTCCCTACACAAGCCTCTAGGGTATTAGTTTGGTTTGGTTTTGTGAGTGAACCGTGTGAAGCTCACATGTAATCTTTAATTGGTGCTATACCACCACTGAAATCTTCCTGTACTTCATTCAACTCCCTAACTGATTAACTTGGAACGATTCAGGTGGTGCAGAGTCTCATTGATCTTGGAGCACTTCAGCCTACAGGGGATCTCTCAGCGGTATGTTATTGAAGTGAAGCAAGCTCGTGAACACTCTGAAGGACATACCTAATTTATTGCTGTGCGTTGTAGCTTATATCTGAAAGGATTCTCCATTTGATTGCAGGTAAGGAGATCAGTGAAGTTCTTCCTAGACAATTTGTTAAGTCAAACACCAGATCAACAGCAAACTTTGGCGGCAATCGGTGAGGTGTGGAGAACATGATTGCCTTGATACTTTTGACCAGCTTTATCTAAATTACAGAAATGTAGGGGAATTAGACGACTTTTTTTTCATCTTCTAAATTTTATTCTGATATATGAAGTTTGAAATGATCAATGATATAATTTTTACTGGCTTTGTTTTATTAATTTATAGAAATATAGGGAATTGGAAATGAATTTTTCCCCCTTTATTTTTTGTCTTAATCCACAAGTTTTGGGTATATTTTTTCGCCCCTTTTTTTCTGTTTATTTAATTATCTAATTTCTACGTTCTTTTTGTTGGGCTGCGCTTGGAGGTGGTTGTGAACTTGTCACTGCGTTATTATGATGAAATTTAATTTCTTGATCAAGAGCAGCTTCAGAGGCTTGCCTTTGCTGTTGGTTTAGACTTTGAGCCTCTAGATTACCTGAAATGAGATTCTTTCATGCTTAATCTTCAGTTGTCTATTCAGTTTGTTGTTTGTGAGAGATTTTCCGATCATAACACTAATAGTCGATAGGCAATTTGACAATACTATGACTAACTAAGCCTTTTTATAATTCATGTGAATCACTTAACTGTGTGAGTATTACATGGAAATTTAATTATACGGAATGTTTGATTGGCACCCATTTTTTCAGTGCACTGCATCACAAACTTGCTTCTGTTTGTAATTCATTTATCTAACCCAACTGCTATTTTGTGCAATTTGTGAAACCCAGGATCTGTTTGCCATAGCACAAGATCAGCCATTCCGTTTTCCATCTACTTTTACCTTTGTTTTGAGGGCATTTTCAACTCTCGAAGGTAATCTTTCTTTAACCAGAATAGTTCATTTGTACAAACAGATGTGTAGCTTGAACTTTGGATACATAAGAACTAAGCTCTTTTCTAAGTAGCTTCAGACATGATCATATGATGATTAAAGACACCATCACCTTTACCTTCATGAAAACTTTGAGACAGGATTAGAGAGGTCAAGACCCCCACGCCCATGTTATGTTGCTACTTTCATATGTTTTGATGATTGTGTACCATTAATGGCCATAGTCTGTTGTTAAATATAAAATAGAGATCTTGCCCAGAAACTAGATGGAAGGACCCTATGAAGTCTTGCATTGCAGAGATTTGAAAAAAAAATAATTCAAGAGGAGAATTGAGGAAATAGAGCCTTTTGTATCTCACTGCCTATCTTCTCTAGAAACTCAATGAGTATGCCCCCAAATGTGAGGTTGAGAAGGCCAGTCAATCCTAAAGTTAGCCCATCAAAATTTTTGAATCCCAGCTCATTCACCAAGTACTCTTGAATCCAGCATAGCTTTGAAGAGTTCTTTTTTTCCCCCTTCCAAAGCCCTGATTTCAAGTACATGTTCTTTCTGTGTACTCTTCATGCCCTTGGTTGAGCTTTCACCAATGGTTCAGACCGGCACACAAGTGAAGTGATGACTAACATTTAGTTGGATTTTAATGTTATTGATGTATAATAGGAATGCCCCCATAGAGCACAAGATGAGAAACTAGACTTAGGTGGTTTGATGATGTCAAGAGGAGTTCAGATTCACCTGGTAAGAGATGTAAAAGGATTAAGCTTCCAGAGATTAGTAGAGGTAGAGGTCGAGGAAGAGCAAAGAAAAGTTGGAATGAATTGATTAAACACGATCTGAAGCATTTAGGCTAACGTAGGACATGATTCAAGATAGGAGTAATTGGAGTCCTAGGATTGCGGTTAACCTTAGGTAGGTTGCTTTATGCCAATCATCTTTGCCTAAGGAGTGTTGTTGGGTTGTCCTGGTGAGTTGTTTTGTCGTGATGCTTGCTATTATTGTTAATGATCATTGATGCTTTTGTTAATGAATTTTTAGTTTTCCAATGCTTATATTATCTTTTGTATCTATTTGAAAAATACTTTAAAAATGTTTTCTCAAAATTTTCAATACTGGTTTCTTGGAGTTGATTTCACTGCCGTTAGACGAGATGCTTTTAAAAGTAAGACTGCCTGTATCTTGATTTTCTCAGACCTCACACAAGTGAGATCCATACTAACAGTTATGGTTGATGTATAGTATTATTATCATTATTATGTAAAAATGTTTTCCCAAAATTTTTAATGTGGGTCTCTTTCGAATTGGTCTCTCTACCGTCAGAGATGCTTGCAAAATAAGACTGCTTATATCTGTATTTTTTAAGACCTTGCATAAGCAGGATCCACACTAAGAGTTGTCGTTGATGTATAGTGTCTTGCTGCAATTTCCAGACATGATAGATGTAGGATACAAGTATGTTCCTCACACATAACCAAATGGAAAACCTTACAATGACAAGCCAATTTCTCACATAAAGTAGTGTTGACTGAACAATGGTTGATCAAATTGAATGTGTGGGGATTGCAAGTAGCTCATCTTGATCGGTTGTGTTTTTGAATTTTTGCTTTGAGTTGGATAGGGTGAAAAAGATATATAACTTGGATAATGCCTACCAGCACAAGTCTTAAAGGGCTACCGCTAAGTGGATTAAGATAACCACTGTAAGGATAAAGATCCCTGCTTGCCCACTATGAGTTGGAACAACTACATAACAAAACAAGATTTCAGGTTTAGAGAGTTTACAGATCATAGCTCAAGCTGATTTCCTTCATTCATTTGTGCTTAGTGCCAAACAAGGGGACCCTTTATTTGGAGGAAGGCCAAGGCATTAGGGTACACACAGTCAAGGTTTGAGAAACAAGAAAAGCAAACACAAAAACCAAGTGAAAAGCTGGCCTAGGTGCCGTCATTTTCATCCATCAGCCGCACCTTCTGATAAAGTCATTTCATTGAAATTTTTACCAAAAGTAAGACGATAAAAATTTAGAAAATGAACTCTTGAAGAGTTTCCAATATATATCCCCAAAGTTTGAGATCGTAGATTCACTTCCAACTTCCAAGAAATTGCACGGCATCACCTCCAGAAATTTCATTGCTGTGTTGGACGTTTAGCTAAGTTGCTGCACTGTCATGATCTACTTCTGAAAGCAACTGGTCCAGATTACGATAGACTCATTAAGCTTCCAAATTGGTATGGTTTAGGCCTTGCTAAACCATCATACATGAGCTGCTCAAAAACCAGGCAAAAATCAAGTTTTGAAACCAATGAGAGAGCTGAATTGTTTGGATGGTTTTTGGCCTTTTGGTTTGACTTGAATGATTACCTTAGGAGTCTTGGAAATTGATTTAATGCCCTTAAGCGTCCTAGGGACCTCTCCAAGAAAATACGAAAGGATAAAAAAATATTTTTCTAAAAAACAATCCTAAACAGAATATGAAATTATTACTAAAATCATATATATATATATATATATATATATATATATTATAATACTAAAAGTGGGGTAAACTCAATATATGAGTGATACATAGGATGCCCCTTAAGACTTCATGTTGGATGAATGTGAGGTTATTGAATGAAAAATTAATGCGGTTAAACAAAGTGACTATTGGAATATTTGATTCACTTTGCATGTTAGATGTGTACTGTTTTGATGTTGAGAAGTCAACTATGCAAATTAATGAAAGCTTATAAGCAAAATGGTTGGTATGATTGAGCCCTGAATAAACTCTACCAGCACCCCATCCCCCAAACGGTTCTTTTATTGAGACTTGACTTGTGCTTCTCTGAGATTGTGACAAACATTTTCGTTGTTGGACATTTAAAGCAAACATATTTGGAGCAACTTGAGGAAGATAATGCTACAAAGAAGACAGTATCCGACAATGAAATTATATACAACTCATAGAAAGTAAAACTTATTCCCAAACTACCAACAAGGAAGAGTGGAAGTCTGTGTTACTTACCCCAAAATAAAAAGTCTGAATTTATTTGTCCTTGACATTCACATTTTCTCGTTCTTGAGAACCTAAGGGTTCATAACTTCACTAAGATGCCAAAATTGAGATCAAGCAGGTTAATTGATTTGCATTTGCTTGATTATAGTTAAATTGTCTATGTATTTCATTTATGTGCCCTTTATTTTCAGCTGAGTGGGTTTCATCCTTTCTACCACTAACTTTGACAATGTCTCTTCTTCTTTGTAGGTGTTGGCAAATCACTCGACCCAGATTTCTCCTTTGTTAAGGTTGCTGCCCCTTATGCACAAGTATGTATGTTTACCATGTCTATTCAGTACGTGCATAAATATATTATTTCAACTGTAGTTATTTAAATTCTATAATGCACGCAGGAGCTTCTTGATATGAAAGAAAGGAGGCGTACAGGAGCGCAACTTGTGCAGGAGATAAGGAAACAAGCTGAAGATGTAATGTGCCTTTTGCCTTTACTTTGGTCCTTTAAACTTCTCAGAAGATAGATATTGGATTTGGTATCCATGTGATAATGTGCAATATAATTAGAGAAACACGGAATGAGTGGTGTTTACTATATGTTTTCAGGCCAGGGACTACACAATAACCATGCCATACCGTGTCCAGCGAATTGAAGAGTTTGTGAAGCAACTAGAGGCTGGAGACTTGAAACTCCGAGTACGGGTTCTCGAGGTAAGTTATCTCCTAATGTTGCCAGGCTTTATGTTTGATAGGTCTGGCTTTCATAGATTCAGTAAACCATCATTCTGACATGGCAGTGATCAGCTTTCAATATAATTTAATTCGAACAAATTGGACAATATATGATATGAAAAATTCAGGCAAAGAACTTTTTCCAGTTTGAACATTTGGAAAAACTCAGGTCTGATCCAGATGATACAAAATGAAAAAACCTATGATTATATTTGGTTCATTCAATAACCTGGCCAAATAAAATTTTGATAATATGGGCCTTTTTTTTCCACAGTGAGGGAGACGAGTAATCTGGAATCTGAATATGAGATGTGCTAACCATTTTCTTGACTTGAGGTTGGGTATGTTAGATTTTCTTAAATTAATAGGGCCATAATGTTTGTTGGATAGCCACATTTTTGTTCACTGTTAACACATGCTTTATGCCTTGTCCTATAACTCATGCTACTGAATTTCCTACCATGCATGTTCAAAACCGTATTGGCTAGTCTGAAAGAGCAGCTCGGAAGGCAACAATACTACAAATGGCAACGATTTACACAGTTGTGGGTGGTACCCTCCTGAACCTAGGAGTCACTTTCAGTAGTCAAGGAAGTCAGATTGTTGCCAATGGTTCATTCATGGGCGCAGGTAAACAAACAACCCTCCGCAACAGAAACAGTTAGCTTTAGTTTTGCTGATGTTAAAAGTAGTAAACATGCATTTATGGTTGCAGGTGTTTTCTTCTTGTTGGTTGCTAGGTCCATGCAGAGATTGAAGAAGCTTGATAAGTTTGAAAAGATGATATAATGATCTTCAATCAGATTTCTTTAGAAGAGATGGTATAGCTTCCAATGATTTTAGGTGAAAGCAAATGCCTTCTCATGTGAGTAGGGGGTGGGGGTTGGGGAAAGAAGTGTATGTAGTTAACGTGAAATATTATACCATAGACAATACAAAAGACGAGGGCTGAAGGGCAGGGGTCTGCAACATCATCTTGTTTGTACTGGATGAAATTTTTTCATCCATGATTGTATTTTGACAAATATAGTTATGATTCATTATCTGTATTGATGTTGACCTGTATAATGTTTTGAGAATAGTATAGTTCTGAAGCCTTAGGTGCATTTGGTTGGGAAAATGATTTTCTGATTTTCGAACTTTTGGTACCATAAAATTGGGAAAACAATTTTGAGGGAAAATGAGTCCCATTAGGGTGTGTTGGGTTAAGGGGAAAATATTTTTCTAGAAAATTATTTTTCATGGGAAAATGAATTTCCAAGGAAAATTATTTTTCATCCACATTTTTCTTTGTTTAGTAGAAGAAAAATAATTTTCTAAAATATCTACTTGAATGCAAAAATGAACCATAAAAACTCCATAAATATGAAAAGAAAAAGTAAATAACTAATTTAACTTTAAAAATCAAATATATATATATATATATATATATATATATATATATATATATATATATATATATATATATATATATTGAGCACTTAAATTTGATGAGTGTACATCTTCCTATGATCAAATTTTTTTCATATATAAAATAATAGAAATTAAAAAAAAGAAACAAATATCGTAAAAAAACTTTTCATCTATGAACTTCACGACAAAAAGGAAAAAAGATAAGGACAAAACTTGAAAAAGAAATTAAAGGTGGCAAAATAAGAGAAGTTTAAAACTTGAACTCCTATTGATAGGATTTTATTTTGCCTTGATTAAGGTAGAGGAAAATTAATTTCTTTCCTCATAAAAGGAAATTTATTTTCCTTGATTGAGGAAATTATTTTCCCCAAAAATATTTATCTACCACTTATGTTACCAAACTTCGAAAAATAGTATGATAATTTTTCGAAAAAATATTTTCCATCTGAAACAAACACACCTTTAAAGAAAAATATTTTTCCCAAATGCTCCAATCTCTCTCTCTCTCCATTCCCTCTCTCACCCCCGTCTCTCCCTCTCCAAGTATTTCCCTCTGCCTCTCCATCTCCAGGCCTCCTCTTTCTCTCTCCTCTCTCTCCCCTTCCCCTCGTGCACCTGTCTCTCCCCACTCTCACTCCTCTTTCTCCCTCTCCAATCCTCTCCCTCCCCCATTTTCATTTTTTATATTGATGAATTTTTTAATAAAATGATGATTTTTTTATGTTAATGGATTTTATAACAAAAGGACGAATTTTTGTATTTTGATAATTTTGTAGCAACATATATTTCTCTGACTTACTTTTTAAAAAACCGATGAATACAAGTTTTTTCATCTTCATATAAAAAGTGTATAATAAAAAATAAGTACATTTAGTATTCTACAAATGAATGTTGTAATAAACTAATGAATTTTATAACAATATTGATAAATTTTAAAATAATATTGATGAACTAAAAAAGGTCTATATTTGTCACTTCATTCTCCTTATGGAAATATTTATTAATCTTCTCAAGCATATACTTCAATTCATCTCGCTATATGAACTTGCACTAACATTTATTACTTCGTTTTCTGCACAAATTCATCATAAATAATCAACATATTCATCAATACAATTTATTAATTTATCAAGCAAACAAATATTCGTCGGTAAAATTAGTAAATTCAATGATAAAATTAGTGAATTCATCAACAAAAATTAAAAGAACTAACATGTTTAACTTAATATGGATAAATTCATCATAGATAAGAAAATATTCATCAAGTATTAATACTTGACATATTCATCATTAAAATTTATCATCAACGAAAAATAAATATTCATTAATAAAAGTTACAAATTTAGAAAAATAAATAAATATTCATTATTAAAATTATAAATTCAACAAAAGCTGAAGAGTGTAAATTTATATTTGAATAAATAATTTAATTCAAAAATAAGCCATAATTCTTCAACTCTTGATAAATATAATAAAAAAACAAAAATTTCACCACTAGAATTTTAAAATTCATCAAAATAAATAAACATTCATCACTAAAAATCATCATTAAAATTACTAAAATCATCAATAAAAATCAACAAAATTAACATATTTACCTTAATATCGATAAATTCATCATAGAAATGAAAACATTCATCAATATAAAATTTAAAATTCATCAAAATAATAGATATTAATCAGTAAAAATTTTAAAAATTCATCAACACAAACAAATATTCATTAGTAAAATTAGTAACTCATAAAAAAAATCAACAGAATTAACATATTTACCTTGATATCGATAAATTCATCATACATACGAAAACATTCATCAAGTATAAAGTTTAAAACTCATCAAAACAAATAGATATTAATCAAGTAAATATTTAAAAATTCATCAACACAAACAAATATTCATCACGAAAAATTAAAAATTTATCAAGCAACTAATGCCAAAAAACACTAATAAATCAAATTAAAACACTCAATTTCAACTTCAAATTAAAAGCAACAAGACTCCACAATAAATTTCAACATGTTTGTGACTTTGCCTCCTTTCGGATCTTCTAACTCATAAAAGAGTCTTAAATCACATGACATGTAGTGTGAGCATCCACTGTCCAAGTACCGGTGACCCTTCTTCCGAGTTACCTCCTCAATATCCGAGCTCTTATTGTCCGACCCGATTCAACTTATGAGTCGTCGGCTGCCATAAGATACTTTGAGTCGTTAGAATCATCTTCTTCGGATGAGTCATCATCTCTCCAGGTAGCCATCATAGCCTTCTTCTTTCGGTCCTTTCTTTTGGGACAATCTTTAACTATGTGCTCCTTGTCGCCACATTCAAAGCAACCGAGTTCTTAGTTAAAGAGAACTTTGAAGGGGATCGAATTTACCTTTTTGTCCTTCTTATCTTTCTTGTAGAACTCTTCCTTTGGTCTCTTTTCCCACTTTTTGTACTTCATCATTCTCTTGAAGCCACGGACAATGAGTGCCATAGTATCCTCTTCCGATTATGAGGAGCTCAAACTTTCATGTCTATTTTCCGAGGCCTTCGAGCGCAATGTTTTTCCGGTGCCGACCTCGACATCCTCTTCTTCCGGATGAATCTCATGGGTAGGTAACTTCCCAATAAGCTCGTCCGGCCTTAGTTGAGAGAGGTTATGAGCTTCTTTAATGGCTATCACCTTGGGACCCCACTTTCTCTTTGGTAGACTTCTCATAATTTTTCTGGACATTTCTTCGTGAGAGATCTTTCTACCCGGAGACTTGAGATTATTGGTAATCTCTGTGAACCGAACATACATCCGAGTGATGTTCTCTTCCGGCTCCATCTTGAACAGCGCATACTTGTGAAGATATTGACTTATCTTCGCCCGCTTCACTTGACTTGTTCCTTCGTAGGTGTTGACAAGGGTGTCTCACACCTCTTTGGTTGTGTCACAGTGCTAAGACTCTATTGTATTCTTCCGTGCTAATGGCACACATCGGTGTGTTCATAACTTTGAAGTTCTTTCTAAACTTATCAATCTCTTTAGTGGTGAACTCGGATTTGGCGGTAGGCACGGTAGTTCCACTCTCCGTTTTCATTAGGATGTAATTGCCTCCTTGGATGATATCCCGTACTTCTTCATCGTTATCCATCGGGAAGCATTCCATTATTTTGCTTCCAATGTGCAAAGTGACCCTTCGAACTTTAGTGGTCTAGTGAATAATCTTCCTTCATCGAACTCTCCATTGTTCCGAGCCATCCGATCTTTAGACCTTTGGATTGTGAGATCCTCTTGAAAGGTTAGGCTCGATACCAATTGAAAGTTTGCTCTTGGAGAGTCTAAGTCACCCTAGAGGGGGTGAATAGGGTGAAGATTATGAGTCTAGATTAGAGAAAGATACATACACGGATGTATGTGGAAACCTTCCTAGGGCAGAAAACCACGAACAGTGCTAATCCAAGCACCAAGTTAAATCCACTATTTTGAATCCACAAAATACAAAGGACTCGACTCAACCAGAATTGCTCCCATCAACAATTCCTTACAAACCCTCCTAGGGCGGAATTGCTCCCATAATCTAATATTTCCTTACTAAGGCAAGCTTTATAATCGGGGACAACCGAGTTGAGTTAACCCTTACAGCTCAGCCAAGGGACTTACTAAGAAAGTAAGAGAAGTATGTAACCGATTACAAGACTTTCTTTACAACTCGGAAGATATGAAATACAAAGTTGGAGTTGTAAGTAGAAGATTGAGTAAGTATGCTCTAAGTAAGTGTTAGGCAATAAACTCAAGCAATAAGTTCAGCTTCAAGCAATCTTCTAATCTTGTGGAGTGGCTTCTATATATAGATAACCGAGCGAGAATGACCATTGAATCTTGTTTCCAGATCGAAGTCTTCACTAGCCTTTGTAACGGCTATTCCGAGTCACTCCAAAAAGATCCGTTGGGATGTGAATGTTGTGCAACGGCTCTTGGCTCCAAAAGATGGTCCAATCAACTAGTGGTGACTGAAAACCGAGGTGGAGACAACCGTTAGGCCGAGAGTTGGAGTTTTCTAGTTTTGGAAACAAACAACCCCGACACGGTGTCCGAGCCATGTCCAAAAAGTAGCTAAAACTTGTCTGCTGGTGTTTAACGACTAGAAGCCGGTTGCTTTTGTAATTCAAAAATAGATTAGTCTTTGAAGGTTTGCTCGGGAGAGTCTCGAGTCACCCTAGAGGGGGAATAGGGTGATGGAAGTTTTTCGTGGAACTTTTAACTCTTTTGTTAAGGAAGAGACAAAGACAGGTTCCGAGTCAATCAGTAGGGTCGAAATATTTGGACTCGTAAATACTATCACGAATAAATAGGCGGATCAAGCAGAGGTAGTAAGACTGTCCGAGTCTAGAATGAACTCGGAAAGATAACACTTAGAAATTACGTGGAAACCCTCCCGGGCAGAAAACCACGAACCGTGCTAATCCAAGCATGAAGTCGAATCCACAAAATACCGTGAATTGATCGAACCCGAGTTGCTCCCTTAGACAACTCTATACAAGTTTTCCTAGACTCGAAATTCCCTTATCCGATCTAGTACTTCCTAGCTAAGATAACCCTAACAGTTAGGGACAACTAAGCTGAGTTTACCCTCACAGCTTAGTCAAGGGACCTTACAGAGAAAGTAAGAAAGTGTTTGTAATCGGGTACAAGACCTTACAACTCGAAAGTAATGAATTACAGATTGGGAGTTGTAAGTAGAAGATTGAGAATGTATATAGAGACTTTGAGCAAGTATGAGTATTAACAATATGTTCGGCAATCTTCAAGTCTTGTGAGGTGGCTTCTATTTATAGATGACCGAGCAGAGTAGCCGTTATCTTCATTTGCTGACCGAGAGTCTTCTCGTGACCGTTGACGAAGCTTTCCGAGTCACTCGAAAGTATCCGTTGTAATGTGAACGTTGGATAACGGTTTAACTCTCTTGGAAGTCCCAAAACCACTGGCGGTGTCTTGAACCGTTAAGCTTAACGTTCCAGTTTTCCGGATTTGGAAACAGACAGCCCCGACACAATCTTCCGGGACTGGAGCAGAGAAGGTGAAAAGCCATATCTCGCTGTTGATTTGACGTTTTGAAGCCGGTTACTTTTGTAGTTTGAAAAGTGTATCCTCGTTTATATAACCTACAAAAGTAAAACAATTTTGGTTCTCAAAGTATAACATACTTTGGTCCAAGGTTAGACACGAGATAATAAAATAATTATGATAATTAAACAGCTAATTATCTCGAGTCGAAGAGGAATGGAATTTTCTGAATCCAATATCAATGATACTCGGAATTCCATCCGACTTAGTCTAAGTGAAGGATCAAGTTCCGTAAAGAATATCGAGTGAAAAAAACTTGATATAGACTAAGTAATAATCATACTAAAAGTACTAACTATAACATAATAGAGCTTATAACCGTAAGTCGATTCCGAGTGAGAAAAGACGAAATACTAGTCTATTCAATCTGCGATACATCCGAGTGATGAGGGACTCGTAACGGAGAATCAGCTTTTCGAGTCACTCAAGGATAAACAAGAAAATATATGAAGTAAAAGTCTGTATCACTTAGAGAAGATACCATTTCACTTAGAAAAGTTTCTAAGACACAGAGAATGCCTTGGAATCAAAACTCTATAAGTACAAGAAGGTTATACCCGATTCATTTAATGCAACTCAAAAATGCGTTGAGCAAGTGTCCGAGTCTTCAATCTCCCCTTTTGATGAAAGGCATTCCATTCTTAGGCGTAAACTTTGTTAGTGAAAAAATCGACTCCGAGTAGTTGCTCATGAGGAAAGTTGAGTAAAGAATTCTCGGTGTATCGAGCAAGAGGTATATAGTCGAGCATAAAGTAAAAATGCTTAGCAATGAAATAATGTAAACTCGGAAAGATTATAAACACAAAAATCATGTAAGAGAAAGCATTAATTCATTGAACTCAACAGTAAATTACAAGGATTAAAAGGGAAAACTCCCCTAAACAAGACAACAAGTTTTCTTGCTCTATTTCTTCCCCTTGCCTTTCAGAAAAAAATAATAGAAAGAAGGGAAGAAAAGAACAATTAGTACAACTTAGATGTCCGGACAGAACAAATAAGTGGAAAACTCTCGAAAGAAGAAGAATCTGGCAGACTTTGGCATTGTGACACAATGCAGGGCGCCTTCGATCACCGAAGACCGGTGTGACAGTTCTCTTCAACGGTTAAGATTTCAGCGGTTAGAGATCCACGGCTAATGTCCGATCACAGCGCTCGAGAGAGAGAGAGAGAGAGAGAGAGAGAGAGAAGAGAAAGATTTTGAAAAAATATTCCGAAACTCTCCACTGTTCTAGAGATAGTTTCGGAAAATTTAAAGTCCAAGTTTCTCTACGTCCGAGTTTGACTCAGATTGGTTTCGAGTGACTCGAAACACGAAATAACTACCAGCCAGTATCACCGAATCAACCGAGCTAATGGTTATTTAAAAGTGAAAACACATAACACGTAATTATGCAATGGATAGCATATAATTAAGCATTTAACATACCAAGCTCATTTCGAATAAAACAAAACCGATCTTCACCAAGAGGCTTAGTAAAGATATCAACTAATTGAAGATTAGTAGGGATGAACTCAAGTTCAATATCACCTTTTTCCGAGTGATCGTGTAGGAAGTGATATCCGACCTCGATATGCTTTGTTTTCGAGTGCCTGGACAGGATTCTTGGTGATGCTAATTGCGCTTTGGGTGTCACACTTGATTGGAACTTATTTGAAGGATAGTCCAAGATCTTTCAAGTGTTGCTTTATCCATAGAATCCGAGCGCAACAGGCTCCAGCTGCAATATATTCAGCTTCGACGGTTGATAAAGCTACTGAGTTCTGTTTCTTTGAATGCCAAGATATTAGGGATTGACCTAGAAATTGGCAAGCTCCGGATGTGCTCTTTTGATCAACTTTGTATCCTGCGTAGTCGGCGTCTAAGTATCTAGTGAGAGTCGGTTCCGAGTCTCCGGAATACCATAGACCTAAATTCCGAGTACCTGCAAGATATCTCGAATATTCTCTTCACCGCAGTGAGATGTGATTCTTTTGGATTAGCTTGAAATCTTGCGCATAGACAAACACCGAACATTATATCCGGCTCGCTTGAAGTAAGATATAGCAAAGATCCAATCATACCTCGATAGAGTTTCTAATCTATTGCTTTACCTTTCTCGTCCGAGTCAAGCTTTATACTCGCTCGCTCATAGGGGTAGATGCGTGCTTTGCATCTTGAAGTTTGTATTTCTTCAGTAGTTCCTTGGTATACTTAGATTGATGAACAAAGATCCCATCCTTGTCTTGTTTGATTTGTAAGCCAAGGAAGAAATTAAGTTCCCCCATCATGCTCATTTGGAATTCTTGACTCATCAACTCGGAAAATTCTCGGCACGTAAACCCACTCGTTGATATCGAAATGATGTTTTCTTGGGGATGACTCGGAAGTAAATTTGAATGCTTTACCAGTTCTTTGATTCACGAGGTTTGTGGGTCGAGCCGCTTGATCTTCGAAGCTTGTTCCGAGTGATCCTCTTCATTAACTTGTTCGTTCCGAGCGAGCTCTTAAATTGTCTCATTCCGAGTTTCCTCGTTCGAGTGACTTCATTCCGAGCGTGTTGAGTCCGAGTCTTTGTAGACTCCGGCTTCGTCATCATCTTTTCGAGCTTCGGCTCGAGTATGAGGACTCACTTGGTTTCTCCTGTTCAAGCTCATCAAACACTACGTGGATGCTTTCTTCCACTTTGTTAGTTCTCTTATTGAAGATGCGATAAACTTTGCTATGAGAGGAGTAACCCGAAAAATACCTCCATCCGACCGAGCATCAAACTTGGTCGAGTGATCCTTACCATTGTTGTGAACGAAGCACTTACATCCGAATGGTCCGAAGTAGGAAATATTTGGCTTCTTCACTTTGTAGAGCTCATAAGGTGTTTTCTTCGAATGGGTCCGATGAGGCATCCGTTCAAAGTATAGTTAGCTGTGTTGATCGCCTCTACCCAGAAATAGTAAGGCAAGTTGTGCTCAATCATCATTGTCCTTGCTATTTCTTCAAGGGTTCTGTTCTTTCTCTCTACTACTCCATTCCGTTGAGGAGTTCGGGTGCTGAGAAGTTGTGAGAGATTCCATTTTTGTCACGTAACTCGAGAATTCCGAGTAATCGAACTCCCTTCCATGGTCGGTTCAAATCCTCTGGATCCGAGTCCGAGACTCAACTTGAATTTTTCTGCGAGCTTATCGAACTCCTTGAAAGCTTCATTTTTGTGCTTAAGAAAACACACCCAGGTAAATCGTGAATAATCATCAATAATAACAAGTATGTAAGATTTACCTCCGAGACTCTTCACGAGGATTTCACCACATAAGTCCATATGCAGTAATTCAAGCACTTTGGATGTGGAAACTGTCTTCAGAGATTTGAATGAAGATCCGACTTGTTTCCTCTCGGTGCATGCTTCACATACTTTGTCTTTCTCAAAAACACAGCTTAGGTAAACCCCTAACTAGACCATTAGATGCCAATTTCTTGATAGTATGCATGCTAATATGGCCTAATCTATGATGCCAAGTCCATGAATCATCATGGAGAGATGCTTTTAAGCAAGATAAATTCGACTTGGGTCGAAAGAGGAATGATGTAAGTATTACCCGATCTCTTACCCGAAAGCTTAATCTCTTTGGTAGTGACATCGAAATAGTGCAATTGGTCCGAGTGAATCTTACCTCTTGACCTTTGTCACATAGTTGAGAGATGCTAAGTAGATTATACTTTAATCCCTTGACAAGGTAGACTGGATCGACCGGATTGCTTCCTTTTTCAATCTTGCCAATCCCCGCTATCTTGCGTTTGCTATCATCTCCAAATGTGACCTTTCCTCCTTTATGTTTTTCCAACTCGTAAAAGAGTCCCGCATCTCCCGACATATGGCGTGAACATCCACTCGTCAAGATACCAGTGTCCTTTCGATCTCTTCCGAGTGACCCGCAAAACAAAGAGAATCTAACCCTTCTCACTTCCTCTAACGAACCCAAGTAACTCTCCTTACCGTGGTCCTTTCTCGAGGAAGAAGGTGTTTTGGAACCCGGATTTGAATGACTTTGGGTTTTGTCCGATTCTCGAGTCTTCCTCTCGAGAACCGAGTTTGTGTCTCTTTCTTTTTGAAAACTTTTCCTTTTGAAACAAGAGAGAATGGTTTCTTTTTGTAAACAGCTTCTGGGCTTAGTCCTTCCTTCATTTCGTGAATGGGACCGTGCTCGACTTTCCCGAACTTACAGCTCGGAATCATTTTTAAACAGCTTCCGAGTAGGAATTGGATTCCTCTTCTCTGTTGAAACCAAGACCTTCTTTTCGAAAGGAGACACATTGTGATCCTAAGAGCATGTCAAGGTTTTTTGACCTTGAGTAAATTTTAAAATCAGATCTTGAGACACAGTGAGCTTCGTTTTAGTTGCTCATTTTCTTTCTCGAGTAACTCGGACTCGGCCTCATTAGTTTGAGCACTAGTCTTGAGTTCTCCGAGTATGAGTCTTAGTTTTTCCAATTCGTTTTTTAAAGAATTGCTCTCGAAGAAATTGACTCAAGTTGTTCTTTGAAATGGGAAGAGTCGAATTGGACTTTTCTTCCAAAGTAAAAATGTATTTAGCTAAATCAACTTTGGAGAATTTGAGGAAGTAATCAATTACCTCTTGAGGGTTAGTTTCCTCATTATCTCGAGTTTGAGTCCGACTCTTTTCAGCCTTCCGAGTCGAAATTACCATCGGACATTTCGAGTCGTCCGAGTCCTCATCATCTTCCGATGAATCCTCATCGCTCCATGTTGCCATCATGGCTTTCTTCTTCTTCTCGTCGCTTTTCCTTTTCGGACAGTCTTTGACTATGTGGTCTTTGCCGCCACACTCGAAACACCCGAATTCTTAGATAAAGATAACTTTGAAGGGGAAGAAAACTTACCTTTTTGTCTCTCTTATCTTTCTTCTAGAATTCTTCTTTTGGCCTTTTGTCCCATCTTTTGTGCTTCATCATTCTCTTGAAGCCTCTTGCAATGAGTGCCATGGGAACGTCTTCCGAGTCGAAGAGCTCGGATTTGCTTCTTGGATTCCGAGGCTTTCAGTGCTATGTTTCTTTTAGTACTGCCCTCAGCATCCTCTTCTTCTAGATGGATTTCGTGAGTTAGAAGCTTTCCGATGAGCTCGTCCGGCTTTAAGAGTGAGAGGTTCCGAGCTTCCTCTATGGCAGTCACCTTCGGACCCCATCTTCTTTTGGGTAGACTTCGAGTATCTTTCCGCACATTGCCTCGTGTGTGATCTTCTTACCCGGAGACTTGAGATTATTGGTAATCTCAGTAAACCGAATGAACATCCGAGTAATGTTCTCTTCGGGCTCCATCTTGAATAGCTCATACTTATGAAGATATTGACTAATCTTCGCTTGTCCGACCTGGCTAGTTCCTTCGTAAGTGTTGACAAGTGTGTCCCACACTTCTTTTGCTGTGTCGCAGCGGACACTCGATTGTATTCCTCTCGAGCTAATGGCGCACATCGGAATGTTCATTGCCTTGAAGTTCTTTCCGAACTTCTCGCTTCGCCTGGAGTGAATTCAGCCTTTGTCTTGGGAATGATTCTCAATTCCTCTGTCTTCATTGGAATGTAGTTTCCTTGTCGTATGATTTCCCATACATCTTCATCATGATCCATGAGGAAACATTCCATAAGCTTCTTCCAAGTGCCCAAAGTTTGATCCTTTGAATTTTGGTGGCCTGTTGGAAGATCTTCCTTCATCGAACTTTCCGTATTCCGAGCCATTTGATCTTTAGACCTTTGGATGGCTAGATCCTTTCGAAAGGCTAGGCTCGATACCAATTGAAGGTTTGCTCTGGGAGAGTCCGAGTCACCCTAGAGGGGGAATAGGGTGATGGAAGTTTTTCGTGGAACCTTTAACTCTTTTGTTAAGGAAGAGACAAAGACAGGCTCGAGTCAATCAGCGAGGTCGAAATATTTGGACTCGTAAATACTATCACGAATAAATAGGCAGATCAAGCAGAGGTAGTAAGACCTGTCCGAGTCTAGAATGAACTCGGAAAGATAACACTTAGAAATTACGTGGAAACCCTCCCGGGCGGAAAACCACGAACCGTGCTAATCCAAGCACGAAGTCGAATCCACAAAATACCGTGAATTGATCGAACCCGAGTTGCTCCCTTAGACAACTCTATACAAGTTTTCCTAGACTCGAAATTCCCTTATCCGATCTAGTACTTCCTAGCTGAGATAACCCTTACAGCTAGGGACAACTAAGCCGAGTTAACCCTTACAGACTTAGCCAAGGGACCTTACAGAGAAAGTAAGAAAGTGTTTGTAATTGGGTACAAGACCTTACAACTCGTAAAGTAATGAATTACAGATTGGGAGTTGTAAGTAGAAGATTGAGAATGTATACAGAGACTTTGAGCAAGTATGAGTATTAACAATATGTTCGGCAATCTTCAAGTCTTGTGAGGTGGCTTCTATTTATAGATGACCAGGCAGAGTAGCCGTTATCTTCATTTGCCGACCGAGAGTCTTCGTGACCGTTGATGAAGCTTTCCGAGTCACTCGTAAAGTATCCGTTGTAATGTGAACGTTGGATAACGGTTTAACTCTCTTGGAAGTCCCAAAACCATCGGCGGTGTCTTGAACCGTTAAGCTTAACGTTCCAGCTTTTCCAGATTTGGAAACAGACAGCCCCGACACAATCTTCTCGGGACTGGAGCAGAGAAGGTGAAAAGCCATATCTCGCTGTTGATTTGACGTTTTGAAGCCTAGGTTACTTTTGTAGTTTGAAAAGTGTATCCTCGTTTATATAACCTACAAAAGTAAAACAATTTTTGGTTCTCAAAGTATAACATACTTTGGTCCAAGGTTAGACACGAGATAATAAAATAATTATGATAATTAAACAACTAATTATCTCGAGTCGAAGAGGAATGGAATTTTCTGAATCCAATATCAATGATACTCGAATTCCATCCGACTTAGTCTAAGTGAAGGATCAAGTTCCGTAAAGAATATCGTAGTGAAAAAAACTTGATATAGACTAAGTAATAATCATACTAAAAGTACTCGACTTTAACATAATAGAGCTTATAACCATAAGTCGATTCCGAGTGAGAAAAGACGAAATACTAGTCTATTCAATCTGCGATACATCCGAGTGATGAGGGACTCATAACAGAGAATCGCCTTTCCGAGTCACTCAAGGATAAACAAGAAAATATATGAAGTAAAAGTCTGTATCACTTAGAGAAGATACCATTTCACTTAGAAAAGTTTCTAAGACACAGAGAATGCCTTGGAATCAAAACTCTATAAGTACAAGAAGGTTATACCCGATTCATTTAATGCAACTCAAAAATGCGTTGAGCGAGTGTCCGAGTCTTCAATCTCCCCTTTTGATGAAAGGCATTCCATTCTTAGACGTAAACTTTGTTAGTGAAAAAATCGACTCCGAGTAGTTGCTCATGAGGAAAGTTGAGTAAAGAATTCTCGGTGTATCGGAGCAAGAGGTATATAGTCGAGCATAAAGTAAAAATGCTTAGCAATGAAATAATGTAAACTCGTAAAGATTATAAACACAAAAATCATGTAAGAGAAAGCATTAATTCATTGAACTTAACTTATAGTAAAGAATTAACGTTGTAATTCATTTTACTTTGAAATACAAAGTCAATGCTCGGAATAAATGTGTGCGAGAAATTATTTGAGCATGCGATGGTTCTAAGTGATGTCCGAGTGAGTCGAAACACAAGTAAGAGATATGCAATGAATTGCTTTCTGAGTCAATTAGAACAAAATGAAAGCTTAGATAAGAGTTTCTATAATGCCCGGAATGACTTAGAATCAAAACCTAAGAGAGATAGAGAGTTATACCCGAGTCTTCATGTTGTTTTCTAAAAGAAACTTCCCCTTAACTCGCAAGTACCTAGGAAACCAGATCTGTTAGTGTGGGAAATTCAATTGAATGATCCTTGAGCTACGGATGTGTCGAGCCGAGATGGTAAACAAAGGCGCCGGTTGGGAGGCAACCCGACATTTTTTAGAGAAGTTTCTATAATTTTGGCTTTATTTTTATTTTGCATGCATCAAGGACAATGCATGAATTAAGTGTGGGGAGTGAATCCTACATTTTAATTTTATGCATTTAATTTTTTATCACCTTATGTTGTCGTTGACGAAATTGGTTAGCCAGGTATTGATCCGATTTCGCACGTCCCCGCACCATCTCAAGGTGTTCAACGAGTTAGATTTACACAACATAGATGCAAAAATTAGAAGTGTCTTGCATGACCGAATTCATGGTAATTCATGGCCCAACGGAGAAAAAAAAAGGTGCTCGGCTCATCGACGCCGCCTTTCGGCCCCAACAATGGGCTCCCGATCTGTTTTGGAATTGCTTACCTACAACAACAAGAGGTTGCTTGCGAAGTTCTCGTTTAGATCCGCTTCCACTCGATCTAAGCCTAGGATGGTTTCAGCAACAATCGTGGGGATCAATCGGTTGTACTCCCCTAACTCTTCGATAACACTTAGAAGTGCAGTAGGTGTCATATCCCCGTGGCTTCCCACCAATAGGAAGCCACCTACTATGCACATAATAATGGCTTGATGATTCCAAATATGCACCGAACCGTAACCATACATATGACGGAAATGCAACATTAGGTTAGCCAAGTTCACTTCGTCCCTATTCAACATCCACATCGATTCTTGTTATTCGGGCCCAATAGTTGTTTATAGATTCCTACCATATTGGTTGATGGCGTAAGAACCAGGGGTTTGGTTCGACAAGTGGTGATTGTCCGTAATAGCATCAAACCCTTCAAGGAGGGGACACAACTCTTTATCCCCGAACCCGAAAATATGATGCTCAAGATCCTAGAAGGACACTACAGCCCTTAACAATGTCCAAGTGAATCATCACTTGTCTAATGTTGAATAGAGTATTCAGCCCATAATTTGATAACCCTAGTTTGTCGACATTATTCATGTCGTGCATCCAAGTGGGTTAATTCAACAACGAAGTTCATTTTTAGGAAGAAAGAGTAAAAAATTTGAAGGTTTTTAGGGATATGCTTTCGGGAAGTTATAGTCGAGTTTTGAAAGTGCGCTCTTCGGAGTTCCGATGCAATCTTCTTTTTATAGTCGCTTTCGCTCCGCTCCTCCTCGTAACTCGCGCCGCCCAAGCCAAATAGACCCAAGCAAGCCCTAAATTGACATCGCTTAGCTAGCCGGCTTGCCATCCTCCCGGGTTCACGCATGTGCTGTAATGGGCTAGCTCTACTCGGGGTTTATCTTTATTTACGGTTTATAGCCCGATTACTTAGGACCATGCAACTTACCATTTCCCATTTTAATTTTTATTATTTTATTTTATGGGAATGGGGGCTATGTGCACTTTTTTTCCTTCTTTGAATTTGTCTTTGAAATTTTTCGCATCATATAAATAAAGCAAGCATTTAGATCAAGTCTTTGCACTCATCTCATTGCAAAGATTCTAACAAGTATAAAATACATTAATACTAAATTACAAAAGCACCCTATAAGAGGTTATTCAATCTTCGCCATCATCATCATCATCAACATCACCGAAGATGTAATTGTCGATGTCCTCCAAGATCGCCGTAAAACCGCATTTGTCCTCGGTCGCATATAAAGAGCTAGCCCCGCAGTCCCAAGTCCGTTGTGAGACCTCATAATAAGGCCCACTATATAACATCCGACGAAAATCATACGAGTCGTCATAAAGGTCGAGAGCTTGCAAAGGTATGACATACATACCAACTTCAAAAGAACTAGGCCCAACTCTAAAGGAACTAGGCCCAAGTGCGGAAGAACTTGGTCCAGCTTCGAAGCACCCCGACCATGATAACGCTCGGGACAAGTGTTGTGAATCGCCAGCCTCGCAATGCTACTCGGATGGCATATGAGGTTGGCTTGTACCGTGAGCATGAGTCCTAGAACTGCCAAGTAAACCTCCCGATGGAGGGGACTTAGAATAGTGATCATGCAAGAGTAAAAGCGTAATTAGCACATACACCAATAACTCATAAGCTAGCATTTAATTAACTAGACTTACCCGAAATGATCGGAATGTGCACCAGGAGAAGAAGCCTTTGATGGCATGAAAAGCATACTCGGAGCCTAGTGGATATTGTCCAAGACTCGCTCTCGATCATACTAAGGTTTCATCATGATTAGAAGAGACATCTTTATCATACAAGTAAAAGCAAAAGAGCGTAATACTCTTACCCCTTTCCAGCTTCTTTGGGAGCGGATGTCCCACGCATTCCGACTCGGAGAGTTTGGGAATTCCGATAGTACGTGGGAGCTCTTCGGGTCGAGACACGTCAACCTCAAGACTTGGGATATGGACATCACCCGGAGAAGCTATATTAACAAGATTAATTTCCTTACCGGAGATATAATTAAATAAACGAGTAAACTAAGACTTACAATTCTAGTCATGATTTGTCCCAACTATTGTGCATAGGATGAGCCCGCATCCAAGAAATGTATTTAAGGGTACCATGCAGTCATTTCTTCTTGATCTTCTTGGGTAACAGAGCGTAAGTAAAACATGGTTTATGGCGGTTCTTAAGGAACAAAAGGTGGTCGTGTATTATAGCAAATTTAAGTCATAAATCATTCACCAAGGTACCAAATGAAGCCAAATGGACCTTCGAAAAAATCTGTCTCTCACTCAACTCTCTCACGACCCCAAAGCTTGGAGGAGCCGACTTTGGGTCCAAGGGTTAAAATTAGCCTGCACACACATGACCCATGAAGTAACAAAGCAAGACAAACAAACCAGAGTGGCGAAGCATGACCTTTGGTTGGCACCAGCCTCACCATGGCTATGGGCACGAGCCCACTACGATCGTGGGTCAGCGTAAATCGGAATCGAAGAGCAAAAACTTTTAGGCCTTTTCAACTTGAAATTTAAGGTATAAAAGTGGCATACCGTGGTCACATTATTGAGGACGGACCATAAAGATGCAATTCCAAGCGTTTCGGCAGTCGAATGTGAGCCTTTTCCCTTGCCACCGATGCCATGAAGGAGGAATGATTCCTTGAACCGGGTGAAAATTGGGAAAATACTCATACCATTATGGCTACAAATTTATCGCACAAGTAAGCTCTTATCCACTCAAGATAAATATTTGGAGACTAAGAAGACGAGCATACCTCAATGACCTTCCACAGCCGCATAAGGGCATATAGTTGTCCGAGTCCTTCTCGGAAGTGAAGCGCCTAGCCTCGGCATGCAAGCTCCTTATCAAACAAGTGTACGTGGGCACCCCCAGTTAAGATCCTTAATTTTATCTAAGTCCACTAAATTCACTAGATAATGAACGTGCACTTTGCAGCCTTGGTCGAAGAAAATGGACATGCATAGTATAAGGACAAGCACTATGCGGACTACTTGTTGTGTGTTATGTTGAGCACACAACTCAACATTTTCAAAGGCCTCAAAAAGGTCGAGTACTTGACGTAGTTGGCTTGAGGAAATTGAGTAGCTACCGGACTAAAGAGGTGACGCAAATAGTCACGAGTTTTTACAAGTCCCGGTCATAAGCTTCGCGTTCCCGAGAAGCGAAAACCCATGAGAATGGCAAAGTCAAGAGGAGTAATAGTCATTTCCCTAAACGAGAGATGGATGATGTTGGTTGTGTCCTAAAACCATTCACAAATGGCTCGAGTAGGGCCCCACTCCTTATGATCACACATATGGCTTAGGATAAGGTAAAGAGGACCAAACCCGAAATAGTCATAACTTGTTCCGGAGGGTAATTCTGCTCCTTGAAGGTGTCAAGGAACTTTATAATAGCACCACTACTGCAAACGGTCCCCCTCTACAAAAGTGAAAGCTCAACAAAATGTCTTAGTTGAGAGTGCCACGCTAGCATATGAAAAGAGAAGTTCAAGACAAAGCACTTACCATAGTGGATATCATCGGTGAAGAAACGTGGCTCTCAGCCTCCACCAAGAGGTCATTAGGGTTCCACTAATGGTGAGGTCACCACTCTCTCTCTAGGAAGTTGTCTTGAGTAAGGATTTTAGCTTTTGTTCTCCTAATGGGATGAACACGCCTTTGAGACATGTTTGTGGAAATTATTTTAAGAAAACCAAAGTAGTTTTCTCAAAGCAAGATGGGAGCAAGCAAGAGCAAAGATAAGGTAAGAAAAAAGAAGCAAAGAGGAGAGCAGGTGGAGTATGAAAAATGAACACACAAGGCTTCTTTTTATAGGCAAGCTTGACCAATATGTCAAATGCATAAGACAAAACAAAGCAAAAGGAGACCAATCATGGGGTGGCCAAATGCATGCACCGAGACCACACCCTACCCAAGACTTGGCCGACACCAATTACCGAAGCCTAACAGGAGTTAGCTCGACAATAGTTTTGCAAGCATAGCCCCGAGCCTAACCGATGTCGTGTCCTATCAAGTGTGGCCAACCACTTTTGGATGTTTTGCATACAAGTGGATTTTTTGATCCCACCATTCCAACTTTATCCGATTTATTCTTCCGTCTGTTTTTGACTCGAATTATTTAGGTAAAAATACTAAACTTTCATGAATGCGATTATTTAGTGACAATATGCTAGTACAACATAATTGTTAAGCCAATCTTCATATTAAGATATGATTAAGTTTAAGCAAAAATATCGAGCTTTAGGACTTTGATCAAGCCAAGCTCAAGATCATTTAGCTAGATTTCGAACGCATGATTCGCAATCAAGTCTAGGCCCCTTGCCTCAAAGTTCAGGTTCAACAGCTGCCAATTCCGGACACCTCTAATCGATCGGCATCCGAGGCGATGTCAAAAAGCAAGATAAGTACCATTTAGTGTCTACTTTGACCCTTCGTCTTTTAGACTCAGTCAAAGTGGGGGCTAACTGTAGACACCTAAAACGTATCACTCTTAACTCTTCTATTACTGTTATTTATTTTATCAGCCCGGTGATGAAATCTCGATCCTGTTTACAAACTCAAATCATGATCGAAGTTTGATCGGCATGATAAAATCCCATAAACCACAAAGAACCCATTAGTACCACAAAATTAGCCTTTTTGCGTAGGCTGGCCCACAAACCCATTTTATTTTGGTCGAACCAAGCCCGCCCAATCGGGAGAGAAGGCCGACGCCGTATTTCGATCCAAATTGCGCATTAAATGCAGACTTCTCGTTCCCAGACGTTCTAGCTTAACACGGAACGCAAATGTCCGTACGACATCTAGTTGATCGGCGCCGTGTTTTCAACGTCATCTTGACAAAACACTGCATTTTGTTCCTAGTCACCAACCAAGGCACGGAACCCAAAGCGACCATACAACGCCGCTAACCGACGCAGCGTTTTCAAGCATTATCTTATCAAAACACTTCTTTTGGTCCCGGCGCCCAACCGACGCATGGAACCCCGAGAGATTCCCATACCGTCATTGATGACTAGTGCCACGTATCTCAGCCCCTTCCATGGGATTTCCAATCCAACTAGATTTTGTCCAAGTGTTTTTGCTAAATCCCCACTCGTAAATTGGGCCAAGGTTTAGTCGTAGGGGACGATTGAAGTGACATTTTTAGGTCATTTTTGTGACCTAACTCTTTTCTATAAATAGAGGACCTAATCCTCATTTTTTTGGTCTGTCGAATTTTGAGCTAAGAGTTGCTTAATGCTAAGCTTTTTGCCGATTTTGAAGCTAGAGGCTACATTTTGATCTCTTAGTTTAATTTTGAGCTAAATACTACTACTCTCTTCCACTTCCTAATCTCTCCATTTCCACCATGCCTTCATACACATATCCTACTCCTAAAGCTCCACAAAATAGCTTTCTGCATTTGCCTTTCCGAGCTCACTACCTTGCCATCACGTTTCCAGATTCGGTTCGTGAACTAATTGTAGCAGGTGGGATAACCCGAGGCATCCGATCAACATTTGCTTCCCTAACGATTTTATTTATTTTATGTCGTTTAAAGTTTTCCATATTATGGATCAAAATGTAATCGCATTCAATTCCTCCCCGCGTCGTTGTAACTTTTATTTTCGTTTTCCTTTTCGCTTTCGTTTATCGCTTTCCTTTATAGCTTTGCTACTTGTTTATTTACCACTTTCCTATCATGTTTGGATTATTTAATTTTTAGCACTTCGCATATTGTATGCTTGGTTGATAAACACATTCTTTTGACTCACAACTCGAATTATTAAAGGTCGTCTATTGATGGGCGGAATGAAGGACTTATCGCTACATTTCGTACCTTCACCCCCAAACATCGGATTTTCGATTCTAGACCGATAGAGTCATTTTTTAAACTTCTTTCAAGCTTACTCTTCCCATACTAAGATTAGAAGAGTTCACTTGTTATTTTCTTAGTTTTTACTCTTTAAAATAGACTCGTGACTCTCTCTTTTCTACTTTTATTTCTCCTAATTACATCTCAAGCATTATTTATTAAAAAAATTAATAAAACTAAATTTATTTTCCGATAGTCGAGGCTATAGGACCAAGACTGATTCTACAGTCTTGTAACACTCTAAATTATGTCATATCATTAATTAAAAAGGATTTTGCGTTAACCATAATGACCTAAACCGACGAAAATTAAAATCGGCTTTGAGGCATTACTGCCGTCTTTGGATCCTAGAGACAAGACTAAAACATTTCATTTTATGGTACGAAACAAACGACAACAATATAAAAATTATGTTCATACAAACAGACATTTAGACGATTCTCGTTATCATATTTTGGAACTTACATAAACCAAAGACTTAATTTATTATACTTATTTTTCTAGCACAAACTGCAACCGCAAAAGAAATTCAAGCGGGGAGGTGAAATAGGTCACTCGTCCAAGACCAACCTTCTTGGGTTCTTTTTCCTCAAATTCTTCTACCCACACTTCCCATTTAATTTTTTTATATTTTTCTTTTCCTAAAATAATTTTCAAAAAAAAAACTAAAAGTGAGTGGTTGGCTCAATACGTTATCCTTGTACTCGTGAAAGAATTTTTGAGAACCCGTACGATTAGACGATTCAATTAAAGTTCCCGACGCCCAAGTAAGATTAATTCTCGCTAGCGACATTTATGAACAGACTAGCGAGTAACCGCTTAACGATTAACGATTAATAATTAAATGGGTCCTAAAAGTGTTACAGCCGAAATATAAACAAAACACGGTAACGTTTTATATAACAATTAAAATTTACTATTTTGAAATGGTACAAACAATAACGTACCTCGGTTGGGGGTCGTTTCGTACTAAATTTTGGTTTTCCTTGCTTTCTTTGGTAACGACGTTTCCAATGACTTTCTATTTTCAAATAAAAATTTACCTTTTACTTTAATATAATTATTATATATATATATTAACTCTTTCCTTCTTTTTAACTAGTTGTTTCCAATTTTGAATAATTAAATTTAATCCTAAAAAAAGAGTTAGAAAAGTTACCTTTGTGGTGAAGGGGTGTTGAAAAAGAGTGAGGGAGGGCAGGTGGTGGTCGGCGGTAGGCTGCGGTGGCCGGAGGCATGTGGCCGACAGCGGGTGGTGGCCGGAGTGGCTGGCGCCAATTGGTAGGGCTTGAGGCTAGGCATTGCAAGAAAAGGGGTTTAGGCTTGGAGATTTTTGTGAGCTTTTTCCTTACTTCTTTTTCTTTTTGGTCGAGCCCAATTCGCCCTTTATTTATAATTGTAGACACCAAAAAGTGTCGTCCTTTTCTCTCGATTTTTATTTGTTGGCCCGATGATGAAATCCCGAGTCCTGTTTGAGGATTTGAATCTTGGACTGTGTTTGATTGGTGCGGCGAAGCCGATAAACCACAAAGAACCCCCAACACCACATAAATAAACTTTTGCCTTGGGTCGATCCAAAAATCCTTCTTTCTTTCTGGACAATCCAAGAACCAGGCCAAGCCTTAAGAGACAACAGCGTCCAGAGTGTCGTGTATCGGGGAATTCTAGGCTTAGAACAATGTGTTTCACTTCAGTCCAACCGGACAAGGAGACTTGAAGGCGATGTTAGAAGCTGCATTTCATTATCACAAGCATCAAAGTGCTACGTTCTAGCTCCAAGACAGTCCACCCGAGACTAGGAGCACATATCCCACACCAAAAATGAAACCTACCAAAAATGCAAACCCGCTAAAAATAAAAACTTTCCATTTTTGGAAAGCTGCTATGCCGGCGCTCGCCACCCAAAATGTTAAGTGGAACACTCGTGTTTTGCCCCGAAGACTCCCGGGAAGCACGCTAGGGCACAAAACCCTAGAAAGACTCTTGTTGCTCGGCGCCGTGAACCGATTCCTATCCGGTTTTATCCCTTCTTTATCCGGTTCAATCTTTACTTTGATCTTGTCTCGATTTTTGCTGCTTCTTCGACGGTTGGCCGAGCTAACCCTAGGTCACTTCCTTGACCTAACCTTTCCCTATAAATAGAGAGCCTTGGCTCTCATTCACACACGACTTCTTGCCTTAGCACCACGCTGCTAAAACTCGCCTAAGAGCTACTAAATACCTTCATCCGTATTTTGATCTATTGGTCCCTTTTCAGCCTATTCCTTCTCTATTTCCATCATACTCCCTACATTTGATCCCTAAACTCCATCACTCACCTACCTATACCAAATACTCACAAAAAGTCTTCCTTGATTCACCATCGTCGTATCAAGAGATCCGGATCGACAAGTGGGACAACGTGAGGGCATAGATCCAGCTTTTACAATAGTTTATTTTATTTTATGCTTTCTTTATTGCTTTCGTATTGTGGACAAACAATGTATCACTTTTAATTCCTCCCCACCTAATATAATCTTTTAGTTTTTCCGCTTTCTTTTCTTTTTGCTTTGCCTTTTCTTTTCATTTTCGTTATGCTTTTCTTTTCGCTTTTGTGCTTTATTTATTTCTCGCCTTTATTGCTTTCCTTAATTATGTTTTGGTTGCTTTATTTCTTTCTCGCATGTTGTTGCTTGTTTGCTTGTTTTACATCATTTTAATTTACTACTCGAACTAGTAATGGTCGTCTTAAGACGGGCGGAATGGAAGGGTTTATCCCTACGTTTCGTACCCTCGCTCCCGAATCCGATTCTCGGCTCAAAGACCGATGGAGTCATTTTTAGCCTTTTTCGGTCTTAGTTTTCCCATACTAAGATCGAGAGAGCCAACTTAATTTTTGTTTTTGTTAGTTTTTCTTTCCTAAAACCGACTAGCGACTCCCTTTTATTTATTTCTTCTAAATTTGCAACTTGACTATTTTTTTACCGCAGGATAAGAAAACAAGATCTGGATCTCGCCAAGCCGGGGCAAAGGCCGAGGCTGATCTCCTTAGCCGTGGCCTCCGGTCGACGCCGACCACCACTAGGTGCAGGTCGCCGCCTACACCGAGTGGTCGGTAGGCGGGGCTTCGATCCAAATTGGTGTTTTCACACCGATCCGGTCCTAAAGCCTCACGACGATTCGAAACCCTAATTTTTATTTTTTGGTTAAGAAATAATATCTCAGGATTTCTGAAAATAATTGCTAAAATAAAATGGTTAATAAAACCGCCATTCAACTTTGCTTAATTCGCTTTAAATCACATTTAATAAAATTCGGAAATCTTAATAAAAGGTTCATCCCCACATTCCACAATTGACTTTCTAAAACCATCTCGAAAATCAATCTTTTAAAAGGGGGACCCGACACAAGTGGGGAAGCTCGGCGAGCCCCGACCGGCCATGGTTCCTACAGGTGGCGACTCTACTGGGGATAAATCATTTATTAAGAGGGCGAAACTTAAAAATTTGAGTAGTGTGTTTTTATGATGTGCTTGCATTAGACATCCCACATTTAGCAACCTTTGAACTAGTTTAATTACTATTTTGGACCCCTAGGAAAACTTTATTGTACTCCCTATTTACCCTTTCTAGAGAAAGGCTTCCACTCGGTTCCTCTAGGTGAGCCCAACTAGGCTTCATTGCCTAAGGAAACAAGTACCTCCTCCCTCATAGCACGCACTCTTGGGCTAATCCTTTTGGTTCAGTGAGAGGCATCGAGAATTCTGGTTGGTATCCTAAACCATGTACCCCATGGAGGACCAAGTTCTCGGACTACGTGTCATCATGTATCCAACCTTTTGAACTCTTTGGCCATAGAACTTTTGGACTTTTTAGGTGGTCCCTTCGCATTCGCATGCTTGAATGAGTGTGTGTTTTTTAGATTTAATCTTCTACTTGTGAGCCTTTAGGGATAGGTGAGGAGCGTTGAATAATCCTTGCATGGGAGCAAAAATAAAATAAAAATAAAACTTTGAGTCGGTCCATTTATGTGCATTTTAGCCAAAAGTTTAATTTTTTTCTCTCTCCTTTTAAGGTCAGTCCATTTCGCATTTCCTATTTGCATTAGCCCAAATAAATTTCCTCTCAATTAGGGTGAGTCCATTCATTTGCATGTAGCCAAATTCAAATTTCATCCCAAATGAGGTGGGACTATTTTCCATTTTCATTTGTGCATTAGCCAAATTTAAATTTCATCTCAAATAAGTGATTTCATATTTGCATTTTCTTTTTGCATTTAGCCAAAGTCAAAATCATCTCAAAATAGGTGAGTCCATATTTGTATTTCATTTTTTCATTAGCCCAATTCAAATTTTATCTCGGAATAGGTGAGTCTAACCTTCCATTTCATTTTGCATTAGCCCAATTTAAATTTCATCCCAATTAGGGTGAGTCCATTCATTTTGCATTAACCCAATTCAAATTTAATCTCATAGTAGTCAGTCCAATCTTGCATTTCATTGTGCATTAGCCAATTCAAATTTCATCTCAAAATAGGTAAGTCCATATTTGCATTTCCTTTTTGCATTTAGCCAAAGTCAAAATCATCTCAAAATAGGTGAGTCCATATTTGCATTTATTTTACATTAGCCCAATTCAAATTTCATCTCGGAATAGGTGAATCCAATCTTACACTTCATTTTGCATTAGCCCAATTTAAATTTCATCCCAATTAGGGTGAGTCCATTTCATTTTGTATTAGCCCAATTTAAATTTCATCCCAATTAGGGTGAGTCAATTTCATTTTGCATTAGCCCAATTTAAATTTCATCTCAATTAGGGTGAGTCCATTTATTTTGTATTAGCCTAAATTAAATTTCATCTCGGAATACGTCGATCCAATCTTGCATGTCATATTAGCCAAATTAAAATTCATCTCGAATTAGGAGATTCTTTCATTTGCATTAGTCTAATTAAAATTCATCACAAATTAGGAGAGTCTTTCATTTCTCATTTAGCTAAAACAAATTCATCTTCCATTAGGAATAATCATCTATGCATTTCAGTTATGCACTAGCCAAACCATAGAATCATCCTAGATTAAGTCATGCATATCGTTGCATACATTCCATTCCACTTGTCTTACATCTCTTTATGTGCATCCAAATAAAAGATCATATCATTTTCTTTTCTCCTAGGATCAGTCTTCCTCGGGTCAAGCACTTAAGCCCCATCTCCCTAAAAATTCTTCCACGAGCCAAATCCTAATCTTGAACCCAATTTCCAATACTCATTTCCAGTTTCCCAAATCCAAAAGCCACTTTGCCCACCCAAAGTAGCAGTAAAACTCATCAGGAAAATGCGTTGAATCATCAAGAAGCATGCCGGTCCGATTCAGCACTAAGCCATCAGGTTCACGATCCATCGGCAGCAATGCATCGTAGTTCGAGTGACTTACTTTTCTTTAGGCTCTATTTTGGGGAGTGGGGGCTAAAGTGCAATTTTTGTGTTTGTCTTTTTGAACTTTTTGCATCATCTTAATAAAAGAATGCATTTGTTCTTAGAATACAATCTTGCATTCATCTCTTTTGCATGAGTCAAACTCTTAAAAACACAAACATTAATAACAAAACACCCTACAAGGAATTATTCAGTCAGGCAACATCAAGCATCAAGTCGGCATCGGGAAGGTCGGCAGCACCGCCGGCTTCAAAGGAATCTCCCACCAAAGCTCATCAACTCTCCAACATCCGAGAAGAGCTCAACACAAGCACCCAAGAAGAACGTAGGAGCTCAAGATTGAAAGGGTCATACAACCACAACAACTACAAAGAATTCTCGAGAGGAAGACACAAATCGTTTACCTTATAAAGGAACTATTAGCACACAAACTAAAAGCTCAAATTTAGAATGAGGACATAACCTCATGGAATATCATATTTCCAAGCAAGCATTCCCTAGATTTCAAGTCATCCAATGACTAAGTCTAGGCAAGGATTTCTACATGAAGATAAGTATTTTCCCTTATTCCAATGAAAGTGGATAGAATTCGAGCTTCGGGCCCAACGATGGTCAACGTTCAAACACACCCGGTCGAGTCTCGGGCCTAAGAGCGGTCAAGGTTCGGACACACTCCAATCGAGCTTCGAGCCCAACAGTGGTCAAGGTTCGGACACAACTCGGTCGAGCTTTAGGCCTAGCAACGGTCAAGGTTCGGACACAATTCAGTCGAGCTTTAGGCCCAACAGCTTGTCTAGGTCCGGACACACTCTAGTCGATTCTTAGGTCTAGCAGTGGTCAAGGTTCGGACGTCAATCCCTCATCGAGCTTCAGCCCCAATAGCGGTCAAGGTTCACACACCACGCCGGGCACCGGGACCTCCCTATGGCCAAGTTAAGGAAGCACATTTAAAGCATTATCCGATTACAAATTTTCTTCAAGTAACAATTGAAATCATTTTCATTCGATTATTAGCTAACAAAATTATTAGTGCGAAATTTTAGCCAAGCTTCAAACCAAGAAATATCAAGTTTAGACACACCCAGTCGAACTTCGGATCCAAGAAGTGGTCAAGTTTAGGCACCCCAGCTGGACTTCGGACTTTACTACCCGAGTCAAGTTCAAGCTCCTCGCAAGCTTCGGACTAAACATATGGTCGAGTTTGGGAACACCAATCCGACCTTCGAGTCTCTAAGCGGCCAAGTTCAAGAATCACCCACCCGGACTTCAAACAACACCGAGTCAAGTCCAGGCCCCTACATCAATTCGGTTGATTCCGAAGCACCGCCGATACTGTGTAAGTACCCTTTAGTGTCTACTTTGACCTTCGTCTTTTAGACTTGGTCAAAGTGGGGGCTAACTATACACACCAAAAAAGTGTCGTCATTTCCTCTGTTTTTTATTTATTGGCCCAATGATGAAATCACGAGTCCTATTTGAGGATTTGGATCTCGGACTATGTTCAATTGGTGCGACAAAAGCCGATGAACCACAAAGAATCCCCAACACTACATAAATAGCCTTTTGCCTTGAGTCGATCCAAAAATCCCTCTTTCTTTCGAACGATCCAAGAACCGGGCCAAGCTTTCAGAGACAATGAAGTCCAATGCCGTGTATCGGGAATTCCAGTGCTTAGAACATTGCGTTTCACTTCGATCCAACTAGACAAGCAGTCGAAGACCTAAAGACGAGTTAGACATCGCATTTCATGATCACAAGCATCAAAGTGTTGCGTTCTAGCTCCAAGATAGTCCACCCGAGACTAGGAGCACATATCCCACACCAAAAATGAAACTTGCCAAAAATAGAAACATGCCAAAAATGCAAACCCGCCAAAAATGAAAATTTTCCACTTTTGAAAAGTCTGCTATGGTCGGCGTCTACCACCCCAAAATGTTAAGTGGAACGCTGCGTTTTGCCCGGAGACTCCTTTGGAAGGACGCTAGGGCACGAAACTTAGAAAGCCTTTTGTGGCTAGCATCGTGAACCAGCTCCTATCTAGTTTTATCCATTCTTTATCCGGTTCAATCTTCGCTTTGATCCCGACCCGATTTTTGCTATCGCTTCCGGACGGCTGGTCGAGCTAACCTTAGGTCACTTCCTTGACCTAACCTCTCCCTATAAATAGAGAGCCTTGACTCTCATTCACAGACGGCTTCCTATCTTAGGACCAAGCTATTGAAATTCGCCTAAGAGCTATTGAATACTCTCATCCGTATTCGATCTCTTGGTCCATTTTCACCTATTCCTTCTTCACTTCTATTATACTCCCTACATTTGATCCCTAAACTCCATCATTCATCTACCTATACCAAATACTCACAAAAATCCTTCCTTGATTCACCACCATCACATCAAGAGATCCAGATCCGATATCCGGATCAGCAGGTTGGACAACCCGAGGACACAAATCCAGCTTTCACAACGGTTTATTTTATTTTATGCTTTCTTTATTACTTTTCGTATGAGATATTAACATTTACCTCCCTCGTGATATTTGGAAATCATTTTTACACCCTCTAGGTATTGGTATATATTTTTACCCACCCTAACCTGGAGTAGTTAATATTTGAGTTATACATTGACCATTGTTCTTAATAATAGAAAACATCCAAATACGGTGAGTGTGCTGATGTGGCATAAGAAAATGAGGTAAAGTACCAAAATTGCCCTCTTTGCACCAAAACGCCAATAACTAATTGGGGGTAGCATAGTCATTTTATTTTAAAAATTAGGGACAAACTTGTCCTTTTACATTTTCGATTAGCCTCCCACCGTTTTTTTATCTTGAATATTTTTTATCTCTAAACCTAGGGTGGGTAAAAATATATACCAATACCTGGAGGGTGTGAAAATGATTTCCAAATACCTCGAGGGAGGTAAATGTTAATATCTCCTTTTCGTATTGTGGACAAATGATGTATCGCTTTTAATTCCTTCCCGCCGGATGTAATCTTTTAGTTTTCCGCTTTATTTTCTTTTCGCTTTGCCTTTTCTTTTCGTTTTCATTTTGCTTTTCTTATCGCTTTTGCACTTTCTTTATTTCTCGCCTTTATCGCTCTTCCTTAATTATGTTTTGGTTGCTTTAATTCTTTCTCGCATGTTCTTGCTTTCTTGCTTGTTTTACATCATTTTAATTCACTACTCGAACTAGTAATGGTCGTCTTAGGATGGGCGGAATGGAGGGGTTTATCCCTACGTTTTGTACCCTCGCCCCGAATCCGATTATTGGTTCAAAGACCGATGGAGTCATTTTTAGCCTTTTTCGGTCTTAGTTTTCCCATACAAAGATTGAGAGAGCAAACTTTATTTTTGTTTTTGTTAGTTTTTCTTTCCTAAAAATTGACCGACGTCTCCCTTCTATTTATTTCTTCTAAATTTACAACTCGGCTATTTTTTGACCGCAAGATAAGAAAATAGGATCTCGGATCTCGCCAAGCCGGGCGAGGCCGAGGCTGATCTCCTTGGCTATGGCCTCCGGTCGGCGCCACTAGGTGTAGGTCGCTGCCTGCATCAACCGGTCAATAGGCGGGGCTTCGGTCCAACTTTGCGTTTTCACACCGATCCGGCCCTAAAGCCTCACGACAGATTCGAAACCCTAATTTTTATTTTTATGTTAAGAAATAATATCCCAAGACTTCGAAAATAATTATTAAAATAAATGGTTAATAAACCGCCATTCAACTTTGCTTAATTCGCTTTGAATCACATTTAATAATATTCGGAAATGTTAATAAAAAGTTCATCCCCACATTCCAAAATCGACTTTCTAAAACCATCTTCAAAATTAATCTTTAAAAAGGGAGACCCGACACAAGTAGGAAAGCTCGATGGGCCTCGGCCGACTGTGGTTCCTACAATAATGGGCTGCTAACAGCCCATCCTTATCTATTTCCACATGTCTTGTCAAATATTAACTTGATAGTTATCTAAATAATTGTTATTTACACATGGTTAAGTTTTTAACCATACAATTGTATTAAAATTATTGGTCTGTAAATTTTATTCATCTTTTTTATTATTATTATTTAAATAAATCAACTGTTCGAAACAGAATTTCGTAACAAATAATCGTATATATATTTATCGACAAATACGTGTTTGCACATATTATGAATATTTAAGCGTGAACTAATATTTTTGAGTCACTTAACCGACAAATCCATTCACATTTCTCATTTCGGTTTCGACATTTATGCGCGGCTCACTCGCTCTTAAATATTAAGATGGTAAAATGTAATAATTAAATACGATTAAAGTTCGGGGCATTACACCCTCCCCCTAAAAAAGTTTCGTCCTTGAAACTGTAATCGAGTAGTAACATACCTTTAAAACGAGATAGGAGTAACGAATTTTCATCTCCTCCGCGGTTTCCTATGTTGCTTCAAAAACTCCATGGTGGGTCCAAATTACTTTAACTAAGGGTATTGCTGTGTTGCACAGACTGTTTAACCTTTCAGTCCACAATTTTTACAGGTTGCTCTTTATAGGTTAGACCTTCTACTTCAATATTTAGCGGTTTGTACACGATTGGGTGGGTTGGATCATATACATACTTTTGAAATTGGGAAATGTGAAACACATCATGTACGTGTTGTAATTCTAGCGGCAAGGCTAGTTGGTAAGCAAGAGGATTAATTTTCTCGACGATCTCGGAAGGTCCGATGAAACGGGGACTCAATTTCCTTTTACATTGAATCTTCAAATTCCTTTGCTTGGAGAAACCTTAAGAAAGACCTTATCACCTTCTTGAAATTCAAGAGGCTTCCTCCTACGGTCTCGCATATGATTTTTGCCTATTTCGGGCCACTTTCATATTACGTTGAATAACTTTAATCTTTTTACTGTTTTCCGAATCATTTCTGGACCCAAAACCAAGGTTTCATCTAGATCATTCCAACAGAGAGGAGTTCTACATCTTTTGCCATACAATGCTTCAAAAGGTGCCATTCTAATAGTTACTTGGTAACTGTTATTATACGAAAATTCAGCTAATGGAAGATAATCCTCCCATTTCCCTTGAAACTCCAAGTATACATGCTTGCAGTGTCTACAACCACTTGATTTACTCTTTCTGTTTGCCAGTTAGTTTCGGGGTGATACGAGCTATTAAATTGTAATTTTGTTCCAAATGCTCTTTGCAAAGCCTTCTAAAATCGAGCCTAAAATCTTGAGTCCCTATATGAGATTATATCCTTGGGAATCCCATGCAAACGTACAATTTCTTTCACATATATTTATGCTAACTTATCAATCCCCCAAGAATCATGTATTGGTATAAAATGGGCAGATTTTGTAAGTCTATCAACAACCACCCATATCGTATTTTTCTTTGATGCTCGAAAGAGGTAATCCCATTATGAAATCCATAGAAATCGAATCTCACTTCCAAATAGGGATCTCTAATGGTCGTAACTCTCCAACTGGGCGTAGGTGTTCTGCTTTAACTTTTTGGCAAACAGGAACTTATCCACAAATTGGGCTATATCTCTTTTCATATAGTTCCACCGGAAAGTTTGTCTCAAATCTCTATACATTTTTGTGCCCCCAAGGTGAATAGAGTACCTTATGTTGTGTGCTTCGCTAATATTTTCTTCCTTAATTCCATCTTTTGTGGCACATAAACTCTGTTTTGAAATCTTATAATTCCTTGATCATCCTCATGAAATCCCCAAACTTTTCCTTTGCTGATACCTTCTTTGATTCCTTCAATCTCATCATTCCCAGCTTTGCCTCGCCTAATTTCTTCCAAAAGGGTAGGTTGGGCTATTAGCACTAACAAGATCATGTTTGACTCATGGGGAAACACCAGCTCAATTCCCATTCCTTACAAATCTCTTATTATTGCAGGACGAATAACCTTTAATGCATTCACACCATGATGTGTTTTCCGACTCAATGTGTCCGCCACGACATTGGCCTTCCCTAGGTAGTAATGAATTTGCATATCATAATCCTTTAAGAACTCTAACTACCTTCATTGTCACAAATTCAACTCCTTCTATGTGAAAATATACTTAAGACTTTTATGATCATTAAAAATCTTACATACACTTCCATAAAGATAATGTCTCCAAATTTTCAACGCAAAAACTACTGCGGCTAATTCTAGATCATGAGTGGGATAATTCTCGCTCATATGACTTTAATTGCCTAGAAGCATATGCTATGACTTTTCCATTCTCGCACTAAAACGCACCTAATTCCTTGTCTAGTTGTGTCACTCGTAAACAATGAATTCTCTACCTTGCTCGAGTGAGGCCAAAACCGGTGCAGTAATGAGCCGTTTCTTGAGTTCTTGAAATGCTGCTTCACGCTTATCATTCTATTCAAATTTTGTCGTTTTCCTCAAAAGATTAGTAAAGGGCAAAGCTTTCCATGAAAAATCCTGTACAAACCGTCTATAATATCCAACCATTCCCTGAAAACTTTGAACTTCCGTGACATTAGTCGGCCTAGGCCATTCGGTAACTTGTTTTAATCTTTTGTGGGTCGACTTTAATTCCTTCTTTAAAAATTACATGCCCCAGAAAAATTACATCGAGATAACCAAAATTCGCACTTTGACAACTTAGCATATAACTTATGAGTCCTCAAGGTTTACAAGATACGACCCTTAAATGATTGGCATGATCCTCTTCCATCTTAGAATATATTAAAATATTATCAATAAAAACAACAAAAAATTTATCCAAATAAGGCCTAAAAATTATGTTCATCAAGTCCATAAAAGCTACTCGAGCATTTTTTAACCCAAAAGGCATGACCGTAAATTCATAATGTCCATAACGCGTCTTAAACGCCATTTTTGGAATATCCCGAGGGTTAATTCGCAACCGATGATATCCTGACTGGAGAACAATTTTTGAGAATATTCACATCCCCTGTAATTGATCAAAAATCATCGTTCCTTGGAAAAGGATACTTGTTCTTTACAGTGTCCTTATTTAGTTCTCTCGTAATCTATACATAACCTCAAAGTCCCATCCTTTTTCTTTACGAACAAAACTCGCGCGCCCCAAGGAGTTACAGATGACCTTATATACCCTTTTTGCAACAATTCCTCCAGTTGAATCTTTAACTCTTTCGGTTCCATGAGAGCCATCCTATACGGAGATTTAGAAATAGGTCACGCTCCTGTCTCAATTTCTATTTCAAAGTCAATTTCCTTTTTGGGGTAACCCATGAATTTCATCTCGGAAAACGTCAGAAACTCTTTAATTACAGGGATATCCTTTATTTTTGTCTCCTGCTTTTCTTCCATTACAAAGCATAAATAATCTTCATTCCCTTGCTTAACAAGTCGTCTAATGACCCTTAACTATACTACGGTATAATCCCCAACATTATTGGTACCTTGAAACCTCACTTCTCTACCGTTCGTACCCTTTAAGGGTACACTCTCCCCTTGGCAATATATTTTTGCCCTATATTTGGACAACCAATCCATACCCAAGATTATATCAAATTTCGACAGTCAAACTGTATCAAGTCACCTCTAAAATTTACTTGACTCGGGGTAATAGGGTAGTTTTTATGCATAACATCACATTTTATTATTTGACCCGGTGGCTAGACTTACATATATTTCTACGAGTTGCTTACTCGGTTCCAAGCCTATTTAAGATGCAACCTTTGATGAAATAAAAGAGTGCGTAGCACCCGAATCAAATAAATCAATAAGTGGTACTAAATTTAAAATGAGTGTACCAGATGACAATGGTCCGCGAGTCGGTAGCTTGCTTTTTACTCATTACATAAGCTCTTCCAACTTGTCTCGCTGCTCGTAGATGTTGTTGCTGCCCTTGTACTCTTTTGGGTTTGACTAAGACCTTTGCCTACTTGGGAGAGTTTGGTTGGGTAGTTTGCAATTAAATGGTTGTAATCTCCACACCAATAACAACAATTGGAGCAAACCCAACAATCTGTTGTGTGGTGGTTGGTTCGACCATATTTCGAGTATTGTTTCTTGGTTGGGGTCAAAGTTTGGAGTTTAGTTCCCACACTTTTAGGCTTTTTGCTTGGTGTTCCCTCTGCAAGGCCTCTTTTCTCATTTCCTCTCTTTTTGGAGGTATTCGGACTCAACATCTATAATTCCCGTTGAAGACTTAGACACCTCTTAACGCATTTCTAAGTTGCATTAAATGAATCGGTATAACCATCTCATACTTATAGAGTTTTGATTCCAAGGCATTCTCTCGACTCTCGAAACTTCTTTAAGTAAAATGGTATCTTCTCTAAGTGATACAACTTTTACTTCTTATATTTCTCTGCTTATCCGTAAGTGACTCGTAAAACTCGGTTCTTTGTTCTAAGTCCAAGATCACTCGGACTCATTGTAGATTGAATAGACTAGTATTTCGTCTTCTCTCACTCGAATCTTTCTTCCGATTATAAGCTCTATTTTTGTTAGAGTCAATACCTCTAGTCTGTTCATACTTAGTCTATATCAAGTTATCTCACTCGATATTCTTTATGGAACTTGATCTATTGCTTAGACTAAGTCGGATGGAATTCCGAGTATCATTGTTATTAGACTCGTAAAATTCCACTTCTCTTCCGACTCGGATAATTAGTTGTTTAATCATCATAATTATTTTATTATCTCGTGTCTAACCTTGGACCAAAGTATTTTATACTTTGAGAACCAAAATTGATTTACTTTTGTAGGTTATTCAATCGAGGATACACCTTTTTCAAACCACAAAAGTAACCTGGCTTCGTAACGTCAAATCACCAAGCAGACATGGCTTTTCACCTTCCCTCGCTCCAGTCCCAGACGATTGTGTTAGAGCTGTCTGTTTCCAAATCTGGAAAACTAAAATGCCAAGCTTAACGGTGGTTTCCACCTTATCTTTCAAGACACCGCCAATGGTTTTGGGACTTCCAAGAGAGTTAAACCGTTGTCCAACGTTCACATTACAACGGATACTTTTTGAGTGACTCGTAAAGCTTCTATCAACGGTCATAGAAGACTCTCGGTCAGCAGATGAAGATAACGGCTACTTTGCCTGGCTATTTATAAATAGAAGCTTCACAAGACTTGAAGATGGTCGAACCTATTGTTAATACACATACTTGAGCAAAGTCATTGTATTTACTTTCAATCTTCTACTTACAACTCCCACTCGTAATTCATTACTTTCGAGTTGTAAGGTCTTGTACTTAGTTACAAACACTTTCTTACTTTCTCTGTAAGGTCCCTTGGCTAAGCCGTAAGGGTTAACTCAGCTTAGTTGTCCCTAGCTGTAAGGGTTATCTCAGCTAGGAAGTACTAGATCGGATAAGGGAATTTCGAGTCTAGGAAAACTTGTATAGAGTTGTCTAAGGGAGCAACTCGGGTTCGGTCAGCTCACGGTATTTTGTGGACTCAAAATAGTGGATTTGACTTCGTGTCCGGATTGACACGGTCCGTGGTTTTCTGCCCAGGAGGGTTTCCACGTAATCTCTAAGTGTTTACTTTCCGAGTTCATTCTAGACTCGGACTATCTTAAAGCATTTGCCTTTCTTGCCATTTCTATCTATTCAGTCTTTTCGAGTCTCTACTTTTCTCGCCTCTGTTTTGACTCGGAACCGGATTCTCGCATTTTACTTGGCAAAAGAGTTTGAATTTCCACAAGATTACTTCCTCACCCTATTCACCCCCTCTAGGGTGACTCGGACTCTCCCGAGCAAACCTTCACCCGTTTCACCCATTCCACTTCTACGGCTCGCTCATACAATTCTTGACTAGTTTGCATAGGTTGCCCGGCTAATTTATGCCTAACATAGGGTGCTAAGCCTTCCTCAAATCTTATCATTCTCATACGATCCGTGGCTACATATTTCGAGGTAAACTTAGATAATTCCGTAAATTTTCTTGCATACTCCATCACCGACGTATTATCTTGCTTTAATTCCAAAAATTCCTTTTGCTTTTGTTTTTGTAAGGATACTGGGTAAAATTTTGCTCTCAACTCCTCCAAAAACTTATCCCACGAGCCCCCGTAGTTTTGAAACTTAGTCCTTACAATTCCCCACCGGATATCGACTTATCCTAGGTGAGATAAAAAGCCCAAATGTTTACACGCTTTTCGTTTGGTGCCTCTACCACATCAAATATCTTCTCTATTTTCCTAATCCATTATTCCAAGTATCGCTGGATTCATTTTTCCGTCATAAATTTTTGGATTTTGTTTTGCCACCCTTTCGAAGAGTCTACCCTCCTTTCTAGAATTTTCAAAACTAAATTCCTTAAGTTTTCGTGTCGCAATAGCTATAACCATCCCCAGTATATTCGGGATCTATATCCTTAAGTATTCCCTTTTATCCAGCTCATTTTCGACCTTTTGCACATCACTTTCTCACTAATGTAGGGTTGAAGGGCTTTGATTAACCGACCGAGTGTGCAAAGATTCTTCGTTGTTCTCTTGCAATTCATTTTTGGAAGGCTCTTGCCTTGAATCGACATTCTGCTCAATATGAAAGCACAATGATGATTAGTTTCTTTTTTTCTTTTTCTTTCTTTTTTTTTCCACGCATCAAACCGATAGAATATACGAATATATACATAAAACACTTTATTTATTCATTAAAAGTTATATTATAAATTGTTCCTCCAAAGTTTTGTTCCCTTAATAGGTTTACAAAATGTCCACCCCGGCAACAAAATGGGTGGAGAGAGGGGTTAGATTAGCTACTATTCTAACCCTACGATACCCGTACTTATGGGGCCATACAGTTCCTTCTTCTTTTTTGTCATCGGTTAGTTTATATTGGATACTTGTTTACATATTTACATATCCTACACAGACTAGTTACTCCTAAATCCATTACCTCTTCCCACTCCCTTCAACTTTCACTACATGAAATCCGGATCACTATTGTTACTCGGTGTCAAGACCCGAACTCCATGACTCACTTTCAACCATCTCATCTTCCTTAGGATATATCACAACACTATCATCGGAACTTATCTAGGGACTCGGAATGTTAACCACACTTACAAAATCACTAGAATCACTAGAAACATCTCGCCTCATACTTATCCCATACATCATAACCATCTTCTCCCACCTAAATATTAACTTCGTCGGGCTCGAGCTCTGGTTCGGGTGAATTTAGAGCTACCGGATTCTCAACATTTGCCGGCCCAGAAAAGAGTCCTAAAGGCGTGCAAGGGTGAACCCACCGCGGTCGGCTAAGTCTCTAAGCTTTAATTCTTCCACTATGCGATCCCAAGGATTTCCATAAGTCCGGAAATGTGCCTCGTGTTCTCCAAGCGTTTCCAGCTTCTATAAATTCCCGATATTTATTTTTAAAAGGAAAGCCGGGGTTCAACATCGGCAAACCCTTCAAGCAAGCACTCGGGCTTTGATAATAGGGTAAATGAAAGGAGTTTCAGGATTTCTTAGTACATTTTGGAAAAAGGCAGCCTTTAATGTCTTTATGTAGTCGGTCACCCGCCGACCCAACTTCATCTTAATTTCGTATCGATCCCTTGATGCCGTTTCCTATTACCAACAACAAAACAAGTAAGAAACTTGAATAATCTCACCCATGCATTTATATAACAATATCCACTTCGAGCTTACAATAATCCTATGTATCCATAACAATAACCAAACCACTACTCAACCGTCTTTCCCCTTTTTTTAAACATATCACCCCAATTTTTGTCTTATTTTAGCATTTAAATGTGGAAACAAAAACATGGCTCGAGACCACCTCTCGTAACGCCCCAACTTATGTCATATCATTAACTAAAAAGGATTTCGCGTTAACCATAATGACCTAAAATGACGAAAATTAAAATCAACGTTGAGGCACTACTACCGTCTCCTGGATACTAGAGATAAGGCTAAAACATGTCATTTTTATGGTAAGAAACAAACGACAACAATATAAAAATTATGTTCATACAAACGAGACATTTAGACAATTCCGTTATCATATTTTAGAACTTACATAAACCAAGGACTTAATTTGTTATACTTATTTGTCTAGCACAAACCGTAGCCGCAAAAGAAATTCAAGGAGGTGAAACAAGTCACCGTCCAAGACCAACCTTCTCGAGTTCCTTCTCCTTAGATTCTTCGACCTCGCGGACTTCCCGTTGAACTTTCGTCTATTTTTATTTTCCTAAAACAATTTTTTAAAAAACTAAAAGTGAGCGGTTGGCTTAATACGTTACCCTTGTACTCGTGAAAGTATTTTTAAGATCCAGTGAGTGCACGCACAATTTTAAAAAATTCATTAAAAATTCAACATTTAAGAAAGATGCTCAATTTTTGTTTCCTGTAAATTTTTCAGTTATATTTTCAATTTCGTAAACATTTTAATTTCCGACCAACACTAGGATCCCAGCTTATATGCAAATTGCAGCCATAGATTCGATTAAATGATTCAATTAAAATTCCCGTTTGTCGAGAAGGCCCAACACATGGCCTCGATTAAATGATTCAATTAAAGTTCTCGATTATCGGGAAGACCCCAAGTACGATTAATAATGTTATCAAACATTTATGAACGGTTAACAAGTAACCGCTTAACAATTAACGATTAACGATTAAATGGGTCCTAAAAGTGTTCCAGGCCGAAATGTAAAACAAAACACGGTAACATTTTACACAACAATTAAATTTTACTATTTTGAAAGGCAACAAGCAATAATGTGCCTCAGTTGGGGGTCGTTTCGTACTAAATTTTAGTTTGCCTTTCATTCTTTGGTAACGACGTTTCGATGACTTTCTATTTTCAAATAAAAATTTACCCATTACTTTAATATAGTTATTTTATGTATATATATGCATATGTTTTCCGATAAACTTTTACCAATTACTATCAAAGTTACTACCATCTCTTGGATTTAGTTTCGAAAATATACATATATATTTATATACATATATACATCTTTTTATTTCCCCAAATAAATATCCTCAACCTCTTAGTACATAAACACATATACATACATACATATATATATATATATATATATATATATATATATATATATATATATATATTATTAACTCTTTCCTTCTTTTAACTAGTTGTTTCCAATTTTAAATAATTAAATTTAATCCTAAAAAAGGAGTTAGAAAAGTTACCTTAGTGATGAAGGGGTGTTGAAAAAGAGTGAGGGATGGCAGATGGTGGCTGGCGGCAACGACAATGGCCGGAGGCAAGCGGTCGGCAGTAGGTAGCGGCCGGCAGCAAGTGGTGGTCGAAGTGGCTAGCAGCAATTGGTGGGGCTTGAGGCTAGCAAGTGCAAGAAAAGGGGTTTGAGCTTGGTGATTTTTTTTGTGAGCAGTTTCATTGCTTCTTTTTCTTTCTAGTCAGGTCCAATTCCCCCTCCTATTTATAATGGGTTACCGACAGCTCATCCTTATCTACTTCCATATTGTCTTGTCAAATATTAACTTGATAGTTATCTAAATAATTATTATTTTACACATGGTTAAGTATTTAACCATACAATTGTATTAAAATTATTTGTTGTAAATTTTGTTTATCTATTTATTATTATTATTATTATTATTATTATTATTATTATTATTATTATTATTACTATTGACCAGGCTTGGCTCTTGGTCCAAACCGGTGTTATCTCACATTTGTGGTGCAAAAGCCTTGAGGTAGAAAATTGATTTTATTTTTTCTATTTTCCTAAATCGTGAAATAATATCCCAAGACCTCTTAAAATAATTTCTAAAATAATTGATTAATAAAAATCGCCAATCACCACTTTGCTTAAACTGTTCTAAATGTCAAATTTCAAAAATCGGAAACCTTAATAAGAGACACACCCCACTTTTCAAAAATATCTTCGAAAACTAAAAAAGCCAACGATGCCTTCTTGGGAAACTTCGGTTCGGTTATTGCCCCGGCCCCTTCCTACGGGGAAGGCCAGCATGGGGACAACTGGTTCCTACACCGTTGTACCGCCCTGTGTCCACCTCCATTACCGGAAGCTGCTGTTATTCCCCACAATTGGTCGGGTTTGTTCTCTCCTTCTTCCTACTCCCCAAAAATCAGATCTAGGGTTACTACTCTTTTGCATACTCGGAACATGTATTCACCGAATGATGTTCGCCCATAAAGCCGTACTTAAAACCCTTAATTTTTTTATAGATTGAGTTCACTGAATGATGTTCGCCCATGAAACCGTACTTAAAACCCGTAATTTTTTATAGATTGAGGCGAGAAAATTTGGAAAATTTTGATAGATTTTTGGCAAAAAATTTGCTTGATTTTTGGCAGATTAAGTAGAATATAATTTAATTTTTGGCAAAAATTAGTAGATAAACTTTGATTTTTTTGTTATTTGGATTGAATTATATTCGTAAAAATCAAATTGAGTTGGAATTTGGAAAATTGAGTTAGGATGCATAAGTATTACAACTTTACCAAGTGCAATTATCATTTGGCAAATCAAGTTAGGATGTAAAGTCGAGGTATTTGTTGTTGGTTGTCTACTAGCCTTTGTTGGGGTGTGAATTGAGGAGCATTTTGTCATTGCCCCGAGTTATGAACATCTTTATTTGGATAACTAATGTTAGTGAATGTCTACATTTGGTTACCTGAAGTAATTGGGCAAGAATCTTCTTATCGCTTGCTTGGAATCCCACCTGGGCTTTGGACATCATCCTAGTAGCTCAAAGGTAGAGCGACATGTCATAAGTGCATGGAAATGTAGGTTCAAATCCCACCTAGGCTTTTGACAACATCCTACGAAATGTTATGTTGCTTGAAAATGTACTATTTGAATTGCACTCGCCCAAATTTGGAACATATGTCGGTTATGAATGTTGGATCACCACTTATTTGAGTCTAATCAATGTGCTTGTGATTCTGAAATCTTGATACCTTTCAGATTTTCAGCTAATTAATCTCATACTTCCATCAAAAGATTTTATAATGGCTTAATTATCTTTCTTTCTACTCGGAATTTGTGCTATGTATCCTCATATCATGCTTAGGATTCTCAAATCGGTCCTTTTATCTCGGTAGAGTGTTTGTCGTAGCTTCATGTTTGCTTACGATAAAACCAAGTAATAATAGTCGATGTGTTATAGAATGATTTTGGCTTCAACTTAAGCAACGAAAATGGATACACATAAACTATGTGGAAAATGATATGATAGCTTTAATTGAATTATGTTAATGTTTGGCGTTGTTTTTGAGCTATTGGGTAGATCTAATTGAAGTATGTTAATGTTTGGTGCTGTTTTTTGAGCTATTGGGTATTTTATTTACCGTCTTGAACAGTGGGTGATGTCAAGAGCTCATCAACTATCCAACATGCATTAGCAATGGCGAGGAAAACCAAAGTTTGGAGCAAGGCAGCTCCTCCTAGATCTAAGCAATGAGTGAGGAAAGCCGGAGGAGCGGGCAAGGGAGTCGCTGTTAGGACTAATAAACAATAAGATGGGGGGAGGGGACAGGTCATAACCCAAAGCAAGATTTGTGACCAAAGCCTATCTTGTAATTGCTTTGCTCCACAACAAAAGGCATAACCATTGTTCTACTGTTCCTATACCGGAAACGAGTCAACTAACCTATGTGGGATTCGAACCCACATTTTTGTATTATACGCAAATGCTCTACCACTTGAGCTAATAGACTTTGTATAATTTTTTATTTTCTTATTACTTTTAAAGAGGAAATTGTTATACCTTCCATATGAATTTTCAATAGAGTACTATGGATTAACATCTTTATAAGATATACTATTCTTACTGAGATATGAACCTATAAAGTAAACATGTGTTTTCATAATAGTATGTGAAACATCAAGAGAATATAAGTAGGGGATAAATAATACAACAAGAAAGGCCAAATAACAATGAGATATCTAGGAACTCTTTCACACCCGCACTATTTCGAGTCCTTGAAATCTACGCAAACTTGAGCACCAACCGACCCAAATTGCCTTGTTTAGGTCATAAACAACCAACCAATTAGCACAATACATATCAGGAAACCACAATATTTAATTCTTTATTTTGTACGAATTGGAATTGCAAAACATCAATTAGCTTCAACCCTTTATTTTGCACGAGTTATAAACTAAGGAGACCCAAACTCAACCAAATAGACTTGATTCTTTGGTCAATTTTTTTATTCAAGATAACCAGAAAATCAGCTTTGAGCCTTTGAACGATTCAAATTTTTCTGAAAAAAATATGATTCAAGACAACTAGTAAATGATAAAAGTTAAAAAAAATATACAAGAAAGCTTACTCAATTTTGCAGAGGATGAGTAAGAGCAAGGTTGTGAGCCTACTTTAAGTACATATGAGATCATAATAAAAATCTATTGCAACAATAGACGATTACGTAAAATAGTTCAAATATGGGATCGGACTCCACCAATTCGTTAAAACAAATAGAAAACTGATTACACAAACCATAAACAAAAAAGACACTAAACTTATGCAATTTTCTCAACAATTGGCTGCAAGCAATGTAAATTATGTAATTTTCCTTAGAAATTGTAGCATTGAATTTACACAAACCACAAACACAAAAAAGCTCAACAAAAAAATTAGTTTAAATTACCGATTAGGGTTTCAACAATGGAGGTGGAAGCGGGGAGGACGGTTGCTGGCCTAAGCAAGACGACGACTAGCCGACGTGAAGACAACTGGCTGGGCATGAAGAGAAGACAACGATAGCGTTCATTGCAAGAATGAGAAGAAATGAGGAACAAGAGGTGGATGCAGGTGGAGGACGACGGAAGGCCGACATCGGGAGGACAAGTAGGAGGCCGGAAGGAGGTCGGCGGCGAGAAAAGTAAGACAGGTGGAGGCTGGCGTGAGAGATGCTTCTGAGAGAGAAAGAGAGAGAGAGAGAGAGAGAGAGAGAGATAAAGAGAGTTTAGGAGACGCACTAGAAGGGGTCTTGAGGGATGACAAGTGGATCATGGACCCGACCTATACCCGTCATACCCGACTCATTTAATCGGATTTGGGTCCAATAAATTTAGACCCGATGGGTCCGGGTCAGTCCGAGTCTAACTGTCTCGGGTCCAAATCCGGTCTCAAAAATTAAGACCCAAACTTGATCCGAGACCCGTTTAAGACCCGAACACTAATTTTATTTTTTTACAAAAAATTGTGTTAAACTTTGATGGTCTTTTTGATGTTAAGCTTTGATGGATTTTGGACTTTGTGGTGTTAAACTTTGATGGACTTCGTGTTTAATATATTGATGTATTTGGTTTGTATGAACTAAGTATTTGGTTTATATAATAGCTTGGTTGATAGATAGGTTAGTATGATGCTAAAGAGGTTATATGCAGCAAAATTGCTTGGAAATTTACAATAATATTAAACAGAGCACAAAATACCGATTTTTAAACTCATTTCTAATAAAAATACACTGCACTCGTTTAAGACCCGTTGACCGGTGGACCCATCGGGTCCGGGTCCAGATTTTACAGACACTGTCGTGTCGGGGTCGGGTCCGGGTCCAGTCCGAAAAGTTAAATGGGTCCGGGTCCAGCTGGACCCGACCTGCACTCCAACCCATTGTCATTCGTAGTCTCGACCCCTTCCTCCTCCCGACCAAATTTTTTTTCCTTTTTTTTAAAAATAAAATCTTCTTTTTTAAAGTTTAAACCCTTAAATTTAGATTAAACAGTTGAGATTGGTTGAATTCACCTAATAAGTAAGCTCACTTTAACCTTCCTCTATATATATATATATATAATTTGTCACCCCGCTTCCCTTGCTACTCAACCACACCCAGCCCTCGAGCTTCATCCCCGAGCTCTAGATCGATCCTGTCTCCCATTGGTATCGGAGCCAAGTTTGTCTATTTAGTCGGTTATTACGCCGTAGCTAGCGTTGGTCAACCGTTGGTCGCCCCATGTTATCCGTTGGTCAGCCGTGTGAAGTGGTCCTGGTGAGGGTGGTCCCGATGGTCCCGGTAGTATGTGCATAATCCCCAACTAGATATTCAAGCGTAACTCAGATGGCCTCTTGACTTCGAGATCATCTAAGTTTAGGTAGTAATAAGAGTACTAATGTGGTCAATAGTAGAGAAGTTAGTCGTCAAGTTGATTTCGAAATTGGTCTATTTCAAAACAAAAGATAGAAACAATCTATCAAATAGGCAAGTTTGATTTCAATATCGCTTTTCAATAAAAGATCATGAAGAAACTTTTAGTTTAGATGAAGGATTCCAAACTATCAAGTTATTATCAAACATCTCTATTAAAAAATATAAAGAAAAATACGGATATATTCATTTTGGTATGATTCAAATAGCACTCAAACCATTAACAAGATTAGGATTAGATTGTCCTATATTCATGGCCCTTAAAGACAATAGATTAATTAGATATAAAGATTCATTATTAGCTATGATTCAAACTAATATATGCAATGGTCCTATTTATTTCAATTGTTGTCCAAATTATTCAAGTAGATCTAAGTGACCTTTGGATCCTAGATACATTAATTTTAGATATTCATCTACAGAATGATTCAAAAGTGCAATTTAGAGAACTTTTAAAAAATTTCGCTATTACTTATAGAATTTATTTCAGTGCTATTATCTTCTCAACTTAATCCAAAGTGCTTATTAAAGTCCTCTCTAGATGAAACAATATTATTAAAAATTGAATCTGAAAACATTTCAACCTTTACTCCTAAATTATTAAAGTGGAATGAAATAGCTAATCCTCAAGAATTTATTATTCAAAATATGAAGCCTCCTAGGAATATTGCTTAAAAGAATATTCAACAAGTAATTGAAGAGTCCGATGGAAGAGTATTAATAAGATTTAATTCTATTAATGAAAGAATATTTTCTTCAAGATTTTCAGAAAAAGAAATCTTCCTCGATCATGTTTTTCGATGCATTCAAGATCTACTAATTATGATTATTTAAAAGATAATCAGGAAGAAGATTCCTCATCCTCAAAAATTTATTACAAATCACCAATAGCAGAACCGATTGATGAAGATAATTCTTCAATAGGTTCTCCTACTCATTCAACTATGCAACCTCCTTCTTACTCCTCTATTAATGTTATCTCAAAACCCTTCGAAATTAATAAAGATTTTTTAAGAAAAGATTTCGATTCAATTGAGAATAGAGATAAAAAAGAATGGTTTTTATCTCATTTCGATCTAAAAGCTCAAGCATTCATAAGGCAAGAATGGTATTCACTAATGGAAAGAATTGAATGTAATATTCTATTCTTTACATGGTGGACAATGTTTGCTCAAGAAAATAATTTACCGGATCCTCATGGTATTAAAGAAATTAATACTAATCAAAATCTTAGCAAAAAATGGAGGTTATTAGATGGAAATATATTTCATTCTATAACTCCTCCTTTACAAGAGATTTTGATCCCTATAGATTAAGGTCATATTCTTGTCTGCTCCATTCAAAATAGGAAGAAAAGATTTAGATGATTCTCAAATAGCCTTAGAAGATATTAAAAAGTTTATCATCAAAATAATTATACTAATCAAGTTTTACATACAGTTTCTTAACAAGTTAATATGGTTTCCACTCAAATAGAAGCAATATCTAAAAAAAAGATATTGACTTATTATCAAAAAAATTAGAAAATCTAGATTTAAATAGAGATTCAAAAAATCAGGATTCCTAAATGATATTTCATCCCCTCTCATTAAATTCAATAAGAATAAAAATTTAGAAATTCCAGATAGCCCATTAATTAAGAAAATAGATGAAAAACTTAAACAAGCAGACTAGTTCAAGTAATACTCTTAATGTCTTAGACATCTCTCAAGAAGACCAAGAAGTAACTAATATTAATAAAATCTTCAACAAAAAAGAAATTCCTTATTACTCTAGAAGCACTCCTCCATATCTTCAACTTGAATCAATAAAATCAGTAGTCACGTAAGCTTTTGACTGGTGGCTCCATCTATGAATGGAATTTAGATGGAAAATCCGAACATAAAGCATTAATTATTCTTCATAGGATGATGATGGCATATGCTGCCTACACATCCAAAGGTGCTCCGGAGACTCAAGCTTTTGATTTACTAATCTCGAGTTTCACCGGATATTTAAAATCTTGGTGGAAAAATTACATGACGAGACGAAGAACGTCCGAGTATTAAAAATCATAAAGAAGCGGTTTACACCTTAGTCCATACAATAGTTGTCAATCTTTTAGGTACTCCAAAAGATATGTTAAGTGGTCAAGAAATTTTATTGACAAATTTAAGATGTCCTACTCTAAAAGATTACAATTGGTATAAAGATACATATTTTACATATCTATTAAAAAGACAAGATTGTCGCCAACTTTATTGGAAGGAAAAATTCATTTCAGGATTACCAAATTTATTTTCTTAAAGGATATTCAATAAATTAAAAGAAGTTACAGGTCAAGACCCAATTCCATATGATCAAATTACATTTGGTCAATTATTAGGATTTATTAAAAAGAAGGTATTTCCTTATGTAATGAATTAAAGTTACAAGTAAGATATTCAACAGACAAAGTTGCTATACGAAAAGAATTAGGATCTTTTTGTGAAGCCTTCTATCTTCCAAAAGTTGAAGCTCCTTATATTAAAAAAGAAGAACAAATCAAATCAATAAAAAGAAACAGCTTTAATCGTCCTAATAATAATAATAAGGCAAATACTCCTAATACAACTCCTAAGAAAACTACTCCAAAAAAGAAAACTACTAATAAAACTACTTGTTTCAAATGTGGAAAACCAGGTCATTATGCAAAGAATTGTAAAATTAAAGAAAAGTTAAATGAAATTTGTGGTGATAATCAAGAAATTCAAGAAAAGATTATTTCTTTGTTTGAACTCAAAGATACTCCAGCTAATTCTGATAATTCATCTTCCGATTCTGAAGACAATGGTCTTTACGAATTAGAAAGTAATTCAAGTGATTATTCATCAGGTAATGAATCATCTAGAATTTGTTACAAATGTATCAATATGATTAATACTACTAAAAATGAAAAAGAATTTTTGTTAGATTTAATTGAACAAATTCAAGATCCTGAATTAAGAAAAAATATTTAGAAAAAATCAAAAGCATTTTAATAAAAGAAGATTTATTAAAAGTTACTCCTCCTAATTTCAGTATTAATAAAATATTTGAAAAATATGATACTCTAAATATTTTAAAGTTAGTTAATATTCAAGACTTAAAAATAGAAGTCAATAATCTTAAAGAGCAAATTAAAGAAATAAGTCAAAATTTATGTTTCCTTCAAACTAAAGATTTAGAACTGGAAACAAAAATAGCATTAATTGAAAACAAATCAAGTTCTTCAAATGATGAAGAAGACATTCCAAGTCCTTCTAATGATCAACAATTTATTTCTACAATTAATCATGTTAATTATAAAAATGGTATATTCGTATTACTCTAAAGATTAATGATGACTTTGAATTCAATACTATTGCTCTACTTGATAGTGGCGCAGATCAAAATTGTATTAAAGAAGGATTAATTCCATCTTTATATTATGAGAAAACTAAAGAACGTCTCCATAGTACTAATGGAATAGCACTACAAATTAAATATAAATTATCAAATGCTTATATTTGCAGTCAAGGTTATTGTTTCAAGAACACGTTTGTCCTTGTTAGAGATATAGGACAAGAAGTCATACTAGGTACTCCTTTTATCACTCAAATTTATCCTTTCGTAGTTGATCAATTTGGTGTTCATACACAAATTCATGAAAAAGTATTTACTTCAAATTTATATCTTCCATGTTTTCAAAAGATTTATCTTTTAAAAAGCATCCTTTTATCAATGTTATTTTTAAGAACAATTTTTTCTTTTCAGCTTTCAATATGAATCAAGAAGAAAAGAAAGAAAGAAATATTCAAACTCCTCAACACTATGTCGTCAAACCAATTACTCCTTCTCATTTTCAATCCCTATGACAAACTTATTTCAAGTTCTACACAAGTCAAGATTTTCCTCCTTTAACCTATGCTCAAGCCTCTTCAAAATTTCAAAATCCTACAAGTATTAAATTCTTCCTTTGATTCCAAATATTTTACTAAACCTACTAAAGAACACGTTGTCTATACCAAGTATAGAACACCTCAAACCCTCCGTTAACTCAATGAATTTGTCAAAACCATATTCACTCCAGAATGCTACTTTATTAATGACAACCCTCACAAAACCAGTAACCTTTTATGAGTTTATTCTGATTGATTCAAAATCTGCTGAAATTCAAGCACATTCCGGATCGCACAAATCCCAATCAAATTGCCTATTCAAAACCGAGAATTCTCAAAGTATTTACTCGGAAAAGATTTTTCCAATAGATATACAAATAAACCATTTTCTCAATCATTCAATCCACCAGAGCTACAATTATATTGATTATAAAAACGGTTGGTATTATATATTTCTTTACGCACCATTCAATCATTCATGGTTTATTAGTTTTGATATAAGAACGGAATTCCAATTTCCCATATGGTTCTACGAATGGTGGTTAACCCCGGGATTCACTCAAGACATATGGCCGGAAGAGGTCAAAAAACATTACAACAGCTTATTCAAATACTTCAATTATTAGTCCGGATCTCAAGGAAATATCATTCCATAAGAAGCATGGATTTCCTTGGATTCTATGCTGGTCATTCTCCATTACTCAATATTATAAGCTTCCAACGATCGTATTCATTAGTCGGAGAATTCAAAATCAAATGGTGGGACAAATTCAATATTCAAGCCGCCTTAGGAATTAAGACGAGCTCCATTAACTCAAGCAAGCGCCCCCACTCCACAAAAGCAAGAAAACAATTCTAAAGGAAAGGAGAAAGTTGAAGATGAAGAAATTCAACTCGCTCAAGTAAGAAATCAAGCTACTCAAGAAATAACAACAGTAATTACTCCTCAAAGCAAGCACTAATTCATCCGATTCCTCGATTTAATCGGATTATGATCCTTTTATGGGTCTTGCGCCCATGATCCATATAGTATTTAACCCTTAAAAGGGTATTAAAAAAATATTATTTTATAACAATTTTTATGCAGGTTTTTGTTTTCGGTGAAATATCTTATTTCACCTCTCAAAATCCCCGGGAAGGAAGTAGACGTTATCGTTCACTTACTATTCATAGGGGACAAGTATTCATGAAGACCAATTATTCATAATTGATTGCAACTACCATGTGATGAATTATTCAAAGTGGATTATTATCAAGGATATGGCTAGTGCTTTCCATCAAGTACTCGTCGGCAAAATAATTCAAGTTACTCGTTCAAGATATGGTGAATCATCATTCACTATGAATACTTTCAGTCCAATCAATACTGTTCCAATCATTCAACATTGTCGGAAGATATTTTCAAAATTATTATTCCATTCCAATCAAGCATCCTCGACCGTCCAACTGTTCGTTATTTATTCATCATTGTATTCTATAAATATGTACTCCTTTAGCATAGTTAAATCATAGCCTACAAAGTATCGCCAATTTCCAACTTTCCTATTACAAATCACTTGTAATCATCCCCACTACTTTTCTTCAATTTCTCCCCCGAGTGCTTATCTTTCAAATTGTTGTACAAGTTTCTTTTGATTCAATCAAAGTAAGTTTTGATTCATTTTATTCTTCATTTAAATTACGCTTTATTTAATTTGAGTTTTCATCTTTTGTTTTGCAAATTAATTTGTTAAATTAATTTGTCACCCTACTTCCCCTGCTACTCAACCACACACGACCCTCAAGCTTCATCCCCGAGCTCTAGATCGATATATATACAAATATAAATATATATATATATATATATATATATATATATATATATATATATATATTTACTTCGTTCTAATTGATAAAATGTCAATACATTTGTAAAAAATTGCCAGTAGAAAAAGAAAAAGTAAGTGAATTTTTCCCCTTCCTTGGGTGAATATTGTCCAGAATTAAGAGGTGTCCAGGTTTCTGAGCCCACTAGCCCGGCGTCCAGTCCCACAAGCTCAGCTAAACACCTCCCCCAACAAAAAAAAAAAAAGAAAAAGAAAATCCATGTCGCCTTTTTAACGAGATTGTTGAGAGCCACATTTGAGGAACAAATCGGCCCCCATTTTCTGAGTGCAGCGAGAGAAGCGTAGAAGAGAGAGAGAGACAGAGAGAGAGAGAGACGGCAAGATGTTGAGTCGAGTCTGGGTCAGGAAGTTTTCCGACGTTGCCTTCAAGCCATCGAAGAACATCGATTGGGAAGGCATGGCTAAACTCCTTGTCTCCGACGATGCTCGCAAGGAGTTCGCTTCTCTTCGTCGCACTTTCGATGAGGTCAATCATGAGCTCTCCACCAAATTCAGTCAGGTATTCTCTTCTCTCTCACATCTAGGGTTTCTGCGTCGATTTTGTTAGGATCTCGGTCATGGGTTGACTAATCGTTGCGATTTGAATGAAAGTTGGGAGTTTTGATTGATGGATTCTGATTTTCTGAAAAGGGCAGTTAGATTGCCAGAAATTGCTGAAAAAGGTTGAAGATTTAACTAGAGTTTTCAATATTTGATATTTCTTCAATGGAGAGAGGAATACCATGGGGTAATTAGATAAATGGGATAATTTACCGAAGTCAATAGTCTATTCTGTGATGTAAAAGTGTAATTGCACCAACACAATGTACACCAAATATACACCGGCACAAGGTGATTGGTTGATTTTATTTTTGTTCTTAAAACCCCTGTTTTCATGGTGATATACCCATCTGATTGCGCCACATCACGTAAGTGTCAATTTGGTGTCTGTTCTGTAAATACATTTAGAATGATTATTCTGTGATTCTTGCTGATGCTTTTGGATTTTTACGAAGAGAGCATACTTGATGAGGCTTGGAAAGTGGTTAATGAGCATGAATCCCTTTACGAAATGTTGAAACGAACAACGCTTGTAATACCAAGGATAGCTTATGAGGGCTTTTAATTTCAGTGTTCGATGTTGTCAGTGGAGAGAATTCTGATTTGATTGTGTGCTCCGGCTCTTTGGCTATGTGGTATTCATGTATGAATTACGATGGTATTTTGTTCAACTTTCTATGGCATGAGTGACCCTAGGTAATAAAGATTAACAGTTCATGGAGCTCTCTACTTATTTCCTGTTTGGTTGAATAATCAGTGTCTTGTCTAGATGTGCTGATATACAACATGAGTATTTTTGGCATTGTGATTCGTTCTCTGCTTGATTTGGTACAATGTGCCTTCTACCAGCATCCATGTTATTCCTTGTAAATTTGCATCCTACTAGTTGGGGTTTGGAAAAGCAGTGTTTACTATTCATTTGTCTGGGTTCTATGTTGAATAGTGTAATTTAACCAATGAGGCTCTCTTATTCAGCTGAGCTTGATGTGAATAGTAGTTTATTTTTTCAAAAGCTATTGTTTATGAATTCTGAAGGAATTGACATGAAGGGCTTGGATCAAATTTGAGTCCTATTTTAATTTATTTTTAAAAATTTTTGTGCTTTGAAATTATGCAGGAACCTGAGACCATAGATTGGGAGTATTATAGAAAAGGGATTGGCTCTAAATTGGTTGACATGTACAAGGAAGCGTATGTCAGTGAGTTTTCACTTAGATCTGTTGTCCTATTTTCTTGTTCATTGCCTGCTATCTTATTAATTCTCCTCATCCTGCTCAGATGTTCTATGTATTCTGTTCACCGACAGTGTGTAGGAACTGCAGCTACTTCTGATTCCGGATTATTGCGTGCTCAATATTATGCATGTCATAGAGAGAGTCATGCATTATATCAACTGCTCTTTTTTGTAATCTCTTAGGATTCTTGGCAATTATACTTAGACATGTGCCTAAGCTTTCACATCACTCTGCAAAGCTTTTCATATCAGTGGGGTGAACTGAGAAACTGAGAAACTGCAAGCCATAATGTAAATAAGAGCTGTTTTCCTCACCAAAAACCAAAGATCTCTTTCTCCAACTAAAGCTTGAGAAGCATTATTGTTTGTCAGTGTGGTGTTTCAACCTTGATAAGTTGATATATCATGGATTAATGGTTATATAGTTCGGTCATCTGATGCTGAACTCTATATACATGATATTTTTTCTGTATTTTTGTTTGTTGATGACTTTTTTCCAGTGTTGGTGCTGTGGTAACATGAAAATATTTTTCCCTACAGGCATTGAGATCCCGAAGTATGTGGACAATGTCACCCCAGAGTATAAGCCGAAGTTTGATTCCTTGGTAACAATACTCTATATTTCCTTGCTAGAAGGACAAAAAGAAAAAATGCCCCTTCATGTTCCTCGTGTGCATTCGTGGAACTCCATTTAGTACTTGACCCCTGATGAATGCGATCTTTATCTTTTGTTTACAAGAATAAGACGGTCCCATCCTCGTCCAACTGAAGAACAAAGAACAGAAAGGAAAATGTTTAGGTCTTTGATTAGCTCAGTTTTTAGAAACTTCATGGTGAATGATGCTATTGTTAGTATACAACTGTTTCTCCAGTTGCAGTTGCCCAATATACTTAAAAGTGTTCTACTCCAGCCTCCACCCAATCGCGCATTATCACATGGTGGTGCATGCTATTGAGCCCGGGAAGAAAAATGAAATGTATAGCGGACTCATAGGAGTAGATTTTCATGTAGTTTAGTTATGGAGGGGAAGGGGGTGTTCCACCATAGTTTTCTCTCTAACGAGGAACAATGGATTTTTTGTTGCTTAGGATGGTACTAATTCAACATTTTTTCTGTGATAATGTAGTTGGTGGAACTGAAAGAAGCAGAGCAAAAGTCTTTGAAAGAGTCTGAAAGGTTAGAAAAAGAAATAGCAGATGTACAGGAACTGAAGGTAATGCAGAACATTGCTTCTCATTCTTCAAAATGAAATTCCTAATCCTCGGAATTGCTTTCAACTGTCTTTTTGAAGAAATAAAGTTGTTAGTAATTAATATTTCAAATGTGTTAGAAAAAGCTGACCACCATGACTGCTGATGATTACTTTGAGAAGCATCCAGAATTGAGGCAGAAGTTTGATGATGAAATCCGTCATGATTACTGGGGTTACTGATGTTCCTTCCCTCTTCCTGATTCCAGAGTCCTCTCGTAGGGTGAAATTGAGACCCTCCTGTTTTGAGCGACAATAATCATAATAAGTAGCCAATCTTTTTTCACAATTTGGTGCTTGCATTTAAATTATTTCATATAATCCGGAACTAACACAGGATGACCACGAATATCTACCATATTGGCTTGAGGAATGCCATTTTGGAAGTGATTTGGAGATGTCTTTCTCGCATGCCTTTTTTTCCATTTGAGTGGGTTCGTTTGCATGTTCTTTAGCTTATATCCAAGACGAATTTAGCTAATGTGAAAACTCTCAATATTCCAAATTGATGTTATGGTGTTGATTTAAATTTGAAAATTTTCAATTTACCCTCGTCGATCTTTTGGCAAATGTTTTCTCTACGCCTAAACTTTTCAAATTATTTTTTGCCTTCCTTCAATATTAAGAGAACCGACCCGATTCTTGACTTGGTTGAGGTTGTGGATCAATGAGTCTACTGTTCGGACCGTTTGACTCAGTGTTGGGCATGTTGGCTTGGATTGCTGTTGATTTGGATTAGACTGGCTTAACTCGACAGTCCTTAAATAAATTTTTTTATATATTTCTTATTGTTCCTTTTTTCAAATTATCATACATGACTACATCCAAAACACTTAGGCCTTGTTTGGACCTAGAAAAATAACTCTGGAAAGAAAAAAATATGGGAAATTATTTATTTTCTTTGGAGCATAAAAAAGGATTGAAAATTTTTTAATAGGAAAATATGAGAAAAAGTTACCAATCCAATCCAAACCCTCAAATTCACCATCTAGGCATTTTTTTTAAGGGGGCATGTTAAGAGAACCGATGTGATTATTGCTTCGATCAGGAGAGTGGGTCAACCGATCGGACCATTTAGATCGAGTTAGACAGAGTTGATCCGATCTATTAGTTGGACCGGGTTGAATCGGCATGATCCGGTTGATATTAAAATTATTTCTTTAGGTCTTTACAATAAATTTGATGAATCCAAACTTTTTTTTTTTTAAATGAATCCGAACTTGAAATATGTGGAGCTAGAATTCATTTCTAGTTACAAATAATTGCAATTTACACAATTACATAAACCGGAAATATGCACAAAATTAAATATAATATAATTTCTTAAACAGTTCAAAAATATCAATGTAATGCAAATAATCAATAAATGATAATCCTTTATTGGGAAAAAGCACTTTGCGATCAATTACTTTTGCTGGTGGCTAGGGATGGGCGTGGGGCGGGTACGTGTCGGGTACGCCTATACCCATTTTTGAAAACCATCTCCATACCCATATTCATACCCATCGAGTATTTTCGGGTATATCGTGTATTTTTTTTTTTTTTTTGGAAAAGGGTAAGTAAAACAAATTTAAGGTAGTCCTTCTCGTAAGGGTTCTACATAAGTTGTTCTCCATAAGAATGGAGAGAAAATAACTACAAGGAATAGTAAACTAACAAAGATTGGAATACATACAATGACCGAATTTAGCTATCCAGATCCGCTGCTCTTTTCCCTTCTCTAAAGGTGTGACGGATATCGACATTTCTGCATCTCTCGTAAGTAGCATCGAGTGTCATAAATAAGAGTGTGAATCTCCCACGGAATTTGAATTTCCCCTTTAATGGCTTTGATGACCGTAAGATTATCTCCTTCCAAGACAATTGAATAATAGCCATCCCGAACCGCCGCTCCGATGCCATTCCTTATAGCAGCTTGCTTTAGCTACAAGTACCGAAACTTGCCCCAAATAGGATGTCCCAACTTGAAAAATCTCCCATCCCATCTTCTGATGATAAAGCCCGCCGCTGCAGCTTGAGGAAGTTTTGGATATGTCAAAATTGATTTTGATGAATCCCCCATTGGTTTGTGCCAAGAAACTAAAAGAGGAAGTTTGCTACCTTGAGAAGAAGAAGAAGAAGGTACTCGGACAGTTGAGACTATCCATTGTAGTTCTAGCACGCCATTCAACCCAAGTTGATTTAGCCCGAATAATAGTTGCAGACGGATTGAAATTTCATTATTAAAAATAATGTCAGCTTTTGTCTTCCGGATACTCTATATTAAATGAACCAGTTGGATTAGTCGATATGGTTTCTTCAAATTTTTGACTATCCGAAAGATATGATTCAATGAATTGATTTGAGACCGACTCGGATCAACCTCAAGTCACTTATAGCGAAAGGTCGTGCCCCATATCTCCTTAACACAACTACATTGAGAAAACAAATGGTCAATAGATTCACCATTAGTAAGACAGAGAGGACAAAGGGTGTCAACGTTAACACCTTTTATGGCCAGGTTATCACGCGTCGGTAACGCTTTATGACCAATTTGCCACAAGAACAATTTCAACTTAGGCATGAGATCTAAATTCCAAACCCAAGCAAAATCCCAAACAGGGAAGCAAGTGACATATTTATGAGCATTCCAAGTGGTCGATTTGATTGTAAATTTTCCACTACTAGATAATCCCCATCAAACCGAGTCTTCCATATCATGAAAAGGGAGGGGGATAATAGTACCCATCGGATTTTATACCCCTGTTATTTAACGTTAACATTGTCATTGAATAGCCATAAAATTCTCTTGCCTCCACCATAAACTCTTAATTATATATCAATAACACAATAAAAATAATAAAACATGATTACAAACCTTTTAAATTTGAATACATATTTCTAAAACATAGTTCTCGACTTAAACAAGTCCAACCCACCAATAATATTAATAAGTCATAACAAAAATTTCTAAAACCGAATAAATGACACCCACTAACAAGTCATTAACAAATGACATGACTTTGGAAAATAAAGTAAGTCCCATAACAACATGAAGGGTAAAAGTAAATAGTGAATCCAACAACAACAATGCATTAAGGTGCCTCCATCCCAACATCACTTTCATATTCCTATTAAATGATAAAACAATGAAAAGTAAGTGTTAGTAATTAAATAGTTGAAATATATGAAAAATACTTGAATGAATGAATAAAGGAAGCGACATTGCTTACTAAATCAGTAATTTCACTTGTCGCCACGCCATCCGAATAAGAATCATCAAGAACAAGTAACAACATTAAAAGTGCTCTCCAATTTAGTAGTTACAATAAAATTTGACAAGAGTATTTAAAATTCAAAAACTTACATTATATGAACTTTAAAGAAAGAAACTAACATATACATGTTACCTTTAGTAATTTCTCCAATCATCCAATTTTGCAAACACATTAATGCTTCCACTGTTTTGGCATGCAACCTTGAGTGATGTGGACTAACAACCCGTCCTCCCATACTAAATGCACTTCGAAGCCACTATAGAAACTAGAATTGCTAATTTATCTCTAGCAATCATCCTCAATGTTGGATATTTAAAATCTTTCTTCCAACAATCCAATATGCCAAAATGTTTTACATCGGGCATCACATCATCCTCTAAGTAGTGATCTAACTTTGATCTCAAATTGACCTTCCTCTTCTAAGTCTTTTTATGTGCATTATATCTATCTTGGCAATCTTCCTCATAAGGTCCGAACCGCTGTGCTTATTAGTTCCCCTGTTCAACCGGTTCAATTGGTCACGCCAAGCCGGTTTCAGTAACATTGCCCTCGTTGACATTTTCACCCAAGTATTATAAAACTTGAAATTATAAAAATACCTGTCTTCTCTCATCTTTTCCCCTAGTCATCCCCTACTAGCCAACGAACCTTCCTCGTTATGAAAAGTCGACTAAAGACTGGTTGTCTTCCGGTAACTTTACTTTGCCCATTATTCAGTGTTTCCCTTCTCACAACTAATATGTAGTCCCTCATTCTCTCCCTCCTCTCGAAAATTTCAAATTTGCAATTTTCGGTGAAATGTCAAGCACAAATTGTCGTCACTATGACCATAAATCATCAATATTAGCTCCGATATTTTCTTATTGTCATAAAAATGAAATTCTTGAAATTTATGATAATTTGACAAAAAGGTGAAGAGAGATATTTAATAATTTGAAGCAGAAAAAATATTTACCAAAACTTCAAGGGGATAAATTAAAAATTTTCATTTGAATTTTCATTCTTATTTACCCTACTTCTCTTGAACCATTGTTGGAGATTTTGGTTAGAGAGAGAGAGTAAATTGTCCCACATAGAAAATTTTGGGTGGGAATACCCGCTTTATGTATCCCGGGCTCTCTAAGTTTGTTTGAAGAAGTAACCAAGGGTGGGCTTGGTATACCACACACATGCGCGAGCCACCATCCATCCGGTTGGGCGAGGGTGTGGGTTGGGGTCTTTATCTTTCTATTGAAAGTTTATTTTTGTTGTCTCGTAAATTGTCCGTAATGACCTAGTTTGATAGAGTTAATTTGTTTTGTTGTTTACGAAATAGCAACTATTTATGAGACTAATTTCGCATCCGTCAAAAATTGATTAAACGTTTGCCAAAGCCGATTGAACATTAACTAATTTGCTACTTTTCGATGATGTTTCAAATTTCTATTGAAAGGTTTCTAATTCTCTAGTTTTACACAAAATTTTTCTTCTCTCTTCTCTCTTAAACCTGGTTTGGCCATGGTCGTTTACTCCATTTGGGTAATCTAGACTACATAAGATTCCCTGAATTGTATATTCCATTGAAGAGTTTGCACCTCCGCTAGGCGAAGTCACCTGTCGGGACACTGGTTCTCTCCACGCCACAATGCTTTCGATTTTTTCTGTCTCATGCTTTCCTTCTCGGACTCAAGAAAGATCTTTCCTTATATGTTGTGATTGTTCTCATTATTTTTGACAATCTAAAAGTGATTTAATTTAATCATGGCAATGAGCAAGTTTACCATCCTTGACATGTCTAAACTTTAACCTCTTGATGGAAATAATTATAATCATTGGTCTGTTAGGATAAGATTTTATCTTGAACAAATTGATGTTGCTCATGTTTTGGTCGATAAAAGGAAATTTACTAAAGGAATTGATGTTCATGTGATAACCGAGTACAATGAGAAATTTGTTATGGATGATAGAACTTGTAAAGGTACGCTACTTCATTACAGGAACAATGCTTTGCTTGACATCCGCATGAAGTTTGGTTCCGCTCATGACATATGGTTCACTCTTGAAAAGAAATATGGTAATGATGATGCTCGGGTCTAAGAGATATAGTGTTGTAAGTGGCTTAATTTCCAAGTTGAGGATGACAATTTGATTCATGATTATGAAAATCGTGTGCTTCTATTGCTTTGGAAAATCTTGATATACCTCTAGCTATTGTTTTGATTGAGAAGCTGCCATCTTCATGGAAAGAATATAGGAATCGACTTAGGCATAAGGACACCGATTTGACCTTAGAGGAATGAATTGGACATCTAAAAATTGAGGAAAAGAATCCTCTTAAGGACAAAGGAATTCTCAACTACTCTAAGTCGGATAAGGTTAATCTGGTTGAACCAAAACCTTCTTATAATGACAAGTTTAAGAACAAAGGAAAACATCCTCAATCAAATCCTCGCAAGCCTAAAGGAGATAAGTACAAGTTCCTTAGGAAATATCACGAGTGTGGCAAACCGGGACACAAGGCTAAGGATTGCAAAAGTGAAATGAAAACTCAAGTCAACCTTGCAGAATCTAACATTATCATAGTCATGGTGTCGGAGGTCAACCTTGCCGATAATTCCGTTGAGTAGGTGTTTGACACCGAAGCCACCAAGCACATCCGCACCATACCAAAGTCTTTTCTAATCCTTTGAAAAGGTCAATGAAGGAAACTTCTTCATGGACAATGCTACTACTACCTCGATTCAAGGGAAAGGAAAGATTTCTCTTAAACCCACTTCTAGAAAAATCCTTACCCTTACTAATGTTCTCGTATATGCTTGACATGTGTAGAAACCTCATTTTTGGTAGCTCCTTAAAGTTGGTCTTAAAATTAGTCTTGAAGGAAATCAAATTATTATCATTAGGAATGGGGAATTTGTGGGAAAGGGTTTTGTAACCATTTTGGTCTTATGATTCTTCATGGTGTTTATGAGAAAGTGAATGAAAATGTTGGACCTTTTTCTGGTTATATTGTGGATTTTCTTGATTTGTGACATGCAAGATTAAGACACACAAATGTGGCTTTTGTTCAAAGACTAAAACAATTAAACTTGATCCCTAATATGTCCAATTATGAATTCACTAAATGTGAAATTTGTGATGAAGCAAAATTTCATAAGAAACTTCACAAATCAATTGAGAGACAAATTGAACTTCTTGAATTAATTTATAGTGACTTAGGAGATTTAGAAATCATATAAGTTGAGGTGATAAGAGATATTATATCACTTTTGTTAGGTGACTATTCTCGGTTTACCATGGCTTATCTCCTAAATAACAAGATGAGGTCTGAAGAGATGTTTTTAAAATGTAAATTGAGGATGAGAACCAACTTAAAAGAAAAATTAAAAGATTAAGAAGTGATAGAGAAGCGGAATAAAATCCTACATCTCTTACAAAATTCCGTAAGGAAAATGGAATAATTCACGCATGAACAACTCCTTATGAACCCCAACCAATTCGTATAGTTAGAAGAAAAAATACAAACTCGCAAATAATGATAATGCTATGTTAATAAGTTATAGTTTACTTGATAATATATGGGAGAAAGCTATTTTATCAGCTTGTCATGTACTTAATCGTGTACCTCATAAGAAAGTAAACAAGACCCCATATGAACTTTGGAATGGTTACCAACCTAACCTAAAACTTTTGAAAGTGTGGGAGGTGTCTTGCTAAGGTAGGAATGCCTGATTTTAAAGAAATAATATCGGACCAAAAATATTGATGTATTATTTATTGGATATGCTTATTAAGGTACTGCATACATATTTATTACTAAAAGTGTCAATGGATTTTATATGAATGGTAATATCATGGATGAAGACTCGATTCTAACTCTAAGACATTCTGAGTAATACATGAAGACTTAGGTATAAACCTCATCCCTCCTAAGTTTTGATTACAAGTCATTGTGAATGTTATAAAAATTCTCGTATAAGATTTCATTCATTTCGACTAACTCGGAATATACATTCTTGTATATCTCGTCACATTGATGTTTCGAGTCACTCGGACATCACTTAGATATATCGTATATTCAAATAATTTCTCTAACGCTTTATTATGAGTTATGACTGCATATTTCAACGCAAAGTGAATTACAGTGTTAATTCCTCTTCCTAAGACAATCCGCTTACTTGAGAATTATTTGTCCGGATCAAGTCTTTATACTCGATGATTTTACTCTTTTTAACTTGATCTTTCTTAGGATTGACTCTAATGAAATTTGAGTATATTGAATATTAGACTCGTAAAATTCTACTTTTCTAGACCTAAGATAATTATGCACTTAATTATCTTAATTTTATTATTATCTCGTGCCTAATTTTGGACCAAAGTATTTTATACTTTGAGAACCAAAGTGGTTTACTTTTGTAGGTTATCCAAATGAGGTTATCTCATTTTGAAATACAAAAGTAGCCGACTTCTAACTCATCAATCACCAGTAGACAAGCTTTATCTACTTTTTAACAGGGCTCAACCACCGTGTGAGGGTTGTCTATTTCCAAAACTGGAAAACTTCAACGCTAAGCTCAACGGTGGTTTCTAGGTTGCTTTCGGACATCACCGGTTGACTGGAGCACCTTTAGGACCCAAGAGCCGTTGCACAATGTTCACATCCCAACGGATCTTTTTGAGTGACTTAGAAGAACTGTTACAACGACCAGTGAAGACCTCTGTTCGAACCAAGACTCAACGATCACTCGCTTGGTCATATATAAATAGAAGCCACTTCACAAGACTTAAAGATTGCTAGAACTATTGTTGAAACACATTACTTAAGCCAAAGTAATTGTTTTCATATTCAATCTTCAATTTACAACTCCCAACTTGTAATTAGTACTTTCCGAGTTGTAAAGTCTTGTAATTAGTCACATACTTCTTTTACTTTCGAGTAAGGTCCCTTGATTGAGCTATAAGGGTTAACTCAGCTCGGTTGTCCCTAGTTATAAAGGTTACCTCAATTAGGAAGTACTAGATCGGATAAGGTAACTTCGAGTCTAGGAAAACATTGTAAGGAATTATCTAAGGGAGCAATTCCGCTTGAGTCGATCCTTTGTATTTTGAGGATTCAAAATAGTGGATTTGACTTGGTGCTTGGATTAGCACTGGCCGTGGTTTTCTGCCCCGGGAGGGTTTCCACGTAATTCGAGTGTATACTTTTCCGTGTCCAATGTAGACTCAAAATCAACTGTTTATCTTTTTCAAGTAAAAGATTCTAAGTTTGTTCAAATTTCCTCATCACCCTATTCACCCCTCTAGGGTGACTTAGACTCTCCAGGAGTAAACCTTCAATTGGTATTAGTGCCTAGTCTTTCAAGAAGGATCTAACAATCCAAAGGTCTAAAGATCGGATAGGTCATAACATTGGAGAGTTCGATGAGGGAAGATCTTCCACCAGCACCACCAAAGTGCAAAGGATCAAACTTCGTGCACTCGGAAGAAGCTAATGGAGTGTTTTCTGTTAGACAATGATGAAGATGTCTTGAACATCATCTAAGAAGGCAACTATATTCCAATGAAGATGGAAGGTACAAGATATGTGCCTAAAGAAAAATTCGAGTACATCAATTAAGAGTCGAGAAGTTCGAAAGAACTTCAAAGCAATGAGCATTCTGATGTGTGCTATCATCTCGGAAGAGTACAATAGAGTGTCGACCGTGACACGGCCAAAGATGTGTGGGACACTCTTGTCAACACATACGAAGGAACAAGCCAAGTGAAATAGGCGAAGATAAGCCAATTTCTTCACAAATATGAGCTGTTCAAGATGGAGCTAGAAGAAAACATCACTCGGATGTTTATACGCTTCACCGAGATTACAAATAATCTCAAATCTCCGGGTAGAAAGTTTTCCCATGAAGAAATGTGCGGAAAAATTCGGAGAAGTCTACCAAAGCGAAGATGGGGTCCCAAGGTGACAACCATCGAGGAAGCTCGGAACCTCTCTCAACTAAACCCGAGTGAACTGATTGGGAAGCCGCTTACCCATGAAATTGACTCTGGAAGAAGAGGATGCCGAGGTCGGCACCAAAAAGAACATTGAGTCGAAGGCCTTAGAAAGTAGAGGGGAAAGTTTGAGTTCCCTGGACTCGGAAGAGGATCCAATGGCACTCATTACCCGAGGCTTCAAAAGAATGATGAAGCATAAGAAATGGGAAAAGAGGCCAAAGGAAGAGTTCTACAAGAAAGATAAGAAGGACAGAAAAGGTAAATATTCTTCCCCTTCAAAGTTATCTTTAACTAAGAACTCCGGCTGTTTTGAATGTGGCAACAAAGTTCACATAGTCAAGGACTGTCCAAAGAGAAAGAAGGATAGAAAGAAGAAGAAGGCTATGATGGCCACATGGAGTGATGAAGACTCATCCGAGGAAGATGATGATTCCGATGATTCAAAGTATCCGATGTCACTAACGGACTCAAAAGTTGAATCCGAGTCGGACTCGACAACTCAAACACTAAGGAGACAAGTCCTCGGGAGGTAATTGAATACTTTCTCAAGTTCTCCAAAGTTAATTTGGCTAAATATATTTATACTTTGGAAGAAAAGTTCAATTCCGATTCTTCTCGGTTTAAAGAACAACTTGAGTCTCTTACTTCGAGAGCAATTGCTTGAAAAGTGAATTGGAAAAGCTGAGACTAACTCTGAAAGAACTCAAGCCTAGTACTCGGACTAATGAGACCGAGTCCGAATCACTCGAAGGGAAAATAAGCATCCGAAAAGAAAGCTCAATGAGTCTCAAGAGCTTGTTTTGAAGTTTACTCAAGGTCGAAAAACCTTGACATGCTTTTAGGCTCTCAATGTGTCTCCTTTAGGAAAGAAGGACTTGGTTTTAATGAAGATGAGGAATCTAATTCCTACTCAAATCTTTTAAAAAGAATTCCGAACTCGTGAAGTTCGGGAAGGCCGATCATGGTCCTATTCATAAGAATGAAAGGAGGGCTGAGCCTGCACCGGCTTACAGGAGAAAACCTTCTCCACCTATTTAGAAAAGAAAAGATTTTCAAAAGAAAGAGACACGGACTCAGTTTTCTAGAAAGAAGACTCATAATAAGACCAAACCTAAAGTCCTTCAAATCTGGGTTCCCAAGAGTCTTCTTCCTCGAAAAGGACCGCAGGAAAGGGAGTTACTGGGTCCGTTAGAGGAAGTGAGAAGGGTTAGTATGTTTCGACTTGCAGGTAACTCGAGAAAAGGATAAAGGGTCATTGGTACTTAGACAGTGGATGCTTACGCCACATGTCAAGAGATTCAAGACTCTTTTCTAAGTTAGAAGATTTTAAAGGAGGCAAAGTCACTTTTAGAGATGACAGCAAGGGCAAAATAGTTGGAATTGGCAAGATTGGGACAAGAGACAATCCGGTCAGCCCAATCTATTTTGTCAAGGGACGAAAGTATAACCTGCTCAAGCATCTCTCAATTGTGTGACAAAGGTCAAGAGGTAAGATTCACTCAAACCAACTACTATATTTCGATGCAACTACCAAAGAGACCGAGCTCTCGGGTCGGAGGTCGGTATTACCTATACTTGTTCTTCTTTCGATCTAAGTTAGAATTTATCTTGTTTAAAAGCATCATTGCATGATGATTCTTGGACATGGCATTGCAAACTAGGTTATGTTCACATGCACACTATCAAAAAGCTTGCATCTCATGGTTTAGTTAGGGGTTTAGCTAACTATGCATTTAAGAAAGATAAAATTTATGAAGCATACGCAAAAGGGAAAATGTCGGATCATCTTTCAAACCTCTTAAAACTGTTTGCACATCCAAAGTGCTTGAGTTGCTGCATATGGATTTATATGGTGAAATCTCTGTGAAGAGTCTCGGAGGTAAATCATATGTACTTGTGATTGTTGATGACTACTCATGATTTACCTAGGTTTGTTTTCTCAAGAACAATATTGAAGCTTTCAAAGAGTTCAGCAAGCTTTGTAGGAAAATTCAAGTAGAGTCTTAGACTCGGATCGGAAGAATTCGAACCGACCATGGAAGGGAGTTCAAGTACTCAAAATTTGCAGAGTTCTGCGACAAGAATGGTAGCTCTCACAATTTCTCGAGCACCCGAACTCCTCAACGTAATGGAGTAGTGGAGAGAAAGAACCAAACTCTTGAAGAAATAGGAAGGACGATGATGATTGAACATGATCTACCTTACTATTTCTGGGCTAAGGCGATCAACACAAAGCAAACTACACACTCGAATAGATACCTTATTAGACCCATCTTGAAGAAAACTCCCTACGAGCTTTATAAGGGAAAGAAGCCCAACATCTCATACTTCAAACCATTTAGATGTACGTGCTTTGTTCACAATAATGGTAAGGATCACTCGACCAAGTTTGATGCTAGGTCGGATGAAGGTATCTTTCCGGTTTACTCATCTCACAAGTAAAGCATATCGTGTCTTTAATTAAAGAACTAACAAAGTGGAAGAAAGTATCCACGTTGTGTTTGATGAGATTGATCGGGGAAAAACAAGTGAGTCAACCTTCTCGGATCCGAAACTCGGTCGAGATGAAGATGATCTTGCTTGAAGCTGCGCTCGAGACGAGTTAAAATAAAGCAACTTAGAATGAGGCAACTCGGAACATCATGACTCGGACCGAACCAGCTCAAGAGCCAGCTCACAATGCTCGAAGGACAAGCAAACGAGGAAATTCAGCAAGCTCGGACCAATGAAGATTAGCCAGTTCAACCTACAAACTTGGTGGACTAGAGAACAGTAGAGCATTCAAATATGCTTCGAGCCACCCACTCGAGAACATTTTATCCGACATCAACAATGGGGTAAGAACTCGTTCTTCTTTGCAAAATCTATGTGCATTCACTACATTTATATCATTAACGGAACCCGAAATGCACTAGAGGCCCTAAATGAACCTGAATGGGTAGAGGCCATGCAAGAGGAACTTAATCAATTTAAGAGAAACCAAGTCCGGACTTTGACCAAATGACCTTCCGACCACCCGATTATAGGAACCAAATGGGTTTTCAAGAACAAACTAGATGAGGATGGGTTGGTAGTCGAAATAAGGCTAGACTTGTGGCTCAAGGTTATAATAAAGAAGAAGGGATTGATTGTGGGGAAACCTTTGCACTAGTTGCTAGGATTGAAACAATTAGAATCCTATTGGCATTTGCATTAAGCATAAATATTAAATTGTATCAAATGGATGTTAAGTGTGCTTTTCTGAATGGTTTCATTCAAGAGGAAGTCTATGTTGAGCAACCCCTAGATTTGAAAACTTAGAATTTCCAAATCATGTTTTCAAATTGCAAAAGGCTCTATATGGTCTTAAACAAGCTCCCGGAGCTTGGTATGAAAGATTGAGCAGTTTCTTGGTTGAGAATGATTTCAAAAGAGGTCAGATTGACAAAACTCTTTTCATAAAAACCAAGGGGAGAGATTTCCTTATTGCTCGGATTTATGTTGATGATATTATTTTTGGAGCTACTAATGAAAATCTCTGTCGAGAGATTTTTGAGTTAATGAGACAGGAATTCCAAATGAGGATGATGGGAGAGCTTAATTTCTTTCTTGGTCTACAAATCGGACAAGATAAAGATGGCATCTATGTCCATCAATCTAAGTATACTAAGGAATTGCTTGAAGAGGTACAAGTTTCAAGATGTGAAACATACAAGAACACCCATGAGTAGCGAGCGATGAAACTGGACTCAAACGAAAAAGGTAAAGCGAGTAGATCAAAAACTCTATAGAGGTATGATTTATATCTCACATCCAAGTAGGCTAGACATCATGTTTAGTATATGTCCGTGTGCAAGATTTCAAGCTAATCGAAAAGAATCACATCTCAATGCGGTGAAGAGGATTTTTAGATATCTTGTAGGGACTCGGAATCTTGATCTATGGTTTTCAAGAGACTCGAACCGACCCTCAATATATACTCGGATGCTGATCTGTGCTGGTTATAAGGTTGATAGAAAGAGCACATTAGGAGCATGCTAGTTTCGGGTCAATCCCTTATATCTTAGCACTCAAAGAAGCGTAACTCAATTACTCTATCAACTGCTGAATCCGAATACATTGTAGCTGGAGCATGCCTGTGCTCATATTCTATGGATCAAGCAACATTTGAAGGATCTTGGACTTTCATTCAAATCAATTCCAATCAAGTGTAATAATCGGAGTTCAATCAACATCACTAAGAATCCAGTTCAGCACTCAAAGACAAAGCATATTGAGGTAAGGTATCATTTTCCGAGAGACCATAATGAAAAAGGTGATATTGAACTTGAATTCATTCGTATGAAATTTCAGTTAGTCGATATTTTTACTAAGCCACTTAGTGAGGATTAGTTTTGCTTTATTAGGAATGAGCTTGGAATGATTAATGCATGATTATGTGATTTTCTAAGTAAAATTATCTTGCATGATTATGTGTTATATGGTTTTTTTCTTAAATAACAATTGGTTCAATTAACCGAGTGAAACTAAGCTAGGAGTTATTCTATGTCAGCATATTCCGAGTCACTCGGAAACTATACTCGAGTCGGACTCGGTTTTTGAGCAAAATGGACATCAATCTTCCGAAATCATCTCTAGACAAATGGAGAATTTCGAAATTTCTTTTAAGGTTTCTCTCCCTCGGACCCAAACGAAGTGTCCGAGGCTGCCATAGTAGTTGGCGAGAAAAGAGCTTCTTGGATACGGGTACTAGGAAACCCAACCCGGTGTCCGGGTCCATAGCTCAAAACTCCTCTCTCACTCCCTCCTCCACCTGGCGGTGCTTCTACCTCAGGTCCTCCTCTCGAAGCCACTATTGCTTTGTCTACCGCACCGATAAACAAACTCTCCTCTCGTGTCCACGGAAATCCTAGACACTCTTCGCTCCTTCAAGTCCGTCCATCTATCCACGAACATTAACCAAAAGACGAGCATAATCTCAAATTTGAGAGCAAAAAGATGTGCTCCTTGAAATGAAGGCTCTAGTTAAGGAGCAACAGGAGATGATTGAGCTCCTCGAGAGAAGGGCACACCAAAGCCGCTCGAGACCTGGACAACTCGGATACGTCCGAAGATTCCTCGAGCCTCGCCGAGTCTCCTTCCGGAGAGGCTGCTGAAGAAGAAGAGGGGCTGCGGTTGAAGTAGCTTCTTCCGAGGAGAAGGAGAAAGGAGAGAAGGAAGAAGAGAAAGAGGAAGAAGGAGAAAAGAAGGAAGAACGAACCGAGGGACAAGGTGCTCCAAGTCCTCAACCGGAATTGATAAGCTCGGACAGCGAGTCCGAGTGACTTAGAAGACCTTGCGAATGTTAGACAGTCCGCAACACTCAAACTAGAGGAAACACCCCCATCTCGTGACTTTTCAAGAGGATGAGCCTCTAGACAACCTCGTTCTAGGTCGGCCACTCGGAGCTGAGCCACTCCCAAAGATACAAGTGCTGCCGCCGCCCGGATCTTTAACACCTTCACAAGCATATCGGCACGAGCACACTGCACGCTCATCCGTCTCAACTCGGATCACCCCAACTCTACCATCTTAATTTTTTTTTCATTTCTATTTTATTTTTTTGTCCGGACATCAAATTATATCATCTTGATACATTCCTCCCCATTTTTTTTGTTTTTGCTTAAAGGCAATGGGGAGATTATTAGAAAATTTGTTGTCTTGTTTAGGGAAGTTTTCTCACCCTCTCTGTTATATGTATTTTCTATGTTTATATATATATATATATATATGAATGAAGTTTTTAATTTCGAACATATTCATTTTTGAGTATAACTCTTTTCGAGTTTGAATTTCTCATTTTGTTTTGCTCGATATATCGGCTTGTTTGTCTATCTTACTTTGATATAATCACTCACCATTCTTCACCATATGAGCTATCTCGCAGAAAATTCTAAGTTTGAAATACTTCACTCATTACTCTATTTTCCGAGATATTTCACTGAGTTAGAATGAAAACTCATGATTCTTTCACTAACAAAGTTTCGTCTAAGTATGGGATGCCTTTCATCGAAAGGGGAGATTGAAGACTCGGACTAGGAAACTAGACCATTCTAAGTACTACCAAAGACAGGTACAAACCTCTTCCCTCCTATGTTTTGATTACAAGTCATTCCGAGTAATATAGAAACTATTGCATATGTTTTCATTCGATTCCGATCGACTCGTAAAACACATTTTCATCTATCATCTCATATTGATGTTTCGAGTCACTCGGACATCTGCTCAGATTTATTGCATGTTCAAATAATCTCTCTAACACTTCATATCCGAGTTACGATTGGATATCTTGAAGTAAAGTGAATTACGACGTTAATTCATTTTTCTAAGTCAGCATGTTTGTTTAAGAATTATTTGTCCGGATCAAGTACGTATACTCGGAAAATTCCACTCTTCTAGGCCTAAGATAATTATACACTTAATTGTCTTAATTAAATTATTATTTGTGCCTAATCGTGGACCAAAGTATTTTATACTTTGAGAACCAAAATGATTTACTTTTGTAGGTTATCCAAACAAGGTTATCTTATTTTGAATTACAAAAGTAATCGGCTTCAAGTCGTCAATCACTAGCAGACAAGGCTTTTCTACTTCTAAACAAGGCTCGGACGTTGTGTCGGGATTGTCTGTTTCTAAAGCTGAAAAATTCAACGCTAAGCTCAACGGTTGTTTCCACCTTACTTTTCGGACACCACCAGCTGATTGGAGCATCTTTAGGAGCCAAGAGCCGTTGCATAACGTTCACATCTCAACAGATCTTTTCCGAGCGACTCGGAAGAACCGTTATAACGGTTACAAAGGACTTTTGTTCAGAAATTAGTCACAACGGCTAATCCGCTTGGTCATCTGTAAATAGAAGCCAACTCTCAAGACTTGAAGATTGCTTGGAACTATTGTTGAAACACATTAGTTAAGTCGAAGTCATTGTATTCATACTCAATCTTCTATTTATAACTCCTAGCTTGTAATTCATTCTTTCCGAGTCTGTAAAGTCTTGTAATCGATTACATACTCTGTCTTATTTTCCGAGTAAGGTCCCTTGACCGAGCTGTAAGGGTTAACTCAGCTCAATTGTCCCTAGCTATAAAGGTTACCTCGGTTAGTAAGTACTAGATCGGATAAGGGAATTTCGAGTCTAGGAAAACTCTGTAAGGAATTGTTGAAGGTAGCAATTATGGTTGAGTTAGTCTACTGTATTTTGTGGATTCAAAATAGTGGATTTGACTTGGTGCTTAGACTAGCACTCGTCCGTGGTTTTCTACCCCTGGAGGGTTTCCATGTATATTTGAGTTCACACTTTCTAAGTCCAATCTAGACTTAGACTGTCTTGATTATTCTTTTCAATTGTAAATCTTCCAAGTTTTATAAAATTTCCTTATCACCCCTGTTCACCCCCTCTAGGGTGACTAAGACTCTCCAAGAGCAAACCTTCATGCTTCCCGAAACATAGACATGCTTTTATTGATGCAGTCAAGTAAGATCGAGGTCTCTCCTAAAACTACGCTAGAGGAAGTGGTAGGATTGGGTAACGAGTGGGGATGGAACTATTACCTTTGATCAAAAGGATCTCCCGGAAGAAGGCATTGTACATAACAATTGCCTTTACTTAACCATAACTTGCATCAACAAGTTTGTTCCCCTAACCTTGGTAGACAATGGCTTAGTAGTAAACATGTGTCCCTGGAGAACTGCTAAAAGGTTAAGAATTAGGGAGCAATAACTCTCTAAACAGGATGTCCATCTTCGAGCTTATGACAATTCTAAAAGAATAGCCTTGGGAACAGTGACCTTGCCAATTAATATAGGGCCAGTAGAAAGGAACATCGAATTCCAAGTCCTAGATATCCGAGCTACATTCAATTTACTTCTAGGACGCCCTTGGTTACATGATCATCCGACGGTGCCCTCTACATTGCATCAAAAAGTTAAGATGATCATCAAATGTCAAGTTATAACTATTAACGGGGATAATCTTTGTGCTACTATTACTTTTAAAGAATCTATAGTTGAGATCGAGCACGATGCCAATGATGAGGAAGCTGTATGGATTTAAGACTGTCGCTACCTTAGAAAGGGATGAAGCACCTCTTAACTTCAATCCTTATGGTAACCCTAGTGTCCATTTGATGCTTAGGAAGAAGGGGTATTTCCAAGGTCTTGCTCGCAGTCGAAGGGCATACCACCCTATTTTTCCATCGCTTTAACCCACTTACAACTACGACTTCAGGCTAGGTTATTAACCTATTTCTAAGGAAATAGCCCAAGCCAAGTGGGAAGTTCAATCTAAAAGGACTAAACTGCATAGAGTCCACTCTATCAAGCCCTTTCCCTATACTCGAACGGGCGGTTCCTAAAAGAAGGAGATGACTTCCTCTAGTATGGTTTTCCCGAGCATTACTTTATCAAGGAAAAGGGCATCCAGGTACCTGGTTTGGAGATTTTCGATTCATTGTTATATTACGGAGAAGGAGGGACCCTACCTCTTTGAAGAGGGACAGTCCACACCAAACTGGACCAATTTTGCTGGAATAATCTTTTCCGTCTTCTATTCGGACAAGAGAATAACCTAAAAGGAATTCGGTCTCGATGCATCGTCACGAGCTATGTCGCACCCGTAGTTTGATCCATCCATATTCATGGTCGACGTTGATATTGAAGGGTCCAAGCATGTCACTTGGATTGACTTCAAGGAGGGCCAGGAATTCACTGTCAATCTAGGAGCACATCCTTCTTCGAGTCTAATACTAGGGCTTTTATTCCTCTTGTTATTTCTAGTTCTTTTTCTAATTCTGTCACTTCCAATTCCGTATCTCTAGTTTCGAGTCTAATGTACTCGTTGCTTCATTCAATAAAGTGAACCTTTCCACTTACTCTTTGCCTCCTCTTGCTTTCAATTGTTTTTCCTCTAATGATGAACAAGAAATCCCTCAAGAACTAATAAAAGCTATGGAAGATCATGAAATCACTCACCAATAATAGAGGAAACGAGTAATAATTAATCTGGGGTCATTTGATCAACCCCAAGAAGTTAAGATCGGGAGAACATTAGATCAAGTAGAGTAGAAGCAATTTACTTCGCTCCTTACGGAATTTATAGATGTCTTTGCATGGTCCTAAAAAGACATGCTAACTATAGATCCGAGTATAGCGGAACATAAAATTCCACTTTATGAAACTGCTAAGCCAGTTAAACGAAGTTGAGAAGGATGAAACCTGAATAGGCTTTAAAGATTAAGAAAGAGGTCCAGAAGCGGTTAGAGGTCTGGGTTCATCAAGGTTGTTCGCTATCCTCGGTGGGCAGCCAATATAGTACCGGTTCGAAGAAAGATAGCAGGGTTCGTATGTGTGGCCACTTTAGAGATTTGAATAAGGCCCATCCTAAAGATAATTTCTGTTGCCTCATATCGACATCCTTGTAGATAACACAACGAGTCATGCTTTACTTTCGTTCATGGACGGCTATGCTTGGGTATAATCAGGTGAAAATGGATGAAGAGGATATGGAAAAGACGACCTTCATCACTCAATGGGGACATACTTGCTATGTGGTGATGCCATTTGGGCTCAAAAATGCCGGTGCAACCTATAAGAGGACAGCTACAAACTTATTACATGACATGTTCCACAAAGAAGCTAAAGTTTATGTGGATGACAAGATCATAAAGTCCAAAGATAGGGCTAGACATCTACCCAGCCTAAGGAAATTCTTTCGAGAGATTCAGGAAATACAACATGTGCCTTAACCCTTAAAAGTGTGCCTTTGGAGTAACCTCGAGCAAACTGTTAAGTTATGTTGTCGATCTTAGAGGAATTGAAGTTAACCCATCCAAGATCAAAGCCATTAAGGAAATCCCTCTGTCAAGAATAGAAAAAGAGATAAAGGGTTTGCTAGGATGTTTACGAGTACATCGGTTGTTTCATATCAAAACTAACTATGGTCCGTGAACCTATTTTCCGAAGTTGAAGAAAGGATTGAGCCCATTTAGGATGCCGAGTGCCAACAAGCATTCGAGAAGGTTAAGGAATACCGAACTAATCCTCCGAGTGCTAATTCCACCCCAACCAAGGAAACCTTTGCTTATGTATCTTACCACAACGGAAATGGCTGTGGGAGCCATGTTCGCTCAACGAGACGGGAGAGAAGAGCGTGCAATTTACTAACTAAGTAAGACGTTCTAATTTTATGAGACTAGATACACTCCATTAGAGAAGACATCATTAGCACTAGTCTAGGCTACTAAGAAGACCAGGCACTACATGTTAGCCCACATGATACATATGGTGGCACCTATGGATCCTATTAAGTACATACTTGAGCAACCAACTATCGGTAGCAAGATAGTGAGATGGATCGTCATGTCTGTCGAATTTGAACTCAAGTTTGTCCCTCAAAAGCGATCAAAGGAAGGAAAGTGTTAGAAGTCTTAGTTGATCTACCCATACTTAAATTACAACCCAAACACCTTGAATTTCCGGATGAAGATATCTTACAAGCGAGGTGGACACTTGGACAATGTACTTTGACAGCGCTTCCAACCGGAAGGGCTTTGGAGTAGGGATTCTTCTAGTCTCACCGAAAGGAGCATATACTCCCATTTCAGTCAAACTGGACTTCAAACTCACCAATAACGCCGCAGAGTACGAATCTTGCATCACAGGACTTGAAGTCTGCTATAGAGATCGGGGTCAAGAATATCGGGGTTTTCGATGACTCCGGTTTGATCATTAATCAAATTTCTCAAAGATGGAAGGTACATAGTGAAGCCTTGGCACCCTACTATGCATGTCTAATAGAATTATCCAAACATTTTGATAACATCTCTTTCACCTACCTTCGTAGGGATGATAACCAATTCACGGATGCATTAGCTAAGTTAGCATCCAAGATCAATATCCCTACCGGCATTCATTCAATGCCCGTCCACATTGAGACACAGAATCACCCCGCACACATCCGCACATTAGAAGTGTCTAATACCGACCACACCGAGTGTGGTATCATGACATTTAATACCTGGATAAGTAAGAATACCCCTTAGACTCTACACCTAGAGCCCAATGAGCCGTCAGGTTGCTTGGCTACCCAATTCTCCATCAATCAAGGGCAATTGTACAAGAAAACCAACTCGGGATTAGCTTACTTTATGTCAACCAACAAGAAGCAAAGCACATCATGGATGAGATTCATGGTGGGGATTATGGATCTCATATGAATAGTAAGATGTTGGTCTAGAAGAGTCGAGACTCGGATATTACTGGTCGACCATGGCGCCGGATCGTCATGAGTTTCTTAGAAGGTGTCATAAATGTTAGATGTATGTAAATTTACAACACCAACCACCGTCATTCCTTACAACATTAGCTTCGCCCTAGCCATTCTCGGTTTGGGGAATAGACATTATTAGCAAGGTGACCCCTAAAGGAATAAGTGGTCATGAATTCGTGCTAGTAGCAATCGACTACTTCACAAAATGGGTAAAGGCGGCCTCTTATGCAACTTTGACATCAAAATAGATAGCCAAGTTTATTACCCGGAATATCATATGTCGTTATGGGGTGCCTCATGAGCTAATTAGTGACCATGACAGTCATTTTAAGGAGGTAGTAGATTTGCTAGACAAGTACAAGATCCAACACCATAAATTTTCCCCTATCGTCCTCGGACCAATGGAACAGATTGAAGCCGCTAGTAAAAATATTTGCAAAATAGTGGAGAAGATGGTCTGTTACTTATAAGGATTGGCCCGACAAGCTGCCTTTCGCTTTGTAGGGTTATCGAGCATCTATTAGAGCATCTACGAGAGCAACAACTTACTCCCTAGTTTATGGAATGGAAGCAGTCCTTCCAATAGAAATTGTCATTCCCTCATTAAGAATAATTGCTGAAAGCCGATTGTAGAAGTAGAATGGCTAGAGCACGCTATGAAGTTAGTACTATTGGATGAGAGGTGCCTCAACGCCCTGCACAATGTCCAAATATACCAAGTGTGTATATCCAGGGCTTTTAATAAGAAAGTTAAGCCTCGAAATCTGCAAATTGGAGATTTATTCCTTAAGGAAATAAGAGCGCAATTTAGGACCCACGAGGGGAATTTAAACCCAATTGGCAAGGCCCGTTTATACTTAGTCGGATCTTCCCGGTGGGGCGGTGAAATTAATTGATTTAGAAGGAGAAGAAATTTTCCACTGCGCGAATTTGGATCGATTGAAGAAGTATTATGTCTAGCATGACCTTAGATAGTGGTTCGAGTCCGGCCCAACTAGGCCATGTCATGGCGGGCGCTAGCCACCATCCGTACAACGGTGGACTGGCCGGGTCGAGATATCACTTTGTAACTCTGTCATTTATTATTAACCGTCTAATTAGATAGTTCCCTTATTTATTTCTTAGACAGACCAATTAGACGGTCCATTCTTGTATTTTTATTATTTTAAGGGTGGTGCAATTAGGCGGTCCAATTTATTTTTACCTCTAGGTGAGCGATAAAATGTAAAAGTATAGCATAATACTTATTTTTATTTAATAACAGGTAAGTCTACTACTTACTTGAATACGTAGCTAATCATTGCAAGCACACTAATTGTAAATAATAATAAATTTGTTCTAAAGAGGCAAAACTAAACCTCCTTCTCTTTTATTCTATCCTAAGTTGTATCTAAAAGATCTAAGCCCTAGTCTATCTTTACTTTATTTCCTTAGGTTCACTAGACTCAGCTTCATCATCCCGGGTGCGTTCCTTTAGTTCCTCAATTCTATGGGCCCTCCTCTCTTCAGCTCCTTTGGCTTCAGTTTTGTAACGAGTCCAACCCTAAATCACATTATTTATTTTATTAATTACAAAAATTTATAGAGTCGAGCACGCGCACTTCAATTCAACATTTAAATTATTTTTCTATTGTCCTATGCGGCTAAGACAATGAAGTGGCCTCCAATGAAATTTCATAATAATTATTGTAAACCTACGAATATGTTTAAAATGAAAATTTATAAATTTGTATAAATATATAATGAGTACAAATGTAAAGGTACATGATTATACGGTCATTAGAAATTATATTTTAGACGAATCATTGCATTTAAAACAGATCGAATAACTTATTTACAACACTATTAAAAAAAATGAAAGAGAAATTTAGTAAAATAGAAGGTTAAATTACCAATTAAGGAGGATAAGTGTGATATTATTAATGTATATTTTCTAAGAATGAATCAATAACCTAAGTTAAAAAAACAATAACAAGATACATAAAATAAGATAAATAAAATAGAAATAAGAAATAAATTAATTTTTTTGAGGAAAATCCAGATTAAACTATTCCGGAACTTTCGACACACAAAAAAAGAGGGGAAAAAATAAAAATAAAAAATAAAAACAAAGTTATACAACTTCAAATTATCTAGCCAAAATCAATTTCCTCACATTCATCTCTCTCTCCGTGTCTCTGCTTTCACCTCCCCTACCTCCACCTCCCTTTGCTCCTCCCTCGCTGCCGCGCACTCTGCTCCGCCCAACAGCACCTCCAATGCCAGCCAGAAACCGGCGCCGACCTCACCCCATCTCTTTCTCTCTCTCGTGCCCTGCCTCGCCCTCCGCTATGGTCCATTCTCTAGCTAGCCACCAACCATGGCCGCAGGTCGCCGATCACTTGTCCAAAGGTTGGTGAATCCTGCTGCACCACCACCATCTCTTTCTTCTCCTTGGTTTCCATCCTTTGGGTTTTGAAGGTGAAACCCTAAACCCTAGTTTATCTCCCTTCATTATTTACTTATTGATTGTAGTTGTTAATTGAATTATATGGTTTAGAAAGATGCATTGATATGTGAATTAAAAGGTTGAATTGGAAAAATTTGAGTTATTGTGAATGATTGTGATTTGGTTCTTGGTGGAATGAATTGTTGTGGGATATAATTGCACTTATAAAATTGTGATTCGGTGAAGTGAATTGGAAATGTTTTGATGTAAATTTTGAGTAAAGTTGATGGTTTTATAATATTTTGGGATTGACTATATTTGAAGAAATGGAAGAAAAGATGTACATCGAGATTGAAGTATGTTAGGAAGTATGTAGTTTTGAGTAAATTAGTTATTTTTGTGGAGTAAATTAATTAATTTGTGTAATAGGTGACAAAATAAAATGAAAGGTGACTTAATGACAAGGATTGAAAGTAAGATTAAAGTTCGACGTAATTAATTGAGTTAATGATATAATAATAATAATAATAATAATAATAATAATAATAATAATAATAATAATAATAATAATAATAATAATAATAATATAATAATAATAATAATAATAGTAATAATAATAATAATAATAATAATAATAATAATAATAATAATAATAATAATAATAATAATAATAATAATAATAATAATAATAATAATAACATTTAGAATCATATTTTTATATGCTAAACAAGTTGCAATAGTTAAAGTGCGTACAAAATTTTAAATTAAACATATTTTGATTCAAGTAAATTAACAAATTACAATTATGAGAAAATCAATGAAACTAGTTTAACCAAATTTTATGAAGTATGTTATAAGCATTTATGTGAATTTAATTATCGATAATATTACAAATTTAAACGTTATTAATAATAAAGATCTATTTGAAACATCAGCAAGGCCAGTATTGTCATCGACGAGCTGCTAAATTTATATTTCATAAAGGGGATGAAAACATTTTAAATTCAGAGTACGTTCATTGCGTGTGCTCTTCGAAAATTCACATATCTCGAGCAAATCTCAATATTTCTTTTATATATATAACTAATAGTGAATCATTTGCAAATCAAGTTTTATCATCTAATAAAGTGGGCCCCCATTAATTATCAATTATCAGGGCATACGCCCTTCAATTCCACCAGCGCGGCTTCAAATCGGGTTCTCGGTCGGCCCGGGTGGTGTGCACCTTACTCAAGATCGTATCAATTATATATATATATAGAGGTTCCATTTACAGATAATAAGTGGCAAGCAAGTTTGACTCATATTCTTTCCCCTCCGATTTCAAACTAAAATGAATTGAAATGCCCGCACTCAATTAAAATATTTCGAAGCAATTTTGACTATGCAGGAATGTTCGTACTGAGTTTCGACTCATTCTTCGAAATATTTTATTGTTTTTGTGTTTAGGGATAGCATCGGTGAACAGTCCATTGCCTAGGAAGCCTGGAGGAAGCAAAACATAGCTAGATATGTTGTATTATTGATTGTGAGGGTATTTTAGATGCTCATAGTGGTTTTACCCTCAATCGTGGCTTGAGTATTGACCTTGAAAATTGTTATATGTTGTGTATTATCTATTGGAATAGACGAATATGTGGGTTCTATCAAAAAAATAAAGTATGCCACTAAACCACTGAACTGTATTTGGGCCTTACTTAAATATGTAGTATAGCTTAACCACTTGGGTTATAAACATTTACCCCTATCAGGACCCAACTAAAATGTAACAATTGGATAGGCAAAATTTTATTTTATTTTACTATTTAGCCTTGTCATAATTTTAGGGCGGCGGTAATGCCTTCAATCGTTATCTTCCGCTGCGACCTTACATAATACCCTTTAATAAGGGGGTAATGGTGTTTAGGGCGTTACAAGTTTCTCTTTGGCATACGCATTCAGCAACCTAAGGGTTTATTTGGCGAATTTAGAGAGAGGCAGCAGCGGGGACAACTTGTTCGGGATCCATCTCTCCGGCTTTCGGTGCCTTACGTCTTTGGGGATCCACTTCTATTATCCACTCTAGATAATAGGAAGAAATAAGTATTGGGTTTACCTGGAGGTGTCAACAACTTTGGCGAGGCTCATCAAGTATTCTTGCCACGATTTTGTCCGGTTAGAGTTACCAAACCCTTTGAACAATTCAAAGGTAGTAGGCCGGATGCGGTCCAATAAGGGAATCATTTGCTCTTTTCCCATCTGCCACAACACACGGTAAGGGAAGTAGTAGGCACTACTTTGTAGGCCCAGCAGGCGTATAAAAGGGAACTGCAAGGTATGAGTCCTGAATTGGGACACCTTCCAATGCACAACGTACCAAGCTATATCATTACTCGTGATTCCTAAGGTACTCCTCCCACCAAGAAGTCGGGTGATCAGCTACCACCTCTTCTTGTTTTCGTTGGAAGAAGTGCACGATTAAGAACACATCGGTTTCGAAGGAGCCCAAATTAGCTTTAGGTGCTCCATTAACCGGATCCGCACATCACGGATGCAAAATCAAAATAAGTGTCCTGCACCGTTGAAGTCTAATCTTTTTAGGCCCAATCGGAGCAAAATTAAAAAAAAAGGCAAAAAAGAAAAGGATAAAAAAACCAAGACTTTCAAAGTAAGCCGGAGGTGAATTAGCCTCGGAGGCACCGGACTACGGCCCCATGGCCGGCGCCGCCGACCGGCTTACGCTGTTTGGTCTCGTTAGCAATTCTTTGCTTATCCGCAATAGCGAGGGGCTCCCAGAGAAGTCTTCCTCCGAATTTTCTTCGAGCCGGTCTAAGCCTATGATTGTCTCGAGCAACTATTAGAGGAGTTAGAGAACAATAATTCTCTAATTATTCAACTAAACTCAGTAGTGTCGTTGGTGCCATGTCCCCGTGACATCCTACCAACATGAATCCACCTATTAGACAAGTGATAATGGCCCTCCACCTCAGGATAATGATTATTTCAGAATAGGCATATGAAGACTCGGACTTTACATCTCACCTTTACGAGTTCTATCTAGGGAATCGGGTATAAGATTTTCTTACTTATAAAGTTTTGATTCCAAGTCATTCCCTGTGTCTTAGAAACTTTTCGAGTGATATAGTATCTTCTCCGAGTGTTAAAGAATTTATCTTATGCATTTACACATGATTCCGAGTGACTCGGAAAGCATATATGCACTCACCTTGTTTCACTCGGCTTTGAGTCAATCGACACTCAGATTTATCGCATGATTCAAACACTATCTTTTACGCGCTCGACTCTGGTATTTCGGTTTGAATTCATGCTCGGTCTACATCAAGTTTATTTCCTCCGATATTCTTTAGTCAACTTGATTCTCTTTTAGACCGACTCGGATGGAATTTTGAGTTTCATGAATATTAGACTTGGAAAATTCCATTCCTTTTCCGACCCGGATAATCAGCCACTTAATTATCGTAATTATATTATTATCCGTGTCTAATCTTGGACCACATTATTTTATACTTTGAGAACCAAATTGATTTACTTTTGTAGGTGTTTCAAATGAGGCTTTCTTATATTTGAAATACAAAAGTAACCGACTTCAAAACGTCAAATCACCAGCGAGACAAGGCTTTTTCCACCTCGACCTAGCCTCGGACCACGTGTCGTGGCACGTCTGTTTCTAGAAATGGAAATCTGCAACACTAAGCTCAACGGTGGTTTCCGCCTTACTTTTGAAGACACCGCCGGTGGTTTTCGACACTTCCAAGGAAGTCGAGAGCCGTTGCCTAACGTTCACATATCAACGGATATTTTACGAGTGACTTAGAAAATCCTACCCAACGGTCATAAAGGAACTTCCGGTCGGAAGATGGACACAACGGCTAAAGCTGCTTGGTCATCTATAAAAGGAAGCCAACTATCAAGACTTGAAGATTGCCGAACCTATTATTAATGCACATACTTGATCGAAGTCTTTGTATTCATTCTTAATCTTCTACTTACAACTCCCACTCTGTAATTCATTATATTATGAGTTGTAAGGTCTTGTACTTAGTTACAAACACTCTCTTTCTTACTCTCTAAGTAAGGTCCCTTGAGCTGAGCTGTAAGGGTTAACTCAGCTCGGTTGTCCCTAAGCTGTAAGGGTTATCTCGGCTAGGAAGTACTAGATCGAGATAAGGGAATTTACGAGTCTAGGAAAACTTGTAAAGAGTTGTCAAAGGAGCAACTCGGGGTTCGGTCGATCTACTGTATTTTGTGGACTCAAAATAGTGGATTTGACTTTGTGCTTGGATTAGCACGGTCCGTGGTTTTCGCCCCGGGAGGGTTTCCACGTATTTTACGTGTCTTTACTTTACGAGTACATTCTAGACTCGAGAATGCATTTCTGTCTCTACTCGTGCGAAAGAGTTTGATTTTCTGAAAAATCTTCCATCACCCTATTCAACCCCCTCTAGGGTGACTTAACTTCTCCAAGAGAAAACCTTCAGCATACATGTGTCGATAGTGTTTCATCGGGTTGGTCAGATTTACTGATTCCCAATAAGAATCCACCCTAGATTCTTATTGCTCGGTTCAGCAGGTATTTGTATGTCTCGTGGAGGTTTTCCGACGATTTGGGTAAAGCTGGTTTTGTACACCTATAACCGCTTAGTATTGCATAAAATTCTTCGAGCGGGGGCACGGTTTCTTATCTCCAAACCCGAAGACGTGATGGTGAGGGTCCCAAAAGCCACAATAGCCCTTAAGAAAGTCCAATAGACCTTCACTTGGCGAATGCTTGAAGAGGGTATTCAGCCCATAATTAGATAACCCGAATATGTCCGTGTTGTTCGTCTCATGCATCCACCGGGTTAGTTCACTTATGAAATTCATGTCTTTTGGAAGAAAGTAGAAGACATAGAGTGCCCTTAGTTTGATTTGCGAAGGTTTTTACATTAGGCACTTTTTTCTAAAGCACCAACGTGGATCCTATTTATAGGAGCTTTCGGAGCTTTTAGAGTCCTACTGCACCTCCACCACCGCATACTTCACCGAGCATCCTGGATTTCACGAGTGGCGGCGCCGGCTACCGCCGTGGTCGAGCGAGCACTCCTTGGACCTTATTATTTTCTATCGCGATCCATTACATACTTGTCCATTTTGATATTTTGGACCATGCACTTGAGATATTCCTTTTTTCTTTTTATTATTTTCTTTTTGGGGGAATGGGGGTTAGTGTAATATTTTTTTCGATTCGTCTTTGTAATTTTCCCTAAGTTTTTGTGCATCATATTAAATAAAAGAACGCATTTCTTTCGATACGTCTTTGTAATTTTCCCTAAGTTTTTGTGCGTCATAATAAATAAAAGAACGTATTTCTTATGATTGAGTCATCTTGCATTTCATCCCATTACATAAGAGTCATCATTACAAAGCAAATATTAAACAAACAAAAACACCCGACAAGGAACTCCCTAATCATCGACGTCGGAAGCTGCAATGAATCCTCTAATCATCGCCATCGGAATCATCATCAAAGATATAGTTCCCGAAGTCCTCCAAGACGGATATGGAGAACCGACCACCTTCATCACCTTGATAGGAGTTACCTCCATGGTCCCAAGATTGCGAAGCTTCATGGGTTGGCCCGTTGTACAAAGACCGAGGGAAATAAAACGGATTTTTGTGACGATCGAAAGCCTACAAGGGCAAGATGTCTAAGCTCTCCTCCGAAAAGCTAAGCCTCGCACCGGAAGTACTAGGTCCGGAAGTGCTAGGTCCGGAAGTGCTAGCATTCGATGATGTGCACCACTGTGAAGAACGTCATAAAGAACCTTGTCTAGCAGTATTATTAGAAGGTGTATGTTGACTTGGATGGATGTGTTTGTGCCCGGGTCTACTAAGAAGACTCCTAGAGGGAGGTGCTCTAGATCGACACGTCTATAAGAATAAAAGAGCAAGAATGAAAGAACAAGAATGATTGATGCCTAGTAAGGAAGTTTAGCATTCCTCGAGAGTATATTGAAGATTGATGGACATAGTCCTGGATTGTTCTTGGTCATACTATAAAAATCAATTCTATGGTGTTAGCTAAAAATACTTTTAGCATACAACTAAAAGTGAAGAGCGTGAAAGCTGTTACCCCTCGCCAATTCGTAGGGAAAGGATGTCCAACACAGTCTTCCTCCGGGATTTCGAGAATTTTTACATAATGAGGAGGTCCCCAGGTAGAGAAGCATCTACATCAAGGCTTGGAATGTGGATATCCGTTGGTGTGAGCTGCTAGAAAGATGAAGCTAATATCCATGCAAGAAATTTAACTATGATAAGAAAAGAAGTAAGAACTCACCGGTTGAGTCATAATTCGCGCCGCATGGTGAAAATTTGAGAATGAGGTCTAAGGATACCCCATAATAGCGAGTCACTTGCTCATTCGGAGGAAGGGAGCGAAGGTAAAACATGGTGCAGGGTGGATCGGCCGGAACAAGCGGAGACCACGTGTTGACCCGGATTTGAGGTGTGACCCTCTCCCTAAGATACCAACAAAACCCAAAGGGACCTTCAAATAAGATTCTCTTCTTGCTCAATTTCCATGCAATAATGACACTTAGAGGGAGTTGGAGTTGGGCCCAAGGATGAAAATTAGCCTACATTCAACATTTATCAAGAAACAAGCAAGGAAGAACAAAAGGCAGCAAGAAAATGGATGAAAAATAGTGCATTATCAAGGCTGGAGTTCGCTACATGCGAGCCCACGGGTAGAGTCCTATAGGTTATGGGTAGGGGCAGCAAGCTAAACGAGTGTGATAACAAGTTACGTAAAGCATATTTTGAGGTGAATTTTGAGATTAAAGAGGCATACCAAGATCACATGGTTGAGGGCTGATCTCAAGAAGTCTATCCCATGAATCTTAGGACATTGAAGATAGACCTTAGCCCACTATACGGAGGCCGAAAATGCGGGATGATTTGTTGAACCGGGAGAAAGATGTGGGAAATATTCGTATAACCACGAGTTGCATGATCATAATTGATTAATTATTCATCCATACAAGATGAAAAATACTTTGGAGAAAAGGAGAATTTGAGCATACCTCAACAATCTTCCACAAACCATACAATAGTAAATAGTTGGTTGAATCCAACTTCGGTCTTGTATGCCGCACACCAGCACGGAGGCCCCTAATGAGGCAAGTATATGCAAGAGCACCCTAGTTGAGCTCCTTTATTTTATCAAGGTCTACTAAGTTCACCAAGTAGTGAACATGAACCTTAGCAGCTTGATCGAAAAAAAGAATCATACTCAAGAGAAGAGCAAGCACGATTCGGATCTATTGTTGAGGACAATGTTGAAGCCAAAACCTAACATCCTCAAAGGCCTAAAAAGGACGGTATACTTAAAGAAATTATCCCAAGGAAACCTATCGGCTACAGGGCCAAAAAGGTGACGAAGATAGTCACGGTTTTTATACAAATTCTGGTCATAGGCTAGAAGTTCTCCGAAAAGCCCAAACCGGAAAAAACGAAAAAGTCAAAAAGCGTCATGGTCATTTCCCAAGGAGAGGTGAAAAGTGTTGGCGAGTGTCCCGAAACGCTTGCTAATAACCCTAATAGGATCCCTCTCCCTTTTGCTAGTGAGGTGGCTCAAGGCAAGGAAAAGAGGACCAAACCCAACACCATGCATGACATCCTCAAGAGGAAAGTTCATCCTCCTACATGTCTCCATGAATTTTGAAATAGCTCCACTATTCCGGATTGAGCCTTTCTGCAAGACAAAAATCCAACAAGGGTTTTAGTTAAAGAGCAACTCTTAATGAGCAAAGGAAGAAACTTGAGCCAATTAGCTTACTGAAGGAGTGATAGCAAGTGACGAAAAATGACTCTTCGCTTCCACCAAGAGATAAATTGGGTTCCACTTGTTCTGCGGATGCCATTCCTGTTCAAGGAAGTTTTCTTGAACAAGTTTGTCGACTCTAGACCTCCATGTAGCATGGGCTTTTCTCCTATACATTTTCGAAGAAAATATTTTGAGAACCAACTAGTTTTTAAGAAGAAGTAAAATAAGAGAGCACAAGAAGAATGCAAGAGCAAGGGGAAGAGTAAGTGTGAAAAATGAACACACCAAGCACCCCTTTTATAGGCAAACTCAGTCAAGTCAGCTGACCATACAAGACAAGAGTCAAGCAAGTAGTGGGAGACTAAGGGAATCCGGCAAAGCATGCACGGGGCCGGGCTCGCCAAAGGCTGGCCGGCATCGGCCATGAGGTTTCATGGTGTCCCATCGGCGACAACTTTGCTGCTTTAGCCTGTCCACCTAGCTTGTAGAGTCCCATCAACCATGACATGTGACTCCTTGGCATCTTATGCCTACAAGTGGGAGTTTTTAGACCCACCAATCAGCTTTTTCGGATCAGATTTTTCGATCTGTTTGAAGGTTTGCTCTTGAAAAGTCTAAGTCACCCTGGAGGGGGTGAATAGGGTGATGAAGAAAATTAAACACTTTTTGCACAATCACTTAGACAAAGCGGATTCGAGTGTAAAATTCAATAGGTTCAGGTTCCATCTTAAGTTAATCTTAAAAGTAATCAAGTTAGATATTAAATCATCAAAAAGCATGAACTTGATACAATCAAATAATTCTCCAGGATATAAACCGACTTGGAATAAAGAATTAACGTTATAATTCATTTTGCCTTAGAATACAAAGTCGAGTACTCGGAGTAAGTGTGTTAGAGAAATTATTTGAGCATGCGATGGTTCCGAGTGATGTTTGAGTGAGTCGAAACACAAGTAAGGGAGATAGAGAGTTACACCTGAGTCTTCATTGTTTTCAACTAAATTATTAAGGTAAAACACTAAACTTTCGTTAATTTGATATTACACTAACAAGTATGTTAGTATAGCGGATCATTTAGCCAAGCTTCGGATCAAAGAACGACCGAAGTTTCCGCATCAAAATATACCAAGCTTCGAGCTCTAATCAAGCCAAGCTTAGGACCCTCTTATCGAACTTCAAAACGCTCATTGCGATCCAGTCCAGGCCCCATTTTGGAGTTCGGGTTTGATTACAACCACTTCTAAGCATTGCACAATAACTAATATAAAAATTAAGGTAACTACCCTTTAGTCTCTACTTTGACCATTAGTCTTTTTAGACTCGGTCAAAGTGTGGGCTAACTATAGACACCTAAAAAGTGTAGTCTCTTATCTCTTTAATTCTGTATTTTATTTTGTTTGCCTGATGATGAAATCTTGAGTCCTATTTGAGGATTTGGATCTCGGATTGTGTTTAATTGGTGCGACATAAGCCAATAAACCACAAAGAACCCCCTAGCACCACGAAATAGCCTTTTGCCTTGGGTCGACCCAAAATCCCCCTTTCTTTCGGACGATCCAAGAACCGGGCCAAGCCTTCGAGAGATAATAGTGGCTAGTGCTTGTGTACCCGAAAATTCTAAGTTCGGAATACCACATTTTACTTTTGTCCAATCGGACAAGGAGCTGAAGACCTGAAGATGACGTGAAAACGTTGCATTTCATGATCCCGAGCATCAAAGTGCTATATTTAAGCTCCACAAAATAGTCCACACAAGATTATGAGCTTTTCTCCTTAAAACAACTTCATGGTCGTCGCCTGGAACCTTAGAATTTTAAGTGAAACACTGCATTTTGGCTTGGAGAATCCCTTGGAAACACGCTTGGCACAAAACCCTAGGCAAGCCCGGGTGGCTAGCGCCCCGAACCAAATTTTATCCTATTTTATCCTTGCTTCATCCGGTTCAATCTTGTGAGATTTTGGCCTGATTTATTTGTAGCTGCTTGTATGGCTAGCCGAGTGTAAACCCTAGGTCATTTATGACCTAGGTCTCTCCCTATGAATAGAGAGCCTTGGCTCTCATTCCCATACGACTTTCTCATATGCGTAATACTACGGAAAACTAACCAGAACACTCATACGTAAATGTTACTCTACCAAAAGTAATTTCTCTTTTCTACTTATCACCAATGAATCTATGCAAAGAGCTCAAGAATATTCAGTAATTCTGATCGCTAGGCATTCATTCAATTGATCTTTCCTACTCCTCACACATTCACCTTTTACAAAATTTACAAAAACAAGCCCTTTCTTTGATTTGCCGCCATTGCATAAAAAGATGCGGTGTAGAGATCTAGATCGGCAAGGTGGGACAACCGGAGGGCAATCATTCAACCTTCAAACGGTTTAATTATTTATTTTTATGCTTTGGATGCGAGATGTATCACCTTTAATGAAGACTCGGACATCTGCTCTATATCTTTCGAGTCATGCAAAAGGAATCGGGTATAACGATGTCATTCATATAGTGTTTTGATTCCAAGGCATTCTCTGTGTTTTAGAAACTTACTTGAGTGAAATAGTATCTTTTCTATGCGATTTGGCCTTCACTTATCTCTTTAATCGCTTTTCGGTTAGCGACTCGGAAAACTTGTTCTTTATTCTATAGAGAGTTACACCTGAGTCTTCATTGTTTTCAACTAAATTATTAAGGTAAAACACTAAACTTTCGTTAATTTGATATTACACTAACAAGTATGTTAGTATAGCGAGATCATTTAGCCAAGCTTCGGATCAAAGAACGACCGAAGTTTCCGCATCAAAATATACCAAGCTTCGAGGCTCTAATCAAGCCAAGCTTAGGACCCTCTTATCGAACTTCAAAACGCTCATTGCGATCCAGTCCAGGCCCCATTTTGGAGTTCGGGTTTGATTACAACCACTTCTAAGCATTGCACAATAACTAATATAAAAAATTAAGGTAACTACCCTTTAGTCTCTACTTTGACCATTAGTCTTTTTAGACTCGGTCAAAGTGTGGGCTAACTATAGACACCTAAAAAGTGTAGTCTCTTATCTCTTTAATTCCGTATTTTATTTTGTTTGCCTCGATGATGAAATCTTGAGTCCTATTTGAGGATTTGGATCTCAGATTGTGTTTAATTGGTGCGACATAAGCCAATAAACCACAAAGAACCCCTAGCACCACGAAATAGCCTTTTGCCTTGGGTCGACCCAAAAATCCCCCTTTCTTTCGGACGATCCAAGAACCGGGCCAAGCCTTCAGAGATAATAGTGGCTAGTGTCTGTGTACCCGAAAATTCTAAGTTCGAGAATACCACATTTTACTTTTGTCCAATCGGACAAGGAGTCGAAGACACGAAGATGACGTGAAAACGTTGCATTTCATGATCCTGAGCATCAAAGTGCTATATTTAAGCTCCACAAAATAGTCCACACAAGATTATGAGCTTTTCTCCTTAAAACAACTTCATGGTCGTCGCACTGGAACCTTAGAATTTTAAGTGAAACACTGCATTTTGGCTTGGAGAATCCCTTGGAAACACGCTTGGCACAAAACCCTAGGCAAGCCGGGTGGCTAGCGCCCCGAACCAAATTTTATCCTATTTTATCCTTGCTTCATCCGGTTCAATCTTGTGAGATTTTGGCCCGATTTATTTGTAGCTGCTTGTATGGCTAGCCGAGTGTAAACCCTAGGTCATTTATGACCTAGGTCTCTCCCTATGAATAGAGAGCCTTGGCTCTCATTCCCATACGACTTTCTCATATGCGTAATACTACGGAAAACTAACCAGAACACTCATACGTAAATGTTACTCTACCAAAAGTAATTTCTCTTTTCTACTTATCACCAATGAATCTATGCAAAGAGCTCAAGAATATTCAGTAATTCTGATCGCTAGGCATTCATTCAATTGATCTTTCCTACTCCTCACACATTCACCTTTTACAAAATTTACAAAAACAAGCCCTTTCTTTGATTTGCCGCCATTGCATAAAAAGATGCGGTGTAGAGATCTAGATCGGCAAGGTGGGACAACCGGAGGGCAATCATTCAACCTTCAAACGGTTTAATTATTTATTTTTATGCTTTGGATGCGAGATGTATCACCTTTAATGAAGACTCGGACATCTGCTCTATATCTTTACGAGTCATGCAAAAGGAATCGGGTATAACGATGTCATTCATATAGTGTTTTGATTCCAAGGCATTCTCTGTGTTTTAGAAACTTACTTGAGTGAAATAGTATCTTTTCTATGCGATTTGGCCTTCACTTATCTCTTTAATCGCTTTTCGGTTAGCGACTCGGAAAACTTGTTCTTTATTCCGAGTCCACTCTCACTCAGAATCGACTTGTGATTATCTACTCTATTGTTTGCAAAGTCGGCATTCGTAGTTCTTTTCGTGCTTAGTCTACATCAAGTATTTCCCACTCGATATTCGTTATGGAACTTGATTCTTTACCTAAGACTAAGTCATATGGAATTCCGAGTATCATGGATATTAGACTCGAGAAAATTCCATTTCTCTTCGACTCGGATAATCAATTACGTAATTTTCATAATTATTTTATTATCTATGTCTAACCTTGGACCAAAGTATTTTATACTTTGAGAACCGAAGGTGTTTTACTTTTGTAGGTTATTCAATCGAGGATATCTTTTCAAACTACAAAAGTAGCCGGCTTCGAACGTCAAATCACCAGCGAGATATGGCTTTTCACCTTCCCTGCTCTAGTCCCGGAAGATTGTGTCGGAAGGCATGCGCTTCCATATCCGGAAAAGCTGGAACGTCAAGCTTAACGGTGGTTTTCACCACACTTTTCAAGACACTAACCAATGGTTTTGGGATTTCCAAGAGAGCTAAACCGTTGTCCAACGTCCATATTTCAACGGATACTTTACGAGTGACTCGGAAAGCCTTTCACAACGGTCACGAGAGGACTCTCGGTCGGCGAGATGAAGATAACGGCTACTCTGCTGGGTTATCTATAAATAGAAGCCACTTCACAAGACTTGAAGGTTGCCGAACATATTGTCAATACTCCAACTTGAACAAAGTTATTGTATTTACTTTCAATCTTCAACTTACAACTCCCACTCTGTAATTCATTACTTTACGAGTTGTAAGGTCTTGTACTCGATTACAAACACTTCTTACATTCTTTGTAAGGTCCCTTGACTAAGCTGTAAGGGTTAACTCGGCTTAGTTGTCCCTAGTCTGTAAGGGTTATCTCAGCTAGGAAGTACTAGATCGAGATAAGGGAATTTACGAGTCTAGGAAAACTTGTATAGAGTTGTCTAAGGGAGCAACTCGGGTTACGTCAAGTTCACGGTATTTTGTGGACTCAAAATAGTGGATTTGACTTCGTGTGCTGGATTGACACGGGCCGTGGTTTTCTGCCGCAGGAGGGTTTCCACGTAAATTCTCCGTGTTCTATTTACGAGTTCATTCTAGACTCGAGACGACCTGCTGAACGTGTTTACTCTTATTCATTACATTCGAGTCCAATATTTTCGACCCCTTGCTTAGACTCGGAATCTGTCTTTGACTCTTCTCTGTCAAAAGGTGTGTGCTTTCGCAAAGATTTTTCATCACCCTATTCACCCCCTCTAGGGTGACTCGGACTCTCCCGAGCAAACCTTCAATTGGTATCGAGCCTAGCCTTTCGAAAGGATCTAACAGTCCAAAGGTATAAAGATCGGATGGCTCGAGAACACCGGAGAGTTCGACGAAGGTAGATCTTCCAACGAGGCCACCAAAATTCAAAGGTTCAAATTTCGGTCACTTGGAAGAAGCTTATGGAATGTTTCCTTATGGATCACGATGAAGAAGTATGGGAAATCATACAACAAGGAAACTACATTCCAACGAAGACGAGATGAATTCAGAATCCTTCCAAAGACAAAGGCTGAGTTCACGCCAGCGAAGCGGAGAAGTTCGAAAGAACTTCAAAGCCATGAACATCCTCATGTGCGCCATAAGCTCGGAAGAATATAATCGAGTCTCTGCTCGTGACTCTGCTAAAGAGGTGTGGGACACTCTGGTCAACACCTACGAAGGTACAAGTCGGGTGAGACAAGCGAAGATCAGCCGAGTATCTTCACAAATATGAGCTTTTCAAAATGGAGCCGAGAAGAGAACATTACTCGGATGTTCATACGCTTCACTGAGATCACCAACAATCTCAAATCTCCGGGAAAGAAAATCTCCCATGAAGAAATGTGCTGGAAAATTCTCGAAGCCTACCCAAGAAACGATGGGGTCCTAAGGTAACTGCCATAGAAGAGGCTCGGAACCTCTCACTCTTGAAGCCGAGCGAGCTCATCGGAAAGCTTCGACCCATGAGATACATCCGGAAGAAGAAGATGCTGAGGGTACTTCCAAAAGGAACATCGCGCTTAAAGCCTCGAGAATCCAAAGAAGCAAGTCCAAGCTCCTCGACTCGGAAGATGATCCCATGGCACTCATTGCAAGAGGCTTCAAGAGAATGATGAAACACAAAAGATGGGATAAAAGGCCAAAAGAAGAATTCTACAAAAAGGACAAGAGAGACGAGAAAAGGTAAGTTTTCTTCACCCTCAAAGTTATCCTTGTCTAAGAATTCGGATGTTTTGAATGTGGCGGCAAAGACCACATAGTCAAGGACTGTCCAAAACGAAGAAGGGACAGGAAGAAGAAAAAGGCCATGATGGCAACATGGGGTGACGAGGATTCATCCGAAGACGACGAGGATTCGAGATGACTCAAAGTGTCTAATGGCAATCAGCGACTCGAAGCCGAAAAGAGTCGGACTCGGACACGAGACTCGAGATAATGAGGAAACTGATCCTCAAGAGGTAATAAATTACTTCCTCAAATTTTCCAAAGTTGATTTAGCTAAATACATCTTTACTTTGGAAGAAAAGTCCAGTTCGATTCTTCTCATTTCAAGGAACAACTGGAGTCAATCACTACTGAGAGCACCTTTTTAAAAAATGAATTGGAAAAGCTGAGACTCACACTCGAGAGAACTCAAGACAAGTGCTCAAACTAATGAGGCCGAGTCCGAGTTACTCGGAAAAGAAAATGAGCAAGCTGAAACGAAGCTCATTGAGTCTCGAGATCTGGTTTTAAAGTTTTCTCAAGGACAGAAGAACCTTGATATGCTCTTAGGATCACAATGTGTCTCATTTCGAAAAGAAGGTCTTGGTTTCAACAAGGAGGAAGAATCTAATTCTTACTCGGAATTGTTCAAAAGATTCGAAGCTGTTAAGTTCAAAAGGCTGAGCAAGGTCCCATTCACATAAATGAAAGGAGGACTAAACCCGGACCTATTTACAAAAGAAAACCCTTTTCTCCTGTTTTAAAAGGAAAGGTTTTTAAAAGGAAAGAGACACGGACTCGGTTCTCCGAGAGGAAGACTCGGAATCGGACTAAACCCAAAGTTATTCAAATCGGGTTCCGAAGCACCTTCTTCCTCGAAAAGGACCACGGTAAGGAATGTTCTTGGGTTCGTTAGAGGAAGTGAGAAGGGTTAGATTCTCTCTGTTTTGCGGGTCACTCGAGAAAAGATCAAAGGACACTGGTACCTAGACAGCGGATGCTCTCGACACATGTCGGGTGACCAAAGACTCTTTTACGAGCTGAAGTCATATAAAGGAGGAAAGGTGACCTTTGGTGATGACGAGCAAGGGCAAGATAGTGGGCATTGGGAAGATTGGTAATGGAAACAATCCGGTGAGCCCGGTCTACCTGGTCAAAGGACTAAAGTACAACCTACTTAGCATCTCCCGACTTTGTGACAAAGGTTAAGAGGTAAAATTCACTCAATCCAAGTGCTACATCACGGATGAGACCACCAAAGAGGTAAAGCTCTCGGGTAAGAGATCGGGTAATACCTACATCATCCCTCTCTCGACCCAAGTCGGAACTTATCATGTTTAAAAGCATATCTTCAAGATGATTCTTGGACATGGCATCGTAGATTAGGTCATATTAGCATGCATACTATCAAAAAGCTTGCATCTCTTGGTGCAGTTAGAGGATTACCTAAGCGTGCGTTTGAGAAGGACAAAGTATGTGGAGCATGCACCAAAGGGAAACAAGTCGGATCTTCATTCAAATCTCTGAAGACAGTTTCCACATCCAACGTGATTGAATTACTACACATGGACTTATGTGGTGAAATCCCTGTGAAGAGTCTCGGAGGAGTTCAGCAAGCTCGTAGAAAGATTCAAGTTGAGTCTCGGACTCGGATTCAAAAGATTCGAACCGACCATGGAAGGGAGTTCGACTACTCGGAATTCTCGAGTTTTGTGACAAGAATGGAATTTCTCACAACTTCTCAGCACCCAGAACTCCTCAACGAGAATGGAGTAGTTGAGAGAAAGAACGAGAACCCTTGAAGAAATAGCAAGGACGATGATGATTGAACACAACTTGCCTTACTATTTACAGGCGGAGGCGATAAACACGGCCAACTACACTCTCAATCGATGCCTCATCGGACCCATTCTGAAGAAAACACCTTATGAGCTCTACAAAGGAAGGAAGCCAAATATTTCCTATTTCGGATCTTTCGGATGTAAGTGCTTTGTCCACAACAACGGTAAGGATCATCGACCAAGTTTGATGCTCGGTCGAGACGAAGGAATTTTTCTAGGTTATTCTTCTCATAGCAAAGCTTACCGTATATTCAACAAGAGAACTAACAAAGTGGAAGAAAGTATCCACGTAGTGTTTGATGAGCTTGAACAGGGAAAACCAAGTGAATCTTCATACTCGGAAGCTGAAGCTCGAAAGGATGATGACGAAGATGAGTCTATAAAGACTCGAAGAAGACCACTCGGAACGAGGAAGCTCGAGAATGAGACAACTCTAGAGGTCGCTCGAACGAGCAAGTCAATGAAGAAGATCACTTAGAGCGAGCTTCGAAGATCAAGCAATTCAATCAACAAACATGGTGAATCAAAGGAGCTGGTAAAGCATTCAAATTTACTTCCAGTCATCCCCAAGAAAACATTATTTCGATATCAACGAGTGGGGTAAGAACTCGTTCTTCTCTTCATAATCTATGTGCATTCACTGCATTCATTTCACTAACTGAACCCAAAAATGCACTAGAAGCCCTTAATGAACCCGAATGGGTAGAGGCCATGCAAGAAGAGCTGAATCAATTCGAGAGAAACCAAGTCCGGACTCGACCAACCGACCTTCCGACCACCCGAGTTATAGGAACCAAATGGGTTTTCAAAAACAAAGCTGGATGAGGGTGGAGTAGTAGTCGAAACAAGGCTAGACTTGTAGCTCGGGGTTACAATCAAGAGGAAGGAATTGATTGTGGGGAAACCTTTGCACCAGTAGCTAGAATTGAAGCCATTAGAATACTTGTTGGCATTTGCATCCTGCATGCATATTAAATTATATCAAATGGATGTTAAGTGTGCCTTTCTCAATGGTTTTATTGAAGAAGAGGTCTATGTCGAGCGACCTCCTGGTTTTGAAAACTCGGAATTTCCAAATCATGTTTTCAAACTTCAAAAGGCTCTCTATGGTCTTAAGCAAGCCCCTAGAGCTTGGTACGAAAGACTGAGCAACTTCCTGGTTCAAAATGATTTTAAAAGAGGTCGGATTGACAAGACTCTATTCATAAAGACCAAAGGGAAAGATTTTCTCATTGTTCAAATATATGTTGATGATATTATTTTCGGTGCTACTAATGAATTTACGTGCCGAGAATTTTACGAGTTGATGAGCCAAGAGTTCCAAATGAGCATGATGGGAGAACTCAACTTCTTCCTTGGGCTGCAAATCAAACAAGACAAAGATGGAATCTTTGTCCATCAATCAAAGTACACCAAGGAACTGCTGAAGAAATACAAACTTCAAGATGCAAAGCACGCATCTACTCCTATGAGCGAGCAGTATAAAGCTCGACTCGAGATGAGACAGGTAAAGCGGTAGATCGAAACTCTATCGAGGTATGATTGGATCACTGCTATATCTTACTTGAGCAGGACCGGACATAATGTTCGGTGTTTGCTTATGCGCACGATTTCAAGCTAATCCAAAAGAATCACATCTCATCTGCGGTGAAGAGAATATTCGAGATATCTTGCAGGCACTCGGAATCTAGGACTCGTGGTACTCCGGAGACTCGGAGCCGAGTCCGGCCGGGTACTCGAGACGCGAGACTACGCGAGGATACAAAGTTGATCGAAAGAGCACATCCGGAGCTTGCCGGTTTCAGGTCAATCCCTAATATCCTGGCACTCAAAGAAGCAAAACTCGGTAGCTCTATCAACTGCGAAGCTGAATATATTGCCGCTGGAGCTTGTTGCGCTCAGATTCTCTGGATAAAACAACACTTGAAGGATCTCGGACTATGTCTCAACTCGGTGCCAATCAAGTGTGACAATCAAAGCGCAATCAGTATCACTAAGAATCTGTCCAGCACTAAAAAACAAAGCATATTGAAGTCATGTATCATTTCTTACGCGATCACTCGGAAAAGGGTGACATTACACTTGAATTCATTCCTACTAATCTTCAATTAGTCGATATCTTTACTAAGCCTCTTGGTGAAGATCAATTACATTTTATTCGGAATGAGCTTGGTATGTTAAATGCTTAGTTTCGCGTTATGATTCTTGAATTTTTCTGTGCTATGTGCTTTAGTTGTCAATAACCATTGGTTCGATTGATCATGTGATACTTGGGCTGATAGTTATTTACGTGTTTCGAGTCACTCGAAACTTTTACGAGTCAAACTCGGATGTAGAGAAAATTGGACATCAAATTTTACGAAGCTATCTCTAGAACAGTGGAGAGTTTCGGATTATAATTTCAAACTCTTTTTCTCTCTCTTTCTCGAGCGCTGCGATCGGATCTTAACCGCAGATTTCAAACCACCGATATCTCAACCGTTGAAGAAGAACTGTCACACGGGCATTAATGATCGATGGACGGGTAAGACGGAACGGAGTTACTTAACGGATAGTGAACGGGCACGCGTACTCATTATATATAACGTTTATCTATCTTCCTCTCGGTATTCTAAAACTCCTTCCCTCTCAAACGAAAACCCTCTCGCGGAAGTTTTCTACGTGAACAGTGCCCCTTGATCGTCTGCGAAGTGTTGAAGAAGCTCTCTCTCTCTCTCGTAAGTTTTCGATTGCTCTCTTCTCATTTTTCTTCTACCATTTTCGTTTTCTTCTCTTCTACACCTCCTTCTCTTTCTCTTTCTCTTTCGAAAAGTTTCATCTTTTCATCTCTCTCAATGCCTAAAGAGGAAACCACCCCGACTTTCGGGTTTCTTCATCCTCCAAAAGCCTCGCACCAACAAGCCGAAAGCTCAACCCCTTCAAAACCCATTGTCACCCGAGCATCTTGCGCTGGACGACAAGTTCTTCCCAACAACCAAATTCTCCTGGTTGTCCAACATTCAAACCACGGAGTCTACCCTTTCTTGTGTTTCAGCGAGTTCATCTATCCTGAACTCGTTTCGAGTTCTATACTCATCTCTCCCACTCGAAAATGTTCTAACCTCTCGGGTTCGAACATTACTTGTTCAGTATCAACACCTCTCTCCTTCACCAGTCTGTTCAAAGTTTCTTCTCTCTTCTTGAACAGCAACCCTATCCCCTTCACTGAAGTCGCCGATGACTTCTTTGAAAAGTATGCTAAAGAATTCCACGGGTCCGGAAAGAACTTTTACGTGACTCGGTTGAAGTCGAAGCCGGGCTTCGTGTTTCCTGCCGATGAGAACCTTCTTCTCACAGCATTCTAGCAAGGAGAACCCCAACTCCAAGCACCTCAAAGCCCTCTTCGATATCCTGGAGGGATACGAAGTCGACCTCTTCCCTCCATCATTGAGCGGATGGCGGCTGTGCCGGCTCGACTTCAAACCAAGAAGAACACCTCCCTTCCTTTCGGTGCTCTTCTCACCCTTGTCTTCAAACAATTCCAAGTTCCTCTTCCCTCGACCCTAACGCGGTGTGCAGGCGGCCATTGTGGTCGGCAGAAGGAACTCCGGGGTACGGATACCGGAAACTAACCCTAGTGTGCGGGTTCACAACTCGAGGCGAGGCCTCCTTCTCCACCTCGGACTCGAAATCAACCCCTCTCCCTCTTCCATCTTCACTGGTGGTGCCTCTACCTCCAGTGCTTCCAAAACTCTCTCTCGCCCTCTTGTCCCCTGTCTTCATGGACAAGATCACCTCTGTGTCTTCGAATTCGGAGACATGCTCGGGGGTTTCAAGTCTGTTCTTCGGGGTCGACCATCAACCAAAAGACCGGTCGGTCCCAAATCCGAGAGCGGCGAGTCTCTCGTTCTTGAGATGAGAGAGCTGGTTAAGGAGCGAAGGAGGCTGGCTGAGCTCCTCGGAGAGAGACGGTCCAAGGCGGCTCGGGACCCGGATGACTCGGACACATCCGAGGCGTCTTCGAGCCCGGCCGACCTCCTCCTCGGACAGCGAGGAAGCGAGGAAGCGAGAGGAAGAAGCTACGAGATGCGGCGGAGGACGCCGAGGAACTGCGGGCTGAGGCGGCCTCTTCGGGCCAAGGGAAGAAGAGGCCGTGGCAGCTGCGAGGGACGGCCTGCTCCCAAGCTCAAATTGCTGTACTCGGCTCGGACGGCGGTCCGAGTGGGTCGAAGATCTTGCTCCTCCGGCGAGTCGGCCGGAGCAGCCCCCTCCAGCCCCGAGGTCCCAAGGGAAGAACCCCTCGATCCACTTTCTCCGGGTCGACCACTCGGAGCTGAGCCCCTCCGAGTGTCCCGGTTCTCCCTTCGCCGCGCTCAAGCACATCGTCGAGATCTTATCGGCGCCGGCGCACCTCCGCCTCCACTCGAAATCCCCTCCTTCCTAGTTGGAGCCATGCACTGAGTCACGATTCCTCGGTGTCTCCAGAATTTCTGTTTCAAAATTTTCTTTTTGTCCGGACAACTTATGTGTATTACTTGTACTTTTCTCCCTTCTTTTTATTACTTGTTTTTCTTTGAAAGGCAAGGGGAGAAATGTAGTCGAAGCTGGTTGTCTTGTCTAGGGGAGTTCTTTCCGCCCTTGTAATATTTTTTAATGAACTGAATGCATTTCATTATTAATTTACGAGTTCTTTCTTTTACGAGTTAATGAGTTCAAGCATACTTTATTTTGCTCCGATATATTGTATATTGCTCTGTTCAATATGTCTTACTCTCTATCAAACTACTCAGAATCAACCTATTTCCCTCTAACAAAGTTTACGTGTAAGTATGGAATGCCTTTCATCAAAAGGGGAGATTGAAGACTCGAGACATCTGCTCTATATCTTTACGAGTCATGCAAAAGGAATCGGGTATAACGATGTCATTCATATAGTGTTTTGATTCCAAGGCATTCTCTGTGTTTTAGAAACTTACTTGAGTGAAATAGTATCTTTTCTATGCGATTTGGCCTTCACTTATCTCTTTAATCGCTTTTCGAGTTAGCGACTCGGAAAACTTGTTCTTTATTCCGAGTCCACTCTCACTCGAGAATCGACTTGTGATTATCTACTCTATTGTTTGCAAAGTCGGCATTCGTAGTTCTTTTCGTGCTTAGTCTACATCAAGTATTTCCCACTCGATATTCGTTATGGAACTTGATTCTTTACCTAAGACTAAGTCATATGGAATTCCGAGTATCATGGATATTAGACTCAGAAAATTCCATTTCTCTTCGACTCGAGATAATCAATTACGTAATTTTCATAATTATTTTATTATCCGTGTCTAACCTTGGACCAAAGTATTTTATACTTTGAGAACCGAAAGGTGTTTTACTTTTGTAGGTTATTCAATCGAGGATATCTTTTCAAACTACAAAAGTAGCCGAAGCTTGAACGTCAAATCACCAGCGAGATATGGCTTTTCACCTTCCCTGCTCTAGTCCCGGAAGATTGTGTCGGAAGGCATGCGCTTCCATATCCGGAAAAGCTGGAGCGTCAAGCTTAACGGTGGTTTTCACCACACTTTTCAAGACACGACCAATGGTTTTGGGATTTCCAAGAGAGCTAAACCGTTGTCCAACGTCCATATTTCAACGGATACTTTACGAGTGACTCGAAAGCCTTTCACAACGGTCACGAGAGGACTCTCGGTCAGCGAGATGAAGATAACGGCTACTCTGCTGGGTTATCTATAAATAGAAGCCACTTCACAAGACTTGAAGGTTGCTAGAACATATTGTCAATACTCCAACTTGAACAAAGTTATTGTATTTACTTTCAATCTTCAACTTACAACTCCCACTCTGTAATTCATTACTTTACGAGTTGTAAGGTCTTGTACTCGATTACAAACACTTCTTACATTCTTTGTAAGGTCCCTTGACTAAGCTGTAAGGGTTAACTCGGCTTAGTTGTCCCTAGCTGTAAGGGTTATCTCAGCTAGGAAGTACTAGATCGAGATAAGGGAATTTACGAGTCTAGGAAAACTTGTATAGAGTTGTCTAAGGGAGCAACTCGGGTTACGTCAAGTTCACGGTATTTTGTGGACTCAAAATAGTGGATTTGACTTCGTGTCTGGATTGACACGGGCCGTGGTTTTCTGCCCCGGGAGGGTTTCCACGTAAATTCTCTGTGTTCTATTTACGAGTTCATTCTAGACTCGGACGACCTGCTGAACGTGTTTACTCTTATTCATTACATTACGAGTCCAATATTTTCGACCCCTTGCTTAGACTCGGAATCGTCTTTGACTCTTCTCTGTCAAAAGGTGTGTGCTTTCGCAAAGATTTTTTCATCACCCTATTCACCCCCTCTAGGGTGACTCGAGACTCTCCCAGAGCAAACCTTCATTTAAGTCGTCCCCACATGATGTAATCTTTTAGATTTCTCACTTTTCTCTTCTTTTTGCCTATTTGCTTTCTTTACCACTTTCCTTTAATTTCACTTTTATCGATTTCCTTTATTTTTGTTCGGTTGCTTTAATTTTGCTTAGCATGTTGTTGAATGCTTGTATTTTTCGCATTATTTTACATTCACTACTCGAATTAGTAATGGCAGTCTTTGGACGGGTGGAACGAAGGGTTTATCCCTGTATTTCGTAACCTTGCCCCCGAATCCCATTCTCGGTTCAATGATCAATGGAGTCAATTTTAGCCTCTTTTAGTCTTAGTTTTCCCATACTAAGATTGGATGAGCAAGTTTTTGTTTTTGTTAGTTTTCTTCCTAAAAGCCGACTGGCGACTCCCCTTTTTGCTTTATTCTTATCAAAATTGCATCTCGGTTATTTTCTAATTGTAGGGTAAAAAAGAAGAGATTTGGATCTGTTTTCCGAGGCCGAAGCCGAGGTCGACTATTTCAGCCCAAGGGCGAGCTGCCGCTGCGTTGGGTGGTCAATGGTCGAGGCTTGGGTCCAAACCAATGTTTTTACACCGGTCTGTTCCTAAAGCCTCACGGTAGAACCCTAATTTCTAAATTTTATTTGAACTTCAATTAGGAGATAACATCCTAGGAATTACGAAAATATTTTATAAAATAAAATAATTAATAAAAGGCCAATTTTCTAAAATAAAATTCTAAAATTCTAAAATTTATCTTTCAAAATTCTAAAATAAAATAATTAATAAAAGGTTCATACCCACTTTCTAAAATTTATCTTTCAAAATTCTAAAATCATTTTCAAACCCCATTTTCCAAAGCTAAGAACGCCGAAAAGGCACGTGGGGAAGCTCGACCCGGTTCCGCCGGCCGTGATTCCTACAACATGTGATTGTGAAGGGAATTCAAACAAGTTATAAAGATGCAATCATGGAAGAGAGTAACACATGAAGAAATATGAGAGTAATTGTAATATATAGTCCATTCAAGATTCAAGACCTTGACCACAATCTCATGTAGGTCAATGGGATTCACATTATAACACTTTTTGAACATAGAAGAATCAAAATTGGACTTTTCCTCTAATGTGAAAATGTGTCTAGCCAAGTAATGCTTAGGAAATAGTTTATTACCTCCTAAGGGTAGGTTTCCTTAGTGTCTGAAGCTTCACTCTCGACGCATATCCAACTTACGAGTCTATCATCGCTATGAGGCACTATGATTCATCATGAGTGTCATCTTCTTCGACTCATTGTCATTCCATGTTGCCACCATTTCATTCTTCTTCTTTCAATCCTTTCTTCTTTTTGGGCAATCTTTGATGATGTGTTCCTTTCTTCCATATTCAAAACAACCATAAGTTTTAGTTAAAGATAAATTTGAAGCGGATGGTAATTTGCCTTTCTTATCTTTCTTAAAGACCTCATGCTAAGGCCTTTTCTACCACTTTTTGTACTTCATCATCTTTTTGAAGCCTCCCTTTTCTATTTATTTTATTTGTTAGCCCGGTGATGAAATCCTAGTCCTGTTTGCGGATTCGGATCATAGTCGGATTCTAATTGGCGTGACGGAAGCGAGCAAACCACAAAGAACCCCTTAGAACCACAAAAATTAGTTTTCTTTGCTTTGGGCATGCCGACAAACCCATTTTTTCGGCTGGACCAAGCCTGGGTCGAGCTCTCAACCAGGAAATCCAAACTCGCACCAAAAATAAAACCCGCCAAGAATAGAAACCGACCAAAAATAAAAACCGACCAAAAATGAAAAGTTGCCATGGTCGGCGCCGAACTCCTCTATATTGTTAAAAAACATAGCATTTCACTTTTTCACTCGGGACCAAGCAAGGCACGAAACTCGAGATGTCCATACGACGCGAGTATGAGGCCAGCGCCGCGGTTTTAGCGTACATTTGCCAAAACGCCGCATTTTGTTCCTAATGACTAACCGAGGTATGAAACCCGAGATGTTCGTACATGTAGGTCGGTGCCGTGCTTCATGACTTTTGACGCCAAAGAATTTCGTTTTGCTCCAAGCGTCAAGCATAGACACGGAAGTCAACCGCACCAAACGACACATTACAAGGCCGACGCTGCGCTTTAAGGCTTATTTTTCCATAAGTGTTTTGCTCGAGAGACCGGTTGAAACACGGAAAGTTAGATTCTCAAACGATATCGTGTTGAGGCCAGCACCGGCCTTCTCGAGACGCTCCATGGGATTCACGGTTTAAGAGGAGTTTATCAAGTTTTTTCCTTTATCCTCTCCGGGACATCTAGTCCGATTCAATCGATATTCGGTGGCTAAAATGCTTCTTTTAGGTCATTTTCCGACCTAACCTTTCCCTTATAAATAAAGGGCTTAACCGTTCATTCTACCAATGGCCATTCCTATGCCACACGCTATTGAAATTTAGCTAAGAGCTACTGAGTGCTACATCGGTATTATGATCTCTTGGCTCTTGTTTAGCAAACCATCTTGTAGGAACAACGGCCGGCGGGGACCAAACCGCCCTTCTCCACGGTCTACCTTTGGCATAAGGGTTTTTGAAGGAAAATGGGTTTTAAAAATGATTAAGGATTTTGAAACATGCATTTAGAAAGTGGGGATTGATCTTTTATTAAGATTTTTGGATTTAATTAAATGTGATTTAAAGCGAATTAAGAAAACTTTGAAGGCTTTAGGGCCGGATAGGTGTGAAAACACCTGGTTTGGACCGAAGCCTCATGTGCTTGACCACTCGATGCACTCGGTGCCCTGCACCCAATGGTGGCCGGTGCCAGCCGGAGGCCACGGCGAGAGGAGATCCGGAACCTATTTTTTTGTTACTCAATCGAAACTGACCAAGAAGCGAGATCTAAAAGAAATAAATTAAAAGGAAGTCGCCGGTCGGTTTTTAGGAAAGAAAAACTAACAAAAACTAAATTAAAGTTTGCTCTTCTAATCTTATTATGGGAAAACTATGATCGGAAAAGGCTAAAAGTGAGTCCATTGGTCTTAGAACCGAGAATCGGATTCCAGAGCAAGGGTACGAAATCTAGGGAAAACCCTTCCATTCCGCCCAGTCCAAAGATGGCCATTACTAATTCTAGTAGTATACTAAAATAATGCAAAAACACAAGCACTCAACAACATGCTAAGAGAAATAAAAGCAACCAAACATAATTCAAAGAAAGCGATAAAGAAAGCAATAAAAAAGCGGAAAAGGAAAATAGAAAACTAACGAAATTACATCGGGCGGGGAGGAATTAAAATGGGATTACATCTCTTTGATCCACAATACAAAAAGCGACAAAAAGGCATAAACTAAATAACCGTCCAAAAGCCGAATGGTTGCCCTCGGGATGTCCCACCTGCTAATCCGGATCTTTACACTTGATCTCTTCATATGACAACGACAAATCCAAGGAAAGAGCTAGTTTGTAAGAATTTTGGAGGAGGTGAATGTGTAAGGAGTATGAAGGATTAGTTGAATAAATGGCCGAGAGATCAAAATAACTAAATATTCTTTAGCTCTTTGCAAAGTTTCAATGGCGGTAAGTAGAAAGGAGGAATGTTTGAGATTATTTTTGGCGGAGGAACATTAATAGATGTGTGTTCTTATTAGCTTTCTACAGACATTACTCATAGGAAAAAGCCGTACGGGAATGAGAACCAAGGCTCTCTATTTATAGGGAGAACCCTAGGTCACAAATGACCTAGGGTTTCTCTCGGCCAGCCGCTGAGCGAGTTGAGAAAAAGCTGGGCCGAGATATCTTGAGATTGAACCAGGATAAAGAAGAGATAAAACCGAGATAAAACCGAGGTAAATTCGGTACGACTGGTGTCGACCACCGGGTATGCCTAGGGTTTCGTGCCCTAGCGTGTTCCCAAGAGAGTCTCCAAGCCAAAACGCAATGTTTTACTTAAGACATGTGGGAGGATCGAGCCGGACACGATGCTCTTTTGAGGGAGAAAGGTCCTAGTCTCGTGTGGATTATCTTAGAGCTTAAATGCAACACATTGATGCCCATGATCATGAAATGCAACGTTCTAACGCCGTCTTTAGGTCTTCATCTCCTTGTCCGATTGGATAAAAGTAAAATGCGGTATTCCGAACTTGGAATTTTCCGGTACACGTCACTAGACTCTGTTATCTCCGGAACCTTGGCCCGGTCTTGGATCATCCAGAAAGAAAAAGGGATTTGTAGATCAATCCAAGGCAAAAGACTATTTATGTGGTGTTGGGAATTCTTTGTGGTTTACTGGCTTCCGTCGCACTAATCAATCATAGTCCGAGATCCAAATCCTCAAACAAGACTCGGGATTTCATCATCGGGCCTACAGAATAAAATATAGAATTAAAGAGATAAGGGATGACGGTTTTAGGTTTCTATTGAACTTGAACTCCGAGAAAGAGACCTGGACTTGATCACGATGCATGTGTTCGAAATATAATAAGAAGGTCCTAAGCTTGGCTTGAGTAAGGCCCGAAGCACGGTACATTTTTATGCTTGAAACTTTAATTGTGTTTTTTATTTTATCTAAATCTTGGCTAAATAATCTGATATACTAACATGCTCGTTAGTGGATAATCGAATTGACGAAGGTTTAGTGTTTTACCCGAATAACTTAGTCGAAAACAAACTAAAAATATGATCTAAAAAGCTAATTGGTGCGTCCAAGGGCTCCCATTTGCATGCATAAGGTGCCAAGAAGTCACATGCTATAGCTAATGAGACTCCACAAGCTAGGTCACCGAGTTAGGGTTGCAAAGTTGTCGCCGATGGGACACCGGTTGCCTCGTGGCCGGCGCAGGCCAACTTTGGCAAGCGTGGCCCTCGGCGTGCTATGCCGGATTCCCTTGGTCTCCCACTACTCTTTTGACTCTTGTCTTGTATGCTTGGCTGGGTTGACTGAATTTTCTTGTAAAGGGGTGCTTGATGTGTTCATTTTTCACACTTGCTCCTTCCCTTGCTCTCGCATTCTTGCCTTGCTCTTGTGCTTTCTTACTTTGTTTTCTTTTGAAAAATTGTTGGTTTCCAAAAACAAATCCGTTCTTCAAATTGTCTAGAAGAAGAGCACATCCTGCAGGAAGATCAAGAGCTAAAAGAATCGTCCAAGATAACTACCTCGAGCGGGAATGACGTCCACGGAACTAGTGGAACCTAAATGACCTCTTGGTGGAAGCCGAGAATCCTGTTTCTTCCCTTGCTATTACTCCTTACGTAAGCTAGTTGGCTTAAGTTTCTTCCTTTGCTTATTTAGAGTAGTTCTTTAACTAAAATCTTGTTGGATTTTTATTTAGAGAAGGGCTCAATTCGAAGTAGTGGAGTTATTCCCAAATTTGAGGAGACGTGTAGAGAGATTAACTTTCCTCTTGAAGACATTATGCAAAATGCTAGGCTTGGCTCTCTTTTCCTTACTTTAAACCACCTATGTGATAAGAGAGAGCGGGATCCTATTAGGGCCATTAGTAAGCGTTTTGGGATACCACCAACACTTTTCACCTTTCCTTCATGGAAATGATCATAACTCCTTTCGATTTCATTGTTCTATCCGGTTTGGGCTTCTCGGGGAGCCTTTAGCTTATGAGTAGAATTTGTATAAGGATTCGTGACCATCTTCGTCACCTTTTCGGTCCCATAGTTAATAGATTTGTCAAGAAAATTGGTTTAAATACACCGTTCTTTTGGGCACTTTTGAGGATGCTCGGTTTTGGGTTTGCCATTCTCCTCAACAACATGTTCGGGTTGTGTTGACTCTTTTATTGAGTATGGTGCTCTTTTCCAATCAAGCGCAAAGGTTCATGTTCACTATATGGTGAACTTAATGGACTTTGATAAAATAAAAGAGCTTAACTAGGGTGCTCCTACATATACTTGCTTCATTAAGGTCCTCCGTGTCGGTGAGTGGCACACAAAGCCTAAGATAAATTCAACGAATTATCTCCCATTATGCGATCTGTGGAAGATTATTGAGGCATGCTCAAACTCTTTAATTCTTTCCCACGTGTTTTTCATCTTTTTGGATAAAAAATCTTACTTGCTTTGTGATAACGCAGCCATGGTTGTATGAGGACTTTCCGCACCTTTCTCCCGGTTGAACAAATCGTCCCGTGTTTTCGGCCTCTATGTCATGGGCTAGGATCTATCCTTACCAGTCCTTAATCCATGGTATAGACTACTTCACTAATTTACTAGCTACCCTTGCCGACGGGCTATAGGATCTGCTCGTGGGAGGGCCTTGGTGGACACCAACCTTAGCTATGCAAAGTCACGTGCCTATTTTCTTGTTGTCTTTCATTCTAGTTTGCTTGTTTCTTGATAACTCCTGTATGTGCACGCTAATTTTCATCCTTGAGCCCGCCTCTAACTCCCTCCAAGTGTCACCATCACGAGGGAGTTAAGTGAAAGAAGGATCTTGTTTGAAGGTCCTTTTAGGTTTTCTTGGTATCTCGCCGAGAGGGTTACACCTCAAATGCGGGTCAACACATGGCTTCCCTTGGTTCCGCTTGATGCACCCTATACCATGTTTTATCTTCGCTCTCTTCCTTTACAACAGCAAGCCGTTGCGACCATCGAGTATCCTTATACTCAATTTTTAAACTTGTACATATCTTATCACACCATGCGAGCGAGAGAATGACCCACCTAGTAAGTTCTAACTTCTTTCTTTACTTCGTATAGTTAAATTTCTAGTATGGAATTTGACTTCATCTTTAGATAGCTTACTCCAACGGATATCCATATTCCTAGTCTTGATGTTTATGTTACACGACCTAGGGAATCTCCACGTTATGTGAGAATTCTTAAAATTCTCGAGGAAGAATGTATCGGGCATCCTTTCCCTTAAAGCGGGTGCGGGGCAAGAGCTTCACTCTCTTTGCTTTTAGTGATATGCCAAAAGTATTTTACTAATACCATTGAATGAATTGTGTAGTATGACCAGGAGCAATCTCGAACTATATCCATTAGGTTTCAATTTGCTCTTTGGGGGATCCAAAATTTCCTCATCGAGAGATATTTCCCAACCTTCCGGGCAAGTCTCTAGTTAGTGGAGTGCTAACATGATTGAGCTTTTAGTAGGTGTGCCAATAGCTCGCTATTTCTTATAGAGACGGCGATCTAGAGCATCTTCATCGAGAGGCTTCCTTGGTGGATCGGGAGCACACACCCAACAATCTAACCGATAGGCGCCTTCCGGTGGTCCACTTGAGGCGGGTACTTCCCGATGTTCATCACGAGCGTGCCCATCATAGGAGTACGTCCGAAGCGGGGCCTAGTACTTCTTAGCCTAGTTCATTTGGTGCAGGGCTATTATTTATCTTCGATTCTCCACATCCGCTTGGAGGTAGCTCTTCCTAAGGTGGTGAAGGTGGTCGATTCTCCACATTCGCCTTGGAGGACTTCGAGAACTATATCTTTGATGATGCTTCTAATGGTGATGATTAGTAAATCTTTTGCCACCGCTGCTGCTGATTGGAGAGTCCCTAATAGGACGCTATTATTTATTTTGTATTTACTTTGTAATGATGTGACTTTTATGTAATGGGATGAAATGCAAGATGACTCAATTTCTAAAGAAATGCATTCTTTTATTAAATATGATGCAAAAGTCTTAGGAAAAAGTTACAAAGACATTAAAAAAATGCAGTAACCCCTATTCCCCAAAAAGAATATATAAAAATGAAAATGGAAAACACAAGTGCATCATCCAAACTAACTATGTAGCACGCATGTAATGTACTTGCAACGGAAAGACAAAATATGGCCCAAGGAGTGCTTGGGCTGAAAAAATACACCCAAACAGGAGGGACCAAGGCGGTGGCCCGCGTCGGCCACCCGTGAAGACCAGGGTACGACAAACGGCAGCGAGTTGAGGTCCGGTTGGACTTTAAAGCTCCGAAAAAACACCTATAAATAGGATTCACGCTAGTGCATAAAATTATGCCTTACGTAAAATCATCTATGAGTCAAATAGAAAATCCAATGCCTTCTATTACGTCTAAAAAATGAACTTCATGAGTGACTTATCTCGGTGGATGCATGAGATGAGCAACACTAACGATTCGGTTTGTCGAATTACGGGATGAATACATTATTTAGTATTCGCCGGTGAAAGTCTACTGGACTTTCTTAAGGGCTACTCCGGAGTTCTTAGATCCACACCACCATGTCTTCGGGTTTGGGGATAAGGAAATGTGCCCTTACTCGAGGAATTTGATGCCATACTGCGCATCCAAAGGCGACCACAACCCTTCTTGCCCAAGCCTTCGAGCAAACCCGCACGAGACTTACAAGTATCTACTGAAACTAAGAAATAAGAATATAGAGTGGATTCTTACCTAAGATCGGGTAAATCGGATAAACTCGATGAAACACTATCGTCACATGTATGCCTATTCTAAAGCGATCATTATTCCAAGGCAACAGGTAATTAATTACGTGCCTAATAGGTGGATTTTTGTTGGTAGGCCATGGGGATATGGCACCGATGGCACCGTTGTGCTCGGTTGAGCAATTGGAAAATTACTATTACTTAACACCATTAATAGTTGTTGAGACAATCATAGGTTTAGATCGGGTTGAGGCAAATTCGGAGGAAGACTTCGTTGTGAGCCCTCTATTATTGCAAGTAAGAAATAACAGTGACGAGATCAAGCGGGGTAGGCTGGTGGCTGGCGCCGACCACGGGCGTCGGTTCGTCACCGCTGAGGCTAGGTCACCTCGGTTTACGCCGAAATCTCGCTTTTCGCTCCTTTCGCTTTTCGTTTTTCTCTTTTTTTTGTATTTTTATCATTTTGCTCTGTTGGGCCTAAAAAGTTGAATCTTTGACCGTACATGACACTTATTTATTTTTTACATTTGTGGTGTGCTTGATATGGTTAATGGAACACCTAAAACTAATCCAGGAACCTGCGAATATTGATGCATCCTTAGCGAGTGCACTTCTATCGGCAAAAACGGGAAGAGGTGGTAGCGATTGCCTCGCTTCCTAGTGGGAAGAGCACCTCAAGAATCACGATAACGATCTACATTGGAAAGTGTCTCAATTTAGGACACATACCTTGCAACATCCATATGTACACTTGCTCGGCCTAGAAAGTAGCACCTATTACTTCCCCGATCGTGTGTTGCGACGGATAGGAAGGGAGCAAGTAATCTGTAACACCCCTAGACCCACCCTAGGAGTATTACATGCCGGGGTTCCCGGGAGGAACCCCTAAGGTCGCTTAAGATCTCAACTTGGGGTTAATAACCCTTTCTGGATTGGCGGAAGCGCAGTTCTAGGTTTTCGAAGGTTTTTACGGGAATTTCGGCAAAGTTTCCTCTCGTAACATGGCTAATCCCATAGGCTTAAAGCCCTAACCCCGCACAAAACACAATCTTAAACTCAACGAGCCACACGCTCGGAGTAATGCAACACAAACTCGGCGAGCCACACGCTTGAAGTATTCACATAGGGCTTTTACATTCATAATCAAAACTTAAGTTCACATACACCAATCTTTACAACATCTTTACAAACAAAAGACAAATAAACATGCGAGTAAGACCGACATCTCCTATCCGTCCGCTATTTACGAAAGCCAAAGGCAACTCTCGCGAGTCTTAACCTCGTACACTGAAATGTTGGTGATGTCATGAGCTCACTAGCCCAGTGAATAACCTAAACCCAACCCCGAGTTTCACTTTGCACATTAATTCATTAACAAACACACGTAAGTTCACAATTCATTCATAACATGCGATTCGGATCATACATGCTTAAGACATGCGAGATTCTAACTTACCAACTTACCGAGAAGTACAATGACTTCATTTACTCATGAATTCAATCAAACATGTTTTTCGTCTTTCTACGTAAGTAAGTCATAGAATCATTCATCATGCAAATCATTCATCACGCAAATCATATCTTAGTTCTTATCGCATTCATTTCTTACGAAAACAGGATTCGTTCCTTCCTCTTATTCTTTTTCTTGAGTTCAATCGTGCATTTCATAAATCATTGATTCTTTCTTTCTTATTCGTTACGCACGATCATTCGTTTCTTCATATCATAGTTCTTAAGTTTTCTTAGTTTCGAATGGAAAGAAGATTTATGCTCCGCTCTAAAGACCCAGTTCTTGGAGCCAAAACAATTCGTAGGCTCGGTTCACGGAGGCATACAATTCGTGGCCTCGAGGCAAAATAATTCGTGGCCTCGAGGCGGCCTCCTTCCCCGAAGGACGCATATTGTCGGTAATTCTTGGAAGCAATTCAATTCGTGGCTTCGGGTTGACGAGACACTTCTATGGCCATAGCTTCAGAGGGTTCTTTAATTCGTGGGGTCTTAGATCAATAACACAATCGTTTCTCCCTTCTTTAGTTCTTTATGTTTCTTATCTTCTTATTACTTATACATAAGATATACTTAATTCATATAATTCATGCTCAACACATTCATGCGTAACTTCTTCGAAACAAGCAATTCACATAAGCAAGTTCCAACTCAAGTACGATCAATTCATTTCACATACGCATGCTTATGTCATTTATAATCGATGTAATTCGGGATAAACACATAATCACATAAACATGCCAACTAGGATTCCCATCAATGAACTCATCGTTTTCATGATCGCGTATTGTCGCGTATAGGTGGTTTATGGTTCTATATCTTTTCTTAATCGATATATATCTCTTAATCTAGCCATATAGCTTCTTAAATTTCAGTTCTTAATTCGAGTTACTCATTTAGTTCCGATTTTACTCAAAACAGGACATTTTCACTTAAAATTGCATATCTCCCAATCTACTCATCCAATGCATACCAAATTTTACAGGAAATTTCCATAAATTGCCACGAAGCTGCAGTAAAATTTACAGGAAATTTGGACTACACATGAATTCACAGAAATTCCGACAGCATGCTTAATTCATAGAAATCTGCATACAAATCATGAAATTAACTTTCGATTTTTCCCCTAATTCTACTCAAGCTAATCTCATCCAATTCTCAATAATCATGCTTAATAATACTTAAACATCACAAATTCAGAACTAGATATCACATAATCACAACATGCTCTTTGATTCGTGAGTTGCTTAATTTCGTGAATTTAGGCTTCTAACTTCTTCAATTAACATAGGGTTTTTAATTTCGTACGTCGAATTCATGTTCAATCCACCTAATTCATTTTAATTCTTGAGGATGAATTCAGATTACTCACCTTAGATTCTTAGAGGTTCTAAGAATTTCAATTTTGGAAGGTTTTGAATTTCGGATTGGGGTTTGCTTCTTCTTACGCCTTTCGATTTCTAGTCTAACTCCCGATCCCTCAAACCTTCTTCTTCCCGGCACCCACTTCTTCTACCTTTGCTCAAACTCTCGCCTGTCTCCCTTTGCTCTGTTGTTTTCAGGTTCTCAAACCCCTAGCCTCGGTTCTATTCGGTCTCGCCGGCTCCCTCTTCGCGTTCGCCGGCCGTGCAAGCACGCCATGCTCCTCTTCCTTTCTGTCCCTGCGGCTGGTTCTCGTCCTCCTCTCGCTTTCCTCGCTTCTGCGTTCTTTCGTTCCCCTTTCTTCTTTTGCTCTACTCGGCCTCCCGAGCCCTCGCTCTCCCTTTGCCCACCGGCGGCGGCGCCTTGCCGTTCGAGCGGCCACCGACCTCTCGCGCTCTCTCCCTCTCGCCCTTTCCCTGCTCCCTCTCTCACTTTCCCTTGTTTCTGCTTTCCCATTCTTTTCTTTCTTTCCTCGCTTCGCTTCTTTCCTTCTAAGGTCTCGAGTCCCACTCTCTCTCCTAATTTCCTTATTACACATACTTGGGCTTTCTTGCCTATTTTCCATTGGACCCCTTTAATTCTATGCTCCTTTCTTTGCCAGAGAAATGCCACTAATCTCCAATGCCACTAATCCTCAATGTTAGCCACCCCTTTATTTCTCATTTCCTTTTTCTTTTTATTCTAATTGGGCCCAAACTAGCTTCACAAGGCCCAATTTAGCTAGTCCATGCTCGGTTTCGGTTCTCGGGTTTCTAATTCCGACTCGAAAAATTCTAATTCACTATCAAGCAAACACCTGAAATTTCGGGGTCTTACATAATCCCTCTTCTCGATCGCATCCGGCCTCGCTACCTTTTATTTGTTCGAACGACATGGCAACTCTAGGCGAACGAAATCATGGCTCGAATACTAGATGAATCTGCCTAAATTGTTGACACTGCGCAGGCAAGCCAAATACTATAGTATCTCCCTATTATCTTGAGTGGATAATAGAAGTGGATCCCCAATAGTGTAAGGCATTGAGGGCTAGAGAGATAGATCCTAAGTCCCTATTGCTTGCACCTCTTCGATTCGCGAAATAAACACTCGGGTTGTCGAACATGCTCACCGAAGAGAAACTAGAGTTAAAGAAGTTGAAAAGAAAAGGGTCGAAGAATCGAGGAACTAAAGAAGCGTACCCGGGACGATGGGGCTGAGTCTAGTGACTCCAAAGGAAAGAAAGTTAAGATAGACAAGGGCTCGAGATGTTTTAGATTGAATTTAGGAAAGAAATAAAAGGAGAATTAGTTTTGCCTCTTTAGAACAAATTTATTGTTTGTTTTCACTTTTACAAGTAATATGCTTGCATTTTCCCTTTTATTAGCTATGTATTTAGGTAAGTAGTAGTCTTACCTTTTATTAAACAAAAGCAATTATTATGCTATACTTATACATTTTATGTTTTTATCGGTCACTCAAAGGTAAAATATAACTTAGATTGCCTAATTGCTGCTGCTCTTAATAAATAATACGAGTAAAATACATATGCGGACCGCCTAATTGGGCTATCCAACAAATGAATGAAGGAACCATCTAATTGGAAGTAAAAGATAAATTATAGAGTTAAACATAAAGAGGGATACTCGCCCAACCATTCCACCGTTGTCGGGGTGGTGGCTGGCGTCGGTCACGGCATGGCCTAGTTGGGCCGGGCCGACTCGACGTTTAGGATCGTGCTAGACATAATTTTTTTAATTGATCCAAGTTTGTGTATTGAAATATTTCTTCACCATCTAGATCGGTTAGTTTCTTCGCTCCACCTAGCAATATCCGACTAAACACAAATGGGCTTTGCCAATTAGGATTAAATTTTTCTCGTGGATCCTGAATTGGTGCTCTAATCTCTTTGAGGACCAAGTCTCCAATTTTGAGGTTTCGAGGCTTCACTCTTTTGTTAAATGCCCTTGATATACGTGTCTTGTATATTTGGACATTGTGTAGGGTGTTGAGGCGCATTTCATCCAACAACACTAAATCTTCGTAGCGTGCTTTAGCCCACTCTACTTACGGAATCTAACTTTAAGAAAAGATCCTTAATGAGGGAATGACGATCTCTATTGGAAGGACTGCTTCCATGCCATAAACTAGGGAATAACGTGTTGCTCCCGTAGAAGTTCTCATGGATGTTCGATAGCCCTATAAAGCAAAAGGCAATTCATCGGACCAATCCTAATAATTGACAACCATCTTTTCCATTATCTAGAATGTTCTTATTAGTGGCTTCGACTACTCCATTGGTATGAGGACGATAAGGAGACGACTTGTGGTGCTTAATCTTGTATTTGTCCAACAAGTCTCGCTACTTCCTTCTTGAAATGACTACCATGGTCACTAATTAGCTCGTGAGGCACCCAGTAACAGACAAATGATATTATCGCTAAGGAACTTAACTACCTGTTTGGATCTCGAGGTTGCGGAAGACATTGCCTCTACCCACTTAGAAAAGTAGTCAATTCCTACACTAGCATGAATTCATGACCGCCCATTCCATTAGGAGTCACTTTGCCCATAATGTCTATTCCCCAAACCAAGAATTCCAAGGCGATGCTAATGTTGTGAGAAAGGAAGGTGGCTAGTGCTCTAAATTGGCATACACCGACATTTATGGCATTTCCTAGCAAACTCATGGCAATTTCTCGCCATGGTCGACCAGATAATAACCAAGTCTCGAATCTTACGAACCAACATCTTACCGTTCATGTGAGGTCCGCACTCCCCACCATGAATCTCGTCCATGGTGGGCTTTGCTTCATGTTGATTGACACAAAGTAAGCTCATCCTAAAGTTGGTTTTCTCGAACAATTGCCTTTGATTGATGAAGAATTAGGCAACCAACATCCTGATGGCTCGTTGTGCTCTAGGTGTGGAGTCCAAGGGATATTCTTGCTTATCCAAATATTGATAAATGTCATGATATTGTGTGGTCGGTATTAGACACCTCTAATGTGCGGACATACGTCGGTCGACTTCGTTGCTCGATGTGAAAATGCATTGAATGAATGCCGTTAGGGTTGATGAATTTGTTTTGGCCAATGCAAAATATGAATTGAACTCACCTAATCCGAGATGAATTTGTTTTAGCTAATGCAAAATGAGAATTGGAAATGAAAATGAGAATATGACGTAAAAAATGACCAAAAGATTGAGGGAGCTTTGGTAAGACCCTCTTGGACCGATCGGCGGTGACTACTTAGACTCGCTTAAAGAGGATTTTAGTGTGACTTGGAAGTACAAACAATAGACTAACCCTAGTAGGAAAAAAGGTATTTTTACTTTTAGCTAAATGCACATAATGGACTCGACTTTAGGGAATTTATTAAAGTGTTTTATTTACACCCATACTTTTAGCACTCTTCACCTATTCCTAAAGGCTCACAAGAAGAAGATTAAATCTAAAACAGACACACTCATTCAAGCATGCAAATGAAGTTAAAGGACCACCTAATAGTCGGATCTATGGCCAAAGAGGTTTGGACACGATAGGATACATGATGACTCATAGTCCGAGGATTTGGTCCTCCGTGTGGGGCACGATGGGATAAAAGGCTAGAATTTTCGGTGAACTAAATAGTTTGAACCAAGAGTGCATGCTACGAGGGAAGAGGAACCATTTCCTTGGGCAATCAAGCCTAGTTAGGCCAGCCTAGGATCCAAGTGGGAGCTTCATTCCGGAAGGGTTAAACAGGGGTAAAATAAATTTTTCCTATGGGTCCGAAACAATAATTAAACTATGTTCAAAGGTTGCTAAATGCGGGATGTCTAATGCAAGCGCTTTATTAAAATACACTACACAAGTTTTCAAATTTCGCCCTCTTAATAAAAAAATTAAATCCCCAGTGGAGTTGCCACTGTAGGAACTATGGCGGGTGGGATCAAACCGCGCTTCCCAACGGTTATGCCTTTAGCGTAAGGGTTTTTAAGGGAAAATGGGTTTTGAAAATGATTAAGCATTTTGGAAGATGCATTTAGAAAGTGGGGATTGATCTTTTATAAAGATTTTCGAATTTTATTGATCCGATTTAAAGCGAATTAAGAAAAGTATGAATAGCGATTTAATTAATTGTTTTATTTTAATAATTATTTTTAGATCTCACGGGATATTATTTCTTAATCGAAAAATAAATAAAACTAGGGTTTTTGTTTCTCGCAGTGAGGCTCTAGGGCCGGATCGGTGTGAAAACACCGGTTTAGACCGAAGCCTTACTCGCCGATCAATTGGTGCGGCGGTAGCTGCACCCAATGGTGGCCGACGTCGGCCGGAGGCCACGGCTAAGGAGATCAGCCTCGGTCTCTTCCCTGGGTGGCGGATCTATAACCTATTTTTTGTTACTCAATCGAAACAGTAGGAAGCATATCTAAAAGAAATAAATTAAAAGGAGTCACCGACCAGTTTTTAGGAAAGAAAAACTAACAAAAACTAAAATAAAGTCTCGCTCTTCCAATCTTAGTATCGGAAAACTAAGATCGGAAAAGGCTAAAAGTGACTCCATCGAGTCTTAGAACCGAGAATCGGATTCCGGGCGAGGGTACGAAATGTATGGAAAACCCTTCCATTCCACCCGTCTTCGGACGACCATTACTATTTCTTGTATTATACTAAAATAATGCGAAAATACAAGCACTCAATAGCATACTAAGTGAAATTAAACCAACCAAACATAATTCAAAGAAAGCGGTAAAGAAAGCGGTAAAGAAAGTAGTAAAGAAAGCAATAAAGAAAGTGGAAAAGAAAAACGGAAAACTAAAGAAATTACATCGAGCGAGGAGGAATTAAAATGCGATTACATCTCTTTAATCCACAATACGAAAAAGTGATAAAAAGGCATAAATTAGATAACCGTCCAAAGGCCGAATGGTCGCCCTCAGCTGATCCGGATCTTTACACTTGATCTCTTGATGCGACAACGACAAATCCAATGTAAGAGCTAGTTTTTGAGAATTCGGAAGAGGTAAATGTTTGAGGACTAGGAAGGATCGAGTTGAATAAATGCCCGAAGATCATAATGACCGAATATTCTTTAACTCTTTGCACGTGATTCAATGACGGTAAGTAGAAAAGAGGAATGTTTAAGATTATTTTCGATAGAGTAATGTTAATGGATGTGTGTTACGGTTAGATTTCTACAGACATCATTACGCATAGGAAAAAGTCGTATGGGAATGAGAGCCAAGGCTCTCTATTTACAAGGAGAGGCCTACATCACAAATGACTTAGGGTTGCTCTCGGCCGGTCGCTCAGCAGGCGAGGAAAAATCGGGCCGGATATACCGAGATTGAACCGGATAAAGAAAAGATAAAATCGAATAGAACAGGGTAAATTTGGGATGGCTAGTGCCGACCACCCAGGGCATGCCTACGATTTCATGCCCTAGCATGTTCCTAAGGGATTCTCCAAGACAAAACTTAGTATTTTAATTAAAATTTGTGGGATGACCGAAGCCGACCATGACGCCATTTTGAGGGAAACAGCTCTTAGTCTCGTGCGGATTAGTTAGAGGTTAAACGTGGAACTTTGATGCTTGTGATCATGAAATGCGACGTTCTAATGCCGTCTTCGTGTTTTCAACTCCTTGTCTAATTGGACAAAAGTAAAATGCGGTGTTACGAACTTGGAATTTCCTAATACACATCACTCGGACTCCGTTGTGTCTTTAAGCTTGGCCCGGTCTTCTATCGTTTGAAAGAAAAGGGGATTTTTATATCGTTGCACGGCAAAAGGCTATTTATGTGGTGTTAGGGGTTCCTTGTGGTTTATCGGCTTCCGTCTTACCAATTAATTATAGTCCGAGATCCAAATCCTCAAACAAGACTCGGGATTTCATCATCGGGTCCACGAGAATAAAATATAGACTTAAAGAGATAAGGGATGACACTTTTAGGTGTCTACACATTACTCCACTAGGGATCTCATCATTCTCCTACACTAATGTACATCCACAAATTCAAGAAATAGTCTATTTTAATCTTGTTCATCCACTGTCACGCTTCGAGATCCGATTCGTGATTCAAGATCACCGGATGAGACAACCTGAGGGCGCCGGATCCGCTTACGGTTCTTTACGGTTTTATTTATTTTTTTATTTTACTTTTCGTATTGTGAAGCGAGATGTAATCGCTTTTAATTCGTCCCCACCTGCTGTAATTTGTATTTCTTTTCCTTTTCTTTTTAATTTCCTTTGTCGATTTTCTTTATTGCTTTCCTATCTCGCTATTTATCACTTTGTTTACATGTTTTGATTGATTTAATTTTGGCACTTCACATGTTGTATGCTTGTCTATTTTAACACATTTTTTAACTCATAATTCAAATTAGTAGAGGGCATCTGTTGACGGGCACAATGGAAGGGCTTACCCTACATTTTGTACCTTCGGCCCTGAACTCTAGATTCTAGGTTCTAGACTGATAGAGTCATTTTCTAAACTTCTTTCAAGCTTAGGCTTCCCATACTAAGATTGGAAGAGTCTTATTTTATTTTTGTTAATTTTTATTCCTAAAACCGACTGGCAACTCCCCTTTTCTTATTTTATTTCAATTTAATTGCATCTTTGCATTTCTAATTTAAAATGGACAAAATTGGTTTATTTTCTAACAGCCAAGGCCACGGATCGAGACCGATTTGTTTAGTCATAGCCTATGGCCAACACCGGACACTCGGTCGAAGACTGGCTCTTGCTGGCGTCGCCCAATGGACGGACTTGCTTTGGTCCAAGCCAATGTTATCAATAGTTTTGGCCCCAAAAGCCTTGCGACGAGAATATAAATTATGTTTTTTTTGTTTTTCTAAATTATGAATAGTATCCTGAGACGTCTAAAATCAATTTCTAAATTAAAATATTATTAAAATAATCAATCATTACTTTGCCTAAATTGTTTTAAATTGAATTACAAAAATTAGAAATCTCAATAAGAGACATACCCCCACTTTCTAAACAAATTTTCAAAATCATCTTTCAAAAAGAATCTTCAAAAACCAAAGAAAGTCGACATTCATGGGAAGTCACGCTGGTTTCATTTATGGGAGGACGGATCGTTGTTCCTACGATGAGCGATTTCGTTGGGGATATGTCACTTATTAAGAGGTGAGACTTGAAATTTTGAGTTGCGAGTTTTCTCAATGTGTTTTGCGTTAGTCATGTTGCATTTAGGCGAGCCTTGGACATAGTTGATTTTTAATTTCAACTATTAGGCTTTATCCTTAAGAACATCTTTTGGAGGAAGTTCGAACTCGCTAACCCAGGCGGGCCCAACTAGGCTTGATTGTAAGGGAGATGGTGCCTCTTCCCTCATGGCACACTCTTTTCGTGTACCAAGAGGCACCGACAATTCATGCTTTTCCTGTCGTGCACCCCATGGAGGACTTATTTCTCGGACAATGAGACACCATATATCCTACCTAGATTTATCCATCTTCTTGACCATATAACTTTGGTAGTCTAGGTTGTGCCCCTTCTTCATTTGCATGCTTGAAATGAGTGTGGTGTTTTTAGTATTTAATTTTTAATCTTGTGAGCCTACAGATTAGGTTAGGTTTTCCAAATAATCCTTGCATGGATGCAAAATAAAATAAAGTAATGAGCCTTTTTGAGTCGGTCCATTTTGCATCAAATTTTAAGTTCATCTCAAATAGGTGAGTCCATTTTCGCATTAGCCAAAATTAAAATAATCTCAAATAGGTGAACCTATTTTTGCATTAGGAAAATTTTAAATTCATCTAAAATAGATGTCTCCATTTTTGCATTAGCCAAATTTTAAGTTCATCTCAATTAGGTGAGTTAATTTTTACATTAGCCAAATTCTAAATTCATCTCAAATAGGTGAGTCCATTTTTAAATTAGCCAAATTTTCAATTCATATCAAATAGGTGAGTCCATTTTACACCTAACCAAATTTAAAATTTATCTCAAATAGGTGAGTCCATTTCTGCATTAGTCAAATTTGAAATTAATCTTAAATAGGTGAGTCCATTTTTAATCTAACCAAATTTAAAATTCATCTCAAATAGGTGAGTCCATTTTACATTTCCCAAATGTTAAAATTCATTTGAGGTGAGTCTTTTATTTGGATTAGCCAAATTTTAAATTCAACTCAATTAGGTGAGTTCATTTTTTACATTGCCAAATTTTACATTCATCTCAAATAAGTAAATCCATTTTTGCATTAGCCAAATTTTGAATTCATCTCCAATAGGTTAGTCTATTTTTGTATTAGTCAAAATTAAAAATCATCTCCATTAAGGTGAGTCCATTTATTTTATTTTTGCATTAGCCAAATTTTAAATTTATCTCAAATAGGTGAGTCCATTTACATTAACCAAATTTTAAATTCGTCTCAAATAGGTGAGTGCATTTGTTCAATAACTCAATTTAAAATTCATCTCAAATAGGTGAGTTTTTTATTTGCATTTAGCCAAATTAAAGTTCATCACAAATTAGGTGAGTCTTTGTTCACATTTAACCAAACCAAATTCATCTCAAAATTAGGTGAGTCTTTGTTTGTATTTAGCCAAATCAAATTCATCCCAATCTAGGGAATTCATGTGCATTGTTGCATTTCATTTTGGTCGGTTTGCACTCTTTATGTGCATCCCGGTGAAAGAGCATATCGTTTTCCTTTCTCTTAGGATCGACTGTTCCTCGGGTTAAGCACTTAAGCCCCATCTCCCTAAAATTTTTCGCCTGAGCACATACTCTTTTGGGACAAAGGATATGGAATCATGCTCAAGTCGAGAATCCTACCATGAAGCGGTTAGGAAATAAGAAGTCCACTTCAATACTGGTACGGCCAACATTGATACGTCCCACACCGGTACATATCACACCGGTACATTCAATTCCTTGACTAGTAACATCGATACGCCGCCCACAGTCAAAGCACAACCTTCCTCTAATGGCCAACAAGCCGGTGCAAACCCCTATCATGACCTTATTCAAAGAGTCTACTACAAAGATAGAAGCTAAGATTGAGGCCCGGGATAAGAAGATTGAGTTAATAGAAGAAACCCTTGATCTTATAATCAAAACCCTCAACAAGGATGCTAACAAAGCAAGAAATAATGGAGAGGAAGCTAACCCTAAACCTAAACCTCAACCTCAACCTAAGCCTCAATCCGATCCACGAATAGATCGAATAGAGAAGATGATGGGTGAATTATTAATGTTGAATGACTACTATCCGGCCAAGGGATTCTCTTCAATCTCTAGAGGAAATTGCCCTCGAAATTCACTATGTCGGACATCAAGTTCCATGGAACCGAAAACTCACATCACCACGTGAGGAACTTTATAGGGGCAATGACCTTAAAGAATGTACCTGGAGGACACATACCATATTATCTTCCCATGTACATTTGACAAAGACGTCATGAAATGGTACAATACGAGTTAACCCACTTAAGGTCACAAGCTGGAAGGATCCTTACTGGGAGTTCTTACATCAATACACCTACAATATTGATCTACCAGTCATTCTTCGAGACTTAGAGCGAGATCAAGCAAGGAGACAAGGAGTGTTTCACCGATTTCCTCACTCGTTGGAAGGCAAAGGCCGCCTACATGTCATATCGAACTTCGAAAAGGATCACGTTAGACTCATCATAAAAACCCGAAGCCTTCCTATCGGCCACACTTGAAGTTCTTGCCTTTCATGGACTTCAAAATAGTCAAAGATGCCGACATCCTTATAGAAAAGGAGCGAGACATCCACAAAAGCTTCAACCAGTTAGAAGGTCATCCAATGAGCCCATCACTCATCAAGGATGCTAATAAAGTCCGCATTTCCTTTTCATATTAATTCTACGTCTATTTCCTTTTCCTGTTTCCAAAAAAGGCAAATCAGTATTCCTTTTTAACTACAAAGGCTTGATTTCCGCTATAGCGGATACGTAGGAAGGCCATGAGGTTCGACCCCAAACCTAATCTTGTTCCTATTTCCAATTTCCCAAATCCAAAGCCACTTGGCCATACTCGGAGGAGTAGAAATCAATAAGGAAAAAGCACCGAATCAATCAAGAAGCACACCGTTATTATTCGACACTAAACCATCGGGATCACGGTTCACTCGTTTACCAACAACACATTATCAACACATTATAGTTGAAGCGACTCATTCTTTAGGCTCTAATTTGGGGAGTGGGGGCTTGTAACGCCCCAATACGTAACCACATATTTGGTTACTTAATAAAATAATTTATTATTCATCAACAGTGGAAGACTTGTAAATTAGGAGACGTTACCATCGTTTTCAAAATGAAAACAAGCCATAATTATTTGAGCAAATCGATTATTCAAACATGTATAAAAATTCATGTAACAATTTATCCAAAAATTTTTCATAGAAAATGCAAGCCGAGGATCAAATGGAGAGAAACTATGAGCCAGGAGACCAAGGGAGAGACTAATAGGTATGGGGTCAAGATGAACAACCATACATCACTTCTTCTAACTAGAATTATCTTTTACTTCCTTTTTAAAGTTTATGCATGATTGTGAATAATCCGCCATGTGCTCAACTTCCTAAAAGTTTTAAAATATAAAATAATATAAGTGTGAGCTAGAAGCTTAGTACGTTACCCTTATAAAATAAAATTATAAATTATTTGCTATTAAATACGTGCATATCTTAAATCATTTTTCTTAAATAAACGATATGTAAACTTGCCAATTGCTTATTCACTTTTCTCGGTTAGCCAAGCTTACGACCCATATTGTGAAACAATGAATCAAGATAATCTGTAATCGACTCCTAGGTTCACTCAACCACTTGGCGATCGGTCGTGAACAATTGAATGATTAACGGTTAATTGCTCTCCAAGCGAGCAATGTTGTCCACGCATCCCCGTATCAACCATTTACGATTACGATTATGATTACCATTACGAATACGATTATGGTTACGATTATATGAGGTCATAGACCATCATAATGATTAATGGGTCCTTTGTATGGCCAAATTAGGATAAAAATGTTAAACATATATTTATAAATGCAATAAATTGTTAAGCATGAGCTGTCAATGCTGAAAAACATTCACTTTCCGTATAAAGATATAAGCAAATAATGTACCTTGGTATGCCAACCACTTTAATTGGTTATTGTTCTGTAAAACAACTCCAATTCAATTTCTAATCATGTAAAAGAATCTGGTTATGTCGATTACTTAGTCTTTTAGACATATTTATATCCATTCCTGGGAAACTCTTACTTTTTGGTTTTCTTTCTATATTATTTCCATTGGATTTCCGTATTTGTACAAATTCAACATGAATTATTAAGGATACAATCTAAATTCATGTAGGGCGATCAATGAGTTTATTTCCCGATTTTCCCATTAGAGACTCACGCTTTGTCACTTTTTCCCTCCATGATCGGTTATATACAATAATACTTATTTCAAAAATCACCACCACTTCATTTTATCGATTCAATTTAGTTTAACCACATTAATCACTTCTTCTATGAAGATCCAACTATTAATCTGCGACGATTTAAAACATGAAACCTCGTAATAAATTTAATTTCCTTTCACAGGTCACATTGCATAATTTGCTACTTAAATGCTTTGACACCAATAATCAACATCCCACGTGTACATTTCCGCGAATATAACCCTCTTTTGTATATAATTCTTCCCATTTAGTTTAGACATTTACCCCACATATTATTTCATCATTTTATTTTTTTCCAAAATACAAAAATATAACTTCATTAGTTCCATCCTATTTCATTATTAATTGTCAATTTTTCTCTTTATATATATTAGCCCAAGGCTCAATTGCAAAAGTCTTATATTAATTAAACTATTATGTAAACATAATGTCTATAATTCAATCACAACTTATTCCATCGTCATCATAACACGCACGATTTTTACTCACGATACCATTTAATAGATTAGCTCACTCTTTTCTTTTTAACCAAATCCTTATTTTCATTTTCGTAACTTTTCAATTTTTGAACAAGTTGCAGGACACTAATACTGAGATACATTCCAACAATAGCTTCAGTTAAACAATTCAAGTAGGGACCCGGACTATTGGGAGAGCCCAATACGGGTAGTTCTAACGACAAACATTTATAAACGATTAATAGTAAACGATTAACATTTTAGTAAAACAAGTGGACGCTAAAAATTTCGAAAGGAACAAGCAATAATGTACCTCGGTTAATTATTCGTTTTCTCTCAAATATTGTGTTTCATTGTTTTCTTTGATTGTGTCATTTCCGTTCATTTTTCTCGTTTTCGGAAGTAATTTAATTCGGTAAGCTAATCACATTCTCATGTCTCTTTTTTTTTCGGGTAAATTCTTACATTTGGTTTCTTTTAATTCCTCGCTTGCCGCTCAAAATTCATTCAGCTTCAAAATTTCACGATTTTATAAAGATCTATTTATCCATCTTGCTCAATTCAATTCAACATTGTGTACTTCTTTTCAATCCAAATCTCTCTTTAAATCCCGAACCTACTTCGAATTGCTACACTTAATTATTCACAACTCTTTATAATACAATCACATATTAACTTATCTTTCACCTTATTCACAACTTCCTACTGGCAAGATCTTCAATAAATCCAATAAAACCCCAGTTTTATATCGAATTTACATTCTCGTTCGTATTTCAATCCAAAAATTAACACAACCCAATTTCCATTTAATTCACACCAATGAGTATACTCCATACCCTATCAAATTTTCACTTTCCAAAATTAGTTCACCCTTGTCAAGTCTGAATAAAGATTCAATCACATTAATTTGCTCAAGCTTAGAACACATATTCACAAATAAATTCAATCCTCTATCAATCATCAACGCTTCATTGACACATTCTTGATACCAACCCAGGACAACATACATGTTCATATTTCAATCATCCTCAACATCTTCCTTCTAATTCTTCCACAAATAATCTCGAAGCACATATATACTCCTCTAATTATTCAGTTGAACCATAAATTCATAATTAAATTTAATTAGAGGAGGTGAGTGGAAGAAATACCTTAAAGTGTTTAGGGGTGTAATTGGGTATGGGAGTTACGGTGGTGGTGGTGCCCGGTGGCGGGCGGCCGGAAGAATGCTCGGTGTCAACAGCACCAAAGCGGCGACAGTAGGGCGTCATCCCCGCCCCTATACTGGCGGAGACAGAGAAGCAAGAGGGAGAAAAAGAGGATTGTGATGGTGGCGGCGAGATGGTCCCAACAACGGCGGACTGGTAGCGGTGTCGGGTTCCGGCAGTTGACTAGTGGTGGTGGTAGAAAGCAAAAGCAACAGGGGAGGAGGAAGTAGAGTAAATAAGGGAGATGAAAGAGAATGGGTGAATGGGTTTCTATTCTAATAGAGTTTCCACTCAACTCCCCAACTCGTAATTTGTTTGGCCGAGAACCCAAATTGCCATTCTTCAAATTTCTTTTTCTTGATTTTTAGTCATATCAAATTAATTTCAAGTTTATCAAATTTACCACATGGTCAATTTAATACCACACATTTGGCTCCTTTTAATTTGATTATTTTATTTTATTTTATTTTATTTATATCTTTATATGTTTACTATGATTTTATTATTATATTTAATATTTATGAGATAAATTAACTAAACTTGGGATAAAATTTTGTATTATTCAAGTGTAATTATAACTCCATACACAAATGTATAATTTTTATAATTATCACTATTTGATACAATTAAAGATTCGTAAGTTAGTTAAACCACAAAATTCATTCATATCTTTTATTCGGATTTTAAATTTTCCGTAAGTCTCCACTCTTTATTAATATCATATTAATATGATCAATTGTTGAATTTAAAATAGTTAAATATGAATGAAAAGTCGAGGGTATTACATCCTCCCTCCCTAAAAAAGTTTCGTCCTCGAAACTATGACCATTTTAGGAACATACTTTTGAATTAGGTAAATGTAGTAAAATGTTTTTTCCTCATCCTTTGTTTCGCTTATTGCTTCAGTAATCCATGACTGGTCCATATAATGTTCGCTAACGATGTAGTCTTACTATGCAATTGCTTAACTCTTCGATCCCCATAGGCGTTTTGGTTGTCTTGGTTCGCTTTCCTATCATGTACGATGACGTTGATCTCTTATTTATTATTTATTATTTATTTTAAAAATTTCTCTTTTTTCTCGTCTCTTGAATCACTTTTAGACCCAAATCAAAGCTTCATTTGGAACATTTGAACATACAAGCGTTATACATATTTTACCTTATAATGCTTTTATGAGGCCATCTTTACTAGTTGTATGATCGCCTATTGGAAAATATTCCTCATATTTCCCGTTTCCTTTGAAAATCGAATAACATATGCTTAACTACTTGACTCCTCTTTTCGGTTTATCCTTCGTTTTATGCTACTAAAGTGCGACTTTGTTCCAAATGTCCTTTTGCAAAGCTTTCCAAATATTTGCAATGCGGTTCGGGTGCTCCACATATTCTTTTTCCAATAGGGTCTAGAACTAGTTTTTGGTTTTTTTTTTTACTTAATCCCAAGATAAAGCTATTTGATCATCAAAAAGCATTCCACGGGAGACATTCGTGAAGACTCAATTTCTAACTCTAAGTCATTTTGAGTAATACATGAAGAACTCAAGTATAAATCTCACTTTTCCTAAGTTTTGATTTCAAGTCATTCTAAGCATTATAGAAACTTTTATATAAGTTTTCATTCATTTCGATTGACTCGGAAAGCACACTATTGTATATCTTTTACGCTAATATTTTTGACTCACTCATACATCACTCAAAAGTATCGCATGCTCAAATAATTTCTCTAACACTTTTATTCCGAGTTCGATTGCATATTTCAACACAAAGAGAATTACGAGTGTTAATTCCTTATTCTAAGTCGATTATCTCCTTGAGAATTATTTGTCCAAATCAAGTTATTAAACTTTGATATTCTATTCTTTTAACTTGATCATCTTTAGGATTGACTACGATTGAATTTGAGTATATTGAATATTAGACTTAGAAAATTTCATTTCTCTAGGCCTAAGATAATTAAGCACTTAATTATTATATGTGCCTAATCTTGGACCAAAGTATTTTATACTTTGAGAATCAATGTGGTTTACTTTTGTAGGTTATTCAAACGACGCTAACTCATTTTTTTAAATACAAAAGTAGCCGACTTCTAGCCGCCAATCACCAACGAGACAAGCATTATCTACTTCGAACATGGCTCGGACACCGTGTCGTGGTTATCTGTTTTCAAAATTGGAAAACTCCAACTCTAGGCTTAGCGGTTGTTTCCACCACAACTTTCGAGTCACCTCCAAGTGATTGGACCACTTTTTAGAGCCAAGAGTCGTTGCACGGTGTTCACATCTCAATGGATCTTTTTGAGTAACTCAAAAGAGTCGTTACAATGACCGAGTGAGGACTTTTGTTCAAAACCAAGACTCAACGGTCACTCTACTTGGTTGGATATAAATAAAAGCCACGTCACAAGACTAGAAGATTGTTGAACATCATTGAAAAACACATTACTTGAGCAAACGTTATTGTTTTCATATTCAATATTCTATTTACAACTCCCGAGTGTGTATTTAATATTTTCCGAGTTGTAAAGTCTTGTAATCAGTCACATTCTTTTCTTACTTTACGAGTAAGGTCCTTAATTGAGCTATAAAGGTTACCTCGGTCGGGAAGTATTAGATCGAATAAAGGAATTTGAGTCTAGGAAAACATTGTAAGGAATTGTTTAAGGGAACAATTCTAGTAGAGTCGATTCTTTGTATTTTGAGGATTCAAAATAGTGGATTTGACTTGATGTTTTGATAAACACTCGTCCGTTGTTTTTGCCCTAGGGGTTTTCCATGTATTTACGAGTGTTTGTATTTCTATGTCCAATCTACACTCAAAACTAGTTGTTTATCACTTTTCAAGAGAAAAGTGTCTAAGTTCTTTTAAATTTCCTTATCACCCTATTCACCCCCTTTAGGGTGACTTAGACTCTCTAAGAGAAAACCTTCAATTGGTATTAGAGCCTAGCCTTTCAAGAGGATCCGACGATCCAAAGGTCTAAAGATCGGATGGCTCGGAAGAATAAAGAGTTCGATAAAGGAAGGTCATCCACTGGACCACCAAAGTCAAAGGGTCAAACTTTGTGCATTGGAAGAAACCGATGGAGTGCTTTTTGTTGGACAACGGTGAAGATGTCCGGAACATCATCCAAGAAGGCAACTACATCTCAATGAAGATGGAAGGAACAAGATCCGTGCTTAAAGAAAAATTCGAGTACACCAATGAAGAGCAGAGAAGTTCGGAAAGAACTTCAAAGCAATGAACATTTTGATGTGTCTTGTCACCTCGGAAGAATAAAACAGAGTGTGAGCCTATGACACAGCCTAAAGATGTATGGGACACTCTTATTAACACATAAGAAAGAAAAAGTCAAGTGAAACAGGCGAAGATAAGCCAATATCTTGGCAAATATGAAGTCGTTTAAAATGGAGCCGAGAGGAAAACATCACTCAAATGTATATTCGCTTCACTGAGATTACAAACAATCTCAAATCTCTGGGTAGAAAAATCTCTCACAAAGAGATGTGCGGAAAGATTCTAAGAAGTCTACTAAAGAAGAGATGGGGTCCCAAGGTGACAGACCATCGAGGAAGCTCGGAACCTCTCTCAAGTAAAGCCGGACGAACAGATTGGGAAACCGCTACCCATGAGATTCATCTAGAAGAAGAGGATGCCGAGGTCGGCACCAAAAAGAACATTGCATCGAAGGCCTCGAGAAAGTAGAAGGGAAAGTCCGAGCTCCTCGGACCCGGAAGAGGATCCAATGGCACTCATTGCCCGAGACTTCTAAAGAATGATGAAGCATAAGAAGTGGGAAAATAGGCCAAAGGAAGAGTTCCACAAGAAAGATAAGAAAGACGGAAAAGGTAAATATTCTTCTCCTTCAAAGTTATCTTTAACTAAGAACTCTGGTCGTTTTGAATGTGGCAACGAAAGATCACATAGTCAAAGACTGTCCGAAGAGAAAGAAGCACGAGAAAAAGAAGGCTATGATAGCCACATGGAGTGATGACGACTCATCTAAAGATGAAGATGATTCGATGACTTAAAGTGTCTAATGGCACTAATAGAATCGGAAGATGAATCCGAGTCGAATGCCGACAACTCATACACCGAGGAAACAAGTCCTTAGGAGGTAATTGAATACTTTCTCAAGTTCTCCAAAGCTGATTTAGCCGGATATATTTACACTCCGGAGGAAAAGTCCAATTCCGATTCTTCTTAGTTCAAAAAACAACTTGAGTCTCTTACTTCGAGAGCAATGGTTTGAAAAATGAATTAGAAAAATTGAAACTAACTCGAAAGAACTCAAGACCAGTACTTCGACTAATGAGACCGAGTCCGAGTCACTTAGAAAAGAAAATGAGCATCTAAAAGAAAGCTCAATGAGTCTCAAGAGCTTGTTTTGAAATTCACTCAAGGTCGGAAAAACCTTGACATGCTTTTAGGCTCCAATGTGTCTCCTTCAGGAAAGAAGGACTTGGTTTTAACGAGGAGGAGGAATCTAATTCCTACTCAAATCTTTTCAAAAGGATTCCGAACTGTGAAGTTCGGGAAGGCTGAGCATGGTCTTATTCATAAGAATGAAAGGAGGACTGAGCCTAGACCAATATACAGCAGAAAACCTTCTCCAACTGTTTATAAAAGAAAAGATTTTCAAAAGAAAGAGACATAAACTCATTTTTCTAGAAAGAAGACTCAAAATCGAGACCAAACCAAAAGTCATTCAAATCTAGGTTCCCAAGAGTCTTCTTCCTTAGAAAAGAAGTACGAGTAAAGGGAGTTACTTGGGTTCGTTAGAGGATGTGAAAAGGGTTAGTGTGTTTCGACTGCGCGGTAACTCGAGAAAAGGATGAAAGGTCATTGGTACTTAAGACGGTGGATGCTCACGCCACATGTCGGGAGATTCAAGACTCTTTTCCGAGTTGGAAGATTTCAAAGGAGGCAAAGTTACTTTTGGAGATGATAGTAAGGGCAAGATAGTTGGAATTAGCAAGATTGGGAAAGGAGACAACCCGGTCAACCTAGTCTATCTTGTCAAGGGGATAAAGTACAATCTACTCAACATCTCTCGGTTGTGTGACAAAGGTCAAGAGGTAAGATTCACTCGGACCAACTACTATATTACGGATGCTACTACAAAAGAGACTAAGCTCTTAGGTAAGAGGTCGGGTAATACCTATACTATTCCTCTTTCGATCCAAGTTAGAATTTATCTTGTTTAAAAGTATCATTGCATGATGATTCTTGGACATGGCATCGTAGACTAGTCATGTCAGCATGCACACTATCAAAAAGTCGGCATCTCATGGTTTAGTTAGGGGCTTACCTAACTATGCATTTAAACCTCTGTTTGGATATAAGAAGGGGAGGAGAGGGAGGTTAATCAAGGGGAGGGAAATGGAAGGGAGGGGAAGGCAAGCGAGGGCAAATACCTTCCCCTTGTTTGGATTTAAAATGGAGGTTACCAATATTCCCTTATTTTGATTAAAAAGGGAAAGGGAGGGGAAGGAAAACATATTATTATTATTATTATTATTATTATTATTATTATTATTATTGCTATTATTACCACCATCACCACTTTAAATTAAAAATAACGAATTTAAATTTAGTACAAGGAACTCATTTCCCTAGTAACGTTCCACAAAAAAAAAAATTATTTTTTAATAATTATTTTTTCTATATGTAAATTATTACCCAAAGTAAAATAAAATAAATTAATTAAATAATATAAGCACCCAAAATATAATAAAAAAACAAAAGTAGGAGAACGATAAAGATATTAATGTCCACATATATATTCATAGTGATTAACATATATATCATCTACTTTATTCATCATAATTACGAATTCAAAAAAGATACTTAAGTTAATAATTTGGACCAAAAACAGTGAGACGACATATGAATTATATTAGTTACTAACTAAAGGAAAAAAAAAGTGAAGGTATTAACCTTCATGACGATCTGTAAAATATAATACCAGTTTAACCCTAATGTTTATATATATATATATATATATATATATATATATATATATATATATATATATATATATATATATATATATATATATATATATTGGAAGAATAATAAAAGAAAAAGAGAAATTTGGAGGGAAATAAGAAAAGATAATGTGATAATAAGAAGAAATAAAATTAAATAAAATTATCTTTTATTCATTATCTCATTCCCCTCCCTCCCTTCCCCCTCAATTTGGAGGGGAATGAAAAATCAACAATAAGGGTGAAAGGGGGAACGGTTCCCCACTTTCACACCCTCTATTTTATCCCAAACAAGGGAAATCAAAGGGAATTATTCCCCCTTCCCTCCCTTCCCCTCACTTCCCCTCCCTTAACCTCCAATCCAAACATAGGCTAAGAAAGACAACATCTATGAAGCATGCACAAAAGGGAAACAAGTCATATCATCCTTCAAACCACTCAAAACTGTTTCCACATCCAAAGTGCTTGAATTGCTTCATATGGATTCATGTGGTAAAATTTCTATGAAAAGCCTTGGAGGTAAATCATATGTACTTGTGATAGTTATGATTTCTCATGATTTACCTGGGTTTGTTTTCTTAAACGTAAGAATGAAGCCTTTAAAGAGTTTAGTAAGTTGTATAGGAAAATTCAAGTGGAGTCTCGGACTCGGATTATAAGAATTCGAACCGAGCATGGAAGGGAGTTAGATTACTCAAAATTTGTAGACTTCTATGACAAGATTGGTATCTCTCACAACTTCTCGAGCACCCAAAACTCCTCAAAAAACGGAGTAGTGGAGAGAAAGAACCGAACTCTTTAAGAAATAGAAGGACAATGATGATTGAAAATGATCTACCATACTATTTCTAGGTTGAGGCGATCAACACAACAAATTACACACTCAACGGATGCCTCATCGGACCCATCTTGAAAAAACCCAACATCTCATACCTCAAACCATTTAGATGTAAGCTTCACAAGGGAAAGAAACCCAACATCTCATACCTCAAACCATTTAGATGTAAGTGCTTTAATCACAACAACGGTAAGGATCACTCGACCAAGTTTGATGCTAGGTTAGATAAAGGTATATTTACGGGTTACTTATCTCACACTAAAGATTATCGTGTGCATTCACTGCATACATATCATTAACGAGAACCTAGAAATGCACTAGAGGCCCTAAATGAACTCGAAAGGGTAGAGGCCATGCAAGAAGAGCTCAATCAATTTCAAAGAAACCAAGTCCGGACTCGACCAAACGACCTTCCGACCACCCAGTCATAGGAACCAAATGGGTTTTCAAAAACAAACTGGATGAGGATGGGTTGGTAGTCGAAATAAGGTTAGACTTGTGGCTTAGGGTTACAATCAAGAAGAAGGAATTGATTGTGGGGAAACCTTTGCACCTATTTCTAGGATTGAAGTAATTAGAATCTTATTAGCATTTGCATCTAGCATGAATATTAAATTGTATCAAATGGATGTTAAATGTGCTTTTCCGAATGGTTTCATTCAAGAGGAAGTCTATGTTGAGTAACCCCCTAGATTTGAAAACTCGGAATTTCCAAATCATGTTTTCAAATTGCAAAAGGCTTTATATGGTTTTAAACAAGCTCCCGGAGCTTGGTATGAAAGACTCGAGCAATTTCTTGGTTGAAAATGATTTCAAAAGAGGTTAGATTGACAAAACTCTTTTCATAAAAACCAAAGGGAGAGATTTCCTTATTGCTCGATTTATGTTAATGATATTATTTTGGAGGTACTAATGAAACTCTATGTCGAGAATTTTCCGAGTTGATGAGATAGGAATTCCAAATGAGCATGATGGGAGAGCTCAATTTCTTTCTTGGTCTACAAATCGGACAAGAAAAAGATGGAATCTATGTCCATCAATCTAAGTATACCAAGGAGTTGTTGAAAAAGTACAAGTTTCAAGATGTGAAACATGCAGCCACACCTATGAGTAGCGAGTATAAAAGCTGGACTTAGACGAAAAGGTAAAGCTATAGGTTAGAAACTCTATAGAGGTATGATTGGATCCGTGCTCTATCTCACATCTAGTGGGCCGGACATTATGTTTAGTGTCTGTTTGTGTGCAAGATTTCAAGCTAATCCAAAAGAATTACATCTCGCTACGGTGAAGAGGATTTTCGGATATCTTCCAGGGACTCGGAATCTTGGTCTATGGTTTTCAAGAGACTCACAACCGACCCTCACTAGATACTCGGATGTCGACTATGCCGGTTACAAAGTTGATAGAAAGAGCACATCGAGAGCATGCCAATTTTTGGCCCAATCCCTCATATCTTGGCACTTAAAGAAACAGAACTCGGTTTTTCTATCAACTGTTGAAGCTGAGTACATTACAGCTGGAGCTTGCTATGCTCGGATTATGTGGATCAAGGACTATCATTCAAATTTATTCCAATCAAGTGTGACAATCGAGTGCAATTAACATTACCAAGAATCCGGTTCAACACTAAAAAACAAAGCATATTGAGGCTAGGTATCATTTTCCGAGAGACCATTATGAAAAGGGTGATATTAATCTTGAATTCATTCCTACGAAATTTCACTTAGTCGATATTTTCACTAAGCCACTTAGTGAGGATCGGTTTTGTTTTATTAGGAATGAGCTTGGCATGATTAATGCATGATTATGTTTTTTTCTAAGTGAACTTTCCTTGCATAATTATGTGTTATATGATTTTCTTTTATCTTAATAACAAATGGATCGATTGACCAAGTGAAGCCGAGCTATGAGTTATTAGGTCTCCGAGTGTTCCGAGTTACTTAGAAACCATACTGAGTCGGACTCGGTTTATGAGCAAGCTGGACATCAAACTTCGGAATCATCTCTAGATAAATGGAGAATTTCGAAATAATTTCGAAAAGTCTTTCTTCTCTCTCTCTCTCTCTCTCTCGTCGTGCATTTCGATCGGAGACAACTAAGCGTCTGGAAGAAAGTTGTTGGAATTCTAACTGTTGGAGAGCGAACGTCACACCTATCCGAGACGGCCGTTAGAGCTTCGAGTCGGACCGAAGGCTGAAGGTCGTTTCTTTTCTCTATAAATAGCATACCTTTACCTTCGTTTCGTTACTTTACTCACAACCTTCTTACTTTCTAAGACTTCTTGCTCACTCGAATTCTCTCTCTCATTGAATTCTAAGCGCTCTTTCACTCTCTTTGCTCTATCTCTCGTGTCCTCTCGACTTCATAAAAATTCTCACCATGCCTAAAAGAGGTTCTCGCATCCGATTTGCTTGGAGTCTCGCTACCAAGAAGCCCAGTACCAAAGCTGCTCAAGAAGGAACCTCTAATACCTCTAAGATCTTCGTCACCCAACATCTTATGTTGGATGACAAATTCTTTCCAAGCACTTCGCTTTCGTGGTTGCGAAGCACATAAAGAGCACTTGGAGTGTACAATTTCTTGTGCTTTAGTGAATTTATCTATCTTGAACTCGTTGCCATGTTCTCGCTATAATATGTCTTACTCGAGGGAGTCATTACCTCACGAGTTCAAGAGAAGGTTGTTCGTGTCAACCTCTCTCTCCTTCACGGAATTTTCAAAGTCTCTTATCTTTTTCTTAACTGCAATCTCATTATGGAGATTGCAGATGAATTCTTTGAGAAGTACGCCAAGGAGGTCCCTAAGTCACGCAAAAATTTCTCGGTGACTCGGATGAAGACGGATGCCGGACTACTCTGCTTTCTTTTGATGAGAACATTCTTTTCTCATCATTCTAGCAAAGAGAATCCCAATTCCAAGATTCTCAAAGCTTTATTTGATATTTTAGATGGCTACGATGTAGACCTCTTCCCCTCTATTCTTCGACGAGATGGCTTACGTGCTCGCTCGATCCAAAAATCTGCTACATTTCCCTTCGGAGCCCTTTTTACTGTAATTTTCAAACAGCTTGAAGACTCCCTCCCCTCATATCCTAATGCGGTTTCTAAAGCGCCATAGTGGTTAGCAAAAAGGAGCTTTTGGGTTACGAGATACCGAGAAATCAAGCCCGGTGTTTAGGTCCATGGGTTACACACATTCCCTCCCATTCGGACTCGGATTCCTCTATCACTTCCTCCTCCATCTACTCGGTCCATCCACTTCTCAACCACCTCCTACAACGTCTGCTCGCTATGTTTACCATTTTGGTAGACAAAATCTCTTGTGTGTCCAAAGAACTTTGCGACACCCTCTACTCTCTCAAAGCTGTCCTTCAAAGCCTCGGTGATCAATTGGAAGACAGGTAAGTCTCGAATCCGGAAACACCAAGATCCGGTGATCGAACTAAAGGGCATCGTGAACGAGCGAGTGCGAGCAGCTCCAACTTCTCTAATAACGCCGATGCAAGGTCGCTAGGACCCGAAACCTCAAATACCTCCGAGGAGTCCTCCAGCCCAGCCAAGGCTCCTTCGGCGAGGTCGCAGAAGAAGAAGCTACAGCTGAGCGGCTCGACTGAAGAGAAGGAAGAGGTGAAAGAGAAAGAGGAGGCCGCTAAACCCGAGGGACAAGCTGCAGCCCCTAAACTCGATCTCCTCGGATGATTATCCGAGTGGGTCGAAGAAGCCGAGGACATTGGTTAGTCCACAGTTGTTAAGTCGAAGCACCTCCCTCCGTTGTCTTCTAAGAGGATAAGCTCGAGGACGATATGCCCTCGGCTCGGACAACCGGGACGGAGGCACTTCCGAACATCCCCGTGTTGCCGCCGCCACGATCATCCACTTCCTCTCAAGCATATCGGCGTTTAGCGCACTGTTCGTCCCTCCTCCTCCCGACAATAAGCCTCCCTTCTTAATTTTTTTATTTTTTTATCCAACATCAATTGTACTCACTTGATAGTTTCTTCCCTCTCTTTTTGATGAAATGCAAGGGTGAGAAATATAAAAATTTTAATGTTGTGTTTAAACCCTCTATTTCTTTAAGCAATGAATGGATGATTTTTTTTTCTCAACAAACTTATTTACGAGTTACTTATTTCGAGTTAGATATTTCTTTTTATCTCTTTACGCTCCGATATAATATGTTCATTTCTTTGCTCTAATGTGTTATCCGCATAACCGTCATAAGTGATGATAGTATCTACAATGCATCTTATAAGTATGGAATGCTTCTCATTCATCACTCCTAGCTCGATATGTTTTGCATAGTGAAAATGAAAACTCATGTTTCGCACTAACAAGTTTCTATCTAAGTGTGGAATGCCTTTCATTAAAAAGGGGAGATTCAAGACTCGGTTTCTAAATCTAAGTCATTCCGAGTAATACATGAACAACTCATGTATAAATCTCACTTCTTCTAAGTTTTAATTTCAAGTCATTCTAAGCATTATAGAAACTCTTGTATACGTTTTCATTCGTTTCTAACCGACTCGAAAGCACATTATGGTATATCTTCTATACCGATGTTTCGACTCACTCAAACATCACTCGGAACTATCGCATGCTCAAATAATTTCTCTAACACTTTTATTGTGAGTTTTGACTGCATATTTCAACTAAAGAGAATTACAGTGTTAATTCCTTATTCTAAGTCGAATTATCTCCTTGAGAATTATTTGTCCGGATCAAGTTGTTAAACTCTAATATTCTATTCTTTTAACTTGATCAACTTTAGCATTGACTCGATGGACTTTGAGTATACTCGAATATTAGACTTAGAAAATTCCACTTCTTGAGGCCTAAGATAATTAAGCACTTAATTATTCTAATTTAATTATTATATATGTCTAATCTTGGATCAAAGTATTTTATACTTTGAGAACCAATGTGGTTTACTTTTGTAGGTTATTAAAACGAGGCTAACTCATTTTTGAAATACAAAAGTAGCTGAGCTTCTAGTTGTCAATCACCAGCAGACAAGTTTTATCTACTTCTAAACATGGCTCGGACATCGTGTCGGGGTTATCTGTTTCTTAAATTGGAAAACTCCAACTCCGGGATTAGTGGTTGTTTCCACCACAACTTTCAGTCAACACCAAGTGATTGGACCATCTTTTAGAGCCAAGAGCCATTGCACAACGTTCACATCCCAATGGATCTTTTCGAGTAACTTAGAAGAGTCGTTACAACGGCCGGTGAAGACTTTTGTTCGGAACCAAGACTCAACGCTCACTCTACTTGGTTGGATATAAATAGAAGCCACCTCACAAGACTAGAAGATTGTTGAACATCATTGAAAAACACATTACTTGAGCAAACGTTATTGTTTTCATATTCAATATTCTATTTACAACTCCCGATCCGTATATAATATTTTTCGAGTTGTCAAGTCTTGTAATCAATCACATTCTTTTCTTACTTTACGAGTAAGGTCCCCTAAATGAGTTGTAAGGGTTAACTCAACTTAGTTGTCCCCGATCTGTAAAGGATACCTCGGTCAGGAAGTACTAGATCAAATGAGGGAATTTCGAGTCTAGGAAAACATTGTAAGGAATTGTTTAAAGGAACAATTCGATAGAGTCGAGTTCTTTGTATTTTGAGGATTCAAAATAATGGATTTGACTTGGTACTTAGATTAGCACTGACCGTTGTTTTCTACCCCAGGAGGGTTTCCACGTATTTCCGAGTGTTTGTATTTCTAAGTCTAATCTAGACTCGGAACCAACTGTTTAGCACTTTTCAAGCAAAAAGTGTCTAAATTCTTTTAAATTTCCTCATCACCCTATTCATCCTCCTCTAAGGTGACTTAGACTCTCCAAGAGCAAACCTTCAATCGGCTTGTTACCATCGATCCAATATCTTATCCACCATAGTTAGAAGATGCTTTATGATTCATATTAATATTTCATTCCTTATAATCGATACATAACCACAAAATTTTCATCCTTCTTTGCAATTATAATTATAGTCATGCCTCAAAGAAAAATACCTAGTCCCATGTGTCCTTATAATTATATATCCTATTCTTTTGATTTAGCATGTGTTACTATATAAAAGGTTGGTTACTAGTTTAAATACAAACATTATGTATATACACCTTTTTCGAGATCCTATTCCATCTTTTCCTCAATTTAGCTAACATAGAGTCATATTTAGCATATAATTCTTCGTTTTTATCCTTTATTTCACAGCATGCAAAGTTTCCTTTTGTCACATTTGATGATTATTGAATCTTTTGATCTTCACAAAACTCCTAAAGCATCTGGCAGCATTAGCCCCAAAAATTAAACTTCAACATTAATTCCCATATGGCATTAAACTTTAGCATGCACGAATTAATTGGAAATGTTTTTTTCTCCAATAGAAATTAAACAGTTCTAACTTATTGTAGCAAAACCCATTTTTTATTTGACACAAGTAAAAGCCCCCTTATTTCGTATGCCAAGCTAAACTTGATCAAGGCATAACCTTGAAACGTAAAATAATTAGACAACTATTAGTCAGTTTGCGTTATACATATATTGTTGTCTTTCCATTTAGTTTCTTAATTAATTTTTCTATATTGGTAGTCCGTAGTGGCTTCTTTCTCTAGTTCACATAAAAATATAGCTTCTTCATTATCCTTTTAAAGATACCTTTTTCCTCTTTTCTTCCTTTTCTCTTTTCTTTTGGTAGTTTATATTAGAGCAATTGTTTATTTTGGAGCAAGATTCTTTTTGCTATTTAGATGGATTTATAGTTTTATCATTATGCTGGTCAAATAATGGAATCACTTAACTTCAATGTCTAATGACGTCAATTTTATGCACTTGGACACTTATATGCAATCACACCATAGACATATGTGACCTATTGGGTTTAGGCACCATCCCCAAACAAAATTTATAATATCGACCAAAACACATAATGAGACTCACACGTAAGACTCCACACTACACATAAAATGACTCGAATTAGTCACTCGAACATGTCTCTATATCCTTGGCTCATAGTTCTCTTAACTCGAAGCTCGATACCACTTCAGTAACACCCCCAAGACTTAACAACATATTTGGTTACTTTGTCAATAATTTATTATTCATCAACAACGAAAGACTTGTAAATTGGGAGACGTTCGTTGCCGTTTTCAAAATGAAAACAAGGCATATTTATTTGAGCAAATTGATTATTCAAACATGTATAAAAATTCATGTAATAATTTACCTAAAATTTTTCATCGAAAATGCAACCATTTCAAAACACCGAGGATCAGCTGGAGAGGAACCATGAGCTAGGAGACAAAGCGAGGGACTAGCAGGTATGGGGTCAAGACGAACAGACCTTACATCACTTCTTCTTACCAAGCATTATCTTTTTTCTTCCTCTTTAAAGTTTATGCATGATTGTGAATCATCTTCCATGCGCTCAACTTCTTAAAAGTTTAAAACATAAAACAATAGAAGTGTGAGTTAGAAGCTTTATACGTTACTCTTATAAAATAACATTATAAATTATATGCTATTAAATTCGTACATATCCGAAATCATTTTTTTAAATAAACGATATGCAAACTTGCCAATTCTCGATTCAGTTTCCTAGTTAGCTAAGCTTAGCACCCGTACTATGAAACAATCAATCAAGACAATCTGTAATCCGACTCCTACGTTCACTCAACCAATCGGCAGTCACTGTGAACAATTGAATGATTAACGGTTAATTGCTCTGCTAGCGAGTAACGTTGTCCACGCGTCCCCGGATCAACAATTTACGATTACCATTACGATTTTGATTACGGTTACGATTATATGCGGTCATAGACCATCATAACGATTAATGGGTCCTTCACATGGCCAAATTATGATAAACACATATTTATAAATGCAATGAATTGTTAAGCATGAATTATTAATGTTGAAAAACATTCACTTTCCGTATAAAGATATGAGCAAATAACGTACCTTGGTACGCCAACCACTTCAATTTTTGATTGTTCGTGTAATACAACTCCAATTCGATTTCTAATCACGTAAAAGAATCCGGTTCGTAGATTACTTAGTCTTTTAGACATATTTATATCCATTCTTGGGGAAACTACTTTTCGGTTTTCTTTCCATATTATTTCCATCGGATTTCAACATAAATTATTAAGGATATAATCCGAATTCGTATAGGGGGATCAATGAGTTCATTTCCTCATTTTCCCATTAGAGACTAACGCTTTGTCACTTTTTCGCTCCATGATCGAGTTATATACAATAATACTTATTTCAAAAATCACCACCATTTCATTTTATCGATTCAATTCGGTTTAACCACATTAATCACTTATTCTATCAAGATTTAACTAATAACTATGACGATTTAAAACATGAAACATCGTAATCACTTTAATTTCCTTTCACATGTCATATTGCATAATTTGCTAGTTAAATGCTTTGACACCAATAATCAACTCCCATGTTTACATTTATGCTAATATAACCCTCATTGTACATAATTCTTCCCATTTAGTTTAGACACTTACACCTACATATTATTTCATCATTTTATTTTTTTCCAAGATACAAAAATATAACTTCATGAGTTCCATCCTATTTCATTATTAATTGTCAATTTTTCTCTTCATATATATTAGCCCAAGGCTCAACTGCAAAAGTCTTATATTAATTAAACTATTATGTAAACATATATGTCTATAATTCAATCACCCCTTATTCCATCGTCATCATAACACGCACGATTTTTATTCACGATACCATTTAATATATTAGCTCACTCTTTTCTTTTAAACGCAATCCATACTTTCACTTTCGTAACTTTTTAATTTTTGAACAGGTTGCAGGACACTAATACGATTACATTGTAACAATAGCTTTAGTTAAACAATTCAATAGAGACCCGGACTATTGGGAGAGCCCAATATAGGTAGTTCTAACGGCAAACATTTATAAGCGATTAATAGTAAACGATTAACATTTTAGTAAAACAAGTGAACACTAAACATTTTGAAAGGTACAAGCAATAATGTACCTCGATTAATTGTTCGTTTTCTCTCAAATATTGTGTTTCGTTGTTTTCTTTAACTATGTCGTTTCCGTCCATTTTTCTGTTTTCAGGAAGTAATTTAATTCGATAAGCTAATCACATTCTCTTATGTCTCTTTTTTTCCGGTAAATTCTTACATTCTGTTTCTTTTAATTCCTTGCTTGCCGCTCAAAATTCATTCAATTTCAAAATTTCACGATTTTATAAAGATCTATTCATCCATCTTGCTCAATTCAATTCAACATTTTGTACTTCATTTCAATCTAAATCTCTTTTTCAATCCCGAACCCACTTCAGAATTGTTACACTTAATTATTCACAACTCTTTATAACACAATCATATGTTAACTTGTCTTTCACCCTATTCACAACTTGCTACTGGCAAGATCTTCAATAAATCCAATAAAACCCCAGTTTTATATCAAATTTACGTTCTCCTCTGTATTTCAATCCAAAAATTAACACAACCTAATTTCCATTTAATTCACACCAATGAGTATACCTCCATAGCCTATCAAATTTTCACATTCCAAAATTAGTTCGCCCTTGTAAAGCTAAATCAAGATTCAATTACATTAATTTGCTTAAACTTAGAACACATATTCACAAATAAATTCAATCCTCCATCAATCTTTAATGCTTCATTCACACATTCTTGAAACCAACCCGGAACAACATACATGTTCATATTTCAATCAACCTCAATACCTTCCTTCCAATTCTTTCACAAATAATCCCCAAACACATATACACTCCTCTAATCATTCAATTGAATCATAAATTTATAATTAAATTTAAGTAGAGGAGGTAAGTGAAAGAAATACCTTAAAGTGTTTAGGATTGTAATTGGGTGTGGTAAGCACGGTGGTGGCGGTGCCCAGTGGTGGTTGACCGGCTGCCGGTGGCCAGAAGAACGGCGGCGTCAGCAACCCAAAGCGACGGCAGCAGGGGCGGCAGCCCTGCCCCTGTACTAGCGGATACAGAGGAGCAAGAGGGAGAAAAAGAGGATTATGACAGGAGCGGCAGGAGGGTCCCAACAGCGGCTGACTGGTGGCTTTGTCGAGTTTCTGTGACCCACTTGTGGTGGTGGTAGAGAGCAAAATCAATTAGGAGGAGGAGGTAGAGTAAATGAGGGAGATGAGAGAGAATGGGTGAATGGGTTTCTATTCTAATGGAGTTTTCACTGAACTTCCCTCCTAATTTATTTAGCCGAAAACCCAAATTGTCCATCTTCAAATTTCTTTTTCTTTTTTTAGTCACATCAAATTAATTTAAAATTTATCAAATTTACCACATGGCCAATTTAATACCACACATTTGGCTCCTTTTAATTATTTTATTTTATTTTATTTTATTTTATTTTTATCTTTATATGTTTACTACTATTATTATTATTATATTTAATAATTGTGAGATAAATTAACTGAACTCCGGATAAAATTTCGCATTATTCGAGTGCAAATATAACTTCGTACATAAATGTATAATTTTTACAAATTATCACTATTTGATACAATTAAAGATTCGTAAGTTAGTTAAACCATAAATTTCATCGGTATTTTTATTTATATTTTAAATTTTCACGAGTCTCTACTCTTGATTAATATCATAGAATATAATCAAATGTAGAATTTAAAATAGTTAAATATGATTGAAAAGTCGGGAGTGTTACGGGGCTAAAGTGCAATTTTGTCTTTATCTTTTTGAAATTTATTTGGATCATCTTAATAAAACAATACATTTATTCTTAGAGTATAGTCTTGCATTCATCTCCTTTGCATTAGTAAAACTCCTAAAAATACAAAAATTAATAACAAAGCACCCTTGAAGGAATTATTCAATCAAGCATCATTCATCAAGTCAACATCAAGGTCACCAACACCGCCACCTTCAAAGAGATTCCATCAAAGCTAGCCAACTATCCAACATTCGAGAAGAGCTAAACACAAGCACCTAAGAAGAACGTGGTGGCTCATGATCGAAAGGGTTATACAACCACAACAAACTCCAAGAATACTAAGGAAGAGGCATAAATCTTCTACCATACAAATGAAGGAGCTATTAGCACACAAACTAAAACCTCAAAGTTAGAATGGGGCACATAACCTAATTAAACTTCAATTCTCAAGCAAGACAGATTTATTCGTCCCTATTCCGACGAAAGTGCATAGACGTGAACTTTAAGCCCAACACCGGTCAAGGTACACACACCCCCATCGAGCTTCGGACCCAACGGTAGTCAAGGTTCGGACACTCACGTCGAGCTTCGAGCCCAACAGTCGTTAAGGTTCAAACATTCCAATCGGGCTTCAAGCCCAGCAGTCGTCAAGGTTCAAACATTCCGATCGAGCTTCAAGCCCAACAGTGGTCAAGGTTCGGACATCTTTATCAAGCTTCAAGCCCAACCGTGGTCAAGGTTCATACATGCCTCCATTGAATTTCAAGCCTAACAGTGGCCAAGGTTTAGACTCCAAGCTAAGACTTCGGATCAACCTCGTGGCCATGTCAAAGAAGCACCTTTGAAATGTTATGTGGTTACGAGACCCATCTTCGAGTAACACTTGAATCTATTTACATTTGATTATTAGCTAACAAAACTATTAGTACGGAAAATTTCAGCCAAGCTTTAGACCAAGAACGGTCAAGTTTAGGCCCTTTATCCGAGCTTTAACACATTGATTGAGCCTAGCTCAGGATACCCAATCGAACTTCGGATCCAAGAAGTGGTCAAGTTCGAGCACCCCACCGGACTTCAAACTTTACTATCCAAGTTAAGTTCGGGCCCTCGCCAAGCTTCGGACTAAGTATGTGGTCAAGTTTAGGCACACCAATCCGACCTTCAAGGCTTTAATTATCCAAGATCGAGAATCAATCGCCTGGACTTCGGACTCGTTAGTCAAGTCCAGGCTCCCTGTTAGAGTTCAAGTCAAAAGACAATTAATTTCGGACACATTGATTCGATGGGCATCCGAAGCAATAGCTAAGTACCCTTTAATGTCTACTTTGACCTTCGTCTTTCGGAGTTGGTCAAAGTGGGGGCTAACTATAAACACCTAAAAAGTGTCCTCCCTTTTCTATTTATTTTATTTGTTATCCCGGTGATGAAATCCCAATCCTGTTTGCATATTCAAATCTCGATTGGCGTGATGGAAGCTAGCAAACCACAAAGAACCCCTTAGCACCACAAAAATTAGTTTTCTTTACTTTGGGCATGCCCACAAATCCATTTTTCAGGCGGACCAAGCACTGGGTCGGACTCCTAACTAGGAAATCCAAACCTGAACCAAAAATAAAACATGCCAAAAATAGAAACCCGCCAAAAATGGAAAGTGGCCATGGCCAGTTCCATCTATAATGTGCAAAACATAGCATTTCACTTTTTCACTCAGCGACCAAGCGAGGCACGAAACTCGAGACATCGTATGACGCCGTATGAGGTCGATGATGTGTTTTCAGCATCATTTCGCCAAAACACCGCGTTTTATTCCCAATGACCAACCGAGGTACGGAACCCGAGATGTCCGTACGACGTCGTGTAGGCCGGCGCCGTGCTTCATGGCTTTTTATGCCAAAGCGTCGCATTTTGCTCCAAGCATCAAACATAGACATGGAAGTCAACTGCACCAAACGACAGATTACAAGGCCAACGCTGCGCTTGAAGGCTTATTTGCCTTAGGTCTGTGTTTTGCTCCGAAACCCATTGAAACACGAAAGTCATATTCCCAAACGATGTCGTCCCGTGGCTGACGCCGGCCTTCTCGGCACGCTCCACGGGATTCATGGTTTAAGGAAATTTTATCCAGCTTTTTCCTTTATCCTCTTCGGGAAATCCGGTTCGATTCGATCGATTTTCGGTGGCTAAAATGCTTCTTTTAGGTCATTTTGTGACCTAACCTTTCCCTTATTAATAGAGGGCCTAACCTCTCATTCTACCAATGACCATTCCTATGCCACACGCTGCTGAAATTTAGCTAAGAGCTAATGAATGCTGCATCGATATTCCGATCTCTTGGCTCTTTTTCAACTAACCATTACTCTAGTAAGCATCTCATCATTCTCCTACACTAATCTACCTCGACAAATTTCACAAATAGTCTATTTCAATCTTGTTCATCTACCGTTATGCTTCCTAATCCGGTTCGTGATTCAAGATCGGCAGGTGGGACAACCTCGAGGGCGCCGGATTCGTTTACAATCTTTTACGGTTTTATTTATTTTGTTATTTTAGCGAATTTTGTATTATGAAGCAAGATGTAATCGCTTTTAATTCTCCATGCCCGCTGTAACTTTTATTTCTTTCGCTTTTCTTTTTGGTTTCCTTTATTTCTTTTCTTTATTGCTTTCCTATATGTTATTTATCACTTTCTTCGTATGTTTTGATTAATTTAATTTTAGCTCTTCACATGTTGTATACTTGTGTGTTATAACACATTTTTAAACTCACAATTTGAATTAGTAAAGGCCTTCGTTGACGGGCGAAATGGAAGGGCTTATCCCAACATTTCGTACCTTCACCCCCGAACGTTGGATTCTCGGTTTTAGTTCGATGGAGTCATTTTCTAAACCTCTTTCAAGCTTAGCATTTCCATACTAAGATTGGAAGAGTCTTCTTTATTTTTGTGAGTTTTTATTCCTAAAATTGACTTGCGACTCCCCTTTTCTTATTCTATTTCTCTTTAATACCATCTCGATATTTAAAATTTAAAATGGGAAAATTGATTTATTTTCTTCCAGCCAAGGTCACGAGACTAAGACTGATTTTTCGGTCTCGGCCTATGGCTCGCATCGGACATCGATCAAGCCTCGGCTCTCGCCGGCGCCACCTAGTGGTCGGGCTTGGCTTTGGTCCAAGTCGGTGTTATCATTGTTTTGGCAGGAAAGCCTTATGGCAAAGTATAAATTATGTCTTTTTCTTTCTCCTAAATTATGAAATAACATCCCGAGACTTCTAAAATTAATTTTTTAATTAAAATATTAATAAAATCATCAATCATTACTTTACCTAAATTGTTTTAAATTGAATTATAAAAATAAAAAATCTCAATAAGAGACACACCTCCAATTTCTAAATAAACTTTCAAAATCATCTTTCAAAAAGAATCTTCAAAAATCAAAAAGAGCTGAAATTCATGGGAAGCTCGGTCCCGTTGTTCCCTTACGAGGAGACGAGCCGTGGTTTCTACATCCGGCCGGACGTGCCATGGTGTCCTCCTCGAGAATCCGATAAGTTTAGATTTGGACCAGGTTCCTTTGAGGCTTTAACAACAATGTTTGGTTTGGTGCTAACCTTAGATTCTTCCTCTTATAGATATAACTCATGGATGGGAAGTTTCCCAATGAGCTCATCTAGTCTCGGCTTGGTGAGTTCTTGAGCCTCCTCGATAGCTATTATTTTTGGTCCCCATGTTCTCTTCGGAAGAGTCCTCAAAATCTTTCCGATAATCTCCTCATTGGACATTTTCTTCCCAAGAGACTTGAGATTGTTAACAATCTCGATGAAGCGAATACCTTTAAGTTATATTCTCATCAACCTCCATTTTGAACGTCTCGTACTTGTGGAGATACTCGACTTATCTTTGCTTGCCTTACTTGACTTGTGCCTTCATAGGTGGTGACAAGAGTGTCCCACACCTCCTTTGTTGTATTACAAGTGGATATTCTATTGTATTCCGAGGCATCTATAGCACACATTAGTATGTTTATAGCCTTGATATTCTTTTGTATGCTTTTTCTTCTCCTCGAAATGAATTCGACTTCACGTTGGGTACAGTTTGAGTGGCATCCAACTTGGTGAAAATATAGTTTCGTAGCGAGATGATCCCCAGACTTCTTTGTCATAGTCTTGGGTGTAGTATTCCATAATCTTCTTCTAGTGGGAGATGTTGGACCCTTTGAACATTAGTGGCCTCGCTAAAAGACCTTCGTCGAGCTCTCCATAATTAAGAGTCATCTAATCTTTAAACCATGGATTGTTAAATCCTTATGAAAGGCTAGGCTCTAATACCAATTGAAGGTTTGTGCTTTGAGAGTCCGAATCACCTTAGAGGGTAGGGGGTGAATAGGTTGTGAAGGAAATTTTGTGAAAAAATAAAACTTTGTGCTCAAAAGGCGGAACTCAAAAATAAAGTGTTGAGTTTAGATTAGACTCACATAAGATTTTTATGTGGAAACCCTCTTGGGTAGAAAACCATGGCTAGTATCAATTCCAATACCGAGTCAAATCCACTACCTTGAATCACAAAATACAAGAACTCACTTTATGAATTGTTCCTTTACATAATTCAATACAAGTTTTCCAAGGTACAGGAGCTACCTTATCCGCCCTACTACTTCCTAACTAAGATACTCTTTACGAGTTTGATACAACCGAGCTGAGTTAGCTCTTAAAGCTCAATCAAGGGAAATACAAAAGAATTGTATAGAAATAAACGTAAGTGATTACATGACTTCTTGATTGAACTTAGAAGTTGAGAAACTAAGTACAAAGTTGAATGCTAGAAAGATTAAGTATAAGAGTTGAGAGTTGTGCTTTAGCAATCTTCTAAGTCTTGTGAAGTGGCTTCTATTTATAATCAGCAAAGTAGATAGCCATTATGCCTCGGGACTTGTAGAAACCTAAAATATGTCAATCTTTATCTCTTTATTATTTATGTATTTTATTTTGTTAGCCCAATGATGAAATCCCAGTCCTATTTGTGAATTCGGATCACGGTCGGAGTTTGATTAGCTTGACGAAACTAGTAAACCACAAAAAACCCTTTAGCATAAAAAATAAGCCTTTTGCCTTGGGTCGGTAAAAAATCATTTCTTCGGGCAGTACAAGCCCGGGTCAATGCTCCATAATCAACTCCTTGCCGGCACCGCATACGAGCACTACTAGACTCAAAACGTCGTGTTCCATCATCGGCGTTCAACCGAGACACGAGCTAAATTCGTCTACACAACATCGCATCGGCGGCGCCACGTTTCATGGCAAACATAGCCAAAACGCTGCATTTTGCTTCATAATTTAGTTGCAAGCCGAGACATTGAGCTCATTTTCACAAAAAGAGGCCGTTCAAGGCCGGCATCACATTTCGGGGATTTTTCCCCAAACGTTGCATTTTACTTCAGAATTTAGTTGCAACATATAAGGAAGCGGAGTCCGTACGAAGTTGTTTATGGTCGGCATCGCATCACGCCACTTGTTCTCGGGATCCGATCCAAGCTTGATTTGATTCGATTTTTTATGATTCTGCGGGCCGACTTTCTACCTATTTTGGATAGTCTGCTTCAGCTAAAACCCTAGGTCACTTGTGACCTAATCATCTCCTATAAATAGAGAGCTTAGGCTCTCATTTTATATATAGTCGCTTCTTATGCGTTATGCTTGCTAAAACTTAATTAAGAGCTACTGAATGCACCTTTTGTTGTTATGATCTCTTGGTTTCTTTTGAGCCTATTCTTGTTATACTCCCCACACTCGGATCCCCAATCCTTCATCATTCATCAATATCAACCTACCCTCACAAAAGTTCACAAAAGTCTCCTCCGGTCACCACCGTCACGCTTTCAATCCAGTTTGAGATCTAGTTCAGCAAGTGGGACGACTCGAAGGCACCAAATTTTCCTTTAACCATGGTTTATTTAATTTCGTTATTTATTGCTTTCAGTATTGTGGAGAAGAATGTAATCGCTTTTCAATTCCTCCCCATCCGATGTAATTTTTTAGTTTTCTTTTTCGTGTTTGTTTACTTTTCTTTTCGTTTTTGAATTCTTTCATTTATTGCTTTGATATATGCTTTTAACGCTTTTGTTAGCTTGCCTTGATTGTTTTAAATTTTGCACTTATGTTGTATGCCTATCTTTAATGCATCACCTAAACTCACTCCTTAAATTAGCAAAGCCCGTCCGTTGACTGGACTGAACGGAAGGCTTATCCCTACGTTTCGTACATTCGCCCCTTAATCTGGATTCTCGGTTCTAGAATGATGGAGTCAATTTTTAACCTCTTTGAAGCTTAGTTTTCCCATATTAAGATTGGAAAAGTAATTTTTTATTTAATTTTGTTAGTTTTTATTCCTAAAACCGACTGGCGACTCTATTTTCCTATTTTATTTCTCCTAATTCGCTCCTCGATGTTTCGACTTAAAAATAACAAAAAAGTTTTTTATTTTCTGACAGTCAAGCCATGGACCGAGACTTACCGGCTCGAGTCACGACCCATGGCCTGCGCCGTTGATTGTATGACGCTGGCTCTTGCCGATGTCGGACGAGTCGGCGAGTAGGACTTTGGTCCAAACCGGTGTTTTACACCGGTTTGGCCCAAAGCCCCACATCAAAATTAAATTAATTTTGATTTGTTTTATTTTTAGTTGTGAAATAATATCCCAAGTTTTCTAAACATAGTTCCTAAAATAAATTGATTAATAAAATAGCCAATCACTTTTGCTTAATTTATTTTAAATTAAATTATAAAAATTTAAAAACTCTTAATAAGAGATGGATCCACATTTCAAAAATTATTGCCTTTAAAAATCATCTTCATTTTCATAAAAAGAAACCTTGCCAATTCTTGGGGATGCTCGGTTCCAAGAAGTCCGGTTTCGAAGGGGCGTGCGGATGGGCCGTGGTTCCTACGAGTGGCGACTCCACTAGGTAAATAGTATCACTTATTGAGAGGGTGAGACTTGCAAGTTTGAGTTGTGAGTTTTCGTAATGTATTTACATTAGGCATCCTACATTTAGGCAACCTCAAACATAGTTGCTTTTTAATTTCGACCTTTAGGCTTTACTTTTTGAAGGTTTGCTCTTGGAAAGGTTAAGTCACCCTAGAGGGGGATGAATAGGGTAATGGAAGATTTTTGCGGAATTAAAGATTTCTGCAAAGTAAAGACTTAGAGAACTTTTCCGAGTCTAGATCGACTCGAAATGCAGAATAGAAAATATACGTGGAAACCCTCTTGGGACAAAAACCACGTTCGGTGCTATCCAAGCACTAAGTCAAATCTCTTATTTTAAATCCACAAACACCAAGGACTGACTCTTTGGACAATTCACATACAAGTTTTTCCCAGCACACGAAGTTCCCTTATACTGTTCTAGTACTTCCTAATAAAGGTAACCTTTATAACTAGGGATAAGCTGAGCCGAGTTAACCCTTACGGCTCGATCAATGGACTTTACAGAGAATCACTACTAGAAAATTGTCATATAGCGACGGAAATAGCGACGGAAAAATGTAATTTAGCGATGGAATTTCATAATTAGCGACGGAATAGCAACGGAATTTGATTCCGTTGCTATTTGAATCGACAACGGAATTTCTTGTTCCGTCATGGATTAGATTAACAACGGAATCAAATTCTATCGCTAATCCGTCGCTAATCGGCGACGGAATCGCATAATTCCGTCGCTAATCCGTCGCCAATTCTTTTAAAAAAATTTACAATTTTACGTATTTTTGAGTGTTTAATACAAAAAGTCTTGAACGAAATACAAATTCAAATAATCCGTCGACATAACAACCTCAAATTCAACTTCAATTCAAACAAAAAAATCATATACAAACACAAAAGTCATAAATAATCCAACTTCAATTCACCAACATCCATAAAAACTAATTAAGAAAAAAAAACAAGAGTATTACATTATTTACAAACACAAGTTATGTTCTTCATCTTCCTTTTCTTCTTCTTCTTCCTCTTTCTCATTATCTTCACCTTCTACCTCATTTTCATTCCAACCATGCCTATCAAAATAAATTATATCAAATACTCTAAAATCTGAAACTTTATAGTAAACAAAGTAAATTATAAATACAACCAACAATGAGGGAGGATGGAGAAAACATACCTATAAGATGTTAAAGGTAGTTAGTTGGCGGCGGTGGCGGTGGTGGCCTCTTGCTCTCTCACACTCTCACTTCTCTCTAATTCTCAATCTATCTCTCTTTATGATTTTACCGAGCCTCGTTGAAGTGGGGCTTTTATTTGCAACATAACGTCCGTCGCTACTTAAAAAATTTAGTTAGCTACGGAATTAGCGACGGAAAATTCCGTCGCTAATTAAAAATTTTAAAATTTCAAAACTGGAGAAAATTTAATAGCTCGCCAACCTAAAATTTTTCAAATTTTGAATTAGCAATGGACTTGTCCGTCGCTAACTAAAAATTTGAAAAATTTTATATATTTGAAAAATGAAAATATGCGGCACATTTAAATTTTGAAAATTTTGGATTAGCGACGGAATTTTCCGTCGCTAATTTAAATTTGAAAATTTTTATATTTTTTCAAATTAAAATAGGCGGCAAATTTAAAATTTTTAAAATTTTGAATTAGCAACGGAATTAGCGAAGGAATAATTCCGTAGCTAATTAAAAAAATTAAAAATTAGATTTAGCGACAGATCGATTCCGTCGCTAAGTAAAAAAAAATAAATAATTTTCCAAAATCCGTTGCTATTTTTTCCATTTCCGTCATTAGGTCCGTCACTAATAAGTAAAATAGCGACGGAATTTGTGTTCCGTCACTAATTACGTCGCTAAGTTCATATTATCTAACAATTGTCGGTTTCAGTCGTTGTTTCAGTCGCTAATTAACGACGGATGTGATTCCGTCGCTATTTAACGTTTTTATAGTAGTGAATTGAAAATGTAAGAGTAGTTACAAGACTTTTCTCTTTACATATCAAAAAGTGTAAACTAAGAGTGGAGTTGTAAAAGCTAGAACATTGAGAGAGAGTGAGAGAGAGAGAGAGAGAGAGAGAGAGAGAGAAAGAGTAATTTCATATTAGCTCTAGCAATGTTCAAGCAACAATCTTCAAGTCTTGTATGAAGGCTTCTACTTATACACAATGAGGAAGAGTAGCCGTTGTGACTGATTCTGGACTTGAGAGCTTCACTAGCCATTGTAACGGATAGTCTAAGTCACTCGAAAAAGAGTCGTTGCAAATGTGAACTTTGTGCTTAGATCCTTGGCTCAAAAGTAGTCCATCCCACTGGTTGTGACTGAAATCTAGGGTGGAAACAACTATTAGACTCAACGTTGAAGTTTAACGGATTTGGTAATAAACAACCACGACACGGTGTCCGAGTCTTGTCCTAAAACAATGCTTTTCTATCTACTTGGATGTTTAACGATTAAAAGTCGGTTGCCTTTTCTTTTCAAAACCAGATTAAAATACTTTAATTAACCTGCAAAAGCAAATCAAAGTGGTATTCAAAGTATAGAAATACTTTGGTCCAAGATTAGGAAAGGATAAAAATTAATTCATAATAATTAACCACTTAATCATCCTTAACCCGAAAGAATGGAATTTTCCGAGTCTAATATTCAATAGGTTTAAATTCCATCTTATGTCTATCCTTAAATGATTAAGTTTTTAAGCATATATAGACACCATGCATCCAAGTGATCGGGTAAATAATATATTTCAATAAACCGACTTAGAAATGAGAACTAGCGTAGTAATTCATTTTCGGTTAACTCATTAAGTTAGTGCTCGGAATAAGATATGTTCATGAAATTATTTACTCAAGACAACTATTTGAGTTGTATTTGAGTGGATCGAAACCCATAAGTGTGTTCTACTCAAGAAATGCTTTTGAGTAGGTCGAGACAGTGTTGAAAACTTAAAGATGAGCTTCTTCAAGACTTACAATGGCTTGAAATCAAAATCATCGAGAGATAGAGAGTTATACCTAAGTCTTCAATCTCCCCTTTTTGATGAAAAACATTCAACACTTATCAAAATAAGCTAAAGGTTTAGAGAGTTAAGTTTTTATGACTTAGAAACGAATAACTATAGAATGTGCTTTGTTTAACGGAATTAGTATTCGTTGTTAGAGCATATTGATGCACGACATATCGGAGCGAAAATTATCGGAGCATAAGAACAAGTATCGGAGCGAAAATTATCGGAGCATAAGAACAAGTATTAGAGCATAAAATCAAAGCAAAAATAATGAGATACAAGTTATGCTCAATGATGCTCAGAAATTATAAAATTTCATCAATGCTAAAAAGGTAAGTACATAGAAAAAAATAAACTAAACTTGAAATTAGGAAGGGGATGGAGTAGTGTGAATGGAGGAGGATGAGCGAGGGCCTCTTCTTCTACGACGATAGCCTTGAGTGGAAGATACTAGGGGAGGAAGAGATGGTAGGAGCAAAGATAAGTCCGGGATTGGAGTTGCAGACACTGCGCACCGGAGGTTGTATTTCCTTTATCTCCTCGTCCGAGCCCTCAGCCTCTTCGAGGTTGAGATGGCTGTGGAGGTTGAGCCTAGAATTGACCAACATCCCCAACCTCTTCGAGGCAAACTCGGTATGTTCCGAGGAAATGACCTTAGGTTCCTTCTCCCCTTGGCCTTTAGCTTGGTCTCGCTCCGGTCTATTCTTTGTTTTCTTCTTCCTCCTCTTCTTCTTCTTCTCCTTCGACTCAAAGTTAGTAGAGCTAGAGGACTCTTACGATGATTCTTCTTCGAGTGGGTGTCCTCAATAGCCTTTGATCTGCGCTCTTGAAGACGATGGATCCGGTCCTACTGCCGCTTGATGACGTCTTTCGGTCGTTAACCATGGCTTGACTCTAATCGATCTTGCTTTGAGTCGAGCTCAGTAGCTGAGTCAAAATAGGCATGAAAGCCCGGAAAGCCGCAAAATTTGATTATAAATCTTTGGCAACAAGCAGCAAATTAAGAAGCCAACTAGGCTTGATTGCCGTGGAGGCGGTGCCTCTTCCCTCATAGCACGCTTTCTTTGGTTTACCAAGAGGTACCGAGGATTCATGCTTTTCTTGTCGTGCAACCTATGGAGGACTAAATGCTCGGACTATGAGACACTATGTATCCTACCTAGATTGATCCTTCTTTTGACCTTAGACCCTTGGTTGTTTAGGTGGTCCCTTTTTCTTCATTTGCATGCTTGGATGAATATGGTTGTTTTTAGTATTTAACCTTATACTTGTGAGCCTTTAAATTAGGTTAGGAGTGTTGTTTAACCCTTGTATGGGTGCAAATAAAATACCGTAATTAATTTCTTCGAGTCGGTCCATTATGTGTATTTTTACCCAAAATTGCCTTTTCCCTTTTAGGTCGATCCATTAATTACATTTATGAGTCATCCCAAAAATTCATCTTAGTCTAGGCAATCAAGGTTTCAGGTAGCCACCGACCACCGAGCTTAGCCGGCGCCGACCATTTTCGGTCGATCCAGGAGGGTCCTACTGGGGATCCTTCTATCTCTTCGATCGATCAGTATGTTTTAGGGTTTTGACCTTTTTCATTATTTTATTTTCTATGTTCCATTTTGCATTTTCATTTTTCAATTAGCCAAAATAAATTCATCTCAAATTAGATAGGTCTATTTTGCATTTTTTATTTTTTTCATTTAGCCAAAATAAATTCATCTCAAATTAGGTGAATATATTTTGCATTTTTATTTAGTCAAAACAAATTCATATTCAATCGGGAATAATCATTTGTGCATTCCAATTATGCATTAGTCGAATCACACATCATCCCAAATTAAGTCATGAGCATCATTACATTTCATTTCATTTGTTTTTGTAGGAATCATGGCCGACGAGGGCCCGCCGAGTTTCCCAACTTGTTTCGGGTCTCGTTTTTAACGATTGATTTTGAATATGGTTTTTGAAAGTCGATTTTAGAATGCAAGGACGAACCTTTTATTAAGATTTTTGAATTTTATTAAGTCGAATTAATAAGTTAAATCATATTGAATTGATTGGCGTTTTATTAATTACTTCAATTTTATAAATTATTTTCAGAATTCTCGGGATATTATTTCTTATTTAAAGGAAAAATAAAATTATAAACTAAGGTTTCTGCCGTGAGGCTTCGAGTGCAAAACAAGTGTGAAAACACCGGTCCGGACCCAAGCCTCGCCATTGACCACCCATTCAGGCGACAACCTGCACTCGGCGGTCACGGCGCCGGCCATAGGCCTGGTAGGCGAGATCCCGGTTCCTTTTTTTTACCCCGCAACTAGAAAATAACCGATATGCAATACGAGAATAAAACAAAAAGGGAGTCACTAGTCAGTTTTAGGAAGAAAACTAACAAAACATAAAAAAAATAAAAAGAATGCTCTTTTGATCTTAGTATAGAAAAACTAAGACTCGTAAAAGGCTAAAATTGACTCCATCGGTCTTTGAACCGAGAATCGGACCCGGGGCGAGGATACAAAATGTAGGAAAACCCTTCCATTCCGCCCCTCCGTAGACGACCATTACTAGTTTGGAAAGTATATTAAAATAACGTGCTACACACAAACATACAACATGCTAAAACAATAAATAAGAGCAACCAAACAAAATCAAAGGAAAAGCAACAAAGAAAGCGGTACGAAAGCGATACGTAAAGCAAAAAGGAAAGAAAAGTGAAAAACTAAAAGATTACATCGAGCGGGGAGGAATTAAAAAACAATTACATCTCTTTAATCCACAATACGTAAAGAGGTAAATGAAGCATAAAAATAATATAAACCATTTGAAGGCTAAACGATTGCCCTCAAGTTGTCCCACCTTGATAATCTGGATCTCTATGCTAGATCTCCTAATACAATGGAGACAAATCAAAGAAAAGGACTTGTTTTTGTGAACTACGTATGTAGGGAATAGAAAAGATCAGTTGAATAAGTGCCAAGAGATCAAAATAACCGAATATTTTTTAGCTCTTTGCACGAATTAAACGGTGATAAGTACAAAAAAGGTGGATGGTTGATAGTAATTTTAGCAAAGCAACGTTTAGGTATGAGTGTTCCGGTTAGCTTTTTGTAACATTACACCTAGGAGAAAGTCATATGGGAATGAGAGTCAAGGCTCTCTATTTATAGAGAGAGACCTAGGTCACAAATGACCTAGGGTTTACATGCAGCTTGCCGTCTAAAATAGCAGAACTAAAATCGAGCCAATAAATCAAGAGATTAAACCGGATAGAAAGGATAAAATCGGATAGCACCTGGCTTGCGGGCTCCGGCCACCCGAGCTCTCCTAGGGTTTCATGCCCTACCGTGTTTCCAAAGGATTCTCCAAGCCAAAACACATCGTCTCACTTAAAACTCTAGGGTTCTAGGTGTAGGCCAAGACATCATTTTGAGGGGAAAAGCTCCTAGTCTAGTGTGGACTATTTTGTAGAGCTTAAACGCATCACTTTGATACTCGTGATCATGAAATGCAACGCTTTAATGTCGTCTTCAAGTCTTCAGCTCCTTGTTTGATTAGACAAAAGTAAAATGCAGTATTCTAAACTTGGAATTTCCAGGCAGACAGTACTAGACTTCGTTGTCCGTGAAGGCTTGACCCGGTTCTTGTGTGATGCTTGGAATTGGTTATAATCGAACCTAAACTCCAAAATGGGGTTGGACTTGATCGTGATGCATGTGTTCTAAAGTCATGTAAGAGGATCCTAAGCTTGGCTTGATTAGAGCCTGAAGCTTGGTATACTTTGGTGCTAAAACTTTGTTCGTTCTTTGATCCGAACCTTGGCTAAATGATCCGTTGTAGTAACATACTTGTTAGTGTCTAATCAAATTAACGAAAGTTTAGTGTTTTACTTGAATAATTCAGTCTAAAATAGACTGAAAATTTGATCCAAAAAGGCGGGTTGGTGGACTCGAAAATTCCCACTTGCATGCACAAGATGCCAAAGAGCCACATGCCATGGTTGATGGGACTCTATAAACTAGGTGGACAGGCTAGATCTACAAAGTTGTCACCGATGGGACACCACGGCACCTCGTGGCCGGCGCCGGCCAGCCTTTAGCAGGTCTGGCCCCCGGCGTGCTCTGCCGGATTCCCTTGGTCTTGCACTACTTGTTTGACCCTTGTCTTGTATGGTTGGTCTGCTTTGACCGAGTTTTCCTATAAAAAGGGGTAATTAGTGTGTTCATTTTGCACACATACTCCTTCTCTTGCTCTGCATTCCTCTTGTGCTCTCTTACTTTGCTTCTCCTTGAAAACTTTCCAAAAATATTCTCTTCAAAATGTGTAGAAGAAAAGTTCATCCTGCCGAAAGGTTGAGAGCTGAAAAACTCATCGTAGATAACTACCTCAAGCGGGAATGGCGTCCATAGAATGAGTGGAACCTAAATGACCTCTTGGTGGAGGTTGAGAGTCATGCTTTATCCCTTGCCATCACTCCTTCAGTAAGCTAGTTAGCTTAAGTTTCTTCCTTTACTCAGTGAGAATAGCTCTTTAACTAAAAAAATCTTGGATTTTTGTCTTGTAGAAAGGCTTGATTCGGAGTAGTGGAGCTATCCCTAAATTCGTGAAGACATGCAAGAGGATGAACTTTCCTCTAGAAGATGTCATGCATAGTGTCGGGTTTGGTCCTCTTTACCTTGCTTTAAACCACCTTACTCGACAAAAGGAAAAGGGATCCCATTAGGGCCATTAGTGAGCGTTTTAGGACACTACCAACACTTTTCACCTTCCCTTCGAGGAAATGACCATAACGCCTTTTGATTTTGCTTGTTTATCCGGTTTAGGCTTCTCGAGGAGAACCTCAATCCTATGACCAGAACTTGTGTAAACAACGGGATTATCTTCGTCACCTCTTTAGCCCCGTGGCCGATAGGTTTCCCCATGATAATTTCTTTAAGTATTCTCGTCCTCTTTTAGGCCTTTGAGGATGTTAGGTTTTGGCCGTAATACTCTCCTCAACAACATGTCCGAATCATGCTTGCTCTTCTCTTGAGTACGATTCTTTTCTCCCGGTCAAGTCGCTAAAGTTCATGTTCACTATTTAGTGAACTTAGCGGACCTTGACAAAATAAAGGAGCTCAACTGGGGTTCTCTTGCACATACTTGCCTCATTAAGGGCCTTCGTGCCGGTGTGTGGCACACAAAATCGGAGCCGAATTCAACCAATTATTTACCGTTGAATGGCTTGTGGAAGATTATTGAGGTATGCTCAAATTCTCCTTTTCTCCAAAATATTTTTCATCTCGTGTTGCTAAAAAATTTTACTTGATTTGTAAAATACACCCATGGTTGTATGAATATTTTCCACATTTTTCTCTCGGTTCAACAAATCGTCCCGTATTTTCGGCATCCGTATCGTGGGTGAAAGTTTATCTTCAACGTCGTAATATTCATGGGATAGAATTCTTGAGATCAACCCTCAACCGTGTGACCTCGGTTTGCCTTTTTAATCTCAAAATATGCTTTAGGGCCTTTTATCACTTTGTTTAGGTTTCGCCCTCGCTCACGACCTATGGCACAGCCCGTGGGCCTGCCTCGTGGTGGAATCCAACCTTGATTATATACTTTTTTCATTTGTTTTCTTACTGCCTTTCGTTATTGCTAGCTTATTTCTTGACAAAATTAGAATTTAGGCCAACTTTCACCCTTGGGCAACATTAACTCCCTCTAAGTGTCATTGTTGCATGAGAATTAAGAGAAAGGAGGATCTTATTTGAAGGTCCATTTGGATTTTGTTGGTATCTTGGGGAGAGGGTCACACCTCAAATCCGGGTCAACACGTGGCCTCCGTTCGTTTCGGTTGATCGCCCTCCGACCATGTTCTACTTTCGTTCCCTTCATCCAAATAAGCAAGCAACTGCTATTGTGGGGTATCCTTTTACCTCATTTCTAAATTTGAACACATCTTATGCCCACCATGCGGCACAAATCATGACCCAACTAATAAGTTCTCAATCTGTTTTCTTATCATAGTTAAATTTCTTACACGGAAATTAACTTCATCTTTTGGCAACTAACATTGGCAGACATCCACATCCCAAGCCATGATGTGGATGTTATTCTTCCCGGAAATCTCCTCGTTACGTAAGAATTCCCGAAATCCCGAGAGGAAGAATGTGTTAGGCATCCTTTCCCTAAGAATTGGCAAGGGGTAAGAATTTCATACTCTTCACTTCTACTTGTATGCTAAAAGTATATTTGACTAACACCAAAGTATCGGTTTTCATAGTATGACCGAGAATAATCCCGGACTATGTCTTTCAATCTGCTCTCCGAGGAATCCAAAACATCCGTACTTGGGTGATCCTTCCTTACTTTTTAAGTAAGTCCTTAATTAGTGGATTGCTAATTTTATTGAGCTTTTAGTGAATGCTAATTGCCCAATCATTCTTGTAAAGAGGTTGATCCGGAGCACCTCCCTCCGGTAGTCTTCCTGGTGTACCCGAGGCACAAACAAACCCATTCGGCTAACAAGAACCTTCTAGTAGTACTCGCTAGACAAGTTTCTTCATGATGTTCTTCATGGCGTGCACATTATAGAAGTGCTTCGAGGCAGGACCTAGCGCTTTCCGGGCCTAGTGTTTCCGGTGTGGGGGACCTAACTTTTCCGAGGAGAGCTTAAACATTTTGCCCTTGTAGGCTTTCGATCGTCATGGAAATCCTCTTTATTTCCCTCGGTCTTCATACAGCAGAGCCAACCTATGAGGCTTCGCAATCTTAGGACGACAGAGGTAGCTCTTATCAAGGTGATGAAGGTGGTAGGTTCTCCACATCCGTCTTGGAGGACTTTGGGAATTACATCCTTGATGACGATTTTGATGGCGATGCTTAGAAGATTCCTTGCTGCTTCCATTGTTGATGATTAAGGAGTCCCTTGTTTATTTAGTATTTGCTTTGTAATGAGGGACTCTTATGCAATAGGATTAAATGTAAGACTCAATTCTAAGAAATGCGTTCTTTTATTAATATGATGCAAAATGACTTAAGGAAATTTACAAAGACAAATCGAGAAAAATGCACTAGCCCCTATTCTCCCCAAAAGAAAATAATAAAAAGAAAAAGGGAAAATCTCAAGTGCATGATCCAAAAATATCATAAAAACAAAAGGGTTGAGGCAAAAAGAACACGGCCCAAGGAGTGCTCGAGGCTAAAGAAACCCATGAACTCGGCTTGACCACGGGGTGGCCGGTGCTCGCCACCCGCGAAATCCAAGGCGTTGATGACTACGAGTGACCGAGCTGTAGTAGGATTAGAAAAGCTCCCGGAAGCTCTTATAAATAGGATCCATGTTGGTGTTTAAGAAAAGTGTCAAACGCAAAAACCTTCTACGAGTTAAACTCGGATCATTCGAGTGTCTTCTATTTCGTTCTAAAAGACAATGGATTTCATGAGTGAAGGTCTACTGGACTTTCTTAAGGGTTGTTGTGGCCTTTTCGGACCCTCACCATCATGTCTTCAGGTTTGGGGATAAAGAACCGTGCCCCTACCCGAAGGATTCGATGCCATATTAGGCGCTTATAGGCGTACAAAACTAGTTATACCCAAATCATTAGAAAACATCTCGCGAGACTTACAACTACTTGCTGAAACTAAGTAATAAGAATCTAGGATGGATTCTTATTGGGAAATACGTAAATTTGACCAACTTGATGAAGCCCTATAGGCACATATATGCCAATTCCGAGGCAATCATCATCCTAAGGCGGTGGGCCATCATCACCTATCTAATAGGTGGATTCTTGCCGGTAGGAGGTCACGGGGACATGGCACTAGCGGCACTACTGTGTTTAGTTTAGAGAAATATTGTTCTCTAACTCCCTTAGTAGTTGCTTGAGACAATCATAGGTTTAGACTAGGTTGAACCGAACTCTAAGGAAGATTTTTCCGGGAGCCCCTATTGTTTGCAAGTAAGCACATAACTACTAATGGGACCGAGATAGCATAAGCTGGTCGGCAGTGATGGCACTAGGGTGGCAGTCCGGAGCTGCCGAGGTTAAGTTATCTTCGATAAACGTCGCTTTATTTCTTTTTTTCGCTCTTCTTCGATTTTTGTTGCTAACAAAATTTTCTTTCTATTTGATTTTGCTCTGTTGGGCCTAAAAAATTGGACTTTGGCCGTGTAGGACACTTATTTTGATTTTGCATCCGTGATGTGTAGATACGGTTAATGGAACATCTAAAGTTGATTCGGGCTCCACCGAAAGCCGATGCATACTTAGCCGTACACTTCGCCAGCGAAAACGAGAAGAGGTGGTAGCTGATCACCCGACTTCTTGGTGGGAGGAGTACCTTAAAATATCACAAGCAATGACATAATGTTTTACTTCGAGCACTCGGAAGGTGTCCCAATTCAGGACACACACCGTGCACCATCCCTTTGTACGCTTATTGGGCCAAGAAAGTAGCACCTTCTATTTCCACGACCATTTGTTACAGAGAAATTGGAAGAGAGCAAATGATTCCCTTATTGGACTACATCTGTCCTGCTACCTTTGAATTGTTCAAAGGGTTTGGAAACTCTAACCGAACAAAATCTTGGCCCGGATACTACATGAACCTGCCAAAGCTAGTGACACCTCCAGGTGAACCTAACATTTCTGTTTCTCCCTATTATCCGGAGTGGATAATAGAAGTGGATCCCCAATGGCATAAGGCACTGAAAGCTAGAGAGCTGGATCCTAAAGAAGTTGTCCATGTTGCTCGTCTCTCTATAAATTCACGAAATAAACCTTCTTGGTGGCTAAACGCATTCGTCGAAGAGAAGTTGAAGCCAAAGAAGCTAAACATAGGAGGGCCCATAGGATTGAGGGACTGAAGGAACACACTAGGGATGATGCAACCGAGTCTAGTGACCCCAAAGGAAAGAAAGTAAAGATAGACTAGGGCTTAGACCTTAGGATAAAATAAAACGAAGTTTAGTTTTGCCTCTTTAGAACAAATTTATTATTGTTTTATAAGTAGTATACTTGCAATGATTTCCCTTTATTAGCTATGTAATTAGGTAAGTGGTAGGCTTACCTATTATTAAATAAAAGTAAGTATTATGCTATACTTTTATGTTTTATTTCTAACCTAGAGGTAAAAATAAATAAATAAATTGGACAGACCTAATTGGACCACCCAAAAATAATAATACTTGCAAACAAACTGCCTTCTTGGACCACCCGAGAAATAAATAAGGGAACCATCTAATTAGACAATTAGAAATAAATTTCAGAGTCAAAAGAAAGAACGAGGCCCGGTCGGCCCACCGTTGTATAGGTGATGGCCGGCACCTGCCATAACTTGGCCTGGTTGGGCTAGGCATAGCCTACTTGTCTAGGGTCATGCTAGGCATAATACTTCTTCTGCTAATCTAAGTTCATGTACTTGGAAAATCTCTTCCCCATCTAAATCGAGTTAATGTCACCACTCGCCGGGTAAGATCCGACTAAGTACAAATGGGCTTCGCCAATTAGGCTTAAATTTCCCTCATGGGTCATGAATTGGTGCTCTTATCTCCTTAAGGACTAAATCTCCAATTTGTAGATTTCGAGGCTTAACTTTCTTATTAAATGCCTTGGATATACGCACCTGGTATATTTGGATATTATGCAAGGTGTTGAGGCCCTTCTCATCCAATAACACTAGCTCTTCATAGCACGCTTCAGCCCATTCTCGCTTTTGAAATTTGATTTTCAACAATTATCCTGAATGAGGGAATGACAATCTCAATTGGAAGGACTCCTTCCATGCAATAAACTAGGGAGTAAGGCATTACTCCCATAGAGGTTCTAATAAAAGTTTGATAACCCCACAAAGTGAAAGGTAGCCTATGAGGTCAATCCTTATAAGTAACTACCATCTTCTCTATTATTTTATGAATATTTTTATTAGCGGCTTCAACCGCTTCTGTTGGTCCGAGGGCATAAGGGGAAGATTTATGATGTTGGATCTTGTACTTGTCCAGCAAATCTACTACCTCCTTCTTAAAATGACTACCATGATCACTAATTAGCTCATGGGGCACCCCATAACGACAGATGATATTTCGGGTTATGAATTTGGTTACATGTTTCGACGTCAAGGTTGCATAAGAGGCCGCCTCTACCCATTTTGTGAAGTAGTCGATTGCTACGCGCACGAATTCGTGACCACATGTTTCCTTAGGGGTCACCTTGCCAATAATGTGTATTCCCTAAACCGAGAATGACTAAGGTGAAGCTAATGTTGTGAGAAATAATGGTGGTTGGTGTTGTAGATTTGCATACACTTGACATTTATGGCACCTTCTAACAAAATCATGGCAGTCCGCCACCATGGTCGACCAGTAATAGCCTAGTCTTTCAACCTTTTGGACCAACATCTTACCATTCATATGAGGTCCACACTCCCCACCATGAATCTCTTCCATGATGCGCTTTGCTTCATGTTGGTTGACACAAAGTAAGCTAATCTCATAATTAGTTTTCTTGTACGGTTGCCTCTAATTTATGAAGAATTGGGCAGCCAACATCCTAATGGCTCGTTGGGCTCTAGGTGTGGAGTCCAAGGGATACTTTTGCTTATTCGGATAAATGTCATGATACCAACTGGTATGGGCAGTATTAGACACTTTTAATGAGGGCTTGCTCGTAGAGAGTCTAAGTCACCCCAAAAGGGGGGTGAATAGGGTGATAAAGAAAATTAAATAATTTTTGCAACAATACAGCTCAACACCAAATTCTAAGTCCAGATTGGACTCGGAAAAGTAATAACACAGACTATACGTGGAAACCCTCCCGGGCGGAAAACCACGGACAATGCTAATCCAAGCACCAAGTCAAATCCACTATTTTGAATCCACAAAATACAAGGATCGACGCTACTAGAATTGTTTCCTTAAACAATTCCTTACAATGTTATCCTAGACTCGGACGTTCCCTTATCCGATCTAGTACTTCCTAACTAAGGTAACCTTTAAAATAAGGGACAACAAAGCTGAGTTAACCCTTACAGCTCAGTCAAGGGACCTTACTTAGAAAGTAAGAAAAGAATGTAACTTATTATAAGACTTTCTTTACAACTCGGAAGATATTAAATACGGACTTGGAGTTGTAAATACAAGATTAAGTAAGAATGAGAACAAGAATTAGCTCAATAATAAATACGGTTTCAGCAATCTGTTCAACAATCTTCTAGTCTTATGGAATGGCTTCAATTTATAGCAAACCGGGCAGAGTGACCGTTGAGTCTTGGTTTTGGACAGAAGTCTTCACTAGCCGTTGTAACGGCTATTCCGAGTCGCTCCGAAAAGATCCGTTGGGATGTGAACGTTATGCAACAGCTCTTGGCTCCAAAAGATGGTCCAATCACTTGGTGGTGACTGAAAACTAATGTGGAAACAATCGTTAGGCCTAGAGTTGGAGTTTTCTAGTTTTGGAAACAAACAACCCTAACACGGTGTCTAAGCTATGTCCGTAAGTAGCTAAAACTTGTCTGTTGGTGTTTAACGGCTAGAAGTCGGTTGCTTTTGTATTTCAAAATAAGTTAGCCTCGTTTGAATAACCTACAAAAGCAAACCACATTGGTTCTCAAAGTATAACAATACTTTGGTCCAAGATTAGGCACGAGATAATAATTAAATCCGAGTAATTAAATGCTTAATTATCTTTGGCCTAAAGGAATGGAATTTTCTGAGTCTAATATTCAATGTACTCAAATTCCATCTTGAGTCAATCCTAAGTTGATCAAGTATAGAGAGTAAAAATATCGAGTATAACAATTTGATCCGGTCAAATAATTCTCAAGGAAATAAACTAACTTAGAATAAAGAATAAACGTTGTAATTCTCTTTACGCTGAAATATATAGTCAGTACTCGGAATAAGAGTGTTAGAGAAATTATTTGAACATGCGATAGTTCCGAGTGATGTCTAAGTGAGTCGAAACACCAAGTGTAGGAGATATACAATAAGGCACTTTCGAGTCAGTGTGAAAACTTAAGAGTTTCTATAATGCTCGGAATGACTTGAAATCAAAACTTATGAGAGATAGGATTTACACCTAAGTCTTCATTTAATACTCGGAGTGACTTAGTGTCAAAACCTAAGTTTTCAATCTCCCCTTTTTGATGAAAGACATTCCATACTTAAGATAGAAACTTGTTAGTGCGAAACATGAGTTTTCATTTTCAATGATCGAAGTATCGGAGCAAAGAGTGACGGATGATACTTATAAAATGCGGTTCGGATCAAATCATAACTCGGAACAGCTTATACGGATAATAAATCAAAGCAAAGAAATGAAATGAGCAGATTGTATCAAAGGAAAAAGGCAGAAGAAAGAAAATAGCAAGTGAACCGAGAAACAAGTCCGTTCGAAAAAAAAAAAAAATCATTCATTGCTAGAAAGAGGGTGAACTCCCCTAAATATAACATCAAGTTTTCTATATTTTCTCCCCTAGCATTTCATCAAAAAGAAGGGAAGAAAATAGCAAATGAGTACAATTAATGTTGGATAAACAAATAAAATGAACCAAGAAGAGGAGGCTTGCTTGTCGAGAAGAGGAGGGACAAGTAGTGCGCTCGCGCCTGTATGCTTGTGCAGAAGTGGAGGAATGGGGCGGCTGCACCATTAGGATATCTCGGAATGTGCTCTGTCCCGGTGCCGTGAACCAAGGGCACATCATCCTCAGAGCTTGTCTTCCTCGAAGACACCAACAGGTTGTGCTTCTAGGATAGCTTCTTTGGACCGACCGACCTCACCAGCCTCTTCGACCCACTTAGAACATGATATGAAGATATCGGTTCGGTTCCGGTTCTTTTGCACCTTGGCCCTCAGGTTGAGTGGCCTCATCTTTTCTTTGTCCTCCTCTTCCTTCTTCTCGGCTTCTTCGTCCTCGGCGTGAACTTCCTCTTCAGCTGCTTCCTCGCCTTCCTCTTCCACCTCGGCTAGGCAGGAGTGAAGACTCGGACACTCGCTCTATATATTTCGAGTCATGCAAAAAGAATCGGGTATAACGATGTCATTCATATAGTGTTTTGATTCCAAGGCATTCTCTCGTGTCTTAGAAACTTACTTGAGTGAAATAGTATCTTTTCTATGCGATTCGGCCTTCACTTATCTCTTTAATCGCTTTTCAGCTAGCGACTCGTAAAACTTGTTCTTTATTCCGAGTCCACTCTCTCTCGAATCCGACTTATGATTATTTACTCTATTGTTTGCAAAGTCAGCATTCATAGTTCTTTTCGTGCTTAGTCTACATCAAGTGTTTCCCACTCGGTATTTGTTGATAGAACTTGATTCCTTGCTTAAGACTAAGTCTTATGGAATTCCGAGTATCATGGATATTAGACTCGTAAAGTTCCATTTCTTTTCCGACTCGTATAATCTGTTTGTTAATTATCATGATTATTTTTATTATCTCGTGTCTAACCTTGGACCAAAGTATTTTATACTTTGAGAACCGAAGGTGTTTTACTTTTGTAGGTTATTCAATCGAGGATATCTTTTCAGATTACAAAAGTAGCCGGCTTCGTAACATCAAATCACCAGCAGATATAGCTTTTCACCATCCCTCGCTCTAGTCCCGTAAGATTGTGTCGAAGCCGTCCGCTTCCATATCCGGAAAACCGGAAGGTCAAGCTTAACGATGGTTTTCACCACACTTTTCAAGACACAACCGATGGTTTTGGGACTTCCAAGAGAGTTAAATCGTTGTTCAACGACCATATTTTCAACGGATACTTTCCGAGTGACTCGTAAAGCCCTTATCAACGGTCACAGAGGACTCTCGGTCAGCAGATGAAGATAACGGCTACTCGCCCGGTTATCTATAAATAGAAGCCACTTCACAAGACTTGAAGATAGCGGAACATACCGTCAATACTCCAACTTGAACAAAGTTATTGTATTTACTTTCAATCTTCAACTTACAACTCCCACTCGTAATTCATTACTTTCGAGTTGTAAGGTCTTGTACTCGCTACAAACACTTCTTACATTCTTTGTAAGGTCCCTTGACTAAGCCGTAAGGGTTAACTCAGCTTAGTTGTCCCTAGCCGTAAGGGTTATCTCAGCTAGGAAGTACTAGATCGATAAGGGAACTTCGAGTCTAGGAAAACTTGTATAGAGTTGTCCAAGGGAGCAACTCGGGTTCTCGTCAAGTTCACGGTATTTTGTGGACTCAAAATAGTGGATTTGACTTCGTGTCCTGGATTGACACGGGCCGTGGTTTTCTCGCCCCAGGAGGGTTTCCATGTAAATTCTCTCGTGTTCTATTTCGAGTTCATTCTAGACTCGGACAAGACTCGCCGAACGTGTTTACTCGATTCATTACATTCCGAGTCCAATTTTTTATAACCCCTTGCTTAGACTCGTAATCCGTTTTGATTCTTCTCTCGTCAAAAGGGTGTGTGCTTTCACAAAGAATTTTTCATCACCCTATTCACCCCCTCTAGGGTGACTTAGACTCTCCCCGAGCAAACCTTCAATTGGTATCGAGCCTAGCCTTTCGTAAAGGATCTAACAGTCCAAAGGTTTAAAGATCGATGGCTCGTAACACCTGGAGAGTTCGACGAAGGTAGATCTTCCAACATGCCACCAAAATTCAAAGGTTCAAATTTCGGTCACTCGGAAGAAGCCGATGGAATGTTTCCTTATGGATCACGACGAAGAAGTATGGGAAATCATACAACAAGGGAACTACATCCCAACGAAGACAGATGAATTCGAATTCTTCCAAAGACAAAGGCCGAGTTCACGCCAGCCAGGCGGAGAAGTTCGTAAAGAACTTCAAAGCCATGAACATCCTCATGTGCGCCATAAGCTCGTAAGAATATAATCGAGTCTCGCCCGTGACTCGCTAAAGAAGTGTGGGACACTCGGTCAACACCTACGAAGGTACAAGTCAGGTGAGACAAGCGAAGATCAGCCAAGTATCTTCACAAATATGAGCTTTTTAAAATGGAGCCGAAGAGAACATTACTCGGATGTTCATACGCTTCACCGAGATCACCAACAATCTCAAATCTTTGGGAAAGAAAATCTCCCATGAAGAAATGTGCCGGAAAATTCTCGTAAGCCTACCCAAGAAACGATGGGGTCCGAAGGTAATCGCCATAGAAGAGGCTCGTAACCTCTCAATCTTGAAGCCGACGAGCTCATAGGAAAGCTTCGACCCATGAGATACATCTGGAAGAAGAAGATGCCGAGGGTACTTCCAAAAAGAACATCGCTCTTAAAGCCTCGTAATCCAAAGAAGCAAGTCCAAGCTCCTCTCGACTCGAAGATGATCCCATGGCACTCATTGCAAGAGGCTTCAAGAGAATGATGAAGCACAAAAGATGGGATAAAAGGCCAAAAGAAGAATTCTACAAAAAGGACAAGAGAGACAGAAAAGGTAAGTTTTCTTCACCCACAAAGTTATCCTTGTCTAAAAATTCTGGATGTTTTGAATGTGGCAAAGAAAGACCACATAGTCAAGGACTCGTCCAAAACGAAGAAGGGACAGGAAGAAGAAAAAGGCCATGATGGCAACGTGGAGTGATGAGGATTCATCTCGAAGAGGACGAAGACTCGGATGACTCAAAGTGTCCGATGGCAGCCACCGACTCGTAAACCGAAAAGGAGTCGACTCGCATACGTACTCGCACAATGAGGAAACCGATCCTCAAGAGGTAATAAACTATTTCCTCAAATTCTCCAAAGTTGATTTAGCTAAATACATCTTTACTTTGGAAGAAAAGTCCAATTCTGATTCTTCTCATTTCAAGGAACAACTTGAGTCAATCACTTCGAGAGCACCTTTTTAAAAATGAATTGGAAAACCGAGATCGACACTCGGAGAACTCAAGACAAGTGCTCATACTAATGAGACCGAGTCCGAGTTACTCGTAAAAGAAAATGAGCAATCGAAACGAAGCTCATTGAGTCTCAAGATCTCGGTTTTGAAGTTTTCTCAAGGACGTAAGAACCTTGATATGCTCTTAGGATCACAATGTGTCTCATTTCGAAAAGAAGGTCTTGGTTTCAACAAAGAGGAAGAATCTAATTCTTACTCGTAATTGTTCAAAAGGATTCCGTAACCGTTAAGTTCAAGAAGGCCGAGCATGGTCCCATTCATAAAAATGAAAGGAGGACTAAACCCGCACCTATCTACAAAAAGAAACCATTTTCTCCTCGTTTCAAAAGGAAAGGTTTTTAAAAGGAAAGAGACACGGACTCGCTTCTCAAAAGAAGAAGACTCGGAATCGACTAAACCCAAAGTCATTCAAATCTGGGTTCCGAAGCACCTTCTTCCTCGTAAAAGGACCACAAGTAAGGAATGTTACTGGGTTCGTTAGAGGAAGTGAGAAGGGTTAGATTTTCTCTGCTTTTGCGTGTCACTCGTAAAAGATCAAAAGGACACTGGTACTGGACAGCGGATGTTCTCGACATATGTCAGTGACCAAGGACTCTTTTCCGAGCCGGAGTCATATAAAGGAGGAAAGGTGACCTTTGGTGATGACAAAGCAAGGGCAAGATAGTGGGCATTGGGAAGATTGGTAATGGAAACAATCTGGTGAGCCCAGCCTACCCGGTCAAAGGACTAAAATACAACCTACTTAGCATCTCCCAGCCTTTGTGACAAAGGTCAAGAGGTAAGATTCACTCAATCCAAGTGCTACATCACAGATGAGATCACCAAAGAGGTAAAGCTCTCAGGTAAGAGATCGGTAATACCTACATCATCCCTCTTTCTCGACCCAAGTCGAACTTATCATGTTTAAAAGCATATCTTCAAGATGATTCTTGGATTTGGCATCGTAGATTAGGTCATATTAGCATGCATACTATCAAAAAGCTTGCATCTCTTGGTCTCGGTTAGAGGATTACCTAACCGTGCTTTTGAGAAGGATAAAGTATGTGGAGCATGCACCAAAGGGAAACAAGTCGATCTTCACTCAAATCTCTCGAAGACAGCTTCCACATCCAACGTGCTTGAATTACTACACATGGACTTATGTGGTGAAATCCCCGTAAAGAGTCTCGGAGGTAAATCTTACATACTTGTTATTATTGATGATTTTTCAAGATTTACCTGGGTGTGTTTTCTCAAGCATAAGAATGAGGCCTTCAAGGAGTTCAGCAAGCTCGTAGAAAGATTCAAGTTGAGTCTCGACTCGGATTCAAAAGATTCGAACCGACTCATGGAAGGGAGTTCGACTACTCGTAATTCTCGTAGTTTTGTGACAAGAATGGAATTTCTCACAACTTCTCAAGACCCGTAACTCCTCAACAGTAATGGAGTAGTTGAGAGAAAGAACAGAACCCTTGAAGAAATAGCAAGGACGATGATGATTGAACACAACTTACCTTACTATTATCGGGCGAGGCAAGTAAACACAGCCAACTACACTCTCAATCGATGCCTCATCGTACCCATTCTCAAGAAAACACCTTATGAGCTCTACAAAGGAAGGAAGCCAAATATTTCCTATTTTAGATCTTTCTGATGTAAGTGCTTTGTCCACAACAACGGTAAGGATCATCTCGACCAAGTTTGATGCTCTGGTCGACGAAGGAATTTTTCTAGGTTACTCTTCTCATAGCAAAGCTTATCGTATATTCAACAAGAGAACTAACAAAGTGGAAGAAAGTATCCACGTAGTGTTTGATGAGCTTGAACAGGGAAAACCAAGTGAATCTTCATACTCGAACCGAAGCTCGTAAAGGATGATGACGAAGATGAGTCTATAAAGACTCGTAAGGAGACCACTCGTAACGAGGAAGCTCGTAATGAGACAACTCGGAGGTCGCTCCGAACGAGCAAGTCAATGAAGAGGATCACACGTAACAAGCTTCGAAGATCAAGCAATTCAACCATCAAACCCGGTGAATCAAAGAACTGGTAAAGCATTCAAATTTACTTCCGTGCATCCCCAAGAAAACATTATTTCGATATCAACAAGTGGAGTAAGAACTCGCTCTTCTCTTCATAATCTATGTGCATTCACCGCATTCATTTCTCTCGATCGAACCCAAAAATGCACTAGAGGCCCTTAATGAACCCGAATGGGTAGAGGCCATGCAAGAAGAGCTAAATCAATTCGAGAGAAACCAAGTCCGGACTCGACCAACCGACCTTCCGACCACCCAGCTATAGGAACCAAATGGGTTTTTAAAAACAAACTGGATGAGGGTGGAATAGTTGTCGAAACAAGGCTAGACTTGTAGCTCAGTGGTTACAACCAAGAAGAAGGAATTGATTGTGGGGAAACCTTTGCACCAAGTAGCTGAATTGAAGCCATTAGAATATCGTTGGCATTTGCATCCCGCATGCATATTAAATTATATCAAATGGATGTTAAGTGTGCCTTTCTCAATGGTTTTATTGAAGAAGAGGTCTATGTCGAGCAGACTCTCCCGGTTTTGAAAACTCGTAATTTCCAAATCATGTTTTCAAACTTCAAAAGGCTCTCTATGGTCTTAAACAAGCCCCTAGAGCTTGGTATGAAAGACTCGAGCAGCCTTCCTGGTTCAAAATGATTTCAAAAGAGGTCGATCGACAAGACTCTATTCATAAAGACCAAAGGGAAAGATTTTCTCATTGTTCAAATATATGTTGATGATATTATTTTCGGTGCTACTAATGAATTTCGTGCCGAGAATTTTCCGAGTTGATGAGCCAAGAGTTCCAAATGAGCATGATGGGAGAACTCAATTTCTTCCTTGGGCTGCAAATCAAACAAAACAAAGATGGAATCTTCGTCCATCAATCAAAGTACACCAAGGAACTCGCCAAGAAATACAAACTTCAAGATGCAAAGCACGCATCTACTCCTATGAGCAAGCAAGATAAAACTTGACTCGGATGAGACAGTAAAGCAAGAGATCGAAACTCTATCGAGGTATGATTGGATCTCTCGCTATATCTTACTTCAAGCGCACTGCACATAATGTTCAAGTGTTTGCTTATGTGCACGATTTCAAGCTAATCCAAAAGAATCACATCTCACTGCGGTGAAGAGAATATTCGGATATCTTGCAGGCACTCGTAATCTAGGACTCGTGGTACTCCGAGACTCGTAACCGAGTCCGACCGGGTACTCGACGCAGCACTCACGCAGATACAAAGTAGATCGAAAGAGCACATCCGGAGCTTGCCGCTTCGGGTCAATCCCTAATATCCCGGCACTCAAAGAAGCAAAACTCGCAGCTCTATCAACCGCGTAAGCTGAATATATTGCCGCTGGAGCTTGTTGCGCTCGGATTCTCTCGGATAAAACAACACTTGAAGGATCTCGGATTATCTCTCAACTCGGCCCCAATCAAGTGTGACAATCAAAGCGCAACCGCATCACTAAGAATCCTGTCCAAGCACTCAAAAACAAAGCATATTGAAGTCGGTATCATTTTTTACGCGATCACTCGTAAAAGGGTGATATTTTACTTGAATTCATTCCGACTAATCTTCAATTAGCTAATATCTTTACTAAGCCACTTGGTGAAGATCAATTCGCTTTATTCTGAATGAGCTTGGCATGTTAAATGCTTAGTTTCGTGTTATGATTCTTGCATTTTTCTCGTGCTATGTGCTTTAGTTGTCAATAACCATTGGTTCGACTTGATCATGTGATACTCGGGCCGATAGTTATTTCGTGTTTCGAGTCACTCGAAACTTTTCCGAGTCAAACTCGGACGTAGAGAAAAATTTGGACATCAAATTTTCTCGAAGCTATCTCTAGAACAAGTGGAGAGTTTCGGATTATATTTTCAAACTCTTTTTCTCTCTCTTTCTCGAGCGCCGCGATCGGATCTTAACCGCAGATTTCAAACCGTTGTTATCTCAACCGTTGAAGCGTAACTGTCACACCGGGCATTAATGATCGATGGATGGGTAAGACGGAACGGAGTTACTTAACGGATAGTGAACGGGCGCGCGTATTCTCTATAAATAACGTCTATTCATCTTCCTCTCGGTATTCTCAAACTCCTTCCCTCTCAAACGAAAACCCTCTCGCGGAAAGTTGTCTACGTGAACAAGTGTTTCCTTGATCGTCTCGCAAGTGTTGAAGAAGCTCTCTCTCTCTCGTAAAGTTTTCGATCGCTCTCTTCTCATTTTCGTTTTTCTTCTCTTCTACACCTCCTTCTCTTTCCTCTTCTCTCGAAAAGTTTCATCTTTTCATCTCTCAAAATGCCTAAAAGAGGAAACCACCCCGACTTTCGTGTTTCTTCATCCTCAAAGAAACCTCGCTCCAACAAGCCGTAAAGCTCAACCCCTCTAAACCCATTGTCACCCAAAGATCTTGCGCTGGACGACAAGTTCTTCCCAACAACCAAATTCTCCTGGTTGTCCCATATTCAAACCACCGGAGTCTACCATTTCTTGTGTTTCAGCGAGTTCATCTATCCCGAACTCGTTTCGAGTTCTATACTCACCTCTCTCACTCGAAAATGTTCTAACCTCAAGGGTTCGTAACATTACCGTTCAGTATCAACACCTCTCTCCTTCACAGCATCTGTTCAAAGTTTCTTCTCTCTTCTTGAACAAAGCAACCCTATCCCCTTCATCGAAGTCGCCGACGACTTCTTTGAAAAGTACGCCAAAGAATTCCCCGGGTCCGGAAAGAACTTTTCCGTGACTCGCTTGAAGTCGAAGCCAGGCTTCAGTGTTTCCTGCCGATGAGAACCTTCTTCTCACAAAGATTCTAGCAAGGAGAACCCCAACTCCAAGCACCTCAAAGCTCTCTTCGATATCCCGGAGGGATACGAAGTCGACCTCTTCCCCTCCATCATTGAGCAAATGGTCGCCGTGCCAGCTCAACTCCAAACCAAGAAGAACACCTCCCTTCCTTTCGGTGCTCTTCTCACCCTTGTCTTCAAACAATTTCAAGTTCCTCTTCCCTCCGACCCTAACGCGGTGTCCGAGGCGGCCATTGTGGTCGGTAAAAAGGAACTCCAGGGGTACGGATACCGGAAACTAACCCCGGTGTCCGGGTTCACAACTCGTAGCCGAGGCCTCCTTCTCCACCTCGGACTCGAAATCAACCCCTCTCCCTCTTCCCTCTTCACCTGGTGGTGCCTCCACCTCCAAGTGCTTCCAAATCTCTCTCCGCCCTCTTGTCTCCTCGTCTTCTTGGACAAGATCACCTCGGTGTCTTCCGATTTCGGAGACATGCTCGGAGGTTTCAAGTCCGTCCTTCGTGGTCCGACCATCAACCAAAAGACCGGCCAGCCCCAGATCCGAGAGCAGCAGTCTCTCGTTCTTGAGATGAGAGAGCTGGTTAAGGAGCGTAAGGAGCCGGCCGAGCTCCTCGGAGAGAGATGGTCCAAGGCGGCTCGAGACCCGTAAGACTCGCACCCATCCGAGACGTCTTCGAGCCCGAGCCCGACCTCCTCGGAGAGCGAGGAAGCCGAGGAAGCAGAGGAAGAAGCAGCGAGATGCAGCGGAGGACGCCGAGGAACCCGCAGCTGAGGCAGCTCCTTCCGGGCCAAGGGAAGAAGAGGCCGTGGCAGCTGCCGAGGGACAACCCGCTCCCCAAGTTCAAGTTGTCAGTACTCGACTCGCATGCCAGCCTCGAGTGGGTCAAAAGATCTCGCTCCTCCAGCCGAGTCAGCCAGAGCAGCCCCTCCAGCCCCGAGGTCCCAAGGGAAGAACCCCTCGATCCACTTTCTCCGGTCGCCCACTCGGAGCCGAGCCCCCGCGAATTGTTCCGGCTTCTCCTTCGCCGCGCTCAAGCACATCGTCAAGGTCTTATCAGCGCCGGCGCACCTCCGCCTCCACTCGAAATCCCCTCCCTCCTAGTTGGAGCCATGCACCGAGTCACGATTCCTCGTGCCTCCGAATTCTCGCTTTCAAAATTTTATTTTGTCCGGACAATTTCGTGTATTACTTGTACTTTTCTCCCTTCTTTTTGTTTCTTGTTTTTGTTGAAAGGCAAAGGGGAGAAATGTAGTCGAAACCGGTTGTCTTGTCTAGGGGAGTTCTTTCCGCCCTTGTAATATATTTTTTTATGAACCGAATGCATTTCATTATTAATTTCCGAGTTCTTTCTTTTCGAGTGAATGAGTTCAAGCATACTTTATTTTGCTCGATATATTGTATATTGCTCTGTTCAATATGTCTTACTTTTATTCGAACTACTCGGAATCAACCTATTTCCCTCTAACAAAGTTTCGTTTAAGTATGGAATGCCTTTCATCAAAAAGGGGAGATTGAAGACTCGTACACCGCTCTATATATTTCGAGTCATGCAAAAGAATCGGGTATAACGATGTCATTCATATAGTGTTTTGATTCCAAGGCATTCTCTCGTGTCTTAGAAACTTACTTGAGTGAAATAGTATCTTTTCTATGCGATTCGGCCTTCACTTATCTCTTTAATCGCTTTGCGTTAGCGACTCGTAAAACTTGTTCTTTATTCCGAGTCCACTCTCTCTCGTAATCCGACTTATGATTATTTACTCTATTGTTTGCAAAGTCAGCATTCATAGTTCTTTTCATGCTTAGTCTACATCAAGTGTTTCCCACTCGGTATTTGTTGATAGAACTTGATTCCTTGCTTAAGACTAAGTCTTATGGAATTCCGAGTATCATGGATATTAGACTCGTAAAGTTCCATTTCTTTTCCGACTCGGATAATCTGTTTGTTAATTATCATGATTATTTTTATTATCTCGTGTCTAACCTTGGACCAAAGTATTTTATACTTTGAGAACCGAAGGTGTTTTACTTTTGTAGGTTATTCAATCGAGGATATCTTTTCGGATTACAAAAGTAGCCGGCTTCGTAACATCAAATCACCAAGCAGATATAGCTTTTCACCATCCTCGCTCTAGTCCCGTAAGATTGTGTCGAAGTCGTCCGCTTCCATATCCGGAAAACTCGGAAGGTCAAGCTTAACGATGGTTTTCACCACACTTTTCAAGACACAACCGATGGTTTTGGGACTTCCAAGAGAGTTAAACCGTTGTTCAACGACCATATTTTCAACGGATACTTTCTGAGTGACTCGTAAAGCCCTTATCAATGGTCACAGAGGACTCTCGGTCAGCAGATGAAGATAACGGCTACTCGCCCGGTTATCTATAAATAGAAGCCACTTCACAAGACTTGAAGATAGCGGAACATACTGTCAATACTCCAACTTGAAAAAAGTTATTGTATTTACTTTCAATCTTCAACTTACAACTCCCACTCGTAATTCATTACTTTCGAGTTGTAAGGTCTTGTACTCGCTACAAACACTTCTTACATTCTTTGTAAGGTCCCTTGACTAAGCCGTAAGGGTTAACTCAGCTTAGTTGTCCCTAGCTGTAAGGGTTATCTCAGCTAGGAAGTACTAGATCGGATAAGGGAACTTCGAGTCTAGGAAAACTTGTATAGAGTTGTCCAAGGGAGCAACTCGGGTTCTCGTCAAGTTCACGGTATTTTGTGGACTCAAAATAGTGGATTTGACTTCGTGTCCGGATTGACACGGGCCGTGGTTTTCTGCCCCAGGAGGGTTTCCACGTAAATTCTCTCGTGTTCTATTTTTGAGTTCATTCTAGACTCGGATGACTCTGCTCGAACGTGTTTACTCCGATTCATTACATTCCGAGTCCAATTTTTTATAACCCCTTGCTTAGACTCGTAATCTGTTTTGATTCTTCTCTGTCAAAAGGGTGTGTGCTTTCACAAAGAATTTTTCATCACCCTATTCACCCCCTCTAGGGTGACTCGGACTCTCCCCGAGCAAACCTTCAAGGAGGACTCCTCACAAGTATCAGTGGTATCCGAGTCCTCAATAACGTTCGATCTTCATTCTTGGAGGAGTTGGATCTCGCTCACACTCTTCCTTGATGATGGCCTTGAGTTCGATCATCGGATCGTTGATAACCAGGCTTTGAAGGACATTTTTGAGAGAGTGGAGAGTGGTATGAAATTCCTCGGACGCAGAAGCAAGTTTGTTTACCAACTCGGTAAACATAGCAGTAGAAGGTGGAGGAGGTGGTAGAGAAGTAGAGGGACCAATAGAAGGAGGTGGAAGTGCTAGATGAGTCCGAGTTTGAGTGGGAGGGGGTGAGGGTGAGGGAGGTTTCAACTCGGACCCATGTACCCGGACACCATGTTGAACTTCCCGATATCCGTACCCGAGAAGCTCTTTTTGTCAACCATAATAGCAGACCTTAGAAATAGCATTTGGATCCGAGGTGAGGGGAACTTTGAACTGTTTGAAAATAATAGTCAAAAGGGCTCGAAGGGGAATGGAGCAGATTTCTTTGATTAAGGTGGCATAGAAGCCATCCGCTCAATGATAGAAGGAAAGAGGTCTATGTCGTAGCCCTTTAAGATATCGAATAAAGCTTTGAGAATCTTTGAGTTAGGATTCTCTTTCGTTGGAATGATGAGAGAAGAAAGTCCTCATCAAAATGAAACCGAGTAATCTTGCCTCAGTCTTCATGTGAGTCACCGAGAAATTCTTTCATAACTCAAGAACTTCCTTGGCATACTTTTCGAAGAATTGATCAGTAACCTCCATAAATGGTATGGGATTGCACTTGAGAAAAAGAGAAGAGACTTTGAAAAGTCTATGAAGAAGAGAGAGGTTGATGCAAACAACCTTCTCTTGAACCCTTGAGGTAATGATTCCCTCATAGTAGGACATGTTTGAATGGAACTTGGCAACGAGTTTCGGGTAAATGAATTCACTGAAGCACGGATAATTGTACACCCCAATGCTTTTGATGTACTGCAACCACGAGAAAGAGGTGGTTGGGAAGAATTTATCATCCAACGTGAAATGTTGGGTGATAAAGATTTTAGAAGGATTGGAGGTTCCTTCTTGGGCGTTTTTATATGGGACTTTTTGGTAGCCGACCCTAACAACTCAGGTCCCGAACCTCGCTTGGCATGATGATTTTCAAGAAACAGAGAGAGAGAGAGAGAGAGAGAGAGAGAAAATGCTAAGAATGTAAAGAGAGAGAATACAAGTGAGCAGAAATGCTTAGAGTAGAAAGCAAGAAGGAAGTGAGTAAAGTAAAGCAATGACGGTAAAGGGATGCTATTTATAGTGAAAAGAGATGATCTTTAGCCTTTGTTCTAACCAGAATACCAAACAAGTACTCTCAAATCGATGTGACATTCTACTCTCCAACAGCTAGAATTCCAAGAACTTTCTTCCAACAGACTAGTTTTCTCCGATCGAAACGCGTGGTAGAGAGAGAGAGAGAAGAAAGACTTTTCGAAAACATTTCTGAAATTCTCTATTTATTTAGAGATAATCCCGTAAGTTTAATGTCCAATTTGCTCAAAACCGAGTCTAACTTAGTATGTTTTCCGAGTAACTCGTAACACGCAGAAAACCAATAACTCATAGCTCGGCCTCACTCACCAATCGATCCATTTGTTATTAAAAGCATATAACACATAATTATACAGGGATAAATCACTTAATAAATCACATAATCATGCATTAATCATACCAAGCTCATTCCTAATAAAGCAAAACTAATCCTCACTAAGTGGCTTAGTGAAAATATCGACTAATCGAAATTTCGTAGGAATGAATTCCAGTTCAATATCACCTTTCAAAGTGGTCTCTTAGAAAATGATATCTGACCTCAATATGCTTTGTTTTTTAATGCTGAACTGGATTCTTTGTAATGCTAATTGCACTCTGATTGTCACACTTGATTGGGATAGAATGATAGCCCTAGATCCTTCAAGTGTCTGCTTGATCCACGTGAATCCGAGCACGATAGCTACAACCGCAATGTACTCAGCCTCGGCAGTTGATATTGCAACAGAATTTTGTTTCTTTGACTCGCTAGGAGATGAGAGATTGACCTAGAAATTGACATGCTCCTAATGTGCTCTTTCTATCAACTTTATATCCAAGCATAATCGGCATCCGAGTCCAGCTTCAAACTGTCACTCATAGGTGTTGTTGCGTGCTTCACATCTTGTAGTTTGTACTTCTTCAAAAGTTCTTGGGTATACTTGGATTGATGGACATAAATTCCATCCTTGTCTTGTTTGATTTGTAGACTAAGAAAGAAGTTGAGTTCTCCCATCACACTCATTCGAAACTCCTGTCTCATCAACTCGAAAACTCTTGACATAGAGTTTCATTAGTAGGTCCAAAAATGATATCATCAACATAAATTTGAGCGATAAGAAAATCTTTCCCCTTGGTTTTTATGAAAAGGGTTTTGTCAATCTAACATCTTTTGAAATCATTTTCAACCAAGAAACCGCTTAGTCTTTCATACCAAGCTCGGAAGCTTGTTTAAGACCATATAAAGCCTTTTGCAATTTGAAAACATGATTTGGAAATTCTGAGTTTTCAAATCAAGGGGGTTGCTCAACATAGACTTCTTCTTGAATGAAACCATTCAGAAAAGCACATTTGATATCCATTTGATAAAGCTTGATATTCATGCTAGATGTAAATGCCAACAAGATTCCGATTGCCTTAATCCTAGCAACAGTGAAAAGGTTTCCCACAATCAATTCCTTCTTCTTGATTGTAACCCTGGGCAACAAGTCTAGCCTTATGTCCGACTACCAACCCTTTCTCATCCAGTTTGTTCTTGAAAACCCATTTGGTTCCTATGACTGGGTGATTAGATAGTCGTTTAGTCGAGTCCGGACTTGATTTCTTTCAAATTAATTGAGCTCTTCTTGCATGGCCTCAACCAATTCAGGCTCATTTAAGGCTTCTAGTGCATTTTTGGTTCAGTTAATGATATGAATGTAGAAAATGCACATAGATTATGCAAAGAAGATCGAGTTCTTACCCAACTGTTGATGTCGAAAGTATGTTTTCGGTGGGTGCCTGGATACATATTTGAAAGCTTTACTCGTCCTTTGGTTTACCAAGTTTGTTGGTTGAACAGGCTAATCTTTAGTTGGTTGATCTTGCTGAGTCTCATTGACTTGTTCTTCAAGCATTATGAGTTGGCTCTTGAATTTGTTCAATCCGAGTCATAACATTCTCGATTTGTTCCATTTTGAGTTACCTCGCAATTCGTTTTGACTCTTTTTAGCTCGGCTTCAAGCAAGGTCGTCTTCATCTCTGTTAAGTCCGAGATCCGAGTATGTGGACTCACTTACCCTGCTAAGATCGATTTCATCAAAGAAAACATGGATACTTTCTTCACTTTGTTAGTTCTCTTGTTAAAAACACGATAAGCTTTGCTATAAGATGAGTAACCCGTAAATATACCTTCATATGACCTAGCATCAAACTTAGTCGGATGCTCCTTACCATTGTTGTAAATAAAGAACTTACATCCAAATGGTCCGAAGTTGGAGATGTTGGGTTTCTTTCCTTTGTATAGCTTGTAGGGTGTTTTCTTCAAAATGGGTCCGATGAGGCATCTATTGAGTGTGTGATTTACTCGTGTTGATCGCCTTAGCCCGAAATAGTAAGGTAGATCATTTTCAATCATCATAGTCCTTCATATTTCTTCAAGACTTCTGTTCTTTCTCTCTACTACTCCATTTTGTTGAAGAGTTCTTGGTGTAGAGAAGTTGTGAGATATGTCATTCTTGTCACGTAAGTTTGTAAATTTTGAGAAGTCGAACTCCCTTCCATAGTCGGTTCGAATCTTTTTATCTTAGTCTAAGACTCTACTTGAATTTTCCTACAGAGCTTAGTGAATTCTTTGAAGGCTTTATTCTTTTTCTTAAGAAAACATACTCAAGTAAATCGTGAGAAATCATCAACAATAATAAGTACATACGATTTACCTCCAAGACTTTTCACGTAAATTTCACCACACAAATCCATATGAAAAAATTCAAGCACTTTGGATGTATATATAGTTTTGAATGGCTTGAAAGATGATCTAACTTGCTTACCTTGAAGACTCGGACACTCGTTCAACGCATTTCGAGTTGCATTAAATGAATCAGGTATAACCTTCTTGTACTTATAGAGCTTTGATTCCAAGGCATTCTCTCGTGTCTTAGAAACTTTTCTAAGTGAAATGGTATCTTCTCTAAGTGATATAGCTTTTACTTCATATATTTTCTTGCTTATCCTTGAGTGACTCGTAAAGCCGATTCTCTGTTCCGAGTCCCTCATCACTCGGATGTATTGCAGATTGAATAGACTAGTATTTCGTCTTTTCTCACTCGGAATCCGACTTCCGGTTATAAGCTCTATTATGTTATAGTCGAGTACTTTTAGTATGATTATTACTTAGTCTATATCAAGTTTTTTTCACTCGATATTCTTTACGGAACTTGATCCTTCACTTAGACTAAGTCGGATGGAATTCCGAGTATCATTGATATTGGACTCGTAAAATTCCATTCCTCTTTCGACTCGGATAATTAGTCGTTTAATTATCATAATTATTTTATTATCTCGTGTCTAACCTTGGACCAAAGTATGTTATACTTTGAGAACCAAAATTGTTTTACTTTTGTAGGTTATATAAACGAGGATACACTTTTCAAACTACAAAAGTAACCGGCTTCAAAACGTCAAATCACCAGCAGACATGGCTTTTTCACCTTCTCTCGCTTCAGTCCCGTAAGATTGTGTTAGGGCTGTCTGCTTTTCAAATCTGGAAAACTGGAACGCTAAGCTTAACGGTGGTTTCCACCTTATCTTTCAAGACACCGCTAGTGGTTTTGGGACTTCCAAGAGAGTTAAACCGTTTGTCTAACGTTCACATTACAACGGATAATTTCGAGTGACTCGTAAAGCTTCTATGAACTGTCACGTAAGACTCTTTATCGGCAGATGAAGATAACGGCTACTCGCTTGGTCATCTATAATAGAAGCTACCTCACAAGACTTGAAGATTGCCGAACATATTGTTAATACTCATACTTGCTCGAAAGTCTCTGTATACATTCTCAATCTTCTACTTACAACTCCCAATCTGTAATTCATTACTTTCGAGTTGTAAGGTCTTGTACCCGATTACAAACACTTTCTTACTTTCTCTGTAACGTCCCTTTACTAAGCTGTAAGGGTAAACTCAGCTTAGTTGTCCCTAGCTGTAAGGGTTATCTCAGTTAGGAAGTACTAGATCGGATAAGGGAATTTCTGAGTCTAGGAAAACTTGTATAGAGTTGTCTAAGGGAGCAACTCGGGTTCGATCAGCTCACGGTATTTTGTGGACTCAAAATAGTGGATTCGACTTCGTGCTTGGATTAGCACGGTTCGTGGTTTTCTGCCCCAGGAGGGTTTCCACGTAATTTCTAAGTGTTATCTTTCCGAGTTCATTCTAGACTCGAGCGGTCTTACTACCTCTGCTTGATCCGCCTATTTATTCGTGATAGTATTTCGAGTCCAAATATTTCGACCCTGCTGATTGACTCGGAACTCGTCTTTGTCTCTTCCTTAACAAAAGAGTTAAAGGATAACTAGAACTCGGATTCCGAGTGAGAAAAGACGAAATACTAGTCTATTCAATCTGCGATACATCTAAGTGATGAGGGACTCGGAACGGAGAATCGGCTTTCCGAGTCACTCAAGGATAAGCAAGAAAATATATGAAGTAAAAGTCTGTATCACTTAGAGAAGATACCATGTCACTTAGAAAAGTTTCTAAGACACGAGAGAATGCCTTGGAATCAAAACTCTATAAGTACAAGAAGGTTATACCCGATTCATTTAATGCAACTCGAAATGCGTTGTGCAGGTGTCCGAGTCTTCAATCTCCCCTTTTTGATGAAAGGCATTCCATTCTTAGACGAAACTTCGTTAGTGAAAAAAATCGACTCCGAGTAGTTGCTCATGAGGAAAGTTGAGTAAAGAATTCTCAATGTATTAGAGCAAGAGGTATATAGTCGAGCATAAAGTAAAAATGTTTAGCAATGAAATAATGTAAACTCGGAAAGATTATAAACACGTAAATCATGTAAGAGAAAGCATTAATTCATTGAACTCAACAGAAATTACAAGGATTAAAAGGGAAAACTCCCCTAAACAAGACAACAAGTTTTCCGACTCTATTTCTCCCCCTTGCCTTTCAACAAAAAAATAATAGAAAGAAGGGAAGAAAAGAACAATTAGTACAACTTAGATGTCCGGACAGAAAATATAAGTGGAAAACTCTTAGAAAGAAGAAGAATCTGGCAGACTTTGGCATTGTGACACAATGCAGGGCGCCTACGAGGCAGAGGGGATTTCCGAGTGGAGGCGGAGGGAGTGGAGGTTCGCCGGCGCCGATAGGATCTTGACGATGTGCTTGAGCACAGCGGAGGGAGAGCCGGTATGATTGTCGGGGCTCGGCTCCGAGTGGTTGACTCGGAGTGAGTGGATCGAGGGGTTCTTCCCTTGGAACCTCGGTAGTTGGAGGGGCTGCTCTGCTCGACCCGTTGGTGTAGCTAGGTCTTCGACCCACCCGGATCGCTATCCGAGCCGAGTACGGCTATCCGAGCTTGTGGAGCGAGCGGACCCTCGAAGTTCCCACTGCTTCTTCTTGGTGTTCCTTCCCTTGCTCGGAAGGACTCGCGTCGGCCCGCGAGTTCCTCGGCGTCTGCAGCTTCTGCATCCGCATCCCCGCTGTCCGAGGAGGTCGGACTGGGCTCGAAGACGCTTTAGACGCGTCTCGAGTCATCATGGTCCCGAGCCGCCTTGGACCTTCTCTCTCTAAGGAGCTCGACCAGCTCCTGCCGCTCCTTCACCAGTGCCCTCGATCTCAAGAACGAGAGACCACCTGCTCTCGGATGTGGGATTAGTCGGTCTTTTGGTTGATGGACAGATTTTGGAGAACAAGTTTGAAAGACCGGAGCATGTCTCCGAAATCGGAGGACACGGAGCCGATCTTGTCCATAAAAGCGGTGGATAAGATAGCAGAGAGAGATTTTGAGGCACCCGAGGTGGAGGCACCACCAGATGGAGAGGGAGAGAGAGAGGGGTTGATTTCGAGTCCGAGGCAAAGAAGGTGGCCTTAGCTCGAGTTATGGACCCGGACACCGGGTTCGGCTTCCGGTATCCGTACCCCTGCAGTTCCTTTTGCCGACAACAACGGCGGCCTCGGATACGGCGTTTGGGTCCGAGGGGAGAGGAACTTGGAATTGTTTGAAAACGAGGGTCGAAGAGCACCGAAAGGAAGCGAGGTGTTCTTCTTTGATTAAAGTTGAGCTGGCACAGCGGCCATCTACTCAATGATGGAGGGGAAGAGGTCTACTTCGTAGCCCTCAAGAATGTCAAAGAGAGCTTAAGGTGCTTTTAGTTGGGGTTCTCCTTGCTGGAATGCTTGTGAGAAAAAGGTTCTCATCGGCGAAAGCACGTAAAGCGAAGCTCGACTTCAACCGAGTCACGTAAAAGTTTTTCGGGACTCGGGGAACTCTTTGGAGTATTTTTAAAGAAGTCGTCGCGACTTTAGTGAAAGGAATGGGGTTGTCTGTTCAAGAAGAGGGAGGTGACCTTGAACAGGCGGTAGAGGAGAGAGGTGTTTATTCGAACGGTTATGTTCCGAACCCCGGAGGTTAGAACATTTTTGGAGGAGGTGAGGTGAGTATAGAACTCGAGAGACGAGTTCGGGATAGATGAACTCACTGAAACACGGGAAGTTGTATGCTCCGGTGGTTTAAATGCGGGGCAACCAAGAAAATTTGGTTGTTGGAAAGAATTTGTCGTCCAACGCAAGGTGCTTGGGTGACAATGGGTTTGGAGGAGGTTGAGCTTTACGGCGTTTTGGTACGAGGCTTTTGGAAGAGGAGGAGACTCGGAAGTCGGGATGGTTACCTCTTTTAGGCATTTTGAGAGAAGGAAGGAAAGATGAAACCTTTTTGAGTAGGAAAGAGAAGGAGAGGTAGAAGAGAAGAAATAAAAAAGGTGTAGAAGAAAAAAAGATGAGAGTAGTCGAAACTTACGAGAGATGGCTTCTTCGACGCTTGCAGAAGTTCAAGGATGATCTGTTCACGTAGAAAACTTCCGCGAAAAGTTTTGTTTGAGAGAAATGGAATGTAGAATACCGAGACGAAGATGAATAGGCGTTATTTATAAAAAATAGAAGCCCGTCAACTATCCGTTAAGTATAACTCCGTTCGACTCGGCTTGTCCATCGAGTCACCGAAGACCGGTGTGACGGTTCTCTTCAACGGTTAAGATTTCAGTGGTTAGAGATCTACGGCTAATGTCCGATCACGACGCAGCGAGAGAGAGAGAGAGAAAGATTTTGAAAAAATATTTCGAAACTCTCCACTGTTCTAGAGATAGTTTCGAAAATTTGAAGTCCAAGTTTCTCTACGTCCGAGTTTGACTCATATTGGTGAATGAGTTTGACTCGGATTGGTTTCGAGTGACTCGAAACACGAAATAACTACCAGCCCAAGTATCACCGAATCAACCGAGCTAATGGTTATTAAAAGTGAAAACACATAACACGTAATTATGCTATGGATAGCATATAATTAAGCATTTAACATACCAAGCTCATTGCGAATAAAACAAAACTGATCTTCACCAAGAGGCTTAGTAAAGAAATCAGCTAATTGAAGATTAGTAGGAATGAACTCAAGTTCAATATCACCTTTTTCCGAGTGATCACGTAAGAAGTGATATTTAACCTCGATATGCTTTGTTTTCGAGTGCTAGACAAGATTCTTGATAATGCTGATTGCGCTTTGGTTGTCACACTTGATTGGAACCGATTTGAAGGATAATCCAAGATCTTTCAAGTGTTGCTTTATCCATAGAATCTAAGAGCAACGAGCTCCAGCTGTAATATATTCGACTTCAGCGGTTGATAGAGCTACTGAGTTCTGTTTCTTTGAATGCCAAGATATTAGGGATTGACCCGAAATTGGCAAGCTCCGGACTTGCTCTTTCGATCAACTTTGTATCCTGCGTAGTCGGCGTCCGAGTATCCAGTGAGAGGCGGTTCGAGTCTCCGGAATACCATAGACCTAAATTCCGAGTACTGTAAGATATCCGAATATTCTCTTCACCGCAGTGAGATGTGATTCTTTTGGATTAGCTTGAAATCTTGCGCATAGACAAACACTGAACATTATATCCGGCTCTGCTTGAAGTAAGATATAGCAAAGATCTAATCATACCTCGATAGAGTTTTTAATCTATTGCTTTACCTTTCTCGTCCGAGTCAAGCTTTATACTCGCTGCTCATAGGGGTAGATGCGTGCTTTGCATCTTGAAGTTTGTATTTCTTCAGCAGTTCCTTGGTATACTTAGATTGATGAACAAAGATCCCATCCTTGTCTTGTTTGATTTGTAAGCCAAGTAAGAAATTAAGTTCCCTATCATGCTCATTTGGAATTCTTGACTCATCAACTCGGAAAATTCTCGGCACGTAAACTCATTAGTAGCACCGAAAATAATATCATCAACATAGATTTGAACAATAAGGAAATCTTTCCCCTTGGTCTTTATGAAGAGAGTCTTGTCGATCTGACCTCTTTTAAAATCATTTTGAACCAAGAAGCTACTCGGTCTTTCATACCAAGCTCGAGGTGCTTGTTTAAGACCATAGAGAGCCTTCTAAAGTTTGAAAACATGATTTGGAAATTCGAGTTTTCAAAACCAGGAGGCAGCCCGACATAGACTTCTTCTTCAATAAAACCATTGAGAAATGCACACTTAACATCCATTTGATATAATTTAATATGCATGCTTGGATGCAAATGCCAACAGATATTCTAATAGCTTCGATTCGGCTACGAGTGCAAAGGTTTCCCCACAATCAATTCCTTCTTCTTGATTGTAACCTTAAGCCACAAGTCTAGCCTTGTTTCGACTACCACACCACCCTCATCCAGTTTATTCTTGAAAACCCATTTGGTTCCTATAACTGGGTGGTCGGAGGGTCGGTTGGTCGAGTCCGGACTTGGTTTCTTTCAAATTGATTGAGTTCCACTAGCATGGCCTCTAGTGCATTTTTGGGTTCGATTAATGAAATGAATGCAGTGAATGCACATAGATTTTGAAGAGAGGAACGAGTTCTTACCCCACTGTTGATATCAAAAATGATGTTTTCTTGGGGATGACTGAAAGTAAATTTGAATGCTTTACCAGTTCTTTGATTCACGAGGTTTATGGGCTAAGTTGCTTGATCTTCGAAGCTTGTTACGAGTGATCCTCTTCATTAACTTGTTCGTTACGAGCGAGCTCTTGAATTGTCTCATTCCGAGTTTCCTCGTTCGAGTGACTTCATTCCGAGCGTGTTGAGTCTAAGTCTTTGTAGACTCGGCTTCGTCATCATCTTTTCGAGCTTCGGTTCTGAGTATGAGGACTCACTTGGTTTCTCCTGTTCAAGCTCATCAAACACTACGTGGATGCTTTCTTCCACTTTGTTAGTTCTCTTATTGAAGATGCGATAAACTTTGCTATGAGATGAGTAACCCGGAAAAATACCTTCATCCGATCGAGCATCAAACTTGGTCGGGTGATCCTTACCATTGTTGTGAATGAAGCACTTACATCCGAATGGTCTGAAGTAGGAAATATTTGGCTTCTTCCCTTTGTAGAGCTCATAAGGTGTTTTCTTGAGAATGGGTCCGATGAGGCATCTGTTCAAAGTGTAGTTAGCTGTGTTGATCGCCTCGCCCGGAAATAGTAAGGCAAGTTGTGCTCAATCATCATTGTCCTTGCTATTTCTTCAAGGGTTTTGTTCTTTCTCTCTACTACTCCATTCTGTTGAGGAGTTCGGGTGCTGAGAAGTTGTGAGAGATTCCATTTTGTCACAGAATCTCCGAGAATTCCGAGTAATCGAACTCCCTTCCATGGTCGGTTCGAATCCTCCGGATCCGAGTCCGAGACTCAACTTGAATTTTTCTGCAGAGCTTGCTGAACTCCTTGAAAGCTTCATTTTTGTGCTTAAGAAAACACACCCGGGTAAATCGTGAATAATCATCAATAATAACAAGTATGTAAGATTTACCTCCAAGACTCTTCACGGGGATTTCACCACATAAGTCCATATGCGGTAATTCAAGCACTTTGGATGTGGAAACTGTCTTCGAGAGATTTGAATGAAGATCCGACTTGTTTCCCTCGGTGCATGCTTCACATACTTTGTCTTTCTCAAAAACACGGTTAGGTAAACCCCTAACTAGACCATTAGATGCCAATTTCTTGATAATATGCATGCTAATATGGCCTAATCTACGATGCCAAGTCCATGAATCATCATGGAGAGATGCTTTTAAGCAAGATAAATTCGACTTGGGTCGAAAGAGGAATGATGTAAGTATTACCTAATCTCTTACCTGAAAGCTTGATCTCTTTGATAGTGACATCGAAATAGTGCAATTGGTCCGAGTGAATCTTACCTCTTGACCTTTGTCACATAGTTGAGAGATGCTTGAGTAGATTATACTTTAATCCCTTGACAAGGTAGACTGGATCGACCAGATTGCTTCCTTTTCCAATCTTGCCAATCCCCGCTATCTTGCATTTGCTATCATCTCCAAATGTGACCTTTCCTCCTTTATGTTTTTCCAACTCGGAAAAGAGTCCTGCATCTCCTAACATATGGCATGAACATCCACTGTCAAGATACCGGTGTCCTTTCGATCTCTTCGAGTGACCTGCAAAACAAAGAGAATCTAACCCTTCTCACTTCCTCTAACGAACCTAGTAACTCTCCTTACTGTGGTCCTTTTCCGAGGAAGAAGGTGTTTTAGAACCCAGATTTGAATGACTTTGGGTTTTGTCCGATTCCGAGTCTTCCTCTTAGAGAGCTGAGTCTGTGTCTCTTTCTTTTTGAAAACTTTTCCTTTTGAAACAGGAGAGAATGGTTTCTTTTTGTAAACGGTTCCGGGCTTAGTCCTTCCTTCATTTACGTGAATGGGACCGTGCTCGGCTTTCTTGAACTTCACGGCTACGGAATCATTTTTAAACAGTTCCGAGTAGGAATTGGATTCCTCTTCTCTGTTGAAACCAAGACCTTCTTTTCGAAAGGAGACACATTGTGATCCTAAGAGCATGTCAAAGTTTTTCGACCTTGAGTAAATTTTAAAATCGGATCTTAAGACTTAGTGAGCTTCGTTTTAGTTGCTCATTTTCTTTCTCGAGTAACTCGGACTCGGTCTCATTAGTTTGAGCACTAGTCTTGAGTTCTCCGAGTGTGAGTCTCAGCTTTTCCAATTCGTTTTTCAAAGAATTCCTCTCAAAAGAAATTGACTCAAGTTGTTCTTTGAAATGGGAAGAGTCGAATTGGACTTTTCTTCCAAAGTAAAAATGTATTTAGATAAATCAACTTTAGAGAATTTGAGGAAGTAATCAATTACCTCTTGAGGGTTAGTTTCCTCATTGTGCGAGTCCGAGTCCGACTCCTTTTCGGCTTCGAGTCGAAATTGCCATCGGACATTTCGAGTCGTCCGAGTCCTCATCATCTTCGATGAATCCTCATCGCTCCATGTTGCCATCATGGCTTTCTTCTTCTTTCTGTCCCTTTTCCTTTTGGACGAGTCTTTGACTATGCGGTCTTTGCTACCACACTCGAAACACCCAGAATTCTTAGATAAAGATAACTTTGAAGGGCAGAAAACTTACCTTTTCTGTCTCTCTTATCTTTCTTGTAGAATTCTTCTTTTGGCCTTTTGTCCCATCTTTTGTGCTTCATTATTCTCTTGAAGCCTCTTGCAATGAGTGCCATGGGATCGTCTTCTAAGTCGGAAGAGCTCGGATTTGCTTCTTTGGATTCCGAGGCTTTCGGTGCTATGTTTCTTTTGGTACTGCCCTCGGCATCCTCTTCTTCTAGATGGATTTCGTGAGTTAGAAGCTTTCCGATGAGCTCGTCCGGCTTTAAGAGTGAGAGGTTCCGAGCTTCCTCTATGGCGGTCACCTTCGGACCCCATCTTCTTTTTGGTAGACTTCGAGTATCTTTCCGCACATTTCCTCATGTGTGATCTTCTTACCTAGAGACTTGAGATTATTGGTAATCTCGATAAACCGAATGAACATCCGAGTAATGTTCTCTTCCGGCTCCATCTTGAATAGCTCGTATTTATGAAGATATTGACTAATCTTCGCTTGTCCGACCTGGCTAGTTCCTTCGTAAGTGTTGACAAGTGTGTCCCACACTTCTTTTGCTGTGTCGCGAGTAGACACTCGATTGTATTCCTCCGAGCTAATGGTGCACATCAGAATGTTCATTGCCTTGAAGTTCTTTCGAACTTCTCTGCTTCACCTGGAGTGAATTCAGCCTTTGTCTTGGGAATGATTCGAATTCCTCTGTCTTCATTGGAATGTAGTTTCCTTGTCGTATGATTTCCCATACATCTTCATCATAATCCATGAGGAAACATTCCATAAGCTTATTCTAGTGCCCAAAGTTTGATCCTTTGAATTTTGGTGGCCTGTTGGAAGATCTTCCTTCATCGAACTCTCCGGTGTTCCGAGCCATTTGATCTTTAGACCTTTGGATGGTTAGATCCTTTCCGAAAGGCTAGGCTCGATACCAATTAAAGGTTTGCTCGGGGAGAGTCCGAGTCACCCTAGAGGGGGGAATAGGGTGATGGAAGTTTTTCGTGGAACCTTTATACCCTTTGTGCATGGGTCACGATTTTATCCTTCTTAAAGGCATAGTTAGGTGAACCCCTCAACCAGTCCATGAGATGAAAGTTTCTTGATTGTATGCATGCCGATACCTAGTTTACGATGCCAGGTCCATGAATCATCATTCACAGATGCTTTCAAACAAGATAAATTCTTGCTTGAATCGGAGAGAGGAATAGTGTAGGTGTTACCCGATCTCGGACCTAAGAGCTTAATCTCTTTGGTGATTGCATCGAAATGTGGCGGTTGGTCCGAGTGAACATTACCTCTTGACCTTTTCACACAAGCTGAGTGAAGACTCGTGACACTCGCTCTATATCTTTCCGAGTCATGCAAAAGGAATCGTGTATAACGATGTCATTCATATAGTGTTTTGATTCCAAGGCATTCTCTCGTGTCTTAGAAACTTACTTGAGTGAAATAGTATCTTTTCTATGCGATTTGGCCTTCACTTATCTCTTTAATCGCTTTCGCTAGCGACTCGTAAAACTTGTTCTTTATTCCGAGTCCACTCTCACTCGTAATCCGACTTGTGATTATCTACTCTATTGTTTGCAAAGTCGACATTCGTAGTTCTTTTCGTGCTTAGTCTACATCAAGTATTTCCCACTCGATATTCGTTATGGAACTTGATTCTTTACCTAAGACTAAGTCATATGGAATTCGAGTATCATGGATATTAGACTCGAAAATTCCATTTCTCTTCCGACTCGTATAATCAATTACGTAATTTTTATAATTATTTTATTATCTCGTGTCTAACCTTGGACCAAAGTATTTTATACTTTGAGAACCGAAGGTGTTTTACTTTTGTAGGTTATTCAATCGAGGATATCTTTTCAAACTACAAAAGTAGCCGGCTCGTAACGTCAAATCACTAGCGAGATATGGCTTTTCACCTTCCCTCGCTCTAGTCCCGTAAGATTGTGTCGAAGCCGTCCGCTTCCATATCCGGAAACCGGAACGCTAAGCTTCAACGGTGGTTTTCACCACACTTTTCAAGACACAACCGATGGTTTTGGGACTTCCAAGAGAGTTAAACCGTTGTCCAACGTCCATATTTCAACGGATACTTTCTGAGTGACTCGTAAAGCCTTTCACAACGGTCACAGAGGACTCTTGGTCGCGAGATGAGGATAACGGCTACTCGCTCGGGTTATCTATAAATAGAAGCCACTTCACAAGACTTGAAGGTTGCCGAACATATTGTCAATACTCCAACTTGAACAAAGTTATTGTATTTACTCTCAATCTTCAACTTACAACTCCCACTCGTAATTCATTACCTTCGAGTTGTAAGGTCTTGTACTTCGTTACAAACACTTCTTACATTCTTTGTAAGGTCTCTTGACTAAGCCGTAAGGGTTAACTCAGCTTAGTTGTCCCTAGCTGTAAGGGTTATCTCAGCTAGGAAGTACTAGATCGGATAAGGGAATTTCGAGTCTAGGAAAACTTGTATAGAGTTGTCTAAGGGAGCAACTCGGGTTCCGTCAAGTTCACGGTATTTTGTGGACTCAAAATAGTGGATTTGACTTCGTGTCCGGATTGACACGGGCCGTGGTTTTCTGCCCCAGGAGGGTTTCCACGTAAATTCTCTCGTGTTCTATTTCCGAGTTCATTCTAGACTCGACATGACCCTGCTGAACGTGTTTACTCCGATTCATTACATTCCGAGTCCAATATTTTCCGACCCCTTGCTTAGACTCGTAATCTGTCTTTGACTCTTCTCTCGTCAAAAGGTGTGTACTTTCGCAAAGAATTTTTCATCACCCTATTCACCCCCTCTAGGGTGACTCGGACTCTCCCCGAGCAAACCTTCACCGAGAAATGCTAAGGAGTTTGTACTTGAGTCCTTTGACAAGGGAGACTGGGCGATCTGTGTTCTTTAATTCACCAATTTTTCCAAGTCCCTACTATCTTGCCTTTGTTATTATCTCCAAATGTGACTTTTCCTCCTTTCGGATCTTCTAGCTTAGAGAAGAGTCTTGAATCTCCTGATATGTGGCGTGAGCAACCACTTTCTAAGTACCAATGACCTTTCTTCTTCTTTTGAGTTATCCGGAAGACAAAAACAAATTAATCATTCTCACTTCCTCTTATGAACCCCGTAACTCCCTTTATTGTGGTCCTTTTCTAAGGAAGAGCACTTTTGGGAACCCATATTTGAATAATTTTAGGTCTAGTCCGATTCTCGAGTCTTCCTTCCGAGAACCGAGTATGTGTCTCTTTCTTTTTGAAAATTTTTTCTTTCGTAAACGAGGAGGAGAAGGCTTTTTTCCGTAAGTTGGTTTGAGCTTAGTCCTCTGTTCATTTGTATGAATGGGACCATGTTCAACCTTCCTAAACTTTACGAGTTCCGGTATCCTTTTTGAAAAGATTAGAATAGGATTTTGATTCCTCTTCTTCATTAAAACCAAGTCCTTCCTTCCCGAAGGAGACACGCTGAGAGCCAAATAGCATATCAAGGTTTTTCGACTTGGAGTGAATTTCAAAATAAGCTCTTGAGACTCATTGAGCTTTCTTTTCGCTTGCTCATTCTCCGTTCCGAGTGATTCAAACACAATCTCATCTGCTTGAGACTCATTGAGCTTTCTTTTCAAAGCATTGCTCTCATCGATAAGAGACTCAAATTGTTCTTTGAACTGGAACAAGTCGAATTTGACTTTTCTTCCAAAATGAAAATATATCGTGCTAGATCAACTTTTGAAAATTTGAGAAATTATTCAACTACCTCATCAATATTTGAGTCCTCGTTGTCCGACTCGATTTAGCTTCGAGTCCGTAAGTGCCATAAGACACTTTGAGTCATCTCGAGTCATCTTCTTCGGATGAGTCATCATCACTCCGAGCAAGCACTACTAGAAACATCTGGATTTTGTGACCACCAAAATCGGTCACAAATGGGTTTTGTGACCGATTTCGTGGTCCGAAAACCCTCGTCGGAAATGGAAATTGTGATCGATTCGGTCACAAATTCTGACCGACTTTGTGACCGCTCTATATTTCACACTCGATTTTGCAACCGTTATTTCGAGTGTGAAATTATGACCGTTTTGTGACCGAATACATTTGTGACCGATTTTGTCCGTTATTTTTAGAAATTGTGACCGATTTTGTGACTATTATATAATTGTGACCTCTTTTGTGACAAACTTGGTTTTGAAGCTATGGTACTTTGTGACCACTTTTGTGACTAACTTAATTTTAAAATTATGTTTATTTATGACTACTTTTGTGACGGATTCCATTTTATTCTTAATCACTTTTGTGACTGATTTTGTCACCTATTCTATTTTGTACTTAACTTTTTGTGACCGATTTTGAGAAAATTGAACATATATTGTGAATGGTTTTGTGACCGGTTTTGTAACCGCATTTTTGCCATAAAAACCATTGCATACAATCACACAGCGAATCACTGTATTACAAAATCATATATACTAAATGTAGAAACATAATCAATGTGCAACTATTGTAGAAGCAATAGGTGAAATCCCAACTTTCATATCTATAATTTATATCTGAGCTTTCAACACCAGAGCTTCTCATTGAGCAGCAAAGCACATAACAAGGCACATCAAAGCATTAGAACATTATTAAACTTGCAATAAACTTTTAACATTTAATTAGTAACCAAATTAGGCTACGGAAATAAAATTTTAACTCAAAAACGAAAAGGAAACATAAAAGCATAAGTTGCTCATCTAGATCCTTTTGTTTCATATATATCAGTGTCTATATAGTAAACATAAACTAAGAAGACATCAATCTTCTAGCTGAGAAATGATGCTGGCAAATACTCGATAGCCTTGGCACATGTCAGAGAGGAAGCAGTATTCATTCTTTTGCCCGGTAAGTTGCCGTTAGACCTGTCATCGTAAAGTTTGTATTATACATCCCGTAAGGAAGTAATAAGCAGCAATCAACATACACCATAACTTATTTCTCTCACTATACAAAATGAATTAGGCACCATTTGGCTCACCTGATAGAGCTGCAGCTCAAAACGTGGGCCTATCTCCTTCAACTCAATTGATTTTGGACCCCCTTGTTTTTCATAAACATGATGCCTGCAATGTTTTTGAGAAATTCAATTATCATACAAATAAGATAATTCAATATTTACAAAAAGGCTGACAACTTTCAGCACTGTGTTAATTGAGGGGGCCTCTTTAATCAATATAAAAAGAAGCTAAGAAAAAATTTACTAAATTGGAGACCACCTCAAGTTCTTCACAAGCAGCATTGATACAACTAATTAACTTCCATGAGCTCAGAGTGGGGGTTATTAAATGTTCGCCAAAATTGAACTTCCCATTTCTAAAGATGTTCAGACGGTCAAAAAGCAATTACTCCCTAGATTGAAAATCTCCCAATATTTACGATGTAGTAAGATACTTGTTATGCATTATCCTCTATGCATGACTAAGGACTATTTAAATCCCTTCTGTTATGCCATTCATCACCAAGAAGAATCTAAAGCATTTCGTTTAACCACCAACCTTTTTACATTATAGTTCAAAAAGGGAAGAGTTGATAATCAAGGCCCTCTTTCAGAAATCAATTTCTACCCAGTGATATAGTCTACTTGGTTCAAACCAATCATGTACTAAACCTACTCCGCAAATTTCTTGAAACAGATCCCCCCCAAAAAAAGGCAGCAGCATAGGACCTTGTCAAGAAACCCACAATTATGGTGATCAGACCCATCATAATAATGGTTGAAAATCTACAAGCAACAGAGAATCAGGCTATTTACGTGAAGCATATATACAATAAGGAGTTAACATAAACTGTGGGGACAACCAAAGATACTACAGAATGGTATATTTCTGTATATAAAGTCTCACACCTGTAGAACACTAAGATATTGTTAGAGAACACCTAAGCCTACAACCACTAATGTGATTGTATTTATCTCTCTCATGCTATTTTCACAAGACAGATTAGCCTCCTTTCAGGGGAATAATCCTTCTTTTTGTAACTGAGTAAGGAGTTCTTGAGTCTTGCTTATATTTCTAAGAATAGGATCAGAATATTGAGCAATGAGTTATTGAGTCTTGCTGAAACTTTTCAGCATATTAAGGACAAGTATGCCCGTTCACACTTTCTAAAGACTACTCATTGTTCCATTCCTTCACCTTATCTGGAAAGAGAATATATTAAGTATAATTCAATTACTGGTGGACATCATTAGATACATATTCCAAAGGATTTACATGTCTAATATTTTTGTCACGTCCAAATACTTAGTATTGGGGTTACAATGATAGGCATCTCCGTTCTAGAAAGGGCAAATCCACCCTAGCTATCATAAGCGTTATTAATGCTTCCAGTATCAGATATCACAGTCCTCAACATACAGAAACATTGATAAAGACAAAATGAGAAACAAAGGAGCTTATCTAGCCAGCCTAGGGAAATGTATAAATTACTCCTGTGGGCGATGGGGCACAGGTAACAACTAACAAAAAACATATATCAATTAGGCTTATTTTTTAAAACTTTCAGAAACTCAATACTAGTTTCTGCAGCACCAATCAATACACAAATGATAAGCAGCCAATGAAAAATCCGTTCTAAACTAACCTAAACGAAATGTAATCAGACTGATTAGCGAAAGTTATTATTCGCTTTGAGTCTGGCTTTGGCACAGGGAACAGATGCTTCAAGATGGTTGCTGTCCTTTCCCCAGCTGGAAAAAGGTAAAAATCATAAAGCAAATACTCAATTAGTGAAGTTAATAAATTGATACAAAGGAATTATGCGTACATGCACAGTTAAATTTGTAACCACGATACATGCTTGCATAAAAACAATCTACTAAAGAATTTTGGCAGCACATAGAGCATCAAATTCAGAAGCATGATGGAAGTCAGCAAAGAAATGCCTTCTATAGTCATACAGAGTGGATATTCCTCTCTCCTAAAACATTGCCAAAAGCTTTTAAAAAAGAAACTAGAAAGCTTACCATATCCTGCTGTTTGAACATCCAATCCTTCATCTTGGAACACAAAATGAAGAGAAGGGGCATAAATGCATGACAATAGGGGGAATGATATTAAACAAAAGCAAAATGCAGTGGAAACACAAGTGATACGAGGCAAATTAAACAGTCTCACCTGTAATTAGCGAATTAGAGGCAAACTTCAAGTAATGGAGTAGTGTTTAACATAAACAACAACTTCTTTGGTAGCCTCGCATAACACATGAAAGCCACAACAATTGAGCAAGTCAACCAAGGATTTCTTAACCAAAATCGGCAATTAACCACAAGATAGCTTTTGCTAATGATATTTTTTTCGTTTGTTTCACTTATACATATATGCCTAATATTCTAAAAATTAGAGGAATTAAAGAGAAATCCATTCTCTAACTCTAGTATGCAATTACTGATAATATGCCTAATTGACATCAATCTCCAATTCTTCTGTTATAATTAGCAGAACAAGAGAAATCCATTCACTTATACATATATGCCTAGTATTCTAAAAATAAGAGGAATTAAAGAGAAATCCATTCACTTATACATATATGCCTCATTAACTGGAGCTAGAGATATCAATGGCCATTTATGTTATAATTAGCAGCCTAAGAAAACACCCAAAGTGATATCAATCTCCAATACTTCCATAAGCCTCAAACTTTGCAGTCAAATTAGCATCAATCAGATCAGAGATTAATAATTACACCCAAAGTGATACCACTAAAGTTGATTTGATTTTCATTAAAAATCTCTGACACTTACAGAAAGAAAGGAAAAATGCAAGGCACAAATTTCTAATGTTTCCACATGGGCCCCATTAAAGCACCAATAGCTGGCAACTCTGAATTGTGATGGGGATACTACCTCTACAACTCACAACTTCTTTCATACATGAGATTATATAATTTCTCACCATTAATTTCTAATATTTCATATATGGACACATTGACATCAATTAAACTAGTGAGCCCAAGCAGCCATGTGCACCTTACTTGGAAAAAGAACTTGAACTTGGCCAGTAAAACTAGGGAACAAAAGAAAGAAGAAGCTCATATATAGAGATAAAAACAAAATGACCTTACCAATTTAACCACTTTATCCCATAAATGATGATGATCAATGATGTTCTGAGTTGAATGGCTATGATTAGGCCATAATTTGCAGTTACGAGTCTAACAAAATTCATTTCACCCACTCTCTTCCCTTCCCCCATCCCCATAAGTTGCTCACTATTCAAATTGGTTTCCCTTCCCTCACACTGTTCGCATTCTACATGTGAATTATACTCATTTCTACACATACAAAATACAGTAATATGAAAAATTAGATATGAAGCTCATGTTGGGACCCTCATCAATTCTCAGGAAAGAAGCATCGATTTTCTAATCTTGGCTTGAGGCCTACATCATCCTGAGATATACTTGACAGGAAACTAGCAGAAATCACCCACTAATCATAGTTGTGTGACATGACAATATCCAACTTCCTACTTCCACTATGATCTTTAAATATTTTCAAAATACTTCCACACAAAACAAGCTTCCCCTCTAACTTCAACTTTCAACAGCAAACAATAACTTCATGTTACCTAATCCAATTGTGAGACCAATTGTATAACCCTGGATTCCAAGTCAAATTTCATCTTAATTTTTGACATTTTATACTGGAATAGATTATAGAGTTGAAATGCTAGTAAAGAAATGATAGCCCCAAAACATATGAAAGCCTAGTACAGAAAAATTTAAAATTGAATCAACATTAGAGTTGACAGTTGACAGCAACCAAAGAAGTTATGAAATCAGCAACAAATCCAATTTCTAAGGAAACCCTAATAATTATTTGGCAGACTGCTCTAAATTACATAAACGACAGTCCAACGTGGAGGGAGGGAGATGCCTAGCGATGGAGGATTCGCCCGCCGTGGAGTCGCCGAGCGCTGCTGGTGTCTCCGGCCACGCTGAAGCCGAAGGTCAAAGTTCCGTGGAGTCGCAACAAGATCGAGACGGACGAGGAAGGGAAGGGGAGGGATGGAGGTAACTGCCGCTGGAGGCGTCACCTGCCGTGGATTCGCCCAAAGCCGGTGGAGTCTCCGGCCACGCTGCCCCTGAAGGTCAAACCGTGAGAAAAAGCTCGATTCAGATTGAGACTGAATAGGGAGGGAGGGGGACACACCTGCCGCTGGAGTCGCCACCAGCCAGGAAATCTCCGGCCGCTGTGGAGTTGCCGGGCACAATGACGCCTGAAGGTGAGAGCGAGTGAGAGAAAGAGAGATGGAGGGCGAGAGATGGTGTGGGGGACACATCTGCCACTGTCGTCGCCACCATCCGCGGAAGCTCCGGCCGCCGCAAGCCTCGCCGACCAGAATCAGGTCCTAACGGTGAGAGCGAGTGAGAGAGAGAGATGGAGGACGAGAGGCTGCGACGGTTTGTTGGTTTGGTGTGGAAGCAACTCAATAATAGGCAATAAAGTAGCTTAACCAATTTTGTGACCATAATTAAATTATTTTATGGTCACCAAATTAGTCACAAAACTTTAAAATTTTAATTTTGTGACTGATTTTAAATTGGTCATAAAAGTAGTTATAAAATGTGACCGAATTTTTCACTACCGATAATTTGGTCATAAATTATGACCACTTATAAGTGGTCGCAAAAGTAGTCACAAATTGTGACTTGTTTTTATTCGGTCACAAAATTGCGAGTCACAAAATCCAAGTATTTCTAGTAGTGCAGCCATCATAGCCTTTTGCTTTTTGTCGTTCTTTCTCTTGGGACAATATCCGACTATGTGTTCCTTGTCTGCCACATTCATAGAAACTAGAGTTCTTAGATAAAGATAACTTTGAAGGAGAAGAATATTTACCTTTTCTGTCCTTCTTATCTTTCTTGTAGAACTCATCATTTCGCCTCTTTTCCCACTTCTTGTATTTCATCATTCTCTTGAAGCCATGAGCTATAAGTGTCATAGGATCCTCTTCGATTCCGAGGAGCTCCTACTTTCACATCCGCTTTACGAGGTCTTCAACACAATATTCTTTTTAGTGTCGACCTCGGCATCTTCTTCTTCCGGATGAATGTCGTGGGTAACTAACTTCCCAATAAGCTCACCTGGTCTTAGTTGAGAGAGGTTCCGAGCTTCTTCAATGGTTGTCACTTTGGGACCTCATCTCTTCTTTGATAGACTTCTCGAATCTTTCGAACATTTCTTCATGAGAAATCATTCTACCCGGAGATTTGAGATTATTGGTAATCTCAATGAACCGAACATACCATTTGTATGATATTTTCTTCCGGTCGCATCTTGAACAACTCATACTTATGAAGATATTGACTTATCTTCGCCTGCTTCACTTGGCTTGTTCCTTCATAGATGTTGACAAGAGTGTCCCACACCTCTTTTGCTATGTCACGAGGCTAAGACTCTGTTGTATTCTTTAGTGCTAATGGCACACATCAATGTGTTCGTAGCTTTGAAGTTCTTTCCGAACTTATCAGTCTCTTCGATGGTGAACTCGGATTTGGCTATTGGCACGAAGTTCCATTCTCCGTCTTCATTGGAATGAAGTTGCTCGCTTAGATGGTGTTCCAAACATTTTCATCGTTTTCCATCGAGCAAACACTCCATCATCTTCTTCCAATGTGCAAATTTTGATCCTTTGAACTTTGGTGGTCCGGTGGACAACCTTCCTTCATCGAAATCTCCATTGTTCCGAGTCATCCGATCTTTATACCTTTGGAGGGTGAGATCCTCTTAAAAGGCTAGGATCCGATACCAATTGAAGGTTTTCTCGTGGAGAGCCTAAGTCACCCTAGAGGGAGTGAATAGGGTGATGAAAAAATTTAAAAATTTTGCAGCAATACAGACTCAACACCATATTCCGAGTCTAGATTGGACTCAAAAAGTAATAACACGGTATACGTGGAAACCCTCCCGGGGTAGAAAACCACGGGTAGTGCTAATCCAAGCACTAAGTCAAATCCACTATTTTGAATCCACAAAATACAAAGACTCGACTCTACTATAATTTCTCCCTTAAACAATTCCTTACCATGTTTTCCTAGATTCGAAGTTCCTTTATCTAATCTAGTACTTCCTGATCGAGGTAACCTTTACAATAAGGGACAACCGAGCTGAGTTAACCCTTACAGCTCGGTCAAGGGACCTTACTTAGAAAGTAGGTAAAGAATGTAACTGATTACAAGACTTTCTTTACAATTCAAAAGATATTAAATACGAGACTTAGAGTTGTAAATAGAAGATTGAGTAAGAATGAGAACAACAATTAGTTCAACAATAAATAGAGTTTCAACAATCTTCTAGTCTTATTGAGTGGCTTCTATTTATAGCCAACTAGGCAGAGTGACCGTTGAGTCTTGGGTCCGGACGAAGTCTTCACTAGCCGTTGTAACGGCTATTCCGAGTCGCTCGAAAAGAGCCGTTGGGATGGGAACATTGTGCAATGGCTCTTGGCTCCAAAAGATGGTCCAATCACTTGGTGGTGACTGAAAACCGAGTTGGAAACAACCGCTAGGCCTAGAGTTAGAGTTTTCTAGTTTTGGAAACAAACAACCCCGACATGGTGTCCGAGGCATGTCCGTAAGTAGCTAAAACTTGTCTGCTGGTGTTTAACATCTAGAAGTTGGTTGCTTTTGTATTTCAAAAATAAGTTAGCCTCGTTTGAATAACCTACAAAAGCAAAACACATTGGTTCTCAAAGTATAATAATACTTGTTCCAAGATTAGGCACGAGATAATAATTAAATCCGAGTAATTAAATGCTTAATTATCTTTGGCCTAAAGGAATGGAATTTTGAAGTCTAATATTCAATATACTCAAATTCCATCTTGAGTCAATCCTAAGTTGATCAAGTATAGAGAGTAAAAATATATCGAGTATAACAACTTGATCTCGGTCAAATAATTCTCAAGGAAATAAACTGACTTAGAATAAAGAACTAACGTTGTAATTCTCTTTGCGTTGAAATACATAGTCGGTACTCGGAATAAGAGTGTAAGAGAAATTATTTAAGCATGCGATAGTTCCGATGATGTCCGAGTGAGTCGAAACACCAGTGTAGGAGATATGCAATATGGCGCTTTCGAGTCGGTCGTAACGGAATGAAAACTTAGATAAGAGTTTCTATAGTGCTCGGAATGACTTGAAATCAAAACTTATGAGAGATATGATTTATACCGAGTCTTCATGTAATACTCGGAGTGACTTATAGTCAAAACCCGAGTCTTAATCTAATGTGCGAAGTGTGGAGGGTGACTCGCTCGTTCAATGTGGACGAGCATTGAATGAATACCGGTAGGGATTAGGGGTGAGCGGTTCCGAGTACCCTATCCTAAAACTAGGAACCTAACCCCGACCCTATTGATCGGTTCCTAAATTTTAGGAACCAGAACCAAAACCTGTTTGACCAGTTCCTGAATTTTAGGAACCCGAACCCGAAAACTCAGGTTCCGGTTCCGATTCTAGGGTACCCTGTCCATACAATTATTCTTAAGAAAAAACAACTTTGAGGTCTTAAAAACTTAGAAACTTCAATTAAATTAACTAAAGTTCAATAAGCAAACAAATATGTACCATAATTTTCAACAAGCTTACAATACAACGCGTTCTTAAAAAGAGGGAGGAGGTGATCAAAATCTTACCAAATCTCTTCAAAAACTAATAAAACTAAATGTCTTAAGTTTATAAACTAAATTTAAATAAAAATAATGTAACTTTTAAACTTCCGTTACATCTTCAACATCAATAACTTCTCCATACCATCGGTAAGATCTATAAAATAAAAACCAATAACCCCTCTCGTAAAGAAATTAATATAATCAAAAGCATTAATATAATTAAAAGCAAAATTAAGTCATAAAAAGCATTAATATTAGTATAAAAACCCCTCTGTAAAGAACTTCTCAACTTAATGTCAATTTTAGTATAAATACCCAGATGCAATATTAGCAAAATTAAACCGTAAAAAGCATTGATATAAATATAATCAAAAATAGAAGAAACATAAAAAAACTATGGAAAGCAAGCCAAAATGTTCTCTGTAAAGAAATGCAGTAAAGATTTTATAGATCCAAAACATTAATAAATGAAGGAACACAATAAAAACTTCTCAACACGGAACCCCTCTCAAACACATCAATCTAACATCTCACTTCAATATATATATATATATATATATATATATATATATATATATATATATATATATATATATATATATATATATATATATATATATAATCAAAACAGAATAACGTCAAGACTCATATTTCACCGAATATTAAGCAAACATGTAAAAACAGAAGAGTTGAAGAACCGTAAAGCAAGATATTAAGCAATTACCTATTTCGTTAGAAAGAGAGCACTAGTGAAGAGGGCAAGGCGGCAAGGAGAGACTGGCAGTAAGAGAGAGAGATAGAGGCGAGAGAGAGAGAGAAAGAGAGAAAGAGAGAGAGAGAGAGGCTTATGTGGGGAGGCAACAAGTGAGGAGGAAGGCGACGAGGAGAGGAAGGCAACGAGACCTAGGACTCGGGAGGAAGAAGGAGGCGAAGAGAAGCGCATGGAACATATCAACATCGAAATGAGGTAGGCAGAGAGAAATAAGGGAGGATAGAGAAAATATTAGGGTTTCTAATAAGTTGGGTCATACATTTGTAAATCTAATCTAAAATTATAAAGGCCTCAAAACTGAAAATGCATAAAATTTTATGAACGTTTCGAGTACCCACAGTTCTAGGTTCCAAGTTTTGTGTACCCGTAACTCGAACTCGTCTAAACGGTTCCGGGGTTTGATTTCTAGCACCTTACCCTTACCCGTTTGACTCGGTTCCTAAATTTTAAGAACCTTAGCCTTACCCATTTGAGCGATTCCGATTCCGATTCCGAACCTTACCAATTTGACCTGTTCCGGTCCAGTCCTGTGGTACCCATAAGTCCCGCTCACCCCTACCAACAATAGTTAGGGTTTAGACATCCCCATCGAGCTTCAAGCCCGATAGTTATCAAGGTTTACACACCCCACCAAGACTTCGGGACCTCCAATGGCCAAGTCAAAGAAGCACATTTGAACTGTGATATGGTTACAAATCATTTTCAGGTAACACTTGCAACTATTTACATTCGATTATTAGCTAACAAAATTTTTATTGCAGAAAGTTTTAGCCAAGCTTCGTACTAAGTACACAATCAAGTTTAGGCCCCTTATCCGGAGCTTCAGGACATTGATCGAGCCAAGTTTAGGATACCCAGCCGAACTTCGGATCCAAGAAGTTATCAAGTTCGGGCACCCTACTTGGACTTCGGACTTTACTACCCAAGTCGAGTTCAAGCCCCTTGTCAAGCTTCAAACTAAGTATGTGGTCAAGTTTAGGCACACGAATCCGAGTTTAAGGTCTTTAATTAGCGAAGTCCAAGAATCATTCACCCGGACTTCGGACACCATTAGTCAAGTCGAGGCTCACCTGTAAGAGTTCAAGGCGAAAAACAGCTAATTCAAGACGTTTTAATTTAATGGGCATCCGAAGCAACAGGTAAGTACCCTATAGAGTCTACTTTTACCTTCGTCTTTTAGACTCGGTCAAAGTGGGGGCTAACTATAGACACCTAAAAAGTGTCATCCCTTTTCTTTTTATTTATTTTGTTAGCCCGGTAATGAAATCACGAGTCCTGTTTGCGAACTCGGATCACGGTCGGATTCTAATTGGCGTGACGAAGCTAGTAAACCACAAAAACCGCTTATTGTAGGAACCACAGACTAGCCCGGGCCCGTCGAGCTTCCCCCTTGTGTCCGGTCTCTATTTTTAAGGATAGATTTTTAAAGATGGTTTTGAAAGACGATTTTAGAATGTGGGGATGAACCTTTTATTAAGATTTTTCGAGTTTTATTAAATCTAATTAGTCAAAGTTTGAATGACGATTTTATTAATTATTTTCGTAATTCCTGGGATCTTCTTTTCTAATTAAAGAATAAAAAACATTAGGGTTTTGGTTCTACTATGAGGCTTTAGGGCTAGATTGGTGTAAAAACACCAACCTAGACCGAAGCCTTCTCGGCTGACCCCACGGCGCAAGCACCTAAGGGTGGTCGGCGCCGGCCGCAGGTCGTGACTCGGTGGAACCAGCCTCGGTCTCTACCCGGTGGCCAGGTCCAAAAATTAACGTTACTATTCCCGAAATCGAAAACACCGAGATGCAAAATTTGAGTAGAATAAAGCATAAAATAAAGGAGTCGCCGGTCGGTTTTAGGAAAGAAAAAACTAACAAAAACAAAATTTGCTCTTCCAATCTTAATATAAGAAAACTAAAACTAAAAGAGGCTAAAATGAGTCCATTGGTCTTCCGAGAATTGAATTCAAGGGCGACGTACAAAATGCGAGGAAAACCCTTCCGTTTCGCTCGTCTCGAAGACGGCCATTACTACTTCAAGTAGTGTATCCTAAGAGATAGAACTGGATAGAACTAGATAAAAGGGGGAGGCAGGAGCCGGCTAACCGGACGCCCTAAGGTTTCATACCCTAGTTGTGTCTCCAAGGACTCTCAAGCCAAAAGACAGTGTTCCACTTTATGCTTCTTGAAGGCAGGCGGCGGCAACGATGTCGTTCTAGGGGGAAGCTTCTAGTCTTGTGTGGATTGTCTTGTTAAGCGTAAACACAGGACTTTGATGCTCTTGATCATGAAATGCAACACTTTAACGCTGTCTTCGTGTCTTCGACTCCTTGTATACTAGATGAAAGTAGAATGCGATATTCTAGATTTGGAATTTCTTGGTACACAACATCGGTCTCCACAATCTCTAAAGGCTTGGCCCGGTTCTTGGACGGTTCAAAAGAAAAGAGGATTTGTGGACCGACCCAAGAAAAAGGATATTTATTTGGTGTTGGGGTTTCTTTGTGGTATATCGGCTTATGTTGCACCAATTGATCATAGTCCGAGATCCAAATCCACAAACAGGACTCGAGATTATCATCATCGGGTCAACAAAACAAAAACACAGAAATAAAGAGATAAGAGACGACACTTTTAGGTGTCTACACTTAGCACCGCAAAAATCGACTTTCTTTGCTTTGGGCCGGCTCACAAACCCATTTTCGTTCGGTCGAACCAAGCCCGGGTTGAGCTCCCAACCAGGAAACCCAAACCCGGACAAAAAATAAAACCCGCCAAAAATAAAAACCCGTTAAAAATGGAAACTTTCCATTTTTGGAAAGCTGCTAAGGTTGGCACCTGGTCACTTCTATTTTGGGAAAAATGCATCGTTTCACTCTTTCACTTAGGGACCAAGCGAAACACGGAAGTCAAACTTCACCAAACGACGACGTACAAGGCCCGCGCCGCGCTTCAAGGTCAATTCCGCTAAAGCGCTACGTTTTGCTCAAGTGTTCAGCCAAAGCATGGAAACTAAGATTTCCAAACGATGTCGTCCCAAGGACTGCGTCACGCACCGTGGAGTGATTCCGGGAACCGGTTCAATCTCGTTTTAGTTCGATTTTTTGTGATTTTCTCAGTAGGTTTTCTACCTATTTTGGATGGTCGCTTGAGTAGAAACCCTAGGTCACCACCTAATCATTTCCTATAAATAGAGAGCTTAAGCTCTCATTTGCACATGGCCATTTCATATGCCAAATGTTGTTGAAACCTAATTAAGAGCTACTCGAATGCACTTGCTTGTATTATGATCTCTTGGTTTCTTTTCAGCCTATCTTCATTATACTTCTAACAGTCAATCCCAAATCCCAAATCCCAAATCCTTCATCATTCATCAATATTCATGTACCCTCACAAAAGCTCACAAAAATCCCCTTTCAATTCACCATCGTCACGCTTCCAAATTCGGTTCGAGACTCGGATCGGTAGGTGGGACAACCCGAGGGCGCGAGATCCGCTTTCAAGCTTTGTTACGGTTTTCTTATTGATGTTATTTATTATTTTTAGTATTGTGGATTCGAGATGTATCGCTTTTAATTCCGCCCCACCCGATGTAATCTTTTTATTTCTTTCATTTTCTTTTTCATTTTTCTTTATCACTTTTCTTTACTAATGTTGACACCTAAAAAGTGTCATCCCTTATCTCTTTTAATTCCGTATTTTATTCTGTTGGCCCGAATATAAAATCCCGAGTTCTGTTTGAGCATTTGGATCTCGGAATTCAATTGATTGGTGCAACGAAAGCCAGTAAACCACAAAGAACCCCGAGTACCACATAAATAATTTTTTTGTCTTAGATCAATCTAAAAATCCCTTTTTTTTGGACGATCCAAGACTTGGCGAAGCTTCCAGAGACAACAAAGTCTAGTGATGTGTACCGGTAAATTCCAAGTGCAGAATATTGCATTTTACTTTTGTCCAATCAGATAAGGAGCTGAAGACCTGAAGATGGCATTAAAACATTGCATTTCAAGATCACGAGCATTAAAGTGTCGCGTTTAAGCTCCAAGACAGTCCACACGAGACTATGAGCTTTTTCCCCTAAAATCGGCTTCGTTATCGGCTCCGATCATCCCATAAATTTTAAGTGAAGGTGCTGTTTGGCTTAGAGACTCCCTTGGAAACATGTTAGCGCATAAAACCCTAGGCATGCCCGAGTGGCGGCGCCAGCCTTCCCGAATTTACCCGATTTTATCCAATTTTATCTCTTATTTATTTGGTTCAATCTCATGGTATCTCGGCCCGATTTTTCTTAGCTGCTTGGATGGCTGGTCGAGAGCAACACTAAGTCATTTATGACCTAGGTCTCTCCCTATAAATAGAGAGCCTTGGCTCTCATTCCCATACGACTTTCTCCTATGCATAATGCTATAGAAAGCTAATCGTAACACACATCCATTAACATTACTCTGCTGAAAATAATCTCAAATAATCCTCTTCTCTACTTATCACCATTGAATCTGTGCAAAGAGCTAAAGAATATTCAGTTATTTTGATCTCTGGGAATTTATTCAACTAATCCTTCCTACTCCTTACACACTCACCTTTTTCCAAAATTCTCAAAAACCAACCCTTTCCTTGGATTCGTCGCTATTGCATTAAGAGATCCAATGTAGAGATCTAGATCGGCAGGTGGGACATCCTGAGGGAAACCATTCAGCCTTTGGAGGGTTACTTAATTTATGCCTTTTTATCACTTTCCATATTGCTGACCAAAGAGATGTAATCGTATTTTAATTCCTCCCCGCCCGATGTAATTTCTTTAGTTTTCTGTTTTTCTTTTTCGCTTTCTTTATTGCTTTCTTTACTCGCTTTCTTTTTCCTTTAATTATGTTTGGTTGCTTTAATTTTGCTTAGCATGTTGTTGAGTGCTTGTGTTTTCGCATTATTTTAGTATACTACTCAAATTAGTTATGGTCGACTTCGGACGGGCGGAAGGGAAGGGTTTTCCCTATATTTCGTACACTCGTCCCCGAATCCGATTCTCGGTTCTAAGACCAATGGAATCATTTTTAGCATTTTCCGGTCTTAGTTTTCCCATACTAAGATCGGAAGAGCAAATCTTAATTCTTTTGTTTTTGTTAGTTTTTTGTTCTTAAAAATTGACTGGTGACTCCTCATTTTTGCTTTGTTTCTATTTAAATTGCATTACGACTATTTTTTTATTGTAGGATACAAAACAGAATTCTGGATCTCGCCAGCCGGGGTAGAGGCCGAGGCCGATCTCCGTAGCCATAGCCTCTAGCCGGCGCCGACCACCACTAAGTTTAGGCTGCCGCCTGCATTGAGTGGTTGGAATGCGGGACTTCAATCTAAACCGGTGTTTTCACACCAATTTGGCCCTAAAGCCTCGTGGCGCATTCAATAAACCTTAAATTCTATTTTTTGGTTGGGAAATAATATCCCGAGAATTCTGAAAATAATTCTTAAAATAAACGATTAATAAAATGCCAATCAATTCAATCCAATTTAACTTTTTAATTTGACTTAATCCCCACTTTCTAAAATTCATCTTTAAAAATCCTAAATCATTTTCAAAACCCATTTCCCTTAAAAACACTTACGCCAAAGGCATAACCGTGGGGAAGCGCGGTTCGGTCCCACTCGTCGTGGCTACGGCAGCAACTCTGCTGGGGATTTAATTTTTTTATTAAGAGGGCGAAAATTGAAAACTTGAGTAGTGTATTTTAATAATGTGCTTACATTAGACATCCTACATTTAGCAACCTTTGAACATAGTTCAAATATTGTTTTTAGACCCCTAGGAAAAATTTATTTTACCCCATGTTTAACCCTTCCGGAATAAGGCTCCCACTAGATCCTAGGTGGGCCCAACTAGGCTTGATTGCCCAAGGAAACGATATCCTTTCCCTCGTAGCACGCACTCTTGGTTCAAACCGTTTGCTTCACCGAGAGGCACCGAGGATTCTAGCCTTTTCTCCCGTGATGCCCCATACGGAGGACCAAATCCTTGGACTATGAGTCACCATGTATCCTACGAGTATCTAAACCTCTTTGGCCATAGATCTTTTGACTATTAGGTGGTCCCTTGACTTCATTTGCATGCTTGAATAAGTGTGTTTGTTTTAAATTTAATCTTCCGCTTGTGAGCCTCTAGGAATAGGTGAGGAGTGTTGGTTGGCTCTTGTATGAGTGTAAATAAAAACCGTAATAAATTCCCTAGAGTCAGTCCATTACGTGCATTTAGCCAAAAGTCAAAATATTTTTTTTCCTATTAGGGTTAAGTCCATTGTTTTGTAATTATGAGTCGTACTAAAATCCTCTTTAGTGGTCTCGGTAGTCACCGCCGATCGGTCCAAGAGGGTCTTACCAAAGTTCCCTCAATCTTTTGGTCAATGTTTACCTCATATTCTCATTTTGCATTTCCATTCTCATTTTGCATTAGTCAAAACAAATTCATCTCGGATTAGGTGAATTCATTTTACATTTTTGCATTAGCCAAAACAAATTCAGCTCGGATTAGGTGAGTTCATTTTGCATTTGCATTAGCCAAAGGAAATTCATCTCATATTAGGAAATGTCATTTTTGTATTCACATGTAGCCAAAGAAAAATCATTCTAAGATTAGAAAAAAAATACATTGTCATCCTATAAGGATAGAAGCATCTTTCTATTCAGGATAAAATCATTCATAGTGCATTAGACAAATCGTAGAAGCATCCAAAACTAAGTAGTACAACACCGCATGCACTTTTATTTTTTTGCATTCCTCATGTACATCCAAATAAAAGCATCCTTAGTCTCTTCGGGTCTTGCACTTAAGTCCCTTCCTCCCTGTAACAACGCGATCCTAAATAACAATATTTATTTTACTAATTATAAATTTATATAATTGAGCGCGCGTACTTCAATTCGACATTTGGATTGTTTTTATATGTGTGTTATGCGGTTAAGGCGACAGAGTGGCCTCCAATAAAATTTCATAATAATGATTGCAAATTTACACATATATTTAAGGAGAAAATTTAAAAGTTTGTATAAATATACAAAGAGTATAAATACAAAAGTACATGGTTATAAGGTCATGAAAGATTATATTTTAAGCAAAACGTTACATTTAAAACGGATCATATAACTTATTTACAACACTATTAGAATAAAATGAACGATAAATTTAGTAAAATAAAGGATTAATTACAAGTTAGGGAAGATACGGGTGATAATATTGGTGTGTATTTTCTTAGAATGATTTAATAACCCAAGTTAACGAAAAAATAAAAAAAATAAACAAAATATATATAAAAAAATAAGATAAATGAAACTAAAAATAAAAATGTAGATTTTTTGTTGGAAAATTCCAAATATGAGCTTCTAAAATTTACCACAATATTAAAAAAAAAAAAAAAAAAAGAAGACAGGAAAGAGAATTGACGAGAATTTAAAATAGCTTCAAACTATCGGGCCCTTCATTATTCAAACCTTCCCTCTCCTCAATTCCTTTGCTTGCTTCTCGTTGCTCTACTCCCCGCCTCAGCCTCCACTTTTCTCCACTCTTGCCGGCTACCTCACTTTCCGACCACCGGACTCCACCAATGCTGGCCGGAATCCGGTGCCACCGCCGCCCGAAAGATGGTTGCGCTTCTCTCTCGTTCTCTCTTGTGCGCGCACGAGTGCATGCCCTACCACAGCCCACTCAGCCGGCCAACCACCAGCCGCAGCTCGGATGTCGGAGCTCGACATCGGCGCTGCCTAGTAGTAGCTCGGAGTAGTCGTGCACCACCACTATTCCTCCTTCCTTAGTTTCCATCCCTTGAGTTTTGAAGGTAAAACCCTAAATCCTAAATTATCACACTTCATTATCTACTTAATGATTATAGTTGTAAATTGAATTATATGGTTTTGAAAGATGTTTGTGGTGTGAATTTAAGGATTGAATTGGAAAATTTTGAATTAGTGTGAATGTGTATGATTTGGTATTTTGTTGGAGTGATTGTGTTGTGAATATGAATAATTGTGATTATTCTTGTGAGATGGTGATTTAGCGAATTTGATTGGGGATATTTTGATGTAAGTTCGGAGTAAATTGATTGTTTTCATTGTATTTTGGAATTGGATATAATTGAGCAAAAGAAAGAGAAGTTGTGTAGATATTGAGGTTAGATAAAAGTAAGCTTAGAGGCATGGAAAAATTTGAGCATTAGTGTACCTAATTGTGTATATGAATGTGAATTTTGTTGAGGAAATGATGCATATACCATAAAGTAATGTTGTGGGATATATGGATTTTGAGCAAATTAAGTAAATTATGGAATCTTCCCATGGAAAAACATTTGATGGGTTGTTTAATTATTTAATTATGGAGTTTGAATGTAACGAAGTGAAGGGTGAGCGAATGACAAGGATTGAAAATAACGTTAGACTTGGCAAACTAATCGGATTAGTTGTACCTACTACTACTACTACTACTACTACTACTACTACTACTACTACTACTACTACATAATAATAATAATAATAATAATAATAATAATAATAATAATAATAATAATAATAATAATAATAATAACATTAGTTAGAATCATATTTTTGTATGGTAACAAGTTGCAATAGTTAAGATATAAGTGAAATTTCAAAATGAAAATATTTTGATCCGAGTAAATTAACTAACCAAAATCACGTAAAAATCAACAAAGCTAGCTTAACTAATTTTTATGAAGTAAGTTATAAACATTATGCAAATTTAATTAGAGATATTGCAATGAAACTTAATTTAAATATTACTAATAATAAAGACATATTTGAAACAGCGAGGAGGCCACTCTTGTCGTCGACAAGCCGCTAAATCAGTATTTCATAAAGGGGAGGAAAATATTTTAAATTCAAGTACATTCATTGCCTGTACCTTTCGAAAATTTACATGTTTTAGCAAATCTCAACATTTCTTATATATATAACTTATAATGAATCATTTGCAAATCAAGTTTTGTCACCTAATTAAATGGTCCCCGATCAATTATCAATTATCAAGGCTTACACCCTTCGATTTCACCCGCGTGGCTTCAACTCGGGTTCTCGGTCGACCCGGGAGGTGTGCACCTTATCCAAAGATTGCATCAATTACACAAGGGGCTCCACTTTCAGATAATAACCGGCAAGCAAGTTTGACCCATATTCTCTCCCCTCCGATTTCAAACTAAAATGAATTATAATGCGCGCGCTCAATTAATATGTTTTCAAAGCAATTTGACTGTGCAAGAATGTTCGTATTGAGTTTCGAGTCACTTTTCGAAATAATTTTATTGTTTTTGGTTTAGGAAAAGCATTGTTGAACAGTCAATTACCTATCAAGACCGACAAAGGCAAAACATAACTGGACATGTGGCATTTGTGGTTCGATGGTGTTTAGATGCTCACAAGTGGTTTCACCTCAATCGTGGCTTGGGATTAATTTTGAAGATTATTAGTGGTTGCATAAGTTCTCATGTTAAAGAAGTGTATGTGATTGTATTGAAATATATGCAAGCAAGCCTCTAAGTTATATTTTGGGTCCTGTTTAAACACTATGTGTGCCTTAACCACTTAGGTTGTAAGTATTTATCATCGTAAGGACCCAACCAATATGTAATATTTAGATATGCAAATTGTATTTTATTTTTATTTCGTTTACTTAGTCCGGTCCTATTCTCGAGGACGGCGGTAACGTCTATGATCGTTACATTCTACTGCGCCCATACATAATACTCTCTAAGTTAGGGATTATTAGGTAATGGTAATTGGGGCTGTACACTCCCAAAAGTGGTTTTCTATCACATGGTTCTAAACCTCATCCATTAGGCTACAGAATAGGAAATCTATGGCAACCGAGTATCGTCGGAATCCGAGCTCTAAAAGATTAGAACGCCTCACCAAAGAGTCCGGCGCGTCATCTTTCCTTTCTACTCTAAGGTCGACACCGGTGCGACAAGCTTCAGTGCACACCACACCGGTTCGGTTTATCCCTTGTCATAAGACAAGTACTTAGAAAGAGTTCACTTCCAATGAATTTAAACCTAGAGCGAGTCTCTTAACCTCGGTTTGCTTAATGAGAACACAACTAGAGTGGAAACTAGGATGAATGATCAAGAGGAGAAGATATCATCTACATCGGAGGATCTTAAGATTATTATAAAGGCTATTGAGGACATTAAGAGAGATGAGGAAGCTGAATGTTTGAGAAGAGGAGAGAGATTAGGTCCTCCACCTCCACCTAACTTATGTCCTCCAAACAGTCCCAAACATGAATCCGCTAAGCATGAATCCAAACCTCAACCTGATCCACGTATAGATTAGATAGAACATATGTTAAGGGAGTCATCCATGTTCAATAATCATTATTTTGATCACAAGGGATTCACTTCGACTACCTCCAAAGTTTACCATCCCGGATATTAAGTTCAAAGGTTCCAAGAATCTCCACTATCACGTTCGCAACTTCTTAGGAGCAATGACTTCTAAGAACATTCCAAAAGATACTTACCATATCATCTTCCCATGGACTTTCGATACTAATGTAATGAAGTGGTACAATGTGGTCGACCCACGTAAGGTTCCCAATCGGATCGATCCGTGCAAGGAGTTCCTACATCGGTACTCCTATAACATTGATTTGCCAGTAACTCTTAGAGACTTGGAATTAATCAAACAAGGTGCGAAAGAGAGCTTCACAAACTTCCTCACCAGATTGAGAGCAAAGGTTGCCCACATGGTAAACCGACCCTCCGAGAAGGACCAAGTCGGGATCATCGTAAAAAACCTCTAGCCCAATTATAATCGGCATCTCACGTTTTTAACCATGATGAACTTTTCAACCCTTAGAGATGCTAGCTTGCTAATAGAAGAAGAGCTATCCACCACAACCGCAAAAGTTACGATGAGGTATAGAGGTAATTATCACTCCAAAGATAAGAAAAACCTCCAATACGGGCAATACTAGCGAGGGTGCGGATGTCAATGCTCTCAACAAATATACTAACTACACTCTTATTGATACCACTTACACTAAAGCCCTTGATCGTCTATTGGAAAAGGGAAAGATAGAATTGTCACCCATCGGAGCAGAATAAAAAATCGAAAAATAGTCCAAACACTGGAACGCGGGAAAATTTTGCAAGTGCCATTGTCCATGAGGACACAACACCGAACAGTGTTGGACATTCATGAACAAACTAGAAAGCATGTTTCGAAATGGCCAACTCCCTTTACCTAAGGCTGCCCAAAACCAAGTAACAACAAAAATCTTTTTAGTGGTACCTTGGCTATTTTCATTGAACCTACTCCAGGTCGGTGGGACCCGTCTGTCTTCATTCAAGATGTCGATGAGTCCAAAGCACTTCTTAACTTGCCTCTTTTAGATCTAGAAGTCCATGGGCTATGGGTAAGTGATGAAGAAGATGTCTATGAAACAAAGAGTAAAGGTGACAATGACAACTTCTAGGGCACACCACCCTTAGAAAAAGAAAGCTTTTGGGAGAATACACCCATGGGTCTACAACGAGACTTAGGAAGCCCCAAAAGAGCCCAAAGCTACTAAAGAAGAAGACCCAATCCTTAAACGACTTCAAAAATTAAAGGCTGATATCTTAATTTGGCAATTAATATCTGCTTCCTAGAAACATAGGCGAGGCTTTGATTAATGCACTTAGCAAGATCGAGGTCTCTCCTAAAACCATGCTAGAGGAAGTAGTAGGATTAGTTAATAGTGAGGATGAAACTATTACCTTTGATCAAAAGGATCTTACGAAAGAAGCGTTGCACACAACAATACCCTCTACTTAACTATAACTTGCATTAACAAGTTTTTCCCTTAACTTTGGTAGATAATGGATCAGCATTTAATGTATGTCCCTGGAGAACCGCCAAAAGGCTAGGAATTAAAGAGCAACTCTCTAAACAGACTATCCATCTTTGAACTTACGATAATTCTAAGAGAATAGTTTTGGGAATTGTGACCTTGCACATTAATATAGGGCCCATAGAAAGGAACATTGAATTCCAAGTCCTAGATATCCCAGCTACCTTCAATTTACTCCTAGGACGCCCTTGGTTGCATCATCAAGCAGTGCCCTCTACGAGTGCATCGAAAGTTAGAATGATCATCTAAAGTCAAGTTGTAACTATTAAGGGGGATAACCTCCGTGCTACTATCACCTCCAAAGAGTATGTGGTTAAGATCGAGCACGATGCCAACGACGAGGAACTCTATGGATTCAAGACTGTTGTCATTTTAGACAAGGATGAAGCACCTTTAAACTTCAATCCTTATGGTAACCCTAGCTTCCATTCGATGCTTAGGAAGAATGGGTAATTTCCAGTGTCTTGCTTGTAGGCCGCAGGGCATACCACCCTATCTTTCCACTCGCTGAACCCACTAACAACTACAACTTTGGGCTAGGTTATCAACCTACTGCTAAGGAAATAGCGCAAGCCAAGTGGGAAGTTCAGGCTAAGAGGACTACACCTCACACGATCCGCTTAGCCTCGTCCTTTTCTCATACTCTACATGGGCAATTCCCAAAGAAGGAGATGATTTTCCTTATTGTGGTTTTCTTGAGCCGTACTATATTAAGGAAAAGGGCATCCTAGTAACTCGGTTTAGAGGTTTTCGATGGATCGTAGCTCGGCAAAATTTTTGGTTCGGGTCTTATCGGGTTCGATCAATTCGAGCATTCGGACACATCACCATTACCCGAACCCTGTCTCGAATTTCAATTCGGACGCACTTTTCAAACCCGAACCCTAACCCGAGTTGTCCAATTATTGAATCCGATTGTCCATTTGACCAAATTTATATTTTGACTCGCTGATATAAATAGCTATTCATTGATGAAGAATGAAAACTAGATCAAGTTTAAGTTCCCCGACTTTCAAAATTACATTTTACCTAATATTTTGTAAAAAAAAAAAAGAAATATATTACAAACACATCAAGAACTTATAAATAGAAATCATAGAAACGGTATGCATACAATATTAGTTACAAGCATCGAAGCATAAACATAATATACAAAAGTAATAATCATGACAGTTGGAGTTAGAGATATTATTCGGAAAATCGGTAGCATTGCTCAAAAATAAATCCGCAAATCAGCAACACAAGCAATCTTGGTCTCGAAAAGATGAACCTCAAATCAGCAAACTTGCCCAAAAAACTATTCACGGACAACAAACTTGCACCATTCAATCAGCTCTTCATATAAAAGGACTTCGATAAAAACAAATAGAATTAGAATCTAAACAAAGATGATAACTTCAAATTACAAAAATATATAAAAGATTAAAACTAAAGTACATAAAAAAACTAAATGATAATTCATACCTTTAAAGCTTAACTCTCGTCAACTGGCTGGCTTGATCCAACTTCGAACAAGATCGATCAACATTAATATTTCAATTGCCCAACTCGGAAGGATCTATATGTCCTTGATCCTCCTCTAAAAAGAAAGTAAAAAATTATTAATTATCAAACCGACTGAAAAACATTTAAAATATCGCATAAATACTTTACGGAACATTATACCTTTCAAACCAAACAGCTAATTACGAGCACAAGTAAAAGCTTCTACAAATCAGGAGACAAGTAATATCTTGAAGGCTGTAAGATTCTTCCACCAACACTAAAGGCGGACTCGGAAGATATAGAGGTGATAGGAATACATAAAACATCACGAGCAAGATTGGTGAGACAAAGCCAACGATATTGTACTTGTTTTCCACCATTGCAAGATGTCGAGATCTGCAGTACGATCGATGAGAGGCTCCTCCAAATATAAATCCAACTCTTATTTACGTTCACCAAATTTAGAAGAATTCACAAAATTTTTAAAATCCTTCCAAAACAAATTAGATAGAATAAGTAAAAGTAGCCAATGAACAAAATAAATATTCAAAAAGACAATTAACTTGTTAATGAAACAAGGATAAAAATTGCTTAAAAACTTACGCATTTTCTACTATATTTATATCACAAAATTTACTTAAATTAGAAGACAAACCGAAGTATCCGATGCTGAATGCAAATCGTAGAAGGTCTGTAGTTGTAATAATGGTGATGGTGGGTTTGGATCAATGGTAATATCAACAACATACTCATTAAAGAGAGCAAGTAGATTATTATAAACTAATTTAGATTCCTTTCCACCCTTAACGAGACCCATACAGCTTTATCATAAGAAAACTCAACCATCTTCATCTTATAACGATGGTCTAGGACAACAACGAATACCCAACACCAAGTTACACTCTTGCCAATAACTATCAAACTTCTTTTGCATTCTAACAATCATTGCTTGTATAAAAGGATCGGGATTTGTAACCTCTTCTTGCAAATGGTGTTCGATGGCCCACACACCATGAAAGAATAAATTAGAAGTAGGATACTTGCTTCCGAAAACATATTGGTCAAGTCAAAGTAAAGCTTGAAAAACATGCAAAACACCTCAACTTTATCCCATGCATCGGGAAAAGGACAATAAGTATAGTGCTTATCAATTATGGCCAAGTGAGACAAAACAACCCTATAAAATAAAGCACACTCAAGCATAAGAAATGTGGAATTCCACCTTGTTAAGGAATCTTGTTTGAGCTTCCTAACAACAGAGATTTTCTTGGCTTTAGCGGCTTCATTAAACTTAGCAACCCTAGTAGATGAACCTTTTAAATATTTTTCGGTTTCTCTAATCTTAACGATAGCCTTATGAAGCTCCTTTAAACCAGACTTCACAATTAAGTTAATTTCATGTGCAGCACACTCGTACTCTAAAAAACTTACCCCTTCCAACCAAAGCACCCTGAGACAACAATCTAGTCTTATACGTACCAATAAATGTGTCATTATTGGTGGCATTATCCAACGTAATAGTCATCAACTTAAGTTAAATGTTCCAATCACTTTCACCCAAGTAATTTAGAAAAGTGTTCACCGATAACTGGCCCATTGTGAGGGGAGGAAAACAATAAAAACTAAGAATAACATCTTAAAGCTTCCAATTTTTGTCAATGAAATGAGCGAGTGATGGACATATACGAATCTGTTGTCAAAGAACCCCGAAATCATAAGTTAACGAAATTCTACCCGGACATGATTGTAACAAATCCATAACCCGACTCTTGCCCTTTTGGTAGAGTTTGAATATATCAGCTTTTGTAGTATTTCTAGAAATATGCTTCACATCGGGGTTCGAGATAGATATGACAATCCCTAATACCTTCATACTCAACAAGAGAAAAAGGCGAGTTCATCACGCACAATCATTTTTACAAGAAACTCCCTATATATTTCATTATCTAGTTTAAAGGCGAGTTCATCACGCACAATCATTTTTACAAGAAACTCCCTATATATTTCATTATCTAGTTTGGGCCCTCTCATTGACATACCACCAGTCAAAAGCATTTGTTTCACATTATTTTGACCTTGCAACTTCAAACAATTTTTAATATGACGCTTAAGGTTTGTAGTACCATACCTTCCATCGCAAATCATGATAGTATTACAACCCAAGCACTTACCCCTTTTGTAGTCATCACCTTCCTCAACCTCATAAGTTCCTTCCTTTAGTTTTTCAAAGTAATCCCAAACTTTTGATCGGTTTTTCCTCTTTCTCTTCGTGCCGAGTGCTTGTGACTTCGATTTTGTGGGTCTGTTTCATTATAGAATGGGTGGTTCTATTGACATTCTACAAGAAAAAATTATAATAATTAAAATTAACGAGAATAGTAACAATAAAAAAATCAAATTAAGATAAAACCCTTACCACTTCTGCCGAATTAGAAAGTACATCAAAATTGATTGTTGCCATAATATCAAACCGAAACAATTAAAAAATTGTAGTTAGGGTTAGAGGTTAGGGTTTAGGGTATGGACTTTTAGGGTATGGGGTTTTTGGGTATAGGGTTAAGGGTTAAGGGTTAAGGGTTAAGGGTTTAGGGTTTAGGGTTAAGGGTTAAGGGTTTAGGGTTTAGGGTTTAGGGTTAAGGGTTAAAGGTTAAGGGTTTAGGATTTAGGGTTTAGGGTTTAGGGTTTAGGGTTTAGGGTTTAGGGTTAAGGATTAAGGGTTAAGGGTTTAGGGTTTAGGGTTTAGGGTTTAGGGTTTTGGGTTTTGGGTTTAGGGTTTCGGGTTTTAGGGTTGGTGTTTGGGGTTAGGGGTTTAGGGTTTAGGGTTTAGGGTTTAGGGTTTAGAGTTCTAGGGTTTAGGGTTTAAGGTTTAGGTTGCAGCTTTGGGCTTGTGGTTTTGGGCTTGGGCTTTGGGCTTTTGGGATCTAGGGTTTTTGATTTAGGGTTTGGGGTTTAGGGTTTAAGTTTGGGCTTATAGTTTTGAGCTTGCGGTGTCTAGGGTTTTTTATTTAGGGTTTTTAAATTCCGTTTTTGAGTTATCGTAAGAGATGGAAAAATTTTAAATTATATAACAAAAAACAAAAAATTAATTATCTAAACAAAAAAAAAAATCAAACATGCAAATTATTGATGAATACAAATTACAATTTACAAATTATATACAATACAAATTTCTACATATACATTTTATGAGATTGAGAAATTAATTATTTTTACATATTTAAACAAAACAAATTTTTGGCCTACTGTTTATCTAAAAACAAAATCAGATTAAAATTTTTGGTCGGCCATTTATCAAATTAAGAAATTCAATCATGGAATAAAAACCAAAATACTAGATCTAGAAGACAAAATTAGCAAAATTAACAAATTTATGCTAGATCTACAAAACAATTACACATGAACGGCGATAGAAAAAATCAAAATACTAGATCTAAAATTTACGGTACAAATTTATGTTAGATCTAGAAAAATACCATAAAGAAATTCATGAAATAAAAAAATTAGACAATTACCAGAAAAAATACACAAATTCATAACTACAAAGCCCTAGATCTAGAATTTATAGAAGCAACGAACGGCGGCGAGCAGAGCGAGCAATGAACGACAAACACACATGAATAACACATACACCATGAACAGATACACCAAAAAAACCATGAAACACAAACACACATGAACACATACGAGAGATAGAGAGGGAAATGACAAACAAATCTGGTCATCGGAAAGTGAAAAGTTCAGATTTACTGTTGGAGAAGAGTAAAGCAACGATCGGAGGCAACAAACGTAGGCAACAAATGGCGGCAACAAACGGCGGCAACCAACGGCAGTAACCGACAAGATCCGGTCATCGGATAAACAGGAGAAATGAATCCGGTGACTGGAGAGAGAAAGTGAGGAATCGATTGAGGATTGAGGGAGTGATTAGCGCATACTAGAGGTAGAGCAGAGGCGACTGGAGGGTGGAGAAGGTAAAGGGTAAAGAACGTGGAGGGAGGGTGGCCGCTAGGCGTCGAAGGGAGAAAGGGAGGTCACGGAGGTGGGAGTAGGAGGCTATCGGATGGGTTTGAGGGTTTGAATGAAAAATAGGGTTTCTTTATGCTTTTATACCGGAGTTGGAGAGAGAGGAAGCATCTAGAATTAGGTTTATTTACAGGCCGCCGAAACCACTACTTTTGGGTAGCCCAAAGTCCATTAAACATCCCCGGCCATGCCGACCATTTTATATTTTAGGCCCTATGTATGATGTAGCCCAATTTTGTATGCAAAAGCAATTCGGGTTCGGACGGTCCGATTGACCGAATTTTTAAAAATTCGATCAACCCGAATTTCCCCTCAATACCCGAACCCGACCGGTTTCTCTTGAGACATCTCCAAATGATCGAATTTTAAATTCGGTCAAAAAATTGTGACCAAACCCTGTTTTTTCGAGTCGGACAAATTCGGGTATTCGAGTCGATCGGCTTTTGCCGACTCTAAGTGATCGCTATATACTTGGAGAAGGAGGCACCCTACCTCCTTGAAGATTGATAGTCTACACCGGATCGGACCAATCTTGCTTGGGAATAATCTTTTCGGTCTTCTCGTTTGAACAAGAGAAGAACTTAGAGGGGAATTTGGTCTCGGTACAGTCATGAGCCATGTCACACCCGCAGTTCGATCCGTCCAAGTTCATTGCCGACGTCGATAATGAAGGATCCAAGCACATCACTTGGATTGATGTCTTTTCCGAGTCTAGTACTAGGGCTCCTTCCTTTGTTATTTCTAGTTACTGTCTCTAATTCTACTATACTCGATTCCGTATCTTTAGTTTTTGAGTCCGATGCACTAATTTCTTCTTTCAATAAAGTGAATCTTTTCGCTTACACTTTGCCTCCTCTTGCTTTCAATTGTTTTGCCTCCAATGATGAACAAGAAATCGCTAAAGAATTAATAAAAGCTATGAAAGATCATGAAAATCGCTCACCAATAATAGAGGAAATAATAATAATTAATCGAGGATCGGTGGATCAACCTTAGGAGGTAAAGATTGGGAAACGCTCGGATCCAAAAGAGCGTAAGCAATTCACTTTGCTCCTTACAAAGTTCATGGATGTCTTTGCATAGTCCTATAAAGACATTTCAGGGATAGATCCAAGTATAGCGGAACACAAAATTCCACTTTACGAAGACGCTAAGCTCGTTAAGCAAAAGCCGAGAAGAATGAAACTTGAATGGGTTACGAAGATTAAGGAAAAAGCGGTTAGAGGTTGGGTTCATCAAGGCGGTTTACTATCCTCGATCGGTAGCAAATATAGTACCGGTTTTGAAGAAGGACAGCGGGGTTTGCATGTGTGTCGACTTCGAGAGATCTAAATGAAGTGAGCCCTAAGGATGATTTCCCATTGCCTCATATCGACATCCTTGTAGATAACACAGCGAGCCATGCTTTACTTTCGTTTATAGACGACTACGCTCGGGTACAATCAAGTGAAGATAGCGGAAGAAGACATGGAAAACATAACCTTCAACACTCAATGGGGGATGTATTGTTACGTGGTAATGTCATTTGGGCTCAAAAACGCCGGAGCAACATACCAAAGGACGGCTACAACCTTGCTGCATGACATGATCGACAAATAAACTAAAGTTTATGTGTACGACATGATCATAAAGTCTAAAGATAGCACAGGGCACCTACCATGAGTTTAGAAGCCTAGTCTAATTTGTCGGTGAATGTTGTAACAGTTTTATTCAAGGTTGTTTTCATCAGATCTTTCCCATAAAAGTAAACTAAACAAAGTAGCAAAATGCAATTACCAATCTGTGGAGCAATAATACATATTGACTTGCACTGGCAGATTAAATTTATTTAAACCATTGTAACCCACGAATCATACATATAATAATTACATGTAAATAACTTGTTGCAAGGATTCAGTTCCTCAAGTAGTCAGTTTACTCTCACTGGACTTGTACCAGCACTAAGTAGATGAAATAACAAATCCCAGCATCAAATTGACTTGAAAAAGTAGACTAACAATAGACCGCTCATAAAGAAATAAGCTTGAATCTCATTTCATGGCCGACGGGGGTACTTAGAGAAATCAGGGCGCCTTCGCTGATTATATGCCTTTTGCCCTTCATTACCTTCCTCAGTTCCGTAAAATAGCATAGTGGCATCTCCTCCTAGTTGCTGTTCCATTCAAATAACAAGATCACATTTTCTGGGTAAATAAGAGATCCAAAATCAAGGAAATGTTATCTGACTGAAACAATTAAAAACCAAGGTACCTGGAGTCCTGCATGGCCATCATCAACTGCATTAAGAGCTGATTTAAGGAGTCGGATAGCAGTGGGGCTGTTTCTCAAAATCTCACGACACCACATTACCGTCTCTTCTTCCAAGTTATTCAACTGCGGATCATAGAAACTTGAATTTGAAAAGCAAGGACTGAAGAAAATGAGCAGTCAAAAATGCCACAAAAGAGCAAACAGGAAATTACATACTACAAATGAGAAGTATTATGATATCAAGTCAAAATGTTTTAACATGAGAATTTCATGATTGCCACCAGCGGAGTGAACTCACCGCTACAACTGCGTTGATGAGCCCCATCCTTTCTGCCTCTGTGGCAGTGTAGAACCTGGTAAGAAACCACATTTCACGTGCTTTTTAGGTCCAACCTGCTTGCCACATTACCAAGAGCACAATCACAGTACAGGTTGCTCATTGTTAATTTACAGAAGTACCTTGAACCATTTTCAATCCTCAAGTTTCGAGACTAACCAAACGGGACATGATGGAACTTCCATAGCCAGCATCAAAGCTTCCAACCTGGCATTTTCACCAATACATGCATGTTATTGGCATACTAAATATAAGAAAGAAGAGAAAATATTAAAGGTGCATGTACACAGTAGCTAATTAACTATGCTAAATTCAAAAGAATAGATCATATTAGAGGTAGAGGTGCACACTAGTTGCTAGACAATTGGATTCTTATTTTGCCTCAAGTATCTGTGTTCACTGTTGGCTACTCGACATTCAAATAGCAAGCTGGACACTTAACCTTTCACTTTATCCTGAACTCCTTTTTAAGAAAGTAGCTAAGCCAACACAAAGTGCATGCATGATCACTCAACCCTCTGACAATTAAATATACACAAAAAGTTCCTCATCTGTGAGTTTAATAGCACCTAATTTGCAAAGAGAAACCCCCATAACAGAGAAGACTCGCTTGTGCAAATTTCAGAAGGGAGAGTTAAAGAGCAAACATGAATGGAGCCAAAGTGCTATGAAGACTATGTTTAAGATCATTGAGAGTGAAAAAATCATTAATATTCTTCTTTTGTAGCTTTGATAACAGAACTACCAACGCCAATTCCACAGCCTATCAGTAACTAAGAACAGGAATGAAAGACAACAAACCTTGGGACCTGTCTGACCAAAAATCGCATTATCTGCAGCAATAGTTAGATCACAGACCATGTGCAACACATGTCCTCCTCCAACAGCATAACCGGCAACCTGCGGGTAAACATCACCTAATGTTTATATCTGGTTGAGCAACACAAATCTCAGCAACTAACATGTGATAATGAACAGAGGTAACGGATAGGCATATGCACACCATTGCTATCACTGGTTTTGGAAGCCGCCGTATCTGGACCTAAATGAGCATTCAGGGTAAAAAGTATAAGATGCAATCAGCTATGCAATAACAATCGAAAGAATTGGCAGACAGCTATATTAATTTGAACCGACAGGACTTAATTCTTTTAAGTTTTACATTTTAAAGTTTATGATTAATCTCTAGCGTGATTATTTCCTGCAAAAATGACATAGCACAGCAGAAATATGTCGGTGTATGCAAACTAGCATATTCAGTTGTCTTTCCCATTTATTCAACTCTTCAATAGCTTAAGCCCATCAATTTAATGCCACCAACTGGTAGGTACGGCACAAATCACCTCTTTGTTTTCCTTGTTTTGAAACATATCATGCATATAGCATAGATTTATCAATTTTTCCTTCCCCATTTCAGCTTTTCCCAATCCTAACCCCCATCCTCCTTTCCAAGGAAAGCAGAACAAAAAATCACTGAGTGGATTTTCAATTACATTTACCTGCAGATCTAAAACATTAAGACGACCAACATCTCCAGGGTCAGCATAGCCATCAATGCTCCTCAATGATTGATCACCGCCACTGCAAAATGCCTTGGTGCCCTGCAACAGTTTATTTAGTCAGCATTTTGGTTTTTCCAACCACACAACATCCCTCCCATGATCCCTCTAGATACAATGGCCTTATTCCATTTAGCTTTAGCTTATAGCCTTCCACCTCCTTACACCTCATTATAGCTAACTTTACAAATATCTTACAGTTGAGGTGCTTAAAGTTCGTACAGTTAAATGGAATATGGGACAATGTCACATGATCATATTAACTAATACATAACTTCCACACCTACTCATCAAAAAAAAAAAAAAATTCCACACCTGTAAACATACCAAACTCCTTTGTCTGATCATCCCCCCCAGGCCCCATGCAAGTAGAAAATACACCCATAAGCAACGTCAATGACTTGAGTATTAAATGCTTGAACTTCCGGAATTGTAGCTCAGGTATGGGGAGGAAACAGGGGAAGGGGGGACGCTAAATCAACAACACAGGTGAGCACCGCATGAATTCAAATTCATTAAAAAAGCCAATATTTCAATAAAATGCAAAGTCAATCAAGAATCAACTTACCTTCCCCGTGAGAATGATGACACCAATCGAGCTATCATCCCTCGTATCTTCAAATGCCCGAATCAACTCCTTAACTGTGCGAGGCCTGAAAGCATTCCTTCTCTCCGGCCGATTAATTGTAATCTGCCCAGTATTCGAATATTTCAGAAACAAACATTGAGCTATACTCAAGCCCACATTCCAAATCCATTATTCAATATGTAAATTATGTACCTGCCATATTAGCACAAAGAAGCATATCTTTGAAGAGATGGAAGCAACATTTATGACGAAATCAGATCCTTTTTTTAAGAATAATGGAGCATAGATACATATGGGTTACGATACAGTAAGATTTTCAAAATTCTGTGGAGTTAGTTGAATGACCTTAGCAATGGCTTCACCAACGGCCTTTTCGTAGATAATGTCAGTAAAATCTTTACAGGAAACATCAGAAACAGCTCTCCACACAACTGGGTCAGAGGACACTTGCCCATGAACCCGGTGGTAGCTATCGTTGAGGGAATTAGCGAACTCGATGGAGTCTTGAAGTGGGTCTGAGCTGGGGTAGGCAGGAGAGAGATGGTTGACGACATTGGAGAGTCTCCTCCTCACAACCTCCATATCTCTCTCCTCAATTCTAGCCATTTTTGAGCCGGCCTCCGATCAATGGGAAAGTTGGGTCCGCGTGTTGGATTTCTAGGTTCTGTATTGGAATGGAGAGAATTACGACAATGTTTTAGAGGGAGTAGGAGAGAAAGAGAGAGATAAAACGGTGATTGTCGCCGTATGTCTAGGCTGCTGATGAAGGGAAAAGATGATTGATTGGATAAGAATCATAATCCCATTAGAGGATAATAGGATAGAGGCGGCCACACATAGGGCTATGAAAAAAATCCGAATCGCTAAATTGAACCGAACCCTCTTCCTCATTAATCGAACTCGGTAAATTTTTCATTTAATCGAACCGGAAATCAATAGTCTATCCATTTCGTTTCGGTTTGGAACTTTAGAACCAACGGTTAATCGGAACCGAACCGTCTTCCTCGTTAACCGAATTGGGTAGATTTTTCACTTAATCGAACCGGTGAATTAATGGCCTATCCGATTCGTTTCTGGTTCGAATTTTGTACTCGACGGTTAATCGAACCGAATCGATAAGTTTTTTTAAAAAAAAATATATTATTATATAATAAGTTACTTATTTGAAAAAAAATCAAAAATTTTATTTATTCTCTTCTCTCCTGCATAGTGGACTGAGTTTGTGAATTTATGATTAATAAAGAGCATTTGTTTTCAATCCAAGATTTACTTTGACTCAATTTTAGAAAAGTAAAAATTGAGCAATTCAGTAGCAAGCCTTGAAGTTGGACAGTAGCATGAGTTGGCAGCAGTAGGGTGAGCTGGGCTGCTGGGCCCTGTGGATGCTGTTGGCCCAGTGGCTAATGCTGGCCCATTAAATTCCAAAAATTATTTCGTAATTTTTTATTTTCGATTCAGGTTAACCGATGAACCGAACCGAATAATCCAATTAAAAATATTCGGTTAACCGATTTATCCAATTACGATTCCGGTTCACAGCTTTACGAACCGTTAAATCCGGTTAACTCGGTTTAAAAATCGAATAGAACCGAACCGTGAACACTCCTAGCCACAAATGTGAGACTTTGTGTACAAATTATTTTATAAATTTAAATTATTATATATAATATTTTATTTTAATTTTTTAAATTTTTATTTAAATTTTTTTTAAAAAGATTAATTTTTTTTCACATGGTCAAGGATGAAAGACACAAATTTAGGCAACCTTTCTCACAAGGAATTCACCTAAATTATCATTTGTCAAGATATAGGAGACGTAGGGGAGGGGCATTATCCCCAAACAGACGGAGTGTTAACGGTATGACCACGGTGAGCTATCCAATTCATCTGCTAAGTAAACTTCTCTAAATATATGGTTGATGATGCAGCTATCAAACTCTTTTATCATTTGAAGAATATCCTTGATGATGTAATCAATCTGCCATGGTGGTGTGATCTTCTCTTTAATAATATCAATAATAACTTTATTATCCCCCTCAATATGGATGTTCCGGATGTTCGCCTTAATTGCTTGTTTGGATACCGAATCCGAGCGCATATGCTTCAGCTATCAATATGGATGTACGCCCAGATTGGTTGCACCCAAACCGAGGAGGTGGCCCTGCTCATTTCTTAAAAGGAATCTTATGGAGGCATTACCATTGCTTAATGATCCGTCAAAATTAAGCTTGATGTACCTAGACGCCAGCTTGTTCCATTTAACCAGGTGATTTTGCTTGGTGCTTGTTGTCCTTGTACATTTGAATGGAATATGGTTGAAATCTTCATCCTCGAATACCGAAGCATTCCTTTCCTTCCAAATACTACAAAGAAGAAAGATGGCTCGATGAAGATGATCCGGTTCGAGGGAGCCATGCGATGAATGAAGGATGTTGCTTCCATCGAGTGAGGAGTGATTAAGTTGGTATGGTAGATCCACTGGTGTGGTGTCTTGCGATATTCCACACCGGGCTGATCTTAGGCAATTCAAGAAAAGGCGGTTGCACGATTCATCTCTTAGACGACACAACTTACGACTTGAGTCAATTTGGATACCTCTATTAGCTATATTTCTTCACGGAGGTAATCCATTACGAAGAAATTTCCATAGAAAAGTTTTTAGCTTAGGTGAAACGTTTGTTTTCCAAATTCAATTTTGTTCCCAAATATTCCGCCTTTGAGTATTACGAGAAAGTTGAGTCATTGATTTTGTCGTGAATGACCTATTTCCGAGAGGCCCCAAGCATGATTTATCTAGTACGGCAAAAATGGTAGATGAGTACTAGTTACAAGATGAATAGCCTCATCGGGTATAACACTTCTAAGATTGGGAATCTCCCATTCCCTGTCCTTATTAATAAAATCACTAAGCTGTGGCTTGAAGATCAAGTGAATGAGTATTAAAACTCGTAATCTAGAGGAGAATTTGGTCATGATATCATATATCTTTCTAAAAGGAAATTTTAAAGTCATCAGCAATTTTCCATCGAATTCCTTTAAAAAAGTAGAGTAACACTTCGACGAGTGATTTCCACACCCAACAATCATTATTTTTTGGGGGCTTAGAAAAAAGTCACATTGGTTAGCATATTTTGTTTTCATGTTATGGACCCACAAGTTATTTGGCTCTTTAAGCAACTTCTATATAAGTTTACATTGGAAGGTCTGTATTTTCGTAACCCTAGCCCTCCCTTATATTTAGGTAGACAGACTTGATCCCATACAATCATGGGCATTTTGTTGTCATTGTTTTTTGAGAAGAAATTTCTACTAACATTATCAATTGATTGAGTTGTGTGCTTAGGTAATTTAAAGCATTGCATCATATGAGCGGAAAGTGATTCTAAATTTGATTGGATCTAAACAACTCTACCCGCTTTGGACGAGACAATTTGCTTTACACGAACCGAGATTGCTATTGGCTTTATCGATTAAAGGGGAAATAACGGTATTTTCCTCTTACCATAGACAGTCGAACAACCTAAATATTTACCAAGACATTTGACAATGGGAATATGGAAAATAGTTGAAGTTACTTTCGTATCCCTTCTTTCAAGCATTGGAGGAGAAAATCATAGAAGATTTATGAATTGTTCGGAAGATGCGCAAAAATCATCAATGATCTTTTTAAGTGGCAGAAAGCCTAAACTTTTGCTTTGCGAAAAGCATACTATCATCGGTAAAGAAAAGAGTGGGTATGAGGTCACCTTTTGCACTAATCTTGATGCCAATACCTTGTTTTTGGATGAACCTAGCGAGAATAAGTTTTGAGGAAAGTGCTTCCATACACGTGAGGAATACATAAAGTGATAGGGGATCACCTTGTCTAAGTCCTCTAGTTGGATTAAAAAGTTGCAAGGCTGGTCATTAACAAGGATAGAATAAGAAACCGAGATACATTCCTTGATCCAATTATTCCATTTAGGAGGGAAACCCATACCTTCTAGACATTGAATGGGAAATTTCCATTCGACCCGGTCATATGGTTTTTTTATATCAAACTTAAGTGCAACCCAGGATGGTTTGCTTTTGATATTTCGAAACTTATGTATAATTTCATGGGATAATAGAATATTGTCGTGAATTTGTCGACTAGGTATGAAAGCACTTTGGAAGGGCGAAATAATATAATTCAAACGAGTGTCCGAGTCTGTTTGCAAGGATTTTAGCAATAATTTTATAAACAATGTTATAGAGGCTAATTAGTCTAAAATGATTCGTTGATATCGGGTCATTGATTTTTAGGACAAGTGTGATAAACGTGTGATTAATCTCTTTAAGGATTTGTTGAGCTTGTCGTACAGACAACAAATTAAACCACTACTTAAACTTATAATAAACAATATAGCAAGGGCAAGTAGGGATCGAATCCACGAGGAAAGATATAATAACATGCAAGTTTTAATCTAATTAAATTTACTACTCTTAAAAACAAAATAGAAAATATAAATTAAAATCAATAAATAAAATTCATAGAAAATTATCTAATAACTAAATAAATAATTTATACAGAATAATAAAACTACAATAACCCGAAATATTTTTGTATATTTTTAGAATAATTAAAACAGAAAACTAAAGCGAGAAAATAAACAAATTCTAAAACGAGAAAATTAAATAAGTAAAATTACGCACTAAAATAATTACGAAAATAAATACTAAAATTACCCGAATAATAATACTAATTTTCTAAACCTAACCGAGACCCTAAAAATATAAAAACAAAATTTAAAATCTGTTTCCGGAGAAATGCGAGTTGATGATGTGGATGATGATTCGGAGAGAGGAAGGATTTACTCGCTTCGGTTCCGAGGACGTGGCACGATCGATCCGAGTCCGAGTGACGACCGCTTGAACCCGCAAAAGGCGAAGCCCGGGTGGTGGATCCCGGGAACGCCCTCCGACGCTCAAGTTAGTAATGAACTAAGTTGAATTGATCGAGGAGATCTTCCTCGATATACGTGAGGGGATTCCTTGGGAGTCGAGAAGTTTTCCAAAGATGGAAGTTCTCGGGGATGAATGTGTGCTGATGAACACCGATGAACGTTATGAACGTAAGTGGGAATTGAGAGCTTAGAAGCTTGAGTGATTATCCTTGAATGAGATATCTTGCCCAAATGAACATAAAAGCATAACATGCCTTGGGATGTGTGAAAAGGGGAGTATTTATAGGAGATTTTAAAGGGGTAAAATGGTACTTTTACCGTGGTTTAGGGAAACCCTAGCCCTAGTGGGCTTTGGGGCTTTTACTGGCCCGTTAAGGATCGTCTGGGCCGGTTCCACCTCGGTCCAATTGATTAGGCCCGGTCGGCCGGTGACGTGTCGGTTGAGCTGGAACTACCCGGAAATACCCGAATCATTTAGCCCCTCACGTTCGCCTGCGCACCTCCCAAGGTAGGTAGGTGGAATGTGGAGCCCATTCCGAGATGCCTTTATGACCCCAAGTTCTTATAAATAAGGGGTGAGCCTTGAGAAGGATTGCCCATCTTCACTTCCTCATTTCTCTCCTCTCTTGTAATTCGAAACAATGACTCGCGGAGAGCTTCCTATTGGGTACGAGAAGTTGTGCCCCGGCTTCAACCGAGCGGAGGCCGAGGAGGCAGCGATCGAGTACTGCCAGCCGTCCTTTGTCTTGGAGATGTTCTACCGACTCCTTATCGATGACGCTGTGAAGATGGATTTGATCGACGATCGCGCCGAGGGTCTCAAGTTACTTCAGGTTGCGCTTCGCTCCGAGTGGGGTATACTTGAGGCTTGGGTGGAGTGCAACTACGATCGCATCATCGAGCGTCAACCGGCGAGCCTTTATTTTTGGCGAACTCCGCCAACGGAGATGGAGCCGCTCTTGGCGTTGGCTCGTCATCCGATCCTCCCTTGGAGAGTGAAGAGTCGATAGGTGGCCCTCTTACTTCTCTTCACCATGGCCGGCAGGACTTGCCTAAGGAGAAGGGGAGGGTCCTCCGGCGGGAAGAAGGGGGATCTTCCGGTGGAGAAGAGGAGGGAGCTTCCGGCAGAGAAGAAGAGGGAACTCCCAGCGGAGAAGAGGAGGAACCTTCCATCGGAGAAGAAGAGGAACCTCCGGCGGAGAAGAAGAGGAGTCTCCCGAAGGAGAAGTGAGATGGCGGTCGTTGTCTGTCCTTTCATCGGGGTGACATAACCGTAGCGTAGTACTCGTAATCGTGGTGTTGTAGCGTAATATCTTTATCTTTAGACGCTTTCCTTTCCTTGTAATAGCGCGTTGCGCGCCCTTGTTGTAATGAATGAATGAATGAAGTTCGCTTTGTTAACTATGCTCTTCTTCGCTTTCTGTCTTGTCGTTGACGTTCGTCGTGAAGAATGGTTTTTACATAGCCCCCGGGACTTAGAGAGTAATTTTTGAGTAACCTTTCAGCTCTCGGAGGCTTGAAAGTGCTTGAATATGGGTATCTCGCTAGGAGACATCCCACGGGAAACATGACCTCCTAACTTTCGGTTAGGAGTATAAGTGCCCATGACGGAATGGGTCTTTGCGCGACCTTTCGATTCCCGAAGGTTCGAAAGTGCGCGAGTGCCCATGACCGAATGGGTCTTTGCGCGACCTTCCGATTCTCGAAAGTTCGAAAGTGCGTGAGTGCCCATGACGGAATAGGTCTTTGCGCGACCTTCCGATTCCTGAAAGCTCGAAAGTGCGTGAGTCTCGCTAGGGAACATCCCACGGAGAACGCGACCCCCAACCTTCCGTTAGGAGTGCGAGTGCCCATGACGGAATGGGTCTTTGCGCAACCTTTCGGCTCCCGGAGGCTTGAAAGCGCTTGAGAGATAGCTTCTTGAAGGGTATCACCTTATGGGGCTAAGAGCGCGATTTTCGGCTCCCGGAGGCCAAGTTGTCGCCGAGAGCAAACCGACTTTGAACCCCAAAGGATAGCCCCTTGTGAAGGCATAGATTTGACTTGTTAGCCGCCGGAGGCTAAGTCGTTACATGATGAGCGTTTGGGCCATGCTCGTGTTGTTTCTACAACTCTTTTTTTTTTTTTTTTTTTTTGATGACTCCCAAACCCGACCTCTCACACCGACCCTCGAGACCTATCACTAACCACTACTGCTCGCCGATGCTCGCCTCGGCCCAGCCCACTCTCTCAGCCCACTCACTCTCCCTCTCGCGCGTTGGGCCCTCCCCTCGGCCCACCTCTCTTCTCCCACTCCTGCAGCCTCTCTCCCCTCCCGGGCCTCGATCTCTCCCTCGGCCCGGCTCTCTCCCTCACGCTTGCCTTCCCTCTCCCGCTGGGCTCTCTCTCTCGGCCCAACCTTTCAAACTTCCCCCTCCCGCCTCTCCCTCTCTCTCCTTGCCCTAGCCCCTGCTGCGCCACTGCTATCGCCCCCTCTCCTCTCGTCTCGTTGCTGCTGCTCTCGCTCTACTCTCCCTCCCCGGCTGCCGCATTTCGCCACCGACCCTGTGTACACCCCTCCCCACTCTCACGGCACCCCCTTCCCGGCCCCTCCCTCCCCTCGCTCTCGCTCTCGCTATCGCCCTCCCTCGGCCCCTGTTCTGCGGCTACCCCCACCCCCACACCGCACTCGGCCGGAGCCCCTACCCCGGACCGACCGCCTAACTCGACTCCCGGGACCGAGCGCTTGCCCGGCCCGGAACCAACCCCTCTCGACCCCCTCGCACGCTAGCTCTCTCTCGCCCCACGCTCTCTCTCGCGCTGGACTCGGTCTCGAAGAGACCGACCCTGTCCTCGCTCTCTCGGCGCTCTGCTCACCCTCGCTCGGGGTCGGTCCCGTCGAGACCGACCCCTCACCCCCTCTCTCCCGCTCTCTCGGACTGGGACTCGGTCTCGAAGAGACCGGCCCTCCCCTCGCTCTCTCGGCGCTTGCTCTACCTCGCTCGGGGTCGGTCTCGCCGAGACCGATCCCTCACCCCTCTCTCCCGCTCTCTCGGCATCTGGGACTCGGTCTTGAAGAGACCGACCCCTCCCCTCCCCTCGCTCTCTCGGCCTCGGGACTTGGTCTCGAAGAGACCGACCCCTCCCCTCCCCTCGCTCTCTCGGCGCTCGTCTGCTCCCTCGCTCGGGCTCTGGTCCCGCGAGACCGACCCCTCACCCCTCACCTCAAAACCGACCCCTCACCCCTTACCCCAAAACCGACCCCTCCCCTCTCTCCTACCCGGACTCGGTCTCGAAGAGACCGACCCCAGCCCCGAACCCTACCCGAACCCTTAGCCTAGCTAACAAAACCCAAAAAGCCCTAAAAACCCTAAAACCCTAGAAACCCTACCCTAACCCCAACCCTCGGAATTTAAGTTGTTTATTTTTATTTATTATCCGCTTGAGCGGAAACCGGGAATTTGTTAACTCGAATTTTGAATTTCGAATTTTTAAATTCGGCCTTGTGCGAGGAGACGGTATCGATTGTGGCCGATTCTCGACCGATCGGAAGGGAGCTCTATATAACCCGTCTTTCGGAGTTTCTCTTCATTATTCACAAAACCGTTCTCAAAGTGAGGTAGAGAGCACTTGGGAGGAGCCTTCAAGCTAGACTCGGGCATTCATCACCTTCACTCGAATTTTGAGGTATATCTTCGAATAACCCACTTGTAGTTTGAATATTCAAGTAGATGCATGCCTTAGGATAATGGGTAGCTCCAAGGATACTGTTGCGAGCCATTATGAGAGTTTGTCTGGTAATTGTGCCTCTGGATAGAGACTCGTCGTGCTCCGCGAGATAGGTGTAGTTATGATGGTGTCTGTAGGGGGAGTCTCTAGGAGTAGTTGCGTCTCGCCGACTTAGAGGTTTCCGCAAACCTTGATAGTTACCCCGATGTGGCCTCCCGAGAGTTAATCGTAGCTAGTCGGGTGCCGTGGCGGCAAGTCTTGGCGCCTAGCGCAGCTGCGAAGGCCATCCCTTTGGCTACGCTACCCACGACTTCCGATTCGGTTTATGAAAGGTCCCCCACTCCCGGCCTCAATAACTGTTCCCGTGAGGTGGTTTATCGCTGGGAGGTTAAAAGAAGTCATGGTCTTCGAGGACGAGTGACATTTACGGGTCAGTGCCTTGCAGGATTCCGATAGCAGGACCATGGCTAGGATTGAGACCACCTATACACCCAAGTCCATGGATGAGCTCTTGCGGGATGGGTACTCCAAAGGTAACTCCCCATCCTTAGACATTTCTTTAGATGACGAGGCCATCTCGTCTTTTACACCACTTCGGGGGCGGAGGACTTAGTTGAGTCGTTGCACGAGAGGTCGGACCCTAGTGATGGTCCAGGTTCTCACTTCATCGATCCCCGCTTGCGAATGACATGGTACAGGCGTCAAGGCTCTTTGGTCAATACCGCATCCCCGATAGCTATAGGATCCTCGGTTCCGTTGGAGCGAGACACGGTCAGTCCGCCCTCCCGGTGTCGCGCCTTTTATAAAGCGACGCTCGATGGTGGGGTGCGGTTTCCGCTCTATCCCCTAGTTGTATTAATATGCAATAAGTTCAACCTGGCCCCAGCCTAGATTGTCCCCAACTCGTGGCGCTCGATTTGTTCGTTTATCGCCACATGTGAAATAAAAGACCTCCCTCGTAGCTTAGAATTGTTCTCCCTCCTTCATGGCTTTCAAAAGAGCGTCTCTTTAGATGGTGAGCGAGGGTGGTACAGCTTTTCCAAACAAGAGAGGATACATGATCGCCTTGGGTAGGACTTCCTCGATCCATAGGTGGAAGTATGAATTTCTCTTTGTAGAAAAGTTGGACGGGAATGGGATGACCCTGCTGGAGTGATGAGGAGGAAATCGTCAAAATGCCCGGTTCTCTCCGCGCGGTTTATCGTTCCGAAGTGTACGCCGCAGCGAGTACTTTCGCACCCGAGAGGTACCCCATCCAACGATTGAAGGAAGGAAAGAAAGGCTTCCTTCCCACCGGCTTCCCAAGAGGGAGTATTTCAAGAAGCACTTGTTCCTTGTCGCCGCGGGACTAGCCCTCGATCCGAAACTTCCACAGGGTACTTGTCCCACCTCATGCTTGTTTTTGTTCATGTTTCGAACCGACTCGACTTTGATTTGTTTTTTGCGGATCAAGCAAGGGCTCTCTTGTCCAAGGCCATGGCCGGAACTCCTCACGACCGCGAGGTGATCGGGATACTGGTCCTTCTCCCCGTGCAAAGACGCCACGGACAAAGGCAAGGGGAAAGCATCGGAGCTGCGTTCCTCGACTGCCGATGTCCCGAAGGTCGGCGTCTTCAAGGGAGCGGCAGTAGACCCCCACGGTGAGCCTTATACTCCTTATCGGATCCTTTATATCGAACCTTTGATCTCGTGCTAACATCATATTGTTGTCATAGGCTTGTCCTCCTCGGCCGAGAAAAGTCAGCCGTCGCCTCGATTCAAGCATTAAGGTGGGAGGTCGGTGGTGCGCGGGTCATCTAACTCGGGCAAGCGCTCGAGGGATGCTTCGGACCTCTCCTCCCCGAGGGAGTGACTCCTAGCACAAGCGGCAAGGAGGTGTGCCCGGGCCTCCGGCCTCGCCGTTTTCTTCATGCCGACCCGAGACCAAGGCCCTCTTGGCGAGCAACCTTCGAGGACATACGGAGACGGTTCTCGTAAGAACGTCGTTTCTCCAGGCTTCCGCAAAGCATCGATCCATCTGCGGTCGAGGTAACGCATAACCTTCCCTATACTTGTATTTTCTTTGCCTTTTGGATTCTAACTCTTTTGTTCCACAGGCTCTCATCAAGGTTATGGAGGCTATAGAGTCTCGGTCCTCCTCATCAAGTCTTCGGAGGAAGTATCTTCTCTTCGGGGCTCTTTGAGGAAGCTCTCGAAGGAGAAGAAGGATGAGGCCGATCGATTCCAGGGGAAGTGAGCAAGTTAAAGGCCCAGCTGGGGCTTCCTGGGGACGCAAGAGGGATCCGAAGGCACAACTTGAGACCACGAAGGCTGAATTGGAGGTCGCTCAAGGGAAAGAGCGAGACCTCGAGGCTCGCGTTGGAACCGTCCACGAGAAGGCTCGTAGTTGGAGGTCCCGCTTTGAGTCCGCACGAGAGATAGACGCGGCAGCCTAGGGACGCGTCTCTTCGGAAACTTCTTGTGTTGGTTTCCCGGCTTTGAGTGAGGAGGCGGAGGGGCTAGAGCAAGTGGATAGCCTATGCCAACCTCCTTTACTCCGAGGCCTTTGCCTCACGATCGGACTCTCCGACCGAGGGCACTCCCGAGGACGGTGAGATTCCTCCCGCGGACGGAGCCGATGACCGGGCCGAGGGCGGCCCGAGGAGTAGCCTCCATTCCCCTTTCCCTTTTCCAATCCTTAGGATTGCTTTTGATGGCTTGCATGCCATGTGTTTTTGGATGGCTCGCGTGCCGTATAGCTTGATACTTTGCTACTTTGGGTTTGTTTTGCCTTGAACTTTCTCTCTTGGGTATTCCTTGCTTGACGCCTCGCTTGTATGCTTGCTTTATTTGATGCTCGCTTGGATGCCTATTCAGTGCTTCATTTGATACTTGCTTCGTTGTCTCTTTTGGTTGTTGCCGATTTTCCTTGTCGTTTCTTGTATATGATCATCTTTTGACTTTGGCAGTTTTGGCTATCTTAGGGGATTGCATTAGCCCCTAGTGTTGCCCCCAAAATCGGTACAAGCAAAACATACAAGAGTAGAATTTTACAATGTGGTTGTCATCGAATTAACAACAATCCCTACTCTTTTCTCTAACTTTAACTAAGTTCGAGAGAATACAACAAGAGGGACCGAAAGGTTGGAGGCCTTAGGGGTTCGAATTAGCCCCTAGTGATGCCCCCAACTTCGGTTAAGGTGAAATATACAACAAGAGAGATTGAAAATTTAGTTGTTCTAGGGGATCGTATTAGCCCCTAGTCACATTCCAAAAATCGACTTAAAATAAGACATGAGTCGCAAAGTTGCAGAAAATGTGCTCATTGTATTAACATAGAAGATCGAATTTCGTTACAAGAGGGAGAGAGAGGAATGTGTGCCCCCGCTGAGCGCTTTCGGAAAAGTCGCGTCAATCGTGGTCGATTCCTTTACACCATCTTTGGGACTCGGGCTGGGTGGGTCTTTAAAGAAAGGCCCCCACGCCATCCGGTAGCTTATACCGCATACATAGGTCGCTTCCTAGTACTTAAATGAAGTACTTCTTCGAGTTCGTTGCTATGCCATGCTCTGGGAATGTCTCGCTCCTTCAAGAGTGGCCAACCTCGTAGGTCCCCGGGCGGACTACCTCGTGAATGATGTACGGCCCTTCCCGATTAGGCCGTGAGCTTGCCGTGTTCCGCCGCCTTCCCTATAGCTTTGGTTTTTCTCAAAACCAAGTCACCAACTTCGAGATCCTTCCCTTTCACCCTTCGTTGTAGGCTCTTGCCATTTTCAATTTGGTTATGGCCTCACGGAGATAGCTATCTCCTCGAACCATCGGGAGCAAGTCAAGGGCCTCCTGAGGGCCCCGTTGTTAGACTCCTCCCGAAAGTTTGTGAGGCGGTGAGTATGGAGGGCTACTTCGACGGGGAGGACGGCTTCCGATCCGTATACCAAGCATGAAGGGTGTTTCTCCGGTGGTCGACTTCTCCGTGGTCCCGATGGACCATAAGACAGCTGGCAACTCCTCCGCCCACTTTCCCTTAGCGTCGTCTAACCTCTTCTTAAGGCCGTTTAGTATGACCTTGTTGGCCGACTCGGCCTCGACCGTTGGCCTGGGATGGGCCACGGCCGTGAAGCGGGTTTGGCAACCATATTGGGCGAGGTAATCCCGCACCTTGTCGGTATCGAACCGCCGCCCATTGTCAAATATCATTGCCCTCGAACGCCAAACCGGGTGATTATGTTTTTCCAAATGAACTTGCGCACCTCTTTCTCGGTGATTGAGGCAACGGCTTCCGCTTCTATCCATTTAGTGAAATAATCCACCGCTACGAACAAATATTTGTGTCGACCCGTGGCTTTTGGGAATGGTCCTAGGATGTCCATCCCCCATCTTGCAAACGAAGGGGCGATTGGATGGGAGTCAACTCGGTAGGCGGGCGCTTTGGCACGGGAGCAAACTTTTGGCATTTGTCGCATTTTCTCACCAAGTCCATCGAGTCTTCTCGCAAGGATGGCCAATAGTATCCTGGTTCGTAGGGCCTTTGCTGCGAGCGCCCTTCCGCCTATATGCGAGCTACACACCCCTTCATGGATTTCTTCGAGAACTTTCGACCCATTTCCGCGGAATGCAGTGGAGCAGGGGTTGGGAGTGTGCCTTCTTATAGAGTGTCCCTTCGTAGTAAACGAACCATTCAGCTCTCTTCTTCGACATGTTCCGCTTCTTTGGTGTCTTGCGGAAGTTCCCCTTTGATAGGTAGTTGATGAGGGGATTCATCCAAGTATTGCTCCTGTCCGACCACATGGCCTCTTTAACATCAATGCTTCTTTCTCCAAGTATCTCCCATTGGATCTTCTTTGGCTGCCCGTCGCCCGAAGAGCTGGCGAGTTTGGAGAGGGCATCGGCTTGTCTATTCTCTCGAGCGGGGCACATGAAGGATTTCGAAGTGCTCGGAGCCGTCCCGCCGCTTCTTTGACCTTTCGACGATATGCTATCATGTCCTCGTCCCGTGCCTCGTATTCTCCATTCAGTCGGGAGACTACAAGTTGGGAGTCTGAGTAGGCCTTCACGGAGCTCGCTCCCGCCGCATAACAGAGATCTATGCTCGCTAGGAGGGCCTCATATTCTCGCTTCATTGTTGGAGGCCCCGAACATGAACTTAAGCGCGTGTTCGAATTGTTCCCCTGTTGGCGAAGTGATGACCAGCCCCGCCCCGCTCCCGTCTTTGGTTGCGGAACCGTCTACGTAGAGGGTCCAACATTCATCTTGGGATGGTAGGGGTGGCTTGGGTGTGAGCATTCTGCTATAAAGTCCGCCAATGCTTGTGCTTCGATAGCTCTTTGGGGTTCGAACTCCGTGCCATATGGGGTTAGTTCAACGGCCCACTTCAAGCATTCTTCCGGAGCTTTCGAGCTTCGTAGCACGTTCTTTAACGGCTGGTCGGTAAGGACCGTCACTTTATGTGCCTCAAAGTAAGGGCGTAGCTTTCGCTGGCCAAGAGGAGTGCATATGCAAATTTTTCAATCACCGGTAGCAGGCTCGGCGCCGGTGAGTGCATGGCCGACATAATACACCGGTATTTGCTCGTTCTTTCGCTCCACAAGGAGGACCGCACTTATTGCTTGATCCGAGATGGCAAGGTAAATGAGTAGGGGCTCCCGGAGTGGGACTGGCGATTTTAGAAGCTGGGCCAAATACGTCTTCAATTGGGAGAATGCTTCTTCGCTTCAACGTCCCACTCGAACTTGACTCTCTTTTTGAGCACCTTAAAAAGGGTTGGCATTTGTCTGCGGACCTTGACATGAATCGTCCGAGGGCGGCCACGCACCCTGTTAATTTTGAACCTCCTTAATAGTCCTTGGGGACTTCATGTCGAGCACAGACTTGCACTTTGTCGGGGTTTGCTTCTATCCCTCTCGTGATTGATCATGAAGCCTAGGAATTTTCCAGCCTTGACTCCAAATGTGCACTTCTTGGGATTCAGCTTCATCCCATACTTTCGTAGGACTTCGAACGTCTTCCGAAGGTTGGAGATGTGATCAAAGTCCCGCTTGCTCTCGACGATCATGTCGTCCACATATACCTCCATGGTCTTCCCAATGAGGTGGGCGAAGACCATGTTGACCAGCCTTTGGTAGGTGGCTCCAGCGTTTTTCAATTCGAAGGGCATCACGTTGTAACAATACAGCCCTTGGTCGGTGATGAAGGCAGTTCTCTCCTGGTCTTCCTTGCATAATGGTATCTCGATGGTACCTCGAAAAGCGTCCATGAAACCGAGGAGGGCATGGCCGGCCGTAGCATCGACAAGTTTGTCGATTTTTGCGAGAGGATAGTCTGTCTTTTGGGCACGCTTTGTTGAGGTCGGTGAAATCGACCCACATTCTCCATGTACCATTCGATTTTTTCACCAAAACGACATTGGCGATCCACTTGGGGTAGTGGCACTCCTGTATGAACCCCGCCTCTAGTAACTTCTCGACCTCCTCGGCTCATCGCTTTGCTGCGTTACGCCCCGCGATGTCTTCGTTTTTGGATGACGGGCTTGTAGGAGGGGTCGACATTCAACTTGTGCTCGATGACCTTAGGGCTCAACCCGGCATTTCTTTGGGTCCAAAGGCGAAGACATCTTTGAATTCTCTCAAGAGTCGGATAAGGCCGTCCTCGATCCCTTTACGGAGGTTCCCGCCCACTTGTACGGAACGATCGGGGCGGGTTTCCTCCAGAGGGATGAGTTCGACATCTTCCGAGGGTGTAGGTCGGTCCCTCGCCATGGTCCTCGGTGGTGGCAAAGCAAACCATCATCGTTTCGGGAATCTTGGCAGGGAGTTCCACTTTCGGTTTCTTGCCCTTGGGGTCATCCTTGGTCTTTTCTTCTTCGATCGCTTCGCCATTAGGGGTCGAAGGCTTACGACATAACACTCCCTTGCTGTTTTTGATCTCCGTAGATCTCGCCTACGGATCCGTCATCAAGCTCATACTTCATGAGAAGAAGATATGGAGCGATGATCGCTTGCTTTGGTTGAGGGTGGGACGTCCGATGATGACGTTGTAGGCGGAGGGCATGTCGACCACCAAAAAGTTTACTTCCATGTTCCGTCCTCGGGCCTTGTCTCCGATCCCGATTGGCGAGCGGATCATACCAAGGGATGCACTGCTCGCCCCCAAATCCGAGGATTGAATTTACAAGGGGATGAGGTTCGGGGTTGTACTTCAACCGGTTCAAACATTCTCGTGGTGATGATGTCCACCGAGCTGCCCGTATCTACTAGGACCCTCCGGACGATAGCGTCCGAGATTTTCGGCGTGATGACCATGGGGTCGTCATGCGGGGTGGCCAGCCCTCTCGGGTCCTTCTCCCCAAAGGTCATCGCGGGTACCTTCGAGGGTGGAGGTTGCCCGGTGATCGGCACTTGTTGCGCACTCCTCGAGTGAGCTTTCCAAGAGGAGGGGTCATGCCCCGCCAAGCCCCCAGCCGATGGTGGCTACGATTCGGGTAGTCTCATCATCTTCATAGCTCTTTTCCCCTTGCCTTGAGGAGCCTCCCTTGATCCCGTGGGCGTCCTTTTTAAGGAAGCGGTCTATTTGCCCGTTGTCGGCCAACTCCCCAAGTGCTTTCTTCAAGGCCCGACACTCGGCAGTGTTGTGCCCCGTTTGTTCGTGGAACTCACAATATTTGTTCGAGGTTCGTGCCTTGGCGGGAGTGGACATGGGAGGCGGCTTTTGAGCATAGGGTGCCCCTTGATCTCCATCAAAATGCTCCGGGATCGGTGTTGAAGCGGTGGTTCACCTCATTCTCGCGGGGCTTCTTTTCATTTCGGGGATTGAACTTTCCTTCCCCTCCTTTTCTTCTTGCCTCCTCCCCTCCTCTGCGCAGATCTTCGTGGCCCGGATGAAGGCGGCCGCCTTCCGGAGAGCTTCGCAAGGGTGGTCACTTTTGCTCGGCGAGGGAAAATTTGAATCTTCCGCTCCCGAGTCCATTTAAGAAGGAGGTGTAGGCAACTCCGTCTTGGAGGTCGAGGATGAGGACGGCTTCCCCATGGAACCGTCGCACGTAATCCTTAAGAGTTTCATTCCTCCCCGCTTGATCTTGGAGAGGTGGATGCTAGTCCTCTTTTGTTTGCAATCGGCGATGAATTGCGCCACAAACTTCTCACAGAGTTCTTCAAAGGAAGAGATACTTCCTCGAGGGAGGCCGTTGAACCATTTTTGCGCGACCCCCTTTAGTGTGGCGGGGAAGAATCTGCAGTAGGTTGCATCGTCTCCGTCCCGCACATACATGTGAGACTTGCAGCAGAGCCGGGTGGTCCTCGGGATCGGTAGTGCCGTCGTATGGTTCGACACTCGGGACCTTTACTTTCTTCATCCTAGGTGCATTCATAATTTTCTTCGAGAAGGAGTGTTAAAAGTATGCTCGGGTCGGCCTCGAGTCGGAGCCGAAATGGGGACGGCGCGGGGTTGATGACGCGGAACCTCCACCGAGGAAGGACTCTTAGTTCTCTCGGACCGGGGTGGAGTGCGCCCGGTCCTCTCGACTTCTCGGGACCTCTCATAACCGATTGCCCTGGGTGCCTCTCCCTCGAGCGCTCGCGCTCTCGAACGACCGGATCGTCCTTGGTCGTGTTTGTGAGCGTCATAGGCTCGTTGGGATTCATGACCATGGGTAGCCGATCGCCTGTGGCTGGCCGTCCTTCGACTCCCTTGGGACTCGGCCCCTGCTCTCGGTGCCGGAGCATGGCCTTCAAACCAGGCGGAACGCCCGCTGTGAGTGGCGTAGGGGTTGAAGCCGTATGGGATGTTGCGACATTTTCGTTGGCTCTATGAAGAGCTCTCTTGGCTTCGATGATGCCCCTAGCGTCTCCCTCCTCATAGTGCCTCGTGGGCGGGACGTTAGGCCGTTCGAGAATAAATGTCGTCGGGGCCTCGGTGGGCCGTGGCTGGAGCCACGTGGGAAGGCATCCCACCCGAGAAGTGGCCAACAGCCGACCTCCCCGGGGGTTACGCCATACTCGGGAGTTGGAGTATAATGGAAGGGCATGATTGGCATGCGCCTGTTCCATAGTGGCTCGTACTTGTTCTTGCACTTGTTGTGCAACAGTCGCTTTAAGGGTCTCGATTAGGTTCTAGAGAGCCCCTAGGGTGACGTACCCCTCCAGCTGGGTGTGACGGTTACTGGCAGCTTCGGTGAGACGATTCCGCGTCCTCGGCTTGAGGAGCGTCTCGGGATTGGCCCCCGTAGGCATTGAGCGATTAGGGTGTGGGACTGGTGGGTTGTTTGTGTCGCGAGTCATCTTGGATCGAGATCGAGTGCCACTGGCAACCATATGCAGCCTTCCTCCCCACGGACGGCGCCAAACTGTTTCCGGAGAAATCCGAGTTGATGATGTGGATGATGATTCGGAGAGAGGAAGGATTTACCGCTTCCGGTTCCGAGGACGTGGCACGATCGATCCGAGTCCGAGTGACGACCGCTTGAACCCGCAAAAGGCGAAGCCCGGGTGGTGGATCCCGGGAACGCCCTCCGACGCTCAAGTTAGTAATGAACTAAGTTGAATTGATCGAGGAGATCTTCCTCGATATGCGTGAGGGATTCCTTGGGAGTCGAGAAGTTTTCCAAAGATGGAAGTTCTCGGGGATGAATGTGTGATGATGAACACCGATGAACGTTATGAACGTAAGTGGGAATTGAGAGCTTAGAAGCTTGAGTGATTATCCTTGAATGAGATATCTTGCCCAAATGAACATAAAAGCATAACATGCCTTGGGATGTGTGAAAAGGGGAGTATTTATAGGAGATTTTAAAGGGGTAAAATGGTACTTTTACCGTGGTTTAGGGAAACCCTAGCCCTAGTGGGCTTTGGGGCTTTTACCTGGCCCGTTAAGGATCGTCTGGGGCCGGTTCCACCCTGGTCCAATTGATTAGGCCCGGTCGGCCGGTGACGTGTCGGTTGAGCTGGAACTACCCGGAAATACCCGAATCAAAATCTAATTTACGAATTTATTTTATTAAAAACCCGCAGTAATTAAATTCAAGAATTAAATCTGAAAAATATCAAATTAATTCCAAAAATTCTAAAATTTAATCACAGCAAACTAGGACTCTATCTAAACCCTAAAAGAAAATAAAACACGAAAAATAACAAAAGAAACTATTTTTAAACTAATTTCTAACAAATTGACTCAAAAATAATAAAAACTAACAGAAAATTAAATCTGAAAATTAAAATATATAATGACTCAAAGTTAAATTAAAATAAAATTACTAAAACTAACCTAAAATACTGATCTTTAGGGGGTTTAATGAAATTGATAATAAAAGACTATAACTTTATGAATAAAAATTAATAAACTCAAGAAAATAACTAAAAGGCAAGCAAGTAATTATCAAAGATATCAAATTTATAAAAACACTTAGTATAATCTATATCCACCATGCAAATTATTATTTATCATTAACACACAAATTGATCTACCCATGAGCTAAAGCTGTAGAAGACAACCACTAGCGGATCTTCCCCGTTTTTCCTTAGTTATTAGTTTACTTAGGCCTAGCCCTAATATAAACCCTACTAATATTGATAACCCTAGCACTAGCACTAGAATTTAATCAAATTAGAGCATTAAGTATTAGAAAAACATCATCTAGCACCTAATAACCAATCTACTAGCAAATTGATTTAAGAAGGATCTATGATAATTTCCTAATTAAAAGAGATGGGTATGAGCCATCCATGATTAACTAGGGTGATACTTATGTCTAAAAGATCAAGCAATTACGTACTTAAACCCTCTAAACTATCACATGAATTTATATAAAACTAAATAGCGTGCACTCTAATTAATTAGACATAAATTCATAAATATTAAACACAAATTATCATAGAATCATGGATCAAATCAATAAGACAATAAAAATCAAAACTTTGTTTCAAAATAAATAATTTAACATGGCTTCAATGAGATTATACTAAGTATAAGAAAAACTACTCACACATCATGTAATTTAAAACATGTAAACTAAATAAAACTAGCATCTTTAGTATTAATCTATCAATAAAAACTCAATCTTTTCTAATAAAAATTACAAAACTAAATTATACTATCGATATTAGTTTCTTTGACCGGGAAGATGAAGAAGATGATGATGGATGGTGGCTGGCTGGGCAGCGGACAGCGAGTGGCCAACAAGATGCAGCAGCGAGCAGTACGATGCAGCCAGGAACAAGCAGCAGCGGCAGCAAGCGGTGGTGGCTGGGCGGCTACACTGGTGGACCGCAGCAGAGTGCAGGCCGGCTGGGCAGCGAGTTGTAGGCGGCCGGGTGCCGTGGACAGCAAAGGGCAGGTGGTGATTGTGTGTGGTCGGCTTCCTAGGTCTCTCTCCATGATGATAATAAGTAGTATATATAGGGTGAAAGAGTTAGGGTTTATTTCTCTTTCTTCTCTTCTAAATTTCCCTTTTCTATTCCACTTAGGATTTCCTAAAATATAATATCCTAAAATAAATATTTTATTACATATTATATTTATGGACCGACTTCATATATTTTCTTGGATGCTTGTCGGTAGCTAAAAATCCACTTTTAACGACTTTTCTTCTCTTCCCCACTTTATTCGATAATTACCTATAAATAGACAAAATAGAATAAATTAGATAAAATAAACTATATAATATAAACTCAATAACTACTAAAAATACGTATAAAATACGACTTAACAGGATTTTCCCTTTTTCATGGAATTCATTGACCATAATAAGAATATCCTAACTCACAATATCTCAATATTTATGGAAAAAGCCCGGACCAAAACCATCCTGGTCCTGGAGCTTTTGGAAGAGTCCATTTGGAATACTCGCCTCTTTGACTTCATTGATAGAAAAAATTTAATTAATTCTTGTTTTTGCTTATCGTCAATTTTTTTTATGATAGTTGGCAACGATTTAATTTGATTCATATTACTCGTGAATTGATTCTTATAATCACCGACAAATGTATTGCATATAGCATCCATATCCCCGATGCAATCCATCGCTATCTCTTAGCCGGGTAATTATTTTCTTTCGGTTTTTCGTCTATGAAAAATTTTTGAGTTCCTATCACCTTCGTAACCACTTTTTCCTAGATAGTTTACCCTAATAAAGTTGGTTAAATAGGAGCAACTTTTCACGCTGTTTGATTAATCTACAAAGCTATTAGTTGAGTCTATAGGTTTGTGGCTCCTCAATTAGCTTGTTCTCAACGTACTATAATTTTTCCGTGTTCCTTTACGTATTATTTTGAAATTGCAATTTGACAATCTGTTGCAATGTTTAAGTTGACTCTCAATTCTTTTTAATTTGCAAACAATTCGAAATAATGAATTTCCTCTAATATCATTTTTCTAGTAAACAATTTCCTTAACCTTGGGCGAGGAAATCCAATGCGGTTGAAATCTAAAACTGTAGTTTTTGGTCTGTCATCCTTGGGTGATGTATCAAGCACAATGAAACAATGGTCCGAAAAGAAAAAGGTCCATGGGTAACCTTGTTGTGAAGGTAGCAATTGATCCAATCGTATCTCGCAATGACTCTATCAAGTTGTTTATAGATTTGGTGACCTCGATGCACTTTCCATGTGTAAATTCTATCGGTCGGAGGAAGACTAGTCCTATTAATTGATTGTAAAAATCTATTCGATCGAATCATTTTGTCGAGTTGATAAGATATTTCCACCTCCCTTGTCATCAACACAAGCAAGGTCATTGAAATCACCTATTATACACCACAGGAGATCAAAGATAATATTCAAAAGCGGAAGTTTGTTCCAAAATGCTGATTTATCTCTTTCTTGGGCTGGTCTGTAGACCCCGATTAAATCAATTCCTTATTTGTTTCATTATCTTTAACATAAAGATGAATAACTCTTTAGTATTTTGCTAACGTATGAATAGTAACCTTTGCGGTATTCCATAAGGCTCATATCCCTCCCGAATGATCAATTGGTGGGATCATATCATAGTGATCAAACCCTAGTTTCGGACAATATTAAACGTATTTGATACATTAACCATTATTTCAATTTAGAAACAAAGTATCGGGGTGGTGTAGATTTTTAATATAATAAATTTCATTTAAGATTTTCTCTCTCTTAGCACCTTGAACATTCCAACTAATTACTTTCATATTAAAAAGCTATGTAGGAAGAGGGAAACTAATAAATCCATATAAATGGATTTTGGGCATAAACGGGCCAGATGGGGCGAGAATCCCGTCCACCACCTTACCGACAAGATCATCCAAATGTCAAATGGATAAATAAGCAATTCAAGATTCTATAAAATTTAAAAGAAGAACTTTAAAAGAAACCATATCTTCTATAGCAAGGTTCGATCTCCTTAAGGATTGGTCGGAATAATGGCCTTGGGAAATTTGGATACCCTTTCACCATAAACAAATAATCACGTAATGAACTATACTAGGTTAAAATCAAATGTAGGAGATAAACATACATTTTTAAGAGCAAAAAGAAATAAGCTTACTGGAATGATATACAGAGATAAACCGTAAGTATAAATAGATTCCATATGTGCAAGTGTTACCACCCACACTTCGAAAAATAAATACATCTAGGATCCATGATGAAAACCTGCAATTAGTGCCAATAAACTCAGCCACTACATAAAAATTAGAACGAGATAAACTAAAAGGCAAGTCTAAATGCATCAAACTCGGATGACAAAAACCGCAAGCCCCGGGGGCAAAGGCGTGAAAGTTGTAATGTGCGGGAATATCAAAACAAAGATACTTATCATGCTTGATTCGGTAAGAATTAAGATGTGCCCCACTGTTTGGTTTTCTCGCTCCTTAAGGGGGTAACACAAACACCGATGGGATTCATCTCGATTGCAAGATCATACCTAAAACACCTGTAGAAAAAATCATTGGGGGATAAAATTCCACCCTCACATAACAACTTGGTAAATGTTAGGGTCCTCTAATAAGTGTCATAAATATCAACATAGTAGCGAGGGTCATAGAGACTCGGAGAAACCGAGTTCTTCACAAACTCATAAGGTTGGTTATGCTTGATCACATGCATACAGACCAAAGAGAATGAGAAAGTAGAGTACTCTAACACCAAACTTTGATTGATTCATTAATCGGCCATTAAACAAGTACAAACAAAAGCTTAACTCTAGAATAAATACACACATCATTAACTTAGAATAGCGAGCATAACGGAGGATCCCTACAGGTCAAGGGAGGGGGCAGCTGCACAAACAAACCTACTTCATATTCATGACAACGAACAACACATATAGATCGAACATCAAGGGGAAAACCCGGGAAATATAGTAAAAACAATAGAAAGAGAAGGAAGGAAAACACCCGAAATGGCAATAGTGCGAGTGGCTTTCCGGCCGACCAAGTGTCAACTTTCTTAGGATAGTAAGTGAGTGGATTTGGCTTGATCTTGGAGGGTTTCAAAGCGTTGACCTCTTCCACCAATTTTCGACGGTCTTTTTCACTATGCCCCTGACTCTAGAACTTAGATCCGAGTGCTTGGACCGACTAGAATCAATCATTGGTTTGACGAGTCTGTAAATATCCTTTTTTCCATCAATTGGCAAAACATAGTTGGGCTCGAGACAAGAAAAAAACCATCTTAGTTTTTCCATATTTTGAACGATAACTATCTTCGATCCGGTCAAGGCGAGTAAGATTTAGGTAGGGCAGCAATGATCGAGGAAAATCTGGGAAAAATAGAGTTGGACATAGGTAAGGTTAAGCACGGCTGATGGGTACCCTCGAACCGAACCGGAACCGTTCAAACCAGTAACGGGTAAGGTTCCTAAAAGTTAAGAACTCGTCAAACGAGTTCCGGTTCCCAAAATCAAACCCTATAACCTGAACCCGGAACCATTAAAACATATAATTTTTTCACGATTTCGCTTTTAGTTTGTGAATATGAGGCACGTGTAATTTCATGTTCAATTAGTTTGTGGTTCGTGATATTTATTCTTTAAATGCAAAGAGAAACACAAATTCATGTTTTGCTTTGTTTCCTTTTGCCTAAGATTTTAAAGTTCTCTTCTACCTCTTTCTATGGAAAATCAATTTGCTATTTATTAATGCTTAAAATGTAATTAATTCAAATATATATAATTTTTAAGGTCTTACAGTCTTTTTATAAAAATAATGGTATAGATAAGGTACTCAAACCTGACCTGCACCCTAAAGTTCGGGTTCGGGTTCCTCATCGGAAGCTGGACCTCGAGGTTCCGGTTCAAGTCCCTAAAATTCGAGAACCGTAGAAACGAGGTCGAGTGCAGAGTTCCTAATTTTGGGATAGAATGACCAAAGTCTGGCCACCCTAGACATAGGTAGCTTTGTTTTCCAGACTAGCGAGAGACTCACACAACCTAAAATAAAACACGAAATGGGCGAACTAAGCATTTCAGTTCAGGAAAGTCGTCGATACCTCTTTCCTCTATGGGAGTGATCTTGGATGAAGAGAAGAGGAAGCATGGAGACTTAGATCTGGTTCAAGATGGGCATTCAGAAAAAGGGGTGAGGGAGAGAGACCCTCTTGACAAGAAAGAGAAACAAGGTTTAGCCAAAGAAAAATCAGAAAAATAAGCACTAAACGACGAGGGGCTGGAATAGTCGTTTTGTATCACGAGACTTTGATGTGAAGATGGACTAATAAAATCAATATCATCTAGTGGCTTAGGGGTGGCTAAATACAAGGGTCCATGTGGACGTCAGAAAAGGATGTTTCTCTCTCTAGATGGTAAGTCTCTACCTCCAAATAAATATCTTATCAATATATTCATAAACTCAGCTTCATGCATAAGTGTTGAAAATTGTTGGGGATGAGTAATGTTAACTTCTTGATGCAGATGGATTAATATTTTAAATGAAACTATTGTTTTAAGAATTTTTTTAATATTTTAAATTTTATATCATATTATTCATAATATTTCGAACTATCGATATTAAGTAATATCTCACCTTTAATAGTAATTTTTTTAATATCACCTATTTTGAAAAATTAGCTTTAATTGGCCCAATTCCAGGGCATAAATAGCAAACTGCCTTCTACAACATTCTTCTCTACTTCTTAGAGCACTCGTAGCCTTAGACGTGTGGGTTGAGGGTGCCTGACGTGACGGGCAAGAAATGGAGTGTGGGACCCCACATTGGACAAGTGGTAGTTCAATGCTCAACGCTCTTGTTAGACACACCTCATGCCAGGTGTCAGTTTCTGGCGATTTAATGGCTTATCATAAACAATTAGTTGGGTTTCGCTTAGGAACATAAGGAAAATGCAAATAATACAAAAATCGGAATGTTAAAATGCAACGACTAGTTGATTTTGTTTTTAATTCTTTTGTATTTTTCTTTTGTAAAAACCCTATCAAATTTTGTAGATCACACCATTTTATTCTCACATTGTCAAAAGGTTGTTAAATTTATTTGAAGATAGTTTAGTGAAGATAAAAGTGACGAAATATCGTAAGGTTGTCCAATTTAATTCTAAACTTGATTTATTTTATTTCTTTATATTTTAGTGATATTATGTGTTTTAAATTTATTGTTTTTTGAATAGGAATATTAACATCCATACCCTCTGTACTATGTGGTAATAATTTTCCTACCCATGTCCTATTGAAAATAATTTTTAACCCCTTGTTTTTACCGACATATTATAATTATAGTCATACTTGAGATTTAAAGTTGACCTGGAATAGTTAAAAGACAAAACTACCCTTACATTATCTCCCCCTCCTCCCCCTTAACCCGACACCCTCGCTCTCTCCGAGTCTCTCTCCCTCTCTATCTCGCTCCCTCACTCCCTCTCCCCTCTCCCTCTCCCCCTCTCTCTCTCGCTCCTTCTCTCGCTCGCTTCCTTGCTCGCTCTCTCTCTCTCTCCATCACTCGTTCTCTCTTTCTCTCTTGAGGGAGAGGGAGGGACAAAAATGCCTCCTTCAACACATCAAATTCGACCCCCTTCTTCGACTCATCGACGAACTTTCCAAGAAGCTTGTCGTCTTCTTTCTCTCTCTCCAGGAGCTTCTCGAGGTGGATCTCAACATCGGTCTTATATCGAATTGGCCGGATGATGGAGACTAAGAAGACGAAAGAGAGCAGATTGAGGGGATCCATGATTTCCGACGGACGGGTAGTGGGGAAGAGGGAGAGAAGAGGAGGAGGAGGAGAGGGAGAGTGTAAGAGGAAGAACAGAGTGTAGAGGTTTGTGAGCTCTTTACGAACTCCATCAATTTGATTCTCTTTTAGGGAAATTCGATTGAGAATTAGGTCTTCTTCTTTGAGCCATTGCTTGAGGAAGAGCTTGTGGGTTGGGGATTTAGCGATTTGGTAAAGTTGGCGTTTGGGTTTTGCTTCCATGTTTTGGATTACGGGGACGAAAATTCCAACCTTGCTTGCACCATTGAGGCCTTGAAATTCAACACAAAAATAGAGGAGAGAGAACAGGAGAGAGAGAGGGAGAGGGAGAGAGGGAGAGGGAGCGAGAGAGAGAGAGGATGAGAGACTCGGAGAAAGCAAGGGTGTCGGGTGAGGAGGGGGAGGAGGGTGGAGATAATGTAAGTGTATTTTTGTTTTTTAACTATTTCGGTCAACTTTAAATCTCAAGTTTAAGTGCAATTGTAATATGCTAGTAAAGTAGGGGGTTAAAAATTATTTTCCATAGGATATGGGTAGAAAAATGATTATCGCATAGTACGAGGGGTATGGATGTTAATAATCCTTTTTGAATATATTTGTTAGAGTGTTGGAAGTGTGTGAATCAAGGTAGAAGTGAAGCAAACTGTAAGTTTTTCTATTTACATGTATTTTATTGTTATATTTTAATTTTAATTAATCTTGCAGTGGGTTGTTTTTAAAAAGTTATGTTTTATTTAGTTATATATGGGAATTATGCGAATATGTTAATAGAGATCTAATAATGACATATCTTTAATTATCTATGTTATATATAAAGGGGACATGGTTCAAATGTTGTATAAATTTTGAGTTATCGTATTTACCCCTTTATTAGGTTCAATTATAAGGATAAAATTGCAAGTATAGTATTTATCGGTTATTTTACTCTCTCTTTCTCTTGCCTCCCCTCCCCCTCTCCATCTCTTACGTCGGTTTTACAATATCCAACTTCAATTACTCCATTTCTCCCACCCTACCCTATGCAATCTCTCTTTCTCTAAGTTTTAATTGTATTCATAAATCATATTCAATCTTCCGTAAATATCTTCCTACAGCGGCTCGAAGGGACGGACGGAAGAATCCATTCGCTCAACACTCGTTGTTGCTCTATCGCCGCTGGGTAAATTTGTTTCATTCGATCACCAATTCTTTTTTTTTCTTTGTTTTGATTTGGTAACCATTTCCGATTGTTATTTCTTTGTTTCAATTTAAGCTTAAAAGAACTATGTAAATGGAGTTTTTTTTCGTTTAAAATCGTAGATGAGATGTAGAAGTTCAATTACCCAAACATAATTTGACAGAATCTTCTATCCTCTATTTACATAGCAAAAATTCACAAATCAGCACACATTTAACACCATCCAAACTCACAATTTAAAAAAGTAAAATACCATATAATCAATAGATAAAGAAAGAGAAACCTAAAAGGAGAGAATACAGGGGAGCCACAGAGGCACAAAGCATAGAGCTATTTGGGATTTTAGATGTTATGGGCTCCCCACATTATCACATACATTTGAATCTTTCCTCTCGAAATATAAAACATAAATGTAATTTAACATACCCAAAAACGATGGATTGAGTGAGAGGAAGCCGGATAACAAAGGCGGACCGGATAGTAAGAGCAAGAACGAGCCGAAGAGGAAGATGGAGAGTGGCAGCCGTAGAGAAATAGCCCAACAATGGCAGAGCGAGAGGGAGTCGGAGAACAAGAGCAAGAACGAATCGACGACGAAGATGGAGAGTGAGTCCGAAGAGAGAGAGAGAGCCCAAGCAACGAAGAGAGATAGTCGAAGAGCGCGAGGGAGCCGAAGAGGAAGAGTAAGAACGAGCGACGAGGAAGATGGAGAGTGAGAGCCGGAGAAAGAGAGCCCGAGTGATAGCAGAGAGGGAGCCGGAAGCGAGAGGGAGTTGGAGAGAGGGAGCTCGGAGCAGAGACCGAGAGAGAGGCGTGAATGAGAGAGGGCACGACTACCTCAAGCAAGGAGGCTAATGATTGAATGATGGGGGAGAGGGAGTTAGGTTATGGTTGAGCTTGAAAATTACACTTATATGAGTCCTTTAATACCTTTTTTTTTTATAGTCCTTTAATACTTCTAATTGTTAAGAGTTTTTTATAAAAAATATTGTTAAAAGTTTTTATTTTATATATAGTTCATAAATTTTATTTTATAAAATTTATTATTATTATTTGAAGTAGTAAATGTTATTTAAATATTTATTATAATTAATTTTTTAAAAGTTTATTTTAATGAAGATTATTTATTTTATATATAGTTTAGAAATTTTATTTTATGAAGATCTTCATCATTATTTTAAGTAGTTAATGTTATTCAAATACTTATTTAAAAAAATATATTTTAATTAAGACTTTTTATTTTGTATAGTTCATAAGTTTTATTTTATGAAGACTATAGCTTAAATTTACACGCAATGCGTGTAACAATTGTAATTATAAAAGATATACGATAATATAATCTTGCGTAATTAATAGTGCTAAAACATTGTAAATATGATTAAAAATATAATAGTTTAAAATTAATTCATTTAGAATCAGTTTTGATTTACACGCAATGCATACGAATAAAAGGTAACCAAATAGAATTAATACATTATAAAATAATTATAATGCATTAGTAGTGTCGACATATAAGTACGTTTGAAATTAAGAATATGTAAGCTATATATATATATATATATATATATATATATATATATATATATATATATATATATAAGTAATAATTATGTGTATTTTTATCAATTGATCAATAAAAATAATAATTCACTAATAATTAATTAATAAAAATATGCTTAAACATAAAAAATCTCATACACTTGAACAATGACTAATTGGCGATAATGACCTTATCAAAATCATCATGAACGTTAAAACCTTTTCTATCATCATCAAATATAGAATCACATTTAGAAGTTATAAAATGAAAAAAGAGAGAATTTAACAAATCTTTTATATATTTAGCAATATATTATCATTCTTTTTTGAATTACTCTAAAATTATCTGTTTCCCACTTTATTTCTCTATTTTCTATCCAATATGGCTTTTTACTTAGTTAAACTGATAGGTTGCTAAAGTCATTGTGATTTGTGACCCAAATGGAGATAAATTACAGATAAGTAATCTCTCTTTTTGTAATTTTATAATTCTTTTTAATCATTTATTTAATTAATTAATTATATCTTTATAGTTGATTAGTTATATAATTTTGGTAAGGTCATTATCACGATTACTGTTGTTCAAGTGTATAGATTTTTTTATGTTCAAGCATATTTTTTTATTTTATTATTTTTCTCCCGATTATGTGAGTTTTGTCGGTGATTATTATTTTTATTAATCGATTGATAAAAAAATTACTCACAATATTACTTAGATAGTTATATATCTTACATATTTTTAATTTCCAAGCCACTTATATCTCAACACATGCATTCTAATTATTTTATAATGCATTAATTTTATTTGGTTATTTTTTTATTTGTATACACTGCGTGTAAATTAAAACTGATTTTAAAAGAATAAATTTTAAACTACTATATTTGTATTCATGTTTTCTATGTTTAATCACTATTAGTTATGTAAGATTATCAATATGGTTGTCAATCTTTTATAATTACAATTATTGCACACATTGCGTGTAAATCTAAACTAGTTTATATAAATATATCAATATGTTCACTATTTATGTTCATAATAAAATTAGAATATTATGTGAACAAATGTTACATGAATATGTACAAATTATGATTAATTAAGTATGTGATTTAATATTTTAACATGTTAGTAGGATTTTAATATATTACCAAGATTTGTAAATGTTGACATGAATATGTTGATATGGTAGGAAAAAATATATTGTAAATATTCACAAAAATATGTGACATATGTTAGAAAAATATGCGAAAACAATTACTGTTAATTAATTTTAGAAAAATATGTAATTTGATTTCATTTATAAGTTATGTGAATTAACTTTAGGAAATTATATTCCATTCCATGTAGGTATTATTTGTGACCGGGTATGGATAATAATTTCGATACATGTACAAGTTTACTTAATGATGACAATGTAACACAAAATTTGAGAAATAATAACCCAAATATACCTTCTCATACCCACAATTCGCTTTATCCACTTCCATGTTACCCGTACATGCATTACCCAAGTATGCCAAGTAATGGGCCGACTCAAACTTTAAGTGGACCCCGAAGTTAACCTTATCAAGCACCACAAGTACGGATCAATGCTCCCACCAAATTACCCCCTCCTCCTTATAGTTACATATCACGGACAAGCGGACAAGCAATTAAACCCCGCCTTCAACTCAAACACTAGCCTTGATACATTAAGGGTTTGTTCGAAATTACATAAAAATCATCATATATTTTTGTTTTCTGTTCATTTCTTTCATTTATGTTTGTTTCTATTTGAGGTCATTAATAATAATATATAATAATAATAATAATAATAATAATAATAATAATAATAATAATAATAATAATATAATTATTGTTGTCGTTGTTGTTGTTATTATTATTATTATTATTATTATTATATATTATTATTGTTATTATTATTATTATTATTTTTATGTAAGAACTGTAATTTTAATCAAGGTGATTATTGGGTTAAGTTAGTTAATTATTTTTAATTAAATAAATTAAGTCGATTAGTGAATTATATACTTGATTAATATAAATGCTTGATATTTTTGCTTATGTATTAATATTGAATGAAATAAATAAAGTTACCAATTTAGAAATTTAGACTTGAGTTAGACTTAATTGAGTAAACCCGGTAAAAATTATTTTGACCGACCTTAAATTACTCTTAGATAACAACAAAAAACAAAAGAAAAAAAAACAAAAAGATGAGGAGGTGGGTTTTGTTGCATAGCGAGATAGAGTCTAACTTGGGGGTCCATGTAGTAATGGGGCACCAACTCAATCGATTGATGGAGAGAGAGAGAGAGAGAGAGAGAGAGAGAGAGAGAGAGAGAGAGAGAGAGAGAGCAATTCACTCGAAGAAATAGAAATAGAACGGGGAAAGAGGCGGAAGGAGAGAGAAGAGGCCAAAAGCAGCAAAGAGGAAGAGGGAGAGAGAGAGAGAGAGAGAGAGAGAGAGAGAGAGAGAGAGAGAGCAATTCATCGAAGAAACGAAACGTAACGTGGAAAGAGGCGTAAGGAGAGAGAAGAGGCCAAAAGCGAGCAAAGAGGAAGAGGGAGAAAGCGAGAGCGAGGAGTAGAAACAGAGAGAGCGAGAGATCGAAGGCCATGCGAGAAAGAGAGACCGAGCAGAAGGAATATAGTGAGGGAGGCGAGAGATTAAGCAAGAATCGGAATCGAAGCGAGAGGGCCATAACAAGGGCCAAGAGCAATGAAAGAGCCTAGTCGGGCGAGAGAGAGCAAGTAGCCGAGAACCGAAGAAGAGAGCAGGGAGCGGGGAAGAAGAAGGGGAAAGGTAGAATCCCGAATCAATTATTCAAACACTAGAACTCGAGGTGGGTAATTCAACTCTTGAATTAGTGGAAATTAAAGCTCGAATTGATTTGTTGTTAAATTTTCTAATTTGGTTGATTTGGTTTAATTTGTAAAATTGGATCGAGTTATATATCGTGTGAATGAATAAGGAAGAATAAGTTAGATTAAGGATTTGTGGGTTTGAGCATTTGATGTCGAATTATTACTTGCCTTGTAAATTCGTAGGTTTGAGTTAGTGTTAATGGAATTGGAATGCTAAACTGGGATACAGAGATTGACTTTAGTATTGTAATAGGCAAATCAGGACACAACGAGAATGTTACAAATTTCTCTTTGTTTAGTTTGTAAGTACTTGAATTCACGAGTATAAGTTATTGAAAAATAAATGAAAATGGTCTTCTAAAACTAAATTGAATTTATAGATTACCCGAATTTCAAAAAATTGAGTTATTAAGTAGAATTGAGAGTTATATGGCTAAATTTGTTCATGAAATTCAATAGTAAATTGATTATTGATATACCCTTATGGATTGGAGTGGTGAAATAAAACTTGTAATGGTTAGCATTGAATGGAGTTGGAGAGAATACTTGTGATTATATGTTGCAAATTATTATTCTGTTGTGGTTAAACTCTAGATGTTCCCGAAGCTTGTGTTTGAGAGTATAATGACGAGAAGTGTGGAAGGGAACGAGAATTTATACCGAGGATTGAGGTTCAATTAAGGTCTAAAAGTGATAAATCACTATTGTAGCGCTCAGTGTGGAATTATCTTTTTAAATGATGATTACTAGAACTTGAAGGTGGATTTGGTAAAGGAGACTTACTCTATAATTGACACTTAATATCCGAGCTGGAAGTAAACGAAACGAACTAAGGTTGAATTGAACCAAACCCGAAAGTTATGCTCCATTGAATATACATGCTTTTTATTTGAATTCATGAGTTTGTGGAATTGAGAAAGGTATGTTCGTTTGAACTTGAATTATGTAAATTTTGTTTACATTTGTTTACACAAGTCGTTTTATGCCTCTTTATGAAAGTTTTGTTTATACAAAATCCATTTCCAATGCTTTTGATAATTTTAGAAAATGATTGAGAAATTGAATTCAAGTTGCGGGTTGTACAAGATAATTGGTTTGATCTAAAATGATATGATTTAATAATTTATTTGGATTAGTTGTGATTGGGATGCTTTTGAAATACAAATCCGAGACGATTTTAAATCTTTGAAATTTTATGTGTTGAACTAGGATTGAACTAAGCTAATTCTTAAGAAGTGTGACTTGAATGGGAATTTGAAAATGCAGTCTTCCGGATGTTCTCTTTAAAGTACATGTATTGTTGTCGAATGATTTTAAGAGTTAAGGAATCTAGCATCACAAGATTCCTAATGTAGTCCAGGTTGATGGTCTAGTACAAATAGGGGAGCTCGATCGATGCGGTCCGACCATGGGACTCCGATGCGGTCCATGTTTCCTTGTTAACTTGATGCGATCCACGTTAACAATTAACATGACGAGGGTAATAGAGTTCCTCCTTGACTGTAGTAGTTGCGAGGATTCGAAAGGTAAAAATTGGGTTGCGGTGACCAAATGAAGAGGGTACGAGTGTCTAGACGAGGATTCGATACTCCGAGTATGTATTTTATTCAATTAGAAAATTTAATAATGATTTGACGTGTGAAAATGCTTTTATTCAATCAGGGAATTGAATAATGATTTGACGTGTGAAAATTCTTTTATTCAATTAGGGAATTGCATAATGATTTGATGTGTGAAAATGCTTTTATTCAATTAGGAAATTGAATAATGGTTTATCATTTGGAAATGCTTTTATTCAATTAGCGAATTGAATAATTGTTTATCGTTTGGAAATGCTTTTATTCAAGAGGGAATTCAATAATTATTTGATGTTCGAAAATACCTTTATTTTATTCAGGAATTGAATAATGGTTTGCTAATGAATTTATTGAACCTGCATTGGTGACAATGAAACTTTGAAAATCCAAAAGTTGAAGGATGACTAAAGTTGTGTTTTGGTGTGGTTCGATTTATTTACTAAGTAGTCCGAGAATATAAGGAATAGTTATTTAAGAAATATGTGTAGCACATGGGATGTTTAAACTAGAGTTGAAAATAAGGAATGGAAGTGTAGACATCTAAAAAGGGTCGTCTTTTATCTCTTTATTTCCGTATTTTTATTTATTAGCCTAATGATGATAATCCTTAGTCCTATTTGAGGATCCGGATCTTGGACTTTAATCGATTGGTGCAACATAAGCCGAGTAAACCACAAGAAAACCCCAGCACCAAATAAACAACCTTTTTCCTTGGGTCGGTCTACAAATCCTCTTTCTTTCGGACCATCCAAAACCAGGCCGAGCCTTTAGAGATTATGGAGTCCGATGTCTGTGTGCCAGGAAATTCCAAGTTTAGAGTATTCCATTCTACTTTTTTTCAATTAGACAAGGAGATGAAGACCTGAAGACAGACATCAAAGCATTGCATTTCATGATCATGAGCATCAAAGTGTTGCGTTTAAGCTTCACAAGACAGACCCACAGGAGGCTAGAAACTTCTCCCCTCAAAACGACGTCGTCGCTGGTGCGTACCTTCTAGAAGCATGAAATAGAACGTTGCATTTTGGCTTGGAGAGTCCTTTGGAGACACAGCTAAGGCACCGAACCCTAGGGCACCCGGTGGCGAGGCACACGCCAACCGGATTCTATCCGGTTTTATCACCTTCTTATCCGGTTCAATCTCTTAGGATTTGGCCTCGGTTTATTTTCAACTGTTTGGACGGCTAAATGGAGGCAAACCTTAGGTCATTTGTGACCTAGGTCCTCTCCTATAAATAGAGAGCCTTGACTCTCATTCCCACACGGCTTCTCGCCTTAGCATCACGTTGCGAAAGCTAACCCGAATACTCTCATCTAAATGTTACTCCGTTGAAATCAATCTTAAGCATTCATCTAATTATTGCTTAGCACCATTGAATCCGCGCAAAGAGCTAAAGAAGATTCAATTATTCTGATCTCCGGGCACTTATTCAATTGATCGTTACTATACCCTACGCACATACCTCACAAAAACAAGCCCTTTTCTTTTGCTTGTCACCGTTACATCGAGAGATCTAGTGTGGAGATTCAGATTAGTGAGGAGGGACAACCTGAGGGAAATTATCCAACCTTCAAGTTGTTTATTTATTTTCATGCTTTTGATCGCTTTCCGTATTGTGGTTTAAGAGATGTAATCGCTCCTTTAAATTCCTCCTCGACCGATGTAATTCTTTTATTTCTCGCTTTTCTTTTCTTAATGCTTTCTTTACCGCTTTCTTTACTACGTTTGGTTGCTTTTATTTATTGTCGTAATATGCGGCTTGCTTGTTTGTTTTACATCATTTTAATCCACTACTCGAATTAGCAATGACCGTCTTCGGACGGGCGGAATGGAAGGGTTTTTCCTACGTTTCGTACCCTCGCCCCGAATCCGATTGTCGGTTCAAAGACCAATGGAGTCATTTTTATAAGCCTCTTTTAGTCTTAGTTTTTCCATACTAAGATTAGAAGAGCAAACTTTATTTTCTTTTGTTTTTGTTAGTTTTCTTTCCTAAAAATTGATTGGCGACTCCTTTATTTTATGCTTTGTTCTATTCAAATTTGCATCTCGGTGTTTTACGTTTGCAGGAAAAATAAGACGAGGATCTGGATTTGTCCACCGGGCAGAGGCCGAGGCCGACTCTATCGGCTCCTGCATCCGGCCGATGCCCACCATCGACCTGGCACGAGGTTGCCGCCTGTACCGGGTGGTCGGCAAGTGAGGCTTCGGTCTAGATCGGTGTTTTCACACCAATTCGGCCCTAAAGCCTCACGGTATGACCAAAACCCTAATTTTATTTATTCCTTAATTAGAAAATAAAATCCTGGGTATTCTGAAAATAATTGTTAAAATAAAACAATTAACAAAATCGCCATTGAAACTTTGACTAATTAGATTTAATAAAAACTCAAAAATTTTAATAAAAGTTTCATCCCCAATTTCCAAAATCGACTTTCTAAAACCATCTTCAAAATCAATCTTTAAAAAAGAGACCCGACACAAGTGGGGAAGCTTCACGGGCCTCGGCCGGCCATGATTCCTACGAGTGGCAACTCCACTAGGGATAAATTTTTTATTTAAGAGGAGAAATTTGAAAATTTAAGTAGTGTGTTTTAACGATATGCTTGCATTAGGCATCGCGCATTTAGCAACCTTTGAATTAGTTTAATTATTGTTTTGGATTGCTAGGAAAAACTTTATTGCACCCCTGTTTACCCTTTTTGGAGAGAGGTCGTAATGCTCCCAATCACCATTACTTAATAATCCCTTCATTAGGAACTAATACGTAATGTCGCAGCGGAAGGTAATAATCGAAGGCGTTACCGCCGTCCTAAAAAAAGAACAAGGCTAAATAATTGAAATAAAATGAAATACGGTTTGGGCATCCACGGTTCTTTTTCAAAAATGTCTGTTAGGAGTAACTACTTTAATACCCAAGTAGCTATGTCATCCCAAAATACGGTTTACGAGTTGAGCAATGCAATATTTATACAACCTAGACTTTTATCTAATCCACAAGATAATGTACAACGATTCCCAAGGCCATACCTAACCCCGGTTGAAGGTAAAATCACCGTGAGCGTCTATGTACCTTCAGGTTTGCGAATGCCACGAGGCTGGCTCGGGTTTGCTCGCGTCGGACTTAATAAATGGTTGATTGTTCACCCATGCTTCTTCCTAAAACAAAAACAATAAAATATTTGGAAGAGTGAGTCGAAACTCGAGTACGAACATTCCCGCATCGTAAAATAACTTTGCAGAATATATTGATTGAGCGCGCGCATTTCAATTCATTTTAGTTTGAAATCAAGGGGAGAGAATATAAGTAAAATTTGCTTGCCGGTTATTATTTGGAAGTGGAACCCCTTGGTAATTGATACGATCGTTGAACAGTGTCACCCCAGGCCGACCGATAACCCGAGTTGACGCCGCGCGGGTATAATTGGCGGGCCTAAGCCCTTGGTAATTGATAATTGGGCGGGGACCACTTAATTAGGTGGCAAAACTTGCCTTGTAAATGATTCATTGTTATTTGTATATATGAGAAATGTTGAGATTAGATGAAACATGTGAGTTTTCGAAAGGTACGAGGCAATGAACGTACTCGAATTGAGAATATTTGTTTCTCCCCTTTTGCAGAAATTTGAGTCACCAGCTATTCGGCAACGAAGTGGCCTCGGTTACGTTTAAAATGGATTTCTAGGGTTAATAATGTTTTCTTGAGTTTTTAATGCTTGAGTTTGTATAAGCTTTAACAATGTATTTCATTTCCTATATTCGTACGAAAATCGATTGAGCTAATGTTTGTATTACTTAGCTTTACTGCATTTATTGAATGTAATTTATATTAATTAAAGAAGTTGATTAGGCTAGTTAAATACCCAATGACGTTGGTGTTATTCGATTTGCTAGTTGATTTGGATTGAAAATGGTGTATATATATACATGCCCAAACACTTATTTTTTATTCATTCCTCACTCCTCCCTTCTCTCGCACTCAAATCCCATAGTTACGTAATTAATTAATCTAGTAAATGCCCTTCCATCAGGAGGTTTCACAATTTTGCCGATTCGTCCAAAATTCATATATACACCATTTTAAGTGCCTAAGCGTTATTTCCTCGACGTAACTCGTATTCATAACCAAATTAAGCATACCAGGTGTTCAAATGTCCCCCATGCCTCTTACACAATCTGTTATCCGACTCCATCCTCCCCGCATATATTTATTTATTTATTATTATTATTATTTTTTTCCTTTGTGTTCAATTCTAGCTATTTGCAAAATGTAACAATTCCACCAAATTGTTCAAAACCCGTACATACACCATGTTAAGATCATAAGCATTGTTCTCCGACAAATTTCACATTCACAACCACTATTAGGTATGCTTTATGTTCAAATCTCCCTCACATGTCTACACTTACACATTGCTTAATTTCACTCTCTACATACACATTCTCGTTCATTTGTTCAATATAACCATTTCCAACATATAATAAATTCATCAATTTACCCAATTCTATAATAAACATCTCCCAAACTCATTCACTAATTCATAATCTCCCCACGAGAATCACATTCGTTCTCATTCATATAATACACAACCAATCCATTGGGATGCCATAACTCGATTATTCACACCAATTCGAATTTTCCCAATTTAATCTTTGAAGTCATTCCACAAATATATTTCTAAATCATATGTTTCAGTTTGCAATCGCAATTACTTGAATGAATAAAGAATTTGATAACTTAGGGTTTAGTAATTTACCTTCAAATTCATAGAGGAGGGTTCGGGAGGGACGAACAGGGCGGTGGCGCGGCGGCTGCGCCGCGGCCACTGGACCGAAGTCGAGATCTGCTCCGGCGGCTGCTGCGGCTGGGGTTGGCTGCTAGGTGGCCGCGGCAGAGGAACCGTGACGCAGGGAAGCGTAACGCAGCAGCGAGAGAGGGAGATAGCATGACGAGAGAGCCGCGGAGAGAGACGCTGGGCGTCTTATCGACGATGCCGCGTCGGCTTCGGCCGTCGTCGGTGGCGCTTGGTGGCCGAGAGCAGGGCTGTAGGTGGAGGCAGGGGAGGGAGCAGAGGCACGCGAGGGACAGAGAGAGCAACAACGTGAGAGAGAGTGGAAGGGCGCCGCCGGGCGGCGCCTAGCGCCGACTTCCGGCCGGCGTGGGTGGCGTCCGGTGGCCGGAGTGGAAGGCGTCAACAGGGAAGAAGAAGCAGGGGATGGCGAGAGGCAAGGGAATGGGAGGAGCGAGAGGAGGGAAGCAAGTGAGGAGGTTGAATTGAGATTGCCCGTTTATTTTGGTTTAACCGCCTCTCTCTCTATTTTTTTCTTCATAAATTCCAGAAAAATCCGTTTCGGATTTTTCTTTCAAAAAATCTGAAAATTTTATTTTTATTTATTTATTTTATTTATTTATTTATTTGCTTTGTTTTCTTTTATTGTTACTTTTAAATTTTATTTTAATAATGATGCTTACAAATTATAATCTTATTATGAGATTTTTATTAGGGCCACTTCGTCGCCTTAGCTGCATAACACATGTATAAGGATAATGTAAATCCAAAATATCGAATTGAAGTGCACGCGCTCAATTATATAAATAGTGTAATTAATAAAATAAATAATGTGATTTAAAATAAATAATGTGATTTAGGGTCGGGTTGTTACAGAGGCCCCCACTCGTTCCTTTAGGCGGGCCCAACTAAGCTTGATTACCCGAGGAAACGGTACCTCCTCCCTCGTAGCACGCACTCTTGGGCTAAACCTTTTGGTTTACCGAGAGGCACCGAAAATTCTGGTTGGTATCCTTATCTCGTGCAACCCATGGAGGACCAAATTCTCGGACTATGTGTCACAAGTATATCCGGACTCTTGAACACTTTGACCATAGAACTTTTGGACTTTTAGGTGTCCCCGGACTTCATGTGCATGCTTGAATGAGTGTGGGTGGTTTTTTATATTTAATCTTCCGTCCGTGAGCCTTTAGGAATAGGTGAAGATTGCTGATTAGACCCTTGCATGGGTGAAAATAAAACACTTTAATAAATTTCCTAGAGTCGGTCCGTTGTGTGCATTTAGCCAAAAGTCAAAATTCCTTCTCCTATTAGGGTTGGTCCATTGTTTGCACTTCCGTGACATTTCAAAACTTCACTTTTAGTAGCCTAAGTAGTAGCTATTTGTGAAAGGGACTTACCGAAAGTCCCCTTCTCTTATTGGCTAGTCTTTTTTCATTCTTTCACTTTCTCATTCTCCATTTGCATTAGTCAAATAAAATCATCTCATATTAGGTGAGTCCATTTGCATTAGCCAAATAAAATCATCTCATATTAGGTGAGTCCATTTACAGATCATCTCATATTAGGCGAGTCCATTTGCATTAGCCAAATAAAATCATCTCATATTAGGTGAGTTCATTTGCATTAGCCAAATAAAATCATCTCATATTACGTGAGTCCATTTGCATTAGTCCAATAAAATCATCTTATATAAGGTGAGTCCATTTGCATTAGCCAAATAAAATCATTTCATATTGAGATAGGATAGTCCTGTTCTTCTCATTTTGCATCTAGTTTAGAATTCATCTCAAATAAGGAAATGCATTATCATATACGAAACATCTTTTCTTTAAGGAACATCCATTAGATTATCATCTCAATTAAGTCATGCATCATATCATCATCACATTCTTTATGTGCATCAAAATAAAAGCATCTTTAGTTCCTTTGGGGCTTGCACTTAAGTCCATTCCTCCGAAAAGTGATCTTCTCTCACATGGTCCTAAACCTCATCCTTTAGGCTGCAGAATAAGGAAGTCTATGACAATCGAATATCGTCGAAATATGAGCTCTAAAAGATTAGAATGTCTCGCCAAGGAGTTCGGCACATCTTCCTTTCTTTCTACTCCATGGTCTACATCGGTACGACAAGCTTCGGTGCATACTACACTCATTACAGTCTACTCCTTGTTCTAAAACAAGTACCTAAAAAGAGTTCCCTTCTAATGGATCCTAACCTAGAACAATATCTTAACCTCATTCTACTTAATGAGAATATAGCTAAGGTGGAAACCAGGTTGAATGATCAAGAAGAACGAAATCATCTATATCAAGGGATCTTAAGACTATCATAAGGGCTATTGAGGCTAGTAAGAGAGATGAGGAAGCTGAACGTTTGAAAAGGGAAGAGGTTGAAGAAGTTGAACGTTTAAAAGGGAAATGGCCTTGGTTTTGCTACCTCCACCTGTTTGTCTCCTCCAATTAGTCCCAAATGCAAATTCCCTAAACTTGAATCCAAATCTCAGCTCGATTCCCGTTTAGATAAGATAGAACGGATGTTAAGGGAGTAATCCATGTTCAGTAATTATTACTTTGATCATAAGTGATTCACTTCAATCCCTAAGGGTAAACTACCTCCTAAGTTTACCATGCGTGATATCAAGTTCATAGGTTCGAAAATCCCCATCATCATGTTTGCAACTTCTTGGGAGCAATGGCTCTTAAGAACATTCCTAAAGACATTTACCACATCATTTTCCCTCGGACATTTGATACCGATGTAATGAAGTGGTATAATGCGATTGACCCACGCAAGGTTGCCAATTGGACATATTTGTGCAAGGAGTTCCTCCATCAATACTCCTATAACACTGATTTACTGTTACTCTAAGAGACTTGGAATTAATCAAGCAAGGCGAGAAGGAAAGCTTCAATAATTTTCTTATCAAATGGAGAGCAAAGGCAGCCCATATGGTTGATCAACCCTCCAAGAAGGACCAAGTTCAAATCATCGTAAAAAACCTTCGGGCCAATTACAATAAGCACCTTAAAATTCTACCCATGATAAACTTTTCAACCCTTAGAGATGCTGGTTTACTTGGTAGAAGAAGAGCTGTCTCATCGTGACCACAAAAGTCACGATCGTGTATAGAGGAAATTATCATTCCAAAGATAAGAAAACCTCCAATACGGGTAATGCTACTAGGGGTGCGGATGTCAATGCCCTCAACAGTATACCGACTACACTCCTATTGATTCTACTTACACCAAAGCCCTTGACTGTCTCTTCGAAAAAGGGAAGATAGAATTGCCACTTCTTAGAGCAGTAATCGAAATCGCTAAAAATCAAAAAATTGGGACGTGGAAAAATTTTACAAATACCATTATGCACGAGGACACGATACGGAATAGTGTTGGACATTGAAGAACAAACTAGAAAGCATGTTTCGAAATGGCCAACTACCTTTGCCTAAGGCTGCCCAGAAACCAAGCAATGATAAAAACCCTTTTAACGAGCACTTTAGCCATCTTCACTAAACCCATTCCAGGTCGGTGAGATCCGTATATTTTTATCCAAGATGTTGCTGAATCAAAACCACTTCTTAGCTTACCTCTGTTAGATCCGTAAGTCCAAGGGTTGTGGGTAAGTGATGAAGAAGATGTCTACGAAACAAGAAGCAATAGCGACAACAATAGTGACGACTTCGGGGCACACCACCCTTAGAAGAAAAAGACTTTTAGGGAGACACTAAGAGTCCCGCAATTCAATTCTTTACTAGATCCGGATGGCATAATTCAACCTTGGGTCCACAACGGACTCAAGAAGCCCCAAAAGAATCCGAAGCTACAAAGGAAGAGACCTAATCCTTAAGCAACTCAAAAATTAAAAGCCGACATCTCAATTTGGCGATTAATATCCGCTTCCCAAAAACATCGACAAGCTTTAATCGATGCACTCAACAAGATCGAAGTTTCTCCTGAAACCACACCGGAGGAAGTAGTAGGATTAGTTAACAAGTGGGGATGGAACCATCACTTTTGATAAGAAAGATCTCCCGGAAGAAGGTATTGCACACAACAATGCCCTTTACCTAACCGTAACGTACATCAACAAGTTTGTTCCCCTAACCTTGGTAGACAATGGATCTCGTAGTGAACGTATGTCCTTGGAGAACTTTTAGAAGATTAGGAATTAGGGAGCAACAACTCTCTAAACAGATCTGTCCATCTTCGAGCTTATGATAATTCTAAATGAATAGTCTTCGAATAGTGACCTTGCCAATCAATATAGGGCAAGTAGAGAGGAACATTGAATTCCAAGTCCTAGATATCCTAGCTACCTTCAATTTACTTCTAGGATGCCCTAGGTTGCATGATCATCGAGCATTAAAGCTCTACATTGCATTAGAAAGTCAAGATGATTATTTAAGGTCAAGTTATAACTGTCAATAGAGATAATCTTTGTGCTACTATTACTTCCAAAGAATCCGTAGTGGAGATCGAGCACGATGCCAATGACGAAGAACTCGTACGGATTTGAAACCGTTGTCTGCCTTAGAAAGGGATGAAGCACCTTTTACCTTTTACCTTTATAGCAACCCTAGTGTCCATTCGATGCTTAGGAAGAAGGAGTATTTTTCATGTCTTGCTGCAAGCCGAAGGGCATACCACCCTATTTTTCCATCCCTTGAACCCACTAATAACTACAACTTCGGACTAGGCTATCAACCTACTACTAAGGAAATAGCTCAAGCCAAGTGGGAAATTTAAACAAAGAGGGCTGCACCACACACAGTCTACTCTATTAAGCCCTTTCTTTATACTCGTAATGGGAAATTTCTAAGAGAAGAAGACAACTTCCCTCATTATGGTTTTCTTGAGCCTTACTACATCAAGGAAAAAGACATCCTAGTACCCGATCTAGAGATTTTCAATGATTGCTATATTCTGGGAAAAGAGGCACCTTACCTCCTTATTAAAGAGGGACAGTCCATATTAGATTGGATCAATCTCACCGTAAACAACCTTTTCGGTCTTCGTTAGGCCAAGAGGGTAATCTAGAAGGGAACTCGGTCTCGGTACTATCACGAGCTTTGTCGCACCCATAGTTCGATTCGTCTAGGTTCATCATTGACGTAGAGATTGAAGGGTCCAAGCATGTTACTTGTATTGACGCCGAGGAGGGCCATGAATTTGTCTGTTAGCCTAGGAGCGCATCCTCTTTTTGAGTCTTGTGCTAGGGCTTGTACTCTCCTATTGTTGTTCCTAGTTCTTTTCCTAATTATGTTGTTTCTAGTTCTGTTTTTGAGTCCGATGTACTCGTTGCTTCATTTAATAAAGTGAACCTTTCCGCTTACTCCTTTCCTCCTCTTGCTCTTAATTGTGTTTGCCTCCAATGATGAATAAGAAATTCCTAAAAAATTAATAAAATCTACGGAAGATCATGTAAATCACTCACCAATAATAGAGGAAACAATAACAATTAACCCGGGGTCGGTTGATCAACCCCAAGAAGTTAAGATCGGGAAAACCTTAGATCCGGAAGAGCGAAGCAATTCACTTCGCTCCTCATAGAATTTATCGATGTTTTTCATGGTCCTACAAAGACATGCCGGGTATAGATCCGAGTATAGCAGAACAATAAATTACGCTTTATGCGGATGCTAAGCTAGTTAAGCAAAAGTTGAGGAGGATGAAACCAAAATGGGCTTTGAAGATTAAGAAAGAGATTCGAAGCGGTTGGAGGTCGGGTTCATTAAGGTAGTTCACTATCTTCAATGGGTAGCAAACATAGCTCCAGATCCCGAAGAAAGACGACATGGTTCGTATGTGTGTCGACTTCGGAGATTTAAACAAGGCTAGTCCTAAAGATGATTTCCCATTGCCTCATATCGATCTTCTCGTAGATAATACAGACGGGTCATGCTTTGCTCTCGTTCATGGACGGTTATTCTAGGTATAATCAGGTAAAGATAGCTGAAGAAGATACGGACAAGACGACCTTCATCACTCAATGGGGAACTTACTGTTATGTGGTGATGCCATTTGGGCTCAAGAATGCTCGCTGCAACGTATCGGAGGACAACAACAACACTACTCGCATGATATGATCCATAAAGAAGCTGAAGTTTGCATAGATGATATGATCATAAAATCCAAAGATAGGGCGGGGCACTTACCCGACTCGAGAAAATTCTTCCATAAACTCAGGAAGTACAACATGCGCCTAAATCCTCAAAAGTGTGCCTTTGGAGTGACCTCGGATAAACTATTAGGCTATGTTGTTAGTCTTATTGAAGTTGATCCATCCAAGATCAAAGCCATTCAGGAGATGCCCCCACCAAGTATAGAAAAAAGATAAGGGGTTTCCTAGGATGTTTACAATGACTTCAATTGTTTTATATCAAAATTGTCTATGGTCTCGTGAACCTATTTTCAAGAAATTAAAGAAAGGATATGAGTCCATTTGGGATACTAAGTGCTAACAAGCATTCGAGAAGGTTAAGGAATGCTTGGCTATTCCTCTAGTGTTACTTCCACCCGAATCACTGAAACCTTTACTTTTATATCTCACTACAACGGAACAACTATGGGAGCCATGCCAGCTCAAGAAGATGGGAAAAAAGAACGCATGATCTATTATCTAAGCAAGAAGTTCCCTGGATTATGAGACTAGATACACGCCATTAGAGAAGACATCACCGGCATTAGTCCGGGCTACCAAGAAGCTTAGACACTACATGTTAGCCCACACGATACATGTAGTGACACCTACGGATCCTATTAAGTACATACTTGAGCAACCGACTATTAGCATAAGATAGAGCGATGGACTGTCATGCTATCAAAATTCGAACTCAAGTTTGTCCCTCAAAAAGCGATCAAAGGATGGATAGTGTCGGAATTCTTAGTTGATCTCGCTCGTACTCGAATCCCAACCCGAACACCTTGACTTTCCGGACGAGGATATTTTACAAGTAGAGGTGGACGTTTGGACAATGTACTTGATGGCACTTCCAATTAGAGGGCTTTGGAGTAGGAGTTATTTTAGTCTCGCTGGACTGGAACATACTCCCATTTTAGTCAAACTAAACTTCAAGGTCACCAATAATGCTGCAGAGTACGAGGCTTGTATCATAGGACTTGAGGATGCAACAGAGGTTGGGGTCAAGAATATCGGGGTTTTCAGTGATTCCAGTTTGATGATCAACTAGATTTCGCAAAGGTGGAAGGTACGTAGTGAAGCCTTGGCACCCTAGCAAGGATACTTGACATAATTATCTAAACACTTTGAGAACATCTCTTTCACTTACCTTCCTAGGGATGATAATCAATTTGTAGATGCATTAGCTAAGTTAGCATCCATGATCAATATCGCTAGCGACATTCACTCAAGGATCGTTCATATTGAATGGCGGAGTCATCTTACACACATCTGCGCATTAGAAGTGTTTAATACCGACCATACCAATTGGTATCATGATATTTATTAGTATTTGGATAAGCAAGAGTATCGCTTGGACTCCACACCTAGAGCCCAACGAGCCATCAGGATGTTGGCCGCTCAATTCTTCATCAATTAGGGACAATTGTTCAAGAAAACTAATTTTGGTATTAACTTACTTTGTGTCAATCAACATGAAGCAAAGTGCATCATGGACGAGGTTCATGGTGGGGAGTGTGGACCTCATATGAATGGTAGGATGTTGGTCCGTAAGGTTCGGAGGCTTGGTTATTACCGGTCAACTATGGCGTCGATCTGTCATGACTTTATTAGAAGGTGCCATAAATGTCGGTGTATGCAAACTTATAACACCAACTACCGTCATTTCTTACAATGTTATCTTCACCCTGGCCATTTTCAGTTTGGGGAATAGACATTATTGGCAAGGTGACTCCTAAAGGAACAGGTGGTCATGAATTTATGTTAGTAGTCATCGACTACTTTATCAAATGGGTAGAAGCGACTTTCTATGCAACTTGGACGTCAAAATAGGTAGCCAAATTCATTACCCGAATATTATTTATCATTATGGGGTGCCTCATGTGTTAATAAGTGATCATGGTAGCCATTTTAAGAAGAAAGTAGCAGATTTGTTGGATAAGTATAAAATCTAGCATCACAAATCTTCCCGTAGCGTCCTCAAACCAATGGAGCAGATTGAGGCCGCTAACAAGAATATTCGAAAGATAGTGGAGAAAATGGCAGCTTACCTATAAGGATTAACCAAATAAATTGCCTTTAACCTTGTGGGGATATAAACATTCCATTAGAGCCTCTACGGGAGCAACGCCTTATTCTTTAGTTTATGGCATGGAATTAGTCCTTCCAATTGAGATTGTCATTCCCTTGTTAAGGATAATTACCGAGAGTTGAATTCTAGAAGCGGAATGGGCCAAAGTAAGTTATGAGGAGTTAATATTGTTCGATGAGAGGTGCCTCAATGCCTTACATAATGTCCAAATATATCGAGGCTCGTATATCCGGGGCATTTAATAAGAAGGTTAAGCCTCGAATTTGCAAATTGGGGATTTGGTCCTTAAGGAAATAAGAGCACCAATTCAGGACTCGCGAGGATTTAAGCCCAACTGGCAAGGTCCGTTTATACTTAGTTAGATTTTACTAGGCGGAGCGGTCAAATTAGCTGATTTAGATGGAGAAGAGATTTTCCAAGACACCAACTTAGATCAATTGAAGATATATTACGCCTAGCATACCCTTAGGTAGTAGGTCGAGCCCAGCCCAACCAAGCTAGGCTAAGGCAGGCGCCAGCCACCACCAGGACAACGGTGGGCTGGTCGAGCCACGGTTATCCCTCTTATTCTAGTTTTTCCTTTGATTATCCTGGTTTATTTACTTGGATGGCCCAATTAGGCAATCCATCGGTGTCTTTTATTTAAGGGCGGTCCAATTCATCTATTTTTTGTTTTTACCTCTAAGTGAGCGATAAAAATATAAAAGTATAGCATAATACTTACTTTTATTTAATAAAAGGTAAGCCTACTACTAACCTGAATTCATAGCTAATAAAAGGAAAATAATTGCAAGCACACTACTTGTAAAATAACAATAACATCTGTTCTAAAGAGACAAAACTAAACCTCCCTTTCTTTTATTCGATCCTAACTCCTAAGAGTTTGAGCCGTAGTCTATCTTTGCTTTCTTTCCCTTAGGATCGCTAGACTCAGCTTCTTCATCCCAGTGCGTTCCTTAAGTTTTGAATTTAGCAGGCCCTTCTTTTGTCAATTTCTTTGGCTTCAGTTTCTTTTGACGAGCGCGTGCATACATCCGAGGGTTTATTTCACAAATTTGCAAAGGGGTAGCAACAGGACAACTTCTTCAGGATCTATCTCGTATGAGTCTCGATGCCTTCCGTCATTCTGGATCTACTTCTATTATCCACTCTAGGTAATAGGTAGAAACAACAATGTTAGGTTTGCCTTTAGGGGTCAGCAAGTCTGCAGGACTCAGCAGCTTCGGTAGACCTCTTTAGTATTCGGGCCACGACCTGGTCCGTTTAGAGCTACCATGCCCTTTGAACAAGTCAAAGGTAGCGGGCCGTATACAATCCAATAGTGGTATTACTTGTTCTCTACCCATTTGCTGCAACACACGACTAGGGAACTAATACGTGCTCTCTTTTAGGCCCGAGTAGGCACATGAACGGGTCGTCGTGAGGTATGTGTTTAGAACTAGGACACCTTCTAGTGTTTAACATACCATAGAAAACCGTTACTATGATTTCTAAGGTATTCCTCCCACCAAAATGCTAGATGATAAGCTACCATTGGTTTTTGTTTTCACTGGCGTAAGTGAGTTGCTAGATATATATCCAACTTTGGAGGAGCATCAATAAACTTAAGATGTTCCATCAACCATATCCGCACATCACGGATGCAACATCAAATATTAGTGTCCTGCATGGTCAAAGCCCAATCTTTTAGGCCCAATAGGAGCAAAATCGAAAAATAGTAAATAACGACAAAAAGGTAGAAACGAAAGATATAATTTTTAGGCGTAAACCGCAGGCGTTTCAGCCTCGGCAGCGCCGGACACCCGCCTCATGGCGGCGCTGCTGACCGGTCTATGTTTGCTTGCTTTTGTTCGTTGTTTTGTGCTTACCTGCAATAACGGGGGTCCCGCGGAAGTTTTGCTCATCATTGGCTTCAACTTGGTCTAAGCCAATTATTGTTTCAACTACTATTAGTAGAGTTAAGGAATAATAATCCTCCAACTGTTCCACTAGATTCAGTAGGGCCGCTGGTGCCAAGTCTTCGAGGCCTCCTACTAACAAGAATCCACCTATCATACAAGTGATAATAGCCCGCCGCCTAGGGATGATAATGGATTCAGCATAGGCGAACATGTTGCGGTAATGCTTCACCGCATTGATCAAACTCAGCCGGTTCCCAATAAGCATAGGTGAACATGTTGCGGTAATGCTTCATCGGATAGATATTTGTATTTCTCGTAACGCTTTTCTAAAAATTTGGGAATAATTGGTTTTGTTCGCCTAAACCGCCTAGTATGGTATCAAATTCTTCGAGCAAGGGGCACATTTCCTTATCCCCAAACCTAAAGACATGGTAGTGAGGATCCCAATAGGCCACATCGGCTCTTAGGAAGGGCTAATAGATCCTCACCTGGCGAATGCTGAATAGGACATTCAACCCATAATTGGTTAAACCAGATCTATCCATGTTACTCATCTCATGCATCCATCGAGTTAACGCAGTCATGTAATTCATGGTTTTGGATGTAAGAAGCGGATATGATATGTTCTTAGTTTAGATTATCGAAGGCTTTTATGTTCGTATTTCTTACGCACCGCGCCGATCCTATTTATAATGCTTCACTAGATTGATCAAACTCAACCACCGAGCAATCCCAATTATCCCGAGGACTTGTTGGTGGCGGGCGCCGGTAATGGTCGTGGCCTCGATCCATTTCGTGGTTTTCTTTAGCCTCGAGCAATCCTTGGACTATTTTTGCCCCGGCTTATGGCGCATATTGTCTTCTTCTTTTGGACCATGCACTTGAGATTTTCTTTTTTTTTAAAAATATTTTCTTTTAAGGGGAATGGAGGCTAGTGCATTTTTTAAAATTGGTCTTTGTAACTTTTTTTCCTAAATTTTGTGCATCATATTAAATAAAAGAACGCATTTGTAGAATCGAGTCCCGTATTTCATCCCATTGCATAAGAGTCTTCATTACAAAGTAAACAATACATTAATAAACAAAAACCCTACAATGACTCATTAATCGGCAAGCAACGGAAGCGACAAGGAGTCTTCTACGCATTACCATCGAGTCGTCATTGAAGATGTAATTCCCGAAGTCATCCAAGGCGGATGTAGAGAATCGGCTACCTTCATCACCTTAATACGAGCTACCTCCTTGGTCCCAAGATTGAGAAGCCTCATGGGATGGACCGCTATAAGAAGACGAGAGGGAAATAAAGATGGTTCTCGTGACAATCGAAGGCCTACAAAGGGAGGATGTTTAAGCTCTCCCTGAATAGCTAGGTCCCCTATCGAAAGCGCTAAGTCCACAAGTGCTTGGTCCCGCCTCTGAAGCACTCCTATGATGAGCACACCGTGAAGAACCTTGTCTAGCATTACTACTAGAAGGTGTTTGTTGATCGGGAGCATGAGTCTCGGGTCCACCGGGTAGACTTCCGGAGGGAGGTGCTCTAGATCCACGCCTCTACAAAATCAAAGAAGCGATTAGCAAATCACTAGAACTCAATAAAATTAGCACTACACTAATCAAGGAATTACCTAGAAAGTAGGGAAAGATCAACCGATCAAGAAATTTTGGATTCCCTAGGGAGTAGATTGAAAACCGATAGATCGAAGGTTTGCTCAAGGAGAGGCTAAGTCACCCTAGAGGGGGTGAATACGGTAATGATGAAACTTGCTAGAGATTTGAAATAGATATGACTCTAAGGAGAATGAGAGTCAAAGATGAACTCGGAAAATGAGCCAACTCGGAATTCGGAGATGATTGAAGAAACAAATTAAACAGACTGCAAACCTGTCCGAGTCTAGAATGTACTCGGAAAAGTAATAACTCGGAAAGTACGTGGAAACCCTCCTGAGGCGGAAAACCACGGACCGTGATAATACAAGCGCGAAGTCAAATCCACTATTTTGAGTCCACAAAATACAGTAGATTGACTCAACCCCGAGTTGCTCCCTTAGACAACTCCTTAAAGTTTTCCTAGACTCGAAATTCCCTTATCCGATCTAGTACTTCCTAGCTGAAATAACCATTACAGCTAGGGACAATCGAGATGAGTTAACCCTTACAGCTCAGTCAAGGGACCTTACTTAGAGAGTAAGAAAGAGAGTGTTTGTAATAGAGTACAAGACCTTACAACTCGGAATATAATGAATTACAAGATTGGAGTTGTAAGTAGAAGATTGAGAATGATTACAATGGCTTTTGATCAAGTATGTGTATTAACAATAGATTCGGCAATCTTCAAGTCTTGAAAGTTGGCTTCTATTTATAGATGACCAAGCAGCTTAGCCGTTGTGTCCATCTTCCGATTGGAAGTCCTTTGTGACCGTTGTGTAGGATTTTCCGAGTCACTAAGAAAATATCCGTTGAAATATGAGCATAAGACAACGACTCTTGACTCCCTTGGAAGTGCCTAAAACCACTAGCGGTGTCTTCAAAAATAAGGTGGAAACCACCGTTGAGCTTAGTGTTGCAGATTTCCATTTCCGGAAGCAGACAACCCCGACACGATTGTCCGAGGCTAGGTCGGAGGTGGAAAAAGCCTTGTCTACTGGTGATTTGATGTTTTGAAGCCGGTTACTTTTGTATTTTAAATTTAGAATAGCCTCGTTTGAATCACCTACAAAAGTAAATCAATTTAGTTCTCAAAGTATGAAATACTTTGGTCCAAGATTAGACACGAGATAATAATATGATTAAGATAATTAAGTTACTCATTATCCGGGTCGGAAAAGGAATGGAATTTTCGAGTCTAATATCCATGATACTCAAAATTCCATCGAGTCAATCTAACAAAGAATCAAGTTAACTAAAGAATATAAGAGGAAATAAACTTGATCTAGACTGAGCATGAATTCAAACTAAGATACCAGAGTTAGAGCGAATAAAAGATAGTGTTTGAATCATGCGATACTTTCTTAGTGTTGAGTGACTCGGAATTGAGTGAAACATGATGAGAGCGAGATATGCTTTACGAGTCATACAGAGTCATGTGTAAATGCATGAGATAATTTCTATAACACTTAGAGAAAATACCATATCACTCGGAAAAGTTTATAAGACACGGGGAATGACTTGGAATCAAAACTTTATGAGTGAGAAAGTCTTATACCTGATTCCCTAGGTAGAACTCGGAAAGGTGAGATGTAAAGTCCGAGTCTTCATAGACATAGCTCTAGATTGCTCCCAGTTATACTACAAAGTTTATTCGATGATATCAACAAGAAAAATACTTTTAGCATGCAACCAAAAAAGAAGAGCATATAACTCTTACCCCTCGTCATTTCCTAGGGAAGGGATGCCCAACACATTCCTCTTCCAGAATTTAAGGAATTCTTACGAAACGAGGAGATTCCCAGGAAGAGTAACATCTACATCGAGACTTGGGATATGGATATTAGCAGGAGTGAGCTGCCAAAAAAGATAAAGATTAATTTTCATGCGAGAAATTCAAGTGATAAGGAAGAAATTGAAAACTCACCAATTAGGTCATAGTACGTGCTGCATGATGGGTGTAAGATGTGTTCAAATTTAAGAATGAGGTAATAGGATACCCTACCATATCTGCCGCTTGCTCATTTGGAGGGAGAGAACAAAAGTAGAACATGGTCGGAAGAGGATCGATCAAAACAAATGGAGGCCACTTGTTAACTCGGATTTGAGGAGTGATCCTCTCCCCAAGATAGCAACAAGTTCTACCACAAAGAAGGAAAGAACCCGCGTCATTCAATATGAGGAAAAGCCCTATCCTTCGATAATCATAAACATTCAATCATCGCTCAACACTACTTTCTGGAAGACAAGTTCTTGCTTTCTACTAACTTGTCATGGGTCAAACCACTCACCAAGATAGGTATTTTCCAATATATTTGCTTCTATGACTACATCTACCCTAAGTTGGTCTTAGAATTCTATTTGAACATGTCGTCAAAGGACAATGTCATCTATTCGATTATCCAGGATACGAGAATCACCATTAATCTTCCACTTGTTTACAAACTCTTTGATGTTAATGTCTATTTTTGAACACCAATCCCATTCCTTTTGCTGAACTAGCAGAGGAATTCTTTGAAAAGTATGCTCGAGCCCCTCCTAAATCTCATAAAAACCTTTCGTTACCCAACCGAAGTATGAGGCGGGACTTCTTTGTTTATTTCGATGAGAACAATGTTCTCATTCTATCCATCTAAAGAGAACCCTAACAGCAAGGTTCTTAAAGTTCTATTCGATATTCTTGAAGGATATGAGGTTGACCACTTCCCTTTCATCATTGAATAGAATGCTTTTGTTCCTTTGGATCGAAGGAACCTCCTTTACCTTTTGGAGCCCTTCTTTTCAAAATCTTTGCTCATTTTGAGGTTCCTCTTCTCAGTGATCCCCATAAATTTTTGAGTCCGCCATATCCATTAGGAGAACCGAACTACTAAATCTTGGGTACTAGGAAACTAAACCCGGTGTCCGGATTCACTCTTCCGAACTGCCTTCTCCTCCATTTCCATCAAAGAAAAAGCGCAAGATCCTCTTCTTCCGATCTGTTGGTCCTTTTCATCAACCAACCCCTTCTACTAATCTTTTTCGGAAGATAGCTTCTCAATTTGGTGCTCGGCCAAAGAGTTACAGATCAAGTCTTGGTTCCTTCTAGGATTTCATGCCTATTATGACCCATCTTCGAGCACGGCTCGAAGCGGATCAATCATAGTCAGACTCTAATAAATGAGCTCAAAGAGGTCACCTAAAGGTAGTAGGAATAGATCCGTCGCCTCCAAGAGCGCAGATCAAAGGTTCCTAAGGACTCGGACTTAGATTCGAATCGTCCTCATCTTCCGACTCATACTCGAAAAAGAAGGAGAAGGAGAAGAAGTTGGAGAAAAGATGGCCAAAGAGAAAAAGAAGCTGAAGTCATTTTGTCCGAGCATACAGGTTCAAATTATGTCAACGGGCTCACTACAAAAGTTGAATTAGAATTTATGTATTAATTCTAACTTAAGCCGATTTATTTTATAACCGAAATTATATATTTGCATATGTTGTATTGTGTCTATATATTTATCTTACTCTTTATTTATCTAAAGGTAGACACAAATGGAATTAAAACATATTGAATATTAGACTCGAGAGAATTCCATTTAATTAGTTTAAGGATATTCAAGTATTTAATTATTTGAATTAAAATGATATCTTTGACTAATCTTAGACCAAGTATTTTTATACTTTGAGTATCACTTTGATTGTTTTTATAGGTTGATTAAAGTTATTTAACCTGAATTTGAAAAGCAAAAACAATGGACTTTTACAAGTAAAATGCCAAGCATACGTAAAAGCCACATTTTCGGGATGACTCGGACACTCGTGTCCGGGTTGTTTGTTTTCATTTCCGATAAACTTGAACTTTGAGTCTACAGATTGTTTCCTCCCTAGATTTCAGTCACAAAAAGTGGGATGGATTAATTTTTGAGCTAAGGACCGATGTAAAATGTCTCTCTTCATAAAGGTTCTTGTAAGACCCGTAATTTTGGGTTAGTAATTATACGAGCTAAAGTTAATTATTTAGCCTTGATTAAATAGAGTAGGTCGAATGACCATGTTTTATACATGGTTAGATACTCGTAAATTTATTTGAGTGATTTATTATTAGTCCGCGTAATTATAATCGGTAGAGCGTATTAATTCCTTTCCCCGAATTTTCTGCACGGACCATATACGTATAAAACCCGAGACCGCTTATGCTACGTAAGTGGGCTTAATTATTATATGGATTAGCAAAAGAAAAGAAAAAGAGGAATGAGAAGGGAGGATTGGGTGTTAAGAATAGGGACTGGATTAGTGTAAATTGAAAAAGGAGGTGGCTCTTTCCCGTTGAGCCATGCGAGTACAAAGGGAGGGAGAGAAGGTGAACAGCAATAGAGGAGGGGGTTGGTCTTGCTCAGTGCCAGGCCACCCGAGAAAGGAAAGAGAAACATAGAGGGGAGCAAGGGTTGGGAAAGCCCGAGTAGCGCGAACAAAGGAAGAAAAAGAAGGAGACACAGAGAGAACGAGGGAGACCGAGAGGTGGAGATGAGAAGCAGAGAGCGGGAGCGAGAGCGAAGAGGGAGGTCGGGAAGAGGAAAACCACCGGAGAAAGAAAAGAAGGGAAAGCGAGAGAGGGACCCGAGGACGCAAAGGCACCGAATCGAGGCCGGAGGCCGGTGAGAGGAGCGCGAACACGGGCGGGCGGCAGACGAAGGCGAAGAAAAAGAAGCAAAGAAAAGAAAGAAGAAGTAGAGCAGTAGAAGCGAACGAGAGGAGGAAGAAAGAGGGAGTACCGAACGGGAGAGAGAGAGAGAGAAGAGGCGAGCGTGCGGAGGCCAAGGAGACCAAGGGGGACCGACGACCACCGCAGAACCGAAGGCGGTAGCTCGTGGCACGAGCGAAGGGAAGAGAGTGAGAGGCTGCAGAGCAAGGGTGAAGGAAGGACCCGAAGCGAGACAGACGCGAGGGGTTCGAGAGGCCGAAACCGGGAGAAGTAGCGGCGGCAAGGGAGGCGGACCGGCGGTAAGCACGCGAGGGCCGGACCGAGGGGAAGTGGGAACTAGAGGCGCTGAACCGAAGCAAGAGGGAGCGAGAGTCCCCTGAAACCGAACACAACCGAACTCGTAACATGAACAACAAACAATTCAATCAATTCCAAACCTTAGAATTCGCGGTGGGTAGTCTTATACTCTAAACTATTAGTAATTTCGAAACCTAAATGGATTTATTGTGAATATTGAATGATTGCTATGAATGTTGAGTTTGTTGTGAATTTTGAGCATCTGTGTTGCGGAACGGACCTAGTAGTTGTTTAAGATTGAAATAAGAGCTTAGAATGGAGTTAGGGAATTGTTAGGGCTGAATCGGGACATGAAGGGATTTACTTGGTTAAATAGTAGAGTTGAATTGGGAACTTTGAAGAAATTTAATAGTTAAAGTTGAATCGGGAACCTGATGATTCGGATAAAGTTAGATTGTTTGGGTCTAGTAAGTAGTATTGAGATTTGGGGACAAGTACGTTGTCGTTTGGGTATAGATTGTGAATTAGTATTTCAAATTGAGCCTTAGAGATTTATTGAAATTGCGGCATTGGGAAATGATTGCTAATATCGGGAAATAATGAGTGAAGTATAAAGAGGAGTATGAATTTATATTGATGATGCACAGTTGAGGCATGTTAGTGAGAAATGGGTGACTATCAGATTAATTGAGTTCGAAGTATATTTAAATCCTTGAGGTTGAACCGAACGTGAAGGTAAGTGAAGCTAACGAAGTTGAATAATGAAAGGTGATTAAGAGTTATGTAACTAAGGATAGACGAACAAGAGTTAAGTAATGAGATAGAGACATACAATGGAAATTTGAGGCGGGAAATGACAAGTTGGGAATGGTAAGGTTAAGTTGAGTTTGGAATCTATCTAAGCTTTGAGATGAAATTAAGTTGGAATATGAGCTTAGCAAAAAGGAACTTAAGTGATGAAAAGAGATTAGGAATTATATAGCCGAATATGAGCAAAGGAAGCTGATTTATAAAGTTTAGATCTAGAATGAGGAGTTGAGGTAAAGACAATGAATTGTGAAACGTGGGAACGTTGAATTAGATAACATCTACTTGTGGTTATTGTGGCTTAGAAAAGGAATCAATCTTACTCGAATTGGGAAATTAAGAAAGGTGTAGTTATGAATGAAGTTGAGAATGGCTATCTCGTATTGAGTTGTGGCTATCTCGTACAAGTGATTGTGAAATGATGTCAAAAGTAGTTTTGAAAGGAGTTTCGTATTTTACGTGAAATGATTCTTGAATGCAACTTCTTGTGAACTGCCTTTTGAACGTGATTATGTTTTAAAGAAGCAAAACTTATTTGAGAAAATGAATCAGATTTGAGAAAGTGAATTTATAAGGGTGATACGTGGTGTCATGCCTTGATGTTAAATCGATTGAGAAAGCTGCGAAGTGAATGTGATGAATGAGTATGTGCAAAGAGTTTTGAATCGACCGCTACGGATCGTTTAGTATACCGAAGGGTTCAAACTGGGGACGCCCAGCTAGAAACTTCGAGGGAAGGGTTCTAACAGGGGTCCTGCAGAGGCGGGATGCCCGCTTTAAGACTTCCTAAAGATAGGTCCCGGGAGCCTTTTGTTCGGAGTCGCACCCTGGAATAAAAAGTTCTAGTTCGAATGCTCGAAGGCCTAGAAAGTTGATTCAGTTGAAAAACAGAATTGTGATGAATGTGAATTTGTGCTTTTAAATTACTAAAAGAGTTATGATCTTTACGTTGCAAGAGATTTCATTGAAAGTATATAGATTTGTATTATATTATTATGCTTTCACGATTTCATTATTATGGGTATTATGTGAAGAATTTCCATTTTAAGGGTGTAAGACTCCGGTGAGCTCGTGGTTTATTGCTCACCCCCACAAATTTCCCCCTTTTCCCCCAATGTTGCGAGTGCATTCTCGGGTGTGTGCGATACTTAGCTTATTCGGACTCCGTGATTGCCGTTTGCTCGATTGCCGATTGCTGATTCGCTGAGCGATTCGAATCGCGAATGTGCATTTCTTAAGTTTCTAAGTATTGTACTTGTAATTTAGTTCATATAGTTGCACTAGTTGTATAATAAACCATTTAGATTGTTTTAAGTTTTATCGCATGATTGGTTGGACTCCGGCATGTGGCCGTTGAGTTGTATACTATGAGCGTGTGGGTCGTTGAGTTTTATTATGATTTTTATGTAGTTTTTTAAGGCTTTAAGCCTAAGGGTTAGACCATATTTCAAATGGAACTCTGCCAAAAGTTATAGGAATCTTCTAACACTTATGGAAAATTTCCTTCCTTACCCTTAAGTTGGGTTTACACAGCCAACCCGACACCGATAAGAGCCTTGGGAGTTCCTTTAAGGAACTCGACGATGTAATACTCCTAGGGGGTGTTTTAGGGTGTTACAGTTCTATTTCGAGGGATTCAAACTATCCGTTACAATGGATAGTGAAGTTTCCCGATCAAGACTAAGACACATCGACTATCTACTTTGTTGATTATAAATAGAAGCTACTTTAGAAGACTTAGAAGATTGTTGGAACTGAACTCTCAACTTATGCATTCAATCTTTTCTAGCTTTCAACTCGTACTTAGTTTTCTCAACTTCTAACTTGAAACAAAGAAGTCTTGTAATCAGTCAAACTCTTACTTTCTCAATTCTTCGATAATTTCCCTTGACCGAGTTGTAAAGGGTAACTCAGCTCAATTGTACCTAATCGTAAAAGTTAACTTAGTTAGGAAGCACTAGGATAGATAAGGGATCTTATGTACTTAGGAAAACTTGCATTGAATTGTTTAAGGGAATAATTCGAGAAGTCGATCTTTTGTGTTTTATGGATTTAAAATAGTGGATTTGACTTGGTGTCCGGATTGACACTCGTCCGTGATTTTCTCGCCCGGGAGGGTTTCCACATAAAATATCTTGTTCTAATTTTTTTGAGTTCATTCTAGACTCGGAACATCCTTTTGAGTTCTGACTTGTGCTTTAAATTTTTATAATTCCGCAAAATTTCCTTTACACCCTATTCACCCCCACTCCCTCTCTAGGGTGAATCGGAATCTCAAAGTGAAAACCTTAAGATATGTTGGGCTTATTTCCCTTATATAGCTCATAGGGTGTTTTCTTAATATGGGTTAAATAAGGCATTTGTTGAGTGTGTACATTGTTATGTTCATCGCCTCGATCGAGAAATAGAAAGGACGATTGTTTTCAATCATCGTTGTCCTTCCTATTTCTTCAAGTGTTCTATTCTTTCTCTCCACTACTCCATTTTGTTGGGGTGTTTTAGGTGTAGAGAAGTTGTGGGAGATACCATTCTTGACGCAAAAATCAGCAAATTCCGAGTAGTTGAACTCCCTTCCATGGTCAGTTCTTATCCTTCTAATCCGAGTCTCATACTCCACTTGAATTTGTCTGCATACCTTGGTGAACTCTTTGAAGGCATCATTCTTGTTTTTAGAAAATAAACCCAGGTAAATCTTGAAAAATCATCAACAATTACAAGTACATATGATTTTACCGCCTAAGCTTTTAACATGAACTTCACCACATAAATGCCTATGAATCAATTCAAGAACTTTTGAGGTGGAAACAATTTTGAGTGGTTTAAATAAAGATCTAATTGTTCCCTTTTGTACATGCATCACAAGTTTTATCTTCTTAAAATTACACTTAGGGAGTCCTCAAACTAACCCTTGTCAAGTTATTTTCCTAATTTTATGCATGCTAATATGTCATAACCTATGATGTCATGTCTATGATTCATCATTAACGAAGCTTTTAAACATGACAAGTTCTGAGTTGAGTTAATAAGAAGGATGATATAAGTGTTACCTGACCTCATACCCGAGAGCTTTGTCTCCTTTGAGGTTGTATCGGTTATAAAGCAATTGGTTTGAGTAAATCTTATCTTTTGTCCTTTGTCACACAACTAGAAGATTCTCGGAAGATTGTACTTGAGCCCCTTGACTAGGTAGACTAGGCTAACTAAGTTGTCAGGTGACCAACTCTACCAATTCCTACAATTTTTCCCTTGTTAATGTCTCCAAAGGTGACCTTCCCTTCATAATGTTTTCTAGCTCGGAAAAGAGTCTCAAATCTCTTACATGTGTTTGGAACACCTCACTGTTGAGATACCGATGGTCTTTCTTCTTTGTTTGAGGTGCCTGCAAGATACAAACACACTATCCCTTCCCACTTCCTCTTACAAACCCAGTAATTGTCCTTAATGAGGTCAATTTTTAAGGAAAAGCATTTTTGGGAACGCATAATTGAATTATTTTGGGCTTGGTCCGATTCTAACCTTCTTCTTTGGAAAATAAGTCTCTTTTTTGTGAAAAGCTTTCTTTTTGTTCAAAGACTAAGAAGACTTCTTTTGATAAATAATTATGTGCTCAGTCCCTTTCTTCCTTGGATGAATAGGACCATGCTCAAGTTTTCTAAAATGAATTTTTCGAGAATCATTTTTTAAAAGACTCTTGTAGGCGTTATCCTCCTTTTCAAAGTTGAAGTCAAGTCCCTTTTTTTTTTTTTTTTAAAGAAACACATTGAGAACCTAGGACCGATCAAGATTTTAAAACAACATCATAAGTGAAGGTTTGGTTGTTGGGAGTCTAAGTCACCCTCAAGGGGGTGAATAGGGTGATGAAGAAAATTAAACAATTTTTGCAACAATTAAGCTCAACAAAAGATTCCGAGTCTAGATTGGACTCGGAAAAGTGATAACACATATTTACGTAGAAACCCTCATGGGGTAGAAAACCACGGACAGTGATAATACAAGCACCAAGTCAAATCCACTATTTTGAATCCACAAAATACAGAGGATTAACTCAACCATAATTGCTCCCTTAAACAATTCCTTACAATGTTTTCCTAGACTCAAAAATTCCCTCATCCGATCTAGTACTTTCTGATCGAGGTAACCTTTACAATGAGGGACAACCGAGATGAGTTAACCCTTACAGCTCTGTCAAGGGACCTCACTTATAAAGTAAGAAGAGAATGTAAAAGATTACAAGACTTCCTTTACAACTCGGAAAATATTAAATACGGACTTGGAGTTATAAACGGAAGATTGACTAAGAACAATAAATTCAGTTCCAGTAATGTGTTCAGCAATCTATTCAGCAATATTCTAGTCTTATGAAGTGGCTTCTATTTATAGCCAACCAGGCAAAATGACCGTCGAGTCTTGGTTTTGGATAGAAATCTTCACTAGCTGTTGTAACGGCTCTTCTAAGTCACTCGAAAAAGATCTATTGGGATGTGAACGTTGTGCAACACTCTTGGCTCCAAAAGATTGTCCAATCACTTGGTGGTGACTGAAAGTTGTGGTGGAAAAACTATTTAGCCTAGAGTTGGAGTTTTCCAGTTTTGGAAACAAACAACGCTTACACGATGTCTCGAGCCATGTCCGAAGTACCTAAAACTTGTCTCGTTGGTGATTAACAACTAGAAGCCTATTGCTTTTGTAATTTAAAAAATAAGTTAGCCTTGTTTTAATAATCTACAAAAGCAAATCACATTGGTTCTCAAAGTATAAAATACCTTGGCCCAAGATAAGGCACATATATTAATTAAAATAGAATAATTAAATGCTTAATTATCTTTAGCCTAAAAGAGTGGAATTTTCTAAGTCTAATATTCAATATACTCAAATTCCATCTGAGTCAATCCTAAGGATGATCAAGTAGAGAGAATAAAATATCGAGTAAAACAACTTGATCTGGTCAAATAATTCTCAAGGAAATAAACCGACTTAGAATAAGGAATTAACGCTTTAATTCTCTTTGCGTTGAGATATACAATTAGTGCTTAGAATAAGAGTGTTAGAGAAATTATTTGAGCATGCGATAGTTCTGAGTGATGTCCGAGTGAGTCGAAATACTATTGTAGGAGATATGCAATGAGGTGCTTTATGAGTCGATCGTAACATAATGAAAATTTATACAGCTAGTTTCTATAGTGCTCGGAATGACTTGAAATTAAAACTTAAGAGAGACAAGATTTATACCGAGCCTTTATGTAATACCCAGAATGACATAGAGTTAAAAACTAAGTCTTTAATCTCCCCTTTTTGATGAAAGGCATTCCATACTTAAGATAGAAACTTGTTAGTGCGAAACATGAGTTTTCATTTTCAATTATCGGAACATATGAGAGTAAAAATTGACGGATGAGCGGCATTCCGTATTTATAAAATGCATCTAAGATCATATCATCACTCATAACAGATTATGCGAATAATAAATCGGAGCAAAGAAATGAACAGATTGTACCAAAGCAAAAAAGTAGAAAGAAACATATAACTCGGAAACAAGTTTGTTCGAAAAATAAAAACTTCATTCATTGCTTGAAAGATGGTGAGCTCCCCTAGCATTTCATCAAAAAGGAGGGAAGAAAATAACAAATAAGTACAATTGATGTTGGACAAAAAAGTTAAGATAAGGGGGCGTGCTTGTCGAGAGGAGGAGGGACGGGCAGTGCGCCTGCGCCGATAAGCTTGAGAGGAGGTGGATGATCGTGGCGACGACGGCACAGGGATGTCTAGAAGTTGCTCCGTCCTGGTTCTTTGAGCCGAGGCATGTCTTCCTTAGGCTCATCCTCTTGAAAGAGAACAGAGGGCGGTGCTTCGACCCAACAGCTTTGGATCGACCAACGTCCCCAGCTTCTTGTGACCCACTCATATTGTGATTTGAGGAGATCGGTTCCGGTTCATGATCTACTGCACCTTGGCCCTTAGGTGGGGCAGCCTCTTCTTTTATTTCTGCTATTCTTTCTCCTCTTCCTTCTCCTCTTTAGGCTGAGTTGCTTCTTCTTCTACCTCAGCAGAGGTAGACTTGACTAGGCAACAGGATTCCTCGAAGTATCCGAAGTTTTCTAAGTCCTGAGCAGCCTTGGATCTGCATTCTTGAAGAAGTTTGAACTGCTCACGTTACTCGTTGAGAATGGCCTTGAACTCCATCATCATATCCTGGTTCTCACGGATCCGAGAGTGCCCGGTCTTCCGGTTGATAACCGGGCCTTGAAGGACATTTTTAAGAGAGTAGAGAGTGTCTCGAAGATTTTCGGACATAGAAGCAAATTTGTCTACCAACATGGTAAACATAGCAGCAGAGGTCGTAGGAGGTGGTAAAGAAGTAGAGGGACCAGTAGAGGGAGGTGGAAGTGTTAGAAGAGTCCGATTTTGAGTGGGAGGGGTGAGGGAGGTTTAGACTCGGACCCATGAACCCGGACGCCGAGCTGGACTTCCTAGTACCCGTACCCAAGAAGCTCATTTCGCCAATCACAATGGCAGCCTCGAAATAGCATTTGGATCCGAGGGAAGGGGAACTTTGAACTGTTTGAAAATAATAGTCAAAAGGGCTCCGAAGGGGAATGGAGCAGATTTCTTTGATTGAGGTGGTACGAAGCCATCTCGCTCAATGATAGAGGGAAGAGGTCTACGTCGTAGCCCTCTAAGATATCAAATAAAGCTTTGAGAATCTTTGAGTTAGGATTCTCTTTGCTAGAATGATAAGAGAAGAAGGTCCTTATCAAAATAAAACAGAGTAATCTTGCCTCGGTTTCATCTAAGTAACCGAGAAATTCTTCCATGACTCAGGAACTTCCTTGGCATACTTCTCGAAGAATTCATTAGCATTCTCCATAAATGGTATGGGATTGCATTTAAGAAAAGAGAAGAGACTTTGAAAAGTCTATGAACAAGAGAGAGGTTGACACGAACAACCTTCTCTTGAACCCTTAAGGTAATGATTCCCTCGAGTAGGACATGTTTGAATAGAACTCGGCAACGAGTTCCGGGTAAATGAATTCACTGAAGCACAAATAGTTGTACACCCCAGTTCTTTTGATGTGTTGCAACCACGAGAAATAAGTGGTTGGGAAGAATTTATCATTGAACGTGAGATGTTGGGTGACAAAAATTTTTGAGGGGTTGGAGGTACCTTCTGGAGGATTTTTGGTGCGAGGCTTTTTGGTAGCAAACCCCAACAATTCTAGTGTTGAACCTCGTTTAGGCATGATGATTTTCGAGAAACAGATAGAGAGAGAAGAGAGAGAGAGAGAGAGAGAGAATACAAGTGAAGAGAAGTGCTTAGAGTAGAGAGCAAGAAGGCAGTGAGTAAAGTAAAGAAATGAAGGTAAAGGGATGCTATTTATAGCGAAAAGAGATGACCTTCAGCCTTCGTTCGACCAGAATACCAAACAATACTCTCGGACATGTGTGACGTTACGCTCTCCAACGGCTAGAATTCTAGCAGCTTCCTTCCAACGATTAGTTTTATCTTATCGAAACGCGTGGCATAGAGAGAGAGAAGAAAGAATTTTCAAAAATATTTTTGAAATTCTTCGTTCATCTAGACATAATTCTAGAACTTTGATGTCCATATTGCTCAAAAATTGAGTCTAACTCAGTATGTTTTCCGAGTAACTCGGAACACTCAAAAACCAATAACTCATAGCTTAGTATCACTCGTCAACTCGATCCATTTGTTATTAAAACAAAAGCAAACATATAAAACATAATTATGCAAGGATAATTCACTTAGAAATCACATAATCATGTATTAATCATACCAAACTCATTCCTAATAAAGCAAAACTGATCCTCACTTAGTGGCTTAGTGAAAATATGAGCTAATTGAAATTTCTAAGGAATGAATTCAAGTTCAATATCATCTTTCTCGAGTGGTCTCTTAAAAATTGATACCGACCTCAATATGCTTTGTCTTTGAGTGCTGAACCAGATTCTTTGTAATGCCGATTGCTTGAACCGGATTCTTTGTAATGCTGATTGCACTCGATTGTCACACTTGATTGAGATAGATTTGAATGATAGCCCTAGATCGTTCAAGTGCTGCTTGATCCACAGAATCCGAGCACAACAAGCTCCAATTGCAATGTACTTAGCCTCGGCGATTGATAGAGCAACATCATTTTGTTTCTTTGAGTGGTAGGACATGAGGGATTAACCCGAAATTGGCATGCTCTCGATGTGCTCTTTCTATCAACTTTATATCCAGTATAATCAGCATATGAGTATCCAGGTGAGAGTCGGTTCCGAGTCTTTTGAGAACCATAGACCAAGATTCCGAATCCCTACAAGATATCCGAAATAATTCTCTTCACCGTAGTGAGATGTTATTCTTTTGGATTAGCTTGGAATCTTGCACAAAGGCAAACACCGAACATGATATTTGGCCTGCTAGATGTGAGATAAAGTAGAGATCTTATTATACCTCTGTAGAGTTTCGATCTACAACTTTACCTTTTTGTTTGAGTCCGGTTTCAAACTCGTTACTCATAGGTGTTGCTGCATGCTTCACATCTTCTAGTTCGTACTTCTTCAAGAGTGCCTTGGTATACTTGGATTGATGGACAGGACCTCAGCAAACTGGAGTTAGATGAGCTCATAGGAAGACTTCGACCCATGAGCTACATCTCCAAGAGGAGGATTCTTAGGACATCCCAAGAAGGAACATTGCACTAAAAGCCTCGTAAGAAGCTCAACTAAGTTCAAGTAGTTCTAACTCGGAAGAGGACCCAATAGAGCAAATTGCAAAAGGCTTCAAGAAGATGATGAAGAATCAGATATTGAAAAAGAAGCCTAAATCCGAGGTCCTCGGACGAGAAAGAAAAGGTAAACTCTCTCATCCTCTCAATTCTTTTTCTACTAATTATTCTGGGTGTTTTAAGTGTGGGAGCAAGGAACACACCATCAAATATTACCCGAAAAGAAGAGAGATTACAAAAGAAGAAGACCATTACTTATAGTAAGGATGAGTCGGAAGAAGAAGGAGACTCATCCGACTCGGACATAGAGGATGAGTCCAAGTGTTTAATAGCAATGACCGACTCGGACACGAAACCGAAACAGAACAATACTCATCCGATGTTGAGGAAAATGATCCTCAAGAGGTAATCAATTACTATCTTACATTTTCTAAGATATATCTTGCAAAGTACATTTTTTTCTTTAGAGGAAAAGTCTAACTCGATTCTTCCCTCTTTCACGAAAAACTTGAGTCTCTTAAAACCGAGAACAATTTTCTGAAAAATGATCTAGAAAAACCGAGACTCGGTTTAAAGGTACTTGAGACTAGCTCACATGATAATGAGACTGAGTCCGAGTGCCTTAGATCCGAGAATGAGCTTTTAAAGAAAAAGTTGGATGAGTCTCGGAAGTTGATTTTAGAACTCACTCAAGGTTAGAAAAACCTTGATCTCCTTCTTGGTTCTCAGTGTGTTTCTTTTCGAAAAGAAGGTTTGGATTTTAATTCGGAAAAGGAGGATAACTCCTATAAAGATCCTTTGAAGAAGGTTTCTCGAAAAATCTTTTTCAAAAATTCTGAGTCCAGTTCAACTCGAGACAGTGAGAAAGACAACCGAGCTCGAAAGGTTTATCAAGAGAAGTCTGCTCGAGACTTTTTACAAAAGAAAACATTTTAACAAACCCGAAACTCAATTTTCAAAAAGGAAGACTCAGAATCAGACCCTTTCAAAAATTATTCAAATTTGGGTTCTTAAAAGTGCCCTTCCTCCAAAACTAACCTCAGTAAGAAATATTCTTATTGGGATTCATTGGAGGAAACAAGAAGGGTTAGTCTATTTTCTTTTTGCGGTACACTACAAACCAAAGGAAGACTCGAGTCCGACCCTCGGAGAGTGCTAAGAATTTTAACTTGGTAAGTCGGAGATTTGGAAAAGCACTCGGGTAAAAGTCCAGTCATCTCCTTAATAATATCATTCCGGACATCAACTAAGGTATGATTGACCTTACTTATCATTACGTTCAATTGGTATCTATATTTTTCCTGCTTAAAATCTCGTTCTCTCCTTGTTTATTTTTGATGAAATGCATTAGGGGAGAGAATAATGAACTTTGTAGATTCATCCGCTTAGGGAAGTTCAATGGTTTAGGGGAGCGAATTTTAAAATGTTTCACAAATTTAAAATGCTTCTCGTGTCATTTTAATTATGCTCGATAATTATGATGAATTTCTTTGAGTCATTATTTAGTTGAATGCCTTTCATCGAAAAGGGGAGATTGAAGACTCAGGTATGACTAACTAAGCCCTTGAATATGTTTTGATTTCATGGATTCATCTAAATTTAGGATAAAGCAAGAAGCATTGAAGACTCGGACATCGCACAACACTTTCCGAGTTGTATAAAAGGAATCGAGTATAACAATTTCTTACTTATAGAGTTTTGATTCCAAGGCATTCTCTCGCATCTTAGAAACTTTTCCGAGTGATATGGTATCTTATCTAAGTAATATAGCTTTTTACTTCGTGCATTTCTTGCTTATCCTTGAGTGACTCGGAAAACCGATTTGCGTATCTCACTCGGTTCGAGTCCCTCATCACTCGGATTTATCGCATGTTGAATAGACTAGTATTTCGTCTATTCTCACTCGGAACCGACTTACGGTTATAAGCTCTATTCTGTTATAGTCAGTGCTTCTAGTCCATTTCATACTTAGTCTATATCAAGTTATTTCTCTCGATATTCATTATATAACTTGATTCCTCGCTTAGACTAAGTCGGATGGAATTTTGAGTTATATGGATATTAGACTCGGAATATTCCATTCTTTTTCCGACTCGGATAATTACCAACTTAATTATCTTAATTATTTTATTATCTCGTGTCTAATCTTGGACCAAAGTATTTTATACTTTGAGAACCAAAATTGATTTACTTTTGTAGGTTATTCGAATGAGGATACACTTTTCAAAACTACAAAAGTAACCTAGCTCGTAACGTCAAATCACCACGAGACATGGCTTTTCACCTTCTCTCGCTCCGAGTCCCGGAAGATTGTGTCGTGGTTGTCTCGTTTCCAAATCTGGAAAACTGGAGCGCCAAGCTTAACGGAGGTTTCCACCTTATCCTTCAAGACACCGCCAGTGGTTTTAGGACTCCCAAGAGAGTTTAACCGTTGCCCAACATTCATATCACAACGGATACTTTCTTAGTGACTCGTAAAGCTGCTCTCAACAGATCACAAAGGACTCTTAGTCAGCGAGATGAAGATAACGGCTACTCTGCCTGGTCATCTATAAATAGAAGCCAACTCACATGACTTGAAGATTGCCAAAATCATTGTTAATACACGTACTTGAGCAAGTCATTGTATTTACTTTCAATCTTCTACTTACAACTCCTACTCGTAATTCATTACTTTATGAGTTGTAAGGTCTTGTACTTAGTTTCAAACACTTTCTTACTTTCTCTGTAAGGTCCCTTGACTAAGTCGTAAAGGTTAACTCAGCTTAGTTGTCCCTAGCTGTAAGGGTTATCTTAGCTAGGAAGTACTAGATCGGATAAGGGAATTTTTGAGTCTAGGAAAACTTGTAAAGAGTTGTCTAAGGGAGCAACTCGGGTTCGATCGATTCACGGTATTTCGTGGACTCAAAATAGTGGATTTGACTTCGTGCTTGGATTAGCATGGTTCGTGGTTTTCTGCCCCAGGAGGGTTTCCACGTAACGTCTAAGTGTTATCTTTCCGAGTTCATTCTAGACTCAAACAGCTTTCAACTCCCGCTTAATTTGCTTCTTTACTCATGATAGCATTTACGAGTCCATACTTTTCCGACTCTACTATCGACTTAGAATCTGTCTCTGTCTCGTCTTTATCAAAAGAACTTGAATTTCTAAGAAAATCCTCCATCACCCTATTCACCCCCTCTAGGGTGACTCGGACTCTCCCCGAGCAACCCTTCAAGCATCCCAAAAGAAATTCATTTAACTAAGTCATATGCTTTATAATTCATCATTTCAATATGACTTATTCTTGATCGAACTCAGTACTTAAGCATATTAAGATTATCCGACTAAGTCCGACCCACTAAGTCCGACTCGGACTCGTAAAGTAATATCCGAGTTAGTTATGACAAATTGAGTAAGACCGACCCACTCGGATATCGGATTCGACCCACTCGGTTCCGACCCACTCGGATCCGACCACTCGGAACTCATATTCCGACCCACTAAGTCGGACTCGGACTTAGTTTGCCTACGATATTATTTGTTTAATCATGCGTAATTGTTAAATTAGACATCCAATTTTGCCAATCCCTACTATCTTGCCTTTGTTGTTATCTCCAAAAGTGACATTCCCTCCTTTCGGATCTTCTAGCTTAGAGAAGAGTCTTGAATCACCCGACATGTGGTGTGAGCAACCACCTGTCTAGGTACCAATGACCTTTCTTCTTCTTCCGAGTTATATTCAAGACAGAAACAAATTAATCCTGCTCACTTCCTCCATTCATTTGTATGAATGGGACCATGCTTAGCCTTCCTAAACTTTAAAGTTCGGAATTAGTTTTGAAAAGATTAGAATAGGATTTTGATTCCTCTTCTTTATTGAAACCAAGTCCTTCTTTCCTGAAGAAGATACGCTGAGAGCCTAATAGCATATCAAGGTTTTTCTAACCTTGAGTGAATATCAAAACAAGCTCTTGAGACTCATTAAGCTTTCTTTTCAGCTTGCTCATTCTCTGTTCGAGTGACTCGGACACGGTCTCATTTTCTTGAGTACTGGTCTTAAGTTCTTTCAAATTTTGTCTCAGTTTTTCCAATTCGTTTTTCAAAGCATTGCTCTTATGAGTAAGAGACTCAAGTTGTTCTTTGAACTGGAACGAGTCGAATTGGACTTTTCTTCCAAAGTGAAAATATATCGTGCTAGATCAACTTTTGAAAATTTAAGAGAAGTATTCAACTACCTCATCAATATATGAGCCCTTGTTGTCCGACTCAGATTCAGCTTCGAATCCGTAAGTGCCATAAGACACTTTGAGTCGTCCGAGTCATCTTCTTCGGATGAGTCATCATCACTCCGGGTAGCCAGCATAGCCTTTTTCTTTCTGTCCTTCTTTCACTTGGGATAGTCTCGACTATGTGCTCTTTGCTACCACATTCATAGCAACTAGAGTTCTTAGATAAAGATAACTTTGAAGGAGAGGAATATTTATCTTTTCTGTCCTTCTTATCTTTCTTATAGAACTCATCCTTTGGCCTCTTTTCCCACTTCTTGTATTTCATCATTCTCTTGAACTCGCAGGCTATGAGTGCCATAGGATCCTCTTCGATTCCGAGGAGCTCAAACTTTCACGTTTGCTTTATGAGGTCTTTAATGCAATATTCTTTTTGGTGCTGACCTCGACATCCTCTTCTTCCGAGATAAATCTCGTGGGTAAGTAACTTCCCAATGAGCTCGTATAGTCTTAGTTGAGAGAGGTTCCGAGCTTTTTCAATGGCTGTCACTTTGGGACCCCATCTCTTCTTTAGTAGACTTCTCTCGGACATTTCTTCATGAGAAATCTTTCTACCCGGAGATTTGAGATTATTGGTAATCTCGGTGAACCGAACATACATCCGAGTGATGTTTTCTTCGGCTCCATCTTGAACAACTCATACTTATGAAGATATTGGCTCATCTTCGCCGCTTCACTTGGCTTGTTCCTTCATAGGTGTTGACAAGAGTGTCCCACACCTCTTTAGCCGTGTCACGAGCTGAGACTCTGTTGTATTCTTTAGTGCTAATGGCACACATCGAGTGTGTATGTAGTTTTGAAGTTTTTCTAAACTTATCAGTCTCTTCGATGGTGAACTCAGATTTGGCTTTTGGCACGAGTAGTTCCATTCTACGTCTTCATTGGAATGAAGTTGCCTGCTCGAGATGATGTTCCAAACTTCTTCATCGTTGTCCATCAGGAAACACTCCATCATCTTTTTCCAATGGGCAAAGTTTTACCCTTTGAACTTCTTCGGTGGTCCGGTGGATGATCTTCCTTCATTAAACTCTCCATTGTTCGAATCATCCGATCCTCATACCTTTGGATGGTGAAATCCTCTTGAAAGGCTAGGCTCGATACCAATTGAAGGTTTTCTCGTAGAGAGTCTAAGTCAGCCTAGAGGGGGTGAATAGGGTGATGAAGAAAATTAAACAATTTTTGCAACAATTCAGCTCAACGGAAGATTTTAAGTCTAGATTTGACTCAAAAAGTGATAACACAAATTTACGTGAAACCCTCTTGGGCAGAAAACCATGGATAGTGCTACTCCAAGCACCAAGTTAAATCCACTATTTTGAATCCACAAAATGCAGAGGACTAACTTAACCATAATTACTCCCTTAAACAATTCTTTACAATGTTTTCCTAAACTTAGAAATTCCCTTATCCGATCTAGTACTTCCCGACCGAGGTAACCTTTACAATCAAGGAAACCGAGATGAGTTAACCCTTACAGCTCAGTCAAGGGACCTTACTTAGAAAGTAAGAAGAGAATGTAACTGACTACAAGACAAGACTTTCTTTACAACTCGGAAAATATTAAATACGGACTTGGAGTTGCAAATAGAACATTGAGTAAAAAAATAAATTTAGCAATCTTCTAGTCTCGTGAAGTGGCTTCTATTTATAGCTAACCAGTGCGAATGACCTTTGAGTCTTGGTTCCGGACAGAAATTTTCACTAGCCGTTATAACGGCTGTTCCGAGTCACTCGGAAAAGATTCGTTGGGATGTGAACGTTGTGTAACGGCTCTTGGCTCCAAAAGATGGTCCAATCACTCGGAATAAGAGTGTTAGAGAAATTAATTGAGTATGCGATAGTTCCGAGTGAGTCCGAAACACTATTGTAAGAGATATGCAATGAGGTGCTTTATGAGTCGGTTAGAAGAGAATGAAAACTTATACAGGAGTTTCTATAGTGCTCGTAATGACTTGAAACCAAAACTTAAGAGAGATAAGATTTATACCTGAGCCTTTATGTAATACTCGGAATGACATAGAGTTAAAAATTGAGTCTTCATTAAGACTCAGTGAGCTTTTTCTTCGGTTGCTCATTCTCAAGTCCGAGGCACTCGGACTCGGTCTCATTGTCTTATGAGCTAGTCTCAAGTACCTTAATGCTCGAGCCTCAATTTTTCTAAATAAGCTTTTAAAATCTTGTTCTGAAATTTTAGAGACTAGTTTTTCTTTAAATAAAGAAGAATCAAGATTGGACTTTTCCTATAAAGTAAAGATATATCTAGCTAAATCTTTCTTAGAAAATTTGAAGTTGATTACCTCCTGAAGATCGCCTTCCTCGGCGTCGGATGTTTCTACTTCTAACTCGGATTCAACTTCTCGATCTATTAAAGCCATGACACACTTTAACTCATCTTTAGTGTCATCATCATCATCCGACTCTTCGTCACTTTAGGTTGCATCATTTTCTTCTCCTTCTCGTGGTCTTTCTTTGTTTTTGGGCAATCCTTTATGATGTGTTCCTTGCTTCCACATTCAAAGCAACAGGAGCTTTTAGTCAAAAGAGTAATTTGAAGGGGATGAGAATTTACCTTTCTTGTCCCTTTTTTTATCTCATGTTTGGTCTTCTTTTTGCACTTCTTATATTTCATCATTTGTTTGAAGCCTCTAGCCAGAAGTGTCATGGGATCTTATTCGAGTCCGAGGTGCTTAGACTAGGATCGGTTTCCTCCGAGGCCTTAAGAGCTATGTTCTTTTTGGTGCTGACCTTAAATTCTTCCTTCCCGAGGTGTAACTCGTGGGTGAGAAGTTTCCAAATAAGTTCATCTAGTTTTAGCTTAGTGAAGTCTTGGGCTTTCTAGATGGCTGTCACCTTCGGACCCCATCTCTTCTTTGGAAGACTCTTTAGAAGCTTTCGACAACTTATTCACTAGACATATTCTTTTTAAGTGATTGGAGATTATTCACAATCTCGAGTAAAGCAAATGTACATCTATGTTATGTTCTCATTATTCTCTACTTGAACATTTCATACTTATGTAAGTCCTCACTTATCTTCGCTTGTCTCACTTGACTTATGCCTTCATAGGTGGTGATAAGAGTGTCCCACACCTCTTTAGTAGTATCACATGCTAATATTCTATTGTACTCGGAGGCATCGACAACACACATCAAGATGTTCATGCCTTTAAAGTTCTTTCTCGTGCTTTTCGTTTTCTTCTTATATGAATTCTAACTTCACCTTCACCACTGTTTGATTGCCAACTAGCTCGATGGGAACGTAGTTTCCATTGGAGATGACTTCCCAAACCTGTTCATTGTAATCTCGAATGAAGCACTCCATTAGCTTCTTCCAGTGAGCAAAGTTGGACCCTTTGAACTTAGGTGATCTAGTGTGAAGGTTTGCTCTTGGAGAGTCTAAGTCACCCTAGAGGGGGTGAATAGGGTGATAAGGAAATTTGAACAATAAATGGAAGATTAAAGTTTAAAACAAACTTTGAATCTGTATGAGTCTAGATTGTACTCAAAAAGCGTAAACTCATAATTACGTGGAAACCCTCCTAGGGCGAGAAAACCACGGCCAGTGCTAATCCAAGCACCAAGTCAAAACCACTATTTTGAATCCACAAAATACAGTAGACGAGACTCAATAAGAATTGCTCCCTTAGACAATTCCTTACAAAGTTTTCCTAGACTAAGAAGTTCTCTTATCTTACCTAGTACTTCCTAACCGAGGTAACCTTTACAACTAGGGACAACCGAGCTGAGTTAACCCTTACAGCTCGAGTCAAGGGACCTTACTCGGAAAGTAAGAAGGAGAATTTGTAATCGATTACAAGACCTTACAACTCGGAAAGATGTTAAGTAAAGAGTTGGAGTTATAAGTAGAAGATTGAATACGAATACAAAGACTTTTGCTTAAGTATGAGTATTGACAATGATACCAGCAATCTTCAAGTCTTGAGAGTTGGCTTCTATTTATAGATGACCAAGCAGATTAGTCGTTGCAACTATCTTCTAACTAGAAGTCCTCTCGTGACGGTTGTAACAGTTCTTCGAGTCGCTCGAAAAGATCCGTTGAGATGTGAACGTTGTGCAACGGCTCTTGACCCCTTAGGATGTCCCAATCCACTGGTGGTGTTCGAAAAGTAAGGTGGAAACCACCGTTGAGCTTAGCGTTGAAGATTTCCAGTTTTGGAAACGGACAATTCGACACGGTGTCTAGGCCTGGATCGAAGTAGAAAAAGTCTTGTCTGCTGGCGATTTGACATCTTGAAGACGGTTACTTTTGTAATTCAAAAGTAGGATAACCTCGTTTAGATAACCTACAAAAGTAAAATCAATTTTGATTCTCAAAGTATAAAATACTTTGGTCCAAAATTAGACACGAGATAATAATTTAATTAAGATAATTAAGTACATAATTATCCGAGTCCTGGAAGAATGGATTTTTATGAGTCTAATGTTCATTATTACTCAAATTCCATCTGAGTTAGTCTAGAGAAAAATCAAGTTGAAGAGAGAATATCAGGGTAAGAATACTTAATCTAGACATATATAGTTCAAACACAACAAGTCGACTTAGAATGATGAATTAACGCTGTAATTCGAGTTGAACTTAGAATATGAAGTCGGACCTAAGTTTAAAATTGTTAGAGCGAATGTTTGAACATGCGATGAGTCCGAGTGTTGTCCGAGTGACTCGGAATCATAATTGTGAAATGATGAGTAAGAGTATGCTTTACGAGCCGATCGAAACGAATAAAAACATATTCAATAGTTTACGTAACACTTAGAAAAGTTTCTAAGCCACTCGGAATAGTTTTTATAGAATTCAGAATGACTAGTAATCAAAACTTATAAGAGATGATGTTTGTACCTGAATTCTAAATAGTACTCTGAGTGATATACATGCAAGGTCCGAGTCTTTAATCTCCCCTTTTTATGAAAGGCGAGTCCGTACTCCGATAGAAACTTTGTTAGTGATATAAATACTTAGTTTTCATTCTTTCTCGGAGAGTCTATCAAAGTTTAGAGACAAAGTTGCAAAAAATGGCTAGAATAATTTAGACTTAGATTTTATCGGAGCTACTATGTTAAGAATGTGTTAGAGCTAAGAATGAGATATCGAATAGAGAAGAAGTGTTTCGGGCTTAGTGAATCACTTTTATCATAGCAAAACTAATATGTAAATGAGTTGATATATCGAGCACAAAATATTCAAATGCACTCGGAAAAATTGAAACTCAGAATGCAATTAAACTTAGAGATAAATAAGCACGAAATCGGATACTTCATTAATATTCACATAAACATAGAAAAATATATACAAAAATGTGAGAGAAAACTCGCCCTAAACATGACAACAAATTTTATAATTATTCTCCCCTTGCCTTTCAGCAAAAACAAAAGGAGGAAGAATGTATCAAGAAGATACAATTTGTTTGTCCGGATAAAAAAAATTTTAAACAGAAATAGAAAGAAGAAAAAATTTAAGATGGTGGAGAGGGAGCGATCGAGTCGAGGTGGATGAACGTGTAGTGCACCTTCGCTGGTAGGAGCGAGAAGATGTGGATGATCTAGGAGGGGGCAGCACTGGGATCTCCGGTGATGGGCTCGGCTCCGAGTGGTTGACCTAGAACCAGGTTGTCCGGAGATTTATCCTCTTGGAACTCGACCGAGGGAGGTGCGTGATTAGGTTCGGCGGCTGCCGATTGACCTTTGTCAATAGGGTCTTCGACTCACTCGGACTACCGTCCGAGCTTATCGGTTTGGGTTGGAGGGCGGGACCACCTTGTCCCTCTGCTGCTTCTTGTTCCGCTCCTTCTTCTTCCTTCTCTTTTTTTCTTCTCCCCTTCCTCTTTCTCCTCGAGAGGGCTGCCTCAGCCCAGTCTCCTCTTCTTCTTCCGCCTCTCTGGAAGGAGATTTGGCAGGGCTCGTGGACTCCTCGGATGTGTCCGAGCTGGCCGAGTCCTGAGCGGCCTTGGAGTGCCTTTTTTGGAGGAGTTCAATCAACTCCTTCTGCTCCTTGATGAGTACCTTCATCTTAAGAAGCACGTCTTACTGCTCTCGGATTTGGGACTCGAGTAGTCTTTTGGTTGATGGTCATTGACTAAAGGATAGTCTTGAATGACCGGAGGGTGTTCTTACATTCGAGTGGACACAAAGGAGATCTTGTCCATTATTGTGGTGGACAAGGCGGAAGAAAGGACATGAGAAACACCTGAAGTAGAGACACCACCAGGTGAAGGAGGTAGAGAGAGAGGAGTTTGAGATTAAGTTTGAGTCCGAGGTGGAGAAGGTTGCCTCGGTTCGAGCTATGGACCCGGACACCCGGTTGGGTCTCCTGGTATCCATACCCAAGAAGTTCTTTTACGCCAACGACTATGGCAGCCTCGAAACTGCGTTAGGATCCGAGGGAGGGGAACTTTGAATTGCTTAAAAATAAAGGTGAGAAGAGCCCCAAAAGGAGGAGGGGCGGATTTCTTAGTCCGAGCTGGCACGGCGCCCACCTGCTCGATAATAGCTGGAAAGAGGTCTACTTCGTAGCCCTCGAGGATGTCAAAGAGAGCTTTGAGATGCTTAAAGTTTGGGTTCTCTTTACTCGAATGCTGAGAGAAGAAGGTTCTCATCACCGAGAAAACACTAAAGGCGGGCTTCGACTTCATCCGAGTCACCGAGAAGTTTTTGCGTGACGGGGATTTCCTTTGCGTATTTCTCAAAGAATTCATCGAGCAACCTCATTAAAAGGTATGGGGTTGTTGTTTAGGAAAAGAGAAGACACTTTGAATAAACGGTGGAGGAAAGAGACATTGATATGAACAACATGTTGAACTTTAGAGGTGAGGATACCCTCGGAGCTAGAAAGGTTTGAGTAAAACTCGAAATGAGGTCCGGGTAGATGAACTCGCTGAAACAGAGGAAATTGCAAACCCCTATGGTTTTGATATTATTCAACCACAAAAACTTGATGGTTAGGAAGAATTTGTCATCCAACGTTAGGTGTTGGGTGACGACGATTTTAGAGGGGTTGGAAGGACCCTCTTGGCCTTTAGTACGAGGTTTCTTGGTCGCGAGAACCAAGAAAGTATGGGTGAAAACCTCTTTTCGGCATATTTGGATGCGGAAAAGAGAGAAGACGAACTTTGAGAGAGAGAGAGAAGATAGCTCAAAGAGAGAGAGAGAGTTGAGAAAGTAGAGAGTAAAAAGAAAATGAAAGAGTAGAAAGAGAGAGGCTGAGAGCTTTTGGTGCTTACTTGAGATAATTCTTGAGTTGTTTGATAGAGAAGGTTTGCTCTTCGAAAACAGTGAACTTGCTCGTGAGGATGTATGCGAGAGTGGGAGTAAGAAGAGAATAAAGTAGCGAAATGAAGGAAAAAGGGTGCTATTTATAGAGAAAGAATTGGCCCTCGGTATTCATTCCGACCCAAATCTCCAACAGTCGCCTCGGACCGGTGTAGCCGTTCCGCTCTCCAACGGTTAGAATTCCAGTGTTTATCCGCCAACGGCTAGTTCTATGATCGATAAGTGTGAGAGAAAGAGAGAGAAAAAGAGAGATTTTAAAAGAAATTTCTAAAATTCTCCACTAATCTAGAGATGACTTCGAAGTTTGATGTCCATTTTTCTCAAAAGCGAGTCGACTCGGTAAGTTTTCCGAGTGACTCGAAACTACAGGCAAGCAATAACTCATAGCTCGGTATCACCGGGTCAACTGAACTAATTGTTATTAATGCACAGAAAAGAAAACATTTAACACATAATCATGCAAAGTAATCTTCACTTAGAAAAACACATAATCATGCATTAATCATGCCAAGTTCATTCCTAATAAAGCAAAGCTGATCCTCACTAAGTGGCTTAGTAAAGATATTAGCTAATGGACGTGTGGTAGGAATGAATTCAAGTTCAATATCACCTTTCTCAGAATGGTCTCTTAGAAAATGATACCCGACCTCAATATGCTTTGTCTTTGAGTGCTTGAACTGGATTCTTAGTGATGCTGATTGCACTTTTATTGTCACACTTGATTGGAATTGATTTGAATGTAAGTCCAAGATCTGTCAAGTGTTGTTTGATCCATAGACTCCGAGCACAACATGCTCCAGGTTGCAATGTATTCCGCTCGGTAGTTGGAGCTACTGAGTTCTGTTTCTTTGAGTGCCAAGATATAAGGGATTGACCCGAAACCGGCCGGTTTCGAGGTGCTCTTTCTATCAACTTTGTATCCAGCATAGTCGGCATCCGAGTATCCAGTGAGAGTCGGTTCTAAGTCTCTTGAGTACCATAGACCTAGATTCCGAGTCCCTGCAAGATATCTGAAAATTCTCTTCACCGGAGTGAGATGTGATTCCTTTGGATTAGCTTGAAATCTTGCACATAGACATACACTAAACATTACGTCCGGCCTCTCTGGAAGTAAGATATAGCAAAGATCCAATCATACCTCGATAGAGTTTCGATTTACTACTTTACCTTTCTCGTCCGAGTCCAGTTTTATCTTCGTTGCTCATAGGTGTTGCTTCATGTTTTGCGTCTTGAAGTTTGTACTTCTTCAGGAGTTCCTTGGTATACTTTGATTGATGGACATAGATGCCATCTTTGTCTTACTTGATTTGTAGACCAAGGAAGAAATTGAGTTCTCCCATCATACTCATTTGAAATTCCTATCTCATTAACTCGGAAAAATCTCGACAAAGAATTTCATTAGTAAGCTCTAAAGATTATGTCATCAACATAGATCCGAGCAATAAGAAAGTCTTTCCCCTTGTTTTTTATAAAAAGAGGCTTATCAATCTGACCTCTTCTAAAATCATTTTCAACCAAGAAATTGCTCGGTCGTTCATACCAAGCTCCGGGAGCTTGTTTAAGACCGGAGAGAGTTTTTGCAATTTGAAAACATGATTTGGAAATTCCGAGTTTTCAAATCTAGGGGTTGTTCAACATAGACTTCCTCTTCAATGAAACCATTAAGAAAAGCACATTTAACATCCATTTGATACAATTTGATATTCATGATAGATGCAAATGCCAATAACATTCTAATAGCTTCAATTCGCAACGAGTGCAAAGGTTTCCCGATAATCAATCCCTTCCTCTTGATTGTAACCTTGAGCCACAAGTCTAACCTTATTTCTAACTACTAACCCACCTTTATCCAATTTGTTCTTAAAAACCCATTTGGTTCCTATGATGGGGTGGTCGGAAGGTCGTTCGGTCGAGTCCGGACTTGGTTTCTTTCAAATTGATTAAGTTCCTCTTGCATGGCCTCTACCCATTCCAGTTCATTTAGGGTCTCTAGTGCATTTCTAGGTTCAGTTAATGATATGAATGTAGTGAATGCACATATATTTTATAGAGAGGAACGAGTTCTTGCCCCACTATTGATATCGGACAATATGTTTTCGAGCGGGTGGCTTGAAGCATATTTGAATGCTCTACCTGTTCGTTGGTTCACCAAATGTGTAGGTTGAATTGGCTGATCTTTCGAAGTCTGTTACGATTGAGAGCCTTCAACATTCCGAGTTGGCTCTTGAGTTGTCTCATTCTAAGTCATGGTGTTACGAGTTACTTCATTCCGAGTGACTTTTCCGTAACTCTTTCGAGCTCATCTTCAGTAACATCATCATCTCGACTAAGTTTCAGATATGTGAATGTTAACTCACTTGGTTTTCCCTGATCAATCTCATCAAAAACAACGTGGATGCTTTCTTCCACTTTGTTAGTTCTTTTATTGAAAATTCGATATGCTTTGCTATGAGATGAATAACCAAGAAAAATACCTTCATCTAACCGAGCATCAAACTTGGTCAGGTGATCCTTACATCATTGTGAACATAACACTTACATCCAAAGGGTTTGAAGTATGAAATGTTGGGTTTCTTCCCTTTGTAGAGCTCGTATGGGGTTTTCTTCGAGATGCGTCGATGAGGCATCTATTCGGTTTGTAGTTTCGTTGTGTTGATTGCCTCGGCCCGAAATAGTAAGGTAGATCATGTTCAATCATCATTGTCCTTCCTATTTCTTCAAGAATTCGATTCTTTTTCTTCACTACTCCATTTTGTTGAGGAGTTCTCGGTCTTGAGAAGTTGTGGGAGATACCATTCTTATCATAGAACTCCGCAAATTTTGAGTAGTCGAATTCCCTTCCATGGTCGGTTCAAATTCTTTTGATCCGAGTCCGAGACTCAACTTGAATTTTCCTGCAGAGCTTGCTGAACTCTTTGAAAGCTTCATTTTTGTGCTTAAGAAAACAAACCCAGGTAAATCGTGAGCGAGTCATCAACAATCACAAGCACATATGATTTACCTCCGAGACTCTTGATAGGGATTTCACCACATAAGTCCATATGCAACATTTCAAGCACTTTGGATGTGGAAACAGTTTTGAGAGATTTGAAAGATGATCGACTTGTTTCCCTTTTGTGCATGCTTCACAAATTTTATCTTTCTTAAATGCACAGTTAGGCAATCCTCTAACTAAACCAAGAGATGCAAGCTTCTTAATGGTGTGCATACTAACATGACCTAGTCCACGATGTCACGTCCAAGAATCATCATGTAGAGAAGCTTTTAAACAAGATAAATTCGACTAGGGTCGAAAGAGGAATAGTGTAGGTGTTACTCGATCTCTTATCCGAGAGCTTAGTCTCCTTGGTAGTTTTATCGAAATATAACAGTTGGTCCGAGTTAATCTTACCTCTTGACCTTTGTCACACAATTGAGAGATGCTAAGTAGATTGTACTTCAATCCCTTGACAAGGTAGATCGGGCTGACCAGATTGTCTCCTTTTCCAATCTTGCCTATCCCAATTATCTTGCCCTTGCTATCATCTCTAAATGTGACTTTGCCTCCCTTGTACTCTTCTAACTCGGAAAAGAGTCTTGAGTCTCCTGACATGTGGCGTGAGCATCTACTATCCAGGTACCAATGCCCTTTTGTTCTTTTTTGAGCTACCTGCAAGACAGAAACAAACTAACCTTTCTCACTTCCTCTAACGAACCCAGTAACTCCCTTTCTTGTGGTCCTTTTCGATGAAGAAGACTCTTGGGAACCCAAATTTAAATAACTTTGGGTTTGGTCTGATTTTGAGTCTTTCTTTTAGAAAAATGAGTCCGTGTCTCTTTCCATTTAAAAGCTTTTCTCTTATAAACCGGTGGAGAAGGTTTTCTCCTGTAAGCTGGTGCAGGCTCGAGTCCTCTTTTCATTCTTATGAATAGGACCGTGCTCAGCCTTCCTGAACTTCACGGTTACTGGAATCATTTTGAAAAGATCCGAGTAGGAGTTAGATTCCTCCTCCTTGTTAAAACCGAGTCCTACTTTTTGAAGGAGACACATTGAGACCCTAAGAGCATGTTAAGATTTTTCGACCTTGAGTAAACTTTAAAATAAGTTCTTGAGACTCATTGAGCTTTTGCTTCAAATGCTCATTTTCACTTCGAGTGACTCAAACTCAGTCTTATTAACTTGAGTGCTAGTCTTGAGCTCTCTTAGAGTAAGTCTCGGGTTTTCTAATTCTTTTTCAAAGAGATGCTCTAAGAAGTGATAGACTCAAGTTGTTCTTTAAATCAAGAGGAGTCGAATTAGACTTTTCTTCTAAAGTATAAATATATTTAGCTAAATCAACTTTGGAAAACTTGAGGAAATATTCAATCACCTCCTGAGGATTCGTTTCCTCATGGTCCGAGTGGTCGAGTCCGACTCGGATTCAGCTTCCGAGTCCGATGGAGCCATCGGACACTTTGAATCGTCGAGTCTTCATCTTCTTCAGATGAATCTTCATCACTCCATGTGGCCATCATAGCCTTCTTCTTCTTTCTGTCCCTCTTTCTTCTTAGATAATCTTTGACTATGTGATCTTTGCTACCACATTCAAAACAGCCGAGTTCTTAGTTAAAGATAACTTTGAAGGAGAAGAGTGTTTACCTTTTCTATCCTTCTTATCTTTCCTATGGAACTCTTCTCTTGGCCTTTTATCCCATTTCTTGTGCTTTATCATTCTTTTAAAGCCTCCGGCGATAAGTGCCATAGGATCTTCTTTTGAGTCCGATGAACTCAAATTTTCTTCCTCGCTTTCGAGGCCTTCGAGCATAATATTCCTTTTAGTGCTGACCTCGGCGTCCTCCTCTTCCAAATGGATCTAATGGGTGAGTAGCTTCCCAATAAGTTCGTCTGACTTCAATAGAGAGAGGTTACGAGCTTCCCCGATGGCTGTCACGTTGGGACCCCATCTTCTTGGGTAGGCTTCTTAGTATCTTTCTGCACATTTCCTCATGGGAAATCTTTCTACCCAGAGATTTGAGATTGTTAGTAATCTCGGTGAAGCGGATGAACATCCGAGTGATGTTTTCTTACGCTCCATTTTGAACAACTCGAATTTGTGAAGATATTGTCTTATCTTCGCTAGTGCCTTCATAAGTGTTGACAAGAGTGTCCCACACTTCTTTTGCTATGTCATAAGTCGACAATCTGTTGTATTTTTCTAAGCCGATGGCGCACATCAAAATTTTCATTGCTTTAAAGTTCGAAAGAACTTTTCCGCCTCTTCGATGGTGTACTCGATCTTTACCTTAGGCACGAGTCTTATTTCCTCCATCTTCATTGGAATGTAGTTGCCTTCTCGTATGATGTTCCATACATCTTCATTGTGATCCAGTAGAAAGCATTCTATGAGCTTCTTCTAGTGTACAAAGTTTGATCCTTTAAACTTTGGTGGTCTACTCAAAGATCTTCCTTCATCGAACTCTCCATTGTTTTGAGCCATTTGATCTTTAAACCTTTGGATGGTTAGATCCTTTACGAAAGGCTAGGCTCGATACCAATTAAAGGTTTGCTTCTGGAGAGTCTAAGTCATCCTAGAGGGGGTTAATAGGGTGATGAGGAAATTTAAACAAGTAAATGGAATATTAAAGTTTAAAACAAACTTTGAATCTGTATGAGTCTAGATTGTACTCGAAAAGTGTGAACTCGAATTACGTGGAAACCCTCCTGGGGCGGAAAACCATGGCCAGTGCTAATCCAAGCACCAAGTCAAATCCACTATTTTGAATCCACAAAATACAGTAGACAAACTCAACTAGAATTGCTCCCTTAGACAATTCCTTACAAAGTTTTCCTAGACTCGAAGTTCCCTTATCTTATCTAGTACTTCCTAACCGAGGTAACCTTTACAATTAGGGACAACTAAGCTGAGTTAACCCTTACAGCTCAGTCAAGGGACCTTACTCAGAAAGTAAGAAGGAGAATTTGTAACCGATTACAAGACCTTACAACTCATAAAGATGTTAAGTAAAGAGTTGGAGTTATAAGTAGAAGATTGAATACGAATACAAAGACTTTTGCTTAAGTATGAGTATTGACAATGATACCAGACAATCTTCAAGTCTTGAGAGTTGGCTTCTATTTATAGATGACCAAGCAGATTAGTCGTTGCAACTATCTTCTAACTAGAAGTCCTCTGTGACAGCTTGTAACAGTTCTTCCGAGTCGCTCGAAAAGATCCGTTGAGATGTGAACGTTGTGCAACGGCTCTTGACCCCTTAGGATGTCCCATTCCACTGGTGGTGTCCGAAAAGTAAGGTGGAAACCACCGTTGAGCTTAGCGTTGAAGATTTCCAGTTTTGGAAACAAACAATCCCGACACAATGTCTAGGCCTGGATCGAAGTAGAAAAAGCCTTGTCTGCTGGCGATTTGACATCTTGAAGACGGTTACTTTTGTAATTCAAAAGTAGGATAACCTCGTTTAGATAACCTACAAAAGTAAATCAATTTTGATTCTCAAAGTATAAAATACTTTGGTCCAAAATTAGACACGAGATAATAATTTAATTAAGATAATTAAGTATATAATTATCCGAGTCCTGGAAGAATGGATTTTTATGAGTCTAATGTTCATTATACTCAAATTCCATCCGAGTTAGTCTAGAGAAAAATCAAGTTGAAGAGAGAATATCAGGGTAAGAATACTTAATCTAGACATATATAGTTCAAACACAACGTTCAAACACAACAAGTCGACTTAGAAAGATGAATTAACGCTCGTAATTCGGTTGAACTTAGAATATGAAGTCGGACGTGAGTTTAAAAGTGTTAGAGTGAATGTTTGAACATGCGATGAGTCCGAGTGTTGTCTAAGTGACTCGGAATCATAATTGTGAAATGATGAGCAAGAGTATGCTTTCTGAATCGAGTCATAAACGAATGAAAACATATGCAATAGTTTACGTAACACTTATAAAAGTTTCTAAGCCACTCAAAATAGTTTCTATAGTATTCGGAATGACTAGTAATCAAAACTTATAAGAGATGAAGTTTATACCTGAATTCTTGATAGTACTTAGAGTGATATACATGCAAGGTCCGAGTCTTCATGGTGAATGACCTTCCTTCATCAAACTCTCCATAGTTTAGAGTCATCTAATCTTTAAACCTTTCGATTGTGAGATCCTTTTGTGAAAGGCTAGGCTCTAATACCAACCGAAGGTTTAGAATAGAGATTATAAGTCACCCTAGATGGGAGGTGAATAGGGTGATGAGGAAATAATGAGGAATTTAAAGATTCTTTGAGAAGGTTAGAACTCATAAAGATGAACCGAGTCTAGATTAACTCGTAAAGAGAAAAACAAACTGTTTTACATGGAAACACTCCTTAGACAAAAAACCACGGACAATGTCAATCCGGACACAAAGTCAAATCCACTATTTTGAATCCACAAAATACAAACAAATGACTCCTAGAATTGTTCCCTTAGACAATTCTATTATAGGTTTTTATTAGGCATAGAAGTTACCTTATCTGTTTTGGTACTTCCAAACCGAGTTAACCCTTATAGTTTGGGACAATTGAGTTGAGTTCACCCTTACATCTCGGTCAAGGGAAAAATCATAAAAGTCTATAAGAGAGTATAGAGATTATAAGACTTTTCTTTACAAGAGATTACAACTCGGAAAGTTGAGACTATAAGTACAAGAGTCGTAAGCTAGAAGTAAGAGTATGAGAGTTGAGACTATAAGTACAAGAGTATGAGACTATAAATTCATTGTGCCTTGGGCTTGGGCTTCTAAATCGGTTAGTCGTGACAATGGATAGTCCGAGTCCTCAAAAATAGAAGCTGTTGTGGATGTATCCTTTGAGAAAGTAGTCCTACCCACTTGTTGTATATGAAAACTAGGGTAGAAACAATTGTTAAACTCAAAGACTGAAAGTTGTCGGAAATGGAAACAAACAGACCATGACATAGTGTCTAAGTCTGCACTCGGAAATAGTGATTTTTCTTTCTACTGTCTTGAAACAATAAGAAGCCGATTATTTTTGCTTTTAAACTGATATTAAACAGCTTTAATAAACTACAAAAATAAAATTACAAATGGTACTCAAAGTATAAAATACTTTGGTCCAAGATTAAATAAGAATTAGTCTAAAATAAATCAATTAACGATTAAAAATCGTTAATCTATTAAAATAGAATTTTTCAAGTCAAATGTTCAATATACTCCAATTCCATTTATGTTTATACTCAAAGAATGAATAAGATAGAGTTGATTTCAAGAATTATATGGACACATTTTAATGTTTCACTATTTGATTAATTTAAAACTAATAAATCCGGCTACTTTAGAATTAGCACAAGTAATTCTGTTTTGAAATACGAAGCAAACCAATTGAAAAGATGAGTTAAGTGTGTGAAATTATTTAGATAAATTTTCTATCTAGGCCTTACTAAGTGGGTCGATTCCCATAATTGAGTCCTCAGTCAATGCTCGATAAATGTTTTTGAGTTAGTTGTTTCTTGATTAAGTAGAACTGAGTTCTAAGACTAAGAAAGATATTTTTGTTAAAGCTTATCGTCTTAGGTGACTTTATAGCTTATCAAGAATCTAAAGCATGTATCAAAATGTTAAGGGATTCTTTCAAGATTATATTCATTAGAAACTCATAAAGAATGTATGTGAGTTAAGAGATATATATCCAAGTTTTAGTAGAATGATTTGAATTCAAAATCATCTAAGGGGTCGATTCATACCCGATTCTTCAAAGTTGAATCACTAAGAGGGATAATGTAAGTGTTACCTAACTTCAAGCCTCGAGCTTTGTTTCCTTTGTGGTTGTGTCGGATATGAAACTATTGGTCTAAGTGAGTCTTACCTCTTATCTCTTGTCACGGAATTGGGAAATGCTTAGAAGATTGTATTTGACTCCTTTGATAAGATAAACTTGGTTGACTCGAGTTGTCACCATGGCCAACTACACCAATTCTCACAATCTTCCTTTTACTATTGTCTCCATAAATGTGACTTTGGCTCTATTCATCTTTTCTAGCTCACAAAAGAGTCTTAAAGTTCCCCAGTCATGTGTCCGAAACATCCACTATCAAGGTACCAAGTGGTCTTTCTTCTTGGCTTGTGGTTCCTGCAAAATACAAACACACTAACCCTTCTTACTTCCTCTTACAAACCCAGTAGCTATCATTATTGAGGTCAGCTTTGGAGGATGGACACATTTGAGAACCCAAATTTGAACAATTTTAGGCTTAGACAAATTCCGACTCTTCTTCTCTCGGGAACCGAGTCTTCTTTTGTGAAAAACTTTCTTTTTGTAAAAAGTCTAAGGAGACTTCTTTTGATAAACTTGTATATGCTCAATCCCTTTCCTCGGTGGATGAATGGGACCATGCTCATCTTTTCGAAAATGAATTTTTCTTGAATCATTTTTTAAAAGACTCTTATAGGAGTTGTCCTCCTTTTTAGAGTTAAAACCAAGTCCTTCCTTTCCTAAGGAAACACATTGAGAACCGAGTAACGAATCAAAGTTTTTCTAACCTTGTGTAAGTTTCAAAACAAGGTTCCGAGTCTCTGTGAGCTTTTTCTTTAATAACTCATTTTTAGTTCCGATGCACTCACACTCAATCTCATTATCTTGTGAGATGGTCCAAGTACCTTTAAGATGAGTCTTAGTTTTTTCTAAATCGGCTTTTAAAACTTTGTTCTCCGATTTTAGAGACTCAAATTATTCTTCAAACAAATCATTTAACGACTAAAATTTCTTAATAAAATGGAAATTTTCAAGTCCAATATTCAATATGATCAAATTCCATATATATTCAAACTCATAAAATAGACTTGGTAGAAATAGGTTCAAAGAGTTAATTAGACATATTTCGGTGTTTTCCAAGGTAATTAAATTCAACTTAATAAATCGACCGAAATAGAATTAACACTATTTGATTTAATTTATGAAGTAAGCCAGTTTAAAAGATAAATTAAAACTATGAAATTATTTAGAAAAGCTTTTAGTGTGAGTCATACTTGAATTGGTCGGTTTCCATAACTAAGTGACTCAGTCAATGCTCATTTTCATTAACCGAGTCATTTTCTACTTTTCTAAGTGAAATTGAGTCCTCAAACTTTTAAGAAATAATCTTTATGATCCAAAGTCCTAGGTCAATCATCTTTTTGTCATCATCTCGTGAATTTCATTTTAGAATGTATCTTGCTTACTCCTAAGTTTAGATGAATGACTTTAAATCAAAATTAATTAAGGAGTTAGTTCATACATGAGTCTTCACTAACCGGCATGTTTTTGCTTTAAATTGTACTTAGGTCTCTAATATGAATCTACTAGAATGTGACACCCGTTCTAATAGTAACAACACTTCTTCATTTATTTGATTCGGGTTGAGTGGGAGTTCGATTATGTTCGACATAGGATAACTCCCGCATAAGACTATCGACCAATGAGTTCTTTGATCCCAGTATATGTTCAATAGAAAAGAAAAATTGGTTAAGCCATGATTACCAATGCAGGAGCCTTTCTCATGCTTTCATATTTGATAAATTCTTTTTCACAAAACTAAGTATTTCTTTGCAATTCGAATGAGAAAAGGTTTTGGGGCTAAAAAGATTAAAAAATTTTCAATCCCCTTATTATCTGTAACAATCTCTTTTTTCATTTTAGGATATTTGCATTTAGCTTTGTTAAAGCTTACATTGTAATATTTTTAAAGTTTTTCTCCTTCTTTGATTTTTAGTACTTGTACTCCAATGCTCATTGCTAACATCTTTCTCAAAAATTAGATCTATCTTCATTGTTAGGCAAATTAAGAACAAGAAGATTTTTGTATAACCTTTTGAAATTCTGCACAATCTTTGAACATTAGTAGTCCAAGTCCAACTTACCTCTTTTGTAAGCTTTTGTTGTAAAGGCTTTCTTAATTTGGCAAGCTCTTTAATAAAATATGAGCCATATGTAAGATATGCTAGAAACCTTTCTAATTGTTTTCTATCTTTAATTTTTTTCAGGAAATTTTTCCATTTTTTCTAGAATATGGTTCCATAGAATTAATTGTCATGTCTTGCTCTCTAAAAGTAAAAGCTCTATTTTTTGTTTATGTAGATGCATTTATTTTTTCCAAGAATAATGTCATAATCAATACATCTTTTAGTAACAGTTAGGAGATTATTTTTGTACTTGCTCTATTGTCTTAGAGAAAATAAGGACATCATCAATATAAACCAAGCAACAATGATTTAGTTCTTTAAACACATTGTCCATTTTTCTTTAAAATATTTGAGGCGCATTCTTCGGACCAAATGACGTTAGAAATAACTCATAATGTCCTTGAGGAGCACTAAATATGGTTAAAGGAATACTTTCTTCATCCATTTTTACTACCAATATCCACTTTTACGATCCGTTTTTGAGAACCAAGATGCTTCTTGAATTTTATGAAAAAGTACGAGTCTTATTAGGAATATAATATCCACCAAAGATGGTATTATCATTGAATTTTATTGATTAACATTCTAGTTTTACCTCTCTTCTCTTCATAATTATTCATTATCATGAATGTAGGACTCGTATAAGGACTCATATTGTTCTTAATTAATCCTTTTTATAGGAGTTCTTTAATTTGTTTATCAAATTCTTAAATGGCTTGATGTGTATACATCATTTGTTTCACTCGAATAATAGTATCGGGATTCACGCTTGATGTGTAAGTTTTGCAAATGTTTTATCTTTATCCAAAAAATTTTAGAGGATTATCATAATAGAGTTATTTACATTACGCTTGTTGTTGCTTAATAATTTCCTCTTTGACGTTAAGATAAAGTAGCGAAATTTCTAAAGTAGTTTCTTATTGAGTGGGTATTACCTTTTCAAGCAAACTTGCTGCATGTAAACTCAATTGTATGATAAGTATAAGCCTTATTTAACTTATCAACAGGGATATAATGACCATTGATGATGAATATAATTTGGCTTGTTGTTTGTGTGCATGGAAAATACAACCTTTGAAAATTATTTTCAATTATCATACCATGTGATGGTTGGTTAGTTGACAATAATATTGGTATTATACATTGAACACCACCTATTTTAATAGAATCTTTTCCACAATTTCATTGTAACTCATTATATTATTATTTTCTATTTTTACTCGCAAAGGATTGTTTGATTGTTTTCACGTGAAATCTGAAAATGATATTTTTTCAAATCACACAGAACAATCGTAATCAATATAGGCATATAATTCATACTTATTATATCCTTCTAAGTATATGTTTACTAGGATATAAGTACTATTAGAGTTGGTCTTAGTGATCTCATATGAGATCTCTATGGTTATATAGTTTAATTCGTCTTCATAAATTAGCTCACTAATGGATCTCGTTTTATAACCAATGACTTTTCGACCTAAAGAAGTGCTTCCATCTACACTTCATCTCAAAACTCATGTCGATTATTTCACTTGGTCATATTAATTGTGTCATCTTCCTTACTTGGATGAGGTCTCTTCTTCCCATTGAGGTTTTATACTCATATTTCTTGTTAAATGAGATATTTCCTCCTATTCTAATCTACTACTCACAGATCCTCAATAGCTGGGACTTTATGATTATTTTTCCATCCTCATCAATTTTCATAATATTTTTCGTAAAATGATTAATTTTGATTGGATTGGAGAAATTGTTAATCCAAATCTATCAATTTTATTTCTTATGGATTTGATTTGATTCTTTAGATCGTCTAGTTAGAGGTAGGACACTTAAACTTCTTGGTTTCTATTATAGTTACCTTAATATTAGGATTTATAATATTATCCAAAATGATTTCCCTTAATATTGTTAAAAAATAACCACTAGTTTACATGTCCATTCCTACTATCTTTATTTTGAGAGATAAGAAATTATTAGAAAATTCATCATTTAGGCTAGCATAATATCTAGGTCGGCAATTAAAACCAACGACACCATTACAAAAATTTGTCTTTATTCTTGTGATTATTTGATTATTAAATTACATGTGCCTAATATTACAAGGTAAAGCATGAGGTCAATATCTTTACCATAATATTGTAATGGTGTGATATGCACTTGAACACTCTCAACATGGATATATCTATATCTTTTATCCTTTAATACTTGAGGATGTTATTCCAATTAATGAGATTAACTTTGCAACATCATACTCACAATTTTTAATTTCAATGTCCAATTCCATCATTTTACACACATATTTGGTTTTAAGTTGAAATAAAGATTTCTTGTATATCATATCTCTAGACATAATTGGGAGCACCCAATCTCTTTTAATTTCTTCATTTTCATTTTCATTTTCATTATCTATAATGAAGTCTTCACCATACAAATCTCCTCGGATGATTTCATTACTTTCCATCATGAAATTATTTTCTTCATATTCATTGTTTACATATTGATCTTTCATGACAATCTTAACAATTCCTTTGTTGTATTTTTAACATCTCGCACCCTCGTATCGTGCGATAATGATTTTTCTATCCATGTCCTATGAAAAATAATTTTTAATCCCCCTTACTTTACTGGCATATTAGAAGTGTAGTTAAATTTTGGATTTAAAATTTACCAGAGTAGTTAAAAGACAAAAATACCCTTACATAACTCGTACCCCACCACGGTCATATTTTATTTTGAATTCAGTAGAGTTTAAAAAAACCACGAAGCTCTGTTCATGGGTCCTCTCTCTCTCTCTCTCCCCTCTTCATCATCATCTTGTACTCATTTAAACACGAAGATCTCATAAAGTCGATCCGTAATGGTGAAAAATTATCTCGTCATCCTCTCGTCTTCTTCTTTTTCATCTTCTCTCAAGTGCTTGAAATTGTTGTGGACGTTGTGCTTCCCAATTTGGATTTCGGTGGGAAGATTTACTTGTGAGAAACATCTAATTCATCAAGAATCGAGGCTGAAGGTTGCAGAAGGTTAGTAATCTTTCCTTAATTTGGTATCATTATAGTGAATTTCGCTGAAACTTGACTTGGTATGAATCGATGGGAAGGTTTTGTTTGGGTTGGAAGGATGGGTGTAATGGAAAATTTTTAAACAAATGTTGAAAAACTTGCATGTTGTTGAGCAATGTCAAGAATCATTGAAAAAAGTATAGAATTAGCATGAGAAATATTTGAATTTTGAAATTAGGGTTTTCGGATTAGGGTTTTAGTTAAAAAAACGAATTGTAATTGTTGTGTTTATATGACACTCTGTTTTAGTTAGGTTAGATAATTGTGTTTATATAATGCTCTATTTATATGACAATTGTGTGATAGGATGTTGGATTATCTATTGCTATTAAAATGTAGATGTCTATGGTGTTTGATCTTGTACTCATATATAATGGAAGGAGGTTAGTGCTTGAGAAAAGGATGTTGATTACTTTCAATTGATTGACTTAGTAAGGGATGTAATTTGATTTTTTTCCAAACCTAAGGTTTAGCCTACCCCACAATTCTTTAAAATTAAGTCACACCCTCCACGAAAACCCTAGGCAGAGGTGGCCTATATATGATGATGAGTCCGTATTAAGAATGTGTGATATGTGGATGGGGAAGAAAGAAATTACTTTTTATATAAACGAGAAGAAAAAAGCCATTAGAATTCATGAGATAGTGTTGGGACTTGATGGGGATAACAATAACGCAGATGAAAAGGAATGTGATGTTCCGGATGCTTGGTGATGGGGATAAGAATGAGGGAAATGGAATAGAATGTGGGGATGCTGGTGATGGGGATAAGAATGAGGGAAATGAAATTGAATGTAGGGAGGATGGTGATGCGGATAAGAATGAGGGAAATGATGATGGCATTACCGACAATTGTGATTCTCCTTTTTTGGATAATGTCATTGCCTCAATTGATGCTTCAATCATAGATAATGGTCCCTTATTATCTCTTGAAAATGCCAAAATTCCCACAAATAAAGCCAAGAGCCCTCTCATTTATAAAGACAAAGGGAAGCGTATTTCGATTGAAGAACTTGTGTCTAATAGTGATTCTTTGATGTTGGCATTAGGTGATTCTGGTGGTGAAGGTTTTGATTTTAGAGAGGGTGAAGAGAATGAGGGTAGTGATGACGAGTGATGTTTCTATGGTAGAAGAGGATGAAGTGTTTGTTGAGATGAGTGATGAGGATGCTGATGATGCTACAACAAAAATGCACCAAGGAAAATGGTGGGAACTTGAGGCAAATGGTGAAATCAATATTGAAGAGTGGGATATGTTTTTAGATAAGCGAGTCATTCCTTGAGGTGTTTAGAGATTACATGGTACTAGAAGGATTTTTGTGACGTTCATTAGAAATTATAATAGCGAGATATACAACATGTTGTAAGGAAGAAAAGCTGTAAGTACAAAATACATGCATCCCCACTCCTCGATGGAATCACATTTGCAATGAAGATAATTAAGGGCAAGATATACAAACATTCCAGATTATTGGACAACCCCGTAGCAAATTCTTAGTGGATAGCAAAGCACTTATTTGAAGAGGTTAGAGCTAAACCAAAAATCAAAATCATAGCTATGGGGGAGATTCTGTTGAGAAAATATGGCTTAGTGAAGAAGAAAAATACAATGAGGAGGGCAAAGAATATGATTTTAGATCAAATTGAAGGTAGAGCTTATGCTAGCTATGAGTTGTTAGTGAAGTATATTGAGATGGTGAAGAAGTCAAATCCCGGAAGCTTGTGCTATATCAAACGGGATCCACCAATAGCGAGAGGGTTACAAGCCGGTATTCAAGAGAATGTTTGTTTCTTTTAAGTGTTACATAGATGGCTTCTTGGCGGGATGCGGTAGGTTCATTAGGGTTGATGGTTGCCACCTTGAAGAGCCTTACAAAGGTGTGTTGCTAATTCCATTTGGGTTAGATGGTAAGTATAACGAGTGCAAAAAATCGAAACCGTGAAATCGAATCATGAACCGACCGAACCGAACCGTTTATCCCGTTAATCGAACCGACGAACCGATAGTGTATTCGGTTTAGAACTTTGAAACCGACGGTTAATCGAAACCGAACCGATAATAAATTTCTTTTTAAAAAATTTAAAATAATTATAATAAATTTTATTTTTGAAAAAAAATCGTTCATCTTTCTTCTAATCAGCAAAGCAAAGTTCGGCCGGTTTTGGGCCGGTGCTTTCAAAAAAAAATTGGTTTGTAAATTTTTTGGGCCACTGCAAAGCAAAGCAATGTTCTTTTTAAATAAAAAAGTAAAGGTAATGTGATTTGGGCCGGTGGTGGCTGGCCTAGTGGCTTCGGCCTAGTTTTTTTGCCAAAAATTGGTTTGTAATTTTTTAATTTCCAGTTCCGATTAACCGGTGAAGTGAACCGAATAATCTAGTTAACCGATTTATCCAATTTCGGTTCCAATTCACAATTTTACAAACCGTTTAATCCAGGTTAACCGGTTTAAAAAAGCGATCCGGACCGAACCGAATCGTGAACACCCCTAATGGTGAAAACCACTTGCTTCCTCATTGCATATGCAATAGTTGACACTAAAAGCAAGCTAAATTGGATATACCTCGCCAACGAGTTTGAGAGGTATTATAGGAGATGAAAATGTCAACCAATACACATTTGTTGCGAGACGGATGCAAGGGATTTTACTCATTTACCCTTTTTTTAATGTTAGCTAATTCATATAAGTTAAGAGTGTAATTTCTGTTTTTGTATAGAGAGTTATTGCAACTTTGAAGACCATATTCCTACTTCTCAAAGAAGAATTTGTGTAGTCCATTATGCCGGATACTTCAAGAAGTTGTTTCCTAGTCCAAAGCCGAGCACCTTCATGACCGAGTCTTGCATATGCTTACACGAGTGGGTGCACAACAAGAACATGACTACACTTAAGAAAAATAATGAAGTTGCATGGACTTGGTTGCAAGATGAGCCCAAAGAACATTACTGCATGTATTTATTTGATGAAGACTCAAAAGTTGAGGACAATTCCACAAACTTTGTGGATTCTTTTAATAATGTCATAGATATGTATAGAGATAAGTCTCTGTTTGTGTTATGAGAGGCAATTAGAAAGAAATGCACTTGCTTGGAGAGTTGAGAGAAAGAAAATTGCTAAAGAGTTAAGTGGGAAAGTTGTGCCTTCGTGAAGGAGATCACCGCGTCGATTCTCTTAACATAGCCAGACGATAAGCAATTTTTTAAAAAAACCTTCTTGGTTTGGGATTTTTAATAATTTGTTTATAATACTTTCACTTGTATTTTTCGCCTCTTTGTTTATTACAACTCTTTTTTCTTATAAAACTCTCGTTTTCTTCTTCTTTCGAGCTATTTTCCCGATTGATGTGGAGCATCCTAATATGTAAGAAATTGTTTCTTCATCTTTTTTGCTTTTGGATATCCAGGCATTGGTCAGCGACCTATTTTTTAAGAAAGATGTTCTTGTTCCTAAAGTATCCATGATATCCGCATTTTCGAGACCATGTAACATAAAGTATCTATGACATCTTCCTTTTTAGATCATTTAACATATTTCTCATTAATTATTAAATTAATGGGTTATGAAAGTTTGTCGTAGAATATCCCTAGATTAGTGTCATTGTGACCGATTTTGAAGTAATACTGATCGAATTCAAGTATGTAGTTCTCCAATGACCTCATATCCCATAGGTCTATGTTATTAATTTTTCTCTAGCACTCTCTAGCCTTTCCTTCGGAATCAATTCTAACTCCTATAAATTCATTTTCAATTTTATTACATATTGGTTTAAATATAGCGGTTGGAAAACTCTCTCACTCTCAACTCCTCTTTTCCTACTTCATTTAATGAATCATAACAATTGACAATAATATCGAACAAGTTATGTTCAATATAATTAAGGAAATTTCCGCCGATCCGAGTCCATGTGGTATTCAGATTTGAGACATTGTTCATACATCTTTTCCAATGTTCGAATATCTTTTCTCTATTACGGGCTCCATCTATGTTTTAACACAGGGTTTTAATTTCATCCAATTTAATTGGATTCATTTCTTTATAGATTTTCTCTTCACGAAATTGAGTATTTCTTGTTTATCAACAATCACTCATTATCTTACTTAGTACTTCTATGTCCTGTTTATTATCAAACATATTCTGAAATTTATCCAAGTTATACTCTTTAGGCTCCTCTTCTTTTTTTATATTTCTTTAATTGGTTTTTCTTCAAACTTAACATTTTCTAATTTTTACAAGGAAAATGAGATTTAATTTTTAGAATTTTAAAATAGATATTTATGTTAAAAAGGTAGACTCTTACATAGATCAATCTTACTACTATTATGTCTAATTAAGGACATATGTATTACCAATAATTTTTTTAAAATTTCGTTAATCTCAGCCTTGATATTATCTAATTTAGTTTTTAACTCTAAAAATTTTAGTAATATAGTTTAATTGTGGATCTTTAGATCCAAATCCTTTAGGAGTGTGCATGATACAAGAAAATTCCGGTATAGGACAATAGATGACGATTCAAGTATTAATTATACTAATTAAAAGCATTCATTATAACTAACTATAGTTATTAATAACAAAACTTAGGCTCTCATACCAGATAAAACAACTCTCTTAATAATTTTGAGACATAATATAGCAATAATAACGCATATAAAATTATAAATATAATTAACATAATATTAGTGTCAAACATGAAAAATTTTAAAAAATAGGGATAACAAGACACTGAAAATAATAATTTATAATCCTTTTTATAGTTTACCTCAAAAAATAAGGGAATTTTAAATAATTTTTAAGAACTAGAGTCTATAAAATAGTTTACACAATAACTTTGAATCCTTTCCATATTTTATGCCATTACGAGATGACAATTTTCCGCCTTCATGCTTCTAGCAAAATAGAGATTCCCTACGTAGCTCATCAGCGAATCGTTATCACCTAGCTTAGAAGAATTTCTTTCCTTTTATTTTCAAGCGCAGCTAGAAGAATTTCTCAAGCTACTCCCAAAAGCTGAAATTCGATTTTCGCACCGGGCTTCGTGCTTTCCTTTACACTAAAGGGGAGAGCCAACATATACACCAAGAAAAAAAAATCAAGAACTATATAATGATGAATGATCATGTTGCAGAAATCAAGTCTATTGTCCTCAATCCATTACACTGGGACCAAAGTGAAAGCTGAGCTGATAATGTGGAGAAGAATCATGGCAGGATGTTTTATGAATGGGACCACTACATCAACAATGAACACCATTATAATCGTAGGATATGGATATTTTGGAAACTCTGTGATTATGACGTCACAATTGAACATAGTACCAGCCAAATGAACAAACTGCAAATGCAATCTCAAAGATTTTACATCACTTTCATATATGGTTTCAATAAGGATTTCGAAAGGATGCCTTTATGGGAAGACTTAGTCACCATTCAGCAAAGTATGAATGACCCTTGGGGCATTAAGGAGGACTTCAACAGTGTGTTACACCAAGATGACAGAATTAGGGAGAAAGAAGTTTTAGTAGCAGATATCAAGGATTTTCAGCAATTCATCAATACTTGTGAACTCATGAGCTGATACAGGAAACATGTTGCTTCTATACATGGTAAACAGAAAAATGGCAATAGAGTTTATTCCACAATTGACAGATGTCTGGTCAATCAACAATGGATGATCACAACGAATGCTTTAGACTTAAAGGACCTCTGACCATACTCCATTGCTCATGACTTTTCAACAGCCCAAAATTTAAAAAGGAGATTTTAAATTATGTGATGTGTGGGTCAAACACCCTAAGTTCAAGCAAATACTAGTGGAAGCAATGTCTCTCCAGATCAAAGGTTGTGCTATGTTTGCTTTATTGTGGAAGCTAAATCATATGAAAAAACCTCTTAAGCTCCTCAACAAAAGAGAATTCTCAAATCTTCACCAACAATGTGATATACAGAGAACAAATTTAGAACAGATCCAATCGAAGCTGCAGTAGGAGGAAAGGGAAGATAGACAGAAATACAACATATGCTTTGAAAACTCTCGGTCATTGAAAAGGCAGCAAGGCAAGGAGGACTGGTCTGAAAGAGGAGATGTGGATTCCAAATTATGCTTCAGTTAGACATAAGAAGCAACAGACATATATCAACTCCTTGCAATATTAAGGAAGTAGAATTGAACGGCTTCATATGGTGTACTTCTTTCATTCATTCAAGATATGCTGGGAGAACCTAGCACAAATAGAACAAAGATTCGTAAAGAATATTTTGAACATGGTGAGACACTCTCAATCAATGACCAAATTACACTATATAAACGCTTTACCTTGAAGACTTCAAGAAAATTATTTTCATCATTCCTTCCTTTACCCTCGAAGACATCAAGAAAGCTATTTTCAACATTCCAAGCAATAAGGTTGATGGATACAACAATGGGTTTTTTCAAAGCTGTTGGCAGAAGTTGGACAAGAGGTGACATTTGCCATACAAGATTTCTTTAAAATTGGAAAGTTGCTCAAAGAAATATGTCATACTTCCCTTGTTCTAATACCAAAAATACTAGTACCCCCAAGAGGCAGGTATTTTAGGCCTAAAAGGCAGGTGATTTTAGGCCTATTGCACTGTTGCACGATCATATACAAAACCATCTCAAAGCTTATGTTGAGAGGCAGGTGATTTAGGCCTATTGCTTGTTACACAGTCATATACAAAACCATCTCAAAGCTTATGTTGAGATCTGTTTTACAAAACCATCTCAAAGCTTATGTTGAGAGGCATATTGCCTGTTGCGAGTCATATACAAAACCATCTCAAAGCTTATGTTGAGAGGCAGGTGATTTAGGCCTATTGCTTGTTACACAGTCATATACAAAACCATCTCAAAGCTTATGTTGAGATCTGTTTCTGAGAACCTTGTGGATTATAATCGGTGTGCGTTTATTCGTGGGAGAAAAATGGTGCACAATGTTATGCTATGTCAAGAAATTACCAGAGGCTACAATAGGAAAGCTGGTCTACCGAGGAAGATAGATCTTCGAAAAGCCTACAATTCCATTGAACATGGCTTTATCAAAGATATGCTACAGGAGTTCAAGTTTCCACCTAAATTTGCCCACTCGATAATGGTACTGTTTAGAGAATGCATATTTCTCGAGTATATGTAAATGGAGAAAAACATGGGTACTTTCAAGGGAAAAGGGGTCTAAGACAATAAGACCCAATACCCCCTTTGCTATTTGTACCGGTTATGAAGGTGTTCAACGGGGCTACTAAATGGCACATTAATAACACTTTTTTCTTATATCATCCTAGATGCAAATCTACGAAGTTATGCAAATTGTCATTTGCGAGATGATCTAGTGCTTTTCTGCAGAGCTGAGAAGGGAACCATCGGTTGCTTAATGAATGCATTTGAGGAGTTCTCTCAATGCTGAGGTATGCAAATAAACCATGCTAAGTCTCATATGGCAATAGCAAGAGTCCGCCAATCGGAAAAACAAAACCTCCTTCAATATACTTGAATTTCTAGAACGGAAGCTACCCTTCAAATATCTTGGCGTGCCCATAACACTAGGGACACTTTCTACATAAGAACTACTGGTGCAAAAAATTACAAGAAGAATTCAATGTTGGAAGAGCAAAAACCTCTCGTATGTAGGGAGAAGGGAGAACTGCACTTGTACTGATTAATGGTGTTTTAATGGGGATATACTCCTTTTGGGCAACAAACTTTATTATGCCAAAAGAGATCATTAAAAATGTTGAAGATATCTACGAAATTATCTCTAGAATGGAACAATTACTTATGGTAGGAGACCTCTGGTAACATGGCATAATACATGTCATCCTAAGGTTTTTGGAGGTATTGGACTTAAAAACCTCTCCAATTGGAATCAACCAATCATGGTCAAACATGTTTGGGATATTGCGAACAAAAAGACTCGCTTTGGATAAAATGGATCCATGCCCACTATTTGAGGCAAAATTGATTGGTGGGAATACAAACCTAGCCCCGATGTTTGCTGGAAAAAACTAATAGCTCTCGGAGACAGGATGTGTTACGAGATGTAATGGAGGATATTGGCTTACAAATAAACAAGGTTGCTACATCTGTCAAATGCATATAGCTGGTTATCAAATTTCTCTACCAAACTTTCTTAGTATAGAATGGTATGGGAAAAAATAAACCCCCTAAGCACTCCTTATAGATTCCAGTTCAAAATAAGTTGCTAGTATTAAAGAGAATTGGAGCTTTTGTTGCACATTTACTTACTGACTGCCAGTATGTTTGCTAGCTTTGCTAGCTGAGGAAACCCAAGATCAAACTCTATTTGAATGCTGCATTGCAACTAAAGTCAAGATAAGAGTCTTTAAACTACTTCAAATCAAATACAGGCCACGGAGTTTCCAGCAAATGATGAAATGGCTAATGAATATGAAGCGGCCAAAACAATCCACAGTTATTATACAAGAAAATGATGAAATGGCTAATGAATATGAAGAGGCCCAAACAATCCAAAGTTATTATACAAGCTATAACTACTATGCTGTACTACACATGACAACACAGGAATGAGCTGGTATTAAGAAATCCCCCACTCAGATTTTTGCATCCATCAAGGACAATGTTCTCACTAGATTTTCAGTATTTCAAACAAAAAAGGGATACCATGGATGTATGAAATGGCTGGAAACCTGAAAAAGGGCTGCAGTTTACACTTCAGTCAGTATTTTGAACAGTTTTGGTAATGAAAGCTACTAATTCTTACCAAAAAAATCCATTACACTGGTGTGAGGCAGTTTGAGCGTACAACTTAAATAACATGTTCAAAATTTAAGTGAAGCATTGAAGCCCATGAAGTCATTCCTGGCGAATAATTCACCGTCATTACATGAACGAGCCTAACCCTACCATCTGTTTTGACAAGTAGTTAGTCACGACAGGTCGCATACTTGCATATCAAATTCTGTTGCTATCTCTCTTTGTTCTGCGAAATCCTGCTGATAATATAACCATAACAATTGAATCACCTGTACAGATCTTCGCAATGAATTTCAAGATATATTTTGTGGAATAAAGGGTCAAAACTCAATTAGCTCTTACAGTGTAAAGTTCTCTGCATTATCGGTAGATCTATCAATCTGGGCGGACGGGTAAACGAGTGGGGCATATTCGGATTTACGTAAACACGGGTTGGGTGGGGCATATTTGGATTTACGTAAATTGGTCGGGCGTATTTTAGGTTCGAGTAAAATACGAACGGTTGTATATTGAGTTATACGGAGCTTCGGGTCGACCCAATGGGTTGAGATCGCTTTTTTATCGATTATTTTTCTTTTGTCAATTAAAAAATCAAACATATGTTTGACTTAAAATTGTCCATAATTTTATGAAAAAATATAGTATTTGTATTTTCTAAAAAGAATATTCAAAAAATATTCAAAACTTTTATTATGATATTTGCATGAGTACCCCATTGAGTCGAGAGAGTTGATCGCTTGACCTGTTTAAATAATATAAGTAAAAGGTTTGGTCAATAATGGGTTGGATGATAATGAATTATTCTATTAATAACTCGTTCAAGGTTCCGATGTTTATTTAAACTTTTCTATTATACTAATTCACATGTTACACTAAGTTAAATTTATTATCAATAATTTATAAATAATAAAGATTAATATTATTATAAGGAGATTTTTATGAATATTTACTTCATTTAAAAACATATCGAGAAAGGGTTAGACATGGATCAGCTCAACCAACCCATTATTCATTGGGAAAAATTTGACTTCGTCTTAACCCGACCTATTGTCTATCTTACGGTTCAAATTCAGCTATAAAAGTTTCAAATAACTGAGAATTAGATATTCACAATAAACTAGAATTACTATTTTTAATTATAACATCAAAATTTTACATTATTATAGTAATATTATTTCTAAAAAAAAAGTATATTATTTAAGATGTGACTAGACAAATTTAATTCACCAAAAATACAAATGTATAATTTGTGTATTTTTAACATCACACTATTTCAATTCAAAAATATTTTGTTGAAATTTCACTATATTTAATTTTTGTATATAATATGTTTTCATGATAAATAAGTTGAGAAAGGAAATAACTATATAACATCTCTTCAAATGATATGACCAAATGACCATAATTAAATGAGCTATAAAGTGACAGAAAAATCCTATAATAGACATAAAATATTCAATCAACAAGCCACAAAGCCAAAATCGCTGGTTTTTTTTTTTTTTTTTGTCTTGACCAACCGGTCAAACGGGTTCGGGTTAGGTTTGAATTGCTAATTTGCTGATTTTAAGGTTCAGGAATAAAAAAATTCGTGTTCAAAATCCAAAATTTCGAGCAGGTTGGGGTCTAATTATCAGCCATCTTATACCATATGAAGGACAAATACAAAGTAGAACCACAGGGCATCCTTTACATACCTACCAGATTATAATTCATCATTATCATCTTGTGCTTTGGCAGCAGCTTTCTCTGTTTCTTCCAAAACAAATGCTTTTAGTGACTCCACATCTCGTGGGCCTGAATAGGTAACCCAAGGAAGAAAGTGAAAATAAGTACCAGGAAAGTCCTATGTACAGTTACACCATATCAATTAATTGCCATGAAAACGCGATCCTAGATTAATGGAAGAATCTCCCACACGATGTAACAACACCATACTTGCACAGTTTCACTCTCTCTTTCTAAGACATGCTTTACGCAACACACTTGTAGTCCGTTTGATAGCCAGAACATGCAGAGAAAAGTACACATGAATCAGCCTCTAAGCAATTAGGCATTATTAGCCTCCTCACCCATCAATATCACAGGAGTTAACAGGTTATACAACATTTATACTCCATATTTGATGAATCAGCCTCTAGGCAATTAGGCATTATGACCCTCCTCACTCATCAATATCACAGGAGATAACAGGTTAGACAATATTCATACTCCATCTCTGAGCCATAGTCTCACGTTTCAAGTAGAACACATACCTTTTTTTTTTTGGGATCATTAATACACTTCAAAGAAGCAAAAAAACAATACAATCAACAGCCCAATTTAAAGCTAAGCCAAGTGCTACCTCCTATTGTCTAAAAGCTAACAGCAATCATTCAAACCTGCTAACCTGAATAGCACCCCATGAATAAAACACAAAAATCCTCTCATAAGAAAGCGTTATCTCCTCTAAACTAAAAGGAAATAATCTAACAAACGCCTTCACACCATAAACACATGATGTTTGCCCCTAAGACACATCCCAACTACACAAAACAGATCAAGAGCATCTCAGGCTTGTCACCACCAGAGAAAACAAGAATATAGGACCAGAGTGGCAAACAGCAAACATACATTACCAAGACCCTGAAAAATAGCACTAGAAAATGAGTTGGCTTATTGTAATTAAGTGGACAATATTTTTCTAACCTTCCAAATAAAGGGTCACACTGACAACTGAGTTTAAATATGCATTTAAAAAAAAACAAAATTAGTAACCCCTCTCAATCTTGGAACTCCATGATTGCTTTCTCCTTTTAAAAGAATAGTGTAGAGCTTCTGTTCAAAAACATAGTTTTCCTCTAAAGTGAACTTTTTAGTTGAGGTGTCCAGGTTGTACTGTTGTTGAAAGATGAAAATTAACTTAAAGAAAATATTTGATGCATTTTGGTTCAAAGACGGTGCAACAGATGAAATTGTCCTAAGTCTAGATCATCAGTCCTCAATCTGATTTCTTTCCTCTGCCTATCTTTCACTCCTCTCTAACCTAAAAATCCTATGTTCTGAAAACGCCCAACAGATTAATTCTCTCTAGAAAGCACAGAAACGAGGATTTTGATCCCACCACTTATTTAACTGCCCTACACAACTCTCCCCTATCCTTGATTGAATTAATAGCAATCATAATCACAGCAAGCCGATGCTCCATCCCGTTCTCTCCCATCTTACAGTAACTCCTCAGCCACTCAGCGCTTCCTCAACTGCCACCGTATTAACGAACTCACTCTAAAGCCCTGCCATTCCATGTATTAAAAAAACCCTCATCTTCAAGCTGTCAGACCAGCATCCATGATCCATCAGGAACCTAACATCAAGCATCCCACAAACTAAAGACACCTAAAGTTTACAAACTTTTAATCCACGATACAGGAATGGGCATCCAATGTCATTCGAGATACAGGAATTGGCATCCAGGTTATCGGATTTAGTATTTACTAGATCAGATTGTGAACCCTAGCCATGGTAAAAAGATCCAAATCAATGGTAAAAACACAGGAAGTCACTATTGCTGCTGATTTATGGATTCTGCGGTTGAATATGGGCCACATTACTGGGTTGAAGGCAGAGAAAGTCTATGATCCATGGTATGCCCATGTTTAGGCAGCGTACATGAGGCCATAACATTATATAGCGGGCATAGATATAAGGGATGGCTGGTGGGCTCAAAAGCACAGGTCTATACACGTGTATGCCTAAACTTTATAGCATACTGATGGGGAGGTAATGATATGATGAAGACCTTGCTGCTTAATGCAGTGACAGGGGCTGCGGCAATCTGCCAAGATCCCATGTATGGCCATGGAAAATGTAAATGTTAGATGCATATGGCGGCATGTAGCACTAGGATCTCTGATGTAACCGCCGCAGAGTGCGAGGATTTTGTTGCTGCGTCTTCAGGCATTGGATTGGTAAGATAGGTTTACATACCAAAATGACTTCCATTGGCCTTCAGACTCAATGGAAGGAAATATTATGCCCATATGTGTTGTCGTACAGATTCATGTCAGTCAAAAAAGTGGTACAATAACTCATAGGATGGGTGGGTAGCTTGACACAATGGATTGGAATTAACTCAATCCAAAGTGATGAGTTCCAACTTCTAAATCACCTCAATTAACCCTCTGAATTGATCGTTAGCAGCCAGATTCAATCAGATGGGATCAAGGTCACTAGTGATGGTGGCAACCTGCAGGCTCGACAGTGCCACTAAGAATAAGGGATAACCAGCCAGATGAAGGCAAGTTTTGAGATATCTCATTTCCATGAAACAACTTTCATGGGAATCAGTTTGTAAAAATTCTCCTATTTTCTTGCTTGCACAAGCACACACGTGCAGAGAGAGAAAGAGAAGAGAGAGAGAGAGTCCTCATTTGTATGTTTCCAGAATGCAAGAGGAATCCATGATTGTAGCACGAGGGTTGTGCTTAAAATTTTTCTAAGGGATTGGAAGTGTGATCTCATTTGTATTCAAGAGATGAAATTAGAAGAAGTCTCTATTTCTGATGTGCTAGTATGTGGGGTAATTACTGTGCAGATTTCCCAGTTCTCAAGCTGACAGCTGCAGTGAGGGATAGTCTTGTTATATGGGATAAGAGTACTTTCCATCCGCTAATTCTCTACTAGCAAGAGAGTTTTCAGTTACATGCATCCTTCAATTGGTCGAAGGTGGTTCTGTGTGGGCTTTTACCAGGTTTATGGTCCTCAAGCCAGAGTTGACAAGCTTAGGTTTTGGGAAGAGCTTCGTCAAATTAGAGACGGAAGGCACGGTCTTGGTGTCTAGCAGGAGATTTCAACGAGATTTTGCATCCCCATGAAAGGTCTTCAAGTGTGTGTCTTGCCCGGCTAATACGACGGACGGAAGAATCCATTCGCTCAACACTGTTGTTGCTCCATCGCCGCTGGGTAAATTTGTTTCATTCGATCACCAATTCTTTTTTTTTTTCTTTGTTTTGATTTGGTAACCATTTCCGATCATTATTTCTTTGTTTCAATTTAAGCTTAAAAGAACTATGTAAATGGAGTTTTTTTTCATTTAAAATCTGTAGATGAGATGTAGAAGTTCAAGCACCCAAACATAATTTGACAGAATCTTCTATCCTCTATTTACATAGCAAAAATTCACAAATCAGCACACATTTAACGCCATCCAAACTCACAATTTAAAAAAGTAAAATACCATATAATCAATAGATAAAGAAAGAGAAACCTAGAAGGAGAGAATACAGGGGAGCCACAGAGGCACAAAGCATAGAGCTATTCGGGATTTTAGATGTTATGGGCTCCCCACATTATCACATACATTTGAATCTTTCCTCTCGAAATATAAAACATAAATGTAATTTAACATACCCAAAAACGATGGATTGAGTGAGAGGAAGCCGGATAACAAAGGCGGACCGGATAGTAAGAGCAAGAACGAGCCGGAGAGGAAGATGGAGAGTGGCAGCCGTAGAGAAATAGCCCAACAATGGCGGAGCGAGAGGGAGGCTGGAGAACAAGAGCAAGAACGAATCGACGACGAAGATGGAGAGTGAGTCCGAAGAGAGAGAGAGAGCCTAGCAACACAAGAGAGATAGGCTGAAGAGCGCAAGGGAGCCGAAGAGCAAGAGCAAGAACGAGCGACGAGGAAGATGGAGAGTGAGAGCCGGAGTGAGAGAGCCCGAGCAATAGCATAGAGGGAGCCGGAAAGCGAGAGGGAGTTGGAGAGAGGGAGCTCGGAGCGGAGACCGAGAGAGAGGCGTGAATGAGAGAGGGCACGACTACCTCAAGCAAGGAGGCTAATGATTGAATGATGGGGGAGAGGGAGTTAGGTTATGGTTGAGCTTGAAAATTACACTTATATGAGTCCTTTAATACCCTTTTTTTTTTATAGTCCTTTAATACTTCTAATTGTTAAGAGTTTTTATAAAAAAATATTGTTAAAAGTTTTTATTTTATATATAGTTCATAAATTTTATTGTATAAAATTTATTATTATTATTTGAAGTAGTAAATGTTATTTAAATATTTATTATAATTAATTTTTAAAAGTTTATTTTAATGAAGATTATTTATTTTATATATAGTTTAGAAATTTTATTTTATGAAGATCTTCATCATTATTTTAAGTAGTTAATGTTATTCAAATACTTATTTAAAAAATATATTTTAATTAAGACTTTTTATTTTGTATAGTTCATAAGTTTTATTTTATGAAGACTAGCTTAAATTTACACGCAATGCATGTAACAATTGTAATTATAAAAGATATACGATAATATAATCTTGCGTAATTAATAGTGCTAAAACATTGTAAATATGATTAAAAATATAGTAGTTTAAAATTAATTCATTTAGAATCGGTTTTGATTTACACGCAATGCATACGAATAAAAAGTAACCAAATAGAATTAATACATTATAAAATAATTATAATGCATTAGTAGTGTCGACATATAAGTAAGTTTGAAATTAAGAATATGTAAGCTATATATATATATATATATATATATATATATATATATATATATATATATATAAGTAATAATTATGTGTATTTTTATCAATTGATCAATAAAAATAATAATTCACTAATAATTAATTAAGAAAAATATGCTTAAACATAAAAAATCTCATACACTTGAACAATGACTAATTGGCGATAATGACCTTATCAAAATCATCATGAACCTTAAAACCTTTTCTATCATCATTAAATATAGAATCACATTTAGAAGTTATAAAATGAAAAAAAGAGAGAATTTAACAAATCTTTTATATATTTAGCAATATATTATCATTCTTTTTTGAATTACTCTAAAATTATCTGTTTCCCACTTTATTTCTCTATTTTCTATCCAATATAACTTTTTACTTAGTTAAACTGATAGGTTAGTTTAAAAAAAGGTCTTCAAGTCCTTATTTAGGCGGGGGCTTTTCTTGGTCTAGAAGTGGTGATGGTTCTGTGTGTGTTCTATATTGGACTGTTTCCTTGTTTGTGTAGAGTGGGAGGAAGCCTATCCGGATTTATTACAGAAAATAGAAGATATTAACTAGACCTTTATCAAATCATTCCCTATTTGCCTTGAAAATATGTTGATGGACAGGGGAAGATTCCACTCAAAATTGAGAACATGTGGCTTGAAGTGGAAGCTTAGTTTAAAAAGCTCAAGGCGCACAAAAGCACAAAGGGTCCTAGGCCCGGGGTGTGCGTTTCGAGGCGAAGGCACGGCTGCGGGGCTTTTGGAACGAGGCGCACTTACTAAAAAGTGCTTCATTACCAAGCAATATATTGGTCGAATATGCTAGATGATGACATCAAATAAGTAATTAGATATCATTGTAACTACGAGAAATACCACAAAGAGTTTTAGATTATGATAACACAATGAATTCGCCATGATTTTCACCAACAAAAGCAAGCAAAAAAAGAACATAAAATGGCGAGAGATTGAAAAAAGGCGTGACTTGCCCACTTACTCACAATACAAGAGAAAGAAGGGGGGGACAGAAAAATAGCAAAAAACAGAAAAAAGCCCTGTGAGGCGCACGAAGTGCAACTGTGCACTTGCCGAGGCTCGAGACGGAGACATGCCTTAGAGGACTTTTTGAAGGGGCTGGGCTTGAACCCTTGCAAGGCGCAAGGGGTGGGCTTGGGCTTTTGTTAGCCTAGGCTCTCTCCGGGCATGCTTTTTAAACTAAGAGTGGAAGGCTTCCGAGATCTCGTTAAAAGGTGGAGAGAAGAGGCACAAGATCAACGCTTCGCCGGTTTGTTGTTGCGAGAAAATTGAAGTTTGTTAAAGAAGAGATCAAGAAATGGAACAAAGATGTTTTTGGTGATGTCGAGTCATGAAAATATAACCCGATGGGTATAATCAACTCTCTGGATTTAAAAAAAGTCTTCTAGTCTTAATAGGGACGATATTGAGTAAAGAAGAGTCATTAAAGATGAGTTAGCCAAGGTCATTGTCATGGAAGAGATTTTTGGAGGTAGAATTCTAGGGCTTTGTGGCTTAAAGCCGGTGATCATAATATAAGTTTTTTCCATAGGGCAACTAATCATCGTGGGAAAAAGTAATTTTATGCCATACATTGTTGTGGTTGGGAATCCGTTCGATATCGTTGATAACATGAAGTATCCTATCCAAGGTTTCTATGGTTCCCCTTTCCCTTTTTACTCGAATCGAATCTTAGAGACGGAGCTCGAAACTCGATAACCTTGATTTGCCCTCACTATCCGATTTCGCTAGGCAAGAAAGGAGGAAGTCACTAGAGTTCTCCCCGATTTTTGCCGTGGTGATAAAGCTCCTCCCCGGATGGCATGACTATTGCTTTCATTCAAGCAAATTGGAAGATTCTCGGAGGCGATGTTTTGAGAATGTTTACGAGTACTTGGGAAATTTATGGCTTCTCTCAATGCAACTTTCATTGGCTTATTCGTAAGAGATTACCAAACTATTAATTTGGTTGGTTGCATTCACAAGTTGTTTTCAAAAGTGCTACTGAATAGATTGAAAGGTGTTGGTTACGAGAATCAAAATGTATTTGTTAAAGGGCGCCAAATTTTGAATGTTGTGCTTATTGCTAGTGAACTTGTTGATCCTTGGACAAAATCAAGGAGGTAATATAGAGATGGCGTATAATCATGTAACTTGGGAGTTTCTCATTTACGTCATCGAAGAATGGGTTTTGGGGAGACTCCATAACTTCCTTTGCACTCGCTCATCAACGGCTCACCCACGAGTTCTTCACATCTAGAGGTCTTCACCTTAGAGACCCTTTATCTCCTCTTCTTTTTCTTTTGGTTATGGAGGTTTTTACGAGGATGCTTTATGCTACGTCTACAACTAGCCTCATCTCCAATTTTTCAAAAAACCAAAGGAACTCCAATACTATGAATGTCTCTTATCTTCTGTTTTCCAATGATATCATCATATTTTGTGATAATGATTGTGAGCAAATAGTGAATCTTTATTGCATTCTTGTTTTTGGCTAAAAGCTCCATCATACCCGTAGGACAAATTGAGAACATTCAATTGCTTGTGGGTGTTTTAGGCTGTTGAGTTGATTCTCTTCCTACTTCATATCAAAATCTTCCTTTCGGAGCAAAATTCCAGAAGAAAGCTATTTGGCAACCAGTTCTACGAGGAGTTTGAGAGAAGGCTTTATGGGTGAAAATCAAAGTACCTTTCCAAAGGGGAAGAGTGACTACATCAAAAGTGTCCTTTCTCGCATTCTTACAAACTTCCTTTCCCTCTTCCACATTCCTTCTTCGAGTGGCTTCTAAGTTAGAAGCATTTCGAGTAAAAGTTCCTTTCGGGCTCTTTCAGGAGCGAGTTACCATCTGGTTAAATGGAAAATTGTTAAGCTCCAAATTCTAGATGGAAGATTAGGTCTTAGAGACTTAAAGATCTATAATAAGGTTTTTCTTGGAAACTTAGTTTAAAAAGCTCAAGGCACCGAAAATCCCAAAGGGTCCTGGAGGCCGAGGCCGAAGGGGCGGGCTTTGGAACGAGGCACACTTACTAAAAAAATACTTGAAAATCATTATCAAGCAACATTTTTGGTCAAATATGCTAGATGATGACATCAAATAAGTAATTAGATATCATTGTAACTACGAAAAATACCACAAAGAGTCTTAGATTGTGATAACACAATGAATTCACTATGATTTTCACCGAAAAAGCAAGCAGAAAAAGAGAAAAAATAGCATAGATCAAAAAAAGGGGCAACAACCCACTTACTCATAGAGACAAAAGAAAGAGGAAGGGGGATGGGGAGACAGGAACATAGCAAAAAAAAAAAACAGAAAAAAGCCCTATGAGGCACGCGAGGGGCAACTGTGCACTGGCTAAGGGGCAGATTGCGAGCTTTAGAGGGCGCTTTTGGATGGGTTGGGCTTGACCCCTTGCAAGGCGCAATCGGGTGGGCTTCGGGCTTTTGTGACCCTCGCCCTGAGTGAACTTTTTAAACTAAGCTTGGAAAGTGGTCAAGGAGATTCATGAATGAGAAGGAGAAATGTTAACTATGACAAGGACGATCTTGGGTGATATCCTTCCGGACGGAATGGTTCTTATGGACAAATCCTTTGAAGCTATATATATATCTAAAGGATGGGATAAATTCCTACCCAACTTTTCTTTTGATGTTTGGGTTGGCTCCTCCATATTTTTGGCATGACCGGTAGTGTGACGGTGCTTCTTGAATAATCTCTTCCCTTCTCTTTATGCGATGACAAGGGATAAGGATGCTTCGGTGGCTTATTATTTAGAAAGAGGGTCTCACATAATAGTTTGGTCTCCAGTTTTAATTCGAGAAGCCCTAATTGATGACAATAATATTTTTCGTCTCTTCCTCAAGCTTCATGAGATTATTCTTGGGAATTCCTCTCTTGAGATGGTTAGATGGGATTTCAATCTTAAGGGGGTTTTCTCTGTTAAGTCTTTCTTATCATTCTCCCTCACTATAACCCCTTTCAAACAATCTACCTTGGAAGCTCATTTGGAGGTCATTGGCACCTCTAAAACTATCTTATTCATTTTTTGGAAGCTTGTCATGGGAGTATTTTAACTTGCAATAATTACATGAGACAGATTTTGGTGAATAGATGTCCAATGTGCAAAGCAAATTTGGAATCTACAAATCAATTGTTGCATTGCTCTTTTGCTAGAGCTTTGTATGAGTTAGCCTTTAGTTATTGGGAGTCTCTTGGGTTATTTCAAGCTCTATTAGGAACCATCTCGTGGCTTGGGAAAGCTACTTGAGGAGAAAAGCTAAACAGAAGAAAGCTTTGCTAATCCCAAATGCCATTTTTGGAGCATTTAGCGTGAGAAATAGGAGAGTTTTCAAGGGAGTGGAGACATCTCTTGAAAGCTTTAAGGATAACATTATCAAGACTCTTTACTTTTGGAATATAAGCAATTTTTGCCAAAAGGAAGAGCAACCAGGTTTAATATGAAACTATTTTGTGTACCTGTCCTGCACACGGGACGACTATGAGTATCAACTGAACTAATTAGGTGTTACATGTGAAAAATGAGTAATATATACATATATCATTACAGCAAAACTGTCAATGAGAATAATGTCACATGTGATATTAGTATTCTGAATATTCTATAGAAAGGAAACAAAAACATATTTGATATTTAACATAATTGATATCCATGTCAAATTTTTCGGATTTCCTCTCTTTAATTTCTTATGATGACAAGATTCACAAAGCTGTTGTAAAATATAATAATTTATGTGATAATCTTTGAGTGAAATACCACCTAATCCAGCTTGTCTTGTCTGTTAGTTGCTACCAAAGACCTCAACACAAATAACCCTTATATTTATCATTATACCTCCTTTGATCGAGAAAAGAACGAAAAAAATAATCTTCTGACAGCTTGTGTTATATCCTAACCGCTTAAGCATGCAACCAAGGCAACTAAGCGAACAAGGATAATTTTAGTTTTTGCAAATCTTGACATGAACAAAACTCTGTCATTATGCACTCATGAAAGGTAGAAAAAAAAAAAGACAAATAGAGGATCTCTCTCACTCTATGTGGGTGTGCTAACACACAAGCTCACACGGTAGAAAACCTGTTAAGCAGCCAATTGGTTCAAAAGTTGGAAAAGAACGAAATCATGAATGAAACTAAGAGGTATGCGATTGCTTTTCATTCCTAATATCACTTGTTTGGTTCAACTCATAAATGAGAAAATTTGATTCGACGATTACAGCTTTAGTCGTATCTCATGCTAGAGGAGAGGGAGAAGTTTAGTCAAATCCATACCTGATGATTTGAATGATACATTAAGATTGTAATTCCAATTAAACAAACATGACCAAACATCAATTACGAGAATTAATTATTCCATTCCCATACCTAGATGAAAAATATGATGAACCAAAAGACACCTTAAAACATGATAAAGGTGGGGAAATATGATGATTAAATGCATTTTTGATGAATCTAAAAGCAAGAGGATGATTTTTTCGTGAGAGTTATCAAACCTAAAAACTTATTCCTTCTGTTCATGCAACAAATTGCAAACTTAGTATTCAATAAAAGCACTACAAATGGAATCAAAATAAAAGAAATTTGATTTCTAGAACAGTACAACAACGAGATTCCAAAACTTTTCCAATTGCCTGTCATCAAATTGAAATAGCTGACGGGTGGGTGTTAAGAGCCCAGGACTGAATTACCCACTGAACTTTGATCACTTATTCACTCGGCTTGAGTACATTGTAACCGTAGTGCAGTGTCTACAAATAAAGAGGAAACCATATCGACAATAAGGTGGATGAATGATTGATTTAATTTGAGAATATATTGTGATACATTAGTGGGAAAAAGGTTTAGAGGTAGAATTAGAAATTTGACATTACCAATTCTTTATTTAGGCCTTGTTCTTTTGAGCTTATTTTGACTGAACTTATTCTGAAGCAAACTTATTTGCTAATTTATTATGAACTTTCGTCTGAACTTATTATGAACTTATTTCTTGTTCCTGAACTTATTCTGAATTTATTAGAACTTATCTAAGCTTATTCTACAAAAATAAGCTGAAAAGAACAGGGCTTTAACGTGCGTTACATCATAACTAATTTTAGAAAGGTAATCAAATTTAGGTAAATGAGATCATTGAATGGGCATTTATCGCTAAAGTAGAGATTGATGGAAACCAACAGTAGAGGCTAGCATTGCAAGAATCTCAACGTTTGGTGGAAGGGAGGAGAATAAATTGCGCTTTAATATACTTATAGAGACTACTATTACCAGCATCGTTGTCATTCTGCTACAATTAGCATATCCATGCCAATTTTTGTTATCATTTGTGACAACGAGAAAGAGCAACCTATCATGATTTAAAAATTAAACGCTATTTTTCTTCCTGCATCAGTGACTTCTCCAAACCTTGACTTACAGAATTGCTTTAGTTTTCAAGCCTAACATGTCAACCAAAGGTTTCACTATTGAAGAAAACGAAGTTTCAGAAAATTTTACATGAACTTCCGATGTTCTCGTCATTGAGTAACCACCCATATCCAGTAGTCCATTATTCCCTTTGTCTACAAATGCTCGCTCACCCCACCCCCCACCCCCCAAACAAAAAAAAACCCAAAAGAAAAAGGAAAAAGACAGAGAAGAGGAGAAAAATTAGAAGCAAGCACGATTCAACCAATTCAAGAGTCAAACTATTTGACCACAATGAGGAGTTTTCAGTAGAGCAGAGCAGATCATGTCATAAGATAAGCTAGCAAACTTAACTACATACATCCAGAAAACTTCATAAGCATTCAAAGACAATTCATTGTTCGAACACGACAAAGGAGAACAAAACTCAAATCTGGGCCAGCCACCCAGATATTAACCATTTCAATAGCAATAATATCTCATCAACGCTTAACTTGCCGGGTGTTCACAGTTCAATTCGGTTCAGATCAGTATTTTTTAGCTGGTTAACCAAATTTAATGGTTAGTGAAAATATGAACCGGAACCGTAAAAGGATAAACCGGTTATCGGTTTACCGGATTTTTCCGTACCAACAAGCAAAAAATTTAACAAGTGATTTCGGAAAAGGAATAAAATAAAATTGTAATGATAGTGAGAAAGTAAGAGGCTGAGAGAGTCTCAGCATCGCTCTTATTGCTAGTTAGTTAGCTTTAGGGTTTTGACCAAAAAAAAATGGAACAAAAAAGTTAGGGCAATTAGAAATGGGCTCCAACTTCGAGTTTCAGCTCATGCCCCCATAGCAACTAGTAGAGGTACTAGCACAGCGCAAGCCCGAACCTTGTAATGTTTATTTTCTTTTTCTTTTTTGGTTCAAATAGGCAAATCACTAAATGAGCCTATAATATTTAAAACATTAAAGGTATCGGTTGATTCCGGTTAAATGTCAATTTCAAAATCTCGAACTCTCTAACAATCCATTTTTGAGTTTAAGCAATACGTAAC